>CM047491.1:16991492-19391492 GCA_026122505.1 Aldabrachelys gigantea | reverse complement strand
TGCCTTTTTGGGTTGCATTTCTCTGAAGGCTGATGTGACTGGGTTTAACTGACCAGCACAAATACCCTTAGATAGTGAACTCCCAGCTCCAGAACAGACACAATCACAGCCCAGCTCCGCGGCTCCACATTCAACCCCGCAACTCCCAATGCAGAATTCCAGATCCGAATTCCAGAACTGGAGCATCGAGCTGCAAATCAGAGAGTGAGCGAAATATATAACAATTGTAAACAACAAATACAGCCAAGATCATCAGCCCCTGCGCTCAGCTGGCCAGGGACAGGGCGGGAGGCAGCACTGGGCACACAAATTAGTGATTATGAATTATCTCCTGATGAGGCCCCAGTCTGTACAGCCAGGGAAGCTGGGACCCCAAGGGCTCTCCCAAGACCTGGGCCTCTCTGCAGTGGGACACGGGGCTCTGAGTCCAGCTCTGATCCATGGGGAATATGACCACACAGGCACTGACAATAACCCAAACACCAGGTGCTGTCACTTCCAGCAGTCCCAGCTTGCCTTGTGGGAGCCACCCACCTGCCCCAATACAATGAGAGAGAAACCCCCAGCAACGTCCCTTACCCAGGAATCCTGTCACAGCCTCCTGGAGACTGTTTTCTCAAAGGAAATCCTGGATTCTCTTTGCCAGCTCAGAGGACTCAGGTGCTGGATGTGGAGACATCGCCTTCTCACCCCTGTAGAGACACGAGTACCTTTATTCCTCTCCCTCCTTGGCTCTAAGTTCCCACTCCCCACAAAGTCAAAAAGGGAAGTGGGTGGAGTTGGGCCACAGGCAGAGCTAACAGGGCCATGTCCTTTGCTACCTAGGGAATTTAGTGCCTGCACAATCTGCCAAGGCCCAGCCCTCGGGACTGGTGGCCTCTCTCCATCCAGAGAGAAAACACAGCATGAGCAGTGCCAGCCCCAGCTCCCCTCACATCCAGCCCAGTCCATGTGCCCCACCAGTTCCTAGAGGGGCTCCCAGGGCTGAGAGAGGGGCCCATTCTCCAGACTCAGCCACTCCTCAGCTTCTCTTCTCAGCCTCCAAAGGACCTGGTCACTTCCCATGGGGTGAGGGGTTCTGGAATATGAACACTGCCCCACTAGGACCTGGCCTGGATGCTCAGGTCTTTCCCCACAGGCCCCCCCACACATGGGACAGGCTTTGGGCCATGACAGAGCGGGGGCCAGGTCCCAGATGGGCCCTTGTAGTGACCGAATCCCAGCCTCATTAATGATCCCCTGAGCCAGCTTGGCCCCCAGGGAGGGCTCTCCAGCCCAGAGCTGAGGGACAAACCCCTCCCCAGGATGGGTCACATAGCCACAGCTGCAGCAGCCCCAAGGCAATGGGGATGGAGGGAAGCTGGATCCAGAGGGTGAGACTGTCCCACAGTTGGGTAGCTGGGGACTGGGTCTATAGCCTGCTTTCCGAGTCTCTTCCCAGCACGACGGGGCGTGGGGACAGACAGAGCCCAGACATACCTGCTCATGGCTCTTCTGACACCCTAGAGAGGATGAAGAGACAGAGCAGAGAGTCAGGGCCCATGGCCCTGCCTGGCCTCCTGACCCAGATGGGTCACTCTGCTCTCCCAGCCCCACATGCTGCTCTCCCTAGGCGGATGGAGGCACTAAAGGGCTGTGTTAGTGGGAGCAGAGCCTCTTTCACATCAGCTCTGCAGGGACGGCCAGGCCCCCTGCCCTGAGCCCCGGGGCTGTAACAGCCTTTCACCAGCTTCCTCCTGCCTCCCTGATGGCCCAAACTCCTATCTCCTTCCATGCCCTGGCCCCGCAGACACCCCAGGCTGTGCTCTCTGCACTGAGTTACCCTGTGACCTCTGAATGACTCAGGGGCCGTCCTCTCCCTGCACTGGGCTCTGGGTGCATCTGACACCGTCTCACCTGCAGCAGTTCAGGCACTGACTGCTGACACTTCCCCTCCAGCTCCATGATCAGGGTGCTGAGCTGGGAAATCTCCTTACACAGGTGGGTGGCATTTTCCTCCCTCCTCCTCCCAATCTCCTTGTCCAGCTCTCCCAGCTGGGCCAGCAGGAAGCACTCTTGTTCAGCCAGGAACTGGTGCAGCCACTTGCACTTGGACACCACCAGCTGCCTCTCTACTTCCGTCTGCCTCTGGGGTGCACAGAGAGACACAAGGACATGCGGAAAACGGGGGTCATGGGAAATGGCACAAAGTCTTGTCCAGGCTCCACAGTGTGTTTCATTTCACTTCTTTGCCATTAGAACTGTGTCTGCACTGTGGATTTTGCTACTATAAAAATGTCACCAGAAAAATCACCCCCCCTCCCCCATTACTGTACCAGCAACAGATTTACGGGTAGACCAGGCCTTGGCAAATGGTGCTGCCCAAACCACTCAGTGGCATCACTGGAACATCTGACACTCAAACCCTGGGATCTGCACAAACCTGCGCCTGCTTCACCCTGTCCCCTGCAACATCTGTGCATGTTCAGCAGTTTTTCAGTCCTCTCCCCCTCACTCCAGTGCCGAGGAGGCAGAGCCAGAAGCTGCTCCCAGCTACCCTGGTGTGACCTCGTTGATTCCAGTGGGAATTAACACCAGGGGCACAGAGGAGTTTGACCCTGATCCCAATGACTTCAGTGGGGTCATTCCTGATTTACACCAGGTACCCGAGAGCAGAGTCTTCCCCGCACTGTTTAAAATGACCCTGAACTGTCTCACTGCATCGACCGTGGAAACCTTTTAACCTTCTGAATGTCCTAGACCCCAACCAGCGCAAAGACCCCCTGCTGCTGTCGCTGACACCGCTGTGCAAACCCGCTGGGCAGGGCACCTACCAGGAACCTCTCACTCTCCTTGTCCCAGTTGGATTTCAGTCCCAGGAACTCTTCTCTCTCCTCCCACAGACGCTGCAGGTGGCTCAGGATTTGCTCCTGCAAACACAGACAATGGCTCTGGGGGCTGATTTGGGGTCACTGGTTTGTGCCCAGCGATAACACCATCACTGAGCAGAGTCAGACTGCGGGAACAGGTCCCCCTTCTCCAACCCACTGAAAAAGTGACCCCAGCTCCAGGGTAACTCCATAGGCAAAGCTGCTGGGCCTGACCCAGTCCCTCCCCGGCACTATCAGCTCCAGGATCGTGGCTATGCCCTGTTATCAGGCAGTTTCCTGGTTCTAATCCAGGGCAGGTCAGACATACCCCAGTTCCAGACATGGCAATTACTATTCCCCACCCTGTGCTCCTGGGCAGCCTCATCGATGGGAACCACTGTGTGAACACGGTGAGCCTGGAACTCTCTGCAGATCATGCAGATGAGGGTTTGATCATCCACGCAGAAGAGTTTCAGAGCCTCCTGGTGCCTCTCACACACTCGCTGCCCCTCGGGTTCTGTCACTGCCTGGAGCTTCAGGTGTTTCACTAGCTCCACTACATTCCCCAGCTGCCTGTTGGGCCACAGGTTTCTCTGCTGGGAGGTTTCTCTGCACTGGGGGCAGGAGAAGTTTGGCTCCGACTCCCCGCAGCACTGGCTGATGCAGGCCCAGCAGAAGTTGTGCCCACACTCAATAGTCACTGGGTCTGTGAAATACTCTAGGCAGATGGAACAAGTCATTTTGTCCTGGAAGCTCCCGGCCAAGCCCCCGGCAACCATGGCCCGTCTGAACTGGGAACCAGCCTCTGTGGGTTAGTTTCACTTTCCTGAGCTCAGAAGACCCTGTCTGGCTGGAGCTGGGGCGATTCCTTCCTTCTATTCCCAGCAGGCCCTGTGCTGAGCTGCAGTGAGCCACCCCTAGTGCCACAGCCTGGGGGCCAGGGGAGACAGAGCCAGGGATAGAGAAGGGTTAACACCAGCTCTTCCCACAGACAATCTGTGCAGAGTCTGGGGCTAGCTCCTCCCAGCCTCAGAAGGTCCCTGTCACAGTGAAGCCAGCAGCTGAGGCTGGGATCGAGGGGAAGGGGCTGGGCCGTTGTGGCTAGTCCTGGGAGAAGGGGAGAGCCTGCAGTAAGAAGGATAAAGAATTGGGGGGAGGGGAATAAGAAATCCTGTGGTTCCTGGATCTGAGTTACTGATAAAGCCTGGTACAAAATGCAGCTCCATTGTGAGCTGGGATCCCAGACTGAGCTGCTGCTCCTCGGTGGGGTCTGTGCTGGGCAGAGACTTTCATTAGCTCCCCTCTGTGCGTAGCCAAAGGGGAACTTTTTCCAATGGCTGAAACTAGCCCCCATGGGCAGTCCTGGGATCTGCAGACACCAGCTTCTGAGCTGGAGATGCCAGAGTTGAGAGAGACTTGGAGGAAAGTGGTGGGAATGGTCAGGGAAATGACTGTGCACAAACCAGGTTTACACTACAAAGTTAAGTTGAGGTAAGTTGCCCTGTATTGAGCTATGCACGTGTGTGTCTGCACTGCAATCTCTCTGGGGCTGACGCACGCACCCTGCCAGGCGATGCAGTAAAGCCACCTCCCTGACTGGCGCAGAGCTGTGGTTGATCTGCTTTGGTTGGCACAGTGCGAGTGTAGGCACTGCATCACTTGTGTGAACCCCAACAGTCCTCCAGCCACTACTCCATGGTGCCCCAGTCCCTGCAATAGTTACCGCTCTGCTCACAAATGTAAACTCCCCTGCTCAAAGGTCACAGAGACCAGAAGCCTAGCTTCCCCTGAAACCCTCCCCCTATGGTTTTGAAATGCCTTTTCCTGGCTGCCCACCTTGGCCAGCTAACCTTGGCTCACCTCTGTTGTTTGCATCCAACCGAGAGGTGATCATGACAGTGGGGGCCAGGTCAGATCAGTGAGTAACATTTTGGCTTGGTGCATGGGGCTGCAGCGCCACTCACTCAAATTTGGCCTGGCCGCCCTCATTCGTCCTGTCGTGATGGAAGGGCAGCTGGGCCCAAACTGAGGGTATGTCTACACTACAAGATTATACCAATTTTACAGAAACCAGTTTTTTAAAACAGATTGTATAAAGTCGAGTGCACACGGCCACACTAAGCACATTAATTCGGCAGTGTGAGTCCATGTACTCAGGCTAGTGTCAATTTCCTGAGCGTTGCACTGTGGGTAGTTATCCCATAGCTATCCCATAGTTCCCACAGTCTCCCCCTCCCCTTGGAATTCTGGGTTGAGATCCCAGTGCCTGATGGGGCAAAAAACATTGTCGCGGGTGGTTCTGGGTACAGCCTCACCCCTCCCTCCGTGAAAGCAGCAGACAACCGTTTTGCCTCTTTTTTCCTGCGTGAGTTGTGCAAACGCCATAGCATGGCAAGCATGGACCCTGCTGAGCTCAAGACAATAATCATGAACATTGTAAACACCTCGCACATTCTCATGCAGTCTATGCTGAACCAGGACCTCCAAAATCAGGTGAGGAGGAGGCGGCTACGGCAGCGTGGCGACGAGAGTGATGAGGACATGGACACAGAATTCTCTCAAACCGCGGGCCTCAGCACTTTGGAGATCCTGCTGGTAATGAGGCAGGTTCTAGCCATTGAATGCCAATTTTGGGCCTGGGAAACAAGCACAGACTGGTGGGACCACGTAGTGTTGCAGGTTTGGGACGATTCCCAGTGGCTGCGAAACTTTCGCATGCGTAAGGGCACTTTCATGAAACTTTGTGTCTTGCTTTCCCCTGCCCTGAAACGCCAGAATACCAAGATGAGAGCAGCCCTCACAGTTGAGAAGCGAGTGGCAATAGCCCTCTGGAAGCTTGCAATGCCAGACAGCTACTGGTCAGTCGGGAATCAATTTGGAGTGGGCAAATCTACTGTGGGGGCTGCTGTGATGCAAGTAGCCAAAGCAATCACTAAGCTGCTGCTGCAAAAGGTAGTGACTCTGGGAAATGTGCAGGTCATAGTGGATGGCTCTGCTTCCATGGGATTCCCTAACTGTGGTGGGATAGTAGATGGAACCCATATCCCTATCTTGGCACCGGAGCACCAGGGCACCCAGTACATAAACCGTAAGGGATACTTTTCCATGGTGCTGCAAGCACGGGTGGATCACAAGGGACATTTCACCAACATCCACATGGGATGGCTGGGAAAGGTTCATGACGCTTGCTTTTTCAGGAACACTACCCTGTTTAAACGGCTGCAGCAAGGGAATTACTTCCCAGACCAGAAAATAACAGTTGGGGATGTTGAAATGCCTGTAGTTATCCTGGGGCACCCAGCCTACTCCTTGATGCCATGGCTCTTGAAGCCATACACAGGCAGCCTGGACAGTAGTCAGGAATTGTTCAACTACAGGCTGAGCTAGTGCAGAATGGTGGTAGAATGTGCATTTGGTCGTTTAAAGGCTCGCAGGCAAACATTACTGACTCGCTCAGACCTCAGCCAAACCAATGTCCCCTTTGTTATTGCTGCTTGCTTTGTGCTCCACAATCTCTGTGAGAGTAAGAGGGAGACCTTTATGGTGGCGTGGGAGGCGGAGGCAAATCACTTGGCCACTGATTACACGCAGCCAGACACCCAGAGAGATTAGAAAAGCACACCAGAAAGTGGTGCACATCAGAGAAGCTTTGAAAACCAGTTTCATCACGGGCCAGGGTACAGTGTGACTGCTGTGTTTGTTTCCCCTTGATGAATCCCCTGCCCTTGATTGACTCATTCCCTGCAAGCAACCCACCCTCCCCCTTCGATTACAGCTTGCTTAAGGAAATAAAGTCACTATCATTTAAAAAGCATGTATTCTTTATTAATTAATTATAAAAAGAGGGAGAGAACTGACAAGGTAGCCCGGGTGTGGTTTGGGAGGAGGACAGGAGGGAAGGAAAAGGCCACTAAAAAAATTTCAAAATAATGACAGCCTTTTGGTTGGGCTGTCCATGGGGGTGGAGTGGGTGGGTGCACGGAACCTCCCCCCACGCATTCTTACACATCTGGGTGAGGAAGATGTGGAACATGGTGAGGGGGGAGGGTGGTTATATAGGGGCTGCAGCAGCTCTCTGTGATCCTGCTGCCATTCCTGAAGGTCCACCAGATGCTGGAGCATGTCAGTTTGATCACGCAGCAGCCCCAGAGTTGCGTCCCGCCACCACTGATCTTCCTGCCTACACCTCTGATCTTCCTGCTGCCACCTCTCATCTCGAGCATCCCTCTTGTCCTCACGTTCACTGGCATCTTTCCTGTAATTTGATACCATGTCTTTCCACTCATTCAGATGAGCTCTTTCATTGCAGGTCACGTCCATGATTTCCGAGAACATTTCGTCTCGTGTCTTTTTTTCCGCCGCCTTATCTGAGATAGCATTCGGGACGGAGTAGGGAGGCTTGAAAAATTTGCAGCTGCATGAGGGAGGGAAAAAAGGGAGAGAAGTATTTTAAAAGATACCTTTTACAGAACAATGGTTATACTCTTTCACGGTGAACAACACTATCCACCTTACACAGCACATGTTATTTCACTACAAGGTCGCATTTTTCATCTTAATATTGAGTGCCTGCGGCTCCGGTGTTAGAGATCACAGACGCAGGTCCGGGCAGCAGAATTTGTAAGCCACTGTCTTTCGGCTTCTGCAGCCTTCATATACCCAGTGCCCTCCTTTCCCAAATAGTAAGCAAAGCCTGTTGAGTGCTGCTTCTTTCTGTTAACGTGCAGCAGCAGAAACCATCCTCCCATCCAATTCTCTGGGATGATCGCTTTAACCATCCCCCCACCGTGTGGCTGGTATCATGGAAGATCACTGCTAAACATCCCCCTTCTCCCCCCACCGCATAGCTGGTAGCAGGGAAGATTCCTGCTAGCCAAACGCAAAAAAACTCAGCACCAATCACCCCCACCCTTCCGCCCGCTTGGCTACCTGCAAGGAGGGATTTCTTTTAAGCAACAGGCAAACAGCCCAGTAGGAATGGCCATCTCTGTCTCCTTAATTAAATTCCTGAATTTCAACCAGGTTACCATGAACGATATCACTCTCCTGAGGATAACACAGTGAGATAAAGAACGAATGTTGCTTGAACGCCAGCAAACACCGGGACCATACGCTGCTAGGCTTTGTCATGCAATGATACCAGATTACTTGCTACATGCATGGCATGGTCAAGTGTCCTACCATGGAGGACGGAATAAGCCTGCCCTGTTCCGAAACCTTCTGCAAAGGCTTTTGGAGTAGCTCCAGGAGCGCTTCATGGAGATGTCCCTGGAGGATTTCTGCTCCATCCCTAGACCTGTTAACAGACTTTTCCAGTAACTGTACTGGCCGCGAATGCATCCCAAGTCCTCAGGGCAAATTAATCATTAAAAAATGCTTGCTTTTAAACCATGTTTTATATTTACAAAGGTACACTCACCAGAGGTCCCTTCCATGGCTTCATTGTCTGGGATAGTGGCTTGGGAGGGCTGGGAGGGTAATTCCGTCAGGGTGAGAAAAAGCTCCTGGCTGTTGGGGAGAACAGAGTGCTGTGTGCTCTCTGCAAGCTTGTCCTCCTCTTCCTCCTCCTCATCTTCCCTATCTACAGAATCCTCAGCCATGGCTGAGATTACCACCCCAACCTTGGAATCCACGGACAGGGGTGGGGTAGGGGCGGCGGACCCCCCTAGAATTGCATGCATCTCAGCGTAGAAGCGGCATGTTTTCGGCCCTGCCCCGGACCTTCCGTTTGCTTCTTTGGTTTTCTGGTAGGCTTGTCTGAGCTCCTTAACTTTCACACGGCACTGTACTGAGTCCCTGGTGTGGCCTCTCTGCATCATGGCCTTGGAGATTTTTTCAAATGTTTTTTGATTTCATGTTTTTGAACGGAGTTTTGTTAGCACGGAATCCTCTCCCCATACAGTGATCAGATCCAGTACTTCCCGTGCGGTCCATGCTGGAACTCTTTTTCGATTCTCAGGAGACTGCATTGTTATCTGTGCTGAGCTCTGCGTGGTCAACTGTGCTGATGAGCTCTCCATGCTGGCCAAACAGGAAATGAAATTCAAAAGTTCGCAGGGCTTTTCCCGTCTACCTGGCCAGTGCATCCGAGTTTCAGATTGCTTTCCAGAGGGGTCACAATGGTGCACTGTGGGATAGCGCCTAGAGGTCAATACCGTCGAATTGTGACCACACTAACCCTAATCCGACATGGCAATACCGATTTCAGCGCTACTCCCCACATCAGGGAGGAGTACAGAAATCGGTTTAAAGAGCCCTTTATATCGATATAAAGGGCCTCGTTGTGTGGATGGCTGCAGGGTTAATTCGGTTTAATGCTGCTAAATTCGGTTTAAACGCGTAGTGTAGACCAGGCTTGAGTGGTGCTGTAATCCCGTGTGCCAGGTCACAATAGCTAGAGTGTGGAGCAGGGCTCAGCCCTATGGGACGGGGGCTGCCACTGCAGAGTGAGTGTGAGGCAAGCTTGTTTTGCAACCCTCCAGGCCTCCCTTCCCCAGCGGCAGGACCCATTCTCAGCCCCTGGACGGATAAAATGAAATAATGGGAAATTCCCTCCACCCCACAACCCCCCCTCCAAAATTATAACAATAAACAGAACGTTGATTGTTAACTGTTTTAATGAATAAGTTTGGCTGGGGCAGGAAGAGGGGGGAACTGCACCGTTGAGAGACCCTGACTTAGGCTATAGCTACACTGGTGCTTTACAGTGCTGCAACTTTCTCGCTCAGGGATGTGAAAAAACACACCCGAGCGCAGCAAGTTACAGTGCCATAAAGCACCAGTGTTAATAGTGCCCCAGCGCTGGGAGCTGCGCTCCCAGTGCTGTAAGCTAATCCCCTGGTGGAGGTGGAGTACCTGTAGTGATGGGAGAGCTCTCTCCCAGCGCTGGCCTGTGACCGCACTCACACTTCAAAGTGCTGGCGCGAGAGTGCTCTTGCAGCAGTGCTTTGAAGTTTCGAGTGTAGCCACGGCCTTAGCCAGCTGGAGCTGGTTGTTAGGGGATGCAGAGGCTCATGGCAGGCCATGCTGATCAGTCAGGGCTCAGACACTGAATGGAGCAGTGCTCTGCCAGCCTCACTGGTTCCCAGGGGCATCTACACAGCAGCTAGGATCTGTGATTCCCAGCACACGCAGATGTACATACTCTAGCTCTGCTCCAGCAGTCACTAAGAGCAGCAGTGGGGCTGCAGTACATGGGCAGTGGCTCAGGCTAGTGCCCAAAGCCAGTCCCACTGGACCACCAGGTTACCTGTGCAAATGGTCAGCTTGAGCTGCCACGGCCATACTGCTATTTTTAGGCATTAGCTGGAGCAAGCTAGCTTGTGTATGTCTATCTGAGCTGGGAATGACACCTTCCAGCTGCTGCTGCTGTGTAGATGGACCGGCAGTGAGTATCATACACTCCAGCATTCTCCAGGAGCGGGGATACCCAAGGCCCATCTTGTCACATCCCCACCCTCTTTCCCAGCATCTTCCTTGTGTGGTCTGGGCTCTTCCCTTCCTGCTGCTGCAGCCCCCTCCCCCTCCTACCCTTGGGCACAGCAGCCACCCCGACATGCCCTGTGTAGCCTGATACTTTAATGGTTATTAATGGTATCCTTTGCAAATTAATACTAATTTAATGAGCTGGGGGCAAAAGGGGCCTAGTCCCAGAGTCAGACACAACAGAATTAACACTGACAAGTTCAGTGTGTTGTGGGGAGCCCCGGGGCGTACGAGAAAGATGCTCACACTGAGTAAAGGAGGAAATTATTCACACAACCGGGAAAGACAAGAAAGCTCCAAAATCACATAGCAGGGATATGGTCCTAGGGGAATCTTTGGTGTCATTCCTGGCATGTGCTTTATACTCACACCCTTCCTTGGGGAGCTGGTGGTAAGAGACAAAGAACCAGCCCTGTCCCTGATATGCCACATGAGTCCAATGGTCCAGACCCCAATGCCCAAAGGTTAGTGAAGGGTCACTGATAGAAATCTTGCTCCCTAGCTGCATGGTAACCTGTCCTATAGGGCCTGGGGACTATCATGAATATTCATTCAGATGCCCAGCCTCCCATGTCCATATCTAACGTCCTCTCCCACATAATATCAGGGTGCCTTTATCCTATAGATTAACATATTAACGTCTTTTAGCTCATTACCATATACAGTACATCAAGTATTGCTAAAGCACGTTTGTGGTTAAATATTTGCAAACAATTTTATCCCAAAATAGCCAAGCCTAATCTCTGTTTACTGTTCCTGTGGTTGCCTAGTCTTGTTATGTACCAGATTCCCTCTTCAGCAAGCTATTCCCTGTTCCCCAAAATCTAGGGCAGCTGTTAGGCCATTTTATTTCTCCTAATGGTTATAGGCCTTTGCTTCACTTATGTTAAACTGCTTAAACCAATATCTTACAGGATACAGGCCTGTAGGTTCCTTGCATTACTACTAAGTAAAATAAAATGCTAGGCTAGCTCTATGGGCTACACCTGCCCCTGCACTGTCACAGCACTCCCACAGCCCAGCAGCCTGCACCCCCTCTGCCCCTGTACCCCCACAGGCTGCATCCCCCTTCTGCCTCCCATGGGAGTTACTGTCAGGGACAGAGATTCCTTCAGCCCCGAGATAGTACTGCAGAGATTATCAGGGGAGCTGTGTTTTTACTCCCATCTTTGTTACCAGGATAGAAGAAAGGCGGGAGTGTCTCAGGCCTGGTCTACACTACACAGTTAGGTCGACGTAAGACAGGTTACATCAACTTAATTATGTCAGGCTTGGTCTACACTGGGGGGGATTGATCTAAGTTTTGCAGCTGCATCTACGTGAATCACGTAGCTGAAGTCGACGTACATAGATCTACTTATCACGGTGTCTTCACTGCAATAAGTTGACTGTTGACACTCCCCTGTTGACTCTGCCTATGCTTCTCGCTCTGGTGGAGTACCGGAGTCGATGGGAGAGCACTCGGGGGTCAATTTATCGTGTTTTCACTAGACGCGATAAATCGACCCCCGCTGGATCAGTCACTCCGGAGGTAAGTGTAGACATGCCCTCAGTGAGCACACTACAGCCTTGTGCAGCCAATATAAGTGCCCTACTACACCCACATAATAACTCCACCTCCATGAGAGGCGTAGGACTTATGTTGGTGTTGTTAGGGTGACACAGTGTCTGTGTAGACGCTGCCTTACTTGCATGGGCTGCTGGCTGTCTTGTCAATTTCACAGCTCCAGATTGACAAGAAAGCCAGGCAGGGACAGCCCAGTTTCCCCTGGCTCCCCGCTCCACACGGGGAGCTGAGAAGCCCAGGCAGCTGCCCCCTCACTCCCAGCCAAGAGCCTGGAGCGGTCGCTGGGCTCCCGGCGGTTAGCTGCATGGAGCTGAGAGCCCTGGCTCTCAGACCACCACACTGTCCCTCTTCAGTCGGTGGAAGCGCTCTTGGTGAGGACAGGAACCACTGACAGAAGGAGGGCAGTGTGGACATCAGCCTCTTGAGTAATTACTATGGTGGCTGTAAGTCGAACTAATGTAGTGGTGTGGAGAAAGTGAATAAGGAAAAGTTATTTACTTGTTCCCATACTATAAGAACTAGGGGTCACCAAATGAAATTAATGGGCAGCAGGTTTAAAACAAATACAAAGAAGTTCTTCTTCACACAGCGCACAGTGAACCTGTGGAACTCCTTGCCTGAGGAGGTTGTGAAGGCTAGAACTATAACAGCGTTTAAAAGAGAACTGGAGAAATTCATGGTGGTTAAATCTATTAATGGCTGTTAGCCAGGATGGGTAAGGAATGGTGTCCCTAGCCTCTGTTTGTCAGAGGGTGGAGATGGATGGCAGGAGAGCGATCACTTGATCATTACCTGTTAGGTTCACTCCCTCTGGGGCACCTGGCATTGGCCACTGTCAACAGACAGGATACTGGGCTGGATGGGTCTTTGGTCTGACCCAGTATGACCCTTTTCATGTTCGATCGACTTAAATCTGTAGTGTAGACATGCCCTCAGAGAAAGTGTCAGTGACAATGAGGAGAAGGATTCTGTCAGTCACATTGTAAAATGAGACCTCACCTGCCTCATAATCTGTGAAAATCCCCACCCATCTGGGCCTCACATCCAGTTTGAGGCAGGTTTGGTGGGAGGTGTATCTATCACCATTCCTGTGGTACAGCACCCAGTATTCATCCCTAGCTGAACAGGAAATCTCCCCCTTCCCACTCACACATTCCCTACAACCCCCCAGGTCCCACCCAGGCCAAGTCTACACTATAAACTTTCATTGGTATAACTGTGTCGTTCAGCGGTATGAAAAATCCACAGCCCTGAGTGATGCAGTTATACCGACCTAACTCCCAGTCTAGACAGTGTTATGCTGGCACAAGTGCGTTTCCCACCAACATCGCTACTGCCTCTCGCAGAGGTGGAGTAATGACATCGACAGGAGAATCTCTACCGTTGGCTCAACAGTGTGTTTAGTGAAGCACTACAGCGGCACAGCTGCACGGGTGTCCCCGTTAATTGCTATGCGGGGCACTGTTGCCCATTAAGGGGAGCCAGAGTACTGTCTACCTATGAGGAAAGAGGCAGGCACCAGGGATGGGAAGGGGGCCAAGAGGAGGGATGGGCATGAGGGGACAGACTGGGGCAAGGAAGAGGGGTGGACGCTAGGTGATCAGAGAAGGGTGGAGGGGAGGGGGCATGGGAGATGGTCAGAGGGCTGCAATGAGAGAAGTGGGTGCTGGGGACAGAGGGGAAAAAGAGGAGGGATGGGCACTAGGGGGCAGAGGGGTCAAGGAGAGGGGCAGGCAGTAGGCAGGCAGAGGAGGGTGGAGGGGAGGGAGGGGAGCAGAGCGGGACGATGGGAGAGGTGCGAGCCGGAGGGCAGAGGGGAGGAGCAGGCTCCAGAGGGCAAATGTGGGTGAGAGGAGCAGTGGGTGACAGCAGACGGAGTGGGCTGAGGGAGAGAGGTTAGTGCTGGGGGACAGAGGCGGTGAGGGGAGGGGCAGGCATCATGGGAGCAGAAGAACAAGGGGAGGGGTAGATAGCAGAGAAGGGGTGAGGGAAGCGGGGAGCACAGAGGTGATGAGGTGAGGGAGAGGCAGGTGCCAGGGGGAAGAGGGAAGCAATAGGCACTGGGGGGGGGGTCAGAGGCAGGCGAGGGGAAGTGCGGGTGCCAGGAGGGATAACGGGGGTGTGGATAGGTCAAGGGCACAAGGGGGTGTCATGGAATCCCAGGGTCTGGTCTATGCCCAGCTGGTAACCAGTCACCTGGGAGCGACCCCTTTCATGTGCATGGCCCCAAGCACCCCCCAGCTCCACACGGGCAGGCCTCTGGCCTCCAAGGCTCCAAGACTGGGCCACTGGCACCAGCAACCCCATCTCTCTCCATGGCTCCCTGCATTGAATCCAGCCCAGCCAGATTCCCACTCCAGTGGGAGGCCCGTACTGTGCCCATCAGGGCGTGATACTCACAGGGACTATTTCCAGAGAGACAGGCAGCCTTTGCAAACAAGGGAACCATTGATTAGTCACTTGGCTACAGGATCCCATAGTCCTTAAGTCAGCCCAGACAGGCAGAACTCACCCCATAGTCCACGTGGCCAATGCCAGTGTCCTAGTGGGCCAGCTAAGCTTTGATGGACTCTGTCCTTGGCCCTGTCTCTCTCCTGCTCTCCCGCTTTGTCTCTCTCCTCCACCAGCTCTTATCCCCCATCTCAGACCTCTCCAGACCTGGAGCTGGGGAATGTTGCTCAGCTTCCCTGCTGAAAGTGGGGAAATCTCTCTCTCTCTCTCTCTTTCTCTGGGTCATTGGCTGCTAAGTGTCAGTGCCCTGGTAATTGGATTCCCCATTGAGAGGGGGTTGACCTCAGCCACCCTATTTCCAATGGCCCATTCCCACTCAGACAGCTAGACCAGTGTTTCTCAATCTTTTACATACCAGGGACCGCTTGCTGCCTCCCTAAACTGTGCCAGGGAGATCTCAGGCACCGGCGCTGTCCACAGACGGGTCGTGGAGAAACAGATATCTATGTCTCTCAGCCTGCCCTGAGAGCAAACGGTCCTTTGTCACCCACTGGTAACAATGCAGAACATTGGGGAAACTGAGGCATACACAAGGATCATAGAAATATTACAGAAAATTCTCACATTGACATATCTAGCTACAGAAACTTATTGTCCTTTGACCAGCACGGCAAGGCAGAATTTAAGCCATAGTCCAGCCTGGTCAAACCACCACCTGGATGGGCCATCTAAGCTGTGATAGACTCCATCTCTGTCTGTCTCTCTTTGTCTCCCCCAGTCTGGGCTCCTGCCTGTGTCCCTCCAAAAAGCCTCCGTTCCCGTGTTCTCAAGCTCAGTTCCCAAGTCCTGCCTGCTGGGGTTTCCTGTGTTGATTGTTCAGTTCCTGGGGGCATCTCTTTCCCTAGCTGGATCTTCTATTGATTTGGGCTGGTTTTAGACAGTCTTTTAATGATCCTCTCCCTTCCCCCCCCAGACAGCCAGATGACACACACACACACACACACACCTCCTGTCTCCTGCTCTGATCCAGGGATATCATACAGGACCGGGATATCATACAGGAAGATCTGGATGACCTTGTAAACTGGAGTAATAGTAATAGGATGAAATTTAATAGTGAAAAATGCAAGGTCATGCATTTAGGGATTAATAACAAGAATCTTGGTTATAAATTGGGGACACATCAATTCGAAGCAACAGAGGAGGAGAAGGACCTCGGAGTATTGGTTGATCACAGGATGGCTATGAGCTGCCAGTATGATATGGCCATTAAAAAAGCTAATGTGGTTTTAGGATGCATCAGGCGAGGTGTTTCCAGTAAAGATAAGGAGGTGTTAGTACCTTTATACAAGGCACTGGTGAGACCTCATCTGGAATACTGTGTGTAGTTCTGGTCTCCCATGTTTAAGAAGGATGAATTCAAACTGGAACAGGTACAGAGAAGGGCTACCAGGATGATCCGAGGAATGGAAAACCTGTCTTATGAAAGGAGACTCAAAGAGCTTGGCTTGTTTAGCCTAGCCAAAAGAAGGCTGAGGGGAGATATGATTGCTCTTTATAAATATATCAGATGGATAAATATCAGGGAGGGAGGGGAATTATTTAAGCTCAGTACCAATGTGGACACAAGAACAAATGGATATAAACTGGACACTAGGAAGTTTAGACTTGAAATTAGATGAAGGTTTCTAACCATTAGAGGAGTGAAGTTCTGGAACAGCCTTCCAAGGGGAGTAGTGGGGGCAAAAGACATATCTGGCTTCAAGACTAAGCTTGATAAATTTATGGATGGGATGGTATGATGGGATAGCCTGATTTTGGCAATTAATTTGGCAATTGATCTTTGATTATTACCAGGTAAATAGGCCAAATGGTCTGTGATGGGATGTTAGATGGGATGAGATCTGAGTTACTACAGAGAATTCTTTCCTAGGTGCTGGCTGGTGAGTCTTGCCCACATGCTCAGGGTTTAGCTGATCGCCATATTTGGGGTTGGGAAGGAATCTTCCTCCAGGGCAGATTGGCAGAGGCCCTGGAGGTTTTTCGCCTTCCTCTGCAGCATGGGGCACGGGTTACTTGCTGGAAGACTCTCTGAAGCTTGAGATCTTTAAACCATGAATTGAGGACTTCAGTAACTCAGACATAGGTTAGGAGTTTGTTACAGGAGTGGGTGGGTGAGATTCTGTGGCCTGCATTGTGCAGGAGGTCAGACTAGATGATCATAACGGTCCCTTCTGACCTTAAAGTCTATGAGTATAAGTCTATGAGCTATATTAACTCTTTCATATCCACTGGGTAGCAGTACAGCTTATGGGGGAAACTAGGGCACACACAGGGGTCATAAAATATTACAGAAAATTCCAATTTTGTCACAAAGGATGAGGAGAAGGGTGAGCATCATGTGGCTGAGATGGGTGAGGGGAGGAGTGGGTGACAGGTAGGTGAGAGGGGTGAGGAAAGTGACGTGTGCCAAGGGGTAGAGAGTGTGAGGGGAGGAGATAGACAGCAGGTGGATAGAGAAGGGGTAAGGGGAGAGGCAGGCAACTGGGGAAGAGGGGAGTGAGGGGACAGGTGGATGCCAGGGTGTTAAATGGGGGGACAGAAGTGGGTGAATCATAGAATATCAGGGTTGGAAGGGACCTCAGGAGGTCATCTAGTCCAACCCCCTGCTCAAAGCAGGATCAATTCCCAACTAAATCATTCCAGCCAGGGCTTTGTCAAGCCTGACCTTAAAAACTCTAAGGAAGGAAATTCCACCAACTCCCTAGGTAACCCATTCCAGTGCTTCACCACCCTCCTAGTGAAAAAGGTTTTCCTAATATCCAACCTAAACCTCCCCCACTGCAACTTGAGACCATTACTCCTTGTTCTGTCATCTGCTACACTGAGAACAGTCTAGATCCATCCTCTTTGGAACCCCCTTTCAGATAGTTGAAAGCAGCTATCAAATCCCCCCTCATTCTTCTCTTCTGCAGACTAAACAATCTCAGTTCTCTCAGCCTCTCCTCATGTCATGCACTCCAGCCCCCTAATAATTTTTGTTGCCCTCTGCTGGACTCTTTCCAATTTTTCCACATCCTTCTTGTAGTGTGGGGCCCAAAACTGGACACAATACTCCAGATGAGATCTCACCAATGTTGAAGAGAGGGGAATGATCACGTCCCTTAATCTGCTGGCAATGCCCCTACTTATGCAGCCCAAAATGCCACTAGCTTTCTTGGCAACAAGGGCACACTGTTGACTCATCCAGCTTCTCATCCACTGTAACCCCTAGATCCTTTTCTGCAGAACTAGCCAGCTTTCTATCCACTTTATAGTCCATTCATCCAGCCCATACTTCAACTTGCTGGCAAGAATACTGTGTGAGACCGTATCAAAAGCTTTGCTAAAGTCAAGGAATAAAACACATCCACTGCTTTCCCCTCATCCACAGACTCAGTTATCTCCTCATAGAAGGAATTAGGTTAGTCAGGCATGACTTGCCCTTGGTGAATCCATGCTGACTGTTCCTGATCACTTTCCTCTCCTCTAAGTGCTTCACAATTGATTCCTTGAGGACCTGCTCCATGATTTTTCCAGGGACTGAGGTGAGGCTGACTGTCCTGTAGTTCCCCAGATCCTCCTTCTTCCCTTTTTTAAAGATGGGCACTACAGTAGCCTTTTTCCAGTCATCCGGGACCTCCCCCGTTCGCCATGAGTTTTCAAAGATAATGGCCAATGGCTCTGCAATCACATCCGCGAATTCCTTTAGCACCCTTAGATGCAGCGCATCCTGCCCCATGGACTTGTGCTCGTCCAGTTTTTCTAAATAATCCTGAACCACTTCTTTCTCCACAGAGGGCTGGTCACCTTCTCCCCATAGTGTGCTGCCCAGCACAGCAGTCTGGGAGCTGATCTTGTTTGTGAAGACAGAGGCAAAAAAGTCATTGAGTACATTAGCTTTTTCCACATCCTCTGTCACTAGGTTGCCTCCCTCATTCAGTAAGGGGCCTGCACTTTCATTGGCTTTCTTCTTGTTGCTAACACCTGAAGAAATCCTTCTTGTTACTCTTAACATCCCTTACTAGCTGCAACTCCAAGTGTGATTTGGCCTTCCTGATTTCACTGCTGCATGCCTGAGCAATATTTTTATATTCCTCCTTGGTCATTTGTCCAATCTTCCATTTCTTGTAAGCTTCTTTTTTGCGTTTAAAATCAGCAAGGATTTCACTGTTAAGCCAAGCTGGTCGCCTTCCGTGTCATAAACAGATAGCTAAGGGTTAATGTTTCTTTTACCTGTAAAGGGTTAACAAAGGGAACCAAACACCTGACCAGAGGACCAATCAGGAAACTGGATTTTTCAAAGCTCAGGGAGGAATTTTTGGGTGTGTGTCCTTTGTCTCGTTCTGTTGCTCTCTTGGCTCTGAGAGTGGTCTTTCTATCTCCAGGCTTTCTAATCTTCTGTTTCCCAGTTGTAAGTACGGGTATAAGACAATATAGTTTTTTATATTGTTTTTGTATTTACATGTGTGTAGTTTGCTGGAATGTTTTAAATTGTATTTCTTTTTGAATAAGGCTGTTTATTCATTTTTCTTTTAAGCCATTAACCCTGTATATTGTCACCTTGATACAGAGACCATTTTTATGTCTTTTTCTTTCTTTTTATATAAAGCTTTCTTTTTAAAACTTGTTGGATTTTTTCCTAGTTGGGGCTCAAGGGGATTGAGTCTGCAGCTCACCAGGGAATTGGTGGGAGGAAGAAGACAGGGGGGAAGAGAAATCTCTTTGTGTTAGAGTTACAAAGCTTGCATTTGCAGGGACTCTGAGTGAGGGTGAAAGAAACCTGATCTCTCTGTGTTTGTGTTTCAAGGAATTGAAGCAGGGTAATCTCCTAAAGTACCCAGGGCGGGAAGATCTGGGAGGAGGTAAAGAGAGGGAAGGGAAGTGGGTTATTTCCCTTTGTTGTGAGACTCAGGGCATCTGAGTCTTGGGGTCCCCCAGGGAAGGTTTTGGGGAGACCAGAGTGAGCCAGACACTGGAAATTCTGGCTGGTGGCAGCGCTATCAGATCTAAGCTGGTAATTAAGCTTGGAGGTTTCATGCAAGCACCCACATTTTGGACGCTAAGGTTCAGATTTGGGACTTATGCTTTAGGACATGCCGTATTTACTATTCTTTCTACACATCGGGATGGTTTTTTCCTGCAACCTCAATAAGGATTCTTTAAAATACAGCCAGGTCTTCTGGACTCCTTTCCCCCTCATATTATTTTCCCAGGGGATCCTGCCCATCAGCTCCCTGAGGGAGTCAAAGTCTGCTTTTCTGAAGTCCAGGGTCTGTATTCTGCTGCTTTCCTTTCTTCCTTGTGTCAGGATCCTGAACTCAACCATCTCTTAGTCACTGCCTCCCAGGCAGGGCCTCCCAGAGGTGGGGGCAAGAGGGACAATTTGCCCCAGGCCCCGGGCTCTTCAGGGGCCCCCACGAGAGTTTTTTGGGGCCCCTGGAGTGGGGTCCTTCACTCGCTCTCGGAGACCCAGAAAACTCTTGCAGGGCCGGGCCCTGGAGCTTCTTCTGCTCCCGGTCTTGGTGGGGGGGTCCTTCCGCTCCGAGGCGGAAGGACCCCCCGCTAGCGAATTACCGCCGAAGCGGAACCTGCCGCCGAAGTGCAACCCAGTTTTCAGCAGTAATTCAGCGACAGGGGGACCTTCCGTTCCGGGACCCGCCGCCGAAGTGCCTCGAAGACCCGCGGCAGGGGCACCCTGCCACCGAATTACCGCCGAAGAGCGGGCTGGACTTCGGAGGCGGGTCCCGCTTCAGCGGTAATTGCCGGCAGGGGGTCCCTGCCGTGGGTCTTCGGGGCACTTTGGTGGCGGGTCCCGGAACGGAAGGGCCCCCCCCGTGGAACAGCGCCGGCTCTAGACATTTTGCCGTGCGGGGGGGCACCCTGCTGCTTGGCGGTCCCGCGGCTTCGGTGGACGTCCCACAGGCGTGGCTGCAGAGGGTCCGCTGGTCCCGCGGCTCCGATGGACCTCTCGCAGGCATGCCTGCAGATGCTCCACCAGAGCCGCGGGACTAGCGGACCCTCCGCAGGCACACCTGCGGGAGATCCACCGGAGCCGCCTGCCGCCAACGGCCCCAGGCCCTCGGAATCCTCTGGGCGGCCCTGCTCCCAGGTTCCCATCCACTTTTGCTTCCCCTACTAATTCTTCTCTGTCTGTGAGCAGCAGGTCAAGAAGAGCTCTGCCCCTAGTTGGTTCCTTCAGCACTTGGACCAGGAAATTGTCCCCTACACTTTCCAAAAACTTCCTGGATTGTCTGTGTACCGCTGTATTGCTCTCCCAGCAGGTATCAGAGTGATTAAAGTCTCCCATGAGTACCAGGGCCTGTGATCTAGTAACTTCTGGCCAGTTGCCAGAAGAAAGCCTCGTCCACCTCATCCCCCTGGTCTGGCGGTCTATAGTAGACTCCCACCACGACATCACCCTTCTTGCTCACAATTCTAAACTTAATCCAGAGACTCTCAGGTTTTTCTGCAGTTTCATACCAGAGCTCTGAGCAGTCATACTGCTCTCTTACATACAATGCAACCCCCGATCTTTTCTGTCCTGCCTGTCCTTCCTGAACAGTTTATATCCATCCATGACAGTACTCCAGTCATGTGAGTTATCCCACCAAGTCTCTCTTATTCCAATCACATCATAGTTCCTTGACTGTGCCAGGACTTTCAGTTCTCCTTGCTTGTTTCCCATGCTTCTTGCATTTGTGTATAGGCACTTAAGACAGCTCGCTGATTGTCCCACTTTCTCAGTCTGAGACAGGAGTCCTCCCCTCTTGCACTCTCCTGCTCATGCTTCCTCCCGGTATCCCATTTCCCCAGTTACCTCAGGGCTTTGGTCTCCTTCCCCTGGTGAACCTAGTTTAAAGCCCTCCTCACTAGGTTAGCCAGCCTGCTTGCAAAGATTCTCTTCCCTCTCTTCGTTAGGTGGAGCCCGTCTCTGCCTAGCACTCCTCCTTCTTGGAACACCATTCCATGGTCGAAGAATCCAAAGCCTTCTCTCTGACGTCACCTGCATAGCATTTGTTGACTTCCACAATTTGATGATCTCTACCCAGGCCTTTTCCCTGCACAGAGAGGATGGACAAGAACACCACTTGGCCTCAAACTCCTTTATCCTTCTTCCCAGAGCCACGTAGTCTGCAGTGATCTGCTCAAGGTCATTCTTGGCAGTATCATTGGTGCCCACATGGAGAAGGTTGATGAGTCTCGGCACTCTCTCCATCACATCGTGAATCCTAGCTCCTGGCAAGCCGCAGACCTCTCGGTTTTCTCAGTTGGGGCGGCAGATATATGACTCAGTGCCCCTGAGGAGGAAGTCCCCGTCCATCACCACCCTCCTCCTTCTCTTGGGAGCGGTGGTCGTGGAACCCCCATCCCTAGGGCAGTTCATCACATGCCTTCCAATCGGTGGAGTCTCCTTCTGCTCCCTTCTCTCAGATGTACCATCTAGTCCACTCTCCGCATTAGTACCTGTGGAAAGAACATGAAAATGGTTGCTCATCTGTATCTCCATTGCTGGCACATGGATGCTCCTCTTTCTTCTTCTGGAGGTCACATGTTGCCAAATTTCTTCACCGTCCCTCTCTCTGCATGACTTCATGCAGCATGTCCTCTTTGCTTCTACATGGCCTCTTCCTGATTCTTTGCAGTCTCTCGGCTGGTGATAAGATGGATGGCTGAGATCTCAAAGTTGCATCTGTAAAGGCAAAGTGCAACACTTAACAGAGGCAGCATTGTTCACACAAGACAGAGCAATAATTCCCTCATACTTAAGGAGGGCAAACACAGTCTACACAATAGCATAATTTCCCCGTCCCAAAGCGAGCGCACATAACCCACGGGAGCCTCAAAATGGTAAGTGAGCACAGGGTCAAGGGGGACTCATTGTTTCAGGGCTGTACTGTCCTCTGTGTTTCTGTGCCTTGGAGAGAGCCAACAGCTGCAGGGCACCCCTGTACTGAACACTGTCCCCACATTTTCCACAGGAGTTCATCCTGGAAGATATCTTGCTGCTGAGGGTGACCTGGGAAGTCAGGAAGGGTCTTCTACTACAATGCAGTTTCTGCCCAGGCCCATATGCAGCTTGCCTGTGTGCAGCAATGATCCCCCTGCTCCTCATGGCAAAGTGGCGTGGACATGTTAGCATGTTAGCCATGTTAGCCACAGTGGCTCTCCCAAGAAATCTGCGCAAGCACATTGCCCAAGTTCTGGCACAGACCTCTGAAGCGATCACTGAGGCCGATTACCACGATGTGAGAGAGCACATCAATCACCTATTCCACATCTAGAGATGCATGTAGCCCTTACCCTCCTAGCCCAAAGAGCCTGCACTGGATAACTTCCTTCCCAAAATAAAAGCCACTTACCGGGAACCTCTTCTGGTGTTTGTCTTCCCCAAGCACTGGCTGCCTGTGACTGGCTACCTTCCTCCTGGCTTGAGAACAGCTCCTGGCTGCATGCACGTAGGGATTCTGGGGTTTATTCCTCCTCCTCAGCACCCTCGCTCCCCTTTTCCTCTTCCTCCTTTGTTGAACTGGGCTCTGAAGTGTCCATGGTGGTACTCGGAGTGAAGGTGGGGTCACCTCCAAGTATCGTGTCCAGCTCTTTGTAGAAACAGCAGGTCGCGGGGGCATCACCAGAGCAGCAGTTTGCCTTGCAGACTTTGCAATAGGCATTCTGCAGCTCCTTCACTTTAACCTTGCACTGCAGTGCATCCCGGTCATGGCCCCTTTCATCGTGTCCCTTGTAATTCCTTCAGCTGGAGCGCAGCTGGGACTGGACAGCTTCCTCCCCACAAACACTGATGAGGTCCAGCACCTCACCACTGCTCCATACTGGGGATCACCTGGCACTTGGAGGCATGGTCACCTGGAAAGATTTGCCAAGAGCACTCCACATCTGGCTGAGCAAACAGGAAGGTATTTTTCTAAATTCCCAGATAATTTAAAGGGCAGGTCTGATGGTTGGTCACCTGAGGATAGGGCAGTAGAGTTCAAAGTGATGATCAGAGTTGCTAGAAGATTTGGTGTTATTTTCATTATATGGTCAATTACACAATCATGACCATGTGACAGGGGCTGTTAGTGGCTACAAACTGAGCCCTTTGGAAGCGAGCACCCTGGTCACTGAGCACACCCCGGGCACCGGGTGCAGTTAGAGGAGGAGGGACTGAGTAGTTTGGGTTTGGAAGGGCAGAGAGGATCACTTGCACCTTTAGGGAGCCTGATGAGGACACTAGCTCAGCGCTGAGAAGAAAGCAGCTGTATAAAAGTCTGAATCAGGGAGCAGGAAGGAGGCTCCTTGTAACTGCTGCTATGTTGTGATGCACCATAAAAAGTTCCCTGGCAGACCACATGCTGCTTTATTCACACAGAGGTCTGCCAGCCAGGGGTTGCAGGAACTGATGCGGGAGCCCATTCATAGTTAAAAATGTGTTGTCACAATTTACAGCATGAAGTGGCATGAAGAGATTGCAGGCAACATTCATTTTTAATTTTCTATGTCTTGTCAGTAGTACACGGGAAAATATGTTGGAAAATAGGTTAATATACAACCTGGTTTTCACTAACACAATAAGATTGTATAAAAAGCCTCAGTAAATCCCTGTTTCTCACTGAATTATGTGTAAAGGAACACAGGTAATTTTTCCCTAAAATTTCCTTCAGAAATATCTATTTTTAGATTAAAATTTCCCTGTTTAAACACTAGGAAAAACACATAATTTCAGCAGTCCATGCCACCTAGACACCAGCAGACAGGATAAAAACACCCTAAAATTATCTTTTACCTTGATTATTTGAAAATAAATGCAAATGAATCCATCAAATTTAGGGCACTCTGACATGAATGGCATATTGTGAATAAATCTTCAAAACTGAATTATGACATTGAAAATGTTCATAATGCATCACATCTAAAACAAAAAGTAGTCCTAGCATGTGACAGGGGAGGGATTGCTCAGTGGTTTGAGCATTAGCCTACTAAACCCATGGTTATGAGCTCAATCCTTGAGGGGGCTACTTAGGAATCTGGGACAAATCAGTACTTTGTCCTACTAGTGAAGGCAGGGGGTTAGACTTGATGACCTTTCAGGGTCCCTTCCAGCTCTATGAGATAAGTATATCTCCATATATTATGTGGCTCTGCTCAGCTAGCTCTTCAAGAAATGAGGTTCAATCACTAATTTCAAGGAATTAGACCAATCAGTCGCTATTCTTACAGAGCATTCCAGCAGATGATGGACAGAACCCAGAGGAATTGTGATAAATTTCCTGGAGTAACTTATTTTTCTTGTCACATGCAGTTTAGAATACAAAGAAAATAACCACCCTTTTGACTGATTTGCAGCTGAGAAGAAAGGTTTCCCAATAAAGCTTCACCAGATTTCATGTTATGTGTTATTAACTTAATTGTATTGGAGACGCTGGCACTTAATTTGTGAAGATTCAGTAAAGGAGTTACACCCGCTTCTCGATTTCTTTACCAAACTACATTTGTTGTGTCCTTAGAACCAAGAACATGAAGAACCCAGCAGGACATTGAAATCAACAGTGGACACATTACATTGCCTGCAAATAATATTTCTAAAGAAAAATAAAACTAAAAAATGGAGATTGTAGAAGAGATTTCTGTATACAGGAAGATAGCATTTGAGGTTGGGGATTGTGTTTTGTTCATCGATGTGAGAAAAACAAAGGAAGGATCATGTCTTAATTACCAATTATATGTAGCTACAAATTGAACTTCTGTCAGCATTAATTCATGTGATTTTTTAAAAGAATATTAATTAACTCACACAAGATTATATAAGCAATATATTTAAGTTATTTCTATCATTTTTTTCACCTATTAATTTTCAAAGATGTCGTGTAGGAGGTGGAGGTATGTGCCCTACCTTCCAGGGAGAACCAGTCAACACAATAAAGAGAGGGGGAGAAAGAAAGACAGAGAGCAGCTGCACATGTGTGTAGTTGTGGTGTTTTTGACATATGTACATTGTAACTGAACACCCCAGTCTGACAATTTAATAGTTTATTTTGTTAAGATAAATATTTTAAAATTCCACAGTTGAAATACAAATGACGTTATTTAGAGAAGTTAAACTTCAATATAGATTTGAGGGAGGAATCAAAAAATAAATACATTTCTAAAAATATGTTTAGGTGCTTGTTTTTGAAATACTGTTAAAATGCAAACAAAAATATTCTAATTTAGAAAATATTACTGTAACAAGATGTAAATACAAGACTAATCTTTTTTCTTTCACATTTTACACTGAGATTTCACAAGGATAGAAAATTCTGACAGGAGTGAATGACCCTGATCCAACAACATCAGCAGGGGATGGGGAAAGGTGAGGGCTAGGGGTTGCCAGGTGTCTGATTGTCGACTGGAACTTCCAGTTAAAAAGGGAAACTGGCAGCGTCCGGTCAGCACAAGAAGTCCAGTAGCCTGCAGTAACTGGCTCCCACCACTGTGTGTGTGGAGGGGTGGGGGGCAGGAAGATCAGCAGTGCTGGGAGGGGAGAGTCCATCCGGCGGATGTCACTGTCAGGTGCAGAGATTCCCTCCGGCCTGAGCTGGGACTGGGCAGAGGATCAGGGGAGCCACGTTTGTACCCCCAGCTTTGTGACCGGGGTAGAAATAAGGGCGGAGAGTCCCAGAGAAAGTGCCAGTGAAAGTGAAGAGATGAGATCTGTCAGTCACATTGTAAAACGAGACCTCGCCTGCCTCATAGTCCAGGAAAATCCCCACTCGGCTGGGCTGGACGCTCACGGAGATGGGAGGAGAGGTGGAGGTGCCGGCCTTGTATTCCCCACCCCTCAGCCACATGACCCAGCAGCCATTCCCAGGTGTAGGTATGACCTTCCTGCTCATAGAGTCCCTACAAACCCCCAGAGTCCATCTAGTCTTGTCTCCTACCTCCACCTCCCAGTAATGCCTTCCGCCCGTGAACCGCTCAGCGCCCAGGACACAGGGAAAAGGATCAAATCTCTCAGGGTTGTTGGGCAGATCCTGTTGTGCATCTCCGTATCTCACACATTTCTGATCCTCAGACAGGATGAGCCAGGGATTTGCCGTGTCTGGATCCAGAGTCATGTCCACTGGGGAGAGAGTCACAGAATCAGTGCTGGGGCAGGGGCTGGTCACTGGGATCAAAGGAAATTAACCTGCATCCATATTAATTGCTGTGCTGGGGGGTCATTGCCCTTTAAGGGGACTCAGGGCCCTGTCTCCCCACGAGAGTGAACTTGAGGGGAATGACAAGAGGAAGGTGTGCAGGGGATGTGTCTGTGAGGGTGGGGGAGGGGAGGGCAACAGAGTGACAGGAAGGCACCAGGCTGATGCTGGGAGAGGAAAGGGGAGGGGCAGGCACAAGAGCAATGGGGGGCAGGCACTAGCGGGGGGGAGGGCAGGTTTTGGGATGAGGGGAGGGGTGGGCACCGAGAAGAAGGGGACAGACATCGGGGGCACAGGGAAGCAAAGGAAGGGGCAGGCATCCAGGGGCAAAGGGGTGTAAGGGAATGGGGGGAGCTCCAAGGGGCAGGGGAAATGAGGAGAGGGGTGGACTCCAGAGGGGCAGATGGGAGTTGAGGAGAGGGTCAGGTGCCAGGGGTGGGGGGATGAGTAGTGGGGCAGGCACCAGGGGGATAAAGTGAGGCAGGAACCAGGGGAGAGGAGGTATCTAGAGCAGAGGCAGTCACTGGAGGAAGGAGCAGGGTGAGGAGAGGAGCAGGAGTCAAGGGGACAGAGTGGGGGTGATCAGAGGGGCTGGTGCCAAGGAGCTTAGGGGAAGAGGAGGGGCAGGCACCAGGGGATAGAGGGTGGATGAGGAGAGGGGCTAGTGCCTAGTGAAAAAGAGGGGAGGGGTGGGCAATAGGGGGCAAAGGAGGGTAGGAGAAGGGGGATGCACTGGGGCACAGAGGAGGGCAGGGGGAAGGGGGTTGCACCATCAGACAGAAGGGGTGAATGGAGGGGCAGGCACCAGGGAGGCAGAGGGGGTGAAAAAGGAGGGGTTGGCACTGGGGGCTAGAGGGGAGCAAGGGAAGGGGCAGGCATGAGGTGGGCAAAGGAGGGGATAGGGGAAGGTGCAGGTGAACAGGGGATAAAGGCGATAAGGGGTGGGGCAGGCACCAGAGGGGAATAGGGGGAGTGAGGGGAGGAAAATGGTGGGAAGGGGCAGACACCAGGAGAGTTGCAGGGGGTCAAGCAGAGGTGCAGATGCAAGGAGGGCAGGGAAGCAGATTGGGGGGTGAGGGAACAGGTGCGCACAAGGGGGCAGAGAGAGGAGTGTGGAAAAGGGCAGGCCTAGAAGGACAGAGGGGTGTGAAGGGAGGTGCAGGCACTGGGGGCCGGCGAGGGAACATGAGGGGAGGAGCAGGCACTAGAGCACAGGGGGTGAGGAAGGAGCTTGTGCCAGGGACAAGTGGAGGGGACGGGGCCAGTGTGGGAGAAGGAAGGGAAAGGCACTAGGGGGCAAAGTGGGGGAGAGGTGGACACTGGGGGACAGTGGTGGTGTGGGATGGGGCTAGCACCAGAGCCAACAAGGGTCAAGGGGAGGGGAAGGCATGAGGGGGCACAGGGGACAAGGGAATGGGTGGGTGCCAAAGGGGCAGGGGGTGGGGCAGGTGCCAAGGGACAAAAGGGGAGGGAAAGGAAGGATAAGACAAAAGGAGGGAAAGGGGGGTGGGCAGAAGTGGGTGGTGGGGCAGAGGGGAGGGGAGCCAGTGGGGCATAGAGGGGTGGGCAGCAGGCAGGAAGGGGGCAAAGGGAGGGGCAGGTGCCAGGGAGATTGAGGGGGGTTGATCAGGGGGAAGACAAAAGGAGGGCAGGGGGAAGGGGCTGGCACCAGTGGGGCAGAGGGAGGAGTGAGTATATGGGAGGACTCCAGAAGGGCAGAGGGGATCAGAATGAGGCTAGAAGAAGGGTGGGCACAGGTGGGCAAAAGTTGGGATGGGGGTGAGGAGAAGGGCGGGAGCCAAGAGATCAGAAGAGGATGAGGGGTGGGGTGGGTATCTGGGGTGAGGGCAGTGGCAGGCACAGGGGTGATGGGAGGGAGGGAGACATGGGATCAGAGCGGGAAAAGGGAGAGGTGGATGCCAGGCGGTCAGGCCCGCTGCAGGGGGGTGGGGAGCAATTGCCCATGGCGGCCGGGCAATGTAAAAGGGCCCAGGAGTCTCCAGACAGCAGTGCAGCGCGGCTAAGGCAGGCTTCCTGCCCAACCTCACTGCACGTCAGACCCGGAAGTGACCGGTGGCCCCTGGGGGGCTCTCCATGGGCTGCCCCTGCCCCGAGAGCCGACTCCACAGCTCCCATTGGCTTGCATTGCACGCCATAGAAGCATATTTTCATAAACATGAGTGTGAATATAATGTAACTGGAATATGCACTATGCAAAAGGTGTCTTGTAAGATATTACAAAGCTTATAATCTACTGAGTGTGTTCATCCTATTTGTATGTATGTATCATTCTTGTATCTGAAACTAGAAATATGAAGTATAACTCTGCATAGTTACAATAGGACTTCAAAGTCTGGGCCATTAATGGTGGCTTAGAATATTGATGGCTCCCACTGACTGGAACAATTGGTTGTAAATGGTTTATTTACTTGTAAACCTTCCTGTATATGTGGGTGCCAGCCAGTGAGTAATGAAGTCTCACAGGACATGTGACCATGTCACCTGATACTGGAATCCATCTTAAACCTGGTGCTTTTCCATTTAGAAGGGGGAAGGGGAACCCAGAGAGAGGCAAAGGATTCCCATCTTGTGCCAAAGCTATAAAAGAGGGTGGACCAGAACAAAGGGGACTGCCAGTCATGAAAAATCCCCGAGTTACTACCTGATCTGGAACAAGGTCTATACCATGGGAAAGGATTGGGCCTAGACTAAGAAGGAGTCTAGTCTGTGAAAGAAGCTTATTGGAACATCTCTGAGGGTAAGATTTACCTGTATTCAGGTTCTTAACTGTATTAGGCTTAGACTTGCATGTTTTGTTTTATTTTGCTTGGTAACTTACTTTGTTCTGTCTGTTATTACTTGAAACCACTTAAATCCTACTTTTTATACTTAATAAAATCACTTTTGTTTATTAATTAACCCAGAGTAAGTGATGGGGGAGCAAACAGCTGTGCATACCTCTCTATCACAGAGGGCAGAGAATTTATGAGTTTTACTCTGTATAAAGCTTATACAGGGTAAACGTATTTATTTGGGGTTTGGATCCTATTGGGAGCTGGGCATCTGGGTGCTGGAGACAGGAGTGCCTGCTGAGTGGTTTTCAGTTAAAGCCTGCAGCTTTGGGGATGTGGTTTAGACCTGGATCTGTGTTGTAGCATGCTTGTGTGTCTGGCTCAGTAAGACAGGGTTCTGGAGTCCCAAGCTGACAGAGAAAACAGGCTCAGAGGTAGTTTCAACACATCAGGTGACAGTCCCAAGGGGGTCTCTGTGACCGAACCCATCACAGCGACCCCCCACCTAGGAGCCACTGCCAGAGGAGTGTGCCGGCCACATTTGGAAGCCATCCATGGTAACTGCTGACCCCCTGATCGCCTCCTGCACCAACCCCTGCCCTAACCTAGAGCTCGCACCCTGAACCCCCTCCCAGAGCTTGCACCCCCTCCCACACCCAAACTCCCTCTCAGAGTCCAACCCCACATCCCCTCCCACACCCAAACTCCCTCCCACAATCTGTACCCCACATCTCCTCCAGCACCCCAACCCTCTGCCCCAGCCGGGTGAAAGAGTGAGGGTGGGGGACAGCAAGCGACGGAGGGAGGGGGAATGGAGTCAGTGGGGGAAGAGCCTTGGAGTAGGGTTGGGACAGGAGCATGGCCTCAGGGGATGGGCAGAGCACAGGTCATCGGATTTGCATGATTAGACAGGCGGGCACATGGAAGCCTTGGCCGTGCCAGAAGAGCACAGCCAGCAGTGCAGCCGGCAGCTCACTAGGCACTAGCCAGCGCAGGCACAGCATCGCCCTAATGTCAGGCGGACTGTGTCCACATGGGTGCAGCTTGTGTGTGCCTGGGAGCACATTGACTGCTCTGTCCAGGGGCCCAGAATTGCTGTCTAGAGGCCTGCAGGAAGTAGAAGGGGGTGAAGCGATGGGTGGGTGCCAGCGTGCAGAGGGTGTTTGCCAGAGAGAGGCAGGTATCAGGAGGGCAGGGGGACAAAGGGGGAGAGTTCTAGAGGGGCAGAGGTGGGTGGAGGGCAGGGGCATGTGCCAGGGAGATGAAGTGGGGAAACAAGGGCAGGGGACAAGGGGAACAGAAAGGGGTTGAAAGGAGAGGGTGGGCGGGGGGAAGAATAGAGGCAGGGGCCAGGTGATCACAGGGGTGAGGGAAAGGTAAGGGAAGGGCATGTGCCATGGGTGTAGAGAGATGATGTGGGGGGCAGGCCCCAGGGAATCTCTGTTGGTCTGGGGCCATGTGTAGTTGGTTTGTGAGTAAGAGCAGGTCGGTGCCTTCCCCACACACAGGACAAAGACACAATAATCAGATAATCAAATCTCTCAGGATTGTCAGGCAGATCTTGACATGTATGTTTGTGGATGTTTCTGATCTTCAGGATCCTGTCCCCTGCATCAGGGAGAAGCTGTACCGGGGGCCAAGCCCAGTTCACACCCACGCAGCATGTCTGCACTAGGGGTTTGCATGGGGGCACTGACATGGCTGAGACACTGCTGTGCCAGGGGCCATAACCCCTACCCTCACTGGGGTTATGGATCAATAATTATAGGGTCACTGGGACAGGGAAGCTGGACTTGGCGTTCCCAGGTGGAGGCCCAATCCACCAGGCTGCAGAGTCATTCTCACTCCCACACTCTGGCCCAGTGCCCATGGCCGTGTTTAGACACAGGGAGTGTCTTCAGCAGGAGAGATTGAGGGAGCCCCACATCAGACAACTGGAGCCCAGGGGTTCCAGCCCTCATGTGAGATGGGGAGACCCGCATTCCAATTCCTGCCCCACATCGCACAGAGAAATTGAACCTGGAGCTCCCAGCTGAGGGCCCAGCCACTGGGCTAAGGGCTAGAAGGGAAGTGGCGGCACCTTTTCCTGTCCATTCAAACTATTCAGAAAACTCAACATGGATTTGCAAATAGTTTGTTTGCTGAAAATTTTTATTTGAAGTCAACTAAAACTATTTGCACCCAAATTTCACCCAGCTCCACTGCAAACCTGTCTGAGCAACTTAGGAGCCCAAATCACAGTGACTTGCAGTGAGTGACTGTCAACACCCCCAGAAATGCAGTTATGTGCAGGCCAGACTCAGGACATCAGCTATGAAACACTCCACAGTTGCTATTTAATTTGCCCTGGGTAGAAAAATTCCCCCTGGGCTCCTGATCTCACCTCCACAAATCAGGCTGAAAATGGAGTCTCGGCTCCAGCATGAACTCTCTGTCCAGAGCGATTTGTCCCCAGGACTCTGCCAGCAGCACAGACCCTCCGCAGCTGCACCTGGGCATCTCCCAGAGCAGATAATGGTCACCGAGACTGTCTCAGAGCCCCAGGGCTCAGGTGTCTCCGTCTAACGACTGCACCAACTACCCCCCTTGCTCTCATTAACCAGCCCTGGATCAGACATGCTGGGAACCTTCACACACAGACTCTGGAGACACTTTGGAGAAAAGTGGTGGGTGCTGAGCACCCACCGGTAGCCCTGCCAATCAGCTCCTCCCCCTCCCCCCAGCACCTCCGCCCACCAGTGGCCCTGATGATCAGTGCCTCCCTCTCCCTCCTGCCGTGATGAGCTGTTCAGTGGCCTGCCAGAGGCACTGGGGTGAGGGGTAGGAGCAATGGCAGGGTGCACTCGGAGGAGGGGGCGGAACAGGGCAGGAAGAGGTGGGGTGGGGTGGGATGGGGGTGGAGCAGAGTGGAAAGAGGCAGGGTTGGGGTAGGGCCTTGGAGGAAGGGGTGGAGTGGGAGTGGGGCCTGGGGCAGTGTGTGGGTCAAGCACCCCCTGGTACATAAGAAACTTGGTGCCTTTGGCCCCTGGGATCAGGATCCTGGACGATACCCTCCCCAGGAGTAACAGAAGCTCCCTAAAAGTAGAGGGGTCACCAGTGCCTAAACCATGGACCTGCCCACCCGTGCCACCCTTTCTTTCCAAGGCCCCACTCCCATGCCACCCTTTCTCCCCAAGCTCCTGCCCCCGCACTGCCCCTTCTCCCTGAACCTCTGCCCTCACACTGCCCCTTCGCCTCACTCTGCCTTTTCCCCCCAAGTCCCCACCCCTTGGTTGCTTCTCTCTTATCCTAACCCTTATGACCGGTAAAAAGTGGGAGGCCTACCCTCCCACTTTTAAAAGTGATGGGGTCATGGCCCCCTGGCACCCCCTCTTTTGGTATGGAGAGAGGGGGCCTTGTGGCAGTGCCAGTGAGCTCAGTGCTGAGGGTACAAGTGGGGTTTACACTCCGGCTACTGGAGCTCTGTGTATTGAGTGTATGAGTTACAGAAGCAGTGTGAGCCTCCCACTGTCCTGGCAACATGGCTCAGCCCTGACATCTGCTGGAGCCTCTCCTTGGGGAGGAATTGTCCCTGCGGCATTCAGTTCTTGCCCTCCCTGCGGAGATGGCTGGTGAGGCTCCCATTAATGTAAATTACGATGTGAGCGCCTGTCCTCTGGGAACTGGATTCTGAGTCTAGGCTGGGATCGGGGACTGAGGAGTGAAAGGCTGCAGCCCTCATTACTGCCCCCCTGAACCAGCTGGTTCCCCTTCCCCTCGCAGTGTGATAACAGCGATGCTCACACTTGGTGATACTCCCCAGTGCCCCAGCGGGTAGAGTGAGTGGGTGCAATCTGCAGCAAGGGAGACTGTGGCTGGAGATCAGGAAACACTTCCTAACTCTCAGGGCAGTGAAGCTCTGGAACCAGGTCTGATGGAGGCGGTGGGATCCCCATCACTGGAAGTTTGTAAAAACAGGAAAAACCCCTGTCAGGGATGGTCTAGGCCCTGCCCCAGCATGGGGGGGCTGATCTAGATGAAATCTTCAGGTCCCTTCCTGCCCTGTATTGCTATGAGTCTATGTTACAGCTGTTCTGGGGCTGGGTCCAGGGCCCTGGGGGCTCTAAGCCTGGTGTGGGGCACGTGGTGGAGTTAACACAGTTAGTGACCCTGGCAACTCAGCGTCCCTGCCAGAGGCCTGGGTTGGCACGTGTCTGGCTGCCGGTAGCTGGCCCATCTGGGTGTTACTGTGCTGTGTGGACAGGACCTAGGGCTGGCACCTGTCCAGGTTTTCCCAGGATCGTCACTTTGTTCAGGTGGCTGTCCTGGGAAATCTGTGAGTCTGTCCAGGACATGACAAGCCCTGGGTGTGTCAGTGGCTGTAGCGGGGGGACTGCAGGGTGTTAGTACCTGCACAGAGGGAGCTCTGGGTCCAGAGGGTCTGAGAGCCCTTGGGATGAGGCAGCTTGGGAGGAGTGAGTGAGATGGAGAGCTCGGGGCCAGCAGGGCCCATTTACACCATGCAGGTATCGGATGTGAGGGTCACCGCCGGGATGTGGGGGAGTGGAGTAGATCTGGCACCATGTCCTGCTTGGCGAGGTTGGTTCCCAGCTCAGCCCCAGGAACAGGCGCCCATGGGGGCTAGTGCCCTCTCCCAGGGGTGGGATAGGGATGCAGTGCACGAAGGTGGGATGGGGCAACAGTGCCTGGGGTGAGGGGACAGGTGGTGTATGTGGAGCAGGGAGATGTCTTGGGTTTTTTTGCACCTCAGAGGTGGCGTCCCTACAGGACCCCCAGCGGTGCTTGTGTAACTGCCCTGGGTGTCCCTCCCATCAGGTCTGTGCGGTAGGCTACCCTGGAGTGCATGTTCCCCTGGACCAGTGGTGCTGTAATGTGTGTGCATGGCCCCTGGGCTCTCTGATTCCTGCTGGAACTACCCAGACACTCCCAGCATGCACCAGGGCGCATGCATGGTCAGACAGCAGGCTGGGTACAAATACACACACACACAGCTGTGAGGCAGAAAAGCTGCCGCATGGGCTGGGCACAGTTTGTTGTAAGTGGTTCAGGGGAGTGTCACAAGCTGGTTATAAAAAGATCACGTCTGCCCTTGCAATGGGGACAGGGCTTTCCTCACCCCAAACCCATGGAGATAATGAACAGCTCCTGTTTTGTCCTGTTATGCTAGAAGGAAATTGTGGTTAAAGCTTGGTCATGCTGCTGCTCTCCTCCCAACAGCAGCATCACCATGCTCAGACCAAGCCTTAACCACAATTTCCTTCTATTTAATTATGGACAGCTAAGAATGTGCATCCTGCAGAGCCCAGGTACCACCCTGCAAAGGTGACATCAGGGGGCAGCATTTCCTCACCAATCAGCCCTTTCCCAAAGAGGCCATGTCCCTGCTCTGCAATAAACCTAGGGTGCCGCCTGCCCCCTTCCACTGACCCCCAGTGACATTGCTGTTTCCAGCCTTTTGCTTTTGCTATGGAAGTGCTGGTGCACTGGGGAAGGGAGGAGAGGACTCTCAGGGGCAGATGGGATGCCGACGTGAATAAAGTGTCCATTTTATGTACAGTACCTGCATATAGCTGGGCTCTTCTCAACCCTGAAAGCAAACACAGAGAGAGATGAGAACTCCCCTGAGCACAGATACGCTGAACACACTAGAGTGTATAACATAGATTATATTAAGGGTGTGTTGTGGGGGGCAGGAAATGAACTTACCAAGCCCCAATTCAGTGAAGAGTTTCCCTAGAAAACAATAAATAGACAGATCTGAAACCATGCTTATAAAAAGGGATGGGATTTAAAAACCTAAAAGGAGTCTAGCTCTTTAGACAAAAGATGCACCTAGGCATTCACAACAGTTCCAGGTATTTGCACAGCCCATAACAAGCAGTCCTGAAAGAAGTGTTAAGAATGAAACTGCTGAGCTACTAGCAAAAATATGCATTTAACTAGAATCAGCTACTGACCCAGAGGAAAAGAGGGTAGGAAATGTTGCACCTATATTTTTTAAAAAAGCGCAAGAGTGATACGGAGAATTACAGCCCAGTTAACTTAAGTTCAGATCCCGGTAAATTGGTTGAAATTATAATTAGAAATAGAATCCAAAAGCATTTAGATGAACACATAGTACCAACTTCCCATGCGCTGGAGCACCCATGGGAAAAAAATAGTGAGCGCTGAGCACCCATTGGCAGTTAACCCCCCTGCACCCTAGTGCCTTCCACCCACCAGCTGATCAGTCCCTCGTCCTCCCTCCCAGTGCCTCCTGCCTGTGGCAGATCAGCTGTTCTGTGGCGTGCAGGAGGCACTGAGGGAGGAGCTGGAGGAGCAAGAGCCAGGTGCACTCAGGGGAGGGGGTGGAATGGGGTGGGGCGGGGCCTTGAGGGGAAGGGGTGGAGTCTGTGGGGGGGCGTGGAGCCTGGGGCAGAACCAGGGGATTGAGCATCCCCCTGCATATTAGAAAGTTGGTGCATCTGCTGGTCACTATCTCCAACAGGATAGAGCAGAAATTGAGGGGAGGGGTTCAGAGAAGGGAGAATGTGTTAATTAATAGTATGGAAAGATTTCAGTGTGAGGAGAGATGTTATTATTAGGACTGTTCAGAGAGGACATAGCAGAGGACATGGCAGAAGTGCACATACTAATGAATAGCACGGAGTTGGTAAATAGATTATTGGATGGTCCTATTCACCCGCTCTCAACATTTCTCCCCCAGTTTTTTAAGTTGCTGCCTTTCAATTTCACTGAAATACTTCTCCAAGAAATATACAGTGAATCTTCACCATCAGGTATCACTCAGATCAAGAGCTGAGTAGCTTTATACATATCTAGGGAGAGTGAGGACAGTCACAGTATGTTAGAACTGCAAAGTTATTGGGGATGTAAAACCTCCTGTTTCAGGGCATAAGCTGACCCTGAACTGCCTAGAGCTAGGAAGAAAGGTCCTATCTGGGCAGGGTATTCCATGATTGTCTTATTGGGGTTTCTGGAACCTTTCTCTGAAGCAACTGGCGCTGTGGGAGACAGAATCTTTGCCAGATTTGCCACAGCAGATCAGACTAGGGAAGAAGCTACTGTGCGATTCTGTTTACTGAATGTACAAGTCAAGAGTTACTATACACAATCACATTACAGTACCTAGGTAATTACCCAAATGCCAACTCTAAGTTAATGCATTTGTGAAAATCTGCCATGAAATGTTATAAAAATAAATCGCAACTTAAATGTCTGAAAGTTTAGAAATTCACAAGTATACTTCTAACCCCAGCCCCAACCTTTGTGCAACCAATTTCTTCCTGGCTACCACCTTCCTGATGGGGAATGTCCCTGATGGCGAAGTTAGTGATGGGGAAAAATTAAGTTATAATAATATTTCTAACTATATAGTGAATGACAAAAATAATACATTCATCTGATCCCTTCTGCCAATGACAAGGAAGCAAATGCCCAGGGTATTTCAGTGGCTGGGGCTCTGGTAAACATAGCTAGTATGTGTAGACCGGAGGGTGTTATGTTGGAGCTCTACTTTGCATGCAGTATTAAGCAGACTGTGTTCCATTTGATAAGAGCCTTCAATAGCTCCTTAACAAGTATAAGTTATATTCCCTCCTCGCTAACATTAACAAAGAAACATTACCTATTTCTTCACGATGTTCTTCTACAAATAAATCATAAAGAAGAGGATTTGATTTAACATATTGCACATTTACAGGAGTATTTTCTACAATTATCTATATATACACAGCCTTACAGATGTTCCCACTGATTGCATTATTGTCAGGCCCTTGTGTAATGTGATTATGCAGTCATTTGCTTAGCAACATTATTTCCACTTTTTAAAAATTGGCACATAGTTGTGCTCCATAATTGGTGCTGCTGATTTTTGGGTTTAACCAATAAACACTAATTAAAAAAATCTCTAATAAAAAGAAATACTTTCAAAGAAAACCATCTGTAACAAAACAGCAATGTCTGCCCGAGTCTGCAGAGAGCCTGAAAGCCGTGATCTGAGAGAGATGAACTGCCCCCTTTATCTCAGGTTGTAGATTCTAAAGCCTTATAGTGACAGCATTCATAGCTATTTCATGGCTGATAATTTGATCAGAACCACTCAGTGGTGTGCTTTTCCCTCACTGTTTGATGTAGTGACAGAAATTGGGGTAGAGTGCGCTGAGGCAGTTACTTGCCCTGAAGGCTGCTGGGTTTAGAATAATGAAATCATGGCATTTCCCTCTCAAATTTAAGTCATCTCTGCCTGTGGCTAAAGGGGGCAGATGTATCCCGTCCTCAGTCTGAAATGCCACCCAGAGTAGGTCTTCACTACAGAGTTAGCCCAGGTGATCAGCAGCCAGGTCTGAGCCCCTGGGTTAACCTAACCTGGGTGAGAGCAGCCCCATTGCAAGGCCCTACCCCAGTTACTGTGTCTGCATTGGGCGCTGTGCACCTCATGTGAGTCCCTAGGACTGCTGGAAACATATCCCATGGTTCTCTGTGCTGAGTGAGCTAATCCACACTGGTTATTTCCCTGTGAATTATGGGAGAACTTCTCTGTGCTTCTGGCACACACAGGGGAATCATGGGATGACACTGGAGGACTGTCAGCATCAGCGGCAGCTCCAGGCACCAGCGCTCGAAGCGCGTGCCTGGGGTGGCAAGCTGCAAGAGATGCCCGGCTAGTCCCTGCGAGGACAGCAGTCAGGCTGCCTTCGGCGGCATGCCTGTGGAAGGTCCGCCAGTCCTGTGGCTTTGGCAGCAGGTACGCTGAAGCCGCAGGACCAGAGGACCTCCCACAGGCACGCCGCTGAAGCCGCCGGACCAGGGACCTCCCACAGGCAAGCTGTGGGAAGGCAGCCTGGCTGCAGTGCTTGGAGTGGCAAAATAGCTAGAGCCACCCCTGGTCAGTATTGAGTGTTTTAACCTGTGTCCTCAGTGCAGAATGGGCAGGTTACCAGCCCAAGTGAAAGTGTTACCCAGGCTCTAACCCTTAGCCCCAGATAGGCCAGTTCCCCTAGACTGAAAGCCCCACTAAACTCAGATTAGAGGGTTTGTATGTGGATGGGGGGTCGTGGTGGAGGCATCACTTAAGTAAGAGCCTGACTAACTGCAATAAAGACACAAAACCAACTGCCCAGGGATAGCTCAGTGGTTTGAGCCTTGGCGTGCTAAACCCAGGGTTGTAAACCCAATCTCTTAGGGAGCTGGGGTAAAAATCTGTCTGGGGATAGAGCTCACTGCCTCACAAAGCCCTACCTTGCTTGCACCAATTTTACTCAAGGTGCTTTACAACTGATTCAGTTAAACTGGTGAAAGTTTGTGTGTAGACACAGCCCAAGAGAGTTTAATGGGGAATCCCCAGTGAGATTTCAGAGTCCCTCCTACTGAGAGAGGGAGCCAGTCATGCACTGGTCTCAACCCAGAGTCGAGCAGTGACCCTGGCACAGCAGTGAAAGGGTTACATGGGACACTGGGCTTGTGGTTTATATTCTAAACGTTACTTCTGCACTGGCAGTGCTGCAGCACTCACAGCTACACTGCAGCAACCTTAGCTGAAATTACCCATTCAACGCTCAGTCAAGAAATAAGCCAGCCACAGAGCAGACCCCGCAGGTTGTCACAGCAGTGGTGGGGTTAATTCAGTGTCTCTCAGCCATTTCAGGTTGTTCACTCCTCAGTGAAAGTCAAAATTTTTCACAACCCCCTTTTATTTACTATAAAAGTTGGAGTAAAAGATATATCAATAACTAAAATAAGCCTGGATAATCCATCACAACCACTACAATTACTGTACGTGACCTCCCAAACTTGGAAGGTTTTAGCAGCTCCAAAGTTATTCTGGACCTTATATTTTCTTTGCTTTATAACTGTTTTAAAATTTTCAACACCTCACAACCCCCCACACAATAGCCTTTCGTGACCCCACTCCAGAGGGTCGTGACTCATCAGTTGATAAACGCTGGGTTAATTAGTACAGCAGGGATGCCTCAGGGAATCACGTTTCTGTGATAATCTCAAGATGTCAGTCATAACCTCCCCTTGGTATAACTGCAAATGACCCATCTACAGAGAATTTTGGTACTTGCTCATCTCTTCATTGTTTGCAAATAGCTACATAAAATGTCTAACATGCCCCATTGGCCCAGACACTGACCTTTCTGTCTTGCCAGGTCAGATCGCAGCATCTCTAGGGAGAGAAAAGTGCGAGAAGTGAGATTTCACCATCATGTTTATGGGCACATCATTATTGTTAACTACAGCACAATCACATTAGGGCAGGGGTTCTTAAACTGGGGGTCGGGACCCCTCAGGGGGTCGCGAGATTATTACCTGGGGGTCACGAGCTGTCTGCCTCCACCCCAAGCCCCACTTTGCCTCCAGCATTTATAATGGTGTTAAATATATAATGAAGTTTTTTTTAATTTATTGGGGTGGTGGGGTTGCACTCAGAGGCTTGCTATATGAAAGGGGTCACCAGTACAAAAGTTTGAGAACCACTGCATTAGGGTGAGAGGGGCAGACAGACAACAAATGGACACGAAGACAGATCTGTCCAGGGGCCTTTGCACTCAGCATCCCCTCTGCCTGGGACTGAGTCATGGTAGCAGATAATAGTGGGGACAGGGTGATATATCCCCTCCAGTGGCCACTTAAAGGTCTGCCCCCAGAAGTCACCCCTGCTGCCTGAGCCCCAGTCACACTCCTCTCAGATCTGGCTGGTGTGAGAGGGGTTGAGAGAAGGTCTGTCTTCGGCCAGATGTACACACAAGGTTTCACTGGTTTAACTTTGAAGTGTGTACAATAGCAGGCTACCTCTCCCCAGCATGGAGGTGCTGCCATGCCTCAGTTTCCCCTGTCAGACAGAGGCTCCACAGTGGGCCTGCAGTTTGCAGCTGCTGGATGGATAACTTGTGGTCAGGTAATTCTGGGTTTAGTTCTCTTGCCAAAGCTCTAACAGGGCCCTCCCCCTTTCCCGAATCAACAAAACTCCAATGAGCAAAACAACTGAACAATCTGCTTCTCTCCCCTGCTACTGGGTCACAGCCCATCCCTGGGCTCAATAATCCTTCCAGACTCCAGACAGCTCATCCCTCACCCTCTCCCATCTCTCCAACTCTGCAGTCCCTTGTCCAGGTCTCAGTCAGTCCTCCTCCCTTCACCATTGGGGTTTATGTCCATCTCCTTTAGGTGGTGCAGTGGGAGGTCCTGGGTTCCCCTTCTGCTCTGGGTTCCAGCCCAGGGACCCCCAGATATGCAGGGGCTGTTCACTGTGCTCACTAACCTTGAGTTGCTTTTCTCTGGGCTATTTCCTACATGGCCTGTGGCTTTTTGGGCTTCTCTGAAGCCTCTCCCAGGCTGGCTGCGTCTCCGCTCTCCCCAGGGCCTCTTCTGGCTAAGCCCCTCTCTGGCTATGTTGCCAAGCCTCCTGCCTGGTTGCTGTGGAGAGACCCAGACCAGGTCTTTTCCTGCACCTGGTCACCAGCCTATATTCCAGCCTGGTCATGTGACCTGCCAGGGATACCAGCTGGAGGCTCTCCCATGGAGCTGTGGGCATGGGAAATATAGCTGGCACAGTTCACAGAGTCACCTGACACTTGTCCATTCTGAAGTGAGGTCTTGGGGTCTGTCTGCTCGATGGAGAGGTGAGCCTCTAGTTTTGGGAGGGCCTAAGTCCACCCCATCCCAGAAGTCAGCTGATCCTAGTCAAACATCTCTCCTCACAGGGATTTAGGTGCCTAAGTCTGGAGATTGGACACCTAAATACCTTTGTGATCCAGGCCTTAGTGGCCAGGAGAGAGCAATCAAGGGAGCTGTTTCTTGGTACCAGGGTGGTGGTGTCTGAGCTGATGTTTCTGCACAAAGAGCAATTGCCTGTGTGCAACTTTGGCCATATCTGTTCCAGTAAAAAGGACCCTTGATCGGAGCATCAATGTTGCCACTCTCCTGATTTTATCACAAGTCTCCTGTAGTTGGTTTTTCCTTAGCACTCCAGCTACCGGACTCATGTGATTGTGTTAGACTCTCTGCTTTCACTTACCAAAAAAATACAACTAAGTTTTAGCTTTTGTGGTTAGGGAGAAAGGACTGAAAACGTGACCACTAACGGCTCCAAAACCAGAAGGCAAATAAAATGAATCCCAAATTATTATTTTTAAATCAATCTCATGATTTCGGGGCTGACTCATGGTTTTTGAGTATCTGAGGTTGGCCATACTGAGGGCTGCACCTGGGGGCTCCACAGTTTCCCGCTTCAAAGAAACCACAGATACAGGTGCAGATGAGCCCCAGCTCCCTTAAAGAGACAGCTCTCCCTGTGTCAGTGGCAGAGATGTTATTGCAAAGCAGGAGACTGGATCTTGGGTTCTCCCCAGCAGAATGGCTCTGGAAACTGGACAGAAAGGAAACAAGATGTGTAAAGCATTTAGAGACAGATCCACAGAGGTATTTCAGAACCTAACTGCCAGGGGCTAGTTCACGAGAGAATCTAGGAGTGGTGACACTGGGCTTCACAGAGCCCGTGTTAGTCACCCAGGCTGCCTATACCTATACAATGAATGGGGAGAGAATCGAGAGATGCCTTAGAATGGGATTCACAAAAGCCAGCATGTTAGCCAGGGAGCCACCTAAATTGGCCAATTGGAGATGCTGACCATAGGGGTGTGTGCTAAGCCCCACCCCCTTTCAGAGTTCAGCACCTAAGTCCAGGCTGCAGGGAGGTGCCTAACCCTGCTAGTGATTCTCAGCTGGAAAATGGGTTCCAAGTCAGGTGCCTAGACTGCTTCTTGTGAGAACAAGTTAAGTGCCTGCCGAATTCCATACAAAATGGCCAGAGGAAGCATTGCCACCTGACTTCTAGCCCAGTGGTTCTAGCTCTAATTTGGGATGTGGAAGACGGAGGTTCAATTTCCCCTCTGCCTGCAGGGAATAAAAGATTTGATGGGGGGCGGGGGGGGTCTCTCCCTCTCAGGAGAGTGCTGTAACCAGTCACTGAGCCCTGGGATATTCTGATGTGGGCTCCTTCAATTTCTTCTGAGGAAGCTGTACCACTGCATATAAACAATTAAAGAGTCTCTGGAGCTGGGGACTGGCTCCCTGGGCTATAGAATCTCAAGGTTGGAAGGGACCTCATTTAGTCCAACCCCCTGATCAAAGCAGGACCAATGCCCAACTAAAACATCCCAGCCAGGGCTTTGTCAAGCTTGACCTTAAAAACCTCTAAGGAAGGAGATTCCACACCTCACCCCACCCCCAGATAACCCATTCCAGTGCTTAATCATCTTCCTAGTGAAAAAGCTTTTCCTAACATCCAACCTAAACCTTCCCCACTGCAACCTGAGACCATTACTCCTTGTTCTGTCATCAGGTACCACTGAGAACAGTCTAGATCCATCCTCCTTGAAAGCAGATAGTTGAAAGCAGCCATCAAATCCCCTCTCATTCTTCTCTTCTGCAGACTAAATAATCCCAGTTCCCTCAGCCTCTCCTCATAAGTCATGTGCTCCAGCCCCCTCATCATTTTTGTTGCCCTCCGCTGGACTCTTTCCAATTTTTCCACATCCTTCTTGTAGTGGGGGCCCAAAACTGGACACAGTACTCCAGATGAGGCCTCACCAATGCCAAATAAAGGGGAATGATCACATCCCTCGATCTGCTGGCAATGCTCCTACTTATACAGCCCAAAATGCCGTTAGCCTTCTTGGCAACAAGGGCACATTGTCAACTCATATCCAGCTTCTCATCCACTGTAACCCCTAGGTCCTTTTCTGTAGAACTGCTGCCTAGCCATTTGGTCCCTAGTCTGTAGCAGTGCATGGGATTCTTCATTCCTAAGTGCAGGACTCTGCACTTGTCCTTGTTGAACCTCATCAGATTTCTTTTGGCCCAATCTTCTAATTTGTCTCGGTTCCTCTGTATTCCATCCCTACCCTCCAGTGTATCTACCACTCCTCCTAATTTAGTGTCATTTGCAAACTTGCTGAGAGTTCAGTCCATGCCATCCTCCACATCATTTATGAAGATATTGAACAAAACCGGCCCCAGGACCGACCCTTGGGGCACTCCACGTGAAACAGGCTGCCAACTAGACATGAAGCCATTGATCACTATCCGTCTCTCACATCCCAGGTTTCTCACAACCCAGGTGGCGGCCCTCACCACCAGGCTTGGAGTCGCTCTCTCTCGGTCCCAATGATGAGGTGGTTATACATAGTGGAACAACCTCATCAAGAGAGATGGAGATGGGAGCTCACAGCTCAGTGGTTAGGGCACTCTTCTGAGAGGTGGGAGACCCATATCCAAAATCCGTCACCATCAGGTGTAGGGGGGAATTAAATCCGAGTCTCCCAGGTGAGCTCTCGAACCACTGGGCTGAAGGTTATAAGAGAGATGGCACCACCAGGTCTTCCTTTGGCCAGATTTTGTATGGGTCTTGATCTGGTAGGAGTGCTCTGAGAAGACCTGTCAGATCAGGCGCTGTAGGTAAGACTGGCTACCGTATTTCAGGTTCTCCAAAAGAGGACACTACTGGAGGGTGGAGGGTGGGGGGTGGGGAAACGAAGCTAGAGAGGGTAATGGGGGGTGCTGGAGGAGCGTGTGTACTGAGAGGAGATATTTGGTGTGCTGGAGGGCGGGGGTGTACTGGGGAACTCGCACTCAAGGTTGGAGGTGGTGTTGCTTCCTGTCATGATGGCTGGCACAGGCCTGGGATGCAACGTCAGCCCATCAGTCAGCGCCTCCGTGCCCCTCTCTCGGGATGGATGCTGGGGCTTGAGTGGGTGGGATCTGGCAGCTGTGGCTGCAGGGAAGGGACCAATCAGGGAGATGGCTTTTTCTGAGCTGCAATGTCTGCACTGCAAAAATCTCAGACATTGTCTCTTATTTGAAAAACCTGCCCGGACGGAGGGTGAAAGATCAAAAAAGAGGCAATGTCCAGGAAAACCCAGACATAACCCTAGACAGGCATCTGGGTGTGTAGACTGAGGCAGCAGTGCACATTCCCAGAGGCAGAAACACAGGTGTCCGGGGAACTTTTACTGCAAAAGATGTAGGCACTGAGTGAGTTTAAGCACCTACAAGGTTAACTGGCAGCCAAGAAAGGGTTTTGTGGATTGCAGCAGTGCCTAAAACTGAGACTTGGTGCCTAAATCAGGAGTTTAGTAACTACATCCCTTTGTGGAGCTGGGCTCTACTGACTAGGTGGGAGCACTCAAGGGAGCTGCTCCTCAGTAGCAGGGCAGTGCCCAAGTTGAGGTTTCTGTGCAAATGGCGATTGCCTGCTGGCAGTTTTGGCCACATCTGTTCCAGACAAAGAGGACCTGTGCATATTGTGATAATAAATTATACAAGGAAATACCCTTCCTCCTCGTCACTGAATTCTCTACCAGTAGGGAAATGACCTGCTGCAAGGCCATGTTCCATGTGCCGTTCATTTAACATCATATTTGTGTTTCCAGGTGAGACAATATGGATCCCTGTTGACGAGTGAACAACAATGCCAGGGTTGGATCGTTTAGTGAGAGCTCTAGGGGTGAATGCACTTGACATTTTCTTCAGGTTGAATGATTTGTTCTCCCTCAGCCTCACTCCATCTCTCAGTGTCCAAATCTCTCTTCAGAACATTCACTCCCAGTCCCTGCGTCAACCCCTCTCTTTAAAAGGAAGAAAAAACCCCCAGACATAAAATCACCCTCATTCTCTCCACATTGTGTCCCTTTCTAACTTTACCTTTCATTCTGTGTTGCCTCCAGAAGCAGTAACTGGCCAGGGCAATGAGAATAGCCAGGATCACACCCAAAGCCACCAGCCAGGGATTGACCCTTGGGAAAAACAGCTCTGCAAGAGAAAGCGCCATTGTGACAATGTGAAAACTGTCTAATGTTTTTATGATTTTCTACCTATCACCTTTGTATTGCTACCCAGTGGGTGCAGAAGGGTTAAAATGCTGCCCCTGGAACAAAGCAGAAGACAGGAGATGTTTGTCTGGGGTGATCTGAATGCATCGCTCAGGACTGGCTGGGACCAGCCCATATCAGTGAAAGCCCTGACAGAGACAGGAGATGCCTGAAGAACTAAACAACTGATACTTAATAATGGGAGGGTCCCAGCAGGGTGAACATGTGAACTCAGCGTGGCTCTGCAGCAGGCCAATGATGGGCAGAGGTGACAGGAGGCAGTCGTAAGAACTGGGCTCACAGAGACAAAGGGCTCTCACCTGGAACTAAGACAAAGGATCAGAGACAAAGGAAGGACACCAAGATGGTTCCTACAGCTGCCTATCTCCTAGGATGTCAGCAACCAGGTCATGGGTGGACTGACCTAATGGTTGGAGCAAGAGTTCAACATACCAAGTAGAGCTAGATCCAGATGGGGTGGGCCTGGGATCAAAGCCAAGAGTCAGAGCTGGGAGTGAGAAGCTTATGCCCAAGGTTAATCAGAGTCACAGTCAGAAGGCATAGTGGAGGGTCAGAGCCAAAAAGAAGCTGGGGGGGTGGAGCAGGAATGGTTACAGACAGGTACAAAATGCACTGTGTAGCCACTGGACTGCTGCTACAAAGCTTAACCATCAGCCTGTTGACTCCTGCAACCCATTAGGAAGCACAGTCAAATGGACAGCTTGTATGAGGGCCACCTGCACTCATTAGATTACCAAGAGACTGTCTCTGCTGGAGACAGGCCCCTGACATGAGCTGTGTTTTAACCTTGGCCTCTCTATGCTAACCTAAGGGCTTCTTAATACTGTATTCCAGCTGACTATTAAAAGGAAAAGGCTGCCTGGTATCACTGCAGATTCTTACTTGTTGAAGTCTATTGGTCCCTGAGGGGAGAAAAAGTCTCTGAAAGGGCGTCTACCTCACAAGGGCTTGCTGGGCAGAGCTCACTGATAAGCAGGAGTGCTGGAGCCTGGAGGCTCAGTGGAGTCTGTGTTGCCTATTCTTGTGGCAAAATCTGACCCCTTGGTCATATCAATCCATGACAGTCAGTGGTGGCTGGTGGGATATGGAATGCACCTGCAGTATTTTGCAATGGCAATTCTGCAAACCCTGACAGACTAAATGTGATCGTATTGTGAGCAAAGATGACTCTGTGTGCCTGACTGGAATAGTCATCGGGGGCTACCTCTGGATTTCATGGTGAACTATGGCCCTCCATGCTTTGCTTCTAAATCAGTGGAAGTCCAAGCCTTAACCTGCTTATGGAATATGGAGAAGGTCCCATCCGCACTGCAGATTTGACCTGTGTTGCAGTGCTGCTGGAGACACCCTGACACAGACATAGTTGCAGCATCACTGGGCCTTACATGGGCAGAAAATACATGGTCACATTTTTGAAAAGGTAACATAGGAACTAGTGAAACCAGCATGGTCTCTGAATCCTTGGGCTTGGTCTGAGGGGGAGAGAGGCAGATCCCTCTTCCTACAACAGACCAGTGACATACTTACGGGGAACAAACAGGGAGCCCAGCTTGTTAAATATTAATCCCTCTGTGATGTTGGCAGACGAGATGTCAGCTCATGCCAAGGCCCCAGGCCTCACTAAACACTTACAAATGCACAACTGAAAACCAGTCTTGCCTCTCTGTGTGTTAGCATCATCAAAATAAATAATAGAGGTTAAGTTGATAGGGATGTGTTTAGTGTTCTACAAAATACTTGTAGGATGCTGCATGCATTGTTCTCACTCACCTATACCCCATGGTATAAAGCAATAGTGAGTATTTGCATTGTAAACCTCTGTGACTATGTAACTCACCAAAGAGGGAAAAAGCTTGTTGTGTAACGCAAATAAGGGTCTCTAACAAGATGTTAAATCCTGTTTATTACATGCAAATGAGCCTGTGTGTGAGATCAGGGATCAAAGACTTTGTTAAGTATATTCCTTCTCCGCCCCACGAAGAAGGGACCTTCATGGGAAGTGTTGCTGTGAGCTTGGCTCCTGTGAGAAGAAGTTAGAAGTATGGACACAAGGAAAAATTCTTCATCTCTGGACAGTTTGGATTCTAAGAGGGCAGAATAACTGAACAAGGAGGTGGTGGTGATCCCCTGAGTTATTCTGGGTAGCCCTGAAAGAGTTTTTGGAAATTCACAGATTACTACATCTCTGCTACCTTTTGAAATTATAGACTGTGATTCACCTGTACTTATATTTTTACCTACTTTAATTTCTCAGTAACTCTCATGCCTTTTTCCTAGCTGATAAACCTTTAGTAGGTTTACTGTAGAAGTGGCTGCCAGTGCAGTCTTTAGAGTGAGATCTGGGATTCAAATCGAGCTGGGTGAGACTGGTCTCTTGGGACTGAGTGTAACTTGAATATTTTGTGATTTTCACTGACCTGCTATGAAAACTGTTGATATTTTATCTTGGTTGACGAGTGGGTTCCTGACAGAACAGGACAAATTCTGGTTGGAATCTTCTGTTACAACAATAGAAATCTGAGTTTGAAATAGGCCATTGTCCGCCTTGGATATTTTTTCAGAGGCAGATGATAGCAGCTGCCCATGGCAATCTCTCCACTGAGCCTCAGGTTCTGGGTGCCATCCAGCCGATTGACACACAACCCGGATTCCTCCATCCTGGTGACCATCAACAGAGATGTGAGGGTCTGAGCCCATAGCTAGAGGAGAATGGAATGAACCTGTGTTAATTCTACACTTTCAGGGAAGCAGACAGGAGCTTAACCTTCAGGAGAAGTAGCAAATTAACTCTTTTCTCTGTCCCCAGCACCCACCATCAGAGCAAGCTATGTGGAAAACTCAGTGCAGGTGTGTGTCATTGAGTGTTGGGTGGCCTGGTTCCTTCACTATGGCTCAGTGAGATACCAGAATCTCACTAGTGCACACACCCTTGAAAGCTGAATGCTTAGTGTGGACAGTGCATGTTAGAGGACAGGGCCTGGCCCAAAGCCCACTGAAGTCACTGGAAAAGGCCCTTGGTGATCTCTGGTCTGAAGCACCTAGCAGAGCAGTAACTAAGCATTTTAGCATCAGGAGCGAGCAAGCATATTTGAGGTCCCTACCATTTTTTTCATCTTTTTTCTGCACAGTGGCAACATGTCACGGGGTGGGGGCGGGCACATGGGGTCACATGCCCCCAGAAATTTTATAGTTGAGTCTCCCCCAACCCAGACACGATGGAAAGCCTGCTGAGAAAGTCCCTCCTGAACCCAATCTGTGTGGGATTGACCCAACCAAGCTCTGCCTTGTGGGGCTAGCCCTATCGAGCCCTGCCACGCAGGGCTTCACTAGTCACCTCTGTTTCCACCCCATTTTTCCATCCCTGCAGCTCTGTGCCCTGGGCGACTGCCCCACTTGGTCTGCCCTGCTTATGGCCCTGACACCTGGACTCCTAAATTTGTATATTCAATCCCATCACACTGGACTCAGCCCTTCACTAGAAGATAGATTTAAGTTCTGGCCAGTTTACTTTATTGGTATCTCAGCAATTAAATAGTCAATTATGTTTCAGAGTCAATATCTCAATGAAATGATTGGGACATTCACATCTCTTCACCAATTATTTCAGGATGTTGCTGGATTCAGGAAGACAAAAGTGCTCCAGCTACACTTGTTTCATGTTTGAAAAGTTTCAAAACCACAAAAGTTTGCTATATAATTATGTGGAAATTCCACTGAGTTGAAACTATTCTGACTGTCTTTGATTATTGTTTCAACCAATTTACTCAGTTCTGAAGTAAATCCAAGGGTCACCTCTAGCACCATATTTACTGACAGTTAAAACACCGGATGCCTTCCATTCCTCCAGTCGAGCAGTGATGTTAATGGTTGCATGATTTTGTTTGCAGCTCAGCCACTGAACTCTTTAAATTCATATAATTTGTGACAAAGTTCCTCCTCTACCTTGGTGGGTCCTGCGCTTCTTGGCAGATTTGCTCACCTCAGTGATCTTCCCCACAGTCTGGGTCAACTCTTCCTGTGTCTGATCAGGAGTTGGGAGGGAACCCGGGCCCGCCCTCTACTCCGGGTTCCAGCCCAGGGCCCTGTGGATTGCAGCTGTCTATAGTACCTCCTGTAATAGCTGCATGACAGCTACAACTCCCTGGGCTACTTCCCCATGGCCTCCTCCAAACACCTTCTTTATCCTCACCACAGGATCTTCCTCCTGATATCTGATAATGTTTGTCTCCTAAATCCTCCAGCAGTACACTCTCTCACTCTCAGCTTCTTGCTCCCAGCTCCTCACACATACTCCTTCTCCTCTGGCTCCTCCCTGCCTGACTGGAGTGAGCTCCTTTTTAAACCCAGGTGCCCTGATTAGCCTGCCCTGATTGGCTGCAGGTGTTCTAATTAAAGTAGCTATCTCCACTGCCTTCTAGAAAGGTCTTAATTGGCTCCAGGTGCCTTGATTAACCTGGAGCAACTGCCATTTGGTTACCATGGTCCTAGGGATTTGTTTAGCCTGGGGCTAACATACCTGTTTCTCAGTACTTTACTGTAGCCATCTGGCCTTGCCCCATCACAAACTGTTCTAAAGGAACTCTTGGTGATGCCTTGCTATTTAACTCATTAGTTTGTTCCAGCTTTTCTTCTTTTGATACATCATTCTCTGACAATGCCTCATCTTTATTAGCTGAGAAAAGCAGATATCTCCTCTGTGCTGATGACTGGCGTAAAGAAAACATTTAGCACAGATGTCTTTATCATCTTTGATTGTTCCCTTTCTTCTGTATTGATACACCTTACCCACCAACACTCTGGCAGACTACCAACCCCTGATAAACACTGAAACAATTTCTTGATATTTGTTTTTGGCTTTGGCTTTTACTCTCCCCCTCCTAATTTATATCTTATGCCTTACATTGCAGTTTCCTTCTATTGGTTTCATCTGGGCTGGGTTTCCTTTTTTATGGGGAAATTAATACTATAGAGACTTAAGTCTGAGAGTAAATTCATTCTGACTATTTTCACATTTCTTCAGGTGACGTCACTTTATTTCTTTATCTAAAAATGATTATTTCACAATTCAATTTGTCATTTATATTGAGTTTTGAGCTATCTGTAGATAAAAATACTGAGATACTCTGACAGCATCCTGAGATACTCTGACAATGTTCTTCCTGATCTTAGTTCCTGAGCAGAGCTGGACAGGAAGCAGTTTTCCTGCCCTGTGAAAATTTTCAAGATGTATACAAAACATTTCTCCTAGCAAACTGAGACAAAAAATCAAAATCTCCAAAAACTTTTATGAATCAAAAATCCCCCAAAATTTTTGAGTCATTAGTTGAAACATTTCATTTCAATTTTATTACTTTTACTTATTTACTATAATTAGCTTACATTTTAAAACAAACAGTTGCTTTTAATGGAAAATGGATTTTCTCAAGTTATAAATGTCAAAACAAATATATTTTGACAATTTTGAAACTTTTTGAGTCAAAAAAATCAGTTGAAACCAACCCTTTCCTGTGGAAAGTTTCAGTTTCAACAAATCAGCAATTTTTGATTAAAGAAAAGCTTGGTCAAAAAATTCCTGACCAGCTCTATTCCAGAGGGGTATGGGACTATGAAAATAACAAGGCAATTCCAAAAGAAGTCGATCCTATTGTATGACTTGAAAAAAACCAGTTAATAGATCTAGATCTAGATCAGCTCTAAGTAACTGCAGTTTCAGTGGCAGTCATCAGTGATCAGCCCTTCTCGAGGTTTGGCCCATAATGTGGAAGGGAAAGGAAAAAAAACCTGCTGTAAAGGTTTCAGATGAAGTGTTCTATATTTAAATAGGCAAATGACAGACACCTCATATAAGCAGAACCCAAGGAAAAAGAGTGAGGGGGTGTCACAACTTTGTCAAGCATCCCCTCTTGGCCACTCACCAGACTGCTGTGAGGGGATCCAACCATTGAATCCCATGTGTTTTAAACCTCTAGAGTCTGAGCAGAGTCCAAACACAGAGAAGGCTTGAGGTCTCTCAGCCCACTCTTTGGGTGCAGATCCTCCATCTTACACCCCCTCAAGCAGTGAGTCCTCATGGTCCAACTGCCCAGCCCCTGCTGGGACCAGTGCTGTTCCCATAGGCAGCCCCCACAGCTTAAACACATCCTTGGTGTCCCAGAACTCCAGCTGTGAGGGCATTCTGGGTCCACAGGTTACGTGGTAGGGTAACACACAGAGAGACTTTACATAGGATTCTAACACCATTGCTCTTTTCTTGAAAATACATGTCTATAGAAAAATAATAGACCTACATTCTTTCCTTCCCACAATTTCTTTACCACTCCAGAGTATTCTCTGGGCTGGGTCAAAATTCTCTGGAGATGTCTAAGATTCTAAGGCACTTTTGCTGAAGCACATGGCTTGTCTTCTCAGCCAGGGAGCCTCCCTCTCCCAGAAAGTCTTCTCTGGCCTTGGCTGGTCTGCATCCTTCCTCTCTCTTTCCCAAAGTTTCTTGTTCCTGTCCCACTGATTGTCTCCAGTTTCTATGTCCCAACACTAACACCTGGTTCCTTTGTTCTGCTTCTCATAATTTTCATCTCACCAAACTCCAGTCCTCCTACAGATCAGCGGCTACCATCCTTAGCATACTTATTGGCTGGTCAGAGTAGTTAAAGCTAACTGCTCCCCATTGTAAATAGTCTGGTGTGTATGTGCTATGACTTGGTCAGTAATGGTAGATACACGTAGATATAGAGACATTCTATGATACAGCAATTCATAAAAACAACTTCATAATATCAAACAGAATTCGTAAGTCCTCAAATCATCACAGTGGGTTTGTTTATTGCCAAAGAAATATTTGAACTCTACACTACTCTGTTTAAAATAAAATTTAGAAACTGCCCCAAGTACGGAGCACACAAGCAAAATTCTTCTATTTTTCCTCAGAGATTGACCCTGCTATGCAATAATTGGAAGCTAAAAGAGAATTCTGGATATTCATGTGTGAATGGGAGCGATTGAGGGGTAAATCACAATGAGTGATTACTCCATATTATACTGCTGGCAAATCAAAACAATAAAACACAATTACTGACCTGATACCATCAGCTCCAATATGGCTTCTTCATAAAAGATATTGTATTGAAAAAAGCATGTATACTGCCCATGATCAGAGAGCTTGACCTGGTATATTCTCAGGGAAACACTCCCATTAGTGATGCCATCTTTCAGCAGTTCTGTCCTCCCATGATATTCCAGCATCTGCTCTTCATACTTATCCTGTCCCTTCTGATACAGGTGGACAACTGAATGATATTGGAATCGGAACCATCGCACCTCCATGTTTTCAGCGCTCATCCTGGGGGAGAGGTGGCAGGGCAGGATGGCCTCCCCACCTATGGAGGTGCTGATTGGATGGTCAGGTCCAGTCACTGTGAACTGTGCTATGAAATGTACCAGTAGAAAAAGGTGATTAAGTCAGAGAGAAACTGAATGAACATTAATTTAGGTTCAACAGTGTGGGCGGGCACAAAAGTGGGCAGGGTGCAAAAAGAAAGCGTGTGGATACAATGCAGCACTGGTGCTTACACTAGAGCAGCCCTCCTGTTCAATGAGCAGTGGTTCAATTCTCTAACACAGACAGAGGGTATGAGACTAGTACCTACAAAGGCGATGAGGCAGTGCCTGAGGCAAAATGCACTGAGGAAATGCCACAGTTTATCATCATTAGTAAAGCATTTTCGTCACAATTTGTATGAAATCTTAATTGTGCCCCCTTGTGTGTGTTCATTATGCTACAGTCTTTAATTACTTGAAAACGTGGTATTTTTTCCATGGAAGCTCTGCCTCATTCAGTGCACAGGGTGTATCGTGCTCACTGAATTAGCAGCTATTCAATGCTTTTTATCCTAATCATTCAGTTAGGGCTCCAGGCCATATTTACTGCCACTCTCCAAATCCTGCACTAGATATAGAATTATATTATCTACTCAAGAGCTTTTCTGTGGTGCTCATCCCTATCTGAGTGTGTCAACTAATACTAATGACCTTAACTTCACAACGTTCTTTGGAGGTAGGGAGGTTTCGTTATCTCCATTTTCCAGACAGGAAACTGAGGCAGAGAGACATTGAGGCCAAAACTGTCCACTACCTTGAGACAACTAGGGCCTGATTTGGATTCTTACGGCATGTTACACGTCCACACCACACTCCCTCAGAATTCGTTGGCAGTGGTGAGTGTTTTTCACTTTTGCAAATCAGGCCCCAAGCACTCCTAGGAAACTCCTGTGCCAGGGGCTGCAGGGAGCAGTGCTGGGCTGTTAAACCAGCCACATGTCCCTCAGGGAAACACCACCTCCAAGAGAGGGAAGTCTTAACTGGGAAGACCTGGCAACTTTCTGAAGTAATGGCACTAGAATGCAGACAAAAATCTGGAACCAAGAGACCAGTTTGTGACTTGCATGATCTTCCTGGGTGAACAGGCACGGTGAATGACATGAGGCTATAATGTGAGAGAACTGGTACTTTTAGAAGGAGAAGGTATATGAGCAGGCAGAAATCTCATGGATAAAATTCCCACCTGATGCAAAACTGTGAATGTGCAGAGCAATGAAGAAAACAACATATCCAGGCAGTGAGGAGCTCACAGTGAAGCCACGAAAGAATGAGAAAATCGTCCTCTTCATTATAACTTGTTCTGAACAAGGAGAGAAACAAACAAAATCAAACCCATGTTAGCAAACTGCTGGGATTTCTCTACAAGTGCAGCAAATAAGCTGCAGGACACAGTGTTGCAGTACGAAGGCCAGAAGCTTACAAACAAGCCATATGAAAACAAGACTAAACGTATCATTAAACAGTAGATTCTTGTATACATTGTTGCATGAAGCTGGCCAGATCTTTGATGTTACCCTGGTCCCTTTGTGCCTCTCCAGCAGTGCAGAGGGGCCGGAAAGCCAGTGTCGGCATCCAGCTGGGAATTCTGTCAGCGTAGGGGAATCCTCAGGTGGTGTAAAGCCACCAGCTCTAAGTGACCCCCTTGCAGCCCCTCCATCTCCCCACGGTTGTTGTGGTGTGGTGAGATGGAAAGGGTGTGACTGGGGTGCTGCCGAACTCCACTCCCAGCAGATGTGAGGGCCCTTGGGGGCTGCTGCCTGCTGGGGCAAGATGGAGAAACCCTGAGGCTGCTTTTCATAATGCCAGGATCTGAACTGGCTCCTGGCAGCCCCAGGTACTGGAGCAAGTGGAAAAATGGCAAAAAGCTACTTTTGTCCTTCCTTCCCCCAAGTAGGTCCAACACTCAGAGCACAGTGCAGCCCTCAGATGTCAGCATGAATCTGTAGCGGGGTGGTTACCCCACTCCTACCCTGAAGGGCTTAAAACAGCCCTGGGGGAGGGCTGTGGCAGGGGAAAAGCTGGGCGGATTGGGGAAGTTGCTGCAGCTAGGCCCTGCCCCAATCAGGCCCCAGCTGGCCTGTATAAAAAAGCTGTGAGCCATAGGCCCAGAAGCAGTCTCTCTCTCTCTGCATTCAGAGGGAGAAGAGCCTGGCTGCAGGGGCTTAGCCAAGTACCTAGAGTGGAGCAGGGCTGGGGAAAGGCCAAAGGAGCTGGGGAGCTCTGGCCTAGGGTAAGGCTAAAGAGGCACTTGGGTTGCAGGTGGCAGCCCACAGGTAGGCAAGGCAGAGGCAGCAGGTCCAGACCTCCCTTGCCTGTGATGAGTGGCTGATACACTGCTGTCTGCCCCAGTGAATGAGGGCTGAGTGGTGACTGGCAGTAGCCAAGACTGGGGGGGGAGGAGGTGGGGGGCTCCTAGGGAGGGGAGACCCTAAGACCCTTGGCCATACACCCCCAGATAACAGGGAACTGGGTCTGGGAAGGACATGAGGGCTAAGCAGCAGTGGGACACTGGCCTAGCAGCAGTGGGACACTGGCTCTGGAGGCACGGAGCTAACGGAGCCAGTGCCATGTCATGAGCGTAAAAAAGTCTTGTTTTCTATTGTATGTGTTGCTGTTTATGCTGTCCTTAATCACTGCCTTAGGGAAAAGCTTTTCAAAGATTTTGAGGGCTGTGTCATAGACGTGCCAGCCCAATGACTGCGTGAGTTGGACTTCAGAGGATATAAACTGCAAGTTTAAACTGCAAGTTCTGGTACCTGTGACCTGATCTGTGTTTGGAAAACTTATTAAACACTGTTATTGCCATAGATTATGCTATGCAATGTCTGTGCTTAACATAAGAAAATGTAGCACAAGGGGTGACTTTGGTAAATGTTGTGCAATTTGGTCGAGATCCTGACAGTGTTTTAAAGAAAATGACCACACCGGAAGATGCCCACTTAGAGCGTTATATTAACTGTCTGGTCCACACAAAAAGTTACAGAACCCTGCTTAAGAAAAAGACTATTTGTAAGAAATCTAAAAAGATTAAATTAGAGAATGGTGAGGAGACAAACACGTGATTAAAACTTGGTAGCTGTAAATAAAAATATCTATTGAAAAGGGCATTGTGACTATCACACTGGAATAAATTGCCTAGGGAGGTTGTGGAATCTCCATCTCTGGAAATATTTAAGAGTATGTCTACACTACCCGCCAGATCGGTGGGTAGCGATTGGTTTATCGGGGATCGATATATCATGTCTCATCTAGATGCGATATATCGATCCCCGAATGCACTCCTGTCGACTCCAGAACTCCACCAGGGCAAGTGGCGGTAGCAGAGTCGACAGAGGGAGCCGCGACCATCGAGCCCGTGCCGTGAGGACAGGCAGTAAGTCGAAATAAGATACTTTGACTTCAGCTATGCTATCCCACAGCTGAAGTTGCATATCTTAAATCAACCCCGCCCCTTAGTGTAGACCAGGCCTAACAGTAGGTTAGATAAATGTCTATCGGGGATGGTCTAGACAGTATTTGGCCCTGCCATGATGGCAGGGGACTGGACTCGATGACCTCTCGAGGTCCCTTCCATTCCTTGAATCAATGAATCCTTCTGTGTTTCTGTTAGAAGGTCTATGTGACCTTAAGTAAGGTAAAAGTTTTGATGGAGCCTCTTGGTTTGTTTTCAAGAGCTGTATGTGTTGTTAAATAAAAAAAATAGTTTGTGAGAAACTAGCTCTTGTGTCTTTGTGTAAAAGAGACCCATTTACAGCAAAAATGCTGACGTGTGTGGTAGAATCTTGTGGGGAACCCCCCCCCCAATGTGTTTAAAAAAACAGCCAAAAAAAAAAAGGCTTCTATATAATATAACAGGGATGTTTTGAGACATGTGTTTGACTACACGAGAGCTGACTCACTCTGTTGAGCTGATGGTTTAACTACACCCCCAATGAATAGCCAGGGTGACTCTATTGAGTCTGTAGGTCTAGATGTTATTACTCACCCTTGTTGCCATCAGGGTTAAATGTATTAGTGATCAGTAATTAAGTTTGATAGGGGGACACCTACAGTTAAGGGAGGTGGGTGGATGGGGATGGTGAGCTCTGATTAATATTAAATGAAATAAAACCTCAGGAGTTCATAGATGCTATTGGACAGTTTAAATATAACCCAAGAGTCCCTCTTTCTAGCAACTCAAAGTCATTAAAATACATTTACAAAAATAAAAATGGGTCTAACCCAAAACTGAAATGTTTCAAGAGTTCACAAACCTCCACCATACTTTTATAGAACAAGCATTTGCTGTAAAAACATTTAAAAGCTATGGGTATTTGTAGGGTGTTTTCTACAGTTGTGATACATCCATTTTATTTCAAAACAACCCAAAACTTTAAACATGAAAGAAATATGTTTAAAAAAAAGAAAACAAGACATTCACTGATATTAGTAACATTACGGATTGTTGTGTATAGTGATGTAATGTTTAATACTGTAAGAAGGCCCTACAGTGCTCTTTTTTTCCATTGAAACAGAAAAACGTATTAATTAAAAAAAAAAAAAAAGCAGCCCAGTTGTGCAGATAACTTAATCCCCCCACCTCTTAGATCACAAAAGGGAACTTTGGGGAGGAGTGCCCAGTTTCCTTAAGTATCTATTAATTCCGAGTTGTAAGTGATTGAATCAACCTGCTAACTACAGAAACAAAGAGTTAGGATGGTATAAAAACCTCAGGGGTTTTTTTTGTTTTTTTTTTGGAGACTGTCCTCTTTCAACAGAAACTATTTTGAACAGAATAGCTGCTGGACTGCAAGACTAGGTATAATGCTTGTTTTTAACTCTGAATATATATATTATATAATGTCACTCTTTACCCCTGCTGTCTTTGCTAAATAATGGTACTTATCTTTATTGCAGTGTGATCTGTTTAGCATGGAAATAGCAACTTTAAGCTGCTTTTCACCAAGGCCAGGTAAAACCTCATTTTTAACTATAGTTGTGCTTAATACTGTTAAATTAAAAAACACAGGTATAACATAGATTGCACAGGGATTTGATACAATTGGGGAATAATACTAACTAAAAATTTTGCTTGTTCTTTAATCCAAAGCCCCAAATACACATGGTGGGGAAACAGCATAACTATGTGCCAGCATCCCTTTGCCTTGTGGTGGAAGGTAACTTTTGCAATTGGCTTTTAAAAGCATGTGTCTTTTTGAAAATGGTTTTTAATTAGTTAGTGTTTCAATTGTTGGTGATTTAGGAGGCCTATGCTAGAGATGGATGTGGTTTTTTCTTTTGAAAGTATTTGGTTGCAGACTGTGTTGGTTTGGTGTGTTTAAAACCGCTGGTTTTTTGTGTGTGTGATTCAAAGAGCCTCTGCTAGAGATAAGTGTGTGGAGTTTTACAGGATTTTATTTCAAAACAGTTTGGTTTTTACTCTGCAAAATGTGATGTGTTTCTTAAAATGGGTTGTTTTTAAAATTAGTTAGTGGTGTTGGTGATTTAGGGGGCCTGTGCAAGACATGGTGGAGAAATTAAAAAGTATTTTATTGCACACTTTGTTTTTGGGTGCATGGTGGAAACGTGCTTGTATTAAAAAAATGTCCAGGTTTTAGAGGAACACTAGTGGTAGAAATAAATCAAAACTTGTGTGTGTTATACAGCCTGAAATGGATTATTTTGTTTTAAAGCTATGACTTTTTGAAAAGAAAAACACCCTAATGAGTACTTTATTTTTAAGTTTACAAGACCATTTCATGTGTTTTATAATAATAATGTTGTCTGCTCCACAGTGCAGTCAAAACATGAGATCCTTAGACCAGAGTGTAAACAAGCTCAAAAGAAAAAGGAAAGAGACAGCTGAAAAGGAAAATTCACCAGCATCATATTTTGCTTATTGGTTTGGTTATGTTATGAGGATTTGTATTTTAAGCAAGTACATATGTGTGAGTGAGAAAGATGGTAAGGTTAAGTTTTGTAAAATGTTTGTTTGATGCTCAGTTGGAACATCTCTGTTTTTCTTAATCAGGCATAGGCAGCTCTCCTGACAATGCTGTAGTCAGAGCTACAGGGACAGCTTCACCAGAACCGCCAAAGAACCAGGAATCTGCTCTGAGACCTTTAATAACAACAACAGGGCCAACGCAAAATGACTCATCTGTGCTCTTGTGCTATCAGGGCAGTCCAAAGCTCGCATACATCAAACCCAAGGACAAAACAAAAAACTCCAGTAAAAAGCAACCAGGCAAACACAACTCCAGTTCCTCAGCAGTCACCACCACACCAAACCCTGAGAAAAGTGTGAGCAAAACCACAGATATTCAGAAACCTGGAGCATGCGCTTCAGAGGTTGTGAATGGGAGGGAAAATGCACATATTCAGAAACCCAGAGCACGTGCTTTAGGGGTTGTGAATAAAAAAAAAAAAGGACTGAAAGTTCCTGCAATACTGGGGTATCTCTTTATAAAGTATCTGAAGATTATTACGAACCATTCTGCCACCACAATAAGCTTGGCACAACTCTTTGGTATTCCAAAAAGATTTGGCAAAAGTATGATGCTTCGTTCAGAGAGCTGATGGATGCTGTATCCTCAGGGGCTCTCAAAGAAAGGAGGGCTGGAAACAACATCAAAAATGCAAAAGCTCTTGCAGGTGACTTTGGAAAAATTGAAGTATCTTTCAAAGACGGTGGCTCTGAGCAGGTGTTACTAGTCATGGAAAGGGGCATGGGTAAAAGGGGCATCCTCAAGGGTACACATCAGCTAAGGCGTAAACAAAAAGGGGACAGAATTTGGGGGCTAAACAAATGACTGCCAAAAGTTACAGGCCAGGATCGCTGTAAATTTTTTTTAAAAAGGCTAAAGCAGTGATGAAGAGAAAAGAACAAAAAGAGGTGCCCCCTATTGGAGGCTCTCAGACTGATGTGTCTGAGAATGGGGAGGAGGAAACAGTCTGATTTAGAAAATTCCCCAGAAGGCTCTCCAGATGGGTCCCTGTCTCGTCCTGATGATGCTTGCAGTGCCCCTTGGAGTCTGACTCTCAAATAGTGCCTGATGTAGAAGACGCAGATGATGGTCCTGTAGAGGAACTCCCAAGTAACCCTGAAAATGCAGATGCAGCCCCCCAAACAGACGTGTATATGGAGTGAATAAGACGTTGGCAATGGGAATTACTAGATTTAGGGGTTCGGTGTATTGTGAAGAATTTTGTTTTGTCAATCTTGAGCGAATAAATTAATCTCAGCAGGTTGTCAAAGCCATACACAGGGGGATACAGTTAGTTCTTGATGACATTAACAGTAGGGCAGCCCCTGACTATTACGGTCAGTTACATTTAGAGAGTCGTAATTTAACCAACTTTTTTTTTTTCCAGTAAGAACTAGGGATCAGCTGTCTGCTGAAGACTTCTTAAATCAGACCTCAAAGCTGTTACAGAGTAATAGAGAGATACATGTCGATGGGACATTGCACCTCATTGTGACAGTTGTAAAAACACATGGGCAAGGATGGCCATAGAGTTTTTTAAATTCTATCCTCAGTAGTCAAATCATCCATAAAAAGAGACAGTGTTTAGTAGACCTGACTTACACCAATCTGTGTTTTGCGGGCAGGCTATTGGCTGTCATGTCCAACTGTACTCCCACAGATGTGGAATTGTTAGATGGGGTGAGAAAGTTGCATGAGAAACTGGGGTGGTCAGATCAAAAAAAGATTATGATCAGTGACACAGCAGCATTTGAACAGCAGTTAGGAGTCAAAATACAGGTGGTGCTTTATGCAGCAAAAGACGGGTGGTTGTTCTTTTTTTTTGGCTCAGTGTACCCCAAGACTTTTTTTTTTTTCATCCTGGTGAACAATAAGCATTACTATGGGTTTCTTGATGTGAAAGAGTTGTTCGGTGTGAAAAATTATTGTGAGTTTTGCACATGGTTTAGTCATGAGCACTCTTGCAGGTATCTTTGCCACTTCTGCTGAGTGTGACGAGCTCAGAAAGTGTGGTTGTGCAGCTGAGGTGTCCTAGCTGTAGACTGTATTGTTGCTCCAAAGAGTGTTTAGACAGACACGTCCACTGTGCATTGAAAAAAAAAAAAAAAACAAGTCAAATGCCTGTCTAAAACTTTGTGATCACTGTTAGCCTTATGTGGACAAGGAGCACAGGTGTAAAGGAAGGCATTGTAAGCAGTGTCAGGGTTTGATCACGAATTATGTAGAGAGCCACCTGTGTGTTACGGATACATTAGAAAGACTGAATCATCACAAAAGTCTGTGTGTGTTTAGAGGGATTTTTTTTTTGTTTTTTTTGTTTTTTTTTTTTATGATTTTGAATGCATGCAGGAGACAGAACTGCATGTGCCCAAATTTTTGCTATGTCCCTAAAGCTGGAAAAATCCTGGGAATTTAAAGATGGTGAGTGTCTTTCTACCTTTTGTTAAGACCTTTATTGGCAAAAAGTTCTGGGACTCTGTGGGGTCTCGGGAGAGAACCCCAGCCTAGGAAAAACAGCCCAGCCATGTCAGGGTGTGTCCTCCCCTTCTCCCCCACGCTGCTCAGAGGAGCTGCAGAAGACTTGACGGGACAGGACTCTGCATTCCCTTGGCTTGATTCTCCTGCTCACATCCATGTGACCCAGGAGTAACAAGTTTAGTTTCATTTTCCTGTTCCCAGAAATGTGCTGCCCTAACAGCAATCGGCCATTTCCCTGATGCCAGCTGCTAGCCAGCATTCCCCATGGTCTGCCTAGGTTCTGCTTTGTGAATCTTTTAAAAGGGCTCTCACTGCAGTTTTGCTCTCTGTCTGCTGCTTCCACTCAGACACTTCCTTCTGCAACCTGGCACTGACCCTCTCACTGTCACACACTTGCCTCTGCGTTCCTACAATCTATGCTGCTTGTGTCAGACATATAGTTCTGAGAGCATCAGATTCTGCCTTTAGATTAATCACTTCACTTTCCTGTTCAGCTCTGATTCTTTCCAGTTCTTGCACTCTGTCTTCCAGCCGATCGTTCTCCTGATCTAGTGTTGTCGTGACCATCCACAGCCCCTGCAAGGCAGCCCTCTTCTTTGCCCTGATGTTTGGACCTCCCTCATTCCCTGCACCACCCCAGACATCCCACTGCTTGTGGAGCTGCAGGAAGGCTCTGGGGCCAGTGAAGGCACTGAGCTTCCAGGGTCCATTACCCCCATATTTCTGGATAAAATCTGTCAAGCTGTTCCTCAACATCATTTACACCTGTTATCTTTTTTCAGGTGTTTCCTTGTCCCTGGGCATAATTCTACACTTGAGCAGGCAATCAACCTGAGTCCCAGAAATGGAATTTATCCATAGATTAACTCACGAACTACCACATGGGTACTTGTGGGGAGTGACCCCACCCTGCAGTCTGTTACCTCCTATTGCAATGCACAAACTGTTTGTACCATCTGTCTCCTTCCTCTCTACCATCCTCGCTGGGGCCTCCAGAATCTGTTACTCAGCGTTCTTTCAACCCAAAGCTCTTGGTAATTGTACTCTGTGCAAGGCTGTTTCAGGAAATAAATCAAGGGCAACACGGTCATCTGACACCTCAATGAGATCTTCCTTTTGTGTTCTGGGCTGGGTTTAGGGATGGGAATTGGGGCAGCTTCCTACAAGGCCAACCTCAGAGTCCTGAGTCCCAAAGAGATCCTGGCTTTCTGGGGAGATCTCCTCACTGCCCTCTGTGTGTTCCTCCTCCAGTGACTCTTGCTGCTCCGCCTCAGGGGCTCCACTGTCCTCACGGTGGCATCATTGCATCCACACCAGGAATAGTCCGCAAACTAACTTAATTCACATTGAATGTTTTTAAAGTGGAATCCAGAATTCACAACAAGTGGGGAGTTAGTGCACTTTAAGGGTTTGTGTCATGTGCACACAGGCATTTTCAATCTGCATTAACTTGAGTTAGACTGGATTAAACCCGATCGAGATAAGCCCCTGGATTCCAAGTGCAGGGGCTGGAGGTTGGTTCTGCACTGTGTGACTTAGTCGTCACAGTGGCAGGGTGATGCTAGAAGGAAGCAAAGGCAGAGAGAGCTGCTTCTTGGGCACAGGGCTGGAGTGTCAGGCTTGGGATTTCTGTAGGTGCCTGTGCACTGTACAGCCCCACTGCTTTTCAGGGGAACAGGACTTACTGTAAATAACCAGCTGACACCGAAGATAACCCTGACTTGATGTCTGCAATTGCTCATCCAAACAGATCCCTGCTCCCCGCAGCCAGGTCCCAAATTTCAACTGCTGCTCAGCCACAGAGGCAGTGAGACCTGTCAGAAACCATGTAATGTGAGAACGCATGGAGCAAATCACCTTGTATATTCATTATGTGTGAGGTGATTGGTCACTTAAGTCACCTGGGTTGAAAGCACCGCCACACTGGGATGAAAAGGTTTGTGTGTGGACACAAGGCGGTTAGGGCAATGCCTGAGTTAAAGCCCAAGTTAACTCTGCCATGAAGACAGACCTTGTTGAAAACAGGCGCTAACTTTGGTTTTTCCCAGTGGATGCTCTGGCCCTGCTCTGCCCCGAGGCCCCACTCCCACAGGGCATTGTCCCCTAAGCCCTGCCCTCACTCTGTCTCTTCTTGCCCCTACTCTGCCCCCTCCCGGAGGCCCCACTGCCTACTTGCAACTTACTCCTCTCCAGCCCCTCCATGAACCTCCCCACCCACCCATCAGCCTCTTGCTCCTCTTTGCCACCTCCCACAGCCTCTCACTGATCAGCAGCCAGCCCCAGGACCTGCACAACAGCTGATCGGCAGCCAGCACCAAACAGCTGCAGAGAATCCTGTGGCACCTTATAGACTAACAGATGTTTTGGAGCATGAGCTTTCGTGGGTGAATCTGACGAAGTGGGTATTCACCCACGAAAGCTCATGCTCCAAAACGTCTGTTAGTCTATAAGGTGCCACAGGATTCTCTGCTGCTTTTACAGATTCAGACTAACACGGCTACCCCTCTGATACTTGACACCAAACAGCTGTGGCTGGTGGGTGTTGGGCACGCCCTATTTTTTCCATGGGTGCTTGGGCCCCAGAGCATTCACCGAGACAGTGCCTATGCTGTTAGCGCAGAACGCAGCCCCCAGATTAGATACAGCAGGATGAGGAAATAAAACTTCTTTTCCAACTACCAGAAAACCCTAAGCAAAGAGGTGACTCCTCTGAGTGTTTCTCTGCAGACCATGAATCAGGAAGCTGCTGCATGTCTCTTCAGATACCTGCCTAAAGCAACCTGACTGTAAACAACAAGCCATTGTCCAAGTCTAACTCAGAGCCCAGGGAACCGGTCTGAGTGGTTAGCAAAGAATTGTACAGAGGTGAGGAGAAGTTCATACAAATAAATGTTTCTGCTAAGACTCCAAACTCCAAAATGCTTCACTAGTAAGTATTTTGCATGATTGCCATATCTGGAGCAGTCAATCAATTAACGACACAGAAATTTTGTTTTTAAAAACTTTCTCTATACATGGACACCCCCACAGACCTCAAGTACACAGACAGCAAACAGACACAAATACAAACAGAGAACATTACACATAGCTGTGTCCTCTTCCTGATGCTCAGGAAAGTCATTCCAAAGGTCACTTCTCACTCACTGGATCTACGTGTCCTGCCAAACAGTTTCACATTCCAAAGTCGCAGGGACATTCTGCAGAAAGGCGCCAAGGCCTGAGGAATCCTCTGATTTCACAGCCAACAAATTCACCCCAGCCATGCCACCAGCATCCAGAATCTGAGCTTTTGGCCCAGCCCACTATGGCACTATAGGGTGGCCATTAAAACTTGTCTCTGGCTGGGGGAGACTTTCCCCCATACACTTGCTGTGCGACACAGCTGCAGGCTCTGCATCAAAGGGTCCCATGCTGGGAGTGAAGCTTAGAGTTAGCAGGGCTGGTAGGGAATGTGCTGCAGGCAGAAGGAGATGGGTCCATACTGTTAGCAGGATGGACATTTTTGACAGTGTTGCCGCCCATAGGTGGCCCACGCTGGGCTCCTGTGACTTAGGGTAGCTCCCCTGGCTACTTTACATTACACTGGGGGATGGTTTATCCCCTCCCTCACCACAGAGCAGCCTGGAATACCAAGGATTCAAGAGTGGTGACAAGCGACTTTTGTCATCTCCCCCAGAGCTGTGAGTTCTGTGGTGCACGTCCCAGAGGCCTGGCACAGTATCGCACCCTGTGTTTCTAGACCTTGTGGTTGCAGAGATAACCCTGAAAAGGAACTGAGTGTAGGTGATGCAATGACACCTGCCTGAGTCTGCAGACAGCCTAAAACAATAGTGCTAAGAAATGGGAACTTCTCCATTCCTCACAGCTCAGTGGACTCATGATGCCATAGAATTCACAGGTTGCCCAGAGTTTTATCTTCTGTGTCCCTGCCCTGCTGCAGACAGGAGTAGGGGGAGCTGTAAACGAGTGGCGTTCCCACCCCACTCCAGAGTCTGCACATGCTGTGTGGGGTCAAACTCACCCCTGCCCTGGGATTTTCCTTTATTCACAAAGTAACTCACAATAACATAAAGGGAACTCCAGCCCCAGCTTTCCTCCCAGTCTGGCTTTTCCTAGGGCTTCTCCTGTGGTGCCAGCAGAGAATGGGTGCAGCACATCCTGGGGTGGCTGACAATGGGACATACTCACTAAGACAGAGCACTCACAGTGGGCGAGGGCCATACCTGGCCCCTGGCTGCCCAGAGCGAAGAGCCTGTGAGTTTACAGAGCTGGGCACAGGAAGCACAGAGGGATCCAGGTCTAACAGAGGCACATCCCAATCAGTCCTGCCCATGGAATTTCACTATGGGTCAGAGTTATGAAGGTACAGCAGAGCCTACAGAGGCAGACAGATGCCTAGTGGGGTTCTCAAAAGAATCTAAGCAAGTAATATGCCCAAGGGAAATCAATAGGCATTAGGTACCTAAGGGTTATTGAAACCAATGAGAGTTAGCTGCCTACGGACTATTGAAATCAATGGGAGTTAGATGCCTAAACAGAGTAAGCACTTTTGACAACCCCACAAGTACCTATCTGCTTCTTTAGGTTCCTAAATACCTCTGAAAATCTGGCCTTACAGCCTTCTCTGCTTACCTAGAGGAAGAATTATACAAACCAACCCAAACACAGAACCAGAAATCACATCCAGAAATCCTTCTCTGACATTCCACCCAGAGATCTGTCACAGGCCAACTTTCCACAACGGAAACTAATCCAAACCCTGCTCCAGGAAGGAGGACTGAGGACTCCTGACTCGAGGACAGTGAGAAGCTTGAGTGAGAACTGGAGGCTGGAGCAGAGTGAAGGAAAAGATTTTATTTTGGGGTTTACTTGGACTCAAAGCGGACCCCAGCAGGGAACTTTACTCTCAGATCTTTCAGACCGTGAGGCATAATTTTAGGAGTGCTGAAGAGGGTAAACTGAGGCAAGTGCTTTCCAAGACACCCTGAAATGGCTGAGGGTGGTACCTGAGGTGTTACTCCATGATGAGTCTACAAAACTGGAACCCATTTAACAAAACTGCTGACCCTTCCCCATGCAGACAGAGCCTCGCTCTCTTCAGTCTGTCTGCGTGGGGCCCTCACCGCAGCATTTGACCCCAACAGAATCTGCATCACAGAGTGGGAACCTGGAGTGAACACAGCACCGGGTTTTGAGCCACCCACCTGGCTTCCAGTGTCCCTGTCCCAGCTTCCAGGCTGCTCCCCCTCCCCCACAGCCTCCAGCTCTCCCCGATCTCAGGCTGCCTCTGCCCTGTCCTGTTCCCTAGGGATGACCCAGGACCCAGCATAGAGCCATCATGGTCACTACAATCCTAACACACCGAAAAGAAAGGCACAGGATGGGCTCAGGGAGTGGCTGGCCCCACAATACAACTCTCATGCCCTCTCCCCCATGTTTGCTGCTGCCCTTGTTCGGCCTTGTCTGCACTCAGACCAGGAGCCCTGTGGGGCCTGCAGCCCCTTGTTCTGTCTCTGTAGGGCTTGGCTCACTTGTGGGCACTATATCAGTAACAACACTCACTGTCTAGCTCCTAGGGGCTGCAAGACAGTGCGGGGCCTTCCCCATTGCACACGGAGACCCTGGGGCACAGGGAGCCCTGGTTATTCTGCCCCATACATTCACCCTGAGACTCCCCCAAGCTGCCGGACCCGGGTCACTGGGGTCAAAGCATGGGCAGTCGAGTGGCACTGACTGGCCGGGGCTCGTGGGGTAGGTTAAAGGAAAGGAAAAGAATGTGCTGAGCCTGCAAGTGCCGCAGCAGAAGCAGCGGCAGACAGAGGGACTCAGCCATTGAGAACAGCAGGGTCTCCACCTGCAGGGGAGGGGTCGGCGCTAGGACAACAGGCCGGGCTCGGTCAGGGGATACGGGGATGAGGAGTTTGGGGTGCAGGAGGGGGCCCAGGGCTGGGACAGAGAGTTGGGGTGCGGGACAGGGTGTGAAGTCCTGGCGGTGCTTACCATGGCTCTTGGAAGCAGCTGCCAGGTCCCTGAGGCACCTAGTTGCATGGGTGGCCAGGGAGGTTTTGTGTGTTGCCCTCGCAGCTGCAGGCGCTGCCTCTGCAGCTCCCAATAGTCACAATTCCCGGTCAATGGGAGCTGCGGAGCCGGCACTCAGGGTGTGGGCAGCGCATGAAGCTTCCCTGGCTGTCTATGTGCCTATGGGACGCAGGGACCTGGCGGCTGCTTCCAGGAGCCTGCCTTAGCCCCTGTTCCCCGCTGTGCTGCTGACCAGACTTTTAACGGCCCAGTCAGCAGTGCTGACCAGAGCAGCCAGGGTCCCTTTTTGACTGGGTGTTCTGGTCGAAAACCAGATGCCCGGCAACTCTAAACCTGTCCTGCCCCAGCTGTTACATTTACTTGTTATACACCTCAGATGTAACATAGATCAACCTGGCCCAGAGAGCAGGGCATCCTGGCTCCACATGACTATACTCTGTCCCTCCTACACTGATCCCTGCAACCCCCCATCCACCTATCCCTCTTCATCCCCCATCTTCTGCACAGACACACACCTTTAAGCCCCATCCCCTGCCATAAAGCCATATCCCAGGGCCAGTCTCCTGCCCCACTGCACATTGTTATTTGCATTCCAGTAGCATCTAGAGGTCGCACTCAGAGCTGGACCCCACTGCACTAGGTCCTGTACACACACACTCAGGGCCAGGCCCCACTATGCTAGCTCCTGTATGCACACACTCTGAGCTGGGCCCCACAGTGCTAGGTCCTGCATCCACATGCTCTGAGCTGGGCCCCACGGTGCTAGGTCCTGTATGCACACTCTCAGGGCTGGGCCCTACAGCACTAGGTCCTGTATGCACACACTCAGGGCTGGGCCCAACTGCATTAGGTCCTGTATACAGACACTCAGGGCCAGACCCCACAGCGATAGGTCCTGTACATGAAAGTGACACAAGGCTCCTCTCCCTGCTGAACCCTGGAAAAAAGCTTTGAATCATAAAGTCTGGAAGGTTCCACAAAATTCTACTGAGGTCTAGAACATTCTAGAAGGTTAGTAAAAAATGTGCGCACATAAGGAAAACCCGAAACATTTTACTTCAAACATTCTATGTTTCCTTTTATTGCTAACAACACAGTCCCCCAAGCCCGGCACCCCCCAACCTGGCACCCCAGGCAGTCGTCCAGGTTACGTGCCCCTAAATCCAGCCCTGGTCCCCATGTCACTTACTGAGGCTGCAGCACCAGTTCCACATGCAGGCTCATGAAGCAGGAAGGTTTGAGACTGGACTCTTCATTTTTATTTTTGTTACATTTGTAGCTGAATTGACTGGGCCCAGCTCCCTCCCAGCCTGGGCCTTCCACTCCCTTCAAAACTGAAAGTACAAAAGTAGCAGGAAGTTGAAGTAAAGGTCTGTGTCCCTGGCTGTTTGAGGCAGAGCAAACTTCTCTTAAAGAAACAGCCCCAGCCACAGGGCACGGAGCTGGCGGGGGTGGCCCTGGTAGCGGCAGTTTGCCGGGTGTGCCAGTGTAGGGGTGTCAATGCCCCCTCTCTCGCCCCGAAGTTGCTATTCCTGCTCTCCAGGGATCGCTGGATTCTCAGTAATTCAGATAAAACATGGTTGACATTTCTAGCCTCAGATACAATTCTTAAATCCATATAGGTTGGATAAACACAGTTAATAGGTCTTAAGTTTTGCAATGATACCCCACATCAGCCATCTTGCATAAAGAATATATTAGCTATGTCATATCCATATCATAAGCATATTTTCATAAAGAATGTAGAGGATAATGTCACACCCAACATGTTTGTTTGCTGATCTGCAAATAATAAAGGAGCATACACCTTTGGGAGCAAACACTCATGACAATAGTGCAGAGCCATGCAAGCTCTATGATTTTGTGTGAGATGGCAGACAGTGAGGAGGGCCAGGCAGGTTAGTGGGTTTAGAAAAAAAGATGTAACCATTATGTATGTTTATGAATGGGATACATATAACATTAGTGGATGGTTAACAATGAATTACAGGAAGTTTGATCCTCTGGCCACAACCACCACTGTCTTACCTGTTTGGTACCCAGCATGCACTGCCAAATCAAAGCTTCCCAAAATACAGTGGGTGGACAGTGGGATAGTTTCATGGTGCACCTCACTCTGAATCTATACAAGTGCTTTTGGTAAATACCCTGACTGCTGAGACAAGGAGTCCAGGAGGCCTGCACACAAGTGACATAGTAACTGTAGTGACTCCATGCTGACATAACTTGAGTTAACCCACACTTAAAGTGTAGATATGGCCTTAGGTCTATGAAATGTTTGGGAGAGGTAACAGGAATAGTATGTGGGTAGACTAAGGTTCATTCAGGTGTTTAGGCTCAAGGCATTGGAACTGGCCTTACTGCACCCTGCAGACTCAGGAACAAAGAGGCACATAAAAAAAGATATTTCTTTATTAAAATTTCTTAACTTGAAGGTGCATAACTCATGATTTTAGGATCCTTGCAGTTGAAAAGGTATCTTGGGGTTGCAGATGTGTGTTCATTATATTTTGAAAGGCAAAACTATAAATGGGTTGAACAAAGAATTAGATCAGTCCCTCAGGATAAGTACATTGGCTATTAGCCAAGATAATCAGGGATGCAGGCCCATGCTCTGCATGTCCCTAAACTGTCTTTTGACTGCCAGATGCTGAGAGTGGACAATGGGATGGTTCAATGAGTCATTGCCTGGTCTGATCATTCCCTTAGAAGCACCTGGCATTGGCCACTGTCACAAGACAGGATACTAGATTAGGCAGACTACTCGTCTGACCCACGATGGCAGCTCTAATTTTCTGCAAAAATTACAATAGATGTTTTTCCAGGGAGAAAGACGTTGTAGGAGATAGTATCCTGCCTTTACTGAATATTTGAGAATCAAGCTGTACACAAACGGCATGCAGAAAAACACTAAGGGCTGGACTGAGAGGCAAAATAACAGTTGCAAAAATGCAATCCCCATTGGTGGATTGACTCAAAACAAAGTTTTGACACTAGGCCAGAAATTCAGTCAGCTCTAAAATGAAAAGAAAAAATTAAATTTAAAAATTCAGGGAATTAAGGGAATCCCAGCAGCAGATAAGACAACTTGGGAAACTGCTCAGAGACTGTGCATTCAGATACAGTGATAAGGGATTCTTTGTTTCTGAGGGGATATGTGTAAAATGTTTCACTGAATTAAATCTCAGGGATCATCTACACTGGCAAGTCTAATTTGCTGGCTCAGGGTTGTGAAAAATCAACCCCCCTCCCCCAAGCGCAAGTTTGAGCGCTTTAAAGCGCTAGTGTGGACAGGCTCGGCTCTCAGTGCTTGGAGCTAATCCCCTCGTGGGGGTGGATTATCAGGAGCACTGGCACCCGCGGCAGCGCTTTGAATTTTGTAGTGTAGACATAGCCTCAGTAGGTGAGAGCAGACAAATAGGAGCTGCATTGACTAGGCATTGGGGTGTCTGTGCCTTTAAGAACCCAGCCCTGGGAAGCCGATGCTGACAGGTGCTGCCTGTGAGAGGGGAAATAAAAAAGCCCCTTTGCCCCCCAGCATTTTTGCAATCACTGATGTCTCAGTGCCACTGGGGTAACTGTTACCCTCTGTGTCCCGCCTGTGCCGAGTCTTGCCCTCTGACACCCTCTGCCAGCGCCTCACTCCTGGGCTTAACTCCGCCTCCTCCACCCAGCCCTGATTTTGCCCTTTAGCCCCTCTCCTAATCCTGCCTAAAACTGCCTGACGCCCCCGAGCAGTCCATTTCCGACTCCTACTCAGACCCTGGCCACCCCCCTGCTCCGATTCGTCCCTTTTGCCACTTTTTAACCCCTGTGAAAGCAGCCCCAGAATCCTACGGCTAATAAGGGCAGGGTGAAGGGCAGTGGCGTCAGTAAATGAACTGAGCATGCTCAGAACACCATACTGAGAGCAACTTAATAGACTACAGCAGCAGCCGGTACAGAGCCCCACCCTCCTCGACCTGACCCGACCTTAGGGGCCAGAGGGACGGGAGCGGACCGGACCTGCCTGCTGGATGCTTCCTGGGAGCCGCTCCAGGTAAGTCTAAGGATTCACCTGGCCCCCTGGCAGTGAGGGGCCCGCTCTGCGTGCTGCCCCTCCCTCCCCGAGGGGGGAGACGGAGCGGAGGCAAGCTGGGGCGGGGCTGGGCGTGGAGCTGCCGGTGGGTTCTCAGCCCCCACCAATTTTTCCTGTACTCCTGCGGTTTGGTTTTGTTTCTTGGTTTTGCTCCGCCGCTGGCTTCTTTTTTTTTTTTTTTTTTTTTTTTTTTTTGCTTGTCTCGTGCTCCCGCCCCCCGCATCCTGATATTTCACCTCTGTCATCTGGTCACCCTATCTGGGGGACAGGGTTTTGCTCTATGCTCTCCAGTGGGCCAGCCCTACTCCCTGGTCCTCCACTCCTGTGGTGTTATTCAGACAGCCTGGCCCAGATCCTCTTTCCTGGGCTCTGGCTGCTCCGCTTTTCCCCTAGAAACAGGTCCTAGCAGGGCAGGGAGACATAATATAAAACGGTGCCTGGATGAGTCATAAAATCCTTTACCCACCCCTGGGAATACTAAGTGCGTTATTTCCAAAAGTCAGGGCCCACTGAGCTGCCTGGGGCTCTAAGCAATTGCTTAGTCAGCTTATGCTGAGCTCCGGCTCTGGTGTGAAACAGACCAACAGACAAGCGCCTGCTTTAACTCCATGGCTATATTCAGATTGTGCCTGGTAAACATGAGGCTGGGATGGGAAATCAATGGAGCACAATGGGTGTGTCTGAAATTAGGCCTAGCTGGTGAACAAAATAATGAGGGGATGGGCTATTCCACCCACCAGTCCCCCTGGGGACTTTTTAAAGAGGACCTGGAGGGGAAATTAACTCACAGTGGCTGACTGGGAGCCAAGTGGGCCAGAGAGAGGGAGCTTCACCATCATGGCAGCCACCCCCACGGTGTGTTAGGGCCTCAGAATCCACCATTACACAGTTGGGCCTTCGTAGCCCTGATCCAGAGAGATGTGCTGACCAGACACACACATACAACCTCTGTGTGTCTTTTTGCTTCCCTACCTTATTTTTATTCTGTCCAGTCCCTCTCCTTTTGCCTCTTTGTATTTTGCAGTGGAGGCACTAAAAGCAATGACCTAAACAGCTGGATGCTTGTACAAATTTGCTCTGTCCTCGAGTGGCTGATCAGACCACGTGCTGTGATTCTCCATCAGCAAGGCTGTGATTGAGAGTCAGACCCCCAGGCAGAAGCTGCATTTTCTCTCTCTGCTCTTCTTTTCTCTCCCCTCCATGGGACCTTGGCTCAGATGTCTGGGGCAGTTCACTCCTCTCAGAGCTACTGTTTCAGGCTGTCTGCAGACTCAAGCAGTCATTGCCTGTTCACATTTTCAAGGTTCTTGCTTAAAAGTCTTTAAATCATGATTTGAGAACTTCAGTAACTCAGCCAGCAGCTACGGATCTATTACAAGAGGGGGCGGGAGAGGTTCTGTAGCCTGTGCCAAGTGGGAGGTCAGACTAGATGATCACAATGGTCCCTTATGCCCTTGAAGTCGATGATTAAATGAATTGGGTGCCCAATCCCCATTAATTTCAATTGGGAGCTGGGCCAGACTTGTCCTGTGGTATGCTTGTCTAAGCCCCTTTATTTCCATGTGGTACTGCTGTGTGTCCCTGGTGTAGCCCTTATCCACCATGTCCTGTGCGATTTTTGGCATAGATATCGGTGTTTCTTTTGCTGGTTCAGACTCTGCCTGCACAAACTCTTCCCTCCACCCCCTCTCCTCCAGCAATCAGATACAGCATCTCCCGAACCATCCATGCTGGAGTGAATTTGTGTGTCTGGGCAGGCATGCTCAGCTATGCTGGTGAGCTCTCCATGCCGCTCCAACAGGTAATGAACATTCAAAAGTTCCCCAGGACTTTTTCTGCTCGCCTGGCTGAAGAGCATTGGAGTTCAAAGTGCTCACTGGAGCGCTGTGGGTCATCACCTGGAGGCCAGTAACTCCAAATTACAATACACAATGTTTACACTCCCCTTAATTCGAGGCATGAACTACTCTACTTATTCTGAGGGAGTACAGGAGTCGATTTTAAAAGGCTTTAGGTTGACAGGAGTGTAAACACATTCATTATAAATTTGACCGAATGCTGAATACTTCGACCTAAGCTTGTAGTGTAGACCAGCCCTAAGAGGCTTTTTCCTTTTAAAAACACTCTCCAGCTAAAGGGAAAGGAAACCAGGGATATTGTTAAATGAAAGGCTATTTTGATATTTTATATTTCATATGCTTTAACTGTTTTTCCTTCTTTTTTGATATCTTTAATAAGAGATTGAAAACATTTCTTATGGTGCATTTGCCATGGTGCTAAGCAGGCTGAGGTCTCTGTATACCAAATCCAAGCCCGTTTTAACTGTTTAATACAGTAACTCCTCACGTAACATTGTAGTTATGTTCCTGAAGAATGCGACTTTAAGCAAAACAATGTTAAGCGAATCCAATTTCCCCGTAAGAATTAATGTAAATGAGGGAGGTTAGGTTCCAGGGAAATGTTTTTTTGCCAGACAATAAGCATTATATACTTTTTAAACAAGCAATTTAATACAGGTATTAAACAGGCTGGCAACCCCCCATCAGCTCCCCTGATAGGGTCAGGGAGGCTGTGGCTGTCTGTCCTTCCCATACTCCGGGACCAGGGAGTCCGGGTCCGCATGCCATTCACATGGGGGGCCTGGAGACCTGCTGCTATGGTGCGGGGCGCTTGGCTGTCGTGGGGCCTCTGGAAGAAGAGGCAGGGTTCACCCACTGCCCATATGTACAGTGCCCAACACACCTGGGCCCCAGTCTCAGCTGGGGCCCTAATCACTACTGTAAGACACACAATCATAGCCAGTAACTCTGATCAACTTTTACTTAAAACCCTTCCGGCCACTCACTCCATCCACAGCACGAGAACTGTTAAATGTGGGTAAGCTGAGCTGCCACAAGTGGGTATTACACAGAGTTCATTTTATAACCACAACAAGGTCATTCCCTTGTGTAGTGTACACGTGACCCACCGAACTTTGGTTACACAAGCACCCGCTATAATGCCGTGTAACTGCAGGGAGTGGGAGGGTTCAGTCTGGTCTGACAGCAGAACTCCCACCCATGGATAACAACACATGAGATTAATATGCACATTTTGACGGTAATGGATGCTCATACCCTGAGTTGCTCCGGTTTGGAATAAAGACACCACAATGGAGTAAAGCTGCCCCAAACTGAAACAACTGTTAGGTTCATAAGGGGACAATCTGAGGGTTAACTGGGACTCCTCACAAATCTAGACACAATCTTATCATGACATCCATACAGCAAATACTTTACAAACAGCACTAACTAAATTAGCATTAAATATACAGATTTCTTCAGTGCCAAATGGTTCATAAGCCACATCCTGCATTTAAAACTTACACTGATGATTTGGCATTAATGTTGCCACACTGCCATGAGCTGAACCAGCAGCAAGGGCCCAGTTCTTCAAATAAGCTGGTATCTGTCTCTTTGTGGTGATCTTCTCACTGCAATCAGTAAAAGCAGACCTGTGAGTATCAGCACTTAGGGCAGAAATCTTCACTTACCCTCTGGTGTGGCTGTTGTCCTCTGGGTCTGACTGAACTAACTGAAGATTTTGGTACCTTTTTTCTTTATATTGGGAGTGGAATTGCCCCCCATTCTTGGAGATGCCCCTACTAAGCATACTGCAAGGGTTCATAAACTTTTTCCTTTGTTCACCTGTGTTACCTGCACACTCTAGGCAGGGGTGATAGTAATTTACAGGACTTACCGGTACTGCTGGAGTCCTGACAGGGGCGTGGTCTCATCCAGAGGAGGCATGGCCTCTCAAGATTTAAAGGCCCTGGGGAACCAGCTGTGGCTGGGAGACGAGTGTTTAAATCAATCTGGGGCTCCCAGCTGCAGAGGTGGCTGGGAGCCCCCCCGGGCTCAGGGGCAAATTAAAGGGCCTGGGGCTCTGCCCACCAGGGGGAACCCCGAGCTTTGCGGGGCTGTTGCAGGGATTTAAAGGGCCCAGAGCTCCTGTCACTGAGGGGAGCCCCGAGCCCTTTAAATCCTGCCCTCAGCCCAGCTGCCAGGGCCGTGGCCGGGATTCAAAGAGCTCTGGGCTGCCTGCGGCCACAGGGAGCTCTGAGCCCTTTAAATCCCAGCCCCAGCCCTGCAGCTGGAGTGGCGGCCGGGATTCAAAGGGCTCTGGGCTGCCCGCAGCGGCGGGGAGCTCTGAGCCCTTTGTCATAAACAGACAGTTAAGGATTAAGGCCTGTTTTACCTGTAAAGGGTTAAGAAGTTCACCTAGCCTAGCTGACACCTGTCCAGAGGAACCAATGCGGGGAACAAGCTGTTTCAAAAAAAAGGAGGGAAGTTTCCTCTGTTTAGTCAGTTTTCAGTTTCAGCCTGAGTGAAAAAGATCAAGGAACCAGCCTCTTATCAGAGTAGTAAGTTTTAGAAAGGAATAAATAGGTTTATGTTTATTTTCTTTTGTAACTTGTCTTGGTGCCATTAAAGGAATTATCAAATTGGGTATTCTTGTGTGTATTAAAATTTTTGCCCAGGGGAACATCCTGTCTTTTCAATCTGTTGTCTGTGAGATTAGCTGATATGCTGTCTCCCAGAGGTTTTTTTCTTTCTTTCTTTTACCTTTCTTTTCTTTAAGTAAAAGCCTCCTTTTTAAGAACCTGATTGATTTTTTCCCTGTTTTTTTAGATCCAAGGGAATTGGATCTGGACTCACCAGGCATTGGTGGGGGGAAAAAGGGAGGGGGAAGGAGTAATTCTTCCTTGTTTTTGGGATCCAAAGGAATTGGATCTGGACTCACCAGGGAATTGGTGGAGGAGTCTCTCAAGGCTACCCAGGGAGGGGAAGGTTTTCGGGGGGAAGGGAGTGATCCAGGTACTCTGAAATTCTGGATGGTGGCAGTGAGACGAGATCTAAGCTGGTAATTAAGCTTATAAGTGTCCATGCAGGTCCCCACATCTGTACCCTAAAGTTCAGAATGGGGGTGAGACCTATGACACACTTTAAATCTCAGCCGTGGCCGGGATTCAAAGGGCTCTGGGCTGCCTGCAGCCGCGAGGAGCTCTGAGTCCTTTAAATCTCAGCCGCAGCCCAGAGCCCTTTGAATCCCCACCGTGGAAGTAGATGCGGTCCAGCATGGTGTACTGGCTGTTGCCGGTACGCCAGACCGGCTTACTTTCACCTCTGACTCTAGGACACCCCACCCTTACCCAATTCCTAAGGCTCAGGGAGTACTCTTCTGTGGGTTTATGGGTTCTTTTACTAGTGAAAGAGGCTTACGCAGTAATATCCTCACCCTCTATTTATTAACAATTACAGAGCAGAATACACATGGTAAGCATACAATGCTGTGCTCACCAATCCTGATCAGGCAGGCAGACTTTCCTTGTTGGCCAGGCAAGGTCAGTCTCATCTGCATTCTGGCTGCTGCCCATCACAGCCATGCAGAGGATTTGTAGCAGCTCCGATCTTGGGCTGGGTCTTACAGGCAAGTTCTTTCTTTTTCTTCCAGGTCTTTCCTTATTCTTCTTCTGTTCCTTCTGCTGTTCCTTCTTGGACCCCAGGTTACATAGTGAAACTTGAGTCCTTAGTTGTACCTTAACTAATCATTTTACTAAAATATTACAAACTAATTCTTTGACCAGTCCTAACATACTGTGAAGCAATTCTTTAACCAATCATACCCCAGTACCTTAAATTGATTTAAATCTTGCAAAAGTAGTTATGCAACAGACAGAAACAATCAAAGAACCGGTCAGAAACCAGACAGATAAACAATAGAGCAGTGGGGACAATAAAGGCAAAAGAATAACTAAGTAGCGGTTTCACACTCACAACTGTTGATAAGTGATTCCTTGCTGGACTGAAGGCCATCAGGCCAAGTTTTCTTTAAACATCTTAAGAGATTCCTGGTTTATCTGGTGATGGTGGGAACTATTAGGACAGGATCGCCTCCTTAGCAGCTCGATATTGCGTTGTTTTAATGTAATTTAGATGGAATGTGAGGATGGGACTTTCTGCTTCTTGCCTCATGGCTGCTGCTCTCCTAATGTGGCTGCAGGAAAAGGCCTCACACCTTACACCTGCTAGTCCCTGACTAACTGGAATTGGTGGACTGTTTAAAAGGAACAGCCACAGAAGCATGGGGAATGGTATGGGTACATATAATTGCCACCATAGGCCCTTTAACTTCAGTTAACTGTGGCTCTTGAGAATTTACCATGAATCTGTCAGACCAAAGCCTTGTGAGTCACACCCCTGCTGCGAGAGGACTCCATAGCATGTGCTCTTCTGGTCAAGAATCCCACGGGGAAGGGTCTGGACACCCATCCCTTCTCTGTCTCTCCTGGGAGGTTATTTCCCTCTCTAGGCTGGTCTGTGTGAAATTTCCCAACTCCCTGAGGGCCTCTCTGCATACACACTGACACTGCAATAATGACATCAGTTTGAATTCACACCTGGTTTAGGTACAAGCCTCTTGCTTTAGATTAAGATAATTCTATTTCAATTTATCTTGTCAATACTAAAAAAATCCAAGTGTGATCTGGTGTGGGAGGCATGACTTTAACCCAGCATTTTGTTCAGACTGCTGTTCTGGGCAACACAGTATGGGGAGGAGGTGAGCAGCCCTCAGTGGTGAAAGAACAGGTTAAGGGCTATTGAGAAAAGCTGGACATACACAAGTCCATGGGTCCAGATCTAATGCATCCAAGGGTGCTGAGGAAGTTGGCTGATGTGATTACAGAGCCATTGGCCATTATCTTTGAAAACTCATGGTGACTGGGGAGGGTCCCGGACAATTGGAAAAAGGCAATGTAGCAAACTGGGACTCACCGGTGTCTCGCCTGCTGCTGGTCCCATGTATCTCCCAGATCTTTTACCTTGGAGTTCTGCCCCAGCAGTACCCCCAAGCTCTTGATCTCCCCTCTCAGGGGAAACCCCAACCCTCTATCGCCAGCTTGCCTCAGTGGACGATCATCTGGATGATGGGATGGATTGCACTCTCAGCAAGTTCACAGATGACACTAAGCTGGGAGGAGAGGTAGATATGCTGGAGGGTAGGGATAGGGTCCAGAGTGACTTAGATTTCTTTTGGCCCAATCCTCCAATATGTCTAATGAGGTTCAACAAGGACAAGTGCAGAGTTCTGCACTTAGGACAAAAGAATCCCAAGCACTGCTACAGGCTGGAGACCAACTGGCTAAGCAGTAGTTCTGCAGAAAAGGACCTTGGGATTACAGTGGATGAGAAGCTGGACATGAGTCAACAGTGTGCGCTTGTTGCCAAGAATGCTAATGGCATATTGGATTGCATTAGTAGGAGCATTGCCAGCAGATTGATGGACGTGATTATTCCCCTCTAGTTGGCATTGGTGAGGCCACATCTGGATTACTGCATCCAGTTGTGGGCCCCCCACTACAGAAGGGATGTGGAGAAATTGGAGAGAGACCAGCAGAGGGCAGCAAAATTATCAGGGGGTTGAGACACATGACTTATGAGGAGAGGCTGAGGGAACTGGGCTTATTTAGTCTGCAGAAGAGAAGAATGAAGGGGGATTCGATGCAGCCTTCAACTACCTGAAACGGGGTTGCAAACAGGGGCACCATTTCAGATTTTGGTAGGGGTTGGGGCAGCTTTAACCATGATTCCCAGGGCTATTTTTTTACTGCGTCAATAATCCACAGTCATTTCAAAAGTAGCCCAATATATTTATTTAAACATTATTTTTATTAACACCTACGGTCTATACCTTTAAAAAGAATCACGATCTGGAGTATAATTAAATGATGGATGTTAGCAGCATATTGATCTATAACGAATTTTGGCAGCCAAATCATCCAAATTGTTCAGATTGGTTTAGGTTTATGTTCACTGAAGGGTTTATACAAATAGTTATAATAAATAAAAACAGTTAAGTTAGAAGGAGGTTTCTGTGTGTTGCTGTAAGGATCTGAGAGAGTAAATATCACCTCCATGAAATTCACTGATTGCACTCAAGTTTGTGACATCTGCCACCCTGACAGATGTTAAACAGTAAATCCAACCGGAGATTTGAATATTTACCAGCTGGAAGAGAAGATACAGCAGAAAGCTACAAAATGGCTACCTGAGGGTAGCAGCTCCTCAAAAGGTCCTAGAATAGAAAAGTGCAACCCCACTTTGGGGAGATTTGGTGAAATCCAGACATTGCCAGGGGAATTGGTGTTTCTGTGTCACAGCTGATGGACCTGACCCAAGTCACCTAAAGCCCATTGTCGGGGAAGGAAAGACTCCCACAGACAAGTGGGACCAAATGGTAGAATAATGGCAGTGCCCAGTGTGGCCATTTCACTACAAATTAGAGAGTTGGAAAAAATTGGGAAATTTTAAGTGCAATTTAAGCCATATCTTTGGTGGTGGCAGCTCATGCTTGTTTTTTCAGAGCAGGGAACGATTCCAGGTTTTCTATTCTGCAGCACAGCTCTTGCAGCCTGGCTGCGCTTTACTTTCTCTGTTTATCTAAGTGTAGACACTGAAAAAAAAAATCAGTTCTACAGCTTTAATTCATTTCACTTTCAATGTCCTAATGCTCCATGTAGATGTGCAGACTCAACCCTGCTGTGCCTCCTGGAAATTGTCTTGATTTCAGCTCCAGAGCTGGCCAGTGATCCACCTGTCCTCTGGCCCCATGTCCCTCTCTGGACCCTGCTGCCCTGTTAGCTGGGGTGCTGCCCCCAAGCAGTAACCCCTTTCTCTCAGGGTCTCCCCTCCCTGGGAAACCCCCACCTTCTATCCTCACCTCACTTCAGTTTATGACTACTGCCAGTCATAGTCTAGCCCTATGCCCTGGGGCAAGCTGCAGTATCAGCCTACTTATCACTAGCAAAGAAGGTTTGGACCTGCTGCCTTGGCCTACCCCTCAGCTGCCCTCTGCAACCCCTACTATCCCTGGGCTTTCTGCTAGGCTGCAGCCTGGGGCTTTCCAGGCTAGAGCTCCTCAGCCTGTCCCCAGCCCTGCTCACTCAGGTACTCCATCTTTAGCTTCCTGCAGCCAGGCCCTTCTCCCTCTACAGGCAGAGGAAGACTGATTGTCCACCCTTGGCTTCTCTGCCTTTATAGGGACAGCTGAGTCTGTTTGGGGCCCCAGCTGCAGCCACTTCCCCCAATCAGCCCAGCCTCAAAGCTGCTTTCTCCAGCGGCAGCCCCCTCCCAGGGCTGTTTTTAACCCTTCAGGGCAGGAGTGGGGGCCCACCGCACTACACTCCAATGTTTGGGTTTCAAACACTGCACAGGACTCTTGGCCTAAGAACTATTTTCAGTCAGATACATAGCCTGTAAAAATAAGTTTTAAGTGCTGGAACTAGGGGTACTGGAGGTGCAGTACCCCCTTGCTTGAAGTGGTTTCCATCACGTACAGGGCCAGCACAATGACTGCATGATCTCTAGATTATTCTTGGACAGGATATTTTTGGAGATCTTTCTATTTTTATCATGAAATACATTTTCTGATTGTGTTGTAATTTGGTCTTTCACCCTTAACATAAATGAGCTGATGCTGAGCTACAGGGGTTAAGATGAACATTTAAAAGTTTGTCAGGGGGGAAGGTAGCATTAGACTCTAGAAAGAAGGTATGTGCATTAATTAACAAGTGAAAGGGAGGGGATGAAATTAATGATGGCTCAAAAGTAGCTGAGGTACCAAACTTAAAAGAAAAATCTTAAAAAGTCCCTATATAACTAAATGATGGATGTTAGCAGCATGGATCTAGACTATAATACATTTTGGCAGTCAAATCTTACTAATTGTTCAGATTGGTTTTGGTTTATGTGCACTGAAGGGTTTGTACAAAATGATAAATACAAAGGATTAAGTTGGAAGGCTTTGAGAGTAAACATCATGTCAATGAAATTCACAGATTGTACTCAAGTTAATGAGACTCTGGCACCCTCAGAAATATTAAAGAATAAGTAAACAGGAGCAAAGATTACTTACCATTTGGAAGAGAAGGACGTACAGCACAGCAGACACAGGCTATAAAATGACTACTCAAGGGCAGCATTTGCTTGTATCTCCACATGTAAAGGAGAAAATTGCAATCCTAGGGAGATTTGGTAAGATCAAGGCATTTGCCAAGGAATCAGTATTTGTGTGTAACAGCCTACTTGGCCTTACCTGGTAACCTGACCCAAAGCCCATTGTAGTTAAAGGAATGAATCTCAGAGAAAAGTGGGACTAAATGGAAGAATAGATGAGGGAGAAAATTTATTCTCCTTAATCTCTGATGATAGGACAAGAAGCAATGGGAGCAAGGGAGGTTTAGGTTGGACATTAGGAAAAACTTCTTAACTGTCAGAGTGGATAAGCTCTGGAATAAATTGTCTAGGGAGGTTGTGGAATCTCCATCGCTGGGGATTTTTAAGAGCAGCTTAGACAAACACCTATCAGGGATGGTCTAGATGGTGCTGGTCCTGCCATGAGTGCAGGGAACTAGACTTGATGATCTGACCCAAAGCCCATTGTTGGCAAAGGAAAGACTCCCACAGACAAGTGGGACCAAACAGCAGAATAATGGTAGTGCCTAGTGTGGTTATTTCACTACAAAATTAGAGAGTTGAAAAAAATTGGAAAGTTTTAGTGTAATTTAAGCTATGTTTGTGGGGTGATACCTCATGTTTGTTGCCAGCAGGGGAAGATCCCAGGTGCTCATTCTTTAGCTCTGCTGCTCTAGCAGTGAAGCACTGACATCCAAAGCTTGGCTTCTAACCTCATTGTGCAGTAGCCAGCCCACACTCCTTTCTCCCCGCATTCCCGCCAACCTGAGCAGCCCTTTCTCCTGGTGTCACAAGGAGGGGGTTTGCTCTTCTGACATAAGCACACTGACTCCCCGAGCTTGCTTGTTTTGAATTTGAAAAAAAATGCTGCAGAAGCTCCCAGCCCTGAGTAGGATCAGTGAATTTCATGGAAGTGATATTTATTCTCATCCTTACAGGAGTTTGCAGGGGCTGAACTTTTAATTATTCTGCCTGATGAATGGGCATCCCTCAGTCTGGGCGGAGGAGGGGAGTAAAGCAAAGACACAAGCTGCCTGCATTCCTCTCACCCTTGGTTAGTGAGGGGAGAGGCAGGACACAGTGTCCTGGTACGAAACTTAGGGGGGTGCTCCAGCCCCCTGTGCCCCCTGTGGATGGTGCCCTTGGTTTCAAAGAGGATGGAGCTAGACTGTTCTCAGTGGTGGCAGATGACAGAAAAAGGAGCAATGGTCTCAAGTTGCAGTGGGCTGGATATTAGGAAAAATTATTTCACTCGGAGGGTGGTGAAGCACTGGAATGGGTTACCTAGGGTGGTGATGGAATCTCCATCCTTAGAGGTTTTTAAGTCCTCGCTTGACAAAGCCCTGGCTGGGATGATTTAGTTGGTGTTGAGCAGGGGGTTGGACTAGATGACCTCTTGAGGTCTCTTCCAACCCTAATCTTCTATTATTCTATAATGCTATGGAGTGTTTGTGTTTCTCTTTTGCTGAGTGTATTTCCTGCTTTCAGAGGTACCAGTTTTCTGCTACTCATTTCTGCATTCTGGAAGGGTACAAGGCACTGCCAAACTCCCCTATTGCAAGGTTTTTTATTTGTGACTTAATTTAATGCTTGTCTACATGTATGTAACCCCTGCCCGTCAGAGTTGGCAGCAACAAGGGCTGGGTTCAGTATGTAGGGGTTCCGTTTCAATAACACAATGCAAAACCAGCTTGAGCCCCCACCCAGTGAACTGGGACAATTACATACTACCCACCAATGCCTCTTCTGGGTGCAATACTTCCCCTCTTGTAAGCACAGAGTCTGATGAGTGTAGCGCAGAGGACAGAGTCTGGGTGTAGCAAAAAATGTTTAATGAAAGAGGGAAACTGTCATAAACAGATAGCTAAGGGTTAACAAAGGGAACCAAACACCTGACCAGAGGACCAATCAGGAAACCAGATTTTTCAAAGTGAGGGAGGGAACTTCTGGGTGTGTTTTGTCTTTGTTCTGCCTGTTTGTTTTCTCTCGGCTATGAGGGAAGAGTCTTTTTTTTTTTTTTTCTATCTCCAAGCTTCTTTCTACCCTTCTGTTCCCAAGTTGTGAGTACAAAAGGAAAAGCAATACGTTTATATTGTATTTTGTATTTACATGTGTGGAGTTGCTGGAATGTTTAAATTGGATATCTTTTGGAATAAGGCTGATTTATTCATATTTTCTTTTAAGCGATAGCCCTGTGTTATGTCATCTTGATGCAGTGATCATGTCATATGTTTTTTCTCTCTTTTTTTATATAAAGCTTTCTTTTTAAAACTTGTTGGATTTTCTTTTCCTAGTTAAGGCAAGGGGATAGGAATCTCTGTGCCAGGAGTACTGTCTCTGTCAGGAAAAGACTGGGAGGGGGGAGAAGAAGGGGGGGGGAAGGTAAATCATCCTCTCTGTTTTGTGTTTCAAGGGATTGAAGCAGGGAAATCTCCTAGTATCCCCAGGGCGGGAAAATCTGGGAGGAAGTAAAGAGCAGGAAGGGAAGTGAGTTATTTCCCTTGGTTGGAGGCTCAGGGCATCTGAGTCTTGGGGGTCCCCCAGGGAAAGGTTTGGGGAGACCAGAGAGTTTATCAGGTACTCAGAATCCTGATTGGTGGCAGCGAGAGAAGATCCAAGCTGGTAATTAAGCTTGGAGGTTCATGCTAAGCACCCAGATTTTGGACGCTAAGGTCCAGATTTGGGACAGAGGCTTATTACAGAAACAATGCAGCATTATGTTGGGGAAACACCACAAACAAGGTTCATAAACAAATGAGCCAGAAGACCCATCCTCAAGTAGATTGGGCTGTGTCCTTTTCCTTTAGGTTCTTAAGTCCAGCAACTCAAAAGTCATCCCACTCACAGTTGTTGTCCTGGTCAGTGCAGCCCCAGAGTTCAGAAATTAATCTGCAGAGTTCACTTCCCAGCCTGGGTGGAAGTGGGGGAAGGTATGAAGGCACCTTACACACTCCACTGCTAAGGCCCTCACTTGCTCCCCCCAAGGCCAATTGCCACACTTCTCCCCCAACCACTCAGTTAGCCACACCTCTTCACTAGCCATTCACCAATATGTCTTCATCCCCTCCCACCCCTCCCAAGTTCTCAATGATTTCAGGTGTTAGTAGAGGAATCTCACTGCTAGGGCATACTGGATAGTCTTGTGGAAGTCTTTCTTGAATCAGAACCCGTAGCCCAAAGTAGGCATAATGTTTAGACTTACATATCAGTGATTTCTACTCTACAACATATAATTAGACTTTTAATTAAGTCTAAATTAGCTCCATTATTGCACACAAGAAAAGATAGCAATCACATTTAGGACCATCATAGGCCAGACTGTACAGATGTTCATCTCCCACCCTCTCTCAGCTCAATGGGCTTTGGAACCCATGTCCTTTTGCCTAGCGAGTGCTGCATAGTTGAGGGTGAGTCCTTCAGTCAGAAAATGCCAAGTACCGTTCTGCTGTCCTTGATTCACACTACCAGGATAACAATGATTTATTACTCCTGCCCTAATAACAAAGAGACTAGGGATCCCACAGCAGCCAAAGTGACCATTTGGGCAAGCATCATGCTAGGCAGGGTGTGTGCGCCCATGCAAATGAGATCAGTCCCTGAAGTCATTTTCCACGGCTCACCATCAGATGTCAGAGGAGCGCTCGTTCTGACTCTGCTTTCACATACATATGCACTTCTTTTGATGAACTAATGCAAACCTCTCCATGACCCCATTTGTGGGGAGGGAGAGCTCAGTGGTTTGAGTTTTACTCTGTTAAACCTAGGATTATGAGTTCAATCCTTGAGGGAGCTACCCAGGGGTCTGGGGCAAAAATCTCTCTGGGGGTTGGTCCTGCTTTGAGCAAGGGATTGGACTAGATGACCTTCTAAGATCCCTTCCAACCTTGATATTCTATGATACTTAAATGGGTTTGAAAGTGGCTTATCAATTTAGCTTGAGTTATTTCTTTCTTGATTTAAGCGTATCTACAGAGGAATTTACAATTGATTAACTAAACCAGTTTAACTAAACTGGAGCAAATTTGTACATAGAAAAGCCTTTAATATTAATATTAATATTTTACTGTGTATCAAATATGAATCTGGCCAGATTAACTGACCAACCACACTCATGGAATCACACTTGATTATGGGGATAGGAAATGGCTTTTAATAACCATTTAATAAAACTTTTGGCTCAATACTGGGCAATGCAGGATTATCACAAATTATTAATTATTATTATTTTATTATTATTATTATTTTATTATATTATTTATTTCTTTTGTAGATTTGGGCTCTGCTCCTGCCATCTCTGTGGAGGGACATCAGGACAGAGGGATCCGGGTGGTGTGTCGATCATCCGGATGGTACCCACAGCCCAAGGCTCAGTGGAGAGATCACCAGGGGCAGCTCTAACCATCGACCTCTGAAGAAATAACCCCAGAGGCCAATGGCCTGTTTCAAACAGAGATTGTCATTGTTCTAACAGAAAAGTCCAACCAGAAAGTGTCCTGCTGTGTCAAGAACCCCCGACTCAACCAGGAGAGAGAGTCAGTGATTTCCATAGCAGGTCAGTGCCCGTCCGTGCCACACATGGCTAGACCGAGATGCTGCAGACATGGGCGAAGAGTATTTATCATTGTATCTCCTCTTCATTGGCCTGAAACTTCAAGGTGCTGAGCAAACCTCAGTTCTCTCTGGATATGTCTACACTGCAGTTAGACACCTGCTGATGCCCTGTGCCAGCTGGCTGAGGCTAAGGGGCTCGGATTAAGGGGATGTTAAAATGGCAGTGTAGACGTTCAGGCTTCTGCTGGAGACCGGGTTCTAGGACCAGGGCCATCCCTAGCTATTTTGGTGCCCTACTTAGCCCCCACTTGGGTTGGTTGGCCCTAGGCCTCTGTGGGGAGTGAGGGCTGGCTACTTCCTGCGGGAAGTAGAGACCCGGTCCCAACCTGCCCTGCTCCCCTGGCTCCCAGCTGCACCTCCGGCGAGTACTGGGGGGTGGTTCCCCCTCCCTCCAAGTCTTGGAGCCAGGGGAGCAGAGCATGCTGGGGCCAGGTCACTCCACTTACTGCAGGAAGTGGCCAGTCCCCTGTCCCCACAGAGGCCTGGGGCCCCACACAGCCCCTCCACAGAGGCCTGGGGCCAGCTTCCCCCGCTCCCATCTGTGGAGGCCTGGGGCCCCAAGCTGCTCTGCTCCCCTGGGTCCCATGCTTGCGGGGAGGGAGGAACTGCCCCCCAGCACTAGCTGGCAGCGCAGCTGGGGCCGGGTGTCTCCACTTACCAATGAGTGCAGTGTTGGGCCTGGCTGCAATCTTCAGGAGAGTGGGGGCAGAGCAGGGGTGGGAAGAAGCGGGGCTGGGGCGGAGCACGGGCGGGGGCCTGAAGAAGAGCGAGAGTAGGAGCTGGAGCAGCACACAGCTGTGCAGGGCACCAGGAAATTTGGTTCCCTGAATTTACTGGTGCTCTACGCAGCCGCATGCTTTGCGTATGGGTAAGAATGGCCCTGTCTAGGACCCTGGGAAGTGGGAGGTTCCTCGAGCTTGGGCTTCAGTCTGAGCCTGAAGATGTACACTGCAATTAAACAGCCCTTTTCCCCAAGCCCCCTGAGCCTGGGTCAGTTGGCACAGGCCAGCTGTGGATGCTAATTGCAGTGTAGACGTACCCTCTGACTCCAGTAGGAACTGAGGGTGTTTGTGTTTAGCACCTTTAAGGCTGGGGCACCATTGGCCAGATTTTCATAACAGCTCAGTACCCAGCAATCATCCTTCTTCTCAGTGTGGGAGGGGGAGGGAATTCTCCTTTGTTCTTGTGCTGTACTGAGAACTGTGTTGCAATTGCAAGTTGTCGCTGTAAGAGTGAGGGGTTTCCCTGTGCTGTTTGCAGGCTAGAGGGCTCTGTAGCAAAGCATGTGAGCAGAATCAGGGCTTGTCTACTGGAACATTTAGGTCATGGCAGGCTAGGGTGTAAATCTGCCTCACATACTAACTGTCCATGTGGACCTTACCACGTGCATTAACGATTCCATAGTGTGCTTTGATCTGCCCCACTTTGAAACAGGAACGGATCAAAGTGCACCAGGGAACTTTTAGTGCAGTGCAGCAGGGTGCACACAGCCAGTTAAGGCACAGCAAGCCAGTGCGAGGTGGATTTACACCTCAACCTGCTGTTCACTCTCCGTGCCTACAGACGAGCTGACATAAAGCAAGGTGGGGTGAGTTAGACTCATAGACTTGAAGGTCAGAAGGGACAATTACGATCATCTAGTCTGACCTCCTGCACAATGCAGGCCACAGAATCTCACCCACTCACCCTTGTAACAGACCCTAACCTATGTCAGAGTTATTGAAGTCCTCAGATTGTGGTTTGAAGTCCTCAAGCTGCAGAGAATCCTCCAGCAAGTGACCCATGCTCCATGCTGCAGAGGAAGGTGAAAAACCTCCAGGGCCTCTGCCAATCTGCCCTGGAGGAAAATTCCTTCCTTACCCCAAATATGGCGATCAGCTAAACCCTGAGCATGTGGGCAAGACTCACCAGCCAGCACCCAGGAAAGAATTCTCTTTAGTAACTCAGATCCCATCCCATCACAGACCACTGGGCATACTTACCTGCTGATAATCAAAGATTAATTGCCAAATTAATTCCCAAAATTAGGCTATCCCATCATACCATCCCTTCCATAAACTTATCAAGCTTAGTCTTAATGCCAGATATGTCTTTTGCCCCCACTACTCCCCTTGGAAGGCTGTTCCAGAACTTCACTCCTCTAATGGTTAGAAACCTTCATCTAATTTCAAGTCTAAACTTCCTAGTGTCCAGTTTATACCCATTTGTTCTTGTGTCCACATTGGTAGTAAGCTTTAATAATTCCTCTCCCTCCCTAATATTAATCCCTCTGATATATTTATAAAGAGCAACCATATCCCCTCTCAACCTTCTTTTGGTTAGGCTAAACAAGCCAAGCTCTTTGAGTCTCCTTTCAGAAGACAGGTTTTCCATTCCTCGGATCATCCTAGTAGCCCATCTCTGAACCTGTTCCAGTTTGAATTCATCCTTCTTAAACATGGGAGACCAGAGCTGCACACAGTATTCCAGATGAGGTCTCACCAGTGCCTCATATAATGGTACTAACACCTCCTTATCATTGCTGGAAATACCTCACCTGATGCATCCTAAAACTGCATTAGTTTTTTTAAGGACCATATCACATTGGTGGCTCATAGTCCTCCTGTGATCAAGCAATACTCTGAAATCCTTCTCCTCCTCTGTTACTTCCAACTGATTTGTCCCTAATTTATAACTAAAATTCTTATTTTTAATCCCTAAATGCATGACCTTGCACTTTTCGCTATTAAATTTCATCCTATTACTATTACTCCGGTTTACAAGGTCATCCAGATCTTCCTGTATGATATCCCGGTCCTTCTCTGTATTGGCAATACCTCCCAGCTTTGTGTCATCCGCAAACTTTATTAGCACATTCCCGCTTTTTGTGTCAAGGTCAGTAATAAAAAGGTTAAATAAGATTGGTCGCAAAACTGATCCCTGAAGAACTCTATTAGTAACCTCCTTCCAGCCTGACAGTTCACCCTTCAGTACGACCTGTTGTAGTCTCCCCTTTACCCAGTTCCTTATCCACCTTTCAATTTTCATATTGATCCCCATCTTTTCCAATTTAACTAATAATTCTCCATGTGGAACCGTCTCAAATGCCTTACTGAAATCGAGGTAAATTAGATCTACTGCATTTCCTTTGTCTAAATAATCTGTTACCTTCTCAAAGAAGAACATCAGGTTGGTTTGGCACGATCTACCTTTTGTAGAACCATGTTGTAATTTGTCCCAATTACTATTGACCTCAATGTCCTTAATTCCTTTCTCCTTCAAAATTTTTTCCCAGACCTTACATACTACAGATGTCAAACTAACAGGCCTATAGTTACTCGGATCACATTTTTTTCCCTTTCTTAAAAATAGGAACTATGTGAGCAATTCTTTAGTCGTACAGTACAATCCCTGAGTTTACCGATTCATTAAAAATTCTTGCTAATGGGCTTGCAATTTCATGTGCCAGTTCCTTTAATGTTCTTGGATGAAGATTATCTGGGCCCTCCGATTTTGTCCCATTAAGCTGTTCGAGTTTGACTTCTACCTCGGATGTGGTAATATCTACCTTCATATCCTCATTCCCTTGTGTCATCCTTCCATCATCCCTAAGCTCCTCATTAGCCTTATTAAAGACAGAGGCTACGTCTACACTATGGGATAATTTCGAATTAGCTTAAACTGGTTTTATAAAACAGATATTATAAAGTCGATTGTGTGCGTCCACACTAGGCACATTAATTTGGTGGTGTGCGTCCACGGTCCGAGGCTAGCGTCGATTTCTGGAGCGGTGCACTGTGAGTAGCTATTCCGTAGCTATCCCATAGTTCCCGCAGTCTTCCCCTGCCCCTTGGAATTCTGGGTTGAGAGCCCAGTGTCTGATGGGGCAAAAATCATTGTTGCGGGTGGTTCTGGGTACAGCCTCACCCCTCCCTTTGTGAAAGCAGCAGACAACCATTTCGTGCCTTTTTTCCTGGGTGAACTGAGCAAACGCTATAGCACAGCAAGCATGGACCCTACTGAGATCAGTAACGCAATTGTGGACGTTGTAAACTCCTCGCGCATTCTCGTGCAGTCTATGGTGAACCATGAACTACAAAGGCAGGCGAGGAGGAGGCAGCTACGGCAGAGCGGTGATGAGAGCGATGAGGACATGGACACTGAATTCTCCCAAACAGCGGGCCCCTGCGTTTTGGAGCTACTGCTGGTAATGGGGCAGGTTCTACCCATTGAACGCTGATTTAGGGCACGGGAAACAAGCACAGACTGGTGGGACCGCATAGTTTTGCAGGTGTGGGATGATTCGCAGTGGCTGCGAAACTTTGGTATGCGTAAGAGCACTTTCTTTGAACTTTGTGACTTGCTTTCCCTTGCCCTGAAACGCCAGAATACCAAGATGAGAGCAGCCCTCACAGTGGAGAAGTGAATGGCAATACCCTCTGGAAACTAGCAACACCAGACAGCTACTGGTCAGTCGGGAATCAATTTGGAGTGGGCAAATCTACTGTGGGGGCTGCTGTGATGCAAGTAGCCAAAGCAATCATTAAGCTGCTGCTACGAAAGGTTGTGACTCTGAGAAACGTGCAGGTCATAGTGGATGGCTTTGCTGCAATGGGATTCCCTAACTGGGGGGGGGGGGGGGGGGCATAAATGGAACCCATATCCCTATCTTGGCCCCGGAGCACCAGGGCACCCAGTACTTAAACCGTAAGGGGTACTTTTCAATGGTGCTGCAAGCACTGGTGGATCACAAGGGACGTTTCACCAACATCCACGTGGGATGGGCAGGAAGGGTTCATGACGCTCGTGTCTTCAGAAGCACTACTCTGTTTAAACGGCTGCAGCAAGGGAGTTACTTTCCAGACCAGAAAATAACAGTTGGGGATGTTGAAATGCCTGTCGTTATCCTGGGTGACCCAGCCTACCCCCTTGATGCCATGGCTCATGAAGCCATACACAGGCAGCCTGGACAGTAGTCAGGAGCTGTTCAACTGCAGGCTGAGCAAGTGCAGGATGGTGGTAGAATGTTCATTTGGCCGTTTAAAGGCTCGCTGGTGCACATTACTCACTCGCTCAGACCTCAGCCAAACCAATGTCCCCTTTATTATTGCTGCTTGCTGTGTGCTCCACAATCTCTGTGAGAGTAAGGGGGAGACCTTTATGGCGAGGTGGGAGGCTGAGGCAAATCACCTGGCCGCAGATTACGCGCAGCCAGACACCAGGGCGATTAGAAGAGCACACCAGGAAGCAGTACGCATCAGAGAAGCCTTGAAAACAACTTTCATCACTGTTACTGCTGTGTTTGTTTCCTCTTCATGAACCCCCACCCCTTCATTGACTCTTTCCTTGTAAGCAACCCACCCTCCCCCTTTGCATGTATTCTTTGTTAAAAAGTAATTATAAAAAGAGGCAGAGAATTACGAAGGTATCCTGGGTGTGGTTTGGGAGGAGGGTAGGAGGGAAGGAAAAGGCCATTAAGCACATTTCAATGTAATGACAGCCTTTTGGTTGGACTGTCCATGGGGGTGGAGTGGGTGGGTGCAGAAAGCCTTCCCCCACGCGTTCTAACACGTCTGAGTGAGGAAGATATGGTGACTACTGAGGGTGGTTAAACATGGGCTGCAGTGGCACTCTGTAACCCCGCTGCTCTTCCTGAAGATCCACCAGACGTCGGAGGATATCAGTTTGATCACACAGCAGCTCCAGCATTGCATCCTGCCACCGCTGATCTTCCTGCCTACACCTCTCATCTCGAGCGTCCCTCCTATCTTCACGTTCACTGGCATCTTTCCTGTACTTTGCTAGCACGTCCTTCCACTCATTCTGATGAGCTCTTTCATTGCGGGTTACTTCCATGATTTCAGAGTTCATTTCATCTTGCATCCTCTTCTTCCTCCGCCTTATCTGAGCTAGCCTTCGGGATGGAGTAGGGAGGCTTGAAAAATGTGCAGCTGTATGGGGGAGGGAAAACAGGGAGAGAAGTATGTAATTTTACAGAACAACGGTTATACTCTTTCACAGTGAACAACACTATTCACCTTACATAGCACATGTGATTTCACTACAAGGTCACATTTTGCATCATTTAATATTGAGTGCCTGTGGCTCTGGTGTTACAGATCTCACAGACGCAGGTCCGGGCACCATAATTCAGTTTCCATGCGGCCATGGTAAGGCTTTATCTTTGACTTCTCCAGCCTTCATATACACGGTGCCCTATGATGCCTATTTCCTGTTAACAGGCAGCAGCAGACACCAACCCCCGCTCTTTCCCTATCCAAGGGATTGCTTTACTCCTCCCCCCACCGCATGGCTGCTATCATGGAAGATCACTGCTAATCACCCTCCTCCTTCCCCCCCCCCCCCCACGTGGCTGGTAGCTGGGAAGATTCCTGCTGGCCAAACACAGAAAAGCTCAGTGCTATCCTTCCTTCCCTCCCCCGGCTTTGCTTCGTGCAAGGAAGGATTTGTTTTAAGCAACAGCCCAGTAGGAAAATGGCCATCTCTGTGCCCTTAATTAAATTCCTGAATTTCAACCAGGTTAGCATGAACGATATCACTCTGCTGAGGATAACAGAGCGAGATAAAGAACAGCTGTTTCTTGAATGCTAGCAATCACCGGGACCATACGCAGCTGTGCTTTGTCATGCAATGATACCCAGTTACTTGCTACATGCATGGCGTGGTAAAGTGTCCTACCATGGTGGACAGAATAAGGCTGCCTTGCCCAGAAACCTTCTGCAAAGGCTTTTGGAGTACCTCCAGGAGTGATTCATGGAGATTTCTTTGGAGGATTTCCGCTCCATCCCCAGACATAACAAACTTTTCCTGTAACTTTACTGGCTGCGAATGCATCCCAAGCCCTCATGGCAAATCAATCATTAAAAAACGCTTGTTTTTAAACCATGTTTCATATTTACAAAGGTACACTCACCAGAGGTCGCTTCCATGGCTTCACTGTCTGAGCTAGTGGCTTGGGAGGGCTGGGAGGGTAATTCCTTCTGGGTCACAAAAAGCTCCTGGCTGTTTGGGCTAACAGAGTTCTGTGTGCTCACTGCAAGGTCATCCTCCTCTTCCTCCTCCTCCTCCTCATCTTCCCCCTCCGCTGAATCCTCAGCCATGGTTGAGATTATAACCCCTACCTCGGAATCCATGGACAAGGGGGGGTAGTGGTGGCGCAGCCCCCTAAAATTGCATGTAGCTCAGCGTAGAAGTGGCATGTTTTTGGTCCTGACCCTGATCTTCCGTTTTCTGCTTTGGTTTTCTGGTATGTTTGTCTGAGCTCCTTAACTTTCACTCTGCACTGCACTGAGTCCCTGCTGTGGCCTTTTCCCATCATAGCCTTGGAAATTTTTTCAAATATTTTTTCATTTCGTCTTTTCGAACTGAGTTCTGTTAGCACTGAATCCTCTCCCCATATAGCGATCAGATCCAGTACCTCTCGTGTGGTCCATGCTGGTGCTCTTTTTCGATTCTCAGGAGACTGCATTGTTACCTGTGTTGATGAGCTCTGTGTGGTCACCTGTGCTGATCAGAGCTCCACGCTGGCCAAACAGGAAATGCAATTCAAAAGTTCGTGGGGCTTTTCCTGTCTACTTGGCCAGTGCCTCTGAGTTCTGATTGCTGTCCAGAGCGGTCACACTGGTGCACTGTGGGATACCTCCCGGAGGCCAATAACGTCGATTTCCGTCCACACTAACACTAATCCGATATAGTAATATCTATTTTAGCGTTACTCCTCTCGTTGGGAAGGAGTACAGAAATCGATTTAAAGAGCACTGTATTGTGGACGGGTGCAGCGTTAAATCGCTTTAACGCTGTTAAAATCGGTTTAACAGCATAGTGTAGACCAGGCCTGAGGCAAAGTATTTATTTAGATATTGGACCATGCCTAGATTATCCTTAACCTCTATTCCATCCTCAGTGTTTAGTGGTCCAACTTCTTCTTTCTTTGTTTTCTTCTTCTTTATATGGCTATAGAACCTTTTACTATTGGTTTTAATTCCCTTTGCAAGGTCCAACTCTAAATGGCTTTTAGCCTTTCTCACTTCATCTCTACATGTTCTGACCTCAATAAGGTAGCTTTCCTTGCTAATCCTGCCCATCTTCCACTCCTTGTAGGCTTTCTGCTTTTTCTTAATCACCTATCTTAGATGCTTGCTCATCCAGCTTTGTCTACAACTCCCGCCTATGATTTTTTCCCCCTTTCTTGGGATGCAGGCTTCTGATAGTTTCTGCAGCTTTGACTTGAAGTAATTGCAGGCCTCCTCCGCATTTAGATCCACAAGTTCTTCAGTCCAATCCACTTCCCTAACTAATTTCCTTAGTTCTTTAAAGTTAGCCCTTGAGAAGTCAAAAACCCTAGTCCCAGATCTATTTTTGTTTATCCTTCCATCTAGTTTGAACTGAATTAGCTCATGATCACTCGAACCAAGGTTGTCCCCTACAACCGTTTCTTCTATGAGGTCCTCACTGCTCACCAAAATCAAATCTAAAATGACATCCCCTCTTGATGGTTCTTCAAGTGCTTGGTGAAGAAATCCATCAGCTATCACATCCAGAAAAATCTGAGCCCTATTATTCTTACTAACACTTGTCCTCCAGTCTATATCTGGGAAGTTAAAGTCTCCCATGATCACACAATTCCCGTTAGTGTTTACTTCATTAAAAACATTAAAGAGGTCTCTATCCATATCCAAATCAGATTCTGGTGGTCTGTAGCACACCCCAAGCACTGTCTCAGGGAAGGCTCTAGTAGCTTTCTTTCCCGGTGTGATTTTTGCCCAGACAGACTCTGTCTTATCCATTCCATAACTTCTTATTTCTTTACAGTTAACCTCATCATTGATATACAATGCTACTCCACCACCTTTGTCCACTGCCTTAGGGAGCAGCCCACCTCTCCTGTTTTAAGGTTTCGTGTGTGTTAAGGCTCTGGATTCTAAGACACAAAGTTGTGTTACTCTGCAACCTTCCAGCAGGAGTATTTATATCTGTGTTTAACTGCTCTGTGTGCTGTGACCATCACAGTTCTCAGTGGAGGTGGGGGAGAGAATTCTTCTTTCTCAGTGAGAGCTGCTGGGTGCTGAGTATTTATCAAAATCTGACTAATGAAGTAATTTTTCCTAAACAGCAAAAGAGAGCCCTGGATACGATCTGAGTATTGCTACTTAGAATACATCTGAAAATACCAGAACAAAAGTTGAGGCCCAAAATTGGCTGAAACAAAATCTTAGCTAGGAGCATCTTAATTTTTAGAAAAAAAGATTGTGATTTTATGTATTATCTACCAAATAACTTGGTTAGTACTGAATGAGTATTTCATCACTGTAATAATAAGAATGTTGTATTTGTAAAGCACTATTCATCTGAGGTCTCATAGTGCTGCACTGCCGGTTAGTCTGTGATATGTCCAGTACTACCTAATTGTTATGTTCACAGCACAGAGAGAGTTGAAACCACACACAAACTCTCTTCCAGAAAGGCTGCAATGTAGCACTGCTTGATTTCTAAGAACTCAGAACTCTAACATGCCACAGCCAAATACAGAGAGAGACAAAGCAGGCTGCTCCCTAAGGCAGAGAGGCAGAACCAAGCCCACTCTGCTCTAGGCTGGCTCTTGCAGACTGACTGCAGAGGACCCAGATGCCTGCTCCCAAAAGAGCCCTTTAGCCTGCAAGCAAGACCAGGAATCCCCTCAGGATTTCAAGTGTCAGCTTGTAATGTTAACAGTTTTCAATATACACCACTTAGCAAAAAGCCCTCTAGCGAGCCATTGCTCCAAGGCCCAGGGAAGAGGACTCTGGAGGAATTTTTACTCTGAATCTATAGGCTCAAGTTTTTGTTTTTATTAAAATCCTGCTGTGACGAGTTGAATCACAGAAACCCCCTTGGGGCTGCCAACTGATGTGCCAAGTCTACTTCTGCTCCTGCTTTCCTGCTCTGCCTGATTTGAGCTAGACCCGCTGGTCTGCTGCAAACTCAAACCCAGGTCTGAATCACATTCCCTAATAGCTGTAGACTTAACCTGAAAGCAGCTAACAGAAGCGTTCTTGTCTTTAACACTCAGATGCCCAACTCCCAATGGGGTCTAAACCCAAATAAATCCGTTTTACCCTGCATAAAGCTTATACAGGATACTCATAAACTCATAAATTGTTCACCCTCTATAATACTTATAGAGAGATATGCACAGCTGTTTGCTCCTCCAGGTATTAACACAAACTCTGGGTTAATTAATAAGTAAAAAGTGATTTTATTAAATACAGAAAGTAGGATCTAAGTGATTTCAAGTAGTAACAGACAGAACGAAGTGAGTTACCAAGCAAAATAAATTAAAACACACCAGTCTGTCTAATACAGTAAAAAACTGAATACAGATAAGATCCTCACCAGTTCCAGAATGCTCCCTTTTACAGACTAATCTCCTTTTAGCCTGGGTCCAGCAATTGTTCACACCCCTTGCAGTCTCTGTCCTTTGTTCCAGTTTCTTTCAGGTATCTTTGGGGATGGAGAGGCTCCCTCTTTAGCCTGCTGAAGACAAAATGGAGGGGTCTCCCACAGGCTTAAATAGACTTTCTCTTGTGGGTAGAGACCCCTTCCTCTCACCTATGCAAAGTCCAGCTACAAAATGGAGTTTTGGAGTCACCTGGTCAAGTCACATGTCCATTCATGACTGAGTTTCTTACGAGCCAAGCCACATTCCTGGGAAGGCTCAGATGTGGATTGGTGTCTCCAAGGCCTGGTCTACACTACGAGTTTATTTCAAATTTAGCAGCATTAAACCGAATTAACACTGCACCTGTCCACACAAGATGCCCTTTCTTTCGATATAAAGGACTCTTAATATCGATATCTGTACTCCTCCTCGATGAGGGGAGTAGCGCTGAAATCATTATTGCCATTTCAGATTAGGGTTAGTGTGGCTGCAATTCGACGGTATTGGCCTCTGGGAGTTATCCCACAGTGCACCATTGTGACCGCTCTGGACAGCAATCTGAACTTGGATGCACTAGCCAGGTAGACAGGAAAAGCCCCACAAACTTTTGAATTTCATTTCCTATTTGCCCAGCGTGGCACGCCGATCAGCACAGGTGACCATGCAGTCCCAGAATCAAAAAAGAGCTCCAGCATGGACCGTACGGGAGATACTGAATCTGATCTCTGTATGGGGAGATGAATCTATTCTATCAGAACTCCGTTCCAAAAGACGAAATGCCAGAACATTTGAAAAAAATCTCCAAGGCTATGATGGACAGAGGCCACAACAGGGACTCGACACAGTACTGCATGAAACTTAAGGAGCTGAGACAAGTGTACCAGAAAGTCAAAGAATGAAATGGATGCTCACGGAGGGAGGCATGACTGACTACTGTAGCTATCCCACAGTTCCAGCACTCTCTGAAAACTATTTGAATTCTTGGCTGAGTTCCCAAAGCTTGAAGGGTCAAAAACATTGCCGTAGGTGGTTCAGGGTATATGTCGTCAGCCCCCCCGCCTGTGAAACCAAAGGGGGAAAAAATCGTTTCTCGCCTTTTTTCAATATCACTGTATGTCTACTGGATGCTGCTGGCAGATGGGGTGCTGCAGTGCTACACAGCAGCATCCCCTTCCTTTCCCTTCCAGATGGTAGATGGTGCAGTATGGTTGATATCCATCATTGTCTTCCTGTGAGTGCGCCTGGCTGGCCTCGGTGAGGTCGGCCAGAGGTGCCTGGGTAAAAATGGGAATGACTCCCAGTCATTCTCATCTTTAAATTTTGTCTCTTGGAGATTCAGTCCTGCCTGGAATATCATAGCGGCTGGAGGTTGCTCTCTCCTTTAATCTCTGCTTGCAGAGACAATAAAGTTAGTGTTGTTTCTTATGCAGGCATTCTTTGTTATTTCATCACACAAATGGGGGGATAACAGCCAAAGTAGTCCAGGAAGGGTGGAGTAGGAGGGAAGCAATGGATGGGATTGTTGCAGGGGCACCCCCTAGAGCGGCATGCAGCTCATTATTTCTGCAGAATGTCTGAGGCTCTGACCCAGAGCAGCTGTTTGCCTTTCTGGTTCTTTAGTAGGCTTGCCTGATATTCTAGGCAGGACTGATTCTCCCTTTAGACAAAACTTAAAGAAGAGAATGACCGGGAGTCATTCTCATTTTTGTCCCTGTACCCCCAGCCAATCCATGACAGCAGCAGACAGTACAGTATGACTGGTAACCATCATTATCAACTTGCAAGGCAGCAGACAGTCCAGTAGGGCTGGTAATCATCTTTGTTAACTTGCAAAGGCAAGGGGATGCTGCAGTACCGCGTCTGTTAGCAACATCCAGTAGACATATGGTGACAGTGAAAAAAGGCTGAACGGGCTCCATGATTGCCATGCTATGGCGTCTGCCTGGGCAATCCAGGGAAAAGAGTGCGAAATGATTGTCTGCTGTTGCTTTCACGGAGGCAAGATTGTCTGACATTTACCCAGAATCACTCGTGACACTGTTTTTGCCCCATCGTGCATTGGTATCTCAACCCAGAATTCCAATGGGCGGGGGAGATTGCAGGAACTATGGGATAGCTATGGGATAACTACCCACAGTGCAACGCTCCGGAAATCAATGCTAGCCTCGGTACATGGACGCACACCGCCGAATTAATGTGCTTAGTGTGGTCGCATGCACTTGACTTTATACAATCTGTTTTCAGAAACTGGTTTCTGTAAAATCAGAATAATCCTGTAATGTAGACATACCCTAAGTTCATTGTTGGCTTAAGTGTTTTCTGATTGGGCACTTACTGAGAATAGTCTGTAGTCAACTGCTTCACTGCAGCCTACTTAGAATCAAACAAGTATGCAGCCAATATTCGTAACTTCAAATACAAAAATGATACATGCATACAAATAGGATTAATAGATTCAATAGATCATAACCTTTACAGAGATATGTTACATGGCATATGTAGCATAAAACACATTCTAGTTATGTTATTTATATATATACACACACACATACATAAGTATATTTCCATAAAGCTTTATAGGGGGCACCGACTGTCACACCTGCACTAACATATTTTGGGCCAGACTCTCCCGTGAAGCTAAACCCCAATCTGCAGCCTTGGGATCACTTAGAGCAACCTAGGGATTTCTTGAGCTCATGCCAGTGGGGGATGGTGTAGCATAATGGAGCTGCCCCCTGCCCCTTCCCTATCCCCAACACGCCCCCTCCCATTAATTAACCATGTTCAGTAACCAGGCTAAAGCCTGGGCTTCCATTCGCTTAATAAGAAAGCACAAAACAGCCACATCTCCCTGTGTATTTCCCTGTGAGAGTCTTGTAACTAGTCCCAGTGTCACCACTGGCACAGTGTTCTGCCTTCATTCTGCACGTATTTGCTCCCGAGTCAATGGCACTTTCTCTTGCAGAGCTGTTTTTCCCACGAGTCAATCCCTGGACAGTGGCTCTGGGTCTGATCCTGCCTCTCCTGGCTGGTCTCAGTGCCCTGGCCAGTTACTGCTTCTGGAGGCAGCACAGAGCAAAAGGTGATGTAATGAGAGGGGCTGGGGGGAACATGGTGAGAGACAGACAGAGATTTAAAACCAAACCAAAAGTAAAGAGACAGGGATTAAGGGGCCTTGAGTCAGTGTTCGGAGGAGTTTCAGGCAGTGGGAGCTGGGCTGAGGGTGAAGAGGGAGCTGAAGACATTATGATCATGTTTGAACCAAGAATTGTTAAGTGGTTTCAGTCCTTCAGATCTCACTCTGGGATCCCGAGCAAATGTGTGAGTCTGAACTGTTCCCTGGGGAGCCACATGGCTCAGTTTGAAACACCCATATAGGGCTCAGTGAGCTGGGCTGAGAGCACCGACATACGGGACTTGGCCGCTGGTGAGAAAAACAGAACACAAAATAAAAGAGGGGTTTATTAGGGCCCAATTCTGCCCTGTGCTTGTGAGTAGGAGCTGTGGATGGGCAAAGCAGTGACTGTGCAAATGGAAAGGTTAGCACTTATCTATGCTTCGATTTGCTCTGCCTATAGAACTGCCCTTCAGTGATCTACGTATTTATAGAGATTCTGGAATTTTCACAGCTGCCTAAGGGGTCTGAATGCTCAATTTTTGTTTAAATTAATGGATACTGAGTGTGCAAACTCCCAAGGCAGCTGTGAAAGTCCCACCCAGAGGGTTTTCTCACCTGAAGGGCTGTGAACTGTATATAGAAATGTACCAGAGTCAGAAGGATTAGGAAGGGGAAATGTCTATTCCAATGATTTCCCAGTGGGGACGGAAGCAGGTAATTCAGAGAAGCAGAAAGAAGCTTTGTACTTGTGAAAGTTGGAACTGGATGCTGCACTTTTAGAACGGTCACCTTCAGCACCAGGCGTGAACTGGTTTAGTTAGTGGCTTTAGTTAACAAATAGTTATGTGGGTTGAGTGCACGGTTAGGTGACAGGTATACAACTCAAAACGAGTGTATGTAAAAGTCAAGAATATGCCCAGAGAGAGAGCGAACTCTGTTGGGCTCATTTTGAATCATTAAACAATCATAACAATTAACTGTCACTGCCTTGTTCCCTGGGCCTTTCAGAGAATTCTCTGCACCAGCTGCACTGGTGAGTTGTGGCTAGGATGCTGTAATAACACAAACACACTCAGGACTTGCACAGCTGGTCTGAGATGCTGGGCACAAGATGGTCTCGCTCACGCTGTGCTCAACAGTGACTGTCAGACATGACGCTACCTCCATTTCCTGCAGTGTTGGTACCCCAGGGCTGATGCACCAAGGGGATGAGCTCCCACTGGGAAAGAGCTGATTTTAGAGGTGACTTCTGTAGGGGCCCATCCACACCCCCCTCTTGGCTCATGCTGACCTGAGCACCCAGCTAAAGAAAGGCATCTGCACCCTGTTCTTAGCTGGGACACTCCCCATCTACCCAGTCCCTAGGGGGAGCTGTTCCCGTGTATCACTAAGACCAGGGGACAGGCACCTGCCACAAGCTCAGGAGTTGGCCTTGAATGTAGCCAATCAGACCCTGTCACTTTCCCAGCCCAGGTCAGGGCCCCATTCCCACCACTCGCTTCCATCCCCCCAGTCAGGAGCTTGGGTGGGGGTGGGTGGGGCGGGGCAGGGGAGAGCTGGGGCTGTTCAGGGGATTGGCCAGAGGGGAGCAGACAAGGAACTGGACAGAAAAAGAAACCTTCTCCCCACCACCATCCCCCTCAATAGCAGACTGGACAGGAGTGTGACAGGGCCCAGGCAGTGGTGACACTGGCTGCAGGGATGTTGAGACAGATCTGTCTGTGTGTCCTGTTTGTCTGTCTGTCTGCCTCGCTTTCATAATTACAGCACAATTACATTAATAGCAGGAACTGTGCCTTAAACGTGATGGTGAAATCTCACCTCTGGCCCTTTTCTCCCTCTAGAGACTCTGCAATCGGATAAGAAGAGCGAGAAGAGTCAGTGTCTGGGCCCATCATATTACCTGGCAGTAGAGTTATCCCCATAAACACAGCAGGGTGAAATCTTGCCGGCTGTTATTAATTAATCATTGGAACAATTTACTGAGGGTCATGAGTGGCAGGTGGAGCCCTGTTTGGGGAAGCTAGCTCCACTGCCTCTTTCACCCGTCCCTTCCCCCACACCCGCAGCCAGAGCCCTTAGACTCCCATCCCTCCCCCACACCTGGAGGAGCCCCAAGTACCCCCTCCCTCGGCTGGAGGAGCCCCAGGCCGGGTGAAGCCCCAAGCCCTCCGCTCCCCAGAGCTCACAGTGCTGTGCCTCCCCTCCCCAGACCCCAAGCTGCCTGGGGAAAACCATCTCTCAGATCTGGAATATGCTTTTGCTATGCCCCATGCAGGTTCCAGGGCAGCTGAGGAGGTATGTGCTACTCATCTTCCTGGGTTCCACAGTAATCTCCAGTCCAGGAAAATTACTGATGAACCCAGGAAGCTGAATAGCACATACCGTCTCCTCTGCTGCCCCAGAACCTGCATGGGACATAATAAATCAAAAATTTCCCCCCAAAACCCCACAACTGGGGATCTGGTGGCTGTGGCAGTGGCAGGGGAGGCTGAGCCTCTCCTAGTCTATTATACCTGCCACCCATGCCAAGGGTCATGGTGGATTCTCTAGCACTGGCAGTTTTGAATCAAGATTGGATGTTTTTCTAAATGATCTGCTGTAGGGAATTATTGTGGGGAAACCCACGGGCTTGTGTTATGCAGGGGTTAGACCAGGTGATCACAATGGTCCCTTTTGGCCTTGGAATCTGTGAACTGATGAATCACCTCTCACCTTGTTCTCTCTCTAGAGACCCTGCTGTCTGAATGGGAAGGAGAGAAAGGTCAGTGTCTGGGCCAGTTACAATATTAACTCTATCCCCATGAACACGACAAGGGGAAGTCTCACCTCTTCCTCTGTTCTCCCTCTAGAGGCTCTGCAATCTGAGATGGAGAGACAGAAAGGTCAGTGTCCAGAATAGTTACATTAGCTATGGGGTTACCATTATAAACACAACAGGGGGAATCTCATGTCTCTCTCTCTTTTCTCCCTCCAGAGGCTCTGCGATCTGAGATGGAAAGACAGAAAGGTCAGTGTCTGGGACCAATGGGATCCGATGGGTTGAAGATTTTATGTCTTGTCAGTCGAATCAGCTCAGTCAAACCAACTTAACTCAATTGAAAGTCGCATTTACTGCCAGTGAAGTCACAGTTTAACACCTTGAGCTCAATTTTAGCAGGTGGAGTTACAGCCTGTTTGAATGAGTGATGGGGAACATCTCCATGTCCGCACCAGGGCCCAAGCTGTGAGCTCAGGGCTGCTTTCACTGACACAAAGACGCTCTGAAGAGGAAGGGATCATTTGATCTAATAAACCCCTTGGGAATTACAGAAATGGCACCTTGAGCCCAGGGGCCTGAATACACTGTCCCAGCTCAGTCAGTCTCCTTGCTGGAGACTGTGGGTACATGTACAGTGCAAAAAACCACCCATGGCTGCGAGTCTCAGAGAAGAAGGGGAGGAGAAGAACCTTCTTCATGTGCATTGCATGAACCACCCCTCTGCCCCCTGCCCCTTTTCCCAAGCCCCTGCCCAAGCTCTGAGCTCCTCATCAAGGTTGCTGCCCCCACCCCAGTACCCCTAGCCCCCATGCCAAGCAACTGCTGCCAGACGAGTGTGCCAGTCACTTCTGGGAGCTGCCCAAGGAAAGCACTGACCGCCTGTACCTGAACCCCCTGCCCCAGCCCAGAGCCAGCACCTCGCACCCAAACTCCCTCCCAGAGCCCACATCGTGCACCCCTTCCACACCAAACTCCCTCTGAGCCTGCACTCTGCACCCCCTCCTGCACCCCAACCCCCTGCCTCAGCCCAGAGCCTGCACTCCATCCCACACCCAAACTCCTTTCCAGAGTCTGCACCCCACATGTCTTCCTGGACCCCAGCCCCCTGCCCCTGCCTCGTGAAAGTGAGTGAGGGTGGGGGAGATCGAGTGACAGAGGGAGGGGGATGGTGTGAGCAGGTAGCAGGGCCTCAGGGAATGGGCGAGGCAGGGGGCATGGCAAGGGTCCTGGGGTTTGTGCCATTAGGTAATTGGCAATGCTACCAGATGGGCATGTGGCAGCCCTGGCCATGCTGGAAGAGCGCGCCCAGCAGCGCAACTGGCAGCACTGCCCAAATGTCAGGTGGACCGTGTCAGCATGGGCGCAGCTTGTGTGTGCGTGGGGGCCCAATGACTGTTCTGCCCTGGGGCCCGGAATTGCTGTCAGCAGGCCTGACCACTCCTATCTTCATTAACTCCTCGCCTTTCACAGCTCCCTCCTCTCCCAGTTCTCCTCCTGCTTCCCTAATCGCTTTTGGTTTCTGTTCTGTTGGGTTGGTCTCTTCCTGTCTCCCTCTTTCACAGCACATCCCCCAAAGCCCAGTGCTAGTCCCTAGTGGTTTTTATGGGGGGAGGGATAGCTCAGTGGTTTGAGCATTGGCCTGCTAAACCCAGAATTGTGAATTCAATCCTTGAGGGGGCCATTTAGCGATCTGTAGCAAAAATCTATCTGGGAATTGGTCCTGCTTTAAGCAGGGGGTTGGACTAGATGACCTCCTGAGGTCCCTTCCAACTCTGATATTCTATGACACTCATGGCATCAGATACCACCTCTATGCCCAGGGCTGGCCTTACCATGAAGCCTGCTTATTTGTCCCCTTCAACTGAGTGTTGAGAGCCACTATAGCTGGCACAGAACAGCAGTCATGAGTGAAAGAAGAAAACACCCCTCTGGGGCAGCATTCAAAAAAAGCAAGCAAGCAAAGGAAGCTTTTCTATTTAAGTAGGAAGGAGCTCTCTTGAGATACATAGACACAAATGTTCACGGTGAGCCTTCTGGCCCCAGTGAGGATGTGAGTGATGAGATGGCTGATCTTCCAGTTAGTCAGAGTGCAGGTGACCTGGCAGCTATTGCAGCATCCATATGTCCATCTCAAATGGATGTAACCATGCACATTCCTGAAGAAAAATGTAGACCAGAGAAGAGTGTGGTAAAGGCACAAGAAACAGCTGCTGCTGAGTTTAGTTCCTTAAGTCTAGATGATCCAGAACTGTGGACCCACTTGAGCAGTAGCCTGAGGGACTTCCTTTTACTGCATGAGCCACAGCAAGTGAAAAACTTCATGTTCCCCAAAGACAATGAAAATAGAAGTTTCCATCCAACACATTACTGGCGTGAAATCCCCAATGGCGACAACGTGGAGAGGCCACAGCTTATGTACTCAAAAACCCAGAATGCTGCATACTGTTTGTTGCAAATTCTTCCAATCTAATGTTCCAGCCATACTGGATTCTACAAAGGACTGGAAAGATCTGGCTAGAAATCTGGCATGCCATGAAAAGGTAGCAAATCACCAGAGAGCATTCCATAGGTGGAAAGAGCTTGAGATGAGACTAAAGTTAAAGGCCACCATATATGATCAGCATCAAGAGAAGATTGCATCAGAGTCTCTTTACTGGCAAAATGTCCTGAAAAGGCTCATTGCTATTGTGAGAATACTTGCTACCCAAAACCTAGCACTGTGTGGCACTTCAGATCAGCTGTATGTCCCAAACAATGGAAACTTCCTTAAAGCTGTGGAGCTGATGGCTGAGTTTGATGCTGTACTCCAGGAGCATCTAAGAAGAGTCACCACCCAAGAAATGTAGACACACCACTACCTTGGAAAAACAATTCAAAATGAGATTGTACAGTTACTGGCAACAAAAGTCAAGCAGAAGATTGTGGCAGATCTGAAGTCAGCAAGATATTACTCTGTTATTCTGGACCGCACACCGCCATATGGAACAAATGACTTTAATGGTGCTTTTTGTAACAACAACAGAACCTAGTGAAAACGTTCCTGCAATGATGACTATCAGAGAGTATTTTCTAGAATTTATTGACACTGGTGATACTACAGGAGCTGGTATAACAAATGTGCTTCTTAAAAATCTGGAAGATATGGGAATTGCAATAGCTGACGTGAGAGGTCAGAGCTACGATAATGATGCCAACATGAGAGAAAAGAGCAGAGGAGTGCAGACATGGATCTGAGAGTTAAACCCTCGAGCTTTTTTTGTCCCATGCAGTTCTCATTTCATTGAACTTGGTGGTCAGTGATGCAGCATCAGCTTCTAGTGAGGCTGCTGAATTTTTTAATGTAATTCAAAGCATCTCTGTATTTTTCTCTGCGTCAACTCATCGATGGCAAATTTTGAAGCAACGTCTGGGAACATCCTCTCTGACACTGAAATCACTGAGTGCCATGTGATGGGAATGTTGAGTGAAGCCAATAAAGCCTGTCAAACACCAAATTGGGAAGATAGATGATGTCATAATTGCCATTATGGAGGAGAATGCTATGACAGGAACTGTTTGTGGGAGAACAGTGGCAGACCGAAATGGAATCACCAGAAACAGACATAACTTCAAATTTGTGTGTGGCTTAGTGTTGTGGCATGACATACTGTTTGAAATAAATGTCGTAAGCAAAACTCCAAGATGTTGACCTTGATATATCTGGACCAATGGAACAACTGGACAAAGCAAAGTCATACTTACAGTCTTACCGGTCAGATGAGGGATTTCAAAATGTTCTGAAGAACGTGCACAGAAGTTGGCAGAGGAACTTCACACTGAAGCTATTTCCCCACCCATTCAAGAATACAAGAGTGACCAAAGAAGAAGACATTTTGATTACAAGGCACGGGATAATCCCATAAGAGACCCCAAACAACAATTCAAAGTTGAATTCTTTTACCAGGTGCTAGATTGTGCAAGACTGTCAGTTGAAGAACATTTCATGCAGCTCAAGGAACACAGCAGTATATTTGGAATGTTGCATGATATTCCAAAACTCCTCACTATACCTGAAGAGCTACATCAGCAATGCAGGACACTGGAGACAGTGTTGACACATGATGACATGCGCGATATTGATGCGAGTGATTTAAGTGATGAACTGAAAGCCTTTTTAAGATATATTTCAGCAGCTGTTCTGGAATATATGTGCACAAATAATATGACTACCCTTTTTCCAAATGCTTTTGTTGCTCTGCAGTACTTCTGACACTTCTGGTAACAGTTGCCAGTGGAGAACACCATTTCTCCAAGGTGAAGTTAATAAAAACACATCTACATTCCACAATGTCACAGGAGAGGCTGGTCGGCCTTGCAACCATCTCAATAGAGCATGAGCTGGCCCAGACTATGGACCTTCAGGAAGCAGTTCAAATCTTTGCAACCAAGAAGGCACAGAAAGCACCACTTTGATTATTCAAACAGATAAAAATGCTAGCGTTTACTATGCAGACAAGAAAAGTTACATTTGCTGTTCAGGTGTCTGAAAGTTAAGTGTTACTTAAAAATTTTGAACAAGGCATTTTAAGTTGTTGGTTCACCTTTAGTGGGGTAGGTAGCAGAGCAGTACCATGAGAGGAGTAGAACAGGAAGAAGGCAGAATTCAGACCTTTCAAAGTTTTGGCCCAAGCGAGGGGGCATGTGAGCGTCATTTGAGCGCTCCACCTCAGGTGCCAAAATGTTGTGGGTCGGCCCTGTCTATGCCAGTGACTCTCAAACTCGTGCTCTGCTAAAGACTGTTCCCAGGCATCCCATCCCACATCTCAGCCTGTCTGACAACGCCTCCTCCTAGATGTCTACAGGGCAATTTAAGCTCAAAGCTGAGTGTTTAATCTCTTCCGCACCCCTCACAGCCCACCCCGCTTCCTAGTTTCTTCATCTCTTTGGATAACACCACGAGCCCTCCCCAAGGCAGGGGGCTGTGACAGCTGTCCCTCCCTCCCTGTCTACCATCCCTCACATTGGGCTGCCCTGAGCTAGATGCCAGGATCTCTACCCCTTCTGTGGGCCAGGGATTGTAGTCATGAGGTGGGGTGTGAGGCCTGGGCTGGGCTGCAGGGAGCCCAGAGTGGAGTGGGAGGCCTGGGGTCTGAGCCCTGCTCAAGCTGGCTTCTTATGGGAGAGGCCAGAGGGTATTTCCCCTGCCCTGGCTGGGAGAATTGCTCCATGATGTAGGCCCAGGCTGGGGGTTGGGAGGGCAAAAAAAACTGTCCTGTATTTTTGAAATACAGTGTTGGGCATCCTAACAACATCTCCGGTCATTCAGGCCAGAAATCTGGGCATCGTCTCTGACTTAGCCTCTCTCTGGACTGCACATCCTGACCTCTCCTCAGTCTCCCTGCTCCTGCCTGTATAACACGTCACAGATCCAGCCTCTTGTGTCTGTCCCGACAGCCCAGGCTCTTGTTCCCCCCGTCATCTCACACCTCCACTGCTGTGATCTCCTCCTGCCTGGCCTTGATGCCAGCTGCTTTGTCCCCTCAGCTCCATCCAAAGCACGGCTGCTAGGCTCAGCCCTCAGACTCGTCTCTCCTGCCACATCCGCCACTTAGTTCCACTGAGGCCCCTCCAGCACCGCTCCGGCACAAGCTTCTTGTCTTTGCCTTTAGGCCTCTCACTCAACATTTAAAAAAAAAAAAAATTAATGGAGATATCCTATCTCCTAGAACTGGAAGGGACCTCAAAAGGTCATTGAGTCCAGCCCCCTGCCTCCACTAGCAGGACCAAGTACTGATTTTTGCCCTAGATGGCCCCCTCAAAGATTGAACTCACAACCCTGGGTTTAGCAGGCCAGTGCTCAAACCACTGAGCTATTCCTCCCCCTACCCTGTCTGACTGATTGGCGCCACCTTCCCTCTGCCAGCGATGGCCAGTTCCAGGGGTGGGCACACAGGGTCGGCACCCTCGACACCATTTCCAGGGGGAGCTGTACAGCTGCTGAGCTTATTATTTTGTTTTTCTCCTTGCAGCCTGGTACTGGGTAGGGTGACCAGATAGTAAGTGTGAAAAATCTGGACACATTTTGTGTGTGCAGGATGGGGAGGGCAGGGGATTGTTGTATATATAAGACAAAGCCCGTAATATTGGGATAGTCCTAATAAGATTGAGATGTCTGGTCACCTGCCTATCTGCTTCTCCCTTAAACACCTCAGTGTTTTCTCCCCCTTCCCACTCCATGCATGGAAAAACATCCCCTCAGTATTTGTAAAGCTTTAATCCCTCTGCCAAACCCAGCTGTGCTGTGGCCCCTGGAATCTCTCCTGGCTGGGCACATGGTGGGTCTGGCCCTGAGTGTGTGTGTACAGGACCTAGCACCATGGGGCCTAGTTCTAAGTGTGTTCGTACAGGACCTAGCTTAGAGAAGCCCGGCCCTGAGTATGTGTGTGCGTGTACAGAACCTAGCACAGTGGGGCCCTCCTATGAATATGTGCACAGCACCTAGCCCTGTGTGTGTGTGTGTGTGTGTGTGTGTGTGTGTGTGTGTGTGTGTGTTCAGGATCTAGTGCTGTGGAGTCTGACCTTCAGTGTGCGTGTACAGGACCTAGCGCCGTGGGACCCAGCCCTGAGTGTGTGTGTACAGGACCTAGCAGGGATCAGTGTGGGAGGGACAGAGACAAGTCATGACATGGAGCCAGGAAGCCCTGCTCTTGTCCAGGTTTATACCTGTCCAGTATCTGAGCTGTATAACACAGTAGATATAACAGATGGGGCAGGACAGCTTAAGTCCATTCACCCATAAGAAGCCGGTTCCTGTGCTGTGCTCTGCCTAGTGTCTTATGGACAAATCTTGCAAAACACTCGTATCACCAGCGTGGGAGACGTCACTTTTAGCTTGACTATTGCCCATTAAGTTTTGAGACTCAACATTAACTCCCGATGTCTTTGACTTCCCAGCAGAATACGAGGCAGTGAAAGGTAAGGGTGTTTTTACTAGTTTTGATTATGCTTTAAATTGGAAAAGGAACACTCAGAGCTGTGTGTGCAAAGACGTGTTAGCGTAAAAAATGAATGTGTTATTGAGACGGAGCAGACACGACAAGGGGAAATCCAGATATTACCCAGACATAATAGATGGGAACTTTTTGTATTGAAATATGAATATTAAGAGTTTTATTTTTCACATTAACCCTTGGAAATACCCTTAAAAAGTAAACAAACAAACGTCACTTACTGACACCTGAGAAACCCTGTAACGAGAACAATAATTCTTTTATACCAGTAGGGCCCGGCCCGGTGAGCTCTCCATGGATGTTCTTCTGCACCCATAGGTCTCCTTGGAGCAGGCTTGGGCCCTGTTGGCTTCCACACACACACACCCCAGCTGTAGGATCAGGCACATGGGTCTGATCCCACTGAAGCTGGCAGGCGTTGCAGGCACTCCCCACTCCTTGGAGTCACCCAGCATCACCCAGATGATGGAGACATTTAGGAAGGAAGAGTTCTTTGAGCTGCAGGCCCAGGTTCTCTGCTGGGCCAGGACCTGCATGGGGTGGGGGCAAGGAGGGAGCTAGTTATGGCTCCCTGGTTCTCGGGCTGCCCCAGGGGTTGCTCTAATTCACTCCAGCTGGCTTTGATCCCTGAGAATTGGTGATGTGCTCTGCCTTGCCCCAGCACACATACCCCAGCTCCTCCCAGCCCCAACACTCCCCCTATACCAGGATGGCGGGGGAGCAGTTGACACAGGAGCTGGCTATGCTGCTTTACCCCAGTGGAATTCTCTGATGTCCAGGGCCTGGTTCCAGCCAGTCTGCACCATCCCTGCACACAGTGACCAGAACAGGGGAAAAGAACTGGGCCCGTTATCACAAATGCCCCCATTCTGCCCCCCTGGCTCATATGAGTGATCCCTATGGGTGCATCCCCATTGATTTCTGGGGGGACGATTTGCAGGATCAGATGCAATAAAGGAGAAGTCCTGACTAGTGATTAGAAGCCCAATCCTGCTGTCCTTACTCAGGCAAAATTCCATTGAAGCCAATATAATGTATGTTTAGAACAGGGCACTTTTGTTCCTGAGAATCTCTCCCATTGATTCATTTATGTTCTTTTTTCCCTTTTTTCTCCTCTCATTCCCCTGGACCCTCTGGCAGAACTGGGTAAGCTGTTTCAGGTTGTGTGGTTTGTTTTTCACAGCATGTGACTTACCGAGTCTGCATTTTGTTTGTGTAAATTCTCATTTCTGATTATTTCAGGACTCACCAGAGCCCAAGGATATGCAGGTAACTAATGCTGATACGGCCGCAGTCACTCTCAGACCCATTCCTCTGGGATACTTGGTATTTGTAGACAGTGGTAGGGGCAGTGTGCTGGGAGAGAAGCTCAGCTCTGATTACGGGGCAGGGCTTCTCTGATTAAGGGTCTTATAAAGGTAACCAGCCCGTGAGGCAGTGGCACAGACAGCTGCAGTGGCACTATTAAAAGTAAAAGGGTAGAGAATACATGTATCATAAGCCTCTTTCCCAATTCTGAACCTTAGCGTCCAAAATGTGGGTGCCTAGCATGAACCTCCAAGCTTAATTACCAGCTTGGATCTTGTCTCGCTGCAACCAGACAGGAATTACAGCGCCTGCCTCGCTCTGGTCCCCCAAACTTTCCCTGGCGGGACCCCAAGACCCAGAAGCTCTGAGTCTTACCGGCAAGGGAAATAACCCACTTCCCTTCCCCCTCTCTCTCCCACCCAGACTTTCCTCTCTGGGCTAACCTGGGAGTACTGATTCAATCTCTTTACATCACAATACCAAGAAGCATGTCTCCTCTATTCCACAAAGAGACAAACCCCAAATACAAGGAAACAGAAAAGATTCTCTCTCTCCCCCCCTCCCACCAATTCCTTGGTGCTGCAGAGTTTCACCCTCCGTAGATCTAACACAAAGAGAATTCCCTCCCTTTCGTTCCTTAGCCTACCCAGAGAGAAAAACTCAAACGAGTCTTAAAAAGAAAACTTTATATAAAAAGAAAGAAAAAAGACATAAGAATGTAATCTCTGCATCAAGTGACAATACAAGGCTATTGCTTATAAGAAAAAATGAATAAACAGTCTGATTCAAAAAGATATCCAATTTGAAACATTCCAGCAAAACACACACATGTAAATACAACCAAAACAGCATAAAAGCCTATATTGTTTTTCTACCTGTACTTACAATTTGGAAACAGAAGATTAGAAGATAGAAAGAACCTTCTCATAGCTGAGAGACAGACAAAAAGACTCAGGCCCCAAAAATTCCCTCCCTGACTTTGAAAAATCCAGTTTCTTGATTGGTCCTCTGGTCAGGTGTTTGGTTCCCTTTGTTAACCCTTTACAGGTAAAAGAAACATTAACCCTTAGCTATCTATTTATGACAACATGTCACTTACCAACTATGAGTCTCTCTTTGAATTTCATCAACTGTTTGATGTAAACATTGATTAAGAGATCAAGATGACTTTTCCTTAAAATTAAGCAATGTTGATTGTAATGAGAAATACACCTTCTTGGTCACCTATACTTCCTTCCTTCATATCAAAATCTACTACATTTTATTCTACCTTTATAATATTGAATTATTGTTATTTATAAAATTAGAATGGCAGATACTCCGTCATACTGGGGTATCAGGTTAGGTGGGGAAGGGAAGCAAACTGGATTCAGTCAGTGATGATTTGAGTTTGACTGGGAGAAGAAGGAAGCAGTGGGGGATTTGATTTAGCTGGGGAGCAGAAGGGAAGCAGACCGGGTTTGGGTCAGTGGGGGTTCGGGTTAGGTGGGGAACAGAAGCAGACCGGGTTTGGGTCAGTGGGGGTTCGGGTTTGGCTGGGGAGTACAAGGGGAGCAGACCGGGTTTGGGTGTGAAGTGGGGCAGCAGGCAGGGTAGGATTCAAAGAGCCGTAAAGCGAAATGGGCTCTCTCCTCTCCGGTCCCTGACATGCAACAGTGGGCCGGCCAAGTCACAGTGCAATTGCAACAGTGCAATGGGAGCATATGGCCTGCTTTGCCTTCAGGAGTCCGTCCTGCGGCCGGGCTGGGGAGTTGAATGCTGGGCTCTTGCTCCAGCAGTGGGGCATGGGGCAGGCAGGACTGTGAGGCAGAGAGTGTGTGGCCCTCACGCCAAAGCAGGGTTGGGAGAGTAGAAAGCTGGGGCGCAGGGAGGTGGGTTAAAGCGGCTTAGCTGCCCCTCCACGCAAAAGAGCCCACAAAGCTGCCGGCCGCAGCCTCCCTCCCTTCTCTCCCCAGGCAGCAGAGCCTCTGCCCTTGAAAATCTGCAGCCCAGCCTCACTTGCACCACACTGACAGCACAGCTCAGCCCCAGCGGGGGTTTTACACTCTCCCCCCCCCCCACCCCAAGCTGCTCCACTCTTCTTCTGGCTGCTGCTGTGCCATCTACTACAAGACAGAGGAACTAGTACTGTAATAATGTACCTACCAACACGGCAATCTGTACAGTTATTAATTCACAATCAAAAGACTTCACATGGCAGGAGTCAGAGAGCAATTGGGACTTCCTTGGTTTTCTAAATGGCAGGAGACAGGAGTCAGAGAGCAATTCACTGGGAGCGTGGTTCTTATCACCTCCTCCTCCCTATAGTCTGTGATCTAATCAATGGACTTCCCTAATCGCTGGTTTTGTAAATGGCAGGAGAGCAATTCATTGGGAGCGTATTTCTTATGTATGTCCTCCCTACAGTCTGGGATCTGCAGCCTGTGTCTTGATTGCTATCTGGTCCTATTTTTAGGCACTGGCTTTTCAGTGCCCCCCAGATCTCGGCACCCTAGGCGGCTGCCTAACTTGCCTAGTGCTTCCATCAGCCCTGCAAGAGAAAATAGGAATCGAGAGGACTTGCAGCCAGAGGGAACGGGATAGACCGGAGAATTGCACCGTCACCAGGAAAAGGCAGGTCTATGTGATTGGGGATTCCTTACTGAGAAGGATAGACAGGCCTGTAACTAGAGCTGATCCGAGAACAGAAGGGTGTGCTGCCTGCCGGGTGCTAAGATACAGAATGTGAACCTGAAAAGGATCCTAACGGGAGCAAGAAAAAAATCCACTGATTGTCCTTCATGTGGGAACGAATGATACAGCTAGATTCTCACTGGAACGTATCAAGGGAGACTATGCCAGACTAGGGAAGACACTTAAGGAGATCGAGGCTCAGGTGATCTTCAGTGGGATTCTGTCTGTTCCTAGAGAAGGGCAACAAAGGTGTGACAAGATTATGATAATCAGCAGATGGCTCAGGCAGTGGTGCTATAAGGAGGGCTTTGGGATGTATGGCCACTGGGAAGCATTCATGACAGAGGACTGTTCTCTCGGGATGGACTTCACCTGAGTAGGGAGGGAAATAGACTTCTAGGATGGAGGCTGGCACAACTGATTAAGAGAGCTTTAAACTAGGAATTTGGGGAAAATGGTTGGGAGGTGTTCAGGTAATCTCCATGCTGGAATTTAACATTGAGAGGGAAGAAAACGAAGTAAGAAGGGATACAGCCGTGGGTAGGAGAATGGACATACGGAGGAAGGGTAGTGTAGATACCAGTCTAATAGGTGATACTGGAGGTAGAATGTCTGTGCCTAATCAGGTAAAGAACGTGAGTGAAGGCAAACAGCAAAAATTAAGATGTTTGTACACTAATGCAAGGAGCCTAGGTAACAAAATGGAGGAATAGAGTTACTGGTGCAGGAAGTGAAACCAGATATTATAGGGATAACAGAAACATGGTGCAATAGTAGTCATGACTGCTGGCAGGATAACACTGGGCAGTGCTGGGCATGGGCAGCCCATCCCTCCCCTTCTGCCCGCTCCCTTCCTTTGTACACTCCTCCCCCACAGGAGCCCAAACCACCACCACCCTGTGACCCCCAACCCCAGCACCGGACGGCCGGGGGCAGGGAGGTGAGGCCCCAGCCCTGGTGGGCCCGAGCCAGCACACACAGTCCCTAGGCTGCGCTGCCCCAACCCCCTGCCCTGCACCCTCTCCCCAAGGGGGGGTTGCGATTGGACAGTACCAGTAAGAAATTTAAGTTACTTTCATGCCTGCTTCCAAGAGAAAGAGAAGAAGCCTCCCACCAGGTCCCTTCCCAGGGACCACAAGCCCTGACTACTCCCTGCTGTGACAAAGTTGGGCCTAGATCTGCTGGTTTCTAGGTCAGCACTTTATTCACAGGAGCATCCATTCACTACCCCGATAATAGATAGGACACTGGACTGGCCAGGGAGGGGCAATGATGGGGGAGGGCTTGGGGAGCAGAGCCCCCTAATGCCAGGGGACTGTCAAAGCTTGGGTCTAATGTGCTACCATAGGACATGAACCTTGCACATGTGCACTGTGCTAGTGCCCAGTGCGTGAATTAAAGCAGCACAGGAGTGTGGGGGGCAGTAGGAACTGGGAAGCTGGGTGAAAGCAGGGGGTTCTGAGGCAGGAAGGAGGAGGAGGTGGTTGGATGCTGCTCAGCAGCAGGGAGTTTATTCGAGCTGTTGGGGAAGCTAGTGGGAGAAGGGAACAAAAGGAGAAGGAGAGTGAATGGGGCTGGTAGTGGGGGAGCAGCAGGTGTCAGGTGAGGGGTGGGCAAGGCAGAGCCTGGGGGTGGGAACAAGGAGTGGAGCCAGTGAAGGGACGGCCTGACATTAGTGAGGGGGCCTGTAGCCCAATCTAGAGATTCTATATTGCTTATACTGATTACTTATGAATTTGTAGTTGTCACTTTGAGGGTTGACCCATTTTTCTCCCAAGATCAGGCCCAGTATTATTTAAATCATGACAGTTGGGAACCCCGCTGTGCACAGCTGCACACTCACACTCTAGGAACTCTTTTAGATTTACAAATAGTTTATTAACACATTTAGCAAAGTCACAGACACCCCAGCTCAGGAACGGAGACAGAGATGCTATAGAACATCTATTGGCACATTCATATACTTAGATAATTTTTTGCAAAAGAACCTAAAAGGTGAGCCATTGTTTTTTATGTGCTGGGCCAGAGTGAGGAGGAGGAGTTGGTGGCAGCGATCAGTTCAGAATGGCAGGGCAAGGCTAGAGTCAGGAAGGCCAGATGCTCCTTCTGGGTTATTTCAGACCCCTGCCACTGCCAGCCCTGCTTCCCTCCCCAGCTTTGCTGCCCCCAGCCCAGCGCAGTCTAAGGCCATGGGCCATTCCACACCCTGGCCCCTGATCCTGTCGGGATCCTGAGCCCATCTCCCTGATGCCTCATTCTAGGCAATCTCCAGCCCCTGTGGAGCCTCCAGCACCCCCCCCCCCCCAAGCTGCCCCATCCTGGGCAGGGTCCCAGGCCCCGAGAGACTCGCTGGCTGCTCCCAGTTGGCCAGGTCGAGGGTCTCCAGCAGGCCAGTGGTGCTGGTACCGTGCTTGCTGCCAGAGCTCCCAGCCCCTGACCCAGCCTGGCCTGTTGTCCCAACGCAGACACTTCCCCTGTGGGACGCTGCTGCTCTGCCTGCCTGAGCCCCTCTCTCTGTCATTGCCTCTGCTGCTGTGGTCACAGGCTCAGCTCATGCCAGGGCCAATGCCGGGCTACTGGGGCTGCTCCTTCCCTTGACACCTGGCTTCTCTGTGTCTGGGGTAAATGGCCGGGTGAGTGGGCAGAGACCTGCTCAGAGACACACGCCCTGCGCTGCACCCAGAGGGCAGAGACCAGCCAGGGTCTGGCAGCAAAGTGCCACCACACTGGGATTAACCCTTTCCTTCCACCCACCCCACCAGCCTGACTGGTCAGTGCCACTCGACTGCCCGCACTCTGACCCCAGGGACCCGGGTCTGGCAGCTTGGTGGAGTCGCTGAGTGAATGTGGGGGGCAGTAACCAGGGCTCCCTGCACCCCAGGGTCCTTGTGTACAATGGGGAAGGCCCCGCCCTGTCACACAGCCTAGGGCTGGGCAGCAAATATTATTATTGCTATAGCACCCACGGGTGAGCCAGGCGCTGCAGAGACAGAACAAGGAGCTGCCAGCCCCAAAGAGTTCCTAGTCTGAGTGCGGACAAGGCCCCGCAAGGGGAGCAGCAAACACTGAGTTGATGCAAGGATCCCAGTGTACTGTTGGGCCTGTCTGGTTGGGTCTGACAGAGTATTGTAGTGACCCTGCTGGCTCCATGCTGGGCCCTGGGTCACCCCCAGTTCAATATCCAGCCAGCAGGGGGTTCAGGGCAGGGCAGGGGCAGCCAAAGGGCAGGGGAAGCAGGCTCAGAGACAGAGACAGGCTGCAGGGAAGAGTGAACATCCTGGGAGCTGGGATAGGGAGGCCAGGAGTCAGGTGGGAGGCACCACCCTGTGCTCAGTTGCTCCAGATTCTCACTCAGGGATGCAGGCTCCATTGAGTCCACATTGACAGGCTGGAGAGAGCGGGGAATGAACAGCAGTTCTGTTAAATGGAGGCCAGTTGTGCAGACTCATCATGGGGTGGCACCCCCAAGTTCCCTCTTAGCCGGCTATGGGTGGCCCTGCAACTGCCCTGCCTCAGTTTACTCTCTTCAGCCCTCCTTAAACTGCTCCCCACACTCCAAAAGGGCTGAGACAAAAGTCCTCTGCTGGGGTCCACACTGAGTCCCAGCAAACCCCAAAATAAAATCTTTTCCTTTACTCTGCTCCAGCCTCTGGCTCTAATTCAAGGGCCTCACTCTCCTTGAGTCAGGCACCCCCAGCCCTCAATCCTGGAGCTGGGTTCAGTTCAGACTGTACCTTTGTTCCCTGCAGGTCTCTGTCCTCATACAGCTGCTGTTTCTATCAATGTCATCTCTGGCAGCTCCTCTCCCTTAGAGAAGCTCTTCTCTCTAGGTGCACCCCTTCCCGGCTCCTTGCTCTGTGAGCTCTCCTGGGATCCCCTCTCCTCACTAGCTTCCTGTTTCTGGGATCCCTCCAGCTGAGCACTTGTAACCATTTATCAGGCTCATTAGCTGTTTAGCTGCCAACCAGCCACCTAGGGATTTAATTAATTCCAGGTGGGGCTGGGTTGCCCGGGTCTCCCTTACACGAGCCTGGCACAGGTAGGCTGGTTCCTAAGTCCCCTTAAAGGGCCAGTGCCCATGACCACCCTTCCCCCGGTCTATGTAAAGGCAGGCTTGACCGTGACTAACACTTGGTTATGTTCTGCAGCTAGGGGGCACTTCCTGCCCTTCTGCCACAAGGAAACTTACAAGGCCCTTGGCCATATTTTTATTCTCATCACTGAATTGTGAAAAATGAAGAGACCAGGAGTTGTGTTCCCCACAGTCCTGTGTAGCTCGTGTAATGGGCAAAATCTCCTATAATCTTCAGCATGGCCCTAGTTCAGAACAACTTGTACTCTGTGAGTCAGGCCCTCTGGCCATAGCAGAAGTAGGCAATAGCACTGGGCTTCCACCATTGTCATCATGCTGCTGTAACAGATACGCGCTGGCTACAGAGCTTCCCCCAGGGCCAGATACACACCAGATGTGCTCATCACAAGGCCCTTTAATGCTCTGCTAGGTATGGCTGAGATTAGCTTAAATAAGGTCTGTTACACACAGCCCCACCTAGCTACAAGATCCCTCCAACAGCTGCCTCCCAGGACACACTCACACACATACCTTTGGAGTTGAGTTTGTCTTTCATTCAGAGAGCTCCCGATTAGCATTGCTAATTATTACTGAGCACAGCTTTTTTTCCTGCATCCTTCAGTAAGTGAGCCTAGGAGCACATTTCAGATCCTCTTCTGTCCACATGGCTGGTGTAATGTTAGCAGCTGGCAAAGTGCCTTTCTGCTCCTCCCCTTTTCCTGTAGGATGGACTTCGGTTTAGCCCAGCTCTGGTTTGGGCTTGTGTTGCTCTTTCAGGTCTCTGGGGGGAGAGGTCCCCAGTCTCTTCCTTTTCTGTTTCAACTTCCTCTTGGACATGTGTTTTTATGGTGACTTTTCCCTCCAGCAGGTGGAATCCCCACCTCAGACAGTCCATCTTCCACACGATGGGCCTGTACCTCTGCACTCACCACAGCGCTGTCCTTGTCTCCAGTCGGCTGGTGTAGCTCCTTGCCCAGCTGCTCTGTTTTCTGGAGAAGCCGCACCTGCTCTCTGACAGAATTTCATCTCTTTCCACAAGGCCTCTGGGCTCTCTTGCTTCATATGCATGTCAGAGCTGAGCTACATTCCACACTCGATCTTAAGCTGGTTCTGGAGATTAGTCAGCTCCTTCTGCAACGACAAACACTGCTGTTCCCCCTTCACCTTCCTGTGCTGAGACAGGCTCCTTCCAGGGCTCCTGCTCCCGCTGGATGGCTTGGGCTGAGATCCAGTCCCTTGCCAGTGCAACTCCTCTAGCTCCTGCAGGGCCTCAGCCTTTGGGCCTGGAAGGTGCTCAGCTGTGCAAAGCCTTCTGCCCTGCTCCTCTCAGCTGCAGCAACCTTTTCTTCTAGCTCTTCCCAGTCCATTAGTGGGTGGATTTGTCGGGTCGCTGTAGAGGACACGGCAACTACTACAGCTTCCCTTTTAGTCAGCACCTCTGTATCTGTGCCCATCGACATCCAGCCCTTCAGCGTGTGATCCACTTGTTCTGCTAAAAAGCCTCCCAGGACACCCGCAGCATCACTGCACTTCCCTGTGTAAATGCAGCCTCCTGGTGATTTATTGCTGGGCTCTCTCTTATTGCACACACCAGAGCCCTGAGCCTGCCCCTCTGCCCCCTTCTGAGCCCTGAGCTTTTGTCTGTCTAGTTCTTTAACTTATTCCAGGAGCTGTTCCTTATCCTGTATTAGGAAACATCTACATTTGATCTAAGAGGTGTGATTCCCAGCTCATATTGACATAGCTGAGTTAGCACCTAACAATAGCCATGTGGCCAGGGTAGCACAGGTGGCAGCTTCAGGTATTGCCCGAGTAGAAACCCGCCCAGCCCCCTTGGTACATACTCAGGCAGCTGGCCCGAGCTGCCCTTCCTAGCCAGGCTACACTGCTTCTATTAGCATGCTAGCTTCAGTGTGCTGGCCTGAGCAGAGCTAGTTCAGGTATGTTTAGGTGAGCTGGGAATCTCACGTCCCAGCTCAGTTGCAGACACCCTCTGTTTCCAGTTTGTCAGGTTTCTTCCTTCTAACTGGTGTGGCAGGCTACTGTGTCCCAGCAAACCCTGCTCTAGTTTCCCAGCCACACCATTCACATCCTGCAGCCCTTTCTGGGCCCCTCCTGCAAGGCCTAGGGCTTGTTCAAGCCTTTTCAGTTTTGGCTTCTGGGTAACTTTCCTCTGCATGGCTCATTTCCTAGCTTGGCTGTGTGATGAGGTGGTTCTGGCAGGACCCAACTGAGAGTGCCAATTCAGGACCAATTGCTCAAACAGGGCAGTCACAGCCCTAGACTGGGGTTTTCCACCTCTAAGGCAAACCAAACCAGCTAGACAAAAATGACTTCGGTTTCACCCCACTGGCTAACCACAAGTCACACAAGCAATTTCCTTAGACACTCCAGTCTCCCAGTATCACCACCAGTGCCAACCGTCCTGAGAATGAATGGTTATGAAAACCAACACCCCAGTAAAAGAAAGAGGTTCTCTTGATCCCAAAGGACCAAGCCCCAGACCCAGGTCAATATACACATCAGATCTTACCCACAAATCACGCTGGTGCCAATCCTTTAGAATCTAAAATCTAAAGGTTTATTTATAGAAAGAAAAAGATAGAGATGAGAGCTAGAATTGGTTAAATGTATGTAATTGATTCCAGTGATGGCAAAGTTCTTAGTTCAGGCTTGCAGCAGTGATGGAGTAAACTGCAGGTTTAGATCAAGTCTCTGGAATACATCCCCTTCTGGGATAGGTCAGTCAGTCCTTTGTGCAGAGCTTCAGTTTGTAGCAAAGTCCCTCCAGAGATAAGAAGCAGGATTGAAGACAAGATAGAGATGAGGCATCAGCCTTATATAGGCTTTTCCAGGTGTAAGGACACTTCTGTGTTCTTACTGTGGAAAGTTACAGCAAAATGGAGTCTGCAGTCACATGGGCCAGTTTCTGCACACCCTGCTGAGTCACAAGGCGTATCTGCCTCCTCTCAATGGGTCAATTGTGTAGCTGATGGGCCTTAATGGGCCATCAAGCAGGCTAAGCAGAGCTAACACCAACTTGTCTGGGATCTTTCCCAGTAACACAGCCAAATTTGAAATATAGACAGTATACAGCCAGTATTCATAACTTCAACTACAAAATGATACAGACATACAGACAGCATAATCATAACCAGTAACCCATAACTTGGTCTTAGACACCTTATATGACCCCCTTTACATAGGATTTGGTGCCACTACAGGACCTTGGTTGCAACCCATGTTCTATATGGTCCCAGTTTGTATCAATAACGTCACACCCCCAAGGCAAAATTGATACAGGAAGGGATGACACAGACATCTCTGACTGCATCCCAAGAGCTCCCCATTCTTGGGTCTGTCTCACTACAGCTAGTGTTGGGTTAGAAGCCATATCAGCGTATAACAGAAATGGTTTGTCAAAGTTAAGTTCAATAACATGATTGAATCTTTTTACAAACTCAAGGTAAAACTTAGTTTGAACAACAGTGGATTGGATCTGCTCTTGCAGCAGGATTCCCGAATGTTTTATATGATCCTGCCAAGAGCTAAAGAAACTAGCTATTTTATCTATACAAGCTCTGGCAAATGTTTGGAACCCAATTAACATCAAATTAACATAGATATTAATGTTGTTTACAGTGTAGGAATCTTGGCATTTAACCATGAAAGCAATATGGTAGTGTGCCTCAGTTTTCCTTTTTATATAGCACATTAGGTCTGGAATGTCTTTTCTTCTGTGAAAAGTTCCAAGGCTGTTTACAGGCACTAGCAGTGAAATATCAGTATAGCAAGGCCTTTTCACATAAAGTGTGTTCTCATGTATTGCTTTCAACATGTTTAAGGGACTTTCCAAAGAATTGGGCACATTGTACATTCTTAAAATTCTTGGTAATAGCAACACATTAGTTACAAAAATCACCATTAGCAACAACAAATTCATTGCAAGTGTCCCTTTACAAACATGTTTGTCATGCCACACCTTTGGCTTAATACCATTGGAGTTTTGACATTTTAGGGTTAACCTATGGCTTTTCTTTGCAAAATTCAGTTTTCTCTTTCCTTCTTGTCCTGCAGGATCAAACCCTGATTTCTTTTGCTTAACCAAATTCACTGGCTGATGGGGTGGGTCCTCTTTGCTAACAGCTATTAGCAAGTCTTTCTTCCCCCAGTCAGTCAGGTAATTTGCATCAACACAGACACTAGCTTTTAGATTTTCAGCTGCTACCCATTCCAAGGCTGGACTCTGATTTACAGAGATACCACACAAATCCAAAGGGTTTGAGGGTGAGAGTTTGCTTGCTCTTCCCTGCATTCTCAAGCATTTAGCTATAAAACCATTTAGCTTTGAAACACCAGTAACCCAATCTCTCCTCAGACCCTGAAGCACAGACTGCTCACTTACAAAATTAGTATGGAGACATTCCTGTCCCAACATCATTGTCTTACCAACAAGCTGGCCACACACAGCCACTTGGTTATAGGGCTGCTCAACTTTCTTAACAGCTTTTACTCCATCTGAGACCTTTTCAAAGCTACCCACGCTGGATCCTTCAGAAGGAAAGTCAGTGGATCCATTCACAATAGAAAATTTTTGGCTGTTAGGAACTGAGACTTCCTTGATTAAATCACTTTCACACCGTTCAGTTGCAGTAAACTGCTTGCACAGGCTACCATGAGGATTCCTTTCCCCAGGAGCTTTTCTAAGCAGCAATTTACCCCTCTCAGAACTTCTGCCCTTACCCTCTTCACCTAAGGCTTGCTCTAAAGGAACACTTTCCTGATCCACAACAGACTTTTTTTTGGGTCTTACTTACATCCATGATCACCTTTGGCCCATCAGGCAGATTTTTACCTACTTCCCTTTCAGGCAAAACTTATAGACTTACTAGATAAAAGTTTAGAGGTTCTCTCCTTCCCTCTGCAACTTTCCTCATAGTCACTGGCAACCTGCATGTTGTCAGGCTTAACACCCACAAATTTAGGCATCTTTTCCTCCTTTTTACAAGTTGTTAAACTGTCAGTAGGTAACACAATTAAATTACCTTCATGCTCTCCTTGTGCCCTGGCTAGAGTATCACCCTGATTAGACAGAGTGGCTACACCCTTTTCCAACCGCACATTAGCAACTGGCAAACTACAAGCACCAGAATTGTCTGGTCTCTGGAATTTTGCTAAGACACTAACTGGATGCAACCTAGTCACAGTGCCATTCTCCCCAGCAGACACAAACTTAGGACCATTCCCTTTCTTGGGTTTAGTTGAATCCAGAGCCAACTCTGAGACAACTGAATCACCCTCAACCATCACAGGCTGAAAGGCACCTTCTGTCTGCTCCACAGACACAGAAAAGCTGGAGACACATTCTCCTTCACCAGACACACAGCTTGGGATTTTATTTCCCTTGTTCCAGCACACAGGGCTGTTCACAGACAACTGCTTGGAGACCGAGGTAACTTCCTCCATAGGCAAGTCAATACCCCTGACAGACACAGGCACATTTCCTTTACTGTCACAATTCTCCACACAGGTAACAGGTAAGGGATAGGGACACTCATCTTCCACTATCCTTGTCTTCTCAAACTGCTGACTAGACAAAGCCATCGGCTCACAAGGCTGCCTAGGCTCATCCAGACTTTCCCTACTAGGCACATTGCCACTTCCCACAGATAAGCTGCTGCCTTTTTCACCACACTGAGCTACTTCCAGCAAATCACAGTTACCCATTTCAGGTTCACTTTTACAAGCTGCACTAGCCAGCAATTCATTACCCATCACAAATCTACCCTTTCCTTCCTCAGTTAGGGCTTCCACCTGATTATTTATTTGCATCTGCTCCTGAGAAACATTTTCCTCCCCAATGAGATCTTTTTGCTCTTGATCTAACTTCAGATTCACTTCTGAGACATCAGACAGACATTTAGAAACTTCATTTACAGACAAACTGCTTTCTTGCACAGACGAACCTTTGGAGCAACCCTCCTCAGGCAAACCATTGCCCACAATAGACACAGGTGTAAGACCATTCCTGTCCTGTGACTGGCTACCTGAATTGAACAAAGCTTTAACATTTTCCCCAATTAAAAAATCTTTAGGCAATAACTTCCTTACCCCAGCTATAACTTCATGCTTAGCCACATTCCATTCGAGGTGGATTCTGGCTAAAGGCACACAGACAGTAAACTCATAGAGGATCACAACATTCACACTCTGATTTGGTAAATAATCTTCCTCTTTGACCAGATGTGCTTTAACAAGAGTGATGTTAGATGCCATAATTTGCCCTAAACAGCTTTTACCATTGACTTTTACACTCTCTATGAATTTTCCATTACCACTCCCATACATAGCACTGGCACAATTTATGGAGCCACCTTCTACTGAACACACAGTAACAGCGTTGACATAAAACGTGGCAGTGTTGGGTACATTTGGTTACACCCAGACAACTGCTCAGAGTTATACAACATACCAACATTGTTATAAACTGGACTTTCAAGAGGATACAGTTTCTGCTTTTCTTCCCTTGCTTCTTTGACTTGGAGCTGAAGTCTGGCAGTTTCTTGTTGCATCTTGTGAGTTTCTTGTTCCAGCTCCTGTTGCCTCTGTCGAGCTTTTTTCTCAGCAGCCAGAAGCTCCAGACGCCCATTACGAGCTCTCTTTTTTCTTTCAGCAGCCTCTTCCTCCAGCTGGGCCAAGGCTTGCTTCTCTTTCATTCGAATTTCTGCCAGTTTTTGCTCATATTCAAACTGCAGGCTGTCCATCAGGGCTTGCAGTTTCATTGCTTTTGCTGATGCTTCCTGGCTCATGGCCACTGATCTTTAACCAGCCAAACTCTTAATCCCAAATTTCAAATTTGGATAGCGTGGGGTTCTGACCCAAAGCTTAATTGACCTGGTTCTGTGGATCCTGGCACAACTACACCACTGTAACTAGGTGGTTCTGGCGGGACCAAACTGAGAGTGCCAATTCAGGACCAATTGCTCAAACAGGGCAGTCACAGCCCTAGGCTGGGGTTTTCCAGCTCTAAGGCAAACCAAACCAGCCAGACAAAAATGACTTCGGTTTCACCCCACTGGCTAACCACAAGTCACACAAGCAATTTCCTTAGACACTCCAGTCTCCCAGTATCACCACCAGTGCCAACCGTCCTGAGAATGAATGGTTATGAAAACCAACACCCCAGTAAAAGAAAGAGGTTCTCTCGATCCCAAAGGACCAAGCCCCAGACCCAAGTCAATATACACATCAGATCTTACCCACAAATCACGCTGGTGCCAATCCTTTAGAATCTAAAATCTAAAGGTTTATTTATAGAAAGAAAAAGATAGAGATGAGAGCTAGAATTGGTTAAATGTATGTAATTGATTCCAGTGATGGCAAAGTTCTTAGTTCAGGCTTGCAGCAGTGATGGAGTAAACTGCAGGTTTAGATCAAGTCTCTGGAATACATCCCCTTCTGGGATAGGTCAGTCAGTCCTTTGTGCAGAGTTTCAGTTTGTAGCAAAGTCCCTCCAGAGATAAGAAGCAGGATTGAAGACAAGATAGAGATGAGGCATCAGCCTTATATAGGCTTTTCCAGGTGTAAGGACACTTCTGTGTTCTTACTGTGGAAAGTTACAGCAAAATGGAGTCTGCAGTCACATGGGCCAGTTTCTGCACACCCTGCTGAGTCACAAGGCGTATCTGCCTCCTCTCAATGGGTCAATTGTGTAGCTGATGGGCCTTAATGGGCCATCAAGCAGGCTAAGCAGAGCTAACACCAACTTGTCTGGGATCTTTCCCAGTAACACAGCCAAATTTGAAATATAGACAGTATACAGCCAGTATTCATAACTTCAACTACAAAATGATACAGACATACAGACAGCATAATCATAACCAGTAACCCATAACTTGGTCTTAGACACCTTATATGACCCCCTTTACATAGGATTTGGTGCCACTACAGGACCTTGGTTGCAACCCATGTTCTATATGATCCCAGTTTATATCAATAACGTCACAGGCTGCCTAGAGAGTGTTGTTCCCCAGCTCCCTGTTGCTTTGCACCTTCAGTGGCTGAACCATTCTGGTCTCCAGGTGCTGCTTCTTCTGTAGGGCCAGGGCTCCTTGACCAGGGGTATTGGCAATTCCAACTGCCACTTCTTCCCTGTGGGGTGGTGCCTGGCGCTTGGTACATTCAGGAGTTGTGAGTTTCTCCTGCATTTGAATAATCTCATCCATCCTTCACTTATGCAGGTGCTAGAGCTTTATCTCCAATGGCTGGGCCTCCTGGGAGCTAGAGCAGAATTTCTTCTGCTGAACACTCTGTTTCTTTTTCGGTGCCTTGACCTGTTTGCTCTCTGTAGCCTCAACCTGGTGGCTTCTCTCCTGCTCTGTGAGTAGCTCCTTCTGCCTGTCCTCTGGTCACTGGGTTTGCTCATGTTGCTTTGCCAGTTTCAGTAAGAAAACCTGCACCTGGGCCTGCAAATTACAGAGCTGTTCAATAGCCCTGTCAGAGCTCTAGTAATACTCCTCTCTTGGGACCACCAGAAATGCTGATTCACATTTAGCTTCTGCCCCAGCTCCTTTGGCCCAGAGAGCCGGCTGTCCACTAGAGCTGCTGGTTGGATCATTTTCCAAGGGAGTCCTTTCAGGTTCTTGGGGGAAGCTACTCAAACGCTCCCAGTTCCCAAGCTTTGAATCTGGGAGGGAGGCTAAGGTATCCCTAGTAAGCAGAGGGACATCTGAAACCCACGGCTGGCCTCTCCCTCTGATGCTTGTTCCCCAAGTCCTGCTTTCTTAGCAACCCATTTTACCCAGTACTAGAAACTCTTCCTGCCCCATAGCGACATCCCCAATCCTCTCTCTCCAAAATCCAAAGTTCTTGTAGAGCAGCATCTTTTTATGTGTCCCTTTTCCCTGCAGTCAAAACAAATTAACCCTGGGGGGGGTCACTCTTTCCAGCCCAAAATGGGGTTCCCACTGTCCTGGCCTGACCTCCTCATGGTACATGGGGTACATTTATTTGTATTTAATAACCTGGGACTCCTCTGCCCTGTTCCCCGAGTGTTCTAGGAAACCAGGCCAGTCTCCCCTTCCTTGCTCCTGGAGGCAGCTCCATCTTATACGCCCGTCCTGCCCACAGTCAGTGCACAGCATTGGACCAGCCTTGTCTGCAGTGGGTCAAGGTGACGCTTTCCAGTCACTTGCCTTCCTCAGTGCATTGCTGTGGGTGCCTGGACACTTCCAGCAATGGGAGCTGGAACACCAATGGCTGTTGCTGGCCCTCCAGACGCCAGCTTGGGAGAGTGAATGTCCCTCTGACATGGAAGGTGTCTGTGTCGTTCTGCTCTGTCAGCCCTCCTGGGTGAGTCTCAGAGCAGAGGTGACAGACATCAGCTTGTGGGGTTTGTGCTACAGCATTAAACACAGCTGTGTAGATGTTGTGTCTGGGATTGGAGCCTGGGTCTGAAGCCCCCACTTACTCCCTGGGTTTCAGAGCCCCAGCTCTAGCCTGAGCCAGAAGGTCTGTATGGTTCTTTTTAGCGCCATAGCAGGAGCCCCACAAACCTGTCCTCCCGGCTCTGAAACTCACTCCCACGGTCTGTGTAGACGAATCCAAAGTGTCTCCAGAGTCTGGTTGTGGAAGTTCCCAGAGTGTCTGACCCAGGGCCAGTTGATGAGAGTGAGGGAGATGGCTGGCGCAGTTGTTAGATGGAGACACCTGAGCCCTAGGGCTCTGAGACTGTCTCAGCGACCATTATACTTTCCGGGAGCCACTTAGATGCAGCTGCAGAGGGTCTGTGCTGCTCACAGAGTCCAGGGGTCAAATCGCTCTGAGCAGAGATTTCAGGCTTGAGCCAAGACTCCATTTTCAGCCTGGTGTTTGAGGTGAGATCAGGAGCTGTGGGGGGTGGGGAATTTTCCTACCCAGGGCAAACTTAACGGCAGCTCTGGGGTGTTTCATAGCCGATGTCCTGAGCCCGTAACTGCGTTGCTAGGGATGTTGACAGTCACTCACTGCAAGTCACTGGGGTTTGGGCTTCTAAGTTGCTCTGACAGGTTTGAAGTGGAGCTGGGTGAAATGTTTTGGACAAATAGTTTATTTACTGCAAAATATTATTTTGGATCGACTGAAACTTTGCAAGTCCATGTTGAGTTTGCTGAATGGTTTGAATGAACAGAAGAAGGTGCCACCGCTTCTGTTTTAGCCTTTAGCCCAGTGGCTGGGCCCTCAGCTGGGAGCTCCAGATTCAATCCCCGCCCTGTGATATGTGGGGCAGGAATTGGAATGGGGGTCTCCCCCCATGCTCAAGTGAGGGCTGGAACTGCTGGGCTCCAGGTGTCTGATGTGGGGCTCCCTCAGACTCTCCTGCTGAAGATGCCCCCTGTGTCTAAACACTGCCATGGACCTGGGGCAGAGCATGGGAATGAGAATGACTCTGCAGCCTGGTGGGTTAGGCCTCCACCTGGGAGCCCAGAGTCCAGCTCCCCTGCCCCAGTGACCCTGTAATTATTGATCCATAACCCCAGTGAGGGGAGGGGTTATGGCCCCTGGCACAGCAGTGTCTCAGCCATGTTGGTGCCCCCGTGCAAACCCCTAGTGCAGACGCGCTGCATGGGTGTGAACTGGGACTGGCCCCTTGTGCAGCTTCTCCCAGATGGAGAGGGCAGGAAGTAGGGAAATGCCCCCACCTTTCCCACTGCCCCGGCCTCATTAGTAATTGCCCCTGTTCCCCCCATTACCAAGTTACACCTCCAAGCATCTCCCCACTGCCCAACCCTCCACTATCCTGCCCCCACCCAGGAGCCAAGCCCAGATCCACTTCCCATGGCCTGGGGGAGGGACTGAGCCGAGCGAGGGAAGGGGCTGGCTGTGGGATTTGCCTGGCTGGAAGGTGGTGCCCATGGGGCTGACCAGCATGGAGAGTCCCAGCTCCACCCCTGTGGCAGGGCTGCCTGGCCAGTGTATGTGGGCACGGCGCCGACCTGCTCTTAGTAACAAACCAACCACACATGGTCCCAAAGCAACAGAGATGCAGGTCAGCCCCCTTCACCCCTCTCTGCCTCCGGGCACCTGCCAATCTCATCACCCTCCAGCCCCTAGCTCCTGCCCCTCCCTCCCCTTCCCTCAACCTCTGTGCCCATCTGGCCCCTGCTTCTATCCTCCATGGCTCCACTTTGCCCCACCCCCTCCCTTCACCCCCTTTTTGCTCCCATGGTCCCCATCCACCCACTTTGTCACATGCCCCCTGCCCAGTCACATGCCCCTGCCCTCCACCTACCTCTGCCCCCCTGGAGCCCACCCCCTTCCTGCCCTCCTGGGCTGGCACTTGCCATCTCTTCCAAACACTCTTTGCACCTGGTGCCCACCCATCACTTCACTCCCCCACTCCCTGGCCTCTGCTCTTCCCTTTCCCCCCTGTTCACAAATCCCAGCTCCCCCCTCACCCCCATCTGCCCCTAGTGCCCACCCCATCTTTCACCCTCCTCTGTTGTCCTGGCTCCTGCTCTTCTCACTCCCCTCAGCGCTCCTGGCACATGCTCCTCTCTGCCCCCCTGGCACCCACCCCTTCCATTGCCCCCCTCTGCCCAGCTGTCCTCTAGCACCACTCTGACCCTCTGGCTCCTGCCCCTTTCCAAGCCCATCTCCTAACACCTTCTACCCACCTACCCTGCCTCTTCCCTCACTCCTCTCTGCCCTCTGGTGCCCACCCCTCCCCCCTCAGCCCTCCTTGTGTCTGCCCCTCTGCTCACCTCCCTTAATCCCCCTGTCACCTGCCCCTCCCCTTTCCCCCTTTCCTCTCTGGTGTCCACCCCCCTCCACACCATCCTCTGCCCCCATCACCCATGACTCCATTCCCTGACTTCCTGGTGCCTACTCCTGCTTTCACACCATTTTGCTCCTAGTACCCACTGCTCCCGTTCCCCTTCCCTCCTTTTGCCTGCCCCGTCCTTTCCCCCTTCTGTCGCCCAGCACCTGCCCCTCTCCTTGCCCCTCTTTCACCCACCTCTTACCTTGCCCTCTGTACCCCCCAATGCCTCCTCTTGCCCCTTGTTGGCCACAGTGCCTGCCCCTTTCCATGCCGCACCACTGTCCTCCTGGTGCCTTTCCCTCCCCCTGCCCCATAGCTGCCTGCCCATCTGCTTGTCCCCTCTACCCCCTGACTTGTACCCCTCTCCACATGCCTCTCTAGCCCCCCTGGCATGCAGCGCTTCCCTTGCCCTCCCACCCCGTGATCACCACCCTTCCCTCAATCTTCATTTGCCCCAGTGCCTTCCCCATCTCATGCCTCACCACTGACCCCCAGTGCCCACCTCTCCCCTACTCTGTCCTGTCAGTGCCTGTCCCTGACTCCATCCCTCCCCCCACCCTCTGGCACAAGCCCCTTCCCCCCCACCCCCTGATGCCTGCCTCTTTCCTTGTACCCCCTGCCCCTGCCACCTTCCCCTTAGTTCTTCCCCCACCCCTCCTGTTGCCCCCTCTGCCTCCCTGACACGTGCACCCCTCACCCCCCTCTAGTGCCCTGGTACCAGACCCTTTGTCCACTTCTCTGCCCCCCCCCCCCCCCCGAGGCCCATCTCTGCCCTAACCCCCATCTGCCTCCATGGTGCCTGCCCCTTCCCTTGCCCCCTCGACCTGCCTGGTGAAAACTCCTTCCCATGAACCACTTTGGGGCCCCTGGTGTCAGACCTTCCTTCCCCCCCATCTCTGCCCCCCTGGTCCCACCCTCCTCTCATCCTCCCTCTGTCCCCTGGTGCCCAAATCTACACACTCCTGTGCCCCCCTAGGGCTTGCCTTTCTCCACATCCCACTTTCTACCCTGTGTGTGCACCTGTTCCCTTCCCCCATGCTGCCCCCTGGTGCCTGCCCCTCTCTTGTCTCCCCGCCTTACATCTGCCCCTCTGCTCAGCCCCTGCATCCCTCCTGGTGACTAGCCCTTCCCCCGCCCCACCAGCACCCACCCCTCCCATCATGCCCCTCTCCCCCTTGATGGTAGCCCCTTCTCTCCATCCCCTGTTTCCCCCTGGGGTCTGCCCCACCCTGTGACCCCCCATGGCCCTCTGGCACCTGCTCTATCCCTCACCCCTCTTCCTCCCCTTGTCACCTGCACCTTCTCCCTCCCCCTCCTTTTCCTCTGATGTCAGCCTCTCCTTCTACCCCTTCCGCCTTCCCAATACCTGCCCCACTCCTCCTCCCCACCCTACTGGAGCTTCCCCCCGATTCCTTCATACCCCTGGTGCCTGCCCCTTCCCCTGCCCCTTCCCTTGCTTCTCTGTGCCCCTGGGGTCTGTCCCCTTTTTCTGCCCTGGCACCCACCCCTCCCCTCACCCCCCGCAATCCCCTGGAACCTGCCTTTCCCTTTCCCCATCCCATCTTCCTGGCACCCACCGCTTCCCTTGCCCCCCCTTGCACTTGCGTCTGCTCCTCCCCTCCCTTCCCGTCCCCTCACTCCACCCTTTACCCCCTGCAATCCCTTTGAATCTGCCCCCCTTCAGTCTCCCCTGCCCTCCTGGTGCCGGCTCCTCGTGTCCCCCATTGTCCTTGTTCCTCCCCCCCTGCCCCCTCCCACTGCCCCGTCACCTGCCCCACCCCTTTCCTCTCCCAGTATCAAGCTGTCCTCCCGCAGCCCTCTGCTGTCCTCCCCTCCCTTCCCACACTGACACCTTCCTGCCCCCTCCCCCGGCTTCTGCCATTTCCTCACAGGCAGATGATCCTGACTCCTCTCGGACAACCCTCCCCCTCGCACAGACAGTGATTAACGGGTCGCAGGTTAATTTCCCTTTGATCCCAGTGACCAGCCCCTGCCCGCAGCCCTGACTCTGTGACTCTCTCCCCAGTGGACGTGACTCTGGATCCAGACACGGCTCATCCCAGACTCGTCCTGTCTGAGGATCGGAAACGTGTGAGACTTGGAGACACTCCCCAGGATCTGCCCAACAACCCTGAGAGATTTGATACTTTGCCCTGTGTCCTGGGCGCTGAGGGGTTCACAGGCGGGAGGCGTTACTGGGAGGTGGAGGTGGGAGACAAGACAGGCTGGGACCTGGGGGTTTGTAGGGAATCTGTGCGCAGGAAGGGGCTGGTCAGACGCATACCTGGGAACGGACACTGGGTCCTGTGGCTGGGGGATGGGGGATACCACGCTCTCACTTCCCCCCTGACCCCCCTCCCCGTGAGCGTCAGGCCCAGCCAGGTGGGGATTTTCCTGGATTATGAAGCGGGCGAGGTCTCGTTTTACAATGTGACTGACAGGTCCCATCTCTTCACTTTCACTGGCAGCTTCTCTGGGACGCTCCGCCCTTATTTCTGTCCTGGTTACAGTGCTGGGGCTACAAACGCGGCTCCCTTGAAAATCTGCCCAGTCCCAGCTCAGGCCGGAGGGAATCTCGGTCCCTGACAGTGACCCCGCGGCACAGACTGGCCCCTCCCAGCGCTGCTGCTCTTCCTTCCCCCTTGGTGGTGGGGGCCGGTTACTGCAGGGAACTGGATATTTTTGTGCTTACCAGACGCTGCCAGTTTCCCTTTTTAGCTGGAGTAGAAACCCGGACACCTGGCAACCCCAGCCCAGGCTGGGTGAATGGGACCCACTTGCTGGAAGGAGCCAGAAAGCTTTCCCCCCACCCCTACTCCCCCTCTGTTTGCTGCACCCCTGGCACAGGGTGATGCTGGTAAGAAAAACTGCCAGACAGCTGGTGGATTTTGCTGTCCTCACCTTTCCCTGCCCAGGGTAGCAGATGGTGACGGACAGGAGTCATTCACTCCTGCCAGAATTTTCTACCCCTGTGAAATCTCAATGCAAAATATGAAAAAAAAGATTATTCTAAATTAGAAACTGTTGTTATTGTAAACAAAAACATTTCCATTTACATTTCAACAGTATTTCAGAAACAAGCATCTAAACATATTTTTAGAAATGGAATTATTTACATTTATTTTTTGATTTTCCCCTCAAATCTATATTGAGGTTTAACTTCTCTACATAGCATCATTTGTATTTCAACTGTGTCACTTCAGGAAATCCAAAATATTTCTCTTATCAAAATAATTATTAAAAACTGTCAGACTGGGTTGTTCAGTTACAATGTACATGTGTCATAAACATCACAACTACACATGTGCAGCTGCTCTCTCTTGCTCTCTTTATTGTCCTGACTGGCTGTCTCCAAGGCAGGGCACGTACACCCACCTCCTGCACTACACCTTTGAAAATTAATAGGGGAAAAATGATAGAATGAATTAAGCAATATATTTAAGTTAACTCACACAAGATTATAAAATAGTCTTTGAACTTCTGTCAGCATTAATTCATATGATTTTTAACTTTCTAGCTACATGTAATTGGTAATCAAGACATGACCCTTCCTTTCTTGTTCTTACATCAATTTACAAAACATGGCCCCGAACCTCAAACGCTATCTTCCTGTAGATAGAAATCTCTTCTGCAATATCCTTTTTTTAGTTTATTTTTCTTTAGAAATATTATTTGCAGCCAATGTACTGTGAGCGTCCACTGTTGATTTCAGTGTACTGCCAGACTCTTCATGTTCTTGGTTCTAAAGATGCAACAAACGTATTTTTGTAAAAAAAAAAATAGAGAAGGGGTTGTGTTCCTTTACTGAATCATCACAAATTAACTTAATTGTATTAAAGACGCTGGCAGTTAATGGCCCATAACATGAAGTTTGGTGAAGCTTTATTGGGAAACCTTTCTTCTCGGCCACAAATCAATTGAAAGGGTGATATTTTTGTTGTCATGTGAGGTTTAGAGTACAAAGAAAATAAAGTTGCTCCAGGAAATTCATCCCAGTTCTTCTGGGTTCTCTGTCCACCACCTTCCTGGATGCTGCGTACAAATAGTGACTGATTGGTCTAATTCCTTGAATTTAGCAATTGAACCTCATTTCCTGAAGAGCTAGCTGAGCAGAGCATGAGGGGAGGCACATTGCATGGCATTGCTAGGACTACTTTTTGTTTTAAATGTGATGCATTATGAACATTTTCAATGTAATAACTCAATTTTGAAAATTTATTCAAGCCCTAAACATACCTTGATTATTTGAAAATAAATACCCTAAGGTTATCTTGTGATGGATTCATTTGTGTTTTTATCCAGTCTGCTGGTGTCTAGGTGGCATGGGCTGCTGAAGCCAGGACCGGCTCTAGGCACCAGCAAACCAAGCACATGCTTGGGGCAGCACATTTTCAGGGTCGGCATTCCAACCAGCCTTTCCCTCCCCGCTTGGGGTGGCAAAAGCCTAGAGCCAGCCCTGACAGCAGCAGCATGTCCTGCGCAGGTGGCACCCTGGGGCCGCTGTGGTTCGTGTTGGGGAGCAGGGCCTGCACCTTGTGGCTGAGCCAGGAAGGCTCCAATCGTGGGACACTTGAGCTGGGGACCGACCCACGGGGTGCACAGAGCCGCCTGCAGGTGCCACAGGGCAGCCACTCCCCAGCACCGCAGCCAGGGCTGGGCGAAGCGGCCCGAGCCACCCAGCGGCTGCGGCAGAGTGGCCAGGAGCAGCAGCAGCAGCAGGGACATAGAGGGGACCAATACCCAGGGCACTGCCATACGGGGCTCACGTCCCACTCTCTGGGGCTCCACTCCCTCTGGGGTGGGGCTTCCCTGCCCTGGCTCCTCAGCCCCCTGCTAGGGTGGTTCCCCCAGCTCTGCCCTCCCGGGTCCCAGCTGGTCCTGTAGGTGGGATCCCCGGCTGGAGGGACCCTGGACTGAGGCATGGCCCGGGAGCCCTGCTGCTTACCCTGACCCTGCCAGTGCCGGACCGGCTGGAAGTGAGGAGGGAGTGGGTGGAGTCAGCACTGGTGGTGGGGAGCCCAGGGCTGGGGTGGCAGCAGGTTCAGTGGGGTAGAGAGTCCAGCTCTGGGGCAGCAGGAGGTGCAGGTGGGGGAGGGCACTGGTTGGGGGGGGTGAGAGCCCAGGGGTTCGTTGGGGGGCAGCCAAAATTTTTTTTGCTTGGGTCGGTAAAACACCTAGAGCCGGCCCTGGCTGAAGCTATCTGTTTTTCCTAGTTTTTAACATGGGAAGTGTTAGGAAAAATTATCTATTTTTAGATTATTTTTCCTAAAATTTCCTTCAGAAATATCTGCATTCCTTTCCCTATTTCCCATTGAATTATGTGTAATTACTGTGGTTTCTTATCCAATCATATTGCATTATTACATGGGAAAATATGTTCGCAAATAGTAAAAACTCTTGTATATTAACATATCTTGCAAGACATAAAAGTGTGTTGTCACTAATAATTTACAGCATGAAATGTCATGAAGAGATAGCTGGCAATGTTCATTTTTAAATGTCTAAGTATGAATGCTCCTGCATCAGTTCCTGCAACCCTTTGCTGGCAGGGATTCTGCCGGGGAACCTCCCACAAGTGTCTCTATTACCATTTATCGTGCATCACAAGATAGCAGCAGTTTCGTGGAGGTCCCTTCCTGCTCCCTGGTTCAGCCTTTTATACTACTGCTTTCTTCTCAGCGCTGAGCTGATGACTTCATCAGGCTCCTGACAGGTGCAAATGATCCCCTCTCCACTTCCAAACCCAAACTGCTCAGTCCCTCCTACTCTAACTGCACCCAGTGCCCTGGGTGTTCTCAGTGACCAGGGTGCTGGCTTCCAAAGGGCTCAGTTTGTAGCTGCTAAGAGCCCTCTGTCACACAGCCATGATTGTGTAGGTGACCATGTAGTGAAAATAACACCAAATGGAAACTGTTACCTCATTATTATATTTAGAACCCAGATCTGCCAGTATCTGCTCTGGACGGCCATGTTGATATATAATTTTACATGTCCTCTTTCCACCTCACATGTTGTCAAGTTGGAGTGCGTTAAATGAGTTCCGGGTACTATAACTCTCGAGGTGTCCACACTGGCAAGGCACATAGAGTGCCCCGACTCCATGGCTGGAGCGCTTCTGGTAATCCACTTCGACGAGAGGTGTAGAGCTTTCTGCGCCCAAGCTAAAGTGCCGCAGTGGCAGTGTGGACGCCCTGCTCTATTGCGGTGCTCTCATCAGCCTCCGGGACATATCCCACAATGCCTGTTCTAGCCACTCTGGTCATCAATTTGAACTCTACTGCCCTGGCCTCAGGTGACCAACTGTCAGACCCGCCCTTTAAATTCTCTGGGAATTTTGAAAGTCTCCTTTCTATTTGCTCAGCAAGGCATGGAGCGCTCTCTGCACATCTTTCAAGGTGACCATGCCTTCACGCTCCAGGTGATCCTCAGCATGGAGCAATGCTGAGATGCTAGACCTCATTAGTGTTTGGGAGGAGGAAGCTGTTCAGTTCCAGCTGCGCTCCAGCCATAGGAATTATGATACTTATGGACAGATTCAAGAGCCATAACCTAAACGGGCCACGACTGGGACACAGTGCAGTGCAAGGTGAAAGTGAAGGAGCTGTGCAATGCATATCACAAGGTGAGGAAGGCAAACCAGCGCTCCAGTACTGCCTCCATGACCTGCTGGTTCTACAGAGAGCTGGACACGATACTTGGGGGCGACCCCACTGTGACGTTGCACTCCATATGTTTATGGAAATATGCTTATGAATGTGAATACAGTAAATCGTCCCTTAACATTGTAATTATATTCCTGAAAAAATGTGACTTTAAGTGAAACAGTGTTAAGTGAATCCAATTTCACCATAAGAATTAATGTAAATGGGGGGGTTAGGTTCCAGGGAAATTTTTTTCACCAGAAAAAATCTATATATTATATAAATATATACTCACACAGTATAAGTTTTAAACAAGCAATTTAATACTGTACACAGTGATGATGATTGTGAAGCTTGGTTGAGGTGGTGAAGTCAGAGGGTGGAAGAGGGTGGGATATTTCCCAGGGAATGCCTTACTGCTAAATGATGAATTAGCTTTTGGCTGAGCCCTCAAGGGTTAACACATTGTTAATGTAGCCTCAAGTTACAAGGCAGAAGGAATGGATGGATGGGAGACAGCAAGCATGGCAGACAAAGACACACACTCTGTGTGTATTGGAGAGAGAGAGAGCGCTGCGCACTGCCCCTTTAAGTAAGCTGACCCCACATTGTCTTTTTAAGTGGATCTGGAAGTTGAGCCAGCAGCTGCTGCTGCCCCAATCTCTGTCTGTGTCCCCAGCCTGCTCTATATGGAGAAGGGGTAAGTGGGGTGCAAGAGCAGGGGGAAGGGGGACACCTTGACATTAGCCCCCTGCCCATCTGCCCCCTGCACAGCAAGCAGGAGGCTTCTGGGAGCAGCTCCAAGGTAGAAGGCAGGAGCAGAACATGGCAGTTGGGGGAGGGACAGCTGAACTGTTGGCAATTGGTAGACTGCTGGGCAGCTGCTGCACAGGGAACTTAGGGGAGCAGGGATTTGATAGGGGGCTGCCCTTCCACCCTGGTTCCAAGCCCCCACCAGCTAGCTGCAGTGGGCTGCTGTTCCTGCAAGCAGTGGACAAAGCAGTCGGCTGTCAAACAATGTTAGAAGGGAGCACTGCACAACTTTAAATAACGTATTGCCTAATTGATCAGCAATGTAAGAATGAAACAACGTTAACCGGGATGACTTTAAATGAGTAGTTTCTGTATGGCATAACTGGAATATGCTTTATGCTAAATATGTCATGTAACATATCTCTGCAAAGGTTATGATCTACTGAATATATTCATCCTATTTGTATGCGTGTATCACTTAGAAAAGTTAGAAATGACTTAGAAATCTAAATCACTTAGAAATCACTTAGAAAAGTTAGATGCCTGCAAGTCACCAGGGCCTGATGAAATGCATCCTAGAATACTCAAGGAGTTAATAGAGGAGGTATCTGAGCCTCTAGCTATTATCTTTGGAAAGTCATGGGAAATGGGAGAGATTCCAGAGGACCGGAAAAGGGCAAATATAGTGCCCATCTATAAAAAGGGAAATAAAAACAACCCAGGAAACTACAGACCAGTTAGTTTAACTTCTGTGCCAGGGAAGATAATGGAGCAAGTAATTAAGGAAATCCATCTGCAAACACTTGGAAGGTGATAAGGTGATAGGGAATAGCCAGCATGGATTTGTAAAGAACAAATTGTGTCAAACCAATCTGATAGCTTTCTTTGATAGGATAACAATCCTTGTGGATAAGGGAGAAGCGGTGGATGTGGTATACCTAGACTTTAGTAAGGCATTTGATACGGTCTTGCATGATATCCTTATCGATAAACTAGGCAAATACAATTTAGATGGGGCTACTATAAGGTGGGTGCATAACTGGCTGGATAACCGTACTCAGAGAGTAGTTATTAATGGCTCTCAATCCTGCTGGAAAGGTACAACAAGTGGGGTTCCGCAGGGGTCTGTTTTGGGACTGGCTGTGTTCAATATCTTCATCAACGACTTAGATGTTGGCATAGAAAGTACGCTTATTAAGTTTGCAGACGATACCAAACTGGGAGGGATTGCAACTGCTTTGGAGGACAGGGTCAAAATTCAAAATGATCTGGACAAATTGGAGAAATGGTCTGAGGTAAACCGGATGAAGTTCAATAAAGACAAATGCAAAGTGCTCCACTTAGGAAGGAACAATCAGTTTCATACATACAGAATGGGAAGAGATTGTCTAGGAAGGAATATGGCAGAAAGAGATCTAGGGGTCATAGTGGACCGCAAGCTAAATATGAGTCAACAGTGTGATACTGTTGCAAAAAAAGCAAACGTGATTCTGGGATGCATTAACAGGTGTGTTGTAAACAAAACGTGAGAAGTCATTCTTCCGCTCTACTCTGCGCTGGTTAGGCCACAGCTGGGGTATTGTGTCCAGTTCTGGGCACCACATTTCAAGAAAGATGTGGAGAAATTGGAGAGGGTCCAGAGAAGAGCAACAAGAATGATTAAAGGTCTTGAGATCATGACCTATGAAGGAAGGCTGAAAGAATTGAGTTTATTTAGTTTGGAAAAGAGAAGACTGAGAGGGGATATGATAGCAGTTTTCAGGTATCTAAAAGGGTGTCATGAGGAGGAGGGAGAAAACTTGTTCACCTTAGCCTCTAATGATAGAACAAGAAGCAATGGGCTTAAACTGCAGCAAGGGAGATTTAGGTTGGACATTAGGAAAAAGTTCCTAACTGTTAGGGTAGTTAAAAACTGGAATAAATTGCCTAGGGAGGTTGTGGAATCTCCATCTCTGGAGATATTTAAGAGTAGGTTAGATAAATGTCTATCCGGGATGGTCTAGACAGTATTTGGTCCTGCCATGAGGGCAAGGGACTGGACTCGATGACCTCGAGCTCCCTTCCAGTCCTAGAGTCTATGAATCATTTTCATATCTAAAGTTATGAACTTTGGCTCTATTCTAGTATGTTAAGTATTTGCTGCGGGAAACACATAAGGGAGGGTGAGCCGACCTATTGTGAAGAGACTAAGTTAACTGGAAGTAGGTGACTAACAATGGACTGTGGGAGACACCAATCCACATGTGCTAAGCTAACATGTAAACAATGGCGGGTCGACCTACAGAAAGCTGAATCATTCATGGACATGTGACTTGCCCATGTGGCTCCAAACTCCATCTAGCTGCTGTAATCTTGCAAGGGGGTTTCCTCCCACAAGGTAGAGAGTATAAAAGGTCCTGGAAACCCCTCCATTTTGTCTTCAGCTGGCTCAAGCTTGCGGGACCCAGGCCATAAACTACAGCTTTGGTCTGAAAAGGTTTGGGCCCAGACTAGCAAAGAATCCTTACTGGAATATCTTTGAGGGTGAGATATTACTTGTAATCAGTTTCTTAATGTATTAGGGTTAGACTTGCATTTTGTTTTATTTTACTTTTGTGACCTTGCTTGCTCTGTCTGCTATTACTTGAAATCACTTGAATCTTACTTCTTATACTTAATAAAATCACTTTTGTTTATTAATAAACCCAGAGTAAGTGATTAATACCTAGGGGAGCAAACAGCTGTGCATATCTCTCCATCAGTGTTATATAGAGCGGACAATTTATGAATTTGCCCTGTATAAGCTTTATACAGAGTAAAACAGATTTGTCTGGGGTTTGGATTCCACTGGGAGCTGGGTATCTGGGGGCTGGAGGCAGGTAACTTGCTGAGCTGTTTTCAGTGAAGCCTGCAGCTTTTGGGGCTTGGCGCAGACCCTGGGTCTGTGTTGGGCAGGCTAGTGTGTCTGGCTCAACTAGATGGGGTTCTGGGGGGCCCAGGCTGGCAGGGAAAATGGGCTCGGGTGATTTCAGCACACCAGGTGACAGTCCCAAGGGGATCTCTGTGACCCAACCTGTCACACCCACCTCCACTCCAAGGAACACGATGGACACTTCACAGGCCATGCCAGCCCAGAGTGCAAGAAGCCCGGAGGAGGAAATCGGGAGCAAGGGTTCTGAGGAGGAGGGGAGCCCAGAGACAGAGGATGGCTCGGCATCCATAGATTCATGCATCCAGGAGCTGTTTTCAAGCCCAGAGAAAGCTAGCCAGTCAGAGCAGGTGAAACGTGGGAAATCGCAAAGATCAGAGGAGGCACCTGGTAAGCACCTTTGATTTTGGGAAGCGAGTTACTGGGGGTGGGTTGGTGGAGCAAGGAGAGTTGCAGAAAGCAGGCATGGGTCTGTGTGGTGCCTAGAAGCGGAACGGGACATTGATGCATCTCTCACATCTTGGCAATCAGCCTCACAGATCTCATCAAAGGTCTCATGCAGATACCGGGCAATCCGATTCTGTAGATTCCTTGGCAACACTGCTGTGTTCATTGTCCCATTAAGAGTAACATTCCCGCTCCATTGTACCATTAGGGGTGGCGGGACCATTGCTGCACAAAGGGAAGCTGCATAAAGAGCAGGGCAGAATCTGCAGTCTTGCAGAAAACCCTGACTTCCTTCCCTGCTCACCCTCAGCAGCGAGATATCTTGAGTGATGAACACAGGCTGTGGAAAATGTGTGGATAGTGTTGAGTATAAGGCCCCCCTGCAGTGTTAGCTCTCCCCATTACACATGGTCCCTGAGCAATGAGTTCTCCTGGCCCCTGAGGTTACTCTCCATTTTGGGGATCTTGTGGCTTATATGCTCTTGCCTTGGGACAGACAGTTTGATAGGTATGTGAGTTGTGCTTGTGTTTATAAGTCCAGCCGTATCATTGCTCTGTCTAGTGTTAACAATGGTGCCTCTGTAAAATGTTGCATTTTGCCTTCACAGAGGCAGCCTTGGCATCCCAGTCATCCTTGTTATCGCCAACTGAACGGCTGCACAGACTCAGGAAGCGCCCTCGACTAGGTAAAGAGGACCTGCTGCATAACCGAGAACAGAAAAATGCAGGAGTGATATGACAGCAAGATGAGGGAATGGAAGGAGAACACAGAGCAGCTCCTAAACATCATGGAGCGGCAAGCGGACTCAATGCAGGCACTCATAGAACTGCATAGGGTGCAGCTTTGTGCCTGCCCTCCCTGTAGCCTGTGTCCCACTCTTTCCCTTGCACCCCATGTCACCGCCACCACAGTAGATCGTAACCTTTCAATGGTATGATACATGGGGCATTTAGAATAAAACACATTTCAGTTATGTTATATTTATGTTCATAAGCATATTTTCATAAAGTATATGGAGTGCAGCGTCACAACTGCATTAAGTGAAAGCAAGCATAGCCCAGGAAAGCAACAAGCACTGCTAGTCAGTGCACCATATGGAGCACTAGGTACCTACTAGCATTACAACCACTGCACTCCTGTGCATGGCACCAAACATTACTGGCTTTCAGCATCGAATTGCTGCCTCAGAGCATCCCGAATCCTCATGACCCCATGTTGTGACCCTCTAATGGCCTTGGACTCTGGTTGTTCAAATTCAGCTTCCAACCACTGAGACTCAGCGCTCCGGGGGTCGGAGTGAAACTTTCACCCTTCCTTTCACAAATATTATGCAGGGCACATCATGCGACTATAACCATAGGGATGTGTTCATTGGCCAGGTCCAGCTTCCCATACAGACATCGCCAGCAGGCCTTTAAACAGCCAAAGGCACACTCGACGGTCATTCTGAACCTGCTCACACTGTTATTGAACTGCTCCTTGCTGCTGTCAAGGCTTCATAAGCCACGGCATCAAGGAGTAGGCAGGATCTCCCAGGATCACAATGGTTATTTTGTCTTCCCCTATGGTGATCTTCTGGTCTGAGAAGAATGTCCCCGCTTGCAGCTTCCTGAACAGGCCTGAGTTCCGAAAGATACGTGCATCATGCACCTTTCCGGACCAGCCTGCATTAATGGCCATGAAATGCCCATGGTGATCCACAAGTGCCTGGAAAACCATTGAGAAATACTCCTTCTGATTAATGTACTCGGAGGCTAGGTGTAGCCAGAATTGGAATATGCATCCCATCTATCGCCCCTCCGCAGTTAGGGAAACCTATTTGTGCAAAGCCAGCCACAATGTCATGCACATTGCCCAGAGCAATGTTTTTTCTGAGCACAATGCGGTTAATGGCCCTGCGCACTTCCATCAACACGAGTCCAGCAGTTGACTTGCCCACTCCGAACTGGTTAGTGACCGATCGGTAGCTGTCTGGAGTAGTCAGCTTCCACAGTTCGATCACTACACACTTCGCCGCCATTCTCGTGTCCTTGCACCGCAGGGCTGGGGCGAGCTCAGCACACAGTCCCATGAGAGTGGCTTTCCTCATCCGAAAGTTCTGCAGCCATTGCTCGTCATCCGAGATGTGCATCATGATGTGATCACACCACTAGGTGCTTGTTTCCCGAGCCCAAAAGTGGTGTTCCATGATGGTCAGCACATCCATGAATGCCATAGGCAATCTTGTGTCATAGCTAGTACACATGACAATATTATCGGATTCCTCATCTGTAGTTTAAGGAGTAACTGGACTGCCATTCATGGTGTGTTAGTGAGACCCATCAGTACATTCCTCAACAGTTCAGGATCCATTCCTGCAGACCAAAGAGGCAGACAGAGCGCACAGTAAAAAAACCATTGAAAGATGGCACAAAATGCATCTGGAAGCAAAGGGGCTGCTGGGATGCGAAGAGATGAATGATGAGGCTTTGGGACAGGACCCAAGATGCCCTGCGATACCCCCTCTGCCTTCCCACAAGCCTCGGTGGCAGAAGAGGAAGAGGTGCCCTGTGGGATAGCTGCCCAGAGTGCACTGCTCTGAATGCTGCTGCAAGTGCTGCAAGTGTGGCAGCAGCTGACAGTGTGAACACACAGCAGCGCTTTCCCTGGAGCGCTTTCTGAGGGGTGATTTAACTTCCGGCGCTTTCCATCTGCATGTGTAGACAGAGCCTCACTGGTTTAAGCTACACCAAAATAAACCACTTGGGACCACGATAAGCGCTTTGATGTGCGAGTGTGGTCATGCTCAAGCCCTGGGAGAGAGCTCTCCCAGTGCTCCAGGTAATCCACCTCCACGAGGCGAGTCGCTCAAAGCCTGTCCCCACTAGACAACACTCAAGCTTGCTGCGCTCGGGGGCAGTTGATTTTTCAAAGCCCTGAGCCAGCAAGTTAGAGCGCTTCAACTTGCCAGTGTAGACGAAATTGTTGTTTAAACCATTTTAGTTAAATCAGAGCAAACCCCTGTGTGGATGCTCCTCTTATTTCATTTTAAATACGTGTTATGGAGGTTTATATTAACCTGATTCCTAATTGACTTGAGATGAACTGAAATAAGCCTTGTTCAAACTGAAATAAGAGTGTCCACACAGCCTTTCACACAGGTTTAACTACATGAATTTAAAAACTTATTTAAGGCTCATCTCTAGGCAGGCTGTTTGTCTGGTTTAAGTCAGACAGTGCTGTTTTTGGAAAGGTTTGTCCCTGCCCAGTGCCATACATGTCTTGTCTGGTATCATTATGGAGGACACCATTTTGCAGAGCTTGCTATGCTGCTTCTGCCAGCATGACCTTGGACATATCGGTGGGGGCAGGGTGGCATGCTCTGCAAAATGGCTGCCTCCATACAGCGTGACTTCACATGCATGGTGCCGGCAAAGTCATGACAGCAGGGCTAGGGTCACACCAGTGAAGACAGGTTCATCCTGTTCCTAAAGTTCTGGAATGTCCAGTGTTCCAGGGATGGTCAATGGCCACCCTCCTTGTCTACACAGGGGGATTAAACTAGTTAATTTGAAGTGATCTGATTCTAAAATGTGTGCTCAGACACAGTTCAATCCTTCACGTCACACTAATTCTGTGTTTATTGTGAACTCTGGAGTCCTCTTGCAAAGGGGGCTATCTATGCTTCAAATAGTTCCATCCATCTTTTGGCTGTGTGCACACAATCCTGCTGCACATCACTTTGACAGTCCTCCAATTGCTATCCCACACTGCTTTCCAGGCAACTGTTACTGACCTGTTTACCTGAGTGCCCTCCCCTGCTCTGGTGTCTAGCTCCCCAGATGACCCAACCCCTGTTTAAAAGTTGGGATGGGGTCAAACTTTGCCTGTTTGCTGCTGGCTTTGAGTATATCACTATTGCTGCAATATTACCCCAGAAGTCCTATGACACCCTTTGAGCAGCCTCTGCAAGCTGTGCTGAGACCTGGATATCATGACCATGGGGGAAGGATTGTTCATTGAGGAAGCTCTTGGAGCGAGTCACTGCCATAGAGATCTGGCTGTGGATGTTGCTAAGCTGGTGTTCGTGAGGGGCCATGACTGGGATGCTGACCAGTGCCTGATAAAGGAGTTTACATCCCCATTACACACAGTGACCAGCACGAGAGAGACCTTTATCTGCCCTGATAGGCCACCACGCAGCGTTACCCACCAGCGGGGCTGTATCTGTGCAGTGTGGAAGGAGGTAGCAGGGGGAGTCAGTTTGGGGGATTCCTAGATCCTCTCAGGGCCATTAATCTGACTCTGAGATGGGAACATCTCTGCACTTCCAGCCTTTGGGGGAGTCTCTGCCCATGGAGGGGAGTGAAACAGCCACAGAGGGCAGCAGTGAGTGCTGGGGCCCTGCTGTAGGGGCCACCCTGTGCTACAGAGTCAGTTGTGTGGTGGATATGGTCCCAGTGTGATAGAGGGATGGGGAGTAGGTGTCTGTTACAGCTATCCCCCTATTCCATTTTGTTTCTTACAGCTGTCCCCATACTCCATTTTTGTTCTCCTCCTGTGGCCGCCCCTCCCTGGCTGTTAAGTTGTTTACCAGGGCCACTGCCCTTCTCAAAGGGAGGGCCCCTTAAGTTGTTCACCAAGAGCCATTGCCCTTCTCAAAGGGATGGCCACTTGTGCTGCGTGCTAAGTGGGACCACTGCCCTGTTCAAAGGGTTGGTCCTGTTATCACCTCGTTAAACCTGGGCTTGGTGTAGGGTAGGCAATGTCCAGAGCTGCAAGACCTAATGTGTTTTTGAGATCCTGGGCATGAGTCATAGGCCTCATGTGCTTTTGTGTCCTGAGGTGTGAACTCACACCTGTTGTTCAGGACTCTGCCCAGGCACGTCTCTGTGCTCACCTGCAGTTTTTCCCTGTGTCTCCTCCCCTGTGACAGAGGGAGCCTATCAGGATTACTGGCGGGAAACTGCCTGAGTTTGCCTTTAAAAACAGGCATTTTTGAAACAAACATTGGAAAGGTTCCTGCATTGCTGCCTTGTCTGATCAGCCAGGGGTTCTGGGGGGTCCTTTCTACGCTCTCATTTTATTTTTGAGCGTACCCCCATTTTTTAACCCGCCCCCCCACGAAGAACGAACTGCTGCCTTGGGGACTGATAAGAATCCCTCTGTGAAACTTTCTATACTTTTATTTTATTATTTTAGCTGCTGGCTCTGTTTCCCCAGCACACAGACTCAAGCTAAACCTTGGTCTGTGTCTTAAAACCTCTCTTAAACTCTGTGGCACTTTGCTGCTAAAAATAAGTTTGTGCCGCTGCTAAGCTCTGCTCCTGTGGGCTTTGCTTCGGGGCTCACTGCTTTCAGCCGTATCCACTACTGCAGCCACCATCCCTTGGCTTCCTTGGGGGCTGCCTTGGGAGCTGTATCATGGGCACATACCACTCTGCCCTCTGTAACTTCCCCATAGCATAAGGTGCACCATAGGTTTTGCTTTTTAATTTAATAAGTCATAGTTTGCTAAGATTGTAGCGCTTGTAAGTTTCACCTGCCTTGCTATAGTTTGCTGTTTTGTTGCTCTGTATAGTTGCTTGATATAGTTTTGCTTAGAATTATGATATTTGTTGTTTTGCCTAGTCGTTGGTTAAGAGAGATTTAAAAAGCCATTGCCTGGTTGTATTCTGTACCGGTTTTGTTACTTCGTATAAGCTGCTTGTCATTTTATATAAATTTGATTAAGTTAGACGACAGATAAGGTTTTTGCTGTTTGAATTCATCTTCCCACTGTCCTGATCTCTCCCTGAACTTTCCCGTGTCTGTTTTTCCCTCGCTCCAATCTCCCCCTCTGTGTACTTCTCCGTGTCTCCCTGTTGTAACCCTTTGCTGCTTTTTCCCCCGTATCTGCACTCTCCCTGAACTTTCCAACTCTTTGCTGCTTTTCCCTCCGCATCTGCATCACCCTCCGAACTTCCCAAACCCCTTACTGCTTCTCCCCCTGGGTAACTTCCCAAACCCTTTGCCGCTTCTTTCCTTTTTTTTTTTTGGGTGTCCGCTGGTTGCTTAAACCTCCCTCTAGCCCTTCTTTACACTTCTCTGCTGCCTCTCCCTGTATCCCCTGTGTTCATGCTCCCGCTTCTCCGCTGCCCCTCCCCTACCGAAGATCACCATCACACTGCTCCGTTTGTCTTCACCCCGCTGCTCCGCAACTTCCCTGAAGTGCTCTCCGCTGCTGCAACCTGTTTCTTCCCTCAGCCGTCTCCCTCATTCTCCACGTGCCTTCTCATCGCTTGCACGTTCAGCGCCCTCCCCTCTTGCTGCTCCCAGACTCCCCTTAAGTGCGCTCCAGCTGCTCTTGTCTCCCGTACGTCCAGCCCGCAGGCTCCTGAAGACTGCTCTGGGCTTCACCCCGCAGGGCTTCAGAGTCTCTCGCTGCTTGCAGCTGCACTCTCCTCTCATCAGTTGCCACTGATCATTCACTCCCCTCCCCACTCTTGTTTCTTGACCCAGCCTTTAGGTACACTCTTGCAGATTATCTGCTATCACAGCCTCACAAATTAAGTCATTAATTTTCTTTTATACTGTTACATTGCATAATTTCACTTATCATCCATATTGTATCATTGCACTGTGATTCACATTTTACTTGTGGTTATAACACCCCATTGGTTGCCTCCACTTTTCTGATATACTTTGTATTTGCATTGATGCCATTGGGTCACATTGTGTATAAAGCTATTAACCACTTAATACATTCCATCTGAGATTGTTGACCATTTTATATAGAAGCTACCATTTTACTTTGCATTTCTTTTTGGTACATTTTACATTCCACACTGTATCTAGAGTTGTTCCTATATAAAGTTGAGTTGCATATTGACTGTACTGTATCCCATTGTGCTGAACCCCACTTACTGTACCCCACTGTTAGAACTCCCTACATTGTTCAGTAAGAAGAACCCCCCCATCATTGTCTATTGTAAACACCCTATACACCCCATCCCATCATATTTCATTGTTAAATTCCCACGACTTCCTTTTTCCTTTAATAAAGAAATTAATTGGCACCCCACCTGTGTGGTAATTGCTCCCCAAGATCCCATATACCTGCGGGCAGGGACAGTAGGGAGAGCTGAGGAAAAGAATTTGGTGGCTGAGCCCAGGGAAGTGGAGTGAGAGCCTGTCATAAGTAGATAGGTAAGGGTTAAGTTTCTTTTACCTGTAAAGGGTAAACAAAGGGGGAACCAAACACCTGACCAGAGGACCAATCAGAGAACTGGATTTTTTAAAAGTCAGGGGCGGGAATTGGGTAATCTGGGCCTTTGTTGTTTTCGTCGGCTGTGAGTAAACAAGTTTCTCTCTAACTCCAATCTTCTTTCTAAATTCTACTAAAAGTCTGTGAGTACAAAAGGAAACAAAGTAATCGGCTGTGATGTGGTTTGATTTGTATTTACTGTGTGTTGATTTGCTGGACTGTTTTAAATTGGCTATTTTTTAAATCAGACTGGTTATTCATATTTTCTTATAAGCAAGAGCCTGTATTGATCTTTAATGCAGTATTATTGTTCTGTATTTTCTTTCTTTTTATATAAAGTTTTCTTTTTAAACTTGTGGAAGTTCTTTCCTACTGAGGCAAAGGGGAGAGGAATTTTTGTGCCCAAGAGCTCTGTTACATCTGTGACAGGCTAAGGGGGGGGGGGAGGGAAAAGCCCAGGCTGTGGGTTAGTTTCTTATTGTCCCCAGGGCGGGAACAGGCTACGGGGAAAGAGAGAAAGAATCCCTTTAGTTTCCCTGTGTTTGAAGCTGTCTCTTTGGAGAGAAAGGAGACAGGGCTTTCTTGGTATTTTGATGTAAAGAAGATTGCATCTTTCCCTCAGGCTGTTCAGAGAGAAGGGAAGGGACGGGAGATAATTCCCTTGCCTGTGGACTCAGGCTTCTGAGTCTTGGGGGTGGTCTTTCCAGGGGAAGTTGGGGAGGCCAGAGAGGGGGTCCCCCAAGGAGTATTTGGGGAACCCGGGCTGATAAGAGCCATAATCTTATCTGGTGGCAGCGAGATAGATCCAAGCTGGGTACAAGCTTGGGGGAGGTTCACAGTAAGCACCCAGATTTTGTACGCTAAAGTCCAGATTTGGGACAGATGTTTACTACAGAGCCCAGCACCAGGGCTGTGTGAGCGATGGGCCCAGGCTGGGTGAATCACTCCAACTCATGGGAAGAAGCCCAGGCAGTTCATCTCCTGTTCTCACCACATGTTCACTCAACCACATGGCTCCTCTCCAATTCCACGTCCATTGCCTGGGCACCTTCCTATAACAACCACACACCTGCCCCCATCTTGCCCTGCTCTGTACCCAGCAGCTCGCCCCCTTGGTGCTGTCTCTGGGGAGGGAGCTGGTGACTCTGAACTGGGAGAGTGTCGTGCTTAGGTCAGACAGGGGAGGCTGGAAGCAGGTTGGCTTTGCAGAGTTAAAAGGGTTTTATCGTACACACTCCTAGTGATGCAGCTGATTTAGCAAGAGGGTGCAAATAGTTTATCAGCCACACACACTATGGGAGCCATGAGAGCCTCACAAACATTCGCTTACCTTTGTGTTTCTCTCTCTCTCTGTATCTCCCCTGCTGTAACACAACCAGGCACCAGCACGGCTCCCCTGTGTGCTGAGATGCTGATGCTGAGTGTGTGACATTAACCCCTGTCATTTCACAGATCCACATTATTTCTGTTTTCCTGACTTTAATTCCTGGCTTGGCTGCCTGACAATGAGTAGAATTGGGAATCAGGACCGTGCAGGGACAGAGCTGGTTGGGCTGGCCCCTCCCCTGTTATTTCCCATGGCCCCGGGAGAGGTGGGGAGGCCAGCAGCAGAAAGGTCAGTGCAGACCAGGAACATGTGCTGGGAAGGTGCTTTGGAGAGGAAGCCCAGGATGGAGTCAGAGCCATGAAGGGAGTGGGGTCCCTGCACTCACAGAGCTGCTGGATCTGTGAGGCCCCAGAGGAACCTCTCCCAGGCTGTAGGGCAAACTCCTGCAGGAGTCGGGAACAGCCCCAAACATCCCCACATTGGGTTCCCAGCACCCGGTGATGTCTTAGACCTGCCTCATGTCACCAGCGCACAAAGCACGGCAGGCACCACATCCACCAATGGATAAACAGATTGAAAATCCCTGCCCCTGGGGAGAGGAGGGAGCAGGAGAGAATTCCAGGGATGAATGTGAGTCATGCGGTTGGTGACCGGCTAGATGGTGCTGGGACCCTGGGCAGATGAAGGGCTGTAAGGACTGAACAGAACAGAACATGGGGGAGCAGCACTACCCAGCTGCTACCATGGCAGTTGGCTGGACACTGAGTTACTGGGTTAAACTCCCAACTACTCATTATATAATAATATTAAATTCTGATATAAAATCCTCTGCAGCCTGTGACCCATTTCCCCAGCTGCCGTTCCCGGCTGCTGCCTCTCCCAACTCACCAAAGGAGCTTCCTGTTCTGTCCTGCTCCCCGCCCCAACATCGCCCTCGGCTCCCTGCCTCCCATGTCAATGGTGTGTGTGTGGGGGGGTAAGTGAAGATTTTCAGCCATTCTGGGCGCTGGCTGTATGGAGCAGGGACCCAGTCACACAGAGCAGCCCCCCTTGGGTGGGGAGTGACCCCTCATCCTGCTGCATCTGAGGCAGATCAGGACTGACCAAGTGTCCCACTAGCAGCCGGGAGATCCCATTTCTGAAATGAGGGAGGCTCCTGGTGTTATATCCTTGGGGGCAGCAGCTTTAGGAAAAAATCACTGGAGACACAGAAAGTTGTATACTTTGGAGAAGCCATTTATTGCTACACACAGAACTAACCAACAGCCAGCCAAACAGGTTGGGCTATCCCCTAATAATCTGACTCAGTTGCCATAGCAACACAAGATTCTATTGCCATGACAACCAAATACACAACATATTTCTCCCCCCTTAATAAGAATGTCCCCAAAATAAAACAAACACTAACTAGAGAAGGAGGGTAGACTGCCTTCATTCCCGGCTAAACCCCGGGGATTATTTTGCCTTGTAACCGTGGGTTCGCCCTAGCTAAAGATCCAGCTGACAAGGAGGCCTTCAGTCTCTAGGTGGAGTACGGAGGACTTAGGGTGTTGTTGCACCCAAAAGTGTCTTGGGCGCGGGCCTGATAATGAGCTCAGGGTTCGTAGGGCGAAGGGGTGAGGATGGGGTATCAGCTTGTGCCGGGCAGAGGGGTATCTCTGCCACTGTCAGGAATGGAGGGGAAAAGTCAGGAACAGGTGACTCTTGATTCAGTGTCTCGCTGGAGGTGGTGAAGTCAGGCAACTCAACTGATGATGTGTCCTGAGGACTGGTATGACCTGGCAGCAGCTGATCTACATGTCGTCGCCAGGTGAGATCTTCTGCAGTCCGGACTGTGTAGGAAACAGGTCCCGTTTGAGCAATGACAATGGCAGGAAACTCATTTAGAAGTATAATTCTGAGCCAAATCCAGCCTTCCTCAGCTAAAGGTTCAGTCTTTTGCTCTGGGTGCACGCCTGATGACTTGATCTTGCTGCTGACATTGCACAATTTGTCAGGGTTCAGAAGGTTTCAGCAGATCAAAGCAAGTGCGCAGCTGTCGTCCCATCATTAGAAATGCTGGGGATGCCTTGGTCGTAGCATGAGGTGTGTTTCTGTAGGAGAGTAAGAAGGTGTCCAGATGCTTTTGAATGAATAATTGTCCCCTTGCCAATTTCAAAGCTTGTTTCATTGTCTGCACAAATCTTTCATCTAATCCATTAGTGGATGGATGATATGGTGCTGAATTGATGTGGTGTATCCCATTTGCCTTCATAAACTTTTGAAACTCCTGAGAAACGAGCTTTGGTCCGTTGTCACTCACAAGTTGTTCTGGCAGACCGAAACGACTAAAGAGTCCCCGTAGTTTTTGGATAGTACTCTGCAGTAGTAGATTGCATTATAGAGACTTCTGGCCATTTAGAATGGGCATCTACCACCACCAAGAACACACTTCCTTCAGGGGAACAGCAAAGTCAACATGAATACGTTGTCATGGGTTTTCAGGCCAGTCCCATGGATGTAGGGGTGCCCACTGGGGTGCATTCCTCACACCATGACATGAAATACAAGCTCTTGCCTTCTCTTCAATAGCACTGTCCAACCCAGGCCACCAAAATTAGCTTTGTGCAATTTCCTTCATGCGCACTACTCCACAGTGACCGGAATGGAACTGTTCTAACTTCTGTGATCTCAGTGGTGGTGGGATAATGACACGTCTCCCCCACAACAAACAACCAGATTGGACTGATAACACTCTCCTCCTGGATATGTAGGTAACAAGGTTGAGTGACACCAGAGAGGTTCGTTAAGATGTTCCATACATCACCAGGTCCATAACTTGGGACAATATTGGGTCAACTCGAGTTGCATTCTATACCTGAATACCGGTGATAGGTGTATTCTCTACCTGTTGTGGCAAATTGCCGGTACTGTTCTGCTGGGTCTCGCGCTTTCTCTTCTCTGGGGTAGGTTCAGGGCGCTATTGCTTGCCTCTGAACCAGTTCTTAATCACTCCACTAGTGTCCTTGGAGGAGGGGAGTGGAGAGGGAGGGACCTGGGCCCGCCCTCTACTCCAGGTCCCAACCCAGGGGCCCTGGGGGTTGTGGTGAACCACTTGACTTAGCGGTTCCTTCCCCTGGGTTCCTTCCCTCTCATACCCTTCAGCTTGTGAAGGGCTTCTTGCCTCTCTTCTACACAAGCCTGTTGCCCCTTACCTAGGGTTTCTTTAGGGCTTCACAATCCACCGCAGCACTCCTCCAAACCTTCTATTTCTCTCTGGTCAAACTCTTCTCTTCTGGAACCTGCACTCTGCTCCAGTCCAACCTTTCTCCTTCAACTACCACACCCTGTCTGACTGAAGCAGGGGTTTTTATCACATGACTGGAGTCAGGTGCTCTAATTGGAGTCAGGTGCTCTACCTGGAGTCAGGTGCTCTAATTGGAGTCAGGTGCTCTAACTGGAGCCAGGTGCTCTAATTGGTCACAGCTGTTCTAGTTAATCTAAAGCAAACCTTCCTCCCTTGGCAGGGAATAAGGCCCCCTGCTAACACTCTTATGCTGCCCTCTGGCCATGCTGTATCACACTGTTCAAAGTAAAAGATTTCCTTCTGGGCAATATCTCGATGGATGATGGGCAACGGCAGCCTTGAGAGACCATCTGCATTGCCGTGTAGAGTGGATTTCCTATATTTGATAGGAATATCAAATGGTGGATTCTCTGCAGCTTGAGGTCTTCAAGCCACAATTTTGAGGACTTCAATAACTCGGTCATGGGTTAGGGGTTGTTATAAAAGTGGATGGGTGGGGTTCTGTGGCATGCCTTGTGCAGGAGGTCAGACTAGATGATCATGTTGGTCCCTTCTGACCTATGAGTCTATGATTCTATATGTATGCGCGGAAAGCAACAATGCCCACTGTTGCATATTACTAGCGGCTAATGGAGAAATGCCTGGGTGGGTTCCAAAAATTGAAGTTGGGGTCAATGGTCAATGAGAAGAGTAAACTTCCATCCAAACAGGTATTGATGAAACTTCCGAATTCCGAAAATGATTCCCAATGCCTCACGTTCGATTTGGGCATAGTTAGTTTCCGCTTTGCTTAGAAGCAAAAGCAATAGGTCTCTCTTCTCCCAAAGGCATAATGTGTGACATGACTGCTCCCACTCCATAAAGGGACACATTGCAGGCCAACTGTAGGGGTAAGGATGAATTAAAGTGCATCAGAACTTCAGAATTTAGCAATGCATCCTCAGCTTTGTTAAATGCAACATCACAGGCTTCAGTCCACTTCCAGGCCTTGTTCTGCCCAAGGAGTCCATGAAGTGGTTTTAGCAGTGTGGCTAACTGTGAGATAAACTTTCCATTACAGTTCTATAGTCCTAGAAATGAGCAAAGCCGGCTAACATTTCAAGGAGGGGGAGCCTCCACAATAGCCTTAACTTGGGAAGGGGCCTTACGAAGACCTGTAGCATCAGTGATGTCTCCCAAATATTCAACAGAGGGCTGGAAGAATTCACACTTGTCTTTGCAGACTTGCAGTCAATACTCTTCCAGTCTTTGTAGGGTAGCTTCTATACACCTTAGGTGATCCTCCTCATTCCTTCCAGTGACCAGGATATCATCCAGATAGTACTTAACTCCTGGCAAGTCACACAAGATCTGGTCCAAACGGTGGGCAACAGTATCGATAAAGCCCCTTATGCGTCACAATAGTCAACAGCTCTTGGGACTTTTCATCAATGTGCATCTGTAAATATGCTTGACTCAGATCAATCTTACTGAACTTTTGTCCCCTAGCCAGGCCTGCGAAGAGGTCATCGATAAGGGGAAGTGGGTATTGCTCTGCTCATAACAGTGGGTTGACAGTGGCACAGTTTGGGCTCCCAGATATTTTGGTTGACTGTCAGGTTTAATGTTCAATGTCACCATGATTCCCTACATACTTTCCAGATCCTCTTCAAAAACAGCAGCATGTTTCCTTAGTCTAGTGGTCAGACCGGTTTCTTCTGCAGTCACTCAGTGCACTTCTGTCCAATTCAGCTGGATCTTCCTAAGCCAAGACCTACCCATTAAGGCTGGGTAATTACCTCTCACCACAAACAGTGGCAATTTAGCAGCCTGTCCATTGAGCTCCACCTTAACATCAGTAATGCCCAACATGGGCACAGCTTTTCCTATATATGTCTTCAGCACTGTTTTTGTTGCTTTAATTGGAAGATGCTGTAGCTTTTCTTTATACACAATCTCAGAGACCAGTGAGACGGCTGCACTGGTATCCAGTTCCATGCATATAGGTTTGCCGTCCAACAACGGGGTTACTTAGTATTCCTGTGAGCCCACTGCCAAAGCCCTCATCCTGCCACACCCTGACCCTCTGCCTGAGCCCTGAGCCCCTCCAGCACCCCAAACACCTTATCCTCAGTTCCAGCCAGAGTCCTCACCCCCTACCACCCCTACTTTTGCCCTGAGCCCCTCCCACATTCCAAATCCTTCATCTGAAGCCACACCCCACAGCCTTCACCCCTGCACCCCATCCCTCTGCACCCCTCCCATCCCAAAACTTCCTCCCAGAGCCTGCATCTTGCACCCCAATCCCCTGCCCCAGCCTAGGGTCTGCACCCCAGACCTCGTCCCTCACCCAAACTCTCACCCAGAGCCTTGGCAGGTGGGGAGCGGAGTTTGGGGGCGGGGCAGAGTTTGGGCAGGGGTGGGTTCTGGGCACCACCAAAATTTCTACAAACATGGCACCTATGATAGCAGGGAGTAGGTCTTAGCCCCTACAACACTTAAGAATATTGGCAACTTCTTTGCTTCTGTAATGTCATCTGCAAGAACAAAAAGCTCAAAACGCTCAGTATACACATGCCATTGCATTATAATGCCCTCAAAAGGTTCCAGGGGCCCTGTAAGTGTAGCCATGGTTTTCGTTTCAGTTTCACAGTCAGTGCAAACAAGCCAGTTCTCACTCCGGTCCAGCAGCAAATAAGGTTGGTTTGTTTGTTTTTGTACCTTAACTTCTACTTCCTTCTGTTGCTGGGGCAGCACAGAGATCCCATCCTTGTCGCCACCTTGTTATATCCTTGGGGGCAGCAGCTTTAGGAAGAAATCACTGGAGACACAGAGAGCTTTAAACCTTGGAGCAGCCATTTATTGCTACACACAAAACAACCAACAGCCAGCCCAACAGGCTGGGCTATCCCTTAATAATCTGACTCAGTTGCCACAGCAACACAAGATTCTATTACCATGACAACCAAATACACAACATCCCCTTCATGAACTTGTGGGGTTTGTTTGATTGTTTGACTGAGAAGAACAGTAGAAAGAGAAGAGAGTTACACACTCCACACATATATCACAACATCCAACCAATAAGCAAAACTACAGCATTTTTACCTCCACTCCTTGACCTAATTTTTGCAATTTACATTTATTAAAATATCTCCCAATGGTATATAAATCTTCACTACCTGCTTTATAAAGTTAATGAGCTCTGACATTGTATAATGCTGAGACAAGGTGCATCAGGTAATATCTTTTATTGGACCATCCTCTACTAGCGAAAGAGACAAGCTTTCAAGCTACATAGTGTTCTTCCGCAGGTATGAAGAAGATCTGAAGAAGAGCTCTGTGTAAGCTCGAGAGCTTGTGTCTCTCACGAACGGAAGTTGGTCCAATAAAAGATATTACTTCACCCACCTTGTCTCCCTGATATCCTGGGACCGACATGGCTCCAGCAACACTGCAAACTACTCTATAATGCTGTCAAGTTATTCTCCCTAGAGATGTTCATCTAGGACACAAAGACCTTAAAGGTGCCTAAGGTGGCACCTTAAAGACTATCAAATTTATTTGGGCATAAACTTTCATAGACTGGAATCCACTTCATACATCTGATGAAGTGGGCTCAATCCTACGAAAATTTTGCCCAAATAAATGTGTTTGTGTGTAAGGTGCCACAGGACTCCTCATTGTTTTTACTGAAACAGACTAACATGGCTACCCCTCTGAAACTTGTTACCTGGGACAGTTGTGGCCTTTTCCAGCCTGTGACACAATGTACCCCTGCGTTCACACCCTACACACTATTATAATAATCTTTGTACAAAAGAAGTGTCTTGTAAGGTATCATTTTAAAACTCATAAGTTGCTGGTCAATATTGTCCTGATAACATATGTGTGGCAACATTGTGTGAGAAGTTCTAAGATTTCCCTGTATGGTGTTATTAATACATGTTCCAAACCACAGCCCTGCCCAAAGAGAAACTGGCAAACAGGTCTATTCTAAACCAAGGAATTACACATAGACACCCTGTCTCCTGAATCTCCGCTGGAAATGCTTCTCAAAGAGAGGGCAGGACTATCAAAAGAAGGAAACACCCCAAGACACTCCTCTCTCTCTGCTCATTGTAATCACCACACTGTAAACCCTGTATATGATGGAAACCATTTCAAGCCATGGGGTGTGGCAGCACCTGCAGTGCCCCTCGTTCCAGCAGCTATGGCATGCTGGGGAGAAAAGATTTGAACTTGGGTCTTTCCCCATTTGTGTAGAGTACCTGAGTGTCTGACCTATGGGACAGGTCTCTCAGTGTTTCCTGCTGAAGCTGTTCCACTGTGTATGAATACAGAAATAGTCCTTAGGCCAGGCAGAGAGTGAGACTGACTCGAGTTCAGTGGTTAGAGCATCATGTGGGAAACCCAATATGCTGTCCCCGTGCTCCAATGCAGGGTGAATTATTCGTAGATTGTGGAAGAGCTTCAACAGGATAGACTGAGGGAGACCCACATCAGAGTGATCAGGCATCTCAGCCCTCTCTTGGGAAGGAAGATATCCAACTTCAAGTCCCTTCTCCACCTCTGGAAGAGGGTAGAATTGAACCAGGCTCTCCTACATGCTAGGGGAGTGCTCTAATCACTGGATTAAAGGTTGGGGGTGAAGAAGGTCACCCCTTTTTTGTTTTTTGCAAGAAAAAGCTAACGCCATGACAGGGTGCACAGGTGTGAATCTCGCATGAGGAGAAATGCCTCCCTCCAGCCCAGACTCAGGCCTCTAAATCCCTTTGAGGGGCAGGGCTTAGGAAACCCCCCTTTCCTCAGCATTTCCTATTGGCTAATTTGGACACCTTCCTCCTCAGCATGTGGCTTTTGTGGATCCCATTGTCAGGCCCCCATCTCTCCCCATGCAGTGCACATGGAGCCTGCACACCTCACTTGGGGTTGTCGTGGGTTCCATTAGGCTTCAGGCTGTCTATGCACTAGACATTACAATGCTGAGTCCAAGTCCCCTTTGTCCCTGCCTGGACTCTGGGGAAGGCCTCACTCAGGGCTGGAATCAGGCAGAGGAGTTCTATGCCCATATGCAGGCTCTGTTCCTTGAGACTATGGCAGAATCTCAGCTTGCATTTTAAAAAAAGAATAAGTCTCTAGCTCTTGTGGTTGTACAGAAAAGCTTGAAAATGTGACTTGAATGTGATTAACACAGTGACGCCTGCCTGAGTCTGCAGAGAGCCTGAATAGAGCTATGAACCAGGGAGTTGTCCCATACAATGCAAGGGGAGATAAGTCCCAGCCCCTCTGCTCTGAGGTCCCTGCCAACCCCCCCAAGATGGGAGAGCACAGTGGGCCTGTTCCCCCACCAAAGGAGAGACACCCTGGCTGCCAGGAAAGTACTTCGGGAACCCAGCCACCATCCCCACCTCTCTGAGTTCAAGAGGGGACCCTGAGAGGGGCCCTGCTGCTGCTCAGGGAGGGAAGAAGGGAGCCCCAGGGCCCTGAACCTAAGGGATGGGTCTCTGTGCCACCCCCACTCCAGGGGGCAGAGGCATCAAGAGCTCCATGTTGTGGTGCCTAGATGAGACCCAGAAAGATTCAGACAGGAGAAAGACTGACCTGCAGCTCCACCTTCCATATTTCTGAGGCTGTATCTGTGCAATTTCCTTCATCTATAGTGTAAGCTGACCAGACCGGGATTTGGCTGCACTCGTTGTAAAAGGTTGCGAAATGATGTTCCTCCATATTTCGGGCAACTGTTAGATCCATTTGTAATGTCAAACCCTTGGGGCTCAATTCCTCTGTAGAAATAGTGTCTGCATTTACTGAAAGCGGGGACCCCTTCAGCCAGCGCCAGCCCAGCCCAGAGCGAGGCAAAGTCCAGCAGTGTGAGGGGCCCCATGGCTCACAGTGTCAGAGCCAGTCCCTTTGCAGCTGCTATTTATACCATTCCTCGGAGAGCCACCTCCACTACCCATCTCGGGCTGAGGAATCTGTGGGCTTCCTGCCAGGGCCTTCCCAAGGGCTGGGCCAGGCCATGCAGCCACAGCCCTGAGCTGGGGCAATGCAGGGCTCGACGAGGGCTGTGCAAATAATCGGTTCAGTTGAAAGTCCAGCAGACTGATTTTGGGTCAAGCCCAAATTAAAATGTTTCAATTTTTTTGGTGAAACTAAATGTTGCAAAATGTTTTTTGTTTCATATTGAACAAAATGTTTCATTTCAATGTCATGTTTTTTAAAGTATATTTAAATAGTTGTTTAAAAAAGAACAGTGACAGGAAATCCGAAACAAAATGTCTTTCCAAAACAAAAAGTCAAAACAATTAGTTGCGTAGAAATTCCAAAAGAAACTGTTCTGACATTTCCCCACAATTGTTTTCTTTTTTCCTCTTTTTTTTTTTTTTTTTTACTGAAACAATTAGACTACAGCAGCTCAGAATCAGAAATTGTTTTGGTTGACCTGAATCTGCATTTCTGGAGGAAAAAAGGTTTTGCATCACAATCTTCCCAGCACAAACCTTCCAGGAGCTGAAGGCCGTGCACGGAGCAAGCAGCTCATTCCCTCTCTGCAGCTGCAGGTTCTCTGCAATGGCTGGCTCCTTTGGTTGGACATGTGTTCAGTGGAGCCCAGGTCCCCCCGTAAAACGCCCTCACCCTCACCCACCCCTGGGCCAAATGTTACAGTGTCTGTGCAAAACCACTACACCTGCAACAAACCAGAGTCCTGTGCCCAGACAGTTCCCCACAGTCATTTAAGGAGTAATCATTCACTACTACCACCACTGACCTACACCGATCACCCAGCAGCGAGTGCTATATACATCCACACAGACATGCTCGGCTCAGCCAGACAAACACCCTGGGGGTACATCAGCACAGCGATAAAACCCCTGTGGTACTGAGGGCTTGTCTACACTGGCACTAGCGGCAGCTCCAGGCACCAGTGCAGCAAGCACATGCCTGGGGCGGCAAGCCGTGGGGGGCAGCTTGTCGGTCCCTGTGAGGGCGGCAGTCAGGCTGCCTTTGGAGGAGCGCGTGCAGGAGGTCCTCCGGTTCCATGGCTTCGGTGGTAATTTGGCAGCGGGGACGCTGAAGGAGCGACACCGGTGGACCTCCTGCAGGCACACCTCCGAAAGCCCCCTGACTGCCGTGCTTGGGGCAGAAAAAAACATAGAGCCGCCCCTGACTGGCAAGTCACAGCGCAGTAACTTGCTGGCTCAGGGGGTGAAAAATCACACACCCCCACCCCCGAGCGCAGCAAGGTTAAGCGCTGTAATACGCCAGTGAAGACAGGCTTAAAGTGCTGGGAGCTGTGCTCAGAGCTAATCCCTCATGGAGGTGGATTACATAGCGGGCTGGGAGAGCTCTCTCCCAAGTGCTCGTGGGTGACCACAGAGGCAGATCAAAGTGCTACCACCCGAGCGCTCTCACGTCAGCGCTTTGAGGTTTGTAGTGTAGACTTAGCCTGAGTCTCAGAGCCTTGGTCAACTGACTCTGGCCATGGGCTTCGGCTGCAAAGCTAGAAACAGCTGTGTAGATATTAGCAGAGAATCCTGTGGCACCTTATAGACTAACAGACATTTTGGAGCGTGAGCTTTCGTGGGTGAATACCCGCTTTGTCAGACGCAGGTAGTGGAGATTTCCAGGGTTAGGTATATATATGCTAGCAAGCAAGCTAGAGATAACGAGGTTAGTTCAATCAGGGAGGATGGGTCCCTGTTCTAGCAGTAGAGGTGTGAAAACCAAGGGAGGAGAAACTGGTTCTGTAATTGGCAAGCCATTCACAGTCTTTGTTTAGTCCAGAGCTGATGGTGTCAAATTTGCAAATGAACTGAAGCTCAGCAGTTTCTCTTTGAAGTCTGGTCCTGAAGTTTTTTTGCTGCAGGATGGCCACCTTAAGGTCTGCTATAGTGTGGCCAGGGAGGTTGAAGTGCTCTCCTACAGGTTTTTGTATATTGCCATTTCTGATATCTGATTTGTGTCCATTTATCCTTTTCCATAGTGACTGTCCAGTTTGGCCGATGTACATAGCAGAGGGGCATTGCTGGCATATGATGGTGTATATGACATTGGTGGATGTGCAGGTGAATGAACCAGTGATGGTGTGGCTGATCTGGTTAGGTCCTGTGATGGTGTCACTGGTGTAGATATGTGGGCAGAGTTGGCATCGAGGTTTGTTGCATGGATTGGTTCCTGAGCTAGAGTTACTATGGTACAGTGTGCAGTTGCTGGTGAGAATACGTTTCAGGTTGGCGGGTTGTCTGTGGGCAAGGATTGGCCTGCCACCCAAGACCTGTGAAAATTTGGCATCATTGTCCAGGATGGGTTGTAGATCCCTGATGATGCATTGGAGGGGTTTTAGCTGGGGGCTGTATGTGATGGCCAGTGGAGTCCTGTTGGTTTCTTTCTTGGGTTTGTCTTGTAGTAGGAGGCTTCTGGGTACACGTCTGGCTCTGTTGATCTGTTTCCTAATTTCCTCGTGCGGGTATTGTAGTTTTGAGAATGCTTGGTGGAGATTTTGTAGGTGTTGGTCTCTGTCTGAGGGGTTAGAGCAGATGCGGTTGTACCTCAGTGCTTGGCTGTAGACAATGGATCGTGTGATGTGCCCGGGATGGAAGCTGGAGGCATGAAGGTAGGCATAGCGGTTGGTAGGTTTTCGATATAGGGTGGTGTTAATGTGACCATCACTTATTTGCACTGTGGTGTCTAGAAAGTGGACCTCCCATGTAGATTGGTACAGGCTGAGGTTGATGGTGGGGTGGAAGTTGTTGAAATCGTGGTGGAATTTTTCCAGAGTCTCCTTTCCATGGGTCCAGATGATGAAGATGTCATCAATGTAGCGTAGGTAGAGAAGGGGCGTGAGTGGACGAGAGCTGAGGAAGCGTTGTTCCAGGTCAGCCATAAAAATATTGGCGTATTGTGGGGCCATGCGGGTGCCCATAGCAGTGCCACTGATCTGGAGATATATATTGTCATCAAACTTGAAATAGTTGTGTGTGAGTATAAAGGCACAGAGCCCAGCAGCCAGTTGTGCTGTGGCATCATCAGGGATACTGTTCCTGACAGCTTGTATTCCATCTGTGTGTGGGATGTTTGTGTAGAGAACCTCTACATCCATGGTGGCTAGGATGGTGTTTTCTGGGAGGTGACCAATGCATTGTAGTTTCCTCAGGAAATCAGTGGTGTCACGGAGATAGCTGGGAGTGCTGGTGGCATAGGGTCTGAGTAGAGAGTCCACATATCCAGACAGTCCTTCAGTGAGAATGCCAATGCCCGAGATGATGGGGCGTCCAGGATTTCCGGGTTTGTGGATCTTGGGTCGTAGATAGAATAACCCTGGTCGTGGCTCTAAGGGTATGCTGATTTGTTCCGGTGTTAGTGTAGGGAATGTCCTGAGTAGATGGTGCAGTTCCTTAGTGTATTCCTCAGTGGGATCTGAGGGAAGTGACCTGTAGAATTTGGTATTGGAGAGTTGTCTGGCGGCCTCCTTTTGGTAGTCAGACCTGTTCATGATGACAACAGCACCTCCTTTATCAGCCTCTTTGATGATAATGTCAGGGTGGTTTCTGAGGCTGTGGATGGCATTGCGTTCTGCACGACTTAGGTTATGAGGCAAGTGGTGTTGTTTTTCCACGATTTCTGCCTGTGCATGTCGGCGGAAGCATTCAATGTATAGGTCCAGACTGTCATTTCGACCCTCAGGAGGAGTCCATGTGGAGTTCTTCTTCTTGTGCTGTTGGCTGAGCCCTCCCCCCTCACCAGGTTTCAGAGCCTGGGTTCCAGCCTGATCCTAAGTGTCTACACGGCTATTTTTAGTCCCAGGAGCCCAAGTCAGTTGCTTGTTAGCATCTAAGAGCCCTGCCTGCCATGTCTCTCCAGCGAGTCCTTCTTACATCATTCCATGTCATAGCAGCGTCACCTGCCCCCACTCTCTGCATAAAGCAAAACCCTGCACATAACTAGGGTCTGTGCTCACATGAGAAACTCCAGCTCCCCTACCTGTACCATGTGAGGAACAGTATTTCCTTTGATCAGTTTTGAATTTGCCTCCTTTATCAATAGTCAAATGCCCCAGTTCTTGCATTGTGGAGGAGGGAGCTGATCTCCTGCCTCTGTCCCATTCATTGTTTCACATGCTTTTAGCAAGACCCCTCTTATTTGCCTCTTGTAAGGGAAACAATCCCAGTCTCTTCTTCCTCTCTCATGTGTCATTCTCCTGGTCTATCTACAAACCTCTTCTCTTCCTGCTAGATCTGCCTGCCCCTTTGTACACTGTCCCCAAGCACAGCTATTCACCCAACCCTATATTCCCACTGAGCACTCAAACTTGTGCAATTGAATGATCCTGGATGATATGGCCCTGGGGAGCTGCTACTGTAACCTTTATGTCTGCTTCCAAAGTCCTGCATAGCTGGGTTTTATTAAAGAGGCAGAATCATTATAAAGACAGCATCACATCAGGGGACCCACGTTCATGTCTGTGCTCCAGCAGTTATTTCTTTACACTGGAACAGCATCATTAGGGCAGAGTGTGCTAACCTCCCGCCAGAACAGCCCAGGTGCTAAGGCAGTCTCTGCAGTGTGGGAGACCTCAATTCAAACACCTCAAGCAAAGAGGGAATTGCACCTGCGTCGCCCAGCTGAGTGCCCTAACCACTCACCTAAAGATTATAATGAAGGCTCCTCTTCAGGCTATTTTGTGGATCTCTTTTAGCCCTTTATTTCCTTTGCTTTCATGTTAAAAAGTGCCTTGAAATTAAACGAACAGGTGCATTTGGGTCAACCAAAGCATTTAGTTCAACCCAAGATGAAACTTTTGTCAGCTTTTCAATTTGCTGGAATTTTTCAGGATTTTCAGTTAAACACTTACAGGTGGTTGCCTGACTTTATGAACCTGAGTTTGAAACTTTTTTCATTGCCTTTGTGATCACTTCCCCTCTTCTCTCACCTCCAAAGGAGGATTGTGAGCAAAATATCAGTGAAGAGCTTCCTTTATGTGGTCAGTTTACCCAGCATTGACAACAATGACGTTTTCACTGATCAGGGTTCCAACCTGACCGTACGGACATAGGGACACATAAACACCACTGGGGACCTTGCTCTGTGATCTGAATAGTTTCTCCACTGTCCTTTCCTGCAATGTTTTCCCTACACATCCATTGTTCATGCCAATGGAATAAGCCTTAAAAGCCTGCATTAGTAAAGAGCAGTGCTGCACTCTCTTATAATATTTGGGGCCTGCTGGGGAGGCCCAAGAACGAGGAAGTGAGTCACAACTATAGGTCCAGCATGGTTGTTTTCACTGTTCAATGCTTCCTCCCCCCAGTGTTATTCCAGAACAATGGTTATATTGATTACATGGGTCACTTATTGCATAGCCAGGCATAGCTCCAATATCAGTAATCGCTCATTGTGGACTTCCCTCATCAGAGAGCTCTTCCAGGAATTCTTTACTCCTGGGGGAATTCTGTGCCTAAAAATCAAAAATTCTGCACACTAGATTTTAAAATTCTGCATATTTTATTTGTCAGAATAACACAATATAATCATGCCAGTTTCAATTATCTTGGTAATTTATTTCAAAATAGCTATCAAGTATGTTTGTAAGAATACAGACTAAAAAAAGAAGATTCTGGTAATGTTTTTGACAAATAGATTCCTTACTAAGCCTATTAATACAGAACTTTGAGTAATTAGTTTAAATTACCATACAGAAAAATATTCCCACACCCATCAGAAGCAGTGAAAAGGCTTGGGGGAGTTAGGGGTAACAGAGGAGCTGAGGGAGAGGAAAGGATCCTGGAGTTTCGTTGGATGTGGGTTGGGAGAAGTATGGAACAGGTTTTTTGGGGGACAGAGGGGAAGAGGATTGTTAGGGAGTTGGACAGTCTCACCCATGAAGATCCTGGCTGACCCCAAGCCTCTCCCATTCAGTTAGGCACGTGTCCCTGTCTCTGCACACATCCCCGATTGCTGTGGGTCTCTGCAGCCTCCTTCCCATCCCCATATGTCCCTACAGACCCCCTACTCAGTGATGAGCTGCCAAAATCTTAATAACTGGTTCCCTATAAAAAGTTCTGATTTAAGGGATGTGCCACAGTATGTATTTTTTATACCAATAGGGTTACCATACATCTGTATTTTCCCTGTCGGATGATGATTTAAGAACCAAAAAGCCTGACATGTCCGGGAAAATACAGATGTATGTTAACCCTACCTAAAGTTCTTTTTTAAAAAGATGGGCCTGAACTAGAAATGAGCTCCACTTCATGTGTGGGTCCTCATCACTCCCTGGGACTGTGCTAGGGTGACCAGATGTACCAATTTTACAGAGACAGTCCTGATTTTTGGGTCTTTTTCTTATATAGGCTTCTATTACCCCCCACCTCCTGTCCCGATTTTTCACACTTGCTGTCTGACCACCCTAGGGTGTGCACATGTGTGGGTTCCAGCTGCTCCCTGCCCCCCTCATTGAAGCAGGTGTGCAGGGTTACTGCCCTGGGAACTGCAGGACACCAGTGGATGTGGGGCCATCTGCAGACAGGGGTGTGGGGCAGGGCTAGCTGGAGTTAGGGGGTATGGGGCTGGCTGCAGGCAGGGCAGAGAGTGCAGAGCTGGCTGGAGATGGGGGGTATGGAGCTGGCTGGAGGCAGGGAAGGGGGTGTGTGGGACTGGCTGGCTTCGGACAGGGCCACAGGGGGGTGCACCAGGGGTTGGCTGGAGACAGGGCAGGGGGTGCGGCAGGGGCTGGCTGTGGGCAGGGGGTGCGGGGCTGGCTGGAGACAGGGGCTGACTTTGGGCAGGGCTGCAGGGGGGTGATCCAGGGGTTGATCAGAGACAGGACAGGAAGTGAGGGGCTGGTGCGGGCTGGGCAGGGGATGTGGCAGAGGCTGGCTGTGGGTAGGGGGCGCGGGGCTGGCTGGAGACAGGGGCTGGCTGCGGGCAGGGGGTTCGGGGCTAGCTGGAGACGGGCTGGCTGCAGGCAGAGGGTGTGGGTCTGGCAGGAGACAGGGGCTGGCTGTGGGCAGGGTGTGCGGGGCTGGCTGGAGAGAGGGGCTGGCTGCGGGCAGGGGGTGTGGGTCTGGCTGGAGAGAGGGGCTGGCTGCGGGCAGGGGGTGTGGGTCTGGCTGGAGACAGGGGCTGGCTGCGGGCAGGGGGTGTGGCAGGGGCTGGCTGGAGACGGGCTGGCTGTGGGCAGGGGGTGTGGCAGGGGCTGGCTGGAGACGGGCTGGCTGTGGGCAGGGGGTGCGGGGCTGGCTGGAGACGGGCTGGCTGCAGGCAGAGGGTGCACATCCGGCTGGAGACAGGGGCTGGCTGTGGGCAGGGGGTGCGGGGCTGGCTGGAGAGAGGGGCTGGCTGCGGGCAGGGGGTGTGGGTCTGGCTGGAGAGAGGGGCTGGCTGCGGGCAGGGGGTGCAGGGCTGGCTGGAGAGAGGGGCTGGTTGCGGGCAGGGGGTGTGGGTCTGGCTGGAGACAGGGGCTGGCTGCGGGCAGGGGGTGTGGCAGGGGCTGGCTGGAGACAGGGGCTGGCTGTGGGCAGGGGGTGTGGCAGGGGCTGGCTGGAGACAGGGGCTGGCTGTGGGCAGGGGGTGCGGGGCTGGCTGGAGTCGGGCTGGCTGCAGGCAGAGGGTGCACATCCGGCTGGAGAGAGGGGCTGGCTGCGGGCAGGGGGTGCGGCAGGGGCTGGCTGGAGACAGGGGCTGGCTGTGGGCAGGGGGTGTGGCAGGGGCTGGCTGGAGAGAGGGGCTGGCTGTGGGCAGGGGGTGCGGGGCTGGCTGGAGACGGGCTGGCTGCAGGCAGGGGGTGCGGGGCTGGCTGGAGACGGGCTGGCTGCGGGCAGGGGGTGTGGGGCTGGCTGGAGAGAGGGGCTGGCTGCGGGCAGGGGGTGCGGCAGGGGCTGGCTGGAGACAGGGGCTGGCTGTGGGCAGGGGGTGTGGCAGGGGCTGGCTGGAGACAGGGGCTGGCTGTGGGCAGGGGGTGTGGGGCTGGCTGGAGACGGGCTGGCTGCAGGCAGAGGGTGCACGTCCGGCTGGAGACAGGGGCTGGCTGTGGGCAGGGGGTGCGGGGCTGGCTGGAGACAGGGGCTGGCTGCGGGCAGGGGGTGTGGGTCTGGCTGGAGAGAGGGGCTGGCTGCGGGCAGGGGGTGCGGCAGGGGCTGGCTGGAGACAGGGGCTGGCTGCAGGCAGGGGGTGCGGGGCTGGCTGGAGACAGGGGCTGGCTGCGGGCAGGGGGTGCGGCAGGGGCTGGCTGGAGACAGGGGCTGGCTGCAGGCAGGGGGTGCGGGGCTGGCTGCAGAGAGGGGCTGGCTGCGGGCAGGGGGTGCGGGGCTGGCTGGAGACAGGGGCTGGCTGCAGGCAGAGGGTACACGTCCGGCTGGAGACAGGGGCTGGCTGTGGGCAGGGGGTGCGGGGCTGGCTGGAGAGAGGGGCTGGCTGTGGGCAGGGTGGCGGCCACTCCCGGGGAGGGCGACTCAGAGCAGACTGAGCAGCAGGACGCAGCCCAGTCCCAGGCCTATCAAAGCAGCTGGGGACCCACCAGGCAGCAGCAGGAGCCCCAGGGCCAGGGGTTGGGGGAGCAGCAGCAGCAGCTGGGCCCGTGTCCAGGGCCAGGTGGTGACTCACATGGCTCCTGCAGCAGCACCCCTGGTGGCTGGAGGAGGAATTACATCACTTCCTGGCCAGAGCCCATCAAAGCCGCAGAGCCCCCTCGCAGGGAAATAGGTTAACAACCGGTTCTAAAACTGCTTAAAATTTAACAACCTGTTCGCGCGAACCGGCTCCAGCTCACTGCTGCCCCTACTCCCGTCCTCATGTGGCCTTGCACCCCCACTTCCATTCAGCCCCTGACTCAGCACTGTCACCCCACTAATTCCCGAGCCCTTGCCCCAGTCCGTGCCCCCCACTAGCCATTCTGAACCCCAGTCTGGACCCACCCAGCAGCCCCGTGTGCCCGGCTCTGTCTGTCTTAACCTGGCTCTGAGGGCAGGGTGCTGTGATGAACTTCTCCTGGGGGCATTCTGTGACACTGCAACATGCCCAAAATTTTTTTTCCTGCAGAAAATACATTCTGCTGGAGAAGCTCTGCAGTTCCATCTTTTGCCCACCAGAAGCCGCTGTGGTCCTAGAAAGCCAGCTATTATAGCCGTGCTGCCAGACCGCGGTGGCCTCTGGTGGACAAAAGTCAGAACTGCAGCACTTTCTCTAGGGAAAAGAAATCTGCACCAGACATGAATTCTGCACATGGGCAGTGGCACAGAATTCCTCCAGGAGTAGGAATTGATAGTCTGCATTCTTAGCTCCCTTTTAAACTCCAACTTTGAGTTCTCTGGATGTTGTGAAAGCTTCAGACCTGCTTCCTATTGTGTAGAGAGCAAAAGACACAACACTTCCCTTCCCTTCCAGGAAATTCCTCGAGCTGGGGATGCTGTAACTTGACTTGCCAAGCAGGTCTCCATGAAGGAAAATGGCCACCTTAATCCATCGGAGCAGAGGATTATGAGATTTGTCTAAGAACTGCCAGAATTGCAGGTGGTAGGGGCAGAGCTTCATGAAAATCATCCAGAATGCTGTGCACTTGTCACTGGTGTAGAGGGGAGGTAAGTACATTTACTTACCAATTCTGTGCTACGGAATTCTTCTCTGTCACTTAAAGTATTTGCACAGACCATGAATTCCTATCCTTGCAAGAGACTACAGCTAGATTTTCTATAGGAACCCTCTCAATACCAAAAATGGAAATTCGAATGGGATTCACTTTCTTTCTCTCCTTAGGAATCCACTACTTCTCTTTAGCATAAGACAGTTACACACACACTTAATAATTTCAAATGCCTTTTTTATGAATAACACTCCAAAAATAATCTGTTATATCGTGGCAGTTATAATGCAGCCTAACTAGACCAACATCCCTAGCTAGAGATTTGTTGTTTCCCTTTAAAAGAAAGACTATAACACAGGGCATAGACCCAAAAATATATATAATGTTATACCAATTATATTAGACCAATAAAAACTAGCAGGATCTTATTAAAGGGGACAAGGCAGAGATGCCACATTTATTATAACAATATGATTTATAAATAATAATGAATATTTTAATTGTTATACATACACATTATACCTAATACCTACACACACACACACACACACACACCATACCTAATACCCATACACACACACATTTACACACACACATCCATTAGATGTTCTGCAGCTGCTGCATAGTTACCAGTCCTGAAGATAGCTTAAGTTCATGGCTTGATTTTGCAACTTGGGTTCGTAGGTTGTGGCAGCTAACTGGCCAGGAAACTGGGCACAAGGACAAGCTGGGTCTCTGTTGGGCCTGCACCGGTGTTCTTCTATGTTGGCAGCAGAATGTTACCCTGAGTCTCTCATTTCACCCTTCTTTTTTAATAGACTTTTAGTTTGGATTCAAAGTCTATAGGTCTTGCTGTGTCATGCTGCCTCTGGGTTTGGATTGATCACCCATCAATTGCAGGCGTTACTTTCAGCCTTGAACCTGGCTTTGATCTTCCTTCTGTTGTTTCTTTTGTCCTTTTCTTTTTAGAGTGGATGCTTCTTACTTTGTTTAGGGCTGTTGTCTAGGTCTTCAGCCGTTGGTATTTGAACTTTATGTCATCAGGACAGGCTGGGGCTGGAGGTTGATTTTATCATCCATACATGCCTCATTCACACATCTAAACTAAACTAATAAGATTACAGCAGGGTTTGCAGAAATGAAGGTTGGAGGAAGCTTTTACAAAAATGGAGTGAATGTTTTAAAATGGGGTTTGAATTACAATATGGCAAACAGTGAACAGAAGTTACACTATAGATAAGTGTAGTGGATGGCAAACAGTGAACAGAAGTTACAATGTAGGCAAGTGAACAGAATTTACATTAATAAAGTGAACAATTAAAAACAATTTCATTTATCAGTTCTACAATAATAGCTTACACAATAAGTACAAGGATTGGGACTTTTGACTATCAGAGATCTTCCACTTTCACATGGGCTCACCCTGGATATTATATTGATAATTGAATAAAACATTTAGATATATAATACAACCCCATGTTTCAGCACCCATACTATTGAGCACAAACACAGCTTCAGATAAATCAGATTTGACAATTGCAGTAGCTGTGAGACTTGTACACTGTGTTGCATTCAGTGATAAGTAGGCGAGTCTGAATGAGCCCTCCCCTCGACATCTAGTGCTGAGCTGGGCGGGAAGACTTCAGGAACAGGCTGCATTTGTATAAACATACCTACTCTGAGTAGGTGTGCACCAGAGGGAACTGCTTCGACAAAGTGATCAATTATGGCTGTATTTGGGTTCCAAATCACTTTATTACTGAATGCAGGGGTAGTGAAATGTTGCTATCCTTATTGTATGAGTAATGGGCAGTGGAATTGTGCTTAGCCTGCCTGAATGAGAAGGTCACCCTCAGCTACCTCACTTGCTAAGCAGGGGTAGAGAGGACAACTGCTAGTGTAACAGAAAAAAATGGATGTAGGTTGGGTCTGTCTGAAGAATTCTTCTAGACATTAGCAGACTCTTCCGTTTAAAGACAAAGCTGATTGGACTCAGTTGGGACTCTTTGTTGTGTGAAGTGATCACTAGAATTAAAATGACTAATAACTAGCAGCTGACAGTGTGAACACACAGCCGAGTTTCCCTGCGGTGCTCTCTGAGGAGTGCTGGAACTCCCGGCATTGCAGGAGTTCATACAGGATATCATGCAAGGCAAATGTCCTTCTTGGATTGGACTTAACTTTACAAGCACTGTAATGAAGTGGACCTGAGTGGATGACTTCCTGTTAAATCAAACACTTTGCATCTGGACCCATGTTAAATACATCTGAAGTGTTTTTAAACATTAGCGAAGCGAATTGTTTATCATTCTCTGTATTTATTATTGCTGCATCATAAAGCCTCTAATCAGGTCTAACAAGTGCACATGTGACTAATGGATGAAACAGGGCAGCAAAGGCTTCTATTAACCGTTATGCTGGAACAGTATATTTATGCACGTTTTCAGTTGCAGAAGTTTGGCCTGTATTTATTTCCTTGTGAAAAACGCCAAAAGTTTGATTCTGACTGTGTGGAGACATCAGCTACTATGGAAACCACATTATAATGTTTACTTTGTTTACTATTTATGGGATTATAATAAAAATGTCATAAGAAAGATCCAAATGATAATTCTAGCCTGTGTTCTTGCACATAGGTTGTTAAACCCTGGGAATTGCAGAGAGCAGATTTAATCGGGCTGTATCCAGTACCACAGAAGCGATACCAGTATGTACTGACAGCTAGAGATGATTTTTCAAAACAGGGAGAAGAATTTCCACTTAGCAGTTTGGCTTCGGAAGGTGTGATGTTCTCTAAATGAACTATGACCGTATACATCATCATTGCAACTACTGTCATATAGTTGCAACACATCTTGTACTAAGATCGTCAAGTAAGATATCTATGAAAAGGTTGTAGTTTGCTGATTGTGATTATACTACTTATATGTGTGTAGCATTTGTGTATTTGGCTATGTATCTGCATTTCAATGTGTTTGATTCTAAGTAGCACCAGTGAAGCATTTGGCCAGCTCATAGAGAAGGTCTGTTCAGATTAAGTGCCCCATCAAGAAACACTTAACTGATAATGGACCCTATGAGACTCCAATCCACATCTGATGAGCCTTCCTGGGAAGGTTCAAAGTAGCATGTGAGCAATCGCTGCCACCTGCAAAGAACTGAATCACTCATGGACATGTGACTTGTCCATGTGACTTCAAACTCCATCTCCTGCTGTGATTTTCCACAGTAAGAATAATGCAGATCTTCCATACGGTAGAGAATATAAAAAAGCCTTGGAAGTCCCCCCATTTTGTCTTCAAACCTGCTTCTGATCTCTGGAGGAACTTTGCTACAAACTGAAGCTCTAAACAAAGAAGTGAAGGACCCATCCAAATCTGTGGGTGTACTCCAGGCAGGGGCAGCTCCAGGCACCAGCATGCCAAGCGCGTGCCTGGGGGGCAAGCCACAGGGGGCGCTCTGCCGGTCGCTGCGAGGGCGGCAGGCATGTTGCCTTCGGCGGCATGCCTGCGGAGGGTCCACTGGTCCCACAGCTTCGGCGGACCTCCCGCAGGCATGCTGCCGAATCCGCGGGACTGGGGACCTCTCACAGGCAAGCCGCCGAAGACAGCCTGTCTGCTGTGCTTGGGGCAGCAAAATACCTAGAGCTGCCCCTGACTCCAGAGACTTGATTTGAGCCAGCAGTTTATTCTATCACTGCTATAAGCCTGAACCAAGAACTTTTCAATTGTTGTATGTATTTGATTCCTTTAACTGATTTTAACTCTCGTCTATATTTCTTTCTTTTTATGAATAAACCATTAGATTTTACATCCTAAAAGATTGGCGAAATCGTGATTTTTGTGTAGGATCTGATATGTATATTGACCTGGGTTTTGTGGCTGGTCCTTTGGGATCAAGAGAACCTTTAATTGGGAACACTGGTTTTCATAATCAGTGATCCCTCTAAGAAGTGCTACTGGTGGTACAAGGGGACTGGGGTACCTGAGGGAATTGCTTGTATGACTTCTGGTTAGCCAGTGGAGTGAAACTGAAGTCCTCTGTGTTTGGCTGGTTTGCTGTGCCTTGGAGGTGAAGAACCACCAGCCTGAGGCTGTGACTGCCTTGTTTCTCAGCAAATTGCCCTGCATTGGTACTCTCAGTAGTGTCCCACAGGAGCACCCTTGTTATAGAAGGGTAGAGGGGATCACTTGCACCTGTAGGGAGCCTGATGAGGTCACTAGCTCAGCGCTGAGAAGAAAGCAGCCGTATAAAAGGCTGAACCAGGGAGCAGGAAGGGGGCTCCTCATAACTGCTGCTATTCTGTAATGCACCATAAAAGGTAATAAAGACGCTTAGTGGAGGTTCCCTGACAGACTTGAGGCTGCTTAATTCACACAGGTCTGCCAGCCCAGGGTTGCTGGAAGTGATGGGGGAGCCCATTCATAGTTAGACACTTAAAAATGAACATTGCCTGCAATCTCTTCATGACACTTCATGCTGTAAATTGTTAGTGACAACACATTTTTATGTCTTGTCAGATAGTAAAAACCATGTTGTATATTAACCTTTTTGCCAACATATTTTCCCATGTAATAACCCAATAAGATTGGATAAGAAACCACAGTAATTACACATCATTCAGTGAGAAATAGGGAAAGGAACACAGAGATTTCTGAAGGAAATGTTAGGGAAAAATTATCTATTTTTAGATTAACATTTCCCTGTGTTAAAAACTAGGAAAAACACATAGCTTCAGCAGCCCATTCCACGTAGACACCAGCAGACTGGATAAAAACACAAATGAATCCATCAGAAGATAACTTTAGGGTGTTTATTTTCAAATAATCAAAGTAAGTTTAGGGCACTCTGACATGAATGGCATATTTTGAATACATTTTCAAAACTGAATTATGACATTGAAAGTGTTCATAACACATCACGTTTAAAACAAAAAGTAGTCCTAGCAATGCCACATGATGTGCCTCCCCTCATACTCTGCTCAGCTAGCTCTTGAAGAAATTAGTTCAATGGCTAATTTGAAGGAATTATATCAATCAGTCACTATTTTTACAGAGCATTCCAGAAGGTGGTGGACAGAACTGAGAGGAACTGAGATGAATTTCCTGGGGTATCATAAGTAGATAGGTAAGGGTTAATTTTCTTTTACCTGTAAAGGGTGAGAAAGGGGGAACCAAACACCTGACCAGAGGACCAATCAGAGACCTGGATTTTTTTTAAAAGTCTGGGAGGGAAAGGAACTCGGGGTCTTTGTTGTTTTTCTCGGCTGTGAGTAAACAAGTTTCTCTCTAACTCCAATCTTCTTTCTAATATTCTACTAAAAGTCTGTGAGTACAAAAGGAAACAAAGTAATCGGCTGTGATGTGCTTTGATTTGTATTTACTGTGTGTGGATTTGCTGGACTGTTTTAAATTGGCTATTTTTTAAATCAGACTGGTTATTCATATTTTCTTATAAGCAAGAGCCTGTATTGATCTTTAATGCAGTATTATTGTTCTGTATTTTCTTTCTTTTTATATAAAGTTTTCTTTTTAAACTTGTGGAAGTTCTTTCCTACTGAGGCAAAGGGGAGAGGAATTTTTGTGCCCAAGAGCTCTGTTACATCTGTGACAGGCTAAGGGGGGGGAAGGGAAAAGCCCAGGCTGTGGGTTAGTTTCTTATTGTCCCCAGGGCGGGAACAGGCTACGGGGAAAGAGAGAAAGAATCCCTTTAGTTTCCCTGTGTTTGAAGCTGTCTCTTTAGAGAGAAAGGAGACAGGACTTTCTTGGTATTGGAAGGGAGGGGAGATAATTCCCTTGCCCGTGGACTCAGGCTTCTGAGGCTTGGGGGGGTGGTCTTTCCAGAGGAAGTTGGGGAGGCCACAGAGGGGGTACCCCAGGCTGATAAGAGCCTCAATCTTATCTGGTGGCAGAGAAAAAAGATCTAAGCTGGAGTTTAAGCTTAGAGGACTATATGCTAGTATCTCATATTTGAACTCTAAGTTCAAGTGGAGGAATTATGCTATGATATGGTAGGCAGCAGATTGGGAATTATGAATCCAGAAGCCACAAGCTACATTAATTTTCCTTTTTTCTGCTCGGGATTAGCAGGGAGAAGGGGTTGGTTTTTAAGCAGCCAGATAGAAAGTTTTTCTGCCTGCTTTTGGCTGTTAGCATTTTTAGCAAGATACTTAAGAGGGCCATTAAGGGTCGTTGCTTAAACAATAGCACTCCCTTTGAGAGTGAATTCCAGCAAACGCACACAGGTAAATACAGTGGCTTTTGTTTGGTTAACTAGCCAATCAAACAAAGCCAGAGGAAGACACATCAGTTACTAAGCACACTTCAAGAGACAGAAAGCCAGCAATTCAGGCAACAAACGCCAGAGGGCACTCCAACACAAGAAAACAGAAACCATGAGTGCCAAAGATGAGCTTAAAAAGGAAATAGCACTGCAACAAGCCATAGACAACGAAAAGGAACATCAAAGACAGATGGACCGAATTAAGGCTGAACAAGAAGCCCAGGAGGCAACCCATAAAAGAGAACTAGAAAGGCTCAAACTAGAGATGGAGATACAAAGAGAGGCCCACCGGCAGGCCTTGGAATTAGAACAGGCTAAGCATCAGAACGTAGCCAATCCTAATCCTCCGGCACCAGTTGTGGTTCAACCACAGAGAAAATTTCCCAACTACAAGGCAGGTGATAACACTGAGACCTTCTTAGAAATTTTTGAAAGGGCCTGTATTGGGTACAAGATCCCTGAAAACCAGTACATGCCAGAGCTGAGGTCACACCTCAGTGGACCCTTGGCAGACGTGGCGGCTGAAATGCCACGGGACCAAATGGACGATTACCAACTGTTTCTAACCATGGCCAGATCCAGAATGGGGATAACCCCGGATCATGCCCGTCGGCGGTTCAGAAACCAAAAGTGGAAACCGGATGGGTCATTTCCCAAACACGCCTACTAAAGGTGGTGGACAGAACTGAGAGGAACTGAGATGAATTTCCTGGGGCAACTTTATTTTCTTTGTACTCTAAACCTTACAACAACAAAATATTGCCCTTTCGACTGATTTATGGCTGAGAAGAAAGGTTTCCTAATAAAGCGTCACCAAATTCCATGTTATGTGTTATCAAGTGTCAGTGTCTTTAATACAATTAACTTAATTTAGGATGATCAGTAAAGGAATACAACCCCGTCTCTGTTTCTTTACCAAACAACATTTGTTCCATCCTTAGAACCAAGAACATAAAGAGCCCAGCAGTACATTGAAATCAACAGTGGACACTGACAGTACATTGCCTGCAAGTAATATTTCTAAAGAAAAATAAACTAAGAAAAGGACATTGTAAAAGAGATTTCTATCTGTAGGAAGATAGCATTTGAGGTTCAGGACCATGTTGTCCTAATTGATGTGAGAACAAGAAAGGAAGTGTCATATCTTGATTACTGATGATATGAAGCTAGAAAGTTAAAAATCATATGAATTTATACTGACAGAAGTTCAAAGACTATTTTAAAATTTTGTGTGAGTTAACTTAAATATATTGCTTAATTAATTCTATCATTTTTCCCCCTATTAATTTTCAAAGGTGTAGTGCAGGGGTTAGGTGTATGTGCCCTGCCTTGGAGAGAGCCAGTCAAGACAATAAAGAGAGTAACTGCACATGTGTGTAGTTGTCATGTTTATGGCACCTGTACATTGTAACTGAACAACCCAGTCTGACAATTTAATCATTGTTTTTGTTAAGATAAATATTTTGGATTTCTTGAAATTCCACAGCTGAAATACAAATATATTATTTAGAGAAGTTAAACTTCAATATAGATTTGAGGGAAAAATTAAAAATAAATGTAAATAATTCCATTTCTAAAAAATATGTTTAGATGCTTGTTTTTGAAATACTGTTGAAATGTAAATGAAAATGTTCTTGCATTTACACCTTGTGACAATAACAACATTTTCTAAATTAGAATAATCTTTTTTCTTTCATATTTTACATTGAGATTTCACAGGGTAGAATACTCTGACAGGAATGAATGATCCCCATCTGTCACCATGTGCTACACCTGGGCAGGGGATGGGGAAAGGTGAGGGCAGCAAAAACCACCAGCTGTCTGGCAGGCTTTCTTACCAGCATCACCCTGTGCCAGGGATGGAGCAAACACAGGGGGGAGGAGGGGAATCTGTCTTGCTCCCTCCAGCAAGTGGGTCCCATTCATCCAGGCTGGGGTGGGGTTGCCAGGTGTCCAGTTCTCAACTGGAACCTCCAGTTGAAAAGGGAAACTGGCAGCATGTGGTCAGCACAAAAAGTCCAGTTGTCTGCAGTATCTAGCCCCCACCACTGGGGGCAGGAAGAGCAGCAGGGCTGGGAGGGGCAGTCTGTGCCACGGGGTTACTGTCAGGGACCGAGGTTCCCTCCAGCCTGAGCTGGGACCAGGCAGATTTTCAGGGGAGCTGCGTTTGTACCCCAAACATAGTAACCAGGACTGAAATAAGGGCGGAGCGTCCCGGAGAAGGTGTCAGTGAAAGTGAAGAGACGGGACCTGTCAGTCACATTGTAAAATGAGACCTCGCCCGCCTTATAGTCCAGGAAAATCCCCACCCGGCTGGGCTTGATGCTCACGGGGAGGGAAGTCGGGGGGGAGGTGAGGGCCTGGTAGACCCCACCCCTCAGCCACACAACCCAGTATCCATCCTCAGGTGTGAGTGTGACCTTCCCCTTCCTGCTCACAGATTCCCTACAAACCCCCAGGTACCAGCCTATCTTGCCGCCCACCTCCACCTCCCAGTAATGCCTCCCACTCGCGAACCCCTCAGCACCCAGGACCCAGATATCATGCTCAAATCCCTCAGACTTGTTGGGCGGATCCCAGGTTCCATGGCTCACATGTTTCCGATCCTCAGACAGATCGAGGTTGGAATGAGCTGTGTTGGGATCCAGAGTCACATCCACTGGGGAGAGAGTCACGGAGTCAGAGCCAGGGGCAGGGACTTGTCACTGGCGTCAAAGGGAAATTAACCTGCATCCCCGTCTCTCCCCATGGTGCCTGCCCCTTCCCTCTCACCCCCTCCCCCGGCACCTTCCCCTTCATCCTCCTCCTGCCCCTCCCCTTGCCCTCTGCCCTCTGCCCCCTGACACCAGCAACCCTCAACCTCCCTCTAGTGCCCTGGTGCCAGCCCCTCCCTTCACTCTTCTTCTGCCCCCCAGAGTCACATCTCTACCATTGCCCCCATCTGCCTCCATAGTGCCTGCCCTTCCCTTCCTCTCTTTGGACCCCTGGTGTAAGCCCTTTCCCTCACCCCTTCTCTGCCCCACTGGTGCCCACCCCTCCCTTCACCCTCCCTCTGCCACCTGGTGCCCACATCCCCACCCCCTCTCTCTATCCCTCTGTGCTCACCTGTTCCCTTGCCCCCACTCTGCCCTCTGGTGTCCGTCCCCTCTCATCTCCTTGCATCTGCCCCTCTGCTCAGTCGCCACATCCCTCCTGGTGCCTACCCCTTCCCTCACCTCCCTCTGTCTTTCTGGCACCATCTCTCATGCCCTCCTCCACTTTTATGACTGTCCCTTTCCTTTACTCCCCTGTTGCCTTCTGAGGTCTGCCCCACTCCTCTACCCCCCATGGTCCTCTGGCACCTACACTAACCCTCACCCCTCTTTGTCCCCTTGTCACCTGTGTCTTCCCCTGCCGTAATCCCTCCCCTCACTGGGGTTATGGATGAACAGAGGCAAGGGCCAAGTGGTACTGTGGAGTTGCAGCACCTGGGAGGCAGAAGCATATGGGGGATGAGGCAGACCCCAAGGAATCTCTGTTGCTTTGGAGGGGGGATTTCCTCACTTCCTTCCTCCTCCACTTGGGAGAAGGTGCATCGAGTGCCAATCCCAGCTCATACCTGCACAGTGTGTCTGCACTAGGGGTTTGCATCAGGGCAGTTACATCGGTGCAAGGAAACCCCGGCAGACACGGCCTGAGACACTGCTGTGCCAGGGGCCATAACCCCTCCCCCATATGCTTCTGCCTTCCAGGTGCTGTAACTCCACAGTACCACTTGGCCCTTGCCTCTGTTCATCCATAACCCCAGTGAGGGAAGGGGCTACGGTAGGGAATGGCCGCCGACATAACCCAGCCAGCCTCCTCTGACTTTAGCACAGGCAGGAAGGGGTTAAGGCCTAAGGATGCATTGTGCACCAGGGCCCAGAGAATCTGATTGCAGGGGAACAGCAGTGTTTGTTGCTGCAGCAGGAGCTGACACTGCTGCAGAATCAGTTTAAGATGAAGTGTGGAATGAAGCCCAGTTCTTTGATGCACATGAAGCAGGAGAGCCCAGAGACCTTGTGGAAAGAGATCATATTATGCCAGAAAGAGAAGATGATTCCTCTCCAGAAAACAGAGCAGCCGGGCAGCGAGCTATGCCAGCCAGCTGGAGACAAGGTCAGTGCTGTGGTGGATGCAGCAGTAGGGGACCATCGGGTGGAAGATGGGCTGTCTGATGTGGGGATTCCGGTTGCTAAAGGGAAAAGCAACCCTGTTAATAACATAAAAACACACATCCAAGTAGGGTGACCTTGTAAACTGGAGTAATAGTAATAGGATGAAATTTAATAGTGAAAAGTGCAAAGTCATGCATTTAGGGATTAATAATAAGAATTTTAGTTATAAATTGGGGACACATCAGTTGGAAGCAACAGAGGAGGAGAAGGACCTTGGAGTATTGGTTGATCATAGGATGACTATGAGCCGCCAATGTGATATGGCCGTTAAAAAAGCTAATGCAGTTTTAGGATGCATCAGGCGAGGTATTTCCAGCAAAGATAAGGAGGTGTTAGTACCTTTATACAAGGCACTGGTGAGACCTCATTTGGAATACTGTGTGCAGTTCTGGTCTCCCATGTTTAAGAAGGATGAATTCAAACTGGAACAGGTTCAGAGACGGGTTACTAGGATGATCCGAGGACTGGAAAACCTCTCTTATGAAAGGAGACTCAAAGAGCTTGGCTTGTTTAGCCTAACCAAAAGAAGGCTGAGGGGAGATATGATTGCTGTCTATAAATATATCAGAGGGATAAATATCAGTGAGGGAGAGGAATTATTTAAGCTCAGTACCAATGTGGACACAAGAACAAATGGATATAAACTGGACACGAGGAAGTTTAGACTTGAAATTAGATGAAGGTTTCTAACCATTAGAGGAGTGAAGTTCTGGAACAGCCTTCCAAGGGGAGCAGTGGGGGCAAAAGACATATCTGGCTTCAAGACTAAGCTTGATAAGTTTATGGAAGAGATGGTATGATGGGATAGCTTAATTTTGGCAATTGATCTTTGATTATCAGCAGGTAAGTATGCCCAGTGGTCTGTGATGGGATGTTAGATGGGACGGGATCTGAGTTACTGCAGAGAATTCTTTCCTGAGTGCTGGCTGGTGAGTCTTGCCCACATGCTCAGGGTTTAGCTGATCGCCATATTTGGGATCGGGAGGGAATTTTCCTCCGGGGTAGATTGGCAGAGGCCCTGGAGGTTTTTCGCCTTCCTCTGCAGCGTGGGGCATGGGTCACTTGCTGGTGGATTCTCTGCAGCTTGAAGTCTTCAAACCACAATTTGAAGACTTCAATAACTCATACATAGGTTAGGAGTTTGTTATAGAAGTGGATGGGTAGGATTCTGTGGCCTGCTTTGTGCAGGAGGTCAGACAGGATGATCATATTGGTCCCGTCTGACCTTAAAGTCTATGAGTCTATGAGTCTATGAGTGACCAGATAGTAAATGTAAAAAATTGGGACAGAGGGTGGGGAGCAATAGGCATCTTTATAAGAAAAGGCCCCAAATATTGGGGCTGTCCTTATAAAATCAGGATATCCGGCCACCCTACATCCAAGAGGAAGCTGAAACAAGAAGGGAAGAGACAAGAGACCTCTCCCTCGCAGAGGTCTGGAAGAACAACACAAAGCCTGAACCAGAGCTGGGCTATAAAGAAGTCCATCCGAAAGGAAAAGACATCGCCCTAGGGGAGGAGTAGGAAGGTGCTTTTCCAGCTGAGAACATTAAACACAGTCATGTGAGTGGAGGAGGATCCAGAATGGGCTCCCAGAGCTCCTTTCCAGGCTGCAGGAAAAGAAATATGGCCAGTAGTAATTAATGCTGAAAAAAAGGAGCTAGTCTGAATGAAAGAGACCTTGGAAGAGACTCACTGCAGATTTATGTGAATGCAGGGGACATCATTACTTGGTAGTTGTGGATTATTTTTCCAGGTATATAGAAATAGTGTACTTGAAAGACGTAACACACCACAGTGTTATTGAGCAACTGAAGTGCACTTTTGGTCATTTCAGGGTTCCAGAAGAACTTGTGACAGAGCATGGACCACAATTCACTGCAGCAGAATTTAACTTATCCAAATAAAATATGGTCTTCCTCATATTACTAGCAGCCCATATTACTCACAAGTGAATGGAGAAGCTGAAAGAGCTGTACAGGGGAGTCGCATCTTATGCAGGGGTTATGTTCTGAAGTCAGCACATAAGGCAAAAATTGCGTATAATCAAATGCTCATTGAATGGAATGGCAGGCGAACTCACCCGCACTACAGGTACAGTATTTAAATTGTTATTTTTCTTTTTTTGTTTCGTTTTGCCGAGTGCATATAGTTAAAATCATGTAAGTTAAATATGCCTATGATGCAACTCCACTGTATAGACAGCCAAGAATATCCTACAGCAGAAAGATCCATTCCGTGCTCTTCTGAGTTACAAATCAACACCAATAGCAGCTCCTGGATACATTGCAGCACAACTCCTGATGGGAAGACAACTCAGAACTGCCCTTCCAACGTAGGGAGTTGCCAAATCAGATAAAAAGGCAAAAAGAGCTTAGGAACACTTTTACAACAGACATCACTCAGAGACCTACCAAGTCGAGAATCCGGTGACAGTGTTTGTGTCAAACTGGATGGAGAAAAAGAAAGGAATGCTTCAGCTGTCGTAAAAAACAATTCAGCGCCCAGGTTGTATGTGGTCGAGACTGACAGAGGAGAGCTCAGCAGAAACTGTCAGTATCTGCAGTTTGTCTCTCAGAAAGAACAATCGACAAAGCAAACTCTACAGATGGTGGAGGCAGAGCAAGAAGACTACTCAAGGATTCCAGACTGACCACAGCCAGTCACCGCAGCTAATGGAACACCCAGAGGACCAATCTGTTATATATTCGGGTCATGTCATTAGAAGATCAGTGCCATTCAGAGACACCTGACAGACTGACCCGTATTGCACCCCAAATACAGAGCGACAGTGTAAATACTGTAAATGGTAGGAATGTAGGATTTAAAGGGGGAGATGGAATGGACTACTAAACTGTATTATACTGTTCAGCCACTAGGTGCTGCTGTGTGCTAAACACCCTTTTTAAACACTCTTCAGTCAGACCTGGCAGAGCATTAATTGATCTTACACTGAACACAGCTGGTGTGTATCTGGCTCGGAGGGAAGCACTGTGACTGGTCCATATCTGACACAAGAGCATGACACCAGTGGTGAAAGGTCAGTGCTATTGACTACCTCTGCGATGGCCAGAGGGCCTGACTTAGATTTGGTCTACACTACAGAGTCTGATGCAAGGCAGCTTATTCCGACCTAATTATGTCAGTGTACACACAACAGCCTTGCTCCCACTGATGTAAGTGCTGCACTACACCGACATAATAACTCCACCTGCACAAGAGGCATAGGACTAATGTCGGTGTAGTTAGGGTGATGCAGTGTTGGTGTAGACACTGTCTTATTTACCTCAGCTGTTGGCTGTTAATTTCACGGCTCCATGCTGAAGCCCTGAAATTATCAAGAAAGCCCAGTCCCATGGTGGGCTTCAGCTGAAGCCCATCTGCCCTCCTCCTAGCTCCCTGCTAAGGGAGGTGAGAAGCTTGAGTGGCTGCCCAAGATCCCTGTGGGGCAACTGGGCTCCTAGCGGGGAGCTGGGCACAGCTGGAAAAAAGGCAGTGTGGACAACAGCCACCCCAGTAATTACTGCCGTGGCTGTAAGGTGACCTAACATAAGTTGACTTAACTTTGCAGTGTAGAGATGCCCTTACAGGGGACACAAGTTCTGAACTATGTCACGCTGCAGACTATGGGGGATTTTGCCTGTCACATGAGCTACATAGAACATTTGGGACACAACTCCTGGTCTGTTTATACTTCAGTGTTGAGAATAAAAATATGGCCAATGGCCTTGCAGATTTCCTTGTGACAGCAGGGCAGGAAGTACCCTTCTGAGTGCAGACAATAACCAAGTGTGAGCCATGGTCAAGCCTTCCTTTGGATACAGGTTGGCTTTGTGAGGGGAAGGGATGTCATGGGGGGCTGGCCCTTTAAGGAGAGTCAGGGACCAGCCTACCTATAACAGGCTCCTGTAAGGGAGAACCAGCCAACCCAGACTCACCTGGAAGTAATTAAATCTCTAGGTGGCTGGTTGGCAGCCAAAGAGCTAATGAGCCCAATAAAGGTTACCAGGGCTCAGCTGAAGGGTCCTAGAGAGAGAAAGCTGCTGAGGAGAAGGGATCCTAGGTGAGCTCACAGATCAAGGAGCCAGGAGGGGCTTCCCCCAGAGAGAGGGGCTCCCCTGAGGGGAAGAGCCCCCAGAGGTGACAGTGACAGCCCACAGCAGCTACAGCAGGACAGAGCCCTAAAGCTGAGAGCTGCAGGGAATAAAGGTACAGCCTGACCTGAACCCAGCTCTGGAGGATCCTGATTCCACAAGGGAGATTGAACCAAGCCCGGCTCCAGGAAGAAGGGCTGGGGGCTCCTCATTCCATAAGGAAGACAGAACCAAGCCTGGCTCTGGGAAGGGGAGGATGTGGGGGCTGAGGGACTCCTGACTCAAGGCGAGTGAGGAGCTGGAGTGAGAGCCAGGGCTGCATCAGAGTGAAGGAAAGCATTTTATTTTGGGGTTTATGTGAATTGAAAACAGACCTCACCAGGGGACTTTTGTCTCAGACCTTTTGGACTGTGTGGAGTAATGTGGAGTGTGAAGAGGGTAAACTGAGGCAGGGTGTTTGCAGAGCCACACTGAGCCAGCTGAGGGTGTGTGGGAGGGGGATGATAATGGGAGGCTCAGGATTCCTACAGGCTCAGGGACATGAAATGGCCTCCACCCATCTGTGACCAGGCCCAGTGGACACAGACTGCGCTGGGCTGGGGGCAGTGAGGAGGAGGGGAGCAGCGGTGGGGAGGGGAGCAGGGATAAATTGAACCAGAGCCTAGGTTGGTGCCTGGAAAGAGCATCTGGCCTTCCTGACTCTTGCCCTGCCCTGCCATTCTTTTCTGATCTTTGCAGCCCAACTCTTCCTCCTCACCACCCTGGATGCCTTCACGCCCACTGCTCCACTCCTTGTTCTCCCCTCCCAGGCTCTGCCCTGCTTACCCCTCACCTCCTGTTGCTCCCCCACTACCAGCCCCACTCACCCTCATGCTCACTTTGTTCCCTTCTCCCGCCAGTTCCCCTTATACCCAGCACAAACTCCCTCCATGGTTAAAGTGCTGTCCTAGGAACCAGCAGATCTAGGCCCAGCTTCTCCACAGGCTGCCTGTGTCACCTTGAACAAGTTACTGAGTCTCTCTGTGTTTCAGTTCCCCAGCTGTGAAATGGGGATAATTGTCATGGGTGGTGGGTAAAATAGGCCAGGCTCTGGCCCCACCCATATTCTGCGTTCTCCCCCAAGCCTGCGGGAGCTCAGCTTTGCCACTGGCCAGAGGCTAACAACCCGGTGCTGGGGACAGTGTGGAGGCCAGCTGGTGACCTGGCACTGAGGGTCGGCACTGGGGATGGTACGGTGCTGGTGCAGGCCAGTGGCTCAGGACGGTTTGATCAGGACTCCTTTGGCCACTATGGGGAATGGGGGAGGGGCGCATTCAGGGCACTGGTTGACAGGGGGGAGCTGATATATGGGGCTCCAGCAGATGAGAGTTGAGGGGGATGGGGCCTTGGGCAGAACAGGCTGGGCCATGTGGCCAGCTTCCCCGAAGGGGGTCTCACGTGCCACCCATGATAATCGACCTTCTGTCCCCCACCCTGTGTCTGTCTGGTCTATTCAGACTGGAAGCTCTTTGGGGCAGGGACGGTCCGTTACATGTTTTACAGCTCCTAGCACCAGGGCCCTGAGGGTGGCTGGAAACTCCAGGCCATCCTGCACTGCAAATTATATCAGTGTGTTCAGGGTCAGATTGTGCCCTACTGACTCACGCTGGGGAGCCCCTCGAGTTCCATCGCGCCAGGGTGGCAGAATCCAGGCTTTAACTCAATAAGAAATTCTATTTGTTTTATGCTGCCCTCAGATTTCCCAGGCGCTGCAGATGTTCCTGTTGAAGCCTGCACCTGGGGTGTGGAATTGTCATGGGGAAATGGAGTGTGGACAATCGAGCAAGGGACAGTCAGGGTTTGTGGTCCAGGGGAGAGTACAGTGGGGACGCTTCTCCTCTTTCCCTTGGAAGTGACTTTAAGGGTTTGTCTACACAGGGAAAAGCCCTGAGTAGCTAGTGCAGAACAGCTAGTCAGCACTGACTGCCTATGCGGAAACTATGATTCCATGATAAGAGTGCCCTTGTCTGCTTTGGGTTAATCCACATTGGAATTGAGTGTCCTCAACCTCTGCTGCAGACTGAGTGCAGAATAATAGTGTCCACACGGGGAGTTAGTGCAGAATATCTTTAAATTCACACCCTCACTATTAGGGTGCAGAACAGCGATTCCACACTAGCCATGCTGGACTCTTCCTCGTGAATTCCCCACACCAAGAAGACCTCAGTGCGGGGACAGGAGGTTTGAATGCCTTGTTCCTCACCCCAGCAACCCTTCTAGAGCCACCAGCTGCCCCTCTTCCCTCCACCCACTCTCTGCCACTGTATCCAGCAGGGCTGGATTAGCTCAAAAAATGGTGAGCAGTGAAATAAATAATTAATTGACTAGAGGCTATAACATAGCCCCAGAGAGTAGTTAAACAATTGCCTGTGGCCCAGCTTCCCCCTCACAGCAGGTACCATGTGTGCGTGTATTCTCTATTCTCTCTCTCTTTCACATGGACAATGACATTTTGCCTGGCCCCTTAGTTACTGTGAGAGCTGTAAGATGACTGAGCAGAGACAGCGTATCCCAAGGGAAGGGGACCGAGAGGGACTGCGGCAGTATCAGCGTTAGTTACCTGCGTATCCTCGGGCTCTGGCGAGTCCTGAAATAATCATACATGACAAAGAATTTACACAAACGAAATGCAGACTCAACAAGTCTCACACTATGAAAAACAAATGACATGGAACTTACCCAGTTCTGCCAGAGGGTCCATGGGAATGAGAGGGAAGAAAAGGGGAAAAAAGATCATAAATGAATCAATAGGAGAGATTCTCAGTAACAAAAGTACCCAGTTCTAAACCCTGCATTACATTGGCCTCAGTGGGAATTTTGCCTGAGTAAGGACAGCAGGATTGGGCTCCTAATCAATAGTTAGGGCCTCTCCTTTTTCACACCTGATCCACAAAACCTCCCCCAAGAAAGGAATGGGGTCACACCTGTGGGGATCACTCATGTGAGTTGGGGGGGAAGATAAAGGGCCTGGTTCTCTCCCTGCTCCAGTCACTATGTGCTGGGATGGTGCAGACTGGCTGGAACCAGGCCCTGAACATCAGAGGATTTCCCTGGGATAGGGAGAGCCCAGCGGGGTAAAACAGTGTAACTGTCTCCTGTGCCAATTGTGTCTGCTGGGGCAGAGCAGGGCACGTCACCACTTCTCAGGGACCACAGCCAGCTGGAGTGAATCAGAACAGCCCCTGGGGGAACCTGAGAGACGTAACCAGCTCCCACCCTGCCCCCGACCCCCACCTTGAGCAAGTTCTGGCCCAGCAGAGAACCTGGGCCTGCAGCTCAGAGAACTCTTCCTATGTAAGTGTCTCCATCACCTGAGTGATGCTGGAGACCCCAAGGGGTGCTGAGCTCCTTCAACTCCTACCGGCCTCAGTGCGATCAGACCCATGTGCCTGATCCTACAGCTGCTGTGTGTGGCATGTGGAAACCAATAAGGCTCAGAGGGCTCAATCCTGCCCCAAGGGAATCTATGTGTGCGGGAGAACATCCATGGAGAGTTCACAGGGTGAGCCCTATTCAACATTGGTGAGGCCTCAGTGGTGGCCCTGAGTGGCTGCTCCACAGCTCCCATTAGCCAGGAACCAGGGTCAATTTGAGCTGTGGGGGCAGTGCCTGTGCATGATGGGGCACCAGGCTGACCCTGTACCTAGGAGCCGGACACGCTGACTGCTTCAAGGAGCTACACAGAGCCAAGGCCGGCAGGGAGCCCTGCTGACTGGGAGCTGCCTGAGGCAAGTGCCACCAGGTTGGAGCCCGCACCACAAACCTTCTCCAGCACCCCCAGCCCCAGGTCAGAACCTTCTCCTGCACCCTAACTCCCTCCCAGAGCCCACACCCCAAACCCCTGCCCCAGACCTGAGCTCCCACCAGCACCCAAACTCCTTCCTAGAGCCCACACCCTCCCCGCACCTCAAACCCCTGCTACAACCTTGAGCCCACTTCCACACTTCAAATCCATCGGCTCCAGCCCAAACCCCCTCCTGCACCCCAAATCCCTCGTCCCTCGCCCCACCCCAAAGCCCACATCCCCAGCTGGAGCCTTCACCCTTTTCTTCATCCCTGCCGCAGCCCAGAGCCTCGTCCCACGCCCTGAACCCCTCATTTCTGGTCCCACTCCAAAGCCCGCACCCCAGCCAGAGCCATCACCCCCTACCGCACCCCAAACCCTTGCCCCAGCCCAGTGAAAATGAGTGAGGGTGGGGGACAGTGAGCGACAGAGGGAGGGGAGATGGAGTGAGTGGGGGCGGGGCATCAGAGAAGGCGCAGGGCCTAGCAGAAGAAGCAGGTGAGAGGGTGGGGCAAGGGTGTATAGTATTGTGGTATTGGCAACTGTAGTTAATATTCATATTTCAATATCACAAATTTTCCATTAATTATTTCTGGATAATATCAGAATTTCCCATTGTTATGTATGTTACCTGTAACACTAACACATTAATTTTTTACACTAACATTTCTTTGCACACACAGCTGTGAGTGTTCCCTTTCCAATTTAAAGCATAATCAAAACTAGTAAAAACACACATACCTTTCGCTGCCTCGTATTCCGCTGGAAAGTAAAAGACATCGGGAGTTAACATTGAATCTCAAAACTTAATGGGAAATAGTCAAGCAAAAAGCAACGCCTCCCTCACTGGTGATACGAGTGTTTTGCAAGATTTGTCCATGAGATACTAGGCAGAGCACAGCACAGGAGCCGGCTTCTTATGGAGGCAGAAATCCAACCTGTCCTGCCCCAGCTGTTACATGTACTGTGTTATACACCTCAGACACTGCACAGGTAAACCGGGACCAGAGAGCAGGGCTTCCTGGCTCCACATCACTACTCTCTGTCCCACCCATATTGATCCCCGAAACCCTCCCCACCTCCCCCTCTTCATCCCCTGTCCTCTGCATAGACACACACACCTTAAAGTAAGGTTGCCAGTTTTGGTTGGATATATTCCTGGAGATGTTATCACATGACATAATCTTTAATTCCTGGAGATTCCAGGCCAATCCTGGAGGGTTGGCAACCCTTCCTTTGCTGATGTCATACCTGCATATCCCAGGACCAGTCTCCTGCCCCCATTGCACATTGTTATTTGCATTCCAGTAGCATCTAGAGGTTGCACTCAGAGCAGGGCCCCACTGCCCTAGGTCCTGTATACACACACTCAGAGCAGGGCCCCACTGCACTAGGTCCTGTACACACACACTCAGGGCTGGACCCCATGGCGCTAGCTCCTGTACGTGCACACTCAGGGCCAGGCCCCACAGCCAGGGCTGAATTAACTCTTCTGGGGGCCTGGGGCTAGTTGATTTTGTGGGGCCCCCAAGGCTCCGGTGTTGGGCCAAAAATGAGGGGTTCAGTGTGTGGGAGGCGGCTGCCGGGGAGTGGGCTGGGCATGGGTGTCTGGGTGGGAGGTAAGATGCAGGAGAAGGCTGTGGCTGGAGGGGATTGGGAGGGAGGGTGCAGGAGCAGGGTGGGGGCTCTGGGAGGGAGGTAGGGTGCAGGAGTGGGTGGGGGGCTGCAAGGTCTGAGAGGGAGGGAGGGTGCAGGAGAAGGTTGGGGGGTGGGAATGTGGGGTCTGGGATGGAAGGTGTAGGAGCAGGGTGGGAGTGCGAGATCTAGGAGGGAGGAAGGGATGTAGGGTGCTGGAGCAGGCTGGGGATGGGAGTGCGGGGTTTGGGAGTGTGTAGGAGGGGGCAGGCCCGCTTGGTGTGGGGGGGACACCTGCAGACACTGACCCCCACAGCTCCCATTGGCCCCAATTCCTAGCCAATGGGAGCTGTGAGGGCGGAGCGAGCGAAGCACTGGGACAGAGAGCTTCCCTGCACTAGCATGACTGGGCTCCAGCCCAGGGCAGGTGGGGGAGGAACAGGTCAGCATGGAGCCATTTCACCTCTCTTCCCCCCAATCCACCCGCCAGGCAGAGCTGGCCAAGAATGCACGGCGGAGGGGCTTTAGTGGCTGCAGCCCAGGCCTCCCACTCCCGTTTAGCCTGGGGCCCTGGGCTACAGCCCCTAAAGTCCCTTTCTTAATCCGTCCCTGCTTACAGCACTAGGATCTGTTCACACACACACCAGCCTGTAAGAGAGACAATCCCTGCTCCAAAGAGTTTACAGTCTTGGGGCCTGACCTGGCAAATATTTATGCTACACTCTAATTTTACCCCAAAACCTCCTCCTTTTCCCCACCCACCTCTCTAACTCCTGCCCCGTCTCCCTCTTGTCTCTGAACTCAGTGAACCCAGGCTGCAAACAATGCTTGTGTCTCCAGCTGTCCTAAATCCCTTCCAATCTGACTTCCCGCTCCACTCGAACTGCTCTCACTGGGGTCCCTAGTGATCACTGTGCTAGATCTCAGTGCCCACAGCCTTGTGGTTATTTTTGGTTCCTCCCTCTGCACACCCAGGCCGTTTCCAAACACTACTGCTGCTTCTTGAGTGTTATCTCCAGTATCTGCCCTTTTCTCTCCATCCTTGCAGCATAATCTCTCTCTTAGGACCTCATTATACCCTGCCACTATTCATGCAACATCCTGTTCTATGGCTCCCATACGCACCCACTGTCCCCTTCTGTCCACACAAACTGCATCTAACAAAGCTACAGTCCCTGCCCCAGGGAGCTCACCCTCTGCATGGCAGACCGGGTACAACAGGGGCACAAAATAGACAAGTGGGGTGAAGGTGATGGGAGGGGGAGGTAACGATAAAAACAAACCAAAACCCAGCTCACCACATGCCCAGTGCCAGATGGGAGAGATTCCAGGGGCCACAGCACAGCTGGGTTTGGAGGAGGGATTGAAGAGAGAAGGGAGCAGCTTTCCAAATACTGAGGGGGTGGTTTTCTGTACATGGAGAGGGAGGGGGAGAAAACACTGAGGTGTTTAAGGGAGAAGCAGACAGACAGGTGACCCAGGCTGAGGGTGACCAGACACCCCAATATTAGGGGCTTTGTCTTATATATACAACTTTGTCTTATATATGTGGGCGGGAAAAATGTCCTGATATTTCACACTTGCTACCTGGTCACCCTACCTAGGCTGCCAGGAGCAAAAAAAAAAAAAAAAAAAAAGCCCAGCAGCAATACGGCTCCCCCTGAAAGTGGTGCTGAGGGTGACGGCCCAGCGTTCCCACCCCTGGAACTAGCCCTGTGCGCTCACCCCTAGAACCGGCCCTGCAGGCTCCCATCATTGGCAGAGGGATGGTGGCGCCAGTTGTTCAGACAGGGTGGGACTAACTCACTGGTGAGGGACCTAAAGGCAAAGACAAGGAGCTTGTGCTGGAGCGGTGCTGGAGGGGCCTCAGTGGAACTAAGTGGTGGAGGTGGCAGGAGAGACGAGCCTGAGGGCTGAGCCTAGCAGCCGTGCTTTGGGTGCAGCTGAGGGGACAAAGCAGCTCGCGTCAAGGCCGGGCAGGAGGAGATCACAGCAGTAGAGGTGTGAGATGATGGGGGGAATGAGATCCTTGGCTGTCAGGACAGACACACACAGGAGCAAGGAGACTGGGGTGAGATCAGGACGTGCAGCCCAGCGAGAGGATAAGTCAGAGACAATGTCTAGATTTCTGGTCTGAGTGACTGGGCAGAGGGAGGTGTTCTTAGGGTGGCCCGCACTGTATTTCAAAAATACGGAACAGTTTTTTCTGCCCCCTCCCTCCCAACCCAGGCCTACATCATGGAGCGATTCTCCCAGCCAGGGCAGAGGAAATATCCCTGGTCCCCTCTCATAAGGAGCCACCTCGAGCGGGGCTCAGACCCCAGGCCTCCCACTCTGCTCTGGGCTCCCTGCAGCCAGCTCAGGCCTCACACCCCACCTCAGGGCTACAATGTATGGACCACAGAGGGGCAGAGATCCTGGTACCTAGCTCGGGTCAGAGCAGTGTATGGGATGGGAGGCAGGGAGGGAGGGAGAGCAGCCACAGCTTCCTGCCTCTGAGAGGGCTCATGGTGTTATCCAAAGAGATGAAGAAACTAGGAAGGGAGGAGGGCTCTGAAGGGTGCAGAAGAGACTAAACACTCAGCTGTTGAACCTAAGTTGCCCTCTGGACGTTGATGAGGAGATGTGAGACAGGCCGAGATGCGGGAACAGTCTTTAGTGGAGAAGGAGTTTGAGAGACATTGGCATAGAGGCTGTATCTGAAGCTATGGGTATAGGTAAGAGCTAGTAGAGGCAGGGTTTGGAGAGAGGAGAGCAGGGGGCCAAGCACTGGGCTCTGGGGAGGGGAAGATATTCTCTGAAAGAGGGAGGCAGGAAGAGACTGACCCAACAAAACAGACACTGAAGAAATGTAGAACCACACACACTGCTCTGCACTGATCAGACCCGTATGGTTATTGTATGGAGTCACTGCAGGGTGGAACTGCGGTTGTGGGTGGGTGTGGTCACTGAGGGTGAAATCTCTCCCCCCTGCCACGTATTACATGGACACGGAAGGGTCAGAACACAGGGGGTTCCCAGGTGAGGGGTCCTGTCAAACACTGGACAAGTCTCTCTGGATTCATCTACACTGCAAAAAACCTTGTGTCAGTGGATCTGAGCCTGGGGCAAGTGACTCGGGCTTGCAACGCTGGCACTACAGGGCTGAAAATAGCAGCGTAGAAGTTTCTGCTTGGGCTGGCACCTGGGTTCTGAAACCCAGCGATGGGGAAGCATCTCAGAGCCTGGGCTCCTGCCCGAGTGGGAACGGCTACGCTGCTAGATTTAATCCTGCAGCACAAGCCCCAGCCAGTTGACCCAGGCTCTGAGACTCGCAGCCACAGGTGATTTTTGCACTGTACACGTACCCACAGTCTCCAGCAATGAGACTGACCGACCTGGGATAGTGCATTCAGGGCCCTGGGCTCAAGGTGTCATTTCTGTAATTCCCATGGGGTTTATTAGGACAAATGGGCGCTTCACCCCTTCAGAACCCTTCTGTGTTGGTGTGAGCAGCCCTGAGCTCCCTGCCTGGGGCTCTGGTGCCAATACAGAGACATTCCTTGTCACTCATTCAAACAGGCTGTAACTCCACTTGCTAAAATTCAGCTAAAGGTGTTAAACTGTGACTCCACTGGCAGTAAATGTGGCTTTCAATTGAGTTAAGTTGGCTTGACTGAGCTGACTTGACTGGCTTGGCATGAAATCTTCAACGCATCCCATTGGTCCCAGACACTGACCTTTCTGCCTTTTCATCTCAGATCGCAGAGCCTCTAGAGGGAGAAAAGAGGGAGAGGTGAGATTTCACCCTATCGAGTTTATAGAGATAATGTTAATTTTGTAACTGGCCCAGACACTGACCTTTCTCTTGTTCCCGTTCAGACAGCAGGGTCTCTAGAGGAAGAAAAGGGCGAGAGGTGATGCATCAATTCATAGATTCCAAGGCCAGAAGGGACCATTGTGATCACCTAGTTTGACCCCCGCATAACACAAGTCCAGGGGCTTCTCCACAATAATTCCTACAGCAGATCATTTAGAAAAACACCCAATCTTGATTTACAAACTGTCAGTGCTGGAGAATGCACCACGGCCCTTGGGAAATTGTTCCAATCATTAATTAATAATGGCGAGATTTCACTCTTTTTTATTTATGGAGATAACTCTACTGCCAGCTAATGTGATGGGATCCGAGCACTGACCTTTCTCGCTCTCCATCTTGGATCGCAGAATCTCTAGAGGGAGAAAAGGGTGAGAGGTGAGATTTCACTGTCATGTTTATGGTGCAGTTCCAGATTTAATATAATTGTGCTGTAACTATGAAAGTGAGGCAGACAGACTGACAAACAGGACACACAGACAGATCTGTCTCAACATCCCTGCACTAACCATCCCTCACTTCCCTCCCACACTGATCATCACCTGTAGGAGCTGCTCTAAGAGTCTCCCCCAGGAGTCATCCCTGCTTCCTGGGACCTGTCACTCCTGTCTGATCTGGCTGTTGCGGGGGATAGGAGAGAAAGTCTCTTTTTTAAATCCAGTTCCCTGTCTGCTCCCCTCGGTGTCCATCCCCTGAAAAGCCTCAGCTCTCCCCAGTTCCTGACTGTGGGGATGGGGGAGGGAAGTGAAGGATGGGAATGGGGCATTGACCTGAGCTGGATACGGGACAGGGTCTGATTGGCTCCATCATAGGTCAACTCCTGACCATGTATCACTAGGGTCATGTCTGTTCCCTGATCCTAGTGATATCTGGGACCAGCTCCTTCTAGGGCCTGGGTAGATGGGATGCCCCAGCTAAGAATGGGGTGGAGGATGGGCTGTATGCTTGGGTCAGCATGAACTAGGGAGGGGTGTGTGGATGGGCCCCTACAGGCATCGCCTCTAAGATCAGCTCTTTCCTACTTGGAGCTCATCCACTTGGTGCATCAACCCTGGGGTACCAACACTGCTGGAAATGGAGGTAGCATCATGTCTGCCAGTCACTGCTGAGCACAGCCTGAGTGAGACTATCTTGTGCCCAGTGTTAGCAGCACCTCAGAACAGCTGTTCAAGTCCTGAGTGTGTTTGTGTTATTACAGCATCCTAGCCACAGCACACCAGTGCAGCTGGTGCAGAGAATTCTCTGAAAGGCCCAGGGAACAAGACAGTGACAGTTAATTTTTCTGATTTTTTTAGTGCTTGGAAATAAATGATAGAATCATAGAATATCAGGATTGGAAGGGATCTCAGGAGGTAATCTAGTCCAACCCCCTGCTCAAAGCAGGACCAATCCATAACTAAATCATCCCAGCCAGGGCTTTGTCAAGCCTGACCTTAAAAACCCCCAAAGAAGGAGATTCCTCCACCTCCCTAGGTAACCCATTCCAGTGCTTCACCATCCTCCTAGTGAAAAAGGTTTTCCTAATATCCAACCTAAACCTCCCCCACTGTAACTTGAGCCCATTACTCCTTGTTCTGTCACCTGCTACCACTGAGAACAGTCTAGATCCATCCTCTTTGGAACCCCCTTTCAGGTAGTTGAAAGCAGCTATCAAATCCCCCTTCATTCTTCTCTTCTGCAGACTAAACAATCCCAGTTCCCTCAGCCTCTCCTCATAAGTTATGTGTTCCAGTCCCCTAATCATTTTTGTTGCCCTTCGCTGGACCCTTTCCAATTTTTCCACATCTTTCGTGTAGTGTGGGGCCCAAAACTGGACATAGTACTCCAGATGAGGCCTCACCAATGTTGAATAGAGGGGAACGATCACGTCCCTCGATCTGCGGGCATTCCCCCTACTTATACAGCCCAAAATGCTGTTAGCCTTCTTGGCAACAAAGACACACTGTTGATTCATATCCAGCTTCTCGTCTTCTGTAACCCATAGGTCCTTTCCTGCAGAACTGCTGCCTAGCCACTTGGTCCCTAGTCTGCAGCAGTGCATAGGATTCTTCCATCCTAAGTGGAGGACTCTGCACTTGTCTGTCTTGAACCTCATCAGATTTCTTTTGGCCCAATCCTCTAATTTGTCTAGGTCCCTTTGTATCCTAACCCTACCGTCCAACATATCTATCACTCCTCCCAGTTTAGTGTCATCTGCAAACTTGCTGAGAGTGCAGATGAGCCCAATATAGCTCTCTCTGGACATATAGAGAAATTTTACATGTGACTGAAAATGAGTGAATCCCTGTGTGATGGGTCTATGAACCCTGCACTGGTCCAACAAGGGTTGAACACAGCTTATGGGTGCTAGAGGCCATGCTTCCTCTCCTCTCCTGGACACGCTCTGTCATAAACAGATAAGAAAAGTTAATAGCACAATGGCAATATACAAAAACCTGTAGGAGAGCACTTCAACCTCCCTGGCCACACTATAGCAGACCTTAAGGTGGCCATCCTGCAGCAAAAAAACTTCAGGACCAGACTTCAAAGAGAAACTGCTGAGCTTTAGTTCATCTGCAAATTTGACACCATCAGCTCTGGACTAAACAAAGACTGTGAATGGCTTGCCAATTACAGAACCAGTTTCTCCTCCCTTGGTTTTCACACCTCTACTGCTAGAACAGGGCCTCATCCTCCCTGATTGAACTAACCTCGTTATCTCTAGCTTGCTTCTTGTTTGCATATATATACCTGCCCCTGGAAATTTCCACTACCTGCATCTGACGAAGTGGGTATTCACCCACGAAAGCTCACGCTCCAAAACGTCTGTTAGTCTATAAGGTGCCACAGGATTCTCTGCTGCTTTTATAGAAGTACTTTATATCTCTTTGACTATAAAGGGTTAACAAGTTCAGTAAGCCTGGCTGTCACCTGACCAGAGAACCAATCAGGAGACAGGATACTTTCAAATCTTGAGGGAGGGAAGTTTCTGTGTGTGCTGTTAGTTTTTGGTTGTTGTTAACTCTGGGGGCTCAGAGGGACCAGATGTGCAACCAGGTTTCTCTCCAATCTCCCTGGTACAGGCTCTTATAAGTTCAAAATAGTGAGTACTAGATAGATAAAGTGACTTAGGCTTATGTTTGTTTTCTTTATTTGCAAATGTGCATTTGGCTGGAAGGAGTTTAATTGTGTATTTGGCTGAAAGGAGTTCAAATTTCTATTATGCTGAAAGGATTTTTAATTTGTACTTCAATACTTAGGCTGGGAGGGTATTCCCAGTGCCTATAGCTTAAAAACCCTGTACCTAACCCATCTTAAATTTACAAAGATAATTTTTCCTGTTTTTTCTCTCTTTAATTAAAAGTTTCTTGTTTAAGAACCTGATTGTTTTTATTCTGGTGAGACCCCAGGGGACTGGGTCTGGATTCACCAGGGAATTGGTGGGGAGAAAGGAGGGAAGCGGGAGGTGAAAGGCTAATTTCTCTCTGTTCCAGGATTACTTTCTCTCTCAGGGAGAGTCTGGGAGGGGAAGAGAAAAGGAGGGAGGAAGGTGAATTGTCCTTTCTGTTTGGTGATTCAAGAAGTTTGAATCACAGTGATCTTCCAGCGTGATCCAGGGAGGGGAAGCCTGGGAGAGGCAACGGTGAGGGAAAGGGTTTTATTTCCGTGTGTTAAGATCCAGAGAGTCTGGGTCTTGGGGTTCCCCGGGCAAGGTTTTGGGGGGACCAGAGTGTACCAGGCACTGGAATTCCTGGTTGGTGGCAGCGCTACAAGTACAAAGCTGGTAATTGAGCTTAGAGGAATTCATGCCGGTACCCCATCTTTTGGACGCTAAGGTTCAGAGTGGGGAATTGTACCATGACATGCTCCTACTGGACGCTAGATATACAAGGGAGCAATTCAGCCCAGTCTGGGCTGACAGTGGAAGAGAGCGTATACATACTCTGAGGTCCTGCAGTTAAAATAAGTTCTGTAAATCAGAAGGCCATCTTTTCAGGTAGCTGCTAGAGCTACAAACTGTGGCAGCTGAACACACCGATTCCATGGCAGGACCCTAGTTAACTGCAGAGACAGAGGAAGACAGATGGCTGCTGTTGGTGGAGGAAATACCATCACTGGAATCACACGTGGGAAGCAGCCCAAGAAGATTATTTGTTGAGGTTGGAACCTGAATCTGAAACCAGGGCTGCTAGTTTCATAGGGCCCTGGGTTGGGAGCCAGTGGAGCAGGGTAGCTTTGGGTCCACCTACCGCTTCCTGCACCTACCACTGGGTGCAGGGGCCACCCCAGGGATTGGGTACCTCTGTCTGAGATGGTGACTACTGGGCACTGCTAGTGGAGGCTAGAGCCACTGGTTGTTAAAGCCTCAAATTGAATGACTTTCACTGCTAGGCCTTGCTGCCCTGAGGTCGTATTCATTCTGGCCATGGGGCCTCACTGCCTTGAGAGCGAGGGCAAGGGCAGCCCCATATTTTCTGGGCACAGGGCCTCTCTGCCCTCCACACCCACCCTGCCTAGGTGCTCAGCATGATGGGATTGATCACATTTGGCTAACTGATTTAGTTGGGGATTGGTCCTGCTTTGAGCAGGGGGTTGGACTAGATGATCTCCTGAGGTACCTTCCAACCCTGAGATTCTATGATTCTATGTGGGATCCCTCATCTCTTTGTTATTGATGCAAGAGTAATAAAGGGTTGTTATCTTGGAGTGTGAATCAAGGGCAGTAGAACTGTACTTGGTATAACTGATTGAAGGATTCACCTTCAACTTGCTAGGCAGGGAACATGGGCTCCAAAGCCTAGTGAGGCTAGCCAGCCAGCCAGCCAGCCAGCCATTTGATCCTTTATCTCTGCTGTGTAATAACAAGTTAATTTGCACTCAATTGAGAGTTTTGTTAAAGACCCCAGAACTGAAATCACTGATATCTAGGTCTAACTGTTGGACCTGCTTTGGGACAGTGCCTCTGATGTAAGACACTGCTCAGTGTGCACCAGCCAGTGAGGCTCCCACACTCTAACAGTTGAAATCATGAGAGCTGTGTTAAGTGGGAGAGGGGGGGACCTGAAAACATCCTGGTGGATTGGGGTAGCAATTGGCCAGCTGAGTGGCCAGGGAAGAGAAGCAGAGGGCCAATTGTCTGGCAACGTGGAGTGGCAAGCAATTGCCTGGGCAGGAGAGCTACTAATGTGCCTGCTTACCTCCTCTCCACCCAGGGTGGGAGGTAAACTCTGCAGATCAGAGCTGGATCTAGCCATTTCACTGCCCCAAGCACGGCGGCATGCCGCGGGGAACGCTCTGCCACTCTCCTGTCCCACGGCTCCAGTGGACCTCCTGCAGGCGTCCCTGCGGATGCTCCACCAGAGCCGCGGGACCAGCGGACCCTCCACAGGGAAGCCTGCGGGAGGTCCACCGGAGCCGCCTGCCGCCCTCCCGGCAACTGGCAGAGCGCCCCTCCCGGCATGCCGCCCCAAGCACGCGCTTGGTGCGCTCGGGCCTGGAGCCAGCTCTGCTGCAGATACACCTCTGGATACTGGGTCCGCACTGACCCAGAACAACAACTGTGAGTGGGGTGCAGAGAAGGGATGGGCATGTTAAAGGAACATTTGATTGCTGGACTTAAGAACTTCAGGGGAAAAGGACACTGCCTGAGTCTTTGGCTCATTGTTTATGTTTATGAACCCTGTTGTGGTGTTTTCTCAAATTAATGCTGGGCTATTTCCCTCCTTTTATTAAAAGTTTCTTTCTGCACTGAGACTTTGTGCTTGCAAGAGGGAAAGTACTGCCTCTTATTAGGGCTTGGCTACAGTAGAAATTTCAAAGCGCTGCTGCGGCAGCGCTGCGAAGTGTGAGTGTAGTCAGAGCAGCAGCACTGGGAGAGAGCTCTCCCAGCGCTGCACGTAAACCACATCCTTTACGGGTGTAGCGTGCAGCGCTGGGAGCCGTGCTCCCAGCGCTGCCGCCCTGATTACACAGACACCTTACAGCGCTGTATCTTGCAACGCTCAGGGGGGTGTTTTTTCACACCCCTGAGCGCAAAAGTTGCAGCGCTGTAAAGTGCCAATGTAGCCAAGGCCTTAGAGACACCCAGAGGTGGTATATAATTATCCCAGGTTACTGGGTGGGGGCTCAAGCTGGTTTTGTGTTGTATTGATAAAAAGAAACCCCTAGATATTGCACCCAGCCCTTGTTGCTGCCAGTTCCAACAGGCAGAATGTTTACAGGTGACAGTTTTAAAGGTACAACACCAATGATGAGCTGCCAAAATCTTAACAACCGGTTCCCTATAAAAAGTTCTGATTTGGGGGAGCCGGGGCGGGTGAAGACATACTCGTGGGGCCAGTGTTGGTGTCACTAAGGATAATCCTAAGTAACTTAAAAGGTAAAAGGCAATAAGGATATACAGTCTCCCTGTTTAGGCCTCAGATGAACAGAAGTTCTTCCATGTTTAAACTCTAATTGACCTAACAGGCCAATAAATAGAAAAGGCCAGGTGCAACATCCCTTATCAGTTGCCATACAGCTCAAACTGGTCTAAAGCAGAAATAATGAGGGCTGTGCACCTTTAGCAGAAGGACAAAATAACTTGCAGAAGGAAAACTTACTAATGAGCTGCCACGGCCAAGATTACTTAATGCACCTGCGCTTACGTAACTGCTACAGGGGGAGGAAGGAGGAGAAGAGGGAGGGGGAAGACAAAGAAGTGTGTGAAAAAAGAATGCTGCAGCCGGACAGAAGAGGGAGGGGAAACAGGGGCTTACTTGTCAGCGAGAAAAGTTCTCATGGATATAAAGGAACAGACTGCTTGTTTTAGCTGGGCTGGATTTGAGGCATGTCAAGTCTCCCAGCACCACTTTGAGATCTCAAATAAACTTGGTTTGCTTCTCTACCCTGGTGTGTTTATTGGCGTGGTGCACACCAGGCGACGGACCCCCCTGCTGTTGCCCCCCTCGGGCACTTTGTGCCGGCAACAGTTCTTGGCGCCCAACGTGGGGCTTGGGGCTAAAATTAGCCTTGCCTGGACCCCTCTCGGCGGCCAACGGACCGCGGCAACGACCGACGCCCAGTGCGCACCCGTGATTTCATCGGGGGCCTCGACGGAGACGCGGTGTGAGCGACCCCAGAGGGCACAACGGTGCAACGCGCTCGAGTAGTGGAGAAGCAGTTGTGGCGACGGTGAGGAACCGGTCCCTTGGATAAGGTAGGAACAGTCCAGTGGTGTGGACTTAGGCCCGAGGCTGGGGACACCCAGTCATTGTAATTCCCATTAGACGATAGAGCGTCATATAATGGGTCAAGGGCATGGTATGGGGCGACAGGTATGGTGTACACTCTTAGAATGCATTCTAGTGAATTGGAAGGTGTTTGGATCAGATCCGATGACTCAGAGTAAACTGAAAAAGTTCTGTACAGTAGACTGAACTCAAAATCAACTAGAGGACCAGAAAAGGTGGCCACCAAAAGGATCACTTAATTATAACAAGATCCTTCAATTACTCCTGTTTTGTCAGCGAATGGGTAGCTTCTGAAGCTGTTTGTGTGGAGAGCTCTTGTAAAAAATCCCCCACTGTAGTTCCTGTTCTTCCCCCTGTCTGGCGGAGTGCAAGGATTCAAAAGCAGGTTAGGGATAGTGCAGGGACAAAGGAGGGACCTATCTAGAAAGGGGAGACCCTATGTCCTAGTGCACTCTCTCCCTGTTGTAGCTAAAAAGCAAGATCAGATGCAGAACGGTACTGGGGGCCAGTGTGAGTGACTGTTACCGGAAGACGCCCAGAGTACCCTGTGAAGCGAAAGCTCGTGACCAGGACTACTCTAACGCAAGCCCGGTAACTAGTGGACCTTTAGGAGGTCCGACTCATGGTGGGCTGACTCGGCCTGGCATCGTCCGGTGAGGAAGCTACCTGGGTCTAGGAGTGCGTGTACCCATCTTCCCTCCCCCTTTCCTTTCCGTGTGGGCTACTGACAGTCTGATCATCTCACTGGATGTAATCAGAGTAAGCGGCGCCGTCTCCCTGAGACTAGCCGACGCTCTTTGCTGAAGGGAGGTGTAGGAGGGTCGTGGCCATCCTCATTAGCCTCTCCTGTGTGAGTGCCCTGTAGGGAAAAATCCTTAGTTTATGAGCCGCTAGCGCGGACAGGGCACCCTCCCTGTGTGTGTAAGTGGAAAATGGGTGGGGGACAGTCTAAACATTCCATCTCACCCCCTAAGGATACCCCAGCATTTTACATGTACGTACATTGTGGTTCAACAACCTGCAGGTATTTAAAGAATTGGAATATTTACACGCGTGAAAATCCATCTAAACAATGCCCACTAGAAGGTACTTCACGCTAGATAAGATCATACATCTAAGAGGAGCGTTTAATCACCAAAAAAGCCTCTGACAGTGTGAGCAATTTGTCTATTGAGGAAAGGAACGGGTTAATTTGAAATTCAGCTTGGCCCAGAGATAAAAAATTGCTCTGCGTTCAAGGTCAAGAATCAACGCAGACTATGCTAAGTACAAAGAAAAACTGCTTTCGGCCCCAGCTGGCTGTGGAAAAAGGAAAATTGACAAAGGCGAACCAAAGGCAATATAAGTTACAGAACTGAGATTACATTTGCAAAGCTTAACTGTCCAGTAAGATCCAACAGTGTGCCTTTGTGACCCCGAAGCCAGTGTGGCTTGGTGACACCAAAGAAGCCACAGGCAGCCGACCTGGACTGGAATCTCTGAAAGAGACGCCGCAGGAGATTCCAGGGTGTAAAAGAACAGCCCTCCCAAGAATGGAAGAATGTTGGAAATTCTGGACAAGCTGTATACAGGATAATCTCCTGTCCACCTCTCCCCCTTCTCTGAACATTATATGCAGAAGTGGCCAGTCTGGACGTACGTGTGTGAGTATGAAAGGGGTTTAGGGCTTGGGGCATTAATGTTTTTCCTGAGTGATGTGGGAGCTTTCCCAACACTCTCCATCATTGTTCTGTTATTTTATTAATGAGGCTTTAAAATTCAGTTATATGATGTGTTTTCTTTATCTTCCCCCAATGATCCTGTAGTGTCAGCCTGATCACCTGACACAGGGATAGATTGGTAACAGAAATTTGTCACAGTTTGGTGAGCAATTAAGAAGGGGGAGCCCTGCAGAATTTGCACCATTTGTTTTACCCTTGTTATTTTATGTTTGCTTTGCTTGGTACTGTTGCTGTTATATGTTAAGAACTGCATGATTAAAAGTGAGCCCTAATAGGATAAGGAAACGCTATCTGGTTCTGGTTCTATCCTGTTTAACCGGTTACTGTTGTTTTTCTGCTTTGTTCATTTGGGCGTTAGGAGTGTGGGTGGAACTGAACCTCTCGTTCGTAATTCCTCGGAGTGGAAGCCATGCGTGCGAGGAAGCTCTGAGGTCTAATTGAGATCCTTCTGTCCCGTCCCCTGTAGCGGTCAGTGTATAAAAGTGGGAAAGCCTGGCTTAGACTGTAATTTCCTCTGCTCTCTGTGTAATTCTCTTTTCTGTTTTAAGTGTCAGCAGACAGATGGATGGGTCTCTGGGTAAACCCTCTAAAGGGGTTTGGATTATATGTTAAATAAATGGCCTTTGCCCAATGGGCCATGTGTTTTTGTCCAGGTGACAAGCCTCACGAGGGAGGACTCGAGTAGTCTTGTGAGTAAGAATATTTAAGGCAAGAGACCAGGAGGGGTGGGGGCTAGTTAAGAAGCCCACCCTCCTAGCTAAACTGGTAATGGAACAAGTTGGTGCCCATGGAAGAGACTGTTCAGCAAGAAAAGCAGGATCTGGCCCAGGCGGGCAGGCAACAGACAGAGAGATTGGAAAACAGGTTGGAAACTTTTGAGGGTGTAGTGGAAGGAAGGAGTAAGTAAGTGTAAGCATGGGGATTTCAAATACCCAGAACTTACTTGGAATGGTGAGTTAAGTTGATAAAAGTGGCTGTTGGGAAACAAGCAAGTGATTTAAGGGAGAGTGCGAAGTTAACTCTGTAGTTGCTGGAGGGAACAGCAGTTGAACTTTGAAAAATACTAAAGAGGAAAGTTCTTGGTGTCTTTGAAATGTTTGTAAATAAATTCTGGTAAAGTTAATCATGTCCATTTTAAGGTAAGAATCTTTAGCTGTGGATAGCTTTGGATTCAAGAGCAAGCCAGAAAGCATCTGTATTAATGCAGCTTATTTAACTGATAAGGTAGGAGTCACTGAAACCTGGGCTGCCTATGAAACACATAAAATAGGGGGTAATTTCTCTCTTTTGCCTGAAATAAACAAGGGTATTTGTATATTTTAAGTGATGATTGTCTGCCCAGAAGGGGTAGACCTCTGTTTTTCTGTCTTTCAGATAATCAGAGAAAACTGATGCCAGCTGAACAGCATTCAACGTACCATGCATTTTCTGGCACAATAGGAATTATGTTTTGTGTTCTATGTTTTGTCTTGAGGTGTTTGTCTTGTGGTTGGAATTGTTGTGTTTAGTGTTTTCATGGGATGGTCTGGTTTGGAATCAGGCAGAAGGGTTGGATTGGAATGCAGATACTTGTTTTATTCAACTTGGAATACAAAGTGTTTGAATAAACCAGGAAAATGTAATATACTAAAGTCTAATACATTTCCTTAAGTAAGAAAAAGAAACTTCATTGGCCAGATTGTTAATTGCAAAAATTGTTGTTAAAATTTACATACTAACAGTCTTTGAAAGCAAGGACATGAAAAGTTAACTCACTCCTCATATTGTACATGGGATCTTTCTGGCTACCTCAGATTTCTAGCCAGGGGGCTGGGGATGGTGGAAAGCTATTGGACTGGAGGTTGAATTGAATGAACTCCTCAAAGTGGGTGTGCTTGTTCTAACTTGTTGCTCCAAAGTTCTGTAATAAGGTTATTTTAGTAAAAGGGTATGTGTGGCATATATTAAATAATAAGACTAATGTACTGTATAATGACAATGTTTACGTGTTTGTTGTTGGAAAAAGGTGTATAAGTAAAAAGTGAAAGTTTGCTTTGTAGGTTAAAAAAAGCCATGAAAAACAAAGAACAGAATAAGTTAACTGGAAAAAGAAAAAAATAGCAAGTTCAGGCTATAGATAGGAGACTGCTCACAGTCAAGACTTGGCTGACAATCAAGAAAAGGAGGGGGGCTTGAACGCGCCCAAGCAGCTATGAGATCTGCAAAGCACAGCCAGGCACTAATGAAATGTGTTAGGTTTCTTTTCTCACAGGTAAGGAAGTGCTACCCGAAGACCCTAGCAGCCCTGCCACTCCTTGGAACCAGGAAACTGGATTGATGTAAAGGTCCACCAACGAAAGACTGCTTTGTCTCCATGCTGGAAAGGCCCTTATCAAGCCTTGCTGGCTACCAACACGACTGTGAGGTGCCAGAGACTGATTGCCTGTACCCATGATTCCCACTGCAAAAAGACCCCTCCGCCGCGGGAGAATTCTCCTACTGATGATTAGCCATTTCTCCTTCTAGCTCCACTGTGTCTTCTGGACAACGGGGGAAAAGGACAAGGTGAAGTACTAGTAACCTCTCCCTTGTCCCCTGACAGAACTACTGTGCCTTTAAATTTTTTCTAGAAGAATCAAAACCATTACAGGGTGATGTGCTAGTAACCTCTCCCCTATAAGATGCTGCACCATGACTGTTTTGGGAAAGAAGAAGGAACACTCACTCCACTGAAACTGCCAAAGTCCAGGAATTCCTGACTAGAAAGGACATTAAGAACTGACTCTGGTGAAGAAACAAAGAATTATACACTGACAGGAAGAAATTTGTGGGACCCATGCTTGGGAATGTGGTATTGATTGTATTTTGGGGTTTATTCTACAGGCTGCGCCCTGTGTCCTGGAGAGTGACTAATAATGTAACCCCCCCCTCCTATGCTATTAATGTCGATGCCTTTTGAAAGTACCTGAGAATAGTTAAATAACAGGTGTATTATAGTACTACACCAAGGAAAGATGGTAATGAATATCACTGAGGCTGGGAAGGTATTGCAGTGGGATCTAGTATGTGTAGGAATTCAGGATTTCCTGAGTGACCAGCTGATGGCCATTCAGAGTGATCTTGAGTACAGGACTTGACCCACTGCCCTTACAGACGCATCAGGAATACCATCTGATCTGTGATCATGGAGACATACGTGGACACTTCCTGGGTGGAAGTGTGGCTTTCCAGGGCTGGGTGTGCGCCCTTATTGGAAGTGAATGCTGTACTTATGTCCAGTAAATGCACAGGATATTAACAAACACATCCTGTTGGCCGAACAGGCTTTTGAACAGTGGAAGGCCCAGGAAAGGGAACCCACTATTTCTGATTCCCTCTGGAGCTGGTTACCCAACCTGGGGGAACTAGGGGGAGGCATTGTTCGCCTCCTGCTCACTGGTGTGGTGTTGTGTATTGTTACTCTTTTCTTGCTTGCTTGCTGTAAAGCACTCCAGCTCCCTGGAGCTTAATCGCATGTTGTTCTTAAAATGTGAGAACACTCAGCCAAAAGTTTGTTGAGTATTCTCAAAGGAGGGAATTGTTGGTGTCACTAAGGATAATCCTAAGTAACTTAAAAGGTAAAAGGCAATAAGGATATACAGTCTCCCTGTTTAGGCCTCAGATGAACAGAAGTTCTTCCATGTTTAAACTCTAATTGACCTAACAGGCCAATAAATAGAAAAGGCCAGGTGCAACGTCCCTTATCAGTTGCCATACAGCTCAAACTGGTCTAAAGCAGAAATAATGAGGGCTGTGCGCCTTTAGCAGAAGGACAAGATAACTTGCAGAAGGAAAACTTACTAATGAGCTGCCACGGCCAAGATTACTTAATGCACCTGCGCTTATGTAACTGCTACAGGGGGAGGAAGGAGGAGGAGAGGGAGGGGAAAGACAAAGAAGTATGTGAGAAAAGAATGCTGCAGCCGGACAGAAGAGGGAGGGGAAACGGGGGCCTGCTTGTCAGCGAGAAAAGTTCTCATGGATATAAAGGAACAGACTGCTTGTTTTAGCTGGGCTGGATTTGAGGCATGTCAAGTCTCCCAGCACCACTTTGAGAACTCAGATAAACTTGGTTTGCTTCTCTACCCTGGTGTGTTTATTGGCGTGATGCACACCAGGCGACGGACCCCCCTGCTGTTGCCCCCCTCGGGCACTTTGTGCCGGCAACACCAGGGACCCCTGCAGGGCCTGGGCCAATTGCTCCACTTGCCCCCTCCCCTCACCTCTGGCCAGCCCTGGAGCTTGCAGCAGCCCCCACTCCCCCTGCCACACACACACCTTGCCAAGCCACTCAAAAAGCAGCAGCAGGACGACTCCTGAGCTCAGCTGAGCTGCCCAGCTGGTGCCAGTGGCTGACCACACTGCAGCTGGGGAGAAGCGGGGGAGGGGCCCAGGGAGCCTCAGCCTCCCCAGCTGGGAATCCTGGGAGCAACAGGATGACTCAGCCCGCAAACTGGAGTTGTTTGCCCACCTCCTGGCCCTTTAACAACCAGTTCTTCATGGAGGTCTAATTTTAGCAACCGGTTCTTGAGAACCTGTGGGAACCGGCTCCAGCTCACCGCTGTACAACACCCAGTTCCAGCATTCACAAGTACAAAGCACAGCTCCTCTCTGCTTCTCTGAATTGCCTGCTTCCATCCCCACTGGGAAATCATTGTAACAGACATTTCCCCTTCCCAGTTCTTAAGATACTTGTTAATTCCCACACAGCACTTCAGGTGAGAAAACCCTGGCTGGGACTTTCACTTGGGGGGTGCACACCTGGTGCCCATTAATTTAAACAAAAATTGAGTATTCAGATCCCTTAGACAGCTCTGAAAACCCAGCATTGCTAGAAATGGCCAGATCACTGAAGGCCAATTTCTGCCCCTTGTGATCAGAGGAAAACCTACAGCTGAGCACGTGTAGCACAATAGAGAGTTTATTGCCCTGTCCCTGTAGCAGGATCTCAGGGCCTGTCTACACCTACAGCACTGCAGCTGCACCAGTGCAGATGCGCCGCTGGAGCGCTTAGTGGAGACGCTGCCTACGCTGACAGGAGAGCCTCTCCCATTGGGGTAGGTATTCCACCTCCCCGAGAGCTAGGTCGGGATCACTGAGTTGCTCACAGGTGAGGATTCTCCACACCCCTGAGTGAGGGATGTAGTTCTACTGACAGAAGTGTGCAGTGTAGATCTACCCTCAGGCTGAGCACAGCAAGTTTCAGTGAAGTAACTTGCCAGTGTAGACAGGCTCCCAGCACCGGCAGCTATGCCCCTCGTGGAGTGGTTTTCCTAGAGCTCAGGGAGAGCTCTCTCTGAGCACTGCTGCGTGACCACACTGTAAAGGAGGTAACCTCTCCATTATCACTACTTTCCCATTCGCAGCTCCTACTCATCTAGATGGGAAAGGGGAGGGGCATGCACAGACTGGGGGTGGGGGGCAGAACTGGAACCAAAGAATTCCCCTCTCTCTTCCTCCTTTCTGTTCCTTTTTTCTTGTTAAGTTACAAAAGTCAGCACTCCAAGCCCAGGTCACTGAGCCCCCCACGGGTGTTTCAATATATGCAGGGCTGATCCCATGGAATAGTTCAGAATCCCATTCAATTGGGATCCTTTAGTGAGCGTTGAAGAGGTGAAGCCATTTGACACTTCTCAGCTCAAATGTGAAGTCATCATTTACCGTTCTCCTGCCGCCTGTTGCCTGAAACTCTCCTGAACATTGAATCAAAGCCCCTTAATCCTGGCATCTTTACTTTTGTTTTTCATTTTTCTCTCTCCCTCCACCCCAAATTCTCCTCTTTCATTACTTCACCTATTGCTCTGTGTCGACTCCAGAAGCAGTAACCAGCCAGGGCCATGAGAACAGCCAAGAGAGCCAGGATCACCCAGAGAGCCACTTTCGAGGGATTGACCTTCGGGAAAAATGACTCTGCAAGAGAAAGTGTCATTGACTTGGAAGCAAACAGGTGCAGAATGAAGGCTGGACACTGCGACAGTGGTGACACTGTGATTAGTTAAAAGAATCTCACAGGGAAATACACCAGGACATGTGGCTCCTTTGTGTTTAATTATTAAGTCAATGAAAGTCCAGGCTTCATTCTTCTTACTGATCCTGGTTCGTTAATGGGAGGGAACGTGTTGGAGATAGGGAGGGGGTAGGGTGGAGCTCTGCTGTGTTACATCTGTCCTCCATTGGCACAAATTCAGGTATCCCCTAGGCTGCTCTAACTGATCCCCAAGCTGCAGCCAGTGCAGACTGGCCCTCTGAATCAGAGAGTTGTGACCAGCTCCTTGACACCCCCAACTCTTCTGTGCTCAGAGGGGCTCAGCCACATGAGAGAGTTGGCCCAAAATATGTTATTGCAGGATTTTAATACAAACAAAACTTGAGCCTGGAGAGTCAGATTAAAAATTCCTCTTCTCTGGGCCTTGGGGCGATGCTGACGACAAGGGGTCCTTGCTATGTGGTTGGTGCGGTGTATTGAAAACTGTGTAGAAATCACAAAATGTCACTCTGAATCCTGAGGGGTTTGCAGGCTAGGGGGCTCTGTAAGGAGCATGCAGTGTGGGGCCTCTGCAGTCACTCTGCACAGAGCCAGGTGGGCTATGTTCTGCCTCCCTGCCTCAGGGAGCAGCCTGCTTTGTCTATCTCTGTAATTAGAGAGAATTAGAATTCTGGATTCCTGGGAATAAAGCAGCATTACATTGCAACCTTCCAGGAATAGTATTTGTTTTGTTTCTAACTCTCTGATGGTATGCTGTGAACACAACAATCACGTGATACCATATGCTTATCAGCAGTGCAGCACTACGAGATCTCAGACGAACAGTGATTAACATATGCAACATCGTTATTATTAGAGTGATGAACTACTCATTCTGTATTAACAAAGTTATTTAGTACATAATAATCCAGAAAAAATATTTACCTTTTTTCTAGAAATCAAGATGCTTTTTAGCTAAAAGTTTGTTTCTGCATGTTTTGGGCCTGATCCTTTAGTGTTAGCACTGCCAAAATTCTCATCAACCTGGTTATGCAGGGAAGGTATGATCTGTCCCACTGTGTGACTGTGAAATAAAAAACCACAGTGTACATTCATGGGTGATGCTGGCTGTGGAGATCTCTGTTTATGGCCTTCTGAGCACTTAAGTACAAGTTACAACCTGATCCTCAATTATGACTTGGGAAAAACTCTCATTTAAGGCGACGGGATTTTGCCAGTGTCTGAACTGCAGGATGGGGCCCATAGCACAGCTCTCATATCGATGTGGGAGCCTATAGATTCAGAGTAAAAATTCCTCCAGAGTTCTCTTCCCTGGGCCTTGGAGCAATGGCTAAGTGGTTAGTGGTGTATATTGAAAACTGTGTAAAAATTACAAGCTGACACTTGAAATCCTGAGGGGATTCCTGGTCCTGCTTGCAGGCTAAAAGGCTCTTTTGGGAGCATGCATCTGGGTCCTCTGCAGTCAGTCTGCAAGGAGCCAGCCTAGAGCAGAGTGGGTTAGGTTCTGCCTCTCTGCCTTAGGGAGCAGCCTGCTTTGTCTCTCTCTGTATTTGGCTGTGGCATGTTAGAGTTCTGCATTTTTAGAAATAAAGCAGTGCTACGTTGCAGCCTTTTTGGAAAAGTGTTTATGTGTGGTTTCAACTCTGTGTGTGTGTGTGCTGTGAACATAACAATTAGGTAGTACTGGGCATATCATAGACTAACCAGCAGTGCAGCACTATGAGGCCTCAGATGAATAGTGCTTTACAAATACAACAGTCTTACTATTACTATTACAGTGATGAAATATTCATTCAATATTAACCAAGTTATTTGGTAGATAATACCAAATACATAAAATTGCAACCTTTTTTTTCCCTAAAAATTAAGGTGCTCCTAGGTAAGAATTTGTTTCAGCCAATTTTGGGCCTCAACTTTTATTGTTGGTATTTTCAGATGTATTCTGCGTAGCAATGCTCAGCCATATCCAGGGCTTTCTTGTGCTAGTCAGGAAAAATGACTTCATTAGCCAGATTTTCATAAATACTCAGCATCCAGCAGCTCTCACTGAGAACAAAGGAGAATTCCCTCCCCCACCCGCACTGAGAACTGTGATGGTCACAGCACACAGAGCAGTTAGACAGAGACATCAATACTCTTGCTGGAAGGTTGCAGCATAATGTGACTTTATTCCTTAGAATCTAGAACCTTAACCCACAAGAACCCCACAATGGAGTCTCTAAGGCAGCGGGCACAGTTCATCCCACTTTGTTTTACATAACACTGTGACACACTACACCCCATATAAAACACCGAACCCCCATGTTCACCACTGTTATATGGTTATGACATATTTTGTACAAAGTACGCCTTGTGAAGTATCATTTGAAATTCATAATTTACTGAATATCATTGTTCTGTTAAAGCGGGTACGTTAACACTGTATGTGGAGCTATGAGATTTTACTATGTTTGCAAGTGAAATATGTTGTAATTCTGGGGAATGCCCACAGACTAGCTCCTCAGAGACAACAAAGAACTGATGACAGGTGATGGAAAGCTATTAACTGCTGAGGCAACCATTCGCCATCAGGGGGACTGTAAACAAAAGATATGCATATCCTCCCCAGTGACATCTCAAATGTCACATACATAGATGGTGCAAACAAGAAATTTACAGTTCTTCTGATAGACTCTTTGAATCTCACATACACAAGGGACTGTTTTGTCTACACCCCAGTGGGGAGTAATCCTCGAAGAGAGGAGGAGAGTAGAAAATAATAGACAGTGATCTTCACATTACATCTCCTCCCTCCTCTCTACTGACAGCAATAAGATTGCTTGAAAGTCAGTAAGAGCATCATTGAACTGTGTGTGGGGGGTGAGGGAGAGTTGGTCCTAGCTGGAAGGCTTTCCAGTTAGTTTGGACTGCAGTTAGTTTTTGGGTGTGAGAAACCTTTTTGCTTTCAAATCTTACTTAGCTCGGTAAAGTTTAAAGAATTAGTTTTTGGTTTTATTTTTTATTTCTTTTTAATATTAATATTCTTTATTTCTATTCTGACCTTTATGCCTTATCCCTTAAAATCTATCTTTTTCTAGTTAATAAATTTGTTTTATTGTTTTACCTAAACCAGTGTGTTTTGGTAAAGTGTTGGGAAATCTCTACTCTGGTTAACAAAGGCACCAGCAGAATCATTTCCTTTGATGAAATAACTGACTATTAATGAGCTTGCGTTGTTCAGTAATGTGCTGGACACTACAGGATGCACATTTCTGGGTGCGAAGCTGGGGAATTCACTCTATATGTAGTTCATACGTAGCTGGGAAAGCATTCATGTCATTTTGCTGGGAGTGACTTTACATGCTAATGGCTGTGTGTAACAGGCACCTTGGGCTGGAGAGTTAAAGGGACACAGCAGTTCAACAGTCCAGAATGTACCCTTGGGCATGTCACAAACAGGAATTTATTTCTTAGAATCCAGAACCATAACTCACAAGAACCCAAACCAGAGAGGGGAGGCTGCTCCCTAAGGCAGTGGGCACCTTGCTTTATGTTTGCTTTTCTATAGGAACAGTTAGTGTGCGGCAGGCTGGGATGTAAATCCACCTTACACTAGCCTGCTATGGACTAACTGGCTGTGTGCACCCTGTGACTGTGCACCACAAGTTCCCAGGTGCATTTTGATCTGTTCCCATTTCAAAACAGGGTAGAACAAAGCACACTGCAGAATTACTACTGTACGTAGCATGGTCCACATGGACAGTACAGTATGTGGCAGGCTAGTGAGAGGCAGATTTACACCCCAGCTTGCCACAAACCAACTGTTTCTGTAGACTCACAGGATTTTCTACAGAGCCCTCCGGTAGGTGAACAGGACCTGGCAAACACCCCTCTCTTAAAGTGATAGCTTGGAATTCCAACACAGTCCTCACTACACCACAAGAACAAAGGAGAATTCCCTCTCCCACCCCTACTGAGAAGAATGACGATTGCTGGTGTGACATTACACCCCATATTCTTTATGAAAATACGCTTATGGTATGGATATGACATAACTGAAATGTACTTTATGCAGTGTGGCCCCCGTGAGGTATCATTGGAAAGGTTATGATTTACTCAATATGATTATCCCATTTGTATCCATGTATCATTTTTGTATCTGAAGTTAGGAATATTGACAATGTATCTGTATTTCAACTATGCTACTTTGGGTGACAGCCAGTGCTACACTTCAGGTTCAACTATCGAGAAGCCAGACAGGGCTGATGGCCCATCAGCGAGGACAATGGACTGTGAAAAGTCTTGGCCTTCCTGCAGACGCTTCATACTGCCACTGATGGACGCTGTGATGCTACAGAGTCAGGTGACCTGGTCACTTGATACTAACCTCCATTTTGGACTGCTGAACTTTTCCACTGGGGGGTGGGAAATCAAACAAAGGATTCCTGCCTTATCAAAATCCTATATAAGATGGGGGATGGAAACAATCAAGGTTCTTGTCTCCTCTGCCTCCCCACCCAAAGAGACAGTGAAAAACATCTGGAAACAAGAACTGGAGGGTCCGGGGAAGGGAAGAATTGCTTGACTAGGCAGGAAAGATTTCTGGCCTGTGAAGGAATCTACCTAAGACCTACCTCTATCTAGGGTGAGGAATTGCTATATTTAACCAATTTCCTTAGTGAATCTAGCTTAGTTTGTGTGCTTTGTTTTATTTTCTTAGTAGTCTGTTTTGTTCTGTTTCTACCTCTTTAACCTCTTAAAATTCATCTTTTGTAGTTAGTAAACATATTTCTTGTTTATAATATAACCCAGTTTATACAATTTTAACTGTGTGTGTGGGGAATTGTGGATACCTTCCTCCACACTGAGGGAAGGGACAAATTTCATATAAGTTTGGGTTTCCACTCCAAGGGAGGTGAACACCTGGGGCTGTGGCAAGTCTCATCACAGCTGAGTACTGAGCTATTATGAAAATGTGGCCAATGGTGTCCCAGCCTGAAAGGTGCTAAATACCCTCAGCTGCTACTGGAGTCAAAGTTTATGTCTATATTGCAATTAGACACATGCAGCTGGCCCGTGCCAACTAACTCAGGTGCACTGGGCTCAGGCTAAGGGGCTGTTTAATGGCAGTGTAGATGGACTTAGGCTAAAGCACGAGCTCCAAGACCCTCTCATGGTCCTAGAGCCTGGTCTCCAGCCCAAGCCTGAATGTCTGCACTGCCATTTAACAGCCCCTTAGCCCAAGCCCTTTAGCCTGAGCCAGCTGGCATGGGCCACCAGCAGGTGTCTAATGGCAGTGCAGATACATCCAAAGAGAATTGAGGTGGTTCAGGACTTTCCAAGATGTGGTCAGCACCTTGAAGGTTCAGGCCAATACATAGGAGACACAATGATAAATACTCTCTGCTCATGTCTGCAACATCTCGGTCTATCCATGTGCGGCATGGACAGGCACTGACCTGCTATGGAAATCGCTGATTCTCTCTCCTGGTTGAGTCGGGGGTTCTTGACACAGCAGGACACTTTTTGGTTGGACTTTTCTGTTAGAACAATGGCAATCTCTGTTTGAAACAGGCCATTGACCTCTGGGGTTATTTCTTCAGAGGCCGATAGTAAGATCTGCCCCTGGTGATCTCTCCACTGAGCCTTGGGCTGTGGGTACCATCCAGATGATCGACATACCACCCGGATCCCTCCGTCCTGATGTCCCTCCACGGAGATGACAGGAGCAGAGCCCATATCTACAGAAGAAATAAATGAACTTGTGATAATCCTAGAGTGCCCAGTAATGAGCCAAAAGCTTTATTGCACTGTTATCAAAAGCCATTTCTTATTAAACTAATAATCAGATGTGAGTTCATGAGTGTGGTTGGTCAGTTATTCTGGCCAGATTAATATTTGATATGCAGCAAAATTAGTATTATAATAGGGCTTTTTTACACAGAAATTTGCTCCAGTTTAGTTAAACTTGTTTAGTTAATCAAGTGCAAATTCCTGTTTGGACACTCTTAAATCAAGAAGGAATTGACTCAAGATAAATCAATATCCCTTGGGGTAAATTTGTTGTCTGTAGCGTTTGTTTGTGGCGTGCTTGCTGCTTGACTGAAATATACCATGTGGTCTGTTTGTTTGGGAGACCATGTGTGTATGCTGATCCTAGGGGCCTGCTAGGCGAGCCTGAGAGCTAAGAGCTTCTTGAGGAGGCATCCAATCAACCCTTAACCAGAGGGCGGGGCTACTCAGGAAGAGCGAGGCTTTAAAAAGCCCGCCCTTAGCGACCAGAGGAGCTAGCAAACAGGGGAGTTTGGTGAGGGAGTTTACAGGGGGAGTGTGAGCAGGGGCTAGGTACACCTAACATTCTTTGCACTTAAAGGTCAAAACATCGCTTGATAAAAACAAAGCACCAACAAGGGAACAAGCTTTGAGAGTAAAAAGATAAGGCAGGCAGAAGTCCAGCAACAGAGTGGGAGCTACCCAGTTTATTGCAACCAATGCAGCATGTATGATTACTTGCCCTATGGGCAGTGGAATATGTGTGCATTTGGTGCAAGGAGCTCCTGGCCCTCAGAGACCATGTATGGGCTTTGGAGACAGGGCCGGCTCCAGACACCAGCCTACCAAGCACGTGCTTGGGACGGGGTGGCACTTGGGGTTTGTTTTTGTTTTTTTGGTTTGGACAGGCAGCACTGGGGGGGGGCGGGGACTTGGGAGGTGTGGTGCTCGGCAGAGGCGAGGACTTGGGCGGCGCAACGCGATGCTTGGGGGGTGGGGACTTGGGTGGCGCAATGGAACACTCAGGGGGGTGGGGACTTGGGTGGCGTGACGTGATGCTCGGGGAAGCGGGGACTTGGGCGGCACGGTGCAGTGCTTGGGAGGGGCAGGGGGCTTAGGTAGTGCAACGCGATGCTCAGGGGGGGGTGGGGACTTGGGCGGTGCGACGCGACGCTTGGGCGGGGACTTGGGCGGCATGATGCAACGTTCGGGGGGGCAGGGACTTGGGCGGCATGATGCTCAGGGAGGGGTTTGGCGGTGCTAGTGGAGGTGGGGCGGCGCTCTTTTTTTTTTGCTTGGGGCGGCAAAAATGTTAGAGCCGGCCCTGTTTGGAGACAGGGTGGCTGAGCTGGAGGAGCTACAAGAGACAGAGAGATACACAGATGAGACTTTCCAGGACACAGTAGAACGGTCCCATCTCTGGTCTGACAGCCTCTGTTCTGCTGAGGGGGATGAAAGCCTCAGGGAAGGCGAACATCCAACTGGAGCAGAGGGAAATGATCCCATAGTTGGGACCCTCCTCCCAGATGATGTCGCGGTATCCTCTCGACTGAGGCTACTTCTCCAGGGGAGGGAACTCCAGTTATTGGGAAGAGACAGGTATTAGCAATGGGAGATTTGATCATTAGAAACATAGATAACTGAGTTTGTGATGAGCGGGAGAACTGCATGGTGACTTGCCTGCCTGGTGCGAAGGTTGCAGATCTCTCAAGACATCTAGATAGGCTTATGTGTTGTGCTGGGGAGGAGCCAGTGGTTGTGGTACATGTAGGTACCAATGACATGGGGAAAGATAGGAGAGATGTCCTGGAGGCCAAATTTAGGCTGATAGGTAAGAGATTGAACTCCAGGACCTCCATGGTGGCACTCTCTGAAATGCTTCCCGTTCCACCCGCAGGGCCAGTTAGAAAGACAGAACTGCAGGGTCTCAATGAGTGTATGAAACGATGGTGTAGGGAGGAGGAGTTTAGGATTTATTAGGAACTGGGGAAGCTTTCGGGAGAGGGGGAGCCTATATAGGAAGGATGGGCTCCACCTAAACCAAAACAGAACTAGATTGCTGGCACTTAAAATTAAAAAAGTCGAAGAATAGTTTTTCAACTGAGGGCTGGGGGGAAGCTGACAGGTATGGAGGAGTATGTGGTTCTGATATCCCTTAGGGAAGGATCTATAAATGGAGATTCCCTATGTCCTAATAAAGAGGAGAGAATAGAAAATGGTACAATACAGGGAGGATCTGATGAGAAACAGTCAAATGAAAAAAAGTCCCATTCAATTATGTCATGCAATAGGGGACAGTCATAAAATGACAAGTTTTAAAAATGATTGTATACCAATGCTAGAAGTCTAAATAATAAGATGGATGAACTAGAGTGCCTAGTATTAAATGAGGATATTGATATAATAGGCATCTCATAAACCTAGTGGAATGAGGATAAGCAATAGGACACAGTAATACCAGGGTACAAAATATATCGGAAGGACAGAACAGGTTGTGCTGGTGGGGGAGTGGCACTATATGTGAAAAAAAACATAGAATCAAATGAAGTAAAAATCTTAAATGAACTAAATTGTACTACAGAACCTCTATGGATAGTAATTCCATGCTTGAAAAATAAAAATATATCAGTAGAGCTATATTACTGACCACCTGACCAGGATGGTGTTAGTGAATCTGAAATGCTCAGGGAGATTAGCGAGACTATTAAAATAAAAAAATCAGTAATAATAATGAGGGATTTCAACTATCCCCATATTGACTGGATACATGTCACCTCAGAAAGGAATGCTGAGATAAAGTTTCTTGACACCTTAAATGACTGCTTCTTGGAGCAGCTAGTCCTGGAATCCACAAGAGGAGAGGCAATCCTTGATTTAGTCCTAAGTGGAGCATAGAATCAAGTCCAAGAGGTGGACCACTGGGTAATAGTGACCATAATATAAAAAAATTTAACATCCCTGTGGTGGGGAAAACTCCACAGCAGCCCAACATTGTAGCATTTAATTTCAGAAAGGGGAACTACACAAAAATGAGGAGGGTAGTGAAACAGAAATTAAAAGGTACAGTGCCAAAAGTAAAATCCCTGCAAGCTGCATGGAAACTTTTTAAAGACACCATAATAGAGGCTCAACTTAAATGTATACCCCAATTTAAAAAACATAATAAGAGAACCAAAAAAGAGCTGCCGTGGTTAAACAACAAAGTAAAAGAAGCAGTCAGAGGCAAAAAGACACCCTGTAAAAAGTGGAAGATTAATCCTAATGAGAAAAATAGAAAAGGAGCATAAACTCTGGCAAATGAAGTGTAAAAATATAATTAGAAAGACCAAAAAAGAATTTGAAGAACAGCTAGCCAAAGACTCCAAAAGTAATAGTAATTTTTTTTTAAATACGTCAGAAGCAGGAAAGCCTGCTAAACAACCAGTAGGACCACTGGACAATCAAGATGCTAAAGGAGCACTCAAAGACAATAAGGCCATTGTGGAGAAACTAAATGAATTCTTTACATCAGTCTTCACTGTTGAGGATGTGAGGGAGATTCCCAAGCCTGAGCCATTCTCTTTGGGTGACAAATCTGACGGTATGCACCCAAGTGTTCTGAAGGAACTCAAATGCGAAATTGCAGGACTACTAACTGTCATCTTTAACCTATCATTTAAATCAGCTTCTGTACCAAATGACTGGAGGATAGCTAATGTGATGCCAATTTTTAAAAAGGGCTCCAGATGTGACCCTGGCAACTACAGGCCAGTAAGCCTCACTTCAGTACCGGGAAAATTGGTTGAAACTATTCTAAAGAACATAATTGTCAGACACATAGATAAACATAATTTGTTGAGAAATAGTCAACATGGTTTTTGTAAAGAGAAATCATGCCTCACCAATCTACTAGAATTCTTTCAGGGGGTCAACAAGCATGTGAACAAAGGAGAGCCAGTGGATATAGTGTATTTAGATTTTCAGAAAGCCTTTGACAAAGTCCCTCACCAAAGGCTCTTAAGCAAAATAAGCAGTCAAGGGATAAGAGGGAAGGTTCTCTCATGGACTGGTAACTGGTTAAAAGATAGGAAACAAAGGGTAGGAGTAAATGGTCAGTTTTCAGAATGGAGAGAGGTAAACAGTGGTGTCCCCCAGGGATCTGTATTGGGCCCAGTCCTATTTAACATATTCATAAACAATCTGGGAAAAGGGGTAAACTGTGAGGTGGCAAAATTTGCAGATGATACAAAACTACTCAAGATAGTTAAGTCCCAGGCAAACTGCAAAGAGCTACAGAAGGATGTCACAAAACTGGGCAACAAAATGCCAGATGAAATTCAATGTTGATAAATGCAAAGTAATGCACATTGGAAAACAAAATCCTAACTATATATACACAATGACGGGGTCTAAATTAGCTGTTACCACTCAACAAAGAGATCTTGGAGTCATTGTGGATAGTTTTCTGAAATCATCCACGCAATGTGCAGCGGCAGTTAAAAAGGCAAACAGAATGTTGGGAATCGTCAAGAAAAGGATAGATAATAAGACAGAAAATATCATATTGCCTCTATATAAATCCATGATATGCCTACACCTTGAATACTGCATGCAGATGTGGCCACCCCAGCTCAAAAAAGATATATTGGAATTGGAAAAGTTTCAGAAAAGGGCAACAAAAATTATTAGGGGTATAGAATGGCTTCTGTACGAGGAGAGATTAACAAGACTGGGACTTTTCAACTTGGAAAAGAGGCAACTAAGGGGGGATATGATAGAGGTCTATAAAATCATGAGTGGTATAAAGAAAGTAAGTAAGGAAGTGTTATTTACTCCTTTTCATAATACAAGAACAAGAGGCCACCAAATGAAATGAATAGATAGCAGGTTTAAAACAAACACAAGAAAGCATTTTTTCACACAATGCACTGTCTAGCTCTGGATCTCCTTGCCAGAGGGTGTTGTGAAGGCCAATACTATAATCGGGTTCAAAAGGGAGCTAGATAGATTCATGGAAGATAGGTCCATCAATGGCTATTAACCAGGATGGGCAGGGATGGGGGTGTCCCTAGCCTCTGTTTGCCAGAAGCTGGGATTGGGTGACAGGGCATGGATCACTTGATGATAATCTGTCTGTTCATTCCCTTTAGGGCACCTGCTATTGGCCACTGTCAGAGGACAGGAGACTGGGCTTGATAGACCTTTGGTCTGACACAGTATGGCCGTTCTCATGTTCTTATTTAGGATTGTCCACACAGAGCTTTGCACTAGTTCATCAAAACCAGTGCACATGTATGTGTAGACAAGCATTAAATTAATTCACAAATAAAAAACCTTGTTATAGGGGATTTCAGGTTGCTTGGCGGTGCCATGTACCCTTCCAGAATAAAGTTGTGAATAGCAGAAAACTGGTACAACTGAAAGCCAGGAAATACACTCAGGCCACGTCTACACTGCAAGTTACAGTTCAGTAACTTGCTCGCTCAGGGGTGTGAAAAATCAAACCCCGCCAAGCGCAGCAAGTTTGGATGTTGTAAAGCACCAGTGAAGACAGGCTCCGAGCATTGGGAGGCACCCGGAGCTATTATTCCCCTCACTGAGGTGGGTTACACAGAGCACTGGAAGAGCTCTCTCCCAAGCACTCATGGGGGACCACACTGTCAGAACAAAGCACTGCTGCGACAGTGCTGCCACGGCAGCGCTTTGAGGTTTTTAGCCCGTCTACACCGGCAAAGCCCTCCAATTTGCTGGCCCAGAGAGGTGAAAAATCACTCCACTGAGTGCAGCGAGTTTGAGTGCTTTAAAGTGGTAGTGTAGACAGGCTCCAAGCACTGGGAGCCGCACTCCCAGCGCTCGGAGCTAATCCCCTTGTGGAGGTGGATTACCAGGAGCGCTGAGAGAGCTCTCCCCGAGCACCACAGCACGTCCACACTCGCACATCAAAGCACTGCTGCGGCAGCACTTTGAACTTATGAGTGTAGACATAGCCTAAGTTCTGGTCTACACTATGTATTTAAACCGATTTTAGCAGCATTAAACCGATTTAACGCTGTACCCGTCCACACTATGAGGCCCTTTATATCGATATAAAGGGCTCTTTAAATCGGTTTCTATACTCCTCCCCGACGAGAGGAGTGGCGCTAAAATCCGTATTACCATATTAGATTACGGTTAGTGTGGCCGTAAATCGACGGTATTGGCCTCCGGGCGGTATCCCACAGTGCACCACTGTGACAGCTCTGGACAGCAATCTGAACTCGGATGTAGTGGCCAGGTAAACAGGAAAAGCCCCGCGAAATTTTGATTTTCATTTCCTGTTTGCCCAGCGTGGAGCTCTGATCAGCATGGGTGGCAGTGCAGTCCTAAATCCAAAAAGAGCTCCAGCATGGACCGTACGGGAGATACTGGATCTGATCGCTGTATGGGGAAACAAATCTGTTCTATCAAAGCTCCGTTACAGAAGACAAAATGCCAAAGCGTTTGAAAAAAAAATCTCCAGGCTACACAGTACTGCGTGACAAGCGTAACGGGAAGCCAGAGACTCAAATGGACGCTCATGGAGGGAGGGAGGGGGTACTGAGGACTCCAGCTATCCCACAGTCCACAGCAGTATCCGAAAAGTATTTGCATTCTTGGCTGAGCTCCCAATGCCTGTAGGTTCAAACACATTGTCCGGCGTGGTTCAGGGAATAGCTCGTCAATTTACTCCCCCCACCACGTGAAAGAAAAGGGAAGAAAATCGTTTCTTGACTTCTTTCAATGTCACCCTGTGTCTACTGAATGCTGCTGGTAGATGTGATGCTGCAGCAGTGAAGCGCAGTATCTGGCTCTTCTCCCCTCCCCAGTGGCAGATGGTGCAGTAGGACTGGTAACTGTCCTTGTTATCAATCTGTGAGTGCTCCTGGCTGTCTTCAGGTGAGGCTGGCCAGGGGCGCCTGGGTGAAAATAGGAATGATTCTCGGTCATTCCCAGTAGATGGTACAGAACGGCTGGTAACCATCCTCATCATAGCAACTGGGGGCTGAGCTCCATCAGCCCCCTCCCTTTCCTGTGTAAAGAAAAGATTCTGTCCTGCCTGGACTGTCATAGCAGTGGCATGCTGGGCTTCTCTCCCCCGCACCGCTTAATGTCCTGCCTGGACTGTCATAGCACCAGGAGGCTGCCTCCCCCTCATTTTATCTCACTAACAACTCACTGTTTCTTATTCCTGCATTCTTTATAACTTCATGACACAAATGGGAGGACACTGCCACGGTAGCCCAGGAAGGTTGGGGGAGGAGGGAAGCAACGGGTGGGGTTGTTGCAGGGGCATCCCCCGTGAGTGGCATGTAGCTCATCATTTCTGCAGGATCTGACACAGAACAGCTGTGCTCTCTGATACATTGGTTCTCTAATACAGTTGTCCCATATTCTAGGCAGGACTGACTCCATTTTAAGAAACCATAAAGGAGGAATTGACTCAGGAGTCATTCCCAGTTTTGCCTTTGTGCCCCCAGCCAATCTCAGCCAGGGGGACCTATGATAGCAGCAGACAGTACAGAAGGACAGATAACTGTCATCTCATTGCCAATTTACACCAGCAGCAGACGGTACAGAATGACTGATAACCATCTCCGCTATCATGGAAAAGCAAATGAATGCTGCTGTGTAGTGCTGGAGTATCGCCTCTGTCCGCGGCATCCAGTACACATACGGTGTCTGTAAAAAAAAAAAGCTGAATGGGCTCCATGGTTGCCGTGCTATGGCGTCTGCCAGAGCAATCCAGGGAAAAAGAGAGCAAAATGATTGTCTGCCATTGCTTTCCCGGAGGAAGGAATGACTGACGACATTTACCCAGAACCACCCGCGACAATGATTTTTGCCCCATCAGCCACTGGGCTCTCAACCCAGAATTCTAAGGGGAGGGGGAGACTGCGGGAACTATGGGATAGCTACGAAATAGCTACCCACAGTGCAACGCTCCGGAAATCGACGCTAGCCTTGGACCATGGACGCACACCACCGAATTAATGTGCTTAGTGTGGCCGCGTGCACTCGACTTTATACAATCTGTTTTATAAAACCGGTTTATGTAAAATCGGAATAATCCCGTAGTGTAGACGTACCCTCAGTGTATTCATAGCCTCAGCAAACCAGAAAGACAAACGCTCAACAAGAAAATGTAGGCTTTAAGGTGACATCTCCCACACCTGATCACACTTGGAGTTTTCTTTTATTTTTGATGAGCTAAACTGAAATAAAATTATCTTAATCTGATACAAGAGTCTTGTACCTTAATCAAAGGTGTGAATTTAAACTGATTTAATTATTGTGGGGTCAGTGTGTGTGTGAAGAGATGCCCTTAGGTTGTTTGGAAATTTCTCACAGACCATCCTAGAGAGAGAAATGACCTACAAAGAGAGGATGTTGGAACAGATTAGACAGGAGTGTGACAGGGCCCAGGCAGTGGGAATGCTGACTGCAGGGATGTTGAGACAAATCTGTCAGTGTGTCCTGTTTGTCTGTCTGCCTCACTTTCATTACGTTAATAGCAGGAACTGTGCCTTAAACGTGATGGTGAAATCTCACCTCTCGCCTTTTTCTCCCTCTAGAGAGCGATTTAGATAAGGAGACCGAGAAAGGTCAGTGTCTGGGCCCATCACGTTAGCTGGCAGTAGAGTTATCCACATAAACACAACAGGGTGAAATCTTGCCAGCCGTTATTAATTATTAATTAATCATTGGAACAATTTACTGAGGGTAATGGATGGCGGGTGGAGCCCCCCTTTGGGGAAGCTAGCCCCAGCTCCACCTCTTTCAGCTATTCCCCCCCCCCCGCAGCCAGAGCCCTGAGACTCCCTGTCCCTCCCCCACACCTGGAGGAGCCCCAAGCACCCCCTCCCTCAGATGGAGTTGTTCCAGGCTGCCTGAAGTCCCGAGCCCTCCCCACTCCCACCTGCACGGAGCTGCCCCAGGTCAGCTGCAGCTGTGCTGCCCCTCCCCTCCCCAGACCCTAAGCTGCCTTGGGAAAAACATCTCTCAGGTCTGGAAGATGCTTGTGCTATGCCCCATGCCAGTTCCGGGGTAGCTGAGGAGGTGGTATGTGCTACTCAGCTTCCTGGGTTCCACAGTAATTAGGGAAATTACTGATGAACACAGGAAGCTGAATAGCACATACCACCTCCTCAGCTGCCCTGGAAACTGCTTGGGGTGTAATAAATCAAAACCTTCCCCCCAAAACCCCACAAATGGGGGTCTGGTGGCCACAGCAGTGGCAGGGTAGGCTGATCCTCTCCTAGCTTCTTATACCCATCGCCTATGCCAAGGGTCATGGTGGATTCTCCAGCACTGGCAGTTTTTAATCAAGGATATGTTTACACTACGAAATTAGGTCGATTTTATAGACATTGAATTTTTAGAAATCGATTTGATACAGTCGATTGTGTGTGTTCCCACTTAAGACCAGGAAGTCGGAGGAGTGCGTCCAGAGTACCGAGGCTAGAGTCGACTTTCGGAGCATTGCACTGTGGGTAGCTATCCCACAGTTCCCGCTGTCTCCGCCACCCATTGAAATTCTGGGTTGAGCTCCCAATGCCTGATGGGGCAAAAACATTGTCATGGGTGGTTTTGGGTACATGTCGTCAGGCCCCGCCCGTGAAAGCAATGGCAAAAAATTGTTTCTCGCCTTTTTTCCTGGGTTACCCATGCAGACAACATACCACGGCAAGCATGGAGCCCGCTCAGTTCACAGTCACCATATGTCCCTTGGGTGCTGCTGACAGACGCGGTACTGCATTGCTACACAGCAGCAGCTTCTTGCCTTTGCAAGTTAGCGAAGATGGTTAGTAGCTGTATTGTACCGTCTGCTGTTGTCTCCTGGTTTCTCCTGGGTGGCCTCGGTGAGATCGGTCAGGGGTGCCTGGGCAGACATGACCTCACCAGTGCTGGTCAGGAGCACCCATTTCTGCCCAGGTGCCCCTGACCAACCTAACCGAGGTCGGTCACCCACAGGACAACGACGACGGTTAGCAGTTATATTGCACCATCTGCTGTTTGCAGGGCAAGGCAAGGGGATGCTGCTGTGTAGCACTGCAGTACCACATCTGCCAGCAGCACCCAGGAGACATACGGTGATAGTGAGCTGAGAGGGCTTCATGCTTGCCGTGGTATGTCGTCTGCATAGGTAAACCAGGAAAAAAGGCAAGAAACTATTTTTTGCTGTTGCTTACACGGGGGGGGGGGGGAGGAGGGGATGGCTGATGACATGTACCCAGAAACACCCGGGACAATGTTTTTGACCCATCAGGCACTGGGAGCTCAAACCAGAATTCCAATGGGTGGCAGAGACTGTGGGAACAGTACAGTAAACCAACCCTGTAAGCCATGTCGTCAGTCGCCCCCTCCCTCAGTGAGAGCAACAGCTGAGAATTGTTTCACGCCTTTTTTCCGTGCAGATGCCATATTACGGCAAGCATGGAGCCCGCTCTGATCGCCGAGGCAATTATGAACACTATAAACACCATGCGCATTATCCTGCAGTGTATGCAGCACCAGAACCTGAAAAAGCAGGTGAGGAGGCAATGGCAGCGCAGTGACGAGAGTGATGAAGACATGGACACAGACTTCTCTCAAAGCACAGGCCCTGGCAATTTGTCCATCCTGGTGGCAACGGGGCAGGCTCATGCCATGGAACGCCGATTCTGGGCCCGGGAAACAAGCACAGACTGGTGGGACCGCATAGTGTTGCAGGTCTGGGATGATTCCCAGTGGCTGCAAAACTTTTGCATGTGTAAGGGAACTTTCATGGAACTTTGTGACTTGCTTTCCCCTGCCCTGAAGTGCAAGAATACCAAGATGAGAGCAGCCCTCACAGTTCACAAGTGAGTGGTGACAGCCCTGTGGAAGCTTGCAATGCCAGACAGCTACCGGTCATTAGGGAATCAATTCAGAGTGGGCAAATCTACTGTGGGGGCTGCTGTGATCCAAGCAGCCAACGCAATCAGTGAGCTGCTGCTATCAAGGATAGTGATTCTAGGAAATGTGCAGGTCATAGTAGGTGGCTTTGGTGCAATTAGATTCCCTAATTGTGGTGGGATGATAGGTGGAATCCATATTCCTATCTTGGCACGTGGCACCAGACCACCAAGGCAGCCAGTACCTAAACCGCAAGGGGTACTTTTCAGTGGTGCTGCAGGCACTGGTGGATCACAAGGGACATTTCACCAACATTAATGTGCGATGGCTGGGAAAGGTACATGACGCTTGCATCTTCAGGAACTCTGGTCTGTTTGAACAGCTGGGGAAAGGGACTTACTTTCCAGACCAGAAAATAACCATTGGGGATGTTGAAACGCCTATAATTATCCTTGGGGACTCAGTCTACCCCTTAATGCCATGGCTCATGAAGCCATACACAGGCACCCTGGACAGTAGTCAGGAGCTGTTCAACTATAGGCTGAGCAAGTGCAGAATGGTGGTAGAATGTGCCTTTGGACATTTAAAAGTGTGCTGGTTCAGTTTACTGACTCGGTTAGACCTCAGCAAAACCAATATTCCCATTGTTATTGCTGCTTGCTGTGTGCTCCACAATATCTGTGAGAGTAAGGAGGGGACATTTATGGTGGGGTGGCAGGTTGAGGCAAATCGCCTGGCTGCTGATTATGTGCAGCCAGACACCAGGGAGGTTAGAAGAGCGCAGCAGGGTGCACTGTGCATCAGAGAAACTTTAAAAATCAGTTTCATGACTGGCCAGGCTACGGCTTGAAAGTTCTGTTTTTCTCTCCTTGATGAAAACTTGCCCCCTTGGTTCACTCTACTTCCCTGTAAGCCAAACGCCCTCCCCTCCCCCCTTTGATCACCGCTTACAGAGGCAATAAAGTCATTGCTGTTTCAAATTCATGCATTCTTTATTCATTCATCACACAAATGGATGTATAAATGCCAAGGTAGATCGGAAGGAGGGAAGAACCGGGTGGGGTGGGGGAGGAGGGAAGGACAAGGCCACACTGCACTTCAAAACATATTTGTTGAATGCCAGCTTTCTGTTGCTTGAGCAGTCCTCTGGGGTGGAGTGGTTGGGTGCTCGGAGACCACCTCACCGTGTTCTTTGGTGTCTGGGTGAGGAGGCTATGGAACTTGGGGAGGAGGGCGATTGGTTACACAGGGGCTGCAGTGGTTGTCTGTGCTCCTGCTGCCTGTTCTGCGCCTCAGCAATAAACCAGAGAGTATCAGTTTGATCCTCCAGTAGCCTGAGCATTGCTTCCTGCCTCCTTTCATCCTGTTGACGCCACCTATTATCTTGATCACGCTACCTTTCCTCTTGCTCCCACCACCTGTCCTCGCGTTCATTTTGTGCTTTCCTGCACTCTGACATTGTCTGCCCCCACGCATTCTGCTGGGCTCTTTCAGTGTGGGAGGACTGCATGAGCTCAGAGAACATTTCGTCGTGAGTAAGTTTTTTTCTCCTTCTAATCTTCGCTAGCCTCTGGGATGGAGATGATACGGGGAGCATTGAAACATGTGCAGCTGGGGGAGGAAAAAAAAGGGAGAGTACTATTTAAAGAGACACATTTTAGAGAACAATGTGTAGACTCTTTCATGGTGAACCAAGCTGTTAACACTACATTGCATGTGTGCTTCCTTTACAAGGTCGCATTTTGCATCTTATATTGAGGGCCTGCCGGTTTGGTGTGAGAGATCACACACGGCTGTGTGGGCTGGCGGGCAACAGAATTCGACTTGCAGGCAGACATGGTCAGACACAGTCTTTTGGCTTCTTTAATCTTCATGACATGTGGGGATGGTTTCAAACAGCAGCATCCTCATGTCCCATACCAAGCACCCGTCGGGCTGGCCATTTAAAGGAGGGGCTGCAGTTTTTGGGTTAACATGCAGCACAAATCCAACTAAACCCCTCCACCCCACCCTATTCTCTGGGATGATCACTTCAACCCTCCCCCCACCGCATGGCGCACAGTGGGGATGATTTCAGTTCTGCCACAGGCAAACAGCCCAGCAGGAATGGCCACCCCTTAATAAAATTTCCCTATTTCAACCAGGTGACCATGAATGATATCACTCTCCTGAGGATAACACAGCGAGATAAAGAATGAATGTTGCTTCAATGCTAGCAAACGCTGGGACCATATGCTGCCATGCTTTGTTATGCAATGATTCCAGACTACGTGCTACTGGCCTGGCATAATGGAGGACGGAATAAGGCTGCCCTCCCCAGAAACCTTTTGCAAAGGCTTTGGAGGCACATCCAGGAAAGCTTCATTGGGATGTCCCTGGAGGATTTACGCTTCATCCCCATACATGTTAACAGACTTTTCCAGTAGCTGTACTGGCCGCGAATGCATCCCAAGTCTTCAGGGCACATTAATAATTAAACACGCTTGCTTTTAAACCATGTACAATATTTACAAAGGTACACTCATCAGAGGTTCCTTCTCCACCTTCTAGGTCCAGGAGCTCGCCTTCGGTGGGTTGGGAGGGTACTAGATCCAGGGTGAAAAATAGTTCCTGGCTATCGGGGAAAACGGTTTTTCCACTTGCTTGCTGTGTGCTATCTTCAACCTCCTCCTTCTCGTCCCCAGGTCCACATCTCTGTTGCATGAGAATCCATTGACGGAGTCTACGCACAGGGCTAGGATAGTTGTAGGGGCACCCCCAAGAATGACATGCAGCTCATCACAGAAGTGGCATGTCTGGGGCTCTGACCCAGAGCACCCATTTGCCTCTCTGGTTTTTTGGTAGGCTTGCCTCAGCTCCTTAAGTTTCACGTGGCACTGCTGTGGGTCCTGGTTATAGCCTCTGTCCTTCATGCCCTTGGAGATTTTTTCAAATGTTTTGGCATTTCGTCTTTTAGAACGGAGTTCTGATAGCATGGATTTGTCTCCCCACAGTGATCACATCCAGTACCTCCCATTTGGTCCATGCTGGAGCTCTTTTGCGATTCTGGGACTCCATGGTCACCTATGCTGATGAGCTCTGCATGGTCACCTGTGCTGATCAGCTCGCCACACTGGCCAAACAGGAAATGAAATTCAAAAGTTCGCGGGTCTTTTCCTGTCTACCTGGCCAGTGCATCTGAGCTGAGAGCGCTGTCCAGAGCGGTCACAATGGAGCACTCTGGGATAGCTCCCAGAGGCCAATACCATAGAATTGCGTTGACACTACCCCAAATTCGACCCAGCAGGGTCGATTTCAGTGCTAATCCCTTCGTCAGGGAGGGGTACAGAAATCAATTTTAAGAGCCTTTTAAGTTGACAAAAATGGCTTTGTCGTGTGGACGGGTGCAGGGTTAAATCGATCTAATGCTGTTAAATTCGACCTAAACTCGTAGTGTAGACCAGGGCTAAGAAGCTACAAGGGCCTGGAGCCTTCCCCCTATAGGATTCTTGACCAGAAGAGTGCAGGCTATGGAGTGCTCTCCCAAAAGGGGTGTGACTCACAAGGCTTTGGTCTGACAGACTCATAGGAAATGCCCAAGAGCCACAGACGAGGTTAAAGTGCCTAAGGTGAAAATTCGATGTAATCCCCCATGTTTCTGTTGCTGTTCCTTTTAAACAGCCCACTGACTGCAGCTAGTTGGGGACTAGCAGGTAAACAAAGGGAAAAGTTCATGAGCCCTTGCAGCAAGCTCAGTAGGGCATCTCCAAGGGTGGTGAACAATTCCACTCCCAAATACAGTCAAAGCTGTTTTATCCGGCATGCTGGGGCAATGGGGGGTACCGGTGAGTGAAAAATGCCGGTTAACTGAGAGGGAGGGAGTTTGGGTGCAGAGTTGGGGATTGGGGCACAGGAAGAGGTGTGGAGTGCAGGCTCTGGGAGGGAGTTTGGGTGCTAGAGTGGCCTTGGGGAAGGGAGTTGGACGGCAGAAAGGGGGGCGGGGTGCCAGATCCTGGTGCGCTTACTTCAGGCCACTCCCTGCAAGTGGCAACATGTCCTGCCTGCTCCTAGATGGAGGCATGGCAGGTGGCTCTGCGCACTGCATCCACCCCACCCTGAAGGAACTGCAGCCAATGGGAGCTGTGGGGGCAGCGCCTGTGGGTGGAGATAGCATGCAGATCCTCCTGGCCACCCCCTGCCTAGGAGCAGCAGAGGCACGTCACTGCTTATAGGGAGCTGCCCAAGGGTAGTGCCCCCCAAATCTGGCACCCCACACCCTCTCCCGCCCCACAACATCCTGCCCTAAGCCCCCCCTGCACCCAAACTGCCTCCCAGAGCCGTGCCCCAGCCCTGCACCCCAATCCCCAGCCCCACACACTCTCCTGTACACAAACTCCCTCCCAGAACATGCACTCCACAATCCCTCCTGTGCTCCAACCCACTGCCAGCCCTGCACCAAGTGGACCATAAACTGGAATTTCAAAAATGATCAGAAATGCTGGTTTATAGAGCTTTCTGGTGGTGAAGTGCTGGATAAAACAACTTTCAATGTATAAAGAAAAAAATTGCCAAAATCTTAAGTTATTTCAGCCAGACCCAGAGGGAGACAGACACATCAGATCTCCACCCTGAGCACTGTTAGTCACAGGCCTGTTTTACTCATTGCAGCAAGAAGATAGCCACAAGGAGAAGGTTACTAGCCTATTTGAAGACTTGGATGCTGGCTGCTTGTTCAGCTCATGGCGGTGTGGTGACATTAATGCCACATCAGTAGTGTATGTTTTAAATGCACAGGATTTGTGGCCTGTGAACCATTTGGTATTGAAGAAATCTGTGTGTTTGATGCTAATTTTATTGTTGATGTTTGCAAAGTATTTGCTGCATGGATGTCATGATAAGATTGTGTCTAGATTTATGAGGAGCCTCAGTTAATTCTCACATTGTCCTCTTATGAGCCTAATGATTGTTTTAGTTTGAGCACCTTTATTCCATTGTGGTGTCTTGGGGCATGTCTACACTAGGGGCCGGATTGACACATGGCGATCAATCCCCCAGAGGTTGATTTATTGTGTCTAGTGTAGATGCGATATATTGACAGTTGAGCACTCTCCTATTGACTCTGGTACTCCACCAGAATGAGAAGTGCAGGCAGAGTTGACAGGGGAGCGTCAGCTGTCAAATAACTGCTGTGAAGACACTATGGTAAGGAGATCTAAGTACGTCGACTTCAGCTAAGCTATTCATGTAGCTGAAGTTGCGAAACTTAGATCGATCTGTGCAGTAATGTAGACAAGCCCTTGCTCCAGTTTGGAATAAATTCAGGCTATGAGCCTCCACGACTGTCCAAGGGAGTTCTGCTGTCCAATCAGATTGAATGCGGTTACTCTCCCTGCAGTAACATGGAATTATAGCGGGTGCTTGTGTAACCAAAGTTTGGTGGGTTACATGCACAGTACAGAAGGGAATGACCTTGTTGTGGTTATAAAGTGAACTCTGTGTAATACCCAGTCGTGGCTATGATCAGAGGTGAAAGTGGGCTGGTGTGTGCTGGAGCAGCACTCTGGCAAGAGCTGGCTGCCGCTCTGGCCTGAACACGGCCGACGTTTTGCTCCCCCTGTCTGCAGGCCTGCTGGTAGGGTCCGGCAGTGCTGCCGCACTGGTGAGTGGGGGGCGGGCCCAACCCCTGCTGCTGGCTTCAGGCCCCCACTAATCCCCCGAGCCGCGTCATTTGAGGGACGGGGTGTCGGTGGAGTGCGGGCACATAGGAGCAAGGTGGAGGCTTCCCAGCCCTGCCCCTTCTGCCCGAGGCTCCACCCCTTCTGGGGGCCAAGTCTGCCCCCCCCATTACGGATGCTGGCCTCCACTTTCACCCCTGGCTATGACTGGCAGCTCAGGTTACTCACAGTTGACAGTTATTGTGTTGTGGATGGGAGTGAGTGGCTGGAAGGATTATAAGTAAAATGTAACATTGTCAGTGCATTAAAATTAAAATGATGAAACACACAAATTACAAGTGTATTGGAATTCGTGGCTATGATTGTCTGTCATACAGCAGCGATTAGAGGCCCCAGCTGAAACTGGGGCCCTGGTGTGTTGGGAACTATACACACATCACAGGAAACAGCCTGTGCCCTGAAGAGTTTACAGTCTAAACAGGCAAGATGGACAAAGGATGAGAGAGGAAACAGAGGCACAGAGACTTGCTTAAGTTCATGCACAGCTCAGTGGTAAAGGCAAGACTAAAAACCCTGTCCTTTGACTCTGAGTCCACTGCGCTATCCACCTGGCAATTGTGTCTCTCATTTAGTGCTGTTCTAGCTTATGTGCACGTGCTTCATATTCTCTACCAATAGTGGGGAGCTGGCACTGCTACATAATCCTGCAGTTTCCTGAGCAGGAACAAGAGACTGGCTCTCCCTTCTATGAACACAGCCAATGCCTCTCAGCAGAGACAAAGGGTTGGATCAGAACCACCACTGGAAGGAGCTGTTCACTGCTTAACTGATGGGCAAGGAGGCTAAAGACTTCCACTTAGTTACAAAGATAAATTTACAAATATTTGTGATCCCCTGGGGGCTTAGAGAACACGGCCCCTTCAAACCTGTCCTGGGGCAAAGGAAGTGCTGGGTGTTCTGGAGGGAGAAGGGTGGAGACAAGGAGAGAGACAGGGTGAGTGTGTCTGTAGCTCCCAAACAAGAGGGCTACAGCGAGAGGCCCTCACACACTGACAGCAGCCAAGAACCTGCCCAAAGCCCAGGAATGACAGAGAGGCTGGCTGGGGACACCCCAGGATGAGCACTGTGCCAAGGAAAACATAAGAACATACCCAGAGCCAGACCCAGTTTTGCTGTCACTCAGAGCCATCTGGGGCTGTGAGTACTTGGGTGTGTGACTCTACACTGGGAATAAGGAAGGAGGCTGTTAGCCAGGTAAGTGGGGAGGTTGTCACTCTGTGTGGGTTTGCAGAGAGCAGCAGAAGAGGGCACTGCATAGGTTTGCTGTGGAAAATTCATTGGTGTCAAAGATGACCAGGAGCACCCAAGACTCACTGCTGCACGGGAACTCGACCCAGGACTCCTGAACTGTGAGTGTAGACGCTGTGATTGGCGTCTCCCATTTTTAACTGTGGTATCACTGGGCCCATGGTACCTTGGGTTGACTGTAACCTCTTTTACCGGTGCTCCATATTTCCCCCCTGTTGTTTTCCTATCTTCATCCCTCAGTAAATAAATATTTCCCTTTCCTATATTCACTGATCTATTCTGGTGTGTGTGTATTTACACCGGTGGGGTTTGGAATGGATGTCTCTGGGGTGGAAGGGAGTTACTCCGCTGTGCTCCAGTGCGTGCCTGTTCTTGGCCAGAGCCACTTTGCAGAGCAGACTCCATCTTGGCCATGAGGGCTCTAAAATCAGGACATCGGATCACCCTAGTTCTGTAGGCTGTGTCAATAGAAGTGCACAGAGGTATTGCTATGTAAGCAGAGTCAGGATGAGCTCTACCCTGACATCTGGGGGTGAGCTGTGGAAAAGGACTTCAGGGACGGATCTTGTTTGCATGGGTACACCCAGTCTGCCTAACATGAGGGACTGCCTGCCCAAATGGCCACTTTGGCTGCTGTGAGATCCCCAGTCTCTTTGTTATTGGGGCAGGAATAATAAAGAGTTGTTATCTTGGATATGTGAATCAAGGACAGCAGAACTGTACTTGGCATTTTATGATGGAGGGACTCGCCCTCAACTTAGTGGCACTTGCTAGGCAAGGGACATGTGTTCCAAAAGCCAGTGAATTGAGAGAGATCATTGGCAGGTATGTGTATTGGAGGGTGTGGTCCTTTTCTGAGAGTGTTACATATTATTTTGACCCTTTTTCTTTTCATTGTGTAATAACAGAGATAATTTTGATTTCATTAGGAGTCTTGTTACATGCTGAAGAGCTGAAACCTGTGATATCTAGGTCCAAGTATTAGATCTATTTTAGGCTAGTAGAGCACCAGTACTGAGGCTCCCCTACTACCAGCTAAACTCACTGAGCCCTGAAGTAGCTGAGAGCTGTGTTAAGTAGAGTGGGAGGGGGGCTGAAGGCAGGTTGGTGAGTGGCTAGCAGAGAGGCATGGATAATGGAGCAGGTAGCAGGGCGGCTGGTGGAGAGCAGAATGGAGTGGATTGCAGGATGGCTGGCAAAGAGGCTGTCATAGCTTCCTACTCAGATCTGAACCTTAGCGTTCATAACCTGAGAAGCTAGCATGAACCCTCTAAGCTTAATTACCAGCTTAGATCTGATAGGCTGCCACCAACCAGGAATTTCAGTGCCTGGTACACTTGGGTCCCCCAAAACTTCCCTGTGGGACCCCAAGACTCAGATGCCCTGAGTCTCCTAACAAAGGTAAATAAACCATTCTCCCCCACCTCTCTCCCACCCAGAATTTCCTCTCTGGGCTAACCTGAGAGTTACTGATGCAACCTCTTTACATCACAATACCAAGAAGCATGTCTCCTCTCTTCCACAAAGAGACAAACCCAAAGACAAGGAAACAGAAAAGACTCTATCTCTCTTCCCCCTTAGCTTCTTCCCACCCTGGGACACTAGGAGAGTTAAACACAGAGAGCAGTTTTTCCCCTCCCCCCTCCTCTTTCCTTTCTCCCACCAATTTCCTGGTGGGTCAACTAGAAAAAAAAATGAACAGGTCTTAAAACGCAAAACTTGTAATAAAAAAAGAAAGAAAGAATAGAATAACAGTTCTCTGTAATCTAGATGGTAAGATACAGGGTTTTCAACTTATAGAAAATGAATAAACAATAGAAAAGGGATAAACAGCCTTATCCAAAAACAATACAATTTAAAGTACTTATAGCCAAATACACATAAAGACTCCACCAGCCAGATACACAGATGCAAATACAGCAAAACAATTTAAAAGACTATACTTTTGCTACCTTTGTACTTACAACTGGGAAACAGAAGATTAGAAGGACTGGAAATAGATCTTCTCATAGCTGAGAGAGCACAGAACAGACAGAGAGCCAAGACCAAGAAACACCCACAAATTCCCTCCCTTAAGCTTTGAAAAATCCGGTTTCCTGATTGGTCCTCTTGTCAGGTGTTTGGTTCCCTTTGTTAACCCTTTACAGGTAAAAGAACCATTAACCCTTAGCTATCTGTTTATGACAGAGGCACAGCAGGTGGTGAAGGTTGCAGCAGAACCCCATGGAGAGGCATGGCACTTGGCCGTTGACCTGAGCAGCAGAGCATGTAAGATGCCCCCCTCCATACCTCCCTCCCCTTCCACCCAGGCTGGGAGGTAAACTCTGCAGATGAACTTCTGAACTCTGGGGGCTGCACTGACCAAGGTCAGAAACTGTAGGTGGGGTGTCTGTTGGGTTGCTGGACTTAAGACCCTGAGGGGAAAAGGACATTACCAAACTTACTTGGGGGTGGGTCATTTGTTCATGGTTTGTGTCATGAATCCTGTTTGTGCTGTTTCCCCAATATAATGCTGCATTCTTTCCCTTCTTTATTAAAAGGCTTTTGCTACACTCAGACTCCGTGCTTGTGAGAGGGGAAGTGTTGCCTCTTAGAGGCGCCTGGGGGGCGGGGTGATGGTATGTAATTGTCCCAGGTCACTGGGTGGGGGCTCAAGCCGGTTTTGCATTGTGTTATTGAAACAGAACCCCTGGATACTGAACCTGGCCCTTGTTACAGCCAACTCTGATGGACAGAAGGGTTACATCTATTTGTGTTTGCATTTGTATTTGTAGAGGCTGTTAGGGGCAGTGTGGTGGGAGAGAAGCTAAGACCTGATTGGGGCAGGGCTTCTCTGAGGAGGGATCCTATAAAGGTAGCCAGCCAGTCAGGCAGGCAGTGGCATAGACAGCTGCAGTGGCACAGGAGCCAGAAAACAAAGCTGTAAACAGGGGAGTTTGAGGGGAAGACTAAGAGAGCCAGGCTAGTGAAGGGAGTGTGTGGTGGTCTGGCAGTGTTTTGGTGCTTGTTGGGCATTTGTGTGGCTGTGGGTGGTGGTGTTTTGGTTTGGTTTGTGGTTCCTGGACTAAGAGGACTTAGGTGAGAAGGCTATGACAGATACAGAGGCAGCAGTGGTAGTGACCCAAGCAGTGGAAGACACAATGAAGATGACTGGATGTGGAAGCTGCAGCATGTACATGATCCTGGAGGGGGTACCTGAAAAGAGTTTCGTCTGCATGATGTGCCGCCTGATAGAGTTGATGGAAGAAAAGATCTGAGGACTGGAGATGCAAGTGGTAACTCTGGTTGAGTTTAGAACGGGGTTCGAGCGGATGATGGAGCAAAGACATGAGGAAGCTGAAGGGAAAAGCTTAGACTTATATGGAAGCAGGACCAAAGAACTCTGAGGGAAGATTGTTGGGTGAGAAAAGTGGACGGTGGAAGCATGTGACTAAGAGAACCAGGCAAAGGAAATGACGGGCCAGTGAAGGAGAAATAGAGCTCAGGAACAGGTCTGCAGAGTTGGAAAAGGAAGAAGGGACACAGCAGGTGGTCGCTGAAGGTGGGAGGGCAAGGAAGAAGAGAAGAGAAGCTAGTCCTACAGGAAGAGGGGAAGAGTCAATGGAGACAACACCAAAGATGAGCCCCAGGAGGATACGGGATGGGTTGCAGAGGATTGCAAGGGAGAATAGGAATCGAGAGGACTTGCAGCCAGAGGGAACAGGGGACAGACTGGAGAATCGCACCATCACCAGGAAAAGGCAGGTCTATGTGATTGGGGACTCCTTACTGAGAAGAATAGACAAGCCTGTAACTAGTGCTGATCCAGAGAACAGAAGGGTGTGCTGTCTGCTGGGTGCTAAGATACGAGATGTGGACCTGAGGCTGAAGAGGATCCTAACGGGAGCGGGAAAGAATCCACTGATTGTTCTTCATATGGGAATAAATGATATGGCCAGATTCTCGCTGGAACGTATCAAGGGAGACTATACCAGACTGGGGAAGACATTTAAGGAAATCAAGGCTCAGGTGATCTTCAGTGGGATTCTGCCTGTTCCTAGAGAAGAGCAACAAAGGTGTGACAAGATGGCTCAGGCAGTGGTGCTATAAAGTGGACTTTGGGATGTATGGCCACTGGGAAGCATTCATGGATAGAGGACTGTTCTCTTGAGATGGACTTCACCTGAGTAGAGAAGAAAATAGACTTCTAGGAGGGAGGCTGGCACAACTGATTAAGAGAGTTTTAAACTAGGAATTTGGGGCAGATGGTTGAGAGATGTCCAGATAATCTCCATGCCAGATTTTAACATTGAGAGGAAAGAAAACCAAGTAACAAAGGATACAGCCATGGGTAGGAGAATGGACATATGGAGGAAGGGTAGCGTAGATACCAGTCTAATAGATAATACTGGCGGTAGAATGTCTGTGCCTAATCCGGTAAAGAATGTGAGAGAAGCCAAACAGCAAAAATTAAGATGTTTGTACACTAATGTGAGGAGCCTAGGTAACAAAATGGAGGAACTAGAGCTACTTTGGTGCAGGAAGTGAAACCAGATATTATAGGGATAACAGAAACATGGTGGAATAGGAGTCATGACTGGAGTACAGGTATTGAAGGCTATGTGCTGTTTAGGAAAGATAGAAATAAAGGCAAATGCGGTGGAGTAGCACTGTATATCAGTGAGGAGGTAGACAGTAAAGAAATAAGTGATGGAATGGATAAGACAGAGTCTGTCTGGGCAAAAATCACATTGGGGAAGAAAGCTACTAAAGCCTCCCCTGGGATAGTGCTTGGGGTGTGCTATAGACTGCGGGAACCCGATTTGGATATGGATAGAGACCTCTTTAATGTTTTTAATGAAGTAAATACTAATGGGAATTGTGTGATCATGGGAGACTTTAACTTCCCAGATATAGACTGGAGGACAAGGGCAAGCAGTCATAATAGGGCTCAGATTTTCCTGGCTGTGATAGCTGATGGATTCCTTCACCAAGTAATTGAAGAACCAACAAGAGGGGATGCCATTTTGAATTTGGTTTTGGTGAGTAGTGAGGACCTCATAGAAGAAATGGTTGTAGGGGACAACCTTGGTTCGAGTGATCATGAGTTAATTCAGTTCAAACTAAATGGAAGGATAAACAAAGATAGATCTGTGACTAGAGTTCTTGATTTCAAAAGGGCTAAAGTTAAAGAATTAAGGAAATTAGTTAGAGAAGTGGATTGGACTGAAGAACTTGTGGATCTAAAGGTGGAAGAGGCCTGGAATTACTTCAAGTCAAAGTTGCAGGAACTATTTAGAAGCCTGCATCCTAAGAAAGGGGAAAAAATCATAGGCATTAGTTGTAGACCAAGCTGGATGAGCAAGCATCTCAGAGAGGTGATTAAGAAAAAGCAGAAAGCCTAAAAGAAGTGGAAGATGGGAGGGGTCAGCAAGGAAAGCTACCTTAGTGAGGTCAGAACAAGTAGGGATAAAGTGAGAAAGGCCAAAAGCCACGTAGAGTTGGATCTTGGAAAGGGAATTAAAACCAATAGTAAAAAGTTCTATAGCCATATAAATAAGAAGAAAACAAAGAAAGAAGAAGTGGGACAGCTAAACACTGAGGATGGAATGGAGGTTAAGGATAATTTAGGCATGGCCTAATATCTAAACAAATACTTTGCCTCAGTCTTTAATGAGGCTAAAGAGGAGCTTAGGGATAATGGTAGGATGACAAATGGGAATGAGGATATGGAGGTAGCTATTACGACATCCAAGGTTGAAGCCAAACTCGAACAGTTTAATGGGAATAAATTGTGGGGGGAGGGGGTAAATAATCTTCATCAAAGAATATTAAAGGAACTGGCACATGAAATTGCAGGCCCATTAGCAAGAACTTTTAATGAACCTGTAAACTCAGGGATTGTACTGTATGACAAAAGAATTGCTAACATAGTTCCTATTTTTAAGAAAGGAAAAAAAAAGTGATCCAGGTAACTACAGCCCTGTTAGTTTGACATCTATAGTATGCAAGGTCTTGGAAAAAATTTTGAAGGAGAAAATAGTTAAGGACATTGAGGTCAATGTTATTGGGACAAAATACAACATGGTTTTACAAAAGGTAGATCGTGCGAAACAAACCTGATCTCGTTTTTTGAGAAGGTAACAGATTTTTTAGACAAAGGAAACACAGTGAATCTAATTTACCTCTATTTCAGTAAGGCATTTGATATGGTTCCACATGAGGAATTATTAGCTAAATTAGAAAAGATGGGGATCAATATGAAAATTGAAAGATGGATAAGGAACTGGTTAAAGGGGAGATTACACCGGGTCATACTGAAAGCTGGACTGTCAGGCTGGAAGGAGGTTGCTAGTGGAGTTCCTCAGGGATCGGTTTTGGGATCAATCTTATTTAATCCTTTTATTATTGACCTAGGCACAAAAAGTGGGAAATGTGCTAATAAAGTTTGCGGATGACACAAAGCTGGGAGGTACTGCCAATATAGAGAAATTCCGGGATATCCAACAGGAAGATCTGGATGACCTTGTAAACTGGAGTAATAGTAATAGGATGAAATTTAATAGTGAAAAGTAGAAGGTCATGCATTTAGGGATTAATAAGAAGAATTTTTGTTATAAACTGGGGATGCATCACTTGGAAGTAACAGAGGAGGAGAAGGACCTCAGAGTATTGGTTGGTCACAGGATGACTATGAGCCGCCAGTGTGATATGGCTGTGAAAAAAGCTAATGTAGTGTTGGGATGCATCAGGCGAGGTATTTCCAGTAGAGATAAGGAGGTGTTAGTACTGTTATACAAGGCACTGGTGAGACCTCATCTGGAATACTGTGTGTGGTTCTGGTCTCCCATGTTTAAGAAGGATGAATTCAGACTGGAACAGGTACAGAGAAGAGCTACTTGGATGATCTGAGGAATGGAAAACCTGTCTTATGAAAGGAGACTCAAAGAGCTTGGCTTGTTTAGTCTAATCAAAAGAAGGTTGAGGGGGGATATGATTGCTGTCTATAAATATATCAGATGAATAAATACCAGAGAGGGAGAGGAATTATTTAAGCTCAGTATCAATGTGGACACAAGAACAAATGGATATAAACTGGCCATCAGGAAGTTTAGACTTGAAATTAGACGAAGGTTTCTAACCATCCGAGGAGTGAAGTTCTGGAATAGCCTTCCAAGGGGAGCAGTGGAGGCAAAAGACATATTTGCCTTCAAGACTAAGCTTGATAAGTTTATGGAAGGGATGGTATGATGGGATAGCCTAATTTTGGCAATTAATTGATCTTTGACTATTAGTGGTAAATATGCCCAATGACCTGTGATAGGATCTTAGATGGGGTGGGATCTGAGTTACTACAGAGAATTCTTTCCTGGGTGTCTAGCTGGTGAATCTTCCCCACATACTCAGGGTTTAGTGGATTGCCATATTTGGGGTCAGGAAGGAATTTTCCTTCAGTGCAGAGTGGTAGAGCCCCTGGGGGGTTTTTGCCTTCCTCTGAAGCATGGGGCATGGGTCACTTGCTGGAGGATGCTGTGCACCTTGAAGTCTTTAAACCACAAGCTCAGACATAGCTCAGGGGTTTGTTACAGGAGTGGGTAGGTGAGATTCGGTGGCCTGCATTGTGTAGGAGGTCAGACTCGAAGATCATAATGGCTCCTTCTGACCTTAAAGTCTATGAGTCTTCCAGCTATGGGGCTTGTCAGCAGTCTGGTCTTTGCTGCACTTGCCCTAAGCCTCACGTCATGGTTACAGAACTAGCTACACCTGTGCCCTGGCTGGTCTGTCTGGCAGCACCTTCAGCGGTCAGGCCTCCTGCCTTCACCTGTCCTGTGGGGTTGGGGGAATTCCTCAGTTCTCCCATGCTTAGACCAGACTCTGGGTAATGGGACCCTGTGTATCAACCACTGTTACCCTGTGGGCACCAGACACAAGCCAAGAATAGATCCCAACTGGTCGCATCGATCCCAACTGGGGAGGATCAGCCATTGTTTGCCCCAGGTGTGCCATTGTTTGCCCTAGGTGTGTAATAACCACAACATACTAATATCACCTGACTTTTTATTGGCGTTTATGTATCTTCTTAATCACTTGCTCTAATGCAGTATCTCTTACCCTTTCCAAACTACAGTACCCCTTTCGTGAATCCGATGTCTTGCATACCCCCACAGTTTCACCTCCCTTAAAAACTACTTGCTCACAAAATCAGACATAAAAATACGAAAGTGTCACAGCCACACTATTCCTGAAGAATTGGTGACTTCTCATTTTTATCACATAATTATAAAATAAATCAATTGGATATAAATATTGAACTTACATTTCAGTGTATAGCGCATAGAGCAATATAAACAAGTCATGGTCTGTATGAAATTTTAGTTTGTACTGACTTCACTGGTGCTTTGTATGTAGTTTGTTGTAAAACTAGGCAAATATCTAGATGAGTTGATGTACCCCCTAGGAGCTCTCTGTATACCCCAGGGATACATGTACCCTGCTCTAATGACCTCCAATTTAACCTACTAACCCTATCCCAGACTCCAATGAGTCCCAACAATTTTCAAAACAATCTGAGTACGAGTGTGGATTTTAGAGCCCTTGCGGGGGGGGGGAATTGTTGTTAAAAAGTAAACTAGAACAAACCTTAACCAGAGCAGAGCTACTGACCCACTATAATGAGAAAAATCAGCTGTCATTTCACAATGACCCCTCTGACTCCACTTATTACTGTGTTGAAGACATCAAAGTACCACAAGTCACTGACCTGCCACCTGGAGTTCCAATAAAGCTTCTTCATAAGAGACACCGGACTGAAAAAAACATGTGTACTGCCCATCATCGGAGGGTCGGACATTGCGTATTCTCAGGAAAACTCTCCCATTGGTGATGTCGTCTTTCAAGAGCGCAGTTCTTCTTCGATATTCTGGCATCTCCTCTCCATACTGGTCCTGCCCATCATGGTACAGATGCACGACTTCAGAGTACTTGGATCGGAACCATCTCACCTCCATGTTCTCAGCACTCATCCTGGGGGAGAGGTGGCAAGGCAGGATGGCCTCACCCCCTAGGGAGGCGGTGACTGGACGGTCAGGTCCAGTCACTGTGAACTGTGCTGTGAAATGTACAATGAAAAATGGAAATTAAATTGGCGAGAGGTGGCAATATTTCAGCAGGAAGACCCACAGTGAGAGCACGCCCGCATTAGAAGTGAACACCATGTCCCCATGCAGTGCCCTAGGCATGTCTGTGAGTTCAGAGAGTCACAGGCTTGGGTAACTGCACCTATGACCCCTCTGTGGTCTGCTCAAGGAATGGCCCCTTAGGTCTCAGCCCTCCAGCTGTCATGTCTCTCTGGGCAGGGACCCACGTCCCTCTCCCTCACACTGGGGTTTCAGGCAGTAGCATAGCTAGGGTGTGCAGGGGAAGCAGCTGCTTCCCCTCAGCACATTTTCTAAAAAGTGGCACCTTTGGCATGGTTACCATGGCGCCAGGCCCACACTCCGCTCTGAAGCTTGGCCTGCTGGGCTTCCCCCAGCGTGCTGCATACCCTGCCGATCAGCTGGAGGGAGACAGCTGATCACGTGGCAGGGAGGGGAGGGGAAGAACTGAGCTCCAGCAAGCTGGGCTCAGTGGGAGGAGGAGATGCCCACCTTCCTTAGTATACCCTGCCGATCAGCTGTGTCTCCCAGCAGGAGGGAGATAGCTGATCGGCGCAGCGGGGAGGGGGAAGAACTGAGCTCCAGCAAGCTGGGCTCCTGCAGGCAGGCTTTGCTGGCATCCCCTAGTGTGCTGCATAAACCCTGCCCCCTCCCTGCCGCAGCGATTGGCTGTCTCCCTTGGTCTGGTGATGACATTATACTAAGATGAATCGTGAAAATAGTGTCCTTGGGCGATGGTGGTCACTCTGTGCTGTTCATGTGAATCTTGCATTTTTGTATGCTGCGTTGGTGTAGCCCTGTTGTTCCCAGGAAATTAGAGCCACGAGGTGGGTGAGGTAATATCTTTTATTGGAGCAACTTTTGTTGATGAGAGAGAGAGACAAGCTTTGGAGCTTTCACAGAGTTCTTTCTTCTTCCTGAAGAAGAGTTCTGTGAAAGCTCAAAAGCTTGTCTTTCTCACCAACAGAAACCGGTCCAGTAAAATATATTACCTCACCCACCTTGATATATATTACCCCCCCATATTACCTCATCCAGCTTTCTAGAAGTGAGTTTTCATGATGACATGGGAAGTGCTCTGACTGGTCCTGACTTCTCTGTATCAGCCCCTCTAGCTTGCACTGCATCCCAGTACCTGGGGGCTGAGTACCTGCAGTGCTGAGACTCTGTGAGATCAGGGACTCACAGACCCATCTGGGAGGGGAAGGGGACTCCTCCTCAGCCTCTCTCTCTTGCTGCCTCCTTTTCTCGAGTGGCCTCATGATACACAGAGCCAGCGTGGCTAGGTGCTGCATTGGAGAGTCTCCCAGTGCAGCCTCCCACCCCCTCTCCCCCATGCGAACCCCCAACAGACCCTGCCCACCTCTATCTGATTTTTTCTCTCATGTGGGGGACTGTGCCCCCGCCCCCTTGCTCAAGTGTGCTGCCTGCTTCCAGGGGCCACAGATTGCAGAGCAGCTCCCTCAGGAGAGATGAGAGGGGTTGTCCCACCAGGTGCGTGCACAGCCTTCCAGAGCACTGCTTTGCCCCATTATATCTGAATTCGTGTTATATCGGGTCGCGTTATATCGAGGTAGAGGTGTAATTTGATATGTTGGGTGGCACCTTTTTTTATGTGTTTGTTCCCCCTGATGTTAGAACCTGGCTACGCCACTGGTTTCAGGCCCTGCAATTCACTGTGATTTTCCCAGCAGGCCTGACCAAATACCAGCTCCTGTGCTTTGCTTTCTGTGACAGGGCTGTGAAATGGCAGTAACCAAACAGCTCCTGCACTTAGGATGGAAGAATCCCATGCACAGCTACAGGCTGGGGATCGACCGGCTAAGCAGCAGTACTGCTGAAAAGGATCTGGGGATTACAGGGGACAAGAAGCTGGATATGAGTCAGCAGTGTATCCTTGTTGCCAAGAAGACCAATGGCATATTGGGCTGCATTAGTAGGAGCATTGCGAGCAGATCGAAGGAAGTGATTATTCCCCTCTATTCGGCACTGGTGAGGGCACACCTGGAGTCTTGAATCCAGTTTTGGTCCCCCCACTACAGAAAGGTTGTGGACAAATTGGAGAGAGTCCAATGGAGGGCAAAGAAAATGATTAGGAGACTGGGTCACATGACTTACGAGGAGAGGCTGAGGGGACTGGGGTTATTTAATCTTCAGAAGAGAAGAGTGAGGGGGGATTTGATAGCAGCCTTCAGCTACATGAAGGGGGGTTCCAAAGAGCATGGAGCTAGACTTCTCTCAGGGATGGCAGATGACAGAACAAGGAGCAATGGTCTCAAGTTGCAGTGGGGGAGGTCTAGGTTGGATATTAGGAAACACTATTTCACTAGGACGGTGGTGAAGTACTGGAATGGGTTACCTAGGGAGGTGGTGGAATCTCCTTCCTTAGAGGTTTTTAAGGCCCGGCTTGACAAATCCCTGGCTGGGATGATTTAGTTGGTGTTGGTCCTGCTTTGAGCAGGGGATTGGACTAGATGACCTCCTGAGGTTTCTTCCAACCCTAATCTTCTATGATTCTATAAACTCTTCCAAAGCAGAGAACATTTAAGCACAAAAGCCTGACAGAGAAAAGTTACCATAAACCCATCAAAGGTCTGAACACACGTCACACGTGTCCCAAAGGATTCTCCTCTGGCACATGGACTCCCTGGTAGGGTTCAAAGTCTTTCAAACCTTTCTCTAAAGGTCACCCCCTTGGTTAACAGGTCATGTCACTTTGTAGCCCAAGATCTTGGGCCTCTGGTAAGTTAAAATCCAGGTTTTAAACAAAAACTCTTTGTTCTCTTAGACTTCTGGACCTGTTCTCAGGGTTAACCTTAGGGAAAATGGTGCCCTGGGCAAACTTGTATTTCGATGCCTCCCCTATCACCCTTAGCACCCACAGTCTTTCCACTTCCCCATCACCTCCTTGCCCCACTGCTTCCTCCCAGTGCTTAATTTATATTGAAAGAGGTTCTAGAGCTCAGACCTGGCACAAATTAAGCACTGGCTGGGTGGTCTGATAGTGGTGACTGCTGGTCAGGCACCCAGCTCTGAAGGCAACATCGCCACCAGCAGTAGCACAGAAGTCAGGGTGGTGCGATATAGGGTATACTGCTACCCTGACTGCTGCTGTGACTCGTGGTGCCTGGTATTCAGCCTGCAGCTCAAGACAAGCTTTACACTATCACACAGGGGCTGCATCTTGCCAGAGCCCGCAGCCCTGTGGGACACTCCTGGCTCACTGGGCGCCATTTCTGATTTTGGGGAGTGGGGGCAACTTTAACTGTGATTCCACGGGCTATGTAAATACCTGAAAACTCTAGGGTGTTTTTTTTATATAACTTTGTAATTAGCTGACAGGAACACTGTATCTATTTCCTAGATGTAAGCAGGGTCTGAATGAGCTCTCCCCTGACATCTAGTTGAGAGGGGGAGAGACTTCAGGAGCAAACTCTATTTACATGAACACACCTACTCTGTGTAAATATCTGGCAGACAGGAGCTGTGTAGCTCCAAGTTTGGCTGGTGCTGCATTACAAATCACTTTAGTACTGAATGCAGGGGTAGTGAAATGCTGTTATCAGTGTTGTTGTCTTTATTGTCTGAGTAGAATGGAGCAGAACTGTGCTTAACCTGTCCCAAATGAGAGGTCACCTTGCTAAGCCAGGGGCTTGAATGCAAGACCCCCCTGAGAAAGCAAAGAGGGGGTGGGGACAAGTGTTTTAGCAAGGAGATGTGGATGCTCCCAAGGGGCCCTGGACAGGTTTAACTTGTTCCTCCCCATGGTTCAAAGGTAGAGCTAAATAGGCTCTATCAGCACCAGATTTACCATGGCATCACCGTAGTGCCAGGCCTAAGCTCAGAAATGGCCCAATAACACTCACTTCCTCCCCTCTCACAGAGGTGCAGAAAGAGAGCATCAGAGCAGCAGGGATCCAGCATGCCAGCTGAGAACTCACGGGGCCCTGGAAGCTGTAGTTCCTTGGCCAGCTCTCTGCCTATAGAGCCTGCCCTGGAGCAGGGAAGGAACTGCATTTCCCAGCATTCCCTTAGCAGCTATCAACAGGAAAGGGAGGGGAAGGAGTGAGGAAGTTGAGACCCCATGCACTGCAGCTTGCTGTGAATGGAGAGCTGGTTGCTGGAAGTGGGTGGCACTGTGAATGGGGGACAAGTATGCTCAAGGAGTAGAAAGCTTTGGCCCAGATATCACCCTCAGAAGACTTCCCCAGACTGGATTAGGGATGCTGGTATGACCTCACCTGGCAGCCCTCAAAGAAGGAATTGGGTGAACTAAATGGACTGTGCCCCTCTCTATCTGAAGCCTAGTGAGGGAGGTATGTGGATCCCACTAGAAGTTAAAATGAAAAGTAAGGGAGAGGATGCTCTACTAGAAGACCTGGGCAGCTTTAGATACAGTACCAGGCATGTAGGAGGATTTCCACTTCTGAGCCATGGAAGCAGAAATGCGCTTTTCCTCTCCAGAGGTATCTAATATTCAGGAAGGGAATCTAGCATCTGCCTTCCAGATTTGAACACCCTCAAAATTCAGGAGTGCTCAAGCTCAATTTGGGCAGCTGTTAACTTCATTTCTCCCAAATCAAATATACTGATCCACTGTAACTTGCTGTAGCAAAAATAGGATAAAATTGAGCAACAAACTCTTGGGTCTTACTAGTGCTAACTAGGACCGGAATTGCTATTTTCAACAGCCATTGCCTTTTTTTTTTTTTTAGCTTTGTTTGTTTAAAAAGAAGACAGTGCTATTGTATTGGCAAATTCCCCACAGAAATGAAGAGTGGAAGAAAAGAATAACAAAGGCATCTCAACTTTTCCTCATTTATGTAGGACAGTCTTACAATATGGATCAGATATCATCCAGTCACACAAGCTGAAAATTGTTCCACTTGACTGCAGCTCTGTAACCATGTGGGAACCAGTCCTGTCTGTGTTCTGTGCACATCCAAAATTCCTGCTGAATGCAGAAGTGCCTTGCTTTTGTAACCATACTACCTGATATTTTCAGCACTTGTCAGCAAAGGAAGGTTTACATTTAGTAATATGGCAAGAGGCCTCTCCGAAAAACTTAGGTGCTGTAGGAAGTGTTACTTATTCACTAGGTAATGTGAGACCTTCCTGTTACATTAGTAAACCAGTGCAGCATAGAATGCGCTTTGCTCCAAGAGTCTAGAATGGGGTCCTCTGCTTCTATACACAGTCCATTAAAGGCAATTAAAAGACTCCCACTCACTTCAACAGGCTTTGGAGACAACTGGGTAAACACAGGGTAACTCCATTGTCTTCACAGGGTCTTGGTCCCACATCGGAGGGGAGGCCATGTGAGCTTGTTGTAGAGCTGCTGCTCAGGGATAGAAACCTGGCAACCCAGCCTCCAAAATTATTCAGGCTGCACTTTCTGCATGACTATGTGCTAGCTGAGGGGTGTGTGGGAATTGATGGTCTCTGCTGCAGGTGATGGGCATCTCAGGTACTTAAAGCCATGGCCTAAAGGAGGGAAGCACCTAACTTCAGAGTCTGCAGCTGCCTGGGGCCAGTGCTGAGGATGTAGAGTCCATAGAGCCGCTGTTGCAAGGTTCAAGCATGCTCAGCCTTGGAATTGCCACCCCTCCCTTGCTGCAGCTGCAGCTATCTAAAGCTGGCCTCTGACAGTTGGCCCCATGGCTCTGTGACTACTGGGGGCCATTAACTAGGAGTGGATAAAGAAATTGGAGTTAACCTCAAGGAACAGAGGTCACCTGTAGGTAAAGAATGTCAAGGGGAGCAAGGAAAGACGAAGCAGACCAGGCTTGCAGGGGAGAATAGCCCCAGCTGGCTAGGGAGCACATCCAAGGTAGAGGGGAAACAAGCATGGGGAGAGGAGGTGGTGACCAGGTAGTAGACTAGCATGTAGATGGAAGCAGAGCGAGAAAGGCTGGTGACTTCGGGTTCCCAGGGGCTAAGTCCTCACTTTGAGGAAATGGTGTTTGCAAGTGGCTTGCTCAAATGGCAGAATGAGTGTTGAGGGAGGGATTTGTCAGAATTGATCAGGTATCTGCTGGCTGTGAGCCTTTATTTAGTTGAGACCAGAACCACATACAGTGACAGGTGACATAGGGTGGTACTGGAGACATGGCTATAGAAGGTCTGAATGAGGAAGGAGATAAATCTTTGGGGAGTTTCCCTGATCACTATGAAAGTTCTACTCACTATGTACACTGGTAAACCCACATGGATATACAGCTTAATGAGAAAAACTGGGGGCTGAGGGAAGAATGTATGTAGTCATGTAGAGGTGTGTGATCAAAATGAAAAATGTCTCTGAGATTCAGTACTGGGTATACTATGGCACCAATGGCACTGCCACACCGGGCCCACACTAGGAGCCCACAATGACTACATGGGGGCCCAGAAATATGTTTGGTGCCAGGGCCCACAAAAGGTTAATCCAGCCCTGGGCTCCATTAGGAGCCTTTTGTCATTTTAAGTGCTTAAAAGTGCTGACAATCACTTCTGGTGGGACAACGTGTCTACCCAGCCTCAGAGCTGACAGTCACTAAGGGCTTGGCTACATTTGTGAGTTACTGCTCAGTAAAGGAGCCCTGGGTGCCCTAGCTCACTCCCCATCCACACTGGCAAGGCACGCAAAGCGCTCTGTCTCCGTGGCTACAGCACTGCTGGTACTCCACCTCAGCGAGTGAAATAACGTTTGCTGTTCCCCCACTGGATTGCCGTGGTGCCAGTGTATATGCCCTGTTCTGTTAGTGCGCTGTGATTGGCCTCCAGAAGTATCCCACAATGCCTGTTCTAGTCACTCTGGTCATCACTTTGAATTCTACTCCTCTGCCCTCAGATGACCAACCGTCAAACCTGCCCTTTAAATTCTCTGGGAATTTTGAAAATCCCCTTCCCGTTTGCTCAGCCAGGCATGGAGTACTATCAGCGCATCTTTCCAGGTGACCATGCCTCCACACGCCAGGCGAGCCCCAGTATGGAGCAATGGCGAGTTGCTGGACCTCATCAGTCTTTGGGGGGAGGAAACTGTCCAGTCCTAGCTGTGCTTCAGCCGTAGGAATTACGATACCTTTTGGCAGATATCAAGGGACATGATGGAAAGGGGCCATGACCGGGATGTACTGCAGTGCAGGGTTAAAGTGAAGAAGTTGCGGAGTGCCTACCACACAGCCCACGAAGCAAACAGCTGCTCTGGTGCTGCCCGTGTGACCTGCTGTTTTTACAAAGAGCTGAACGTGATACATGGGGGCGACCCCACCTCTGTTCCGAGTACCTCAGAGCCCAGGGCAACAAGGCAGGAGGAGGAGGAGGAGGAGCAGCCAAGTGGGAGCGAAGGTGCTGATGTGGAGGAAGACAGCCTGGAATCCCTAGAGCAATGCAGCCAGGAGCTATGCTCAAGCCAGGAGGAAGGTAGCCAGTCGCGGTAGCCAGTGCTTGGGGAAGAACAAACACCAGAGGAGGTCCCCGGTAAGCGGCTTTTATTTTGGGAAGGAAGTTATTCGGTGGAGGATTAGGGCTGCATGCATGCCTAGATGCGGAACAGAGCGTTGATGTGCTCTATCACATTGCGGTAATCGGCCTCAGTGATCTCTTCAAAGGTCTCAGCCAGAACTTGGGCAATGAGCTTGCGCAGGTTTCTCGGGAGAGCCACTGTGGTTCTTGTCGCAGTCAGTCTAACATGTCCGCGCCACTGTGCTATGATAGGTGGGGGGACCATTGCTGCATGCAAGCATGCTGCATATGGGCCAGAGCGGAAGCTGCATTGCAGTAGAAGACCCTCTCTTGTTGATGGACGCTGATGACCAGCAATACCAACAGCAGCAAACCCAGCGAGGAAGCCAGAGCTCCTACCTGACACCAGCCTGTGAACCTGTAGAATGAGGCAGAGAGCGACGTAGCTGGGCAGAGCAGAGCTCACTGTGCAGCCGAGGGAGAACGAGGGAACCTTCCCCATCATCGTAGCTTGGTCTGGGGAACAGGAGAAATAACAAACCAGATGGTGAGTGGGTGGGATGCAGTGACAGTGCCACAGTTGTCGGACTTTCGTAGCCCTGGTTCATGGATCAGTTACATTTACATGTATGCACTTCCCAATATTCATAGACTAAGGTCAGAGGGACCATTAGACCATCTAGCCTGACCTGTGCCATGGGCCAAACACTCTCACCCATTTACCCCTGTAATCAGCCCAAAGTTGTGTTTGACTAAAGCATCTTCCAGAAAGTCACTAATCCTTGATCTGAAAACAGCAAGAATTGGGCAATTCCCCACTTCCCTGGGTAGTTTGTTCCAATGATTAATCACCCTCAGTGTTACAATTCTGTGCCTTATTTCTAATTTGAATTTGTCCAGTTTTAACTTCCAGCCATTGGGTCTTGTTATGCCTTTCTACCCTATATTAAAGAGAACTTTAGTACCCTGTATTTTCTCTATGAAGGTGTCATGGAGTGTGGGGGAGTCCGGGCCCTGCACCCCCAACTTCCTGCGATTCACTGGGACTCTCAGCCAGCCAGTAAAACAGAAAGTTTATTAGATGACAAGAACACAGTCCAAAAGAGGGCTTGTAGGTACAGACAACAGGACCCCCTCAGTCAGGTCCATCTTGGGGGCCTGGGAGCCCAGACCCTGGGCCTGGGCCTCCTTCCATTTCCCCAGCCAGCTCCAAACTGAGACCCCCTCCAGCCATCTCACCCAACCACCCCTCCTCCTCGGCTCCTCCTCCAGTCTTTGTCCAGTTTCCTGGGCAGAAGGTGTCACCTGGCCCCAACTCCCTCCAGGGCTCAGGTTACTTGCTCATGTATCATCCCCCAAGTGAAGTCACACCCGGATATCACACCACTATCCAGCATCAATGCAGACAGTACCAGTAAAACTCCCACACAACATTCCCAGGTCAATACTCCCCACTCCCTGCTCCATCACAGAAGATGTGACAGATGGGGAACTTTACTGAAATATTTTAATGAACTATCAGTAGGACTCTCTACCAATCCCCTTGGCATCGCTACTGCTTTAGGGGAAAGAATTGCTTCTTTCTCTGGGACTAGGCTGAACAGGCAATCATCTGAGATGTAGAGCCACTCAGAGTGTCTGGGCTGGAATCAACACATATCACTCCCTCACTCTCTCCTCAGGCCCTGTTCCAGCACCATTCCTAGCTATCTTCAAGACACCACTGACTTCCTGAGGAAACTACAATCCATTGATGATCTTCCAGAAAGCACCATCCTGGTCACTATGGATGTAGAAGCCCTCTACACCAACATTCCACACAAAGATGGACTACAAGCCATCAGGAAAAGTATCCCCGATTATGTCACAGCACACCTGGTGGCTGAGCTTTGTGATTGTGTCCTCATCCACAACCATTTCAGATTTGGGGACTATTTATACCTTCAAGTCACCGGCACTGCTGTGGGTACCCGCATGACCCCACAGTATGCCAACATTTTTGTGGCTGACTTAGAAGAATGCTTCCTCAGCTTTCATCCCCAAGCGCCCCTCCTCTACTTGCGCTACACTGATGACATCTTCATCATCTGGACCCACGGGAAGGAGGCTCCTGAAGAATTCCATCGGGACTTCAACTGTTTCCACACCACCATCAACCTCAGCCTGGACCAGTCCACACAAGAGATCCACTTCCTGGATGCTACAGTACAAATAGTAACATAAACACCACCCTAAACCAGAAACCTACTGACTGCTATACTTACCTACATGCCTCCAGCTTTCATCCAGAACACATCACACGATCCATTGTCTACAGTCAAGCCCTAAGATACAACCCCATTTGTTCCAATCCCTCAGACAGAGGATCCCTATCAAGTGTTCTTAAAACTGCAGTACCCACCAAAGGAAGTGAAGAAACAGATTGACAGAGCCAGATGGGTATCCAGAAGTCACCCACTACAGGACAGGCCCAACAAGGAAAGTAACAGAGCACCACTGTCCATCACTTACAGCCCCCAGCTAAAGCCTCTCCAGCACATCATCAAGGATGTACAACCTATCCTGGAAGATAATCTTTCACTCTCACAGACCTTGGATGGCAAGCCAGTCCTCTCTTACAGACAGCCCCCCAACCTGAAGCAAATACTCACCAGCAACTACACACCACACAACTGAAACACTAACTCAGGAACCAGTCCCTGCAACAAATCCCATTGCCAACTCTGTCCCCATATATACTCAAGTGACACCATCATAGGACATAATCACATCAACCACATCATCAGGAGCTCATTCACCTGCATATCTACTAATGTGATAGATGCCATCATGTACCAGCAATGCCCCTCTGCCATGTACATTGGCCAAAGCAGACAGTCTCTACGTAAAAGAATAAATGGACACAAATAAGACATCAAGAATGGTAACATTCAAAAACCTGTTGGAGAACACTTCAACTTCCCTGGACACTCAGTAACAGATTGAAAGTTGCCACACTTCAGCAAAAAGCCTTCAAAACCAGATTTCAGTGTGAAACAGCAGAGCTGGAATTCATAGCGCACTATCAGACTGGGTCTGAACAGAGACTGGGAGTGGCTGGCTCACTGCAGGAAGTCATTTCCCCTCTTTTGGTATTCTCACCTTCTCATCAACTGTTGGGAGTGGACCACATCCACCCTAATCAAATTGACCTTATTAGCACTGGTCCTTCGCATAGTAATGTGGAATTGTGTGGATCGTGGGGTCCACCACAATAGAAGGTCACTTCCAAGGGACTGGCTAAAGGCCAGAGCATAGATCAGACCTTGTGAATCCATGACAGAAAGTCACCTCTCAATCTTCTCTTTGCTGAAGTGAACAGATTGATCTCCTTCAGTCTCCTACAGTGAATCATTTTTGGTGACCTGTTTCTGCAGTGTCTGTGATAATTTGGGCGCAATCCAGACCAGTGAGGGGCTGTGTCACTGCCTGCCCTGCCCTCCCAACTGTGATTGCTCAGAACCGCAGAAATATCCTGTCACACCGGGATCAGTTCAGAGCTGAGCTCTCTTGGAAACGTGGCCCTAGGCCTCTATGGCCTCCAGCGCCTGCAAGAGGCTGTGTTGCTGTGAAGGGCAGGGAGCTTCCGACAAGGGCTGACTTCACTTGGGGCTCACACCACATAGCGCTGATGGAAGCTCTGGCTGGGTCTGGACTGTGACAAGGGGAAATGGTTGTAACCTGCCTCGGGCCAGGATGGCTGCAGGGTCTGGCACGGTTCAGTAACCAGCCACACAAGAGAGGAAGTAGGTGAGAGCAGGGCTGGCAGGGGAAGTCACTTACTGAGCACCTGCATTCAGTAGCAGCTGCTGATAGATACCAGTGAGAGGTAAAGCTCCCCTCGCCCTGCCAGAAACCCCCTGAGGGCAGCAGCAGCAGCCTCCCCTACCTCCCTTGGAGTGAGAGCCCCCTGGGATACAAAGGGCCTCCTGGGCACAGACAGTTGCAATTTACACTCAGAGGGGGAGATTTTTACAAACACAGGAGAGCTAGGATCAATGGGCCTTGTGCTCCTAAATCCCTTAGGAGCTTTATAAAATCTCCCCCTCCCTGCATCAGTTGCTTCCAGTCTGGCTCCCCTTCCATCTTTCACCCGCTCACTCTGGAGTGTCCCGTTAGTGAGCTGAAGATTTAAACACCCGCACTCTCCCAACAGTGCCCCATGGGAACATTACAGCCAGTGATCGGTGCCTACCCCTGTCAGTAAATGAAGCAGAACAGCAAACAAATGCAAACCTGGCAGTGGAGACACTGGGCAGGTCTCTGAATCTGTGTGGACATTTCTACAGCCACAGCTGAGTTCCCAGTAGGAAAGTGACAGTTTATCCCCCAGATCCCAGGAACGAGGCCCATTGATAGCAGCAGCTTGTCTGACTAATCAGCCTGGAACTATCCAGGGGAGCAGTTCAGCTGGGTTGCAGTGAGGACCCCCTACCTGCAGTGTCCTGTGGAATCGTTTCTGAGCCGTTCCAGTCTCTGTAGGGGGCTCCCAGCTTCGCTAGCCCCCAGAGCCATTCCCTCTAGGCAGAGCTCCTGCTCCCAGTGACTGGTTCCCTCTCCCAGGCTGTGACATCCATCCCACCGGAGGGGTCAGGGAGCTGCAGGGGTTAACTCCAGCCTGCCCCTGACCTTCTCACTCAGTTAATGCAGATTATATTGAACGGAAGCCCCGTCCCCTCTTGGCACATCCGCCAGCTTCAAAAGTGAAAGTAAGATCAAGGCTGGAACATGACTGTGACTGGATCCGCCTCACAGGACCGTTATGGCACAAAGATCAGATTCCTGTGACACACCCACAGGGCAGTGAGAGAGCAGTTTTGGTGCCACCAGCCTTGGTGCCAGCAGCCTCAGCTCTGCAGGTTGCCTGGTGATGGCCAGTTCTGCAGGCTGTTTGTCCTGTGCTCTATGGATCTCTGTAATTACTTCAGCCCTGTGTCAAGAATGGGATCAAATCCTGGTGCAGCAGCCCCTAGACTCAGTGGCTATGTTAATCATTTCAGTTCCCTGATCTAACATTAACCAGTGATTATTTGAGGGACAGGGTTTTGCTCTATGCTTTCCAGTGGGCCAGCCCTACTCCCTGAGCCTCCACTCCTGCAGTATTATTCAGACAGCCTGGCCCTGATCCTCTTTCCTGGGCCCTGGTTGCTCTGATCTTCCCTTAGAAACAAGTGCCAGCAGGGCAAGGAGACATGATATAAAATGGTGCCTGGCTGAGTGCAACAAACCTCCTGAATTCTGTGGGATCTTGGAAAATGCTGAATTCCCTCACTGTGTAATGTTGTGATAACTGGGCTACACATCTACCTGAATTGTGAGCTGAGCTGTGAGAAGTGAGAGAAAGTTGATAAAATATCACAATAGCTGATAGCAATAAATGCTGATAGGAAAAGCTGCAAACAGAGCCGGTGCTACCTCACTGGGGGCCCTAAGAGGGAACAGTGTGTATGTGGGGGGAAGGGGTGGCCTTTACCCATCCCTGAGAATACTAAGTGTATTATTTCCAAAAATCAGGGCCCCCTGAGCTGCCTGGGGGCCCTAAGCAATTGCTTAGTCTGCTTACGCCGAGCACCAGCTCTGGTGGGAGAGAGGCCCACTGAATCAATCCCCACAGACAGACTCTTGGTTTAACTCCAGGACAGTGTTCAGATCACGTCTGGTTAACATGAGGAGGGTGGGATGGGAAATCAATGGAGCACAATGGGTGTGTCTGAAATTAGGCTTAGCTGGTAAACAAAATAATGAGGGGATGGGCTATTCCACCCACCGTTCCCCCTGGGGACCTCGAGAAGAGAACCTGGGGAGGGGAGAATTAGCTGACACTGGCTAACTGGGATTCGGGTGGGCTGGAGAGAGCAAGCTCCACCATCATGGCTGCCACCCCCACCATGTGTTCAGCCCTCAGAATCTACCATTATGCAGTTGGGCCTTCATAGCCCTGATCCAGAGGGATGTGCTTACCAGACCAAGCCAGAGAGGGTCCATCTCCACTGTCTCTGGCTACATCCCTGGGATAAGAGACTTTTACACACACACACCCTGCTCCCTCTGTGTGTCCTATTCCTTCTATCATAAACATACAGCTAAGGGTAGCATAAAATCCCTCCTTTACCTGCAAGGGGTTAAGAAGCTCAAATAACCTGGTTGGCACCTGACCAAAAGGACCAATGGGGAAAGAAGATACTTTTAAATCTGGGAGGGAGGGAGAGGAGGAGGTTTTGTTTGTGGTCTCTTTGTTGTTCTCTCTGGGGACAGAGGGAGAGGGACCAGGAAGGAAAAAATCATCTCCTAAACCCTTACCTGAAATAAGCATCTAAGATTATTTTTTAAGAACCTGATTATTTTAGTGTCCTAAAAGTCAAGGGTCTGCTCTGTACTTTTATTAAAGGCAATTGGTTGGTATATTATTCTCAAGCCTCCCCAGGTAAGGGGGTGAAGGGTCTTGGAGGGATATTTTGGGGAAATAGGAACTCCAAGTGGTCCTTTTATTCATAGATTCATAGATTCTAGGACTGGAAGGGACCTCGAGAGGTCATCAAGTCCAGTCCCCTGCCCTCATGGCAGGACCTAATACTGTCTAGACCATCCCTGATAGATATTTATCTAACCTACTCTTAAATATCTCCAGAGATGGAGATTCTACAACCTCCCTAGGCAATTTATTCCAGTGTTTAACCACCCTGACAGTTAGAACCTTTTTCCTAATGTCCAACCTAAACCTCCTTTGCTGCAGTTTAAGTCCATTGCTTCTTGTTCTATCCTTAGAGGCTAAGGTGGACAAGTTTTCTCCCTCCTCCTCATGACTTCCTTTCAGATACCTGAAAACTGCTATCATGTCCCCTCTCAGTCTTCTTTTTTCCAAACTAAACAAACCCAATTCTTTCAGCCTTCCATCATAGGTCATGTTCTCAAGACCTTTAATCATTCTTGTTGCTTTTCTCTGGACCATCTCCAATTTCTCCACATATTTCTTGAAATCCGGTGCCCAGAACTGGACAAAATATTCCAGTTGAGGCCTAACCAGCGCAGAGTAAGCGGAAGAATGACTTCTCGTGTCTTGCTCACAACACACCTGTTAATGCATCTCACAATCATGTTTGCTTTTTTTGCAACAGCATCACACTGTTGACTCATATTAGCTTGTGATCCACTATAACACCTAGATCCCTTTCTGCCTTACTCCTTCCTAGACAGTATCTTCCCATTCTGTATGTGTGAAATTGATTGTTCCTTCCTAAGTGGAGCATTTCGCATTTGTCTTCGTTAAACTTCATCCGGTTTACTTCAGACCATTTCTCCAATTTGTCCAGATCATTTTGAATTATGACCCTGTCCTCCAAAGCAGTTGCAATCCCTCTCAGTTTGGTATCATCTGCAAACTTAATAAGTTTACTTTCTATGCCAATATCTAAGTCATTGATGAAGATATTGAACAGAGCCGGTCCCAAAACAGACCCCTGCGGAACCCCACTTGTTATACCTTTCTAGCAGGATTGGGAACCATTAATAATGACTCTCTGAGTATGGTTATCCAGCCAGTTATGCACCCACCTTATAGTAGCCCCATCTAAATTGTATTTGCCTAGTTTATTGATAAGAATATCATGCAAGACCATATCAAATGCCTTACTAAAGTCTAGGTATACCACATCCACCGCCTCTCCCTTAGCCACAAAACTAGCTATCCTATCAAAGAAAGCTATCAGATTGGTTTGACATGATTTGTTCTTTACAAACCCATGCTGGCTATTCCCTATCACCTTTCCACCTTCCAAGTGTTTGCAGATGATTTCTTTAATTACTTGCTCCATTATCTTCCCTGGCACAGAAGTTAAACAAACTGGTCTGTAGTTTCCTGGGTTGTTTTTATTTCCCTTTTTATAGATGGGCCCTTTTCCAGTCTGGAATCTGTCCAGTGTCCCATGATTTTCCAAAGATAATAGCTAGCGGCTCCGATACCTCTATTAGCTCCCTGAGTATGCTAGGATGCATTTCATCAGGCCCTGGTGACGTCCAGGCATCTAACTTTTCTAAGTGATTTTTAACTTGTTCTTTTTTATTTTATCTTCTAAACCTACCCCTTCCCATTAGCATTCACTATGTTAGGCATTCCTTTAGACTTCTCTGTGAAGACCGAAACAAAGAAGTCATTAAGCATCTCTGCCATTTCCAAGTTTTCTGTTATTGTTTCTCCCTCCTCACTGAGCAGTGGGCCTACACTGTCCTTGGTCTTCCTCTTGCTTCTAATGCATTGATAAAAAGTCTTGTCGCCCTTTATTCCTGTAGCTCATTTGAGCTTATTTTGTGTCTTTGCCTTTCTAATCTTGCCCCTGCATTCCTGTGTTGTTTGCCTATATTCATCCTTTGTAATCTGTCCTAGTTTCCATTTTTTATATGACTCCTTTTTATTTTTTAGATCACGCAAGATCTCTTGGTTAAGCCAAGGTGGTCTTTTGCTATATCTTCTATCTTTCCTATCCAGCGGAATAACTTGCTTTTGGGCCCTTAATAGTGTCCCTTTGAAAAAGTGATGATTCTGCTCAGTTGTTTTTCCCCTCAGTCTTGATTCCCATGGGACCTTACCTATCAGCCCTCTGAGCTTACCAAAATCCGCCTTCCTGAAATCCATTGTCTCTATTTTGCTGTACTCCTTTCTACCCTTCCTTAGAATTGTGAACTCAATGATTTCATGATCACTTTCACCCAAGCTGCCTTCTACTTTCAAATTCTCAACGAGTTCCTCCCTATTTGTTAAAATCAAGTCCTGAATCTTTGTCTAAATCACTTGGTGGTGGTAGCAATACCGTCCAAGGACAAGGACAGGATTTATGCCCTTGGGGAAGTTTTTAACCTAAGCTGGTGGAAATAATCTTAGGGGGTCTTTCATGAGGGTCCCCATGTCTGTAGCCCAGAGTTCAAAGTGGAGAGGGAACCCTGAGACCTTCCCTACCTTATTTTTATTCTGTCCAGTCCCTTTCCTTTTGCCTTCTGTATATTTTGCAGTGGAGGCACTGAAAGCAATGACCTAAACATCTGGATGCTGGTACAAGTTTGCTCTGTCCTGCGAGTGGCTGATCAGACCATGTGCTGTGATTCTCCAGCAGTGAGGCTGCGAGTCAGAGTCAGACCCACAGACAGAAGCTGAATTTTCTCTCTCTGCTGTTCTTTTTTCTTTCCCTCCATGGGACCTTAGCGCAGATATTTGGGGCATTTCACTCCTCTCAGAGCTACTGTTTCAGGCTGTCTGCAGACTCAGGAAGTCATTGCCTGTTCACATTTTCAAGGTTCTTGCTTAAAAGTCTTTAAATCATGACTTGAGAACTTCAGTAACTCAGGCAGCAGTTATGGGTCTATTACAGGAGTGGATGGGTGAGGTTCTGTAGCCTGTGATGTGCAGGAGGTCAGACTAGATGATCACAATTGGTCCCTTCTGCCCTTGAAGTCGATGAGTAAATGAATTGGATGCCCAATTCTCATTAATTTTAAAAGGGAGCTGGGCCCCCAAATCTTCTGTGGGGCTTTGAAAATCCCACCCGTGATTATTGAAGATGCAGATGGAGATTCTGGAGCCCAGTTCTGAAGCAAGAGGTGAATTCTGCAGCCTGAGAATTGAGGAATTCACTGGGCCCAGATGTAATTAACGAAATAATGTTTTTGTAACACCCACCTGGCCAGGCTTCCTGGCACACTAGAGAGAAACCCTGACACAGGTTTGGTTGTGAGGAGTGTGACAAGGGTCGGCAGCTTGGCAGGAGCTCAGCAACCGCCCAAGATAATCAGACAAAACCCTCTCCACAGTGTCATTTTCATTCATAGATTTCTTGGTACAATTCAATAAATCAATGTAGCAGATTCTGTGGCCAGGTTCCCTTCATGGAGCTGCACAGGCTGAGACCCCATGGGTAGGGCCCCCTCTAGGGATCTGAGTCAGTCACTCTCCCTGTCCAGTGGTTGTTTCACCTCTCTGCTGAGACTCCAAACAGCATCTGCGTCAGTGCCAATTGTGAGGGTGGATGAGGCGATGTGGGGCCAGTTCCCTATGAAATAGACTAAGACCCAGCAGCTCACTTCGCACAGGTCACCAGATATCATCCACGTATTGTCCTGTGCTCTTACTGACTGACTGTACCAGTGCCCCAGCAGTGAAAGCCAGGTGTGGGCCAATGCCCAGCCACCTGTCTGTAACAGAAACCTTTTTGAAGGATTATATTTGTCCTTCTAGCTGCTTTGATTTATGGGTTTGATACCTCAATATCTACCCTGCATTTCCCTAGAAACTTTTGTACGAATTATTACTGGGAACATTTGTATTTTACTTTTCCATAAGGTTGCTTTCTTTTTCTTTCTTAAATTCTTGCAAAATTAATGAAAGACTAAATATATAAATTATAAGGTCACAGAGCACACAGGGATGGGTGCAGTATAAGAACCTGACTAGAACAGGAGGGATCACACCCCTGCTGTGGTAACACATACCGGAGGGGTTGTTGCAGCTGCAGGATGTCTCCATGGGGCTCCCATGCAGGAATACCCTTCACATAGCTCTGTCAGTGGGTGGGAGCTGCTCTCCCACAGACTGAGTCAGAGACTTCTCCCAAAACTGGCCAGTGCTGAGGGACCAGCAGGAAATCAGGGGGCCCTAAGTCTCAGGCAGTGCCCACTATGGCCAACCCTGGGAAACACTGCGCCTAGGGAGCAGCAGTAGCAGGAAGTCTCCTGTGATCATAGCTGCCTCTGGGGAACTCCATAAAGGGGGAGGCCCACCATGAATGGGAAGGTGCAGAAAATATCATACAGCCCAGGGCTGGCCCACAACATTTTGGCACCTAAGGCAGGGAGCTCAAATGACGGCCCCATGCCCCCTCGCCTGGGCCAAAACTTTGAAGCTCTGGGTCCTAGCAGTTCCCCTCCACCACAGTCTGGCACCTGAGGTGACCGCCTCAGTTTGCCTTATGGTAAGGCCAGCCCTGGTACAGCCCCAAGTGATACTGCCTTTTCCAGTGGATCTCCACTAGGCTGAGGGAGGGACAATGGGTGTCCCCAGCTATGACCCATCCATTCTCCTCACCATCTGCTGTTGGATCCATGGAGCACACACTGCAAGAGGGGCAGTGCCACAGAGACCTCTGAGCTCCATTCACATGGGAGCAGGGGACCCTGGTTTCCTGTGAGAGCAGATCTGGGCAGGGGGACATGAGTCACCTCTATTTTTGGTAACTTTTCTTCACATCAGTTTGCATTGAAAGGCACCTTATCTCTAGAGGCAGGAATTGTTGTAACCTTCAGACTTTACAGCAATAAATAATACGGGTAGCACCATAAAACCGTTCCCTTATCAGGTCGACAGTTTCTTGATGGCCAGGGAGACATTAACTGTCTGGCTCTTGGGAAGTTTAATTCTTAAGAAGAGAAGGAAGAAAAGTTAGAAAATTTCATCTAACATTGAACAATGTAACAATAGCGGCAGATACTGGTTCACACAGGGGACAGGATAAAGGTACAGAACCCCTCATGTGGCAAGCTCTCACCTTGCCACACCCACCCTCTTGTGCCCCATCCCAGTGTCCCACTCTTCTCTTATCTTAGCTTGTTCCCTTCTGTTCTTGGCAGATTCAGCCTCAGGATCCCCCCATGGGGTCTGTCTGTTCCTGATGCTGGGAGGGGGAATCAACACTCCTCAGCTCGATGCTTCAAACCTGTGAGCCCCCTTCCTGCTCCCATTGGGTGAATGGTTAAAATCCCCACTGATGTCAATAGGGGCTGCAGCTGGGCCCCATGTGGGGATCTCCCATGTGATTGCCAGTGGCTCAGTATCACACATGGCACCAGAGAGATGTCAGGGCAAAAATCCAGTCACCTTAGCATGTTTGCCCCAAACTCTCCTCCCTTTACAAGGGCAGAACCAGGCTTTTAAACCTGGTGATTAAATGGGGATGTCCCCTCCACACTGTGTTTATACCATGTTAGCAGCTCAGTGACATGCAGGTTACTCCCCAGGGTGGAAATACCCTGATTGCCAAGCAGGAGGACACGAGACCTTCACTGGCTGCTATTTCTCCCAGTGCCTGGTAAATAATTTGCCTTACTGATCTGACCCCACCCTGTTTAACAGCAGGAGAAGGGAGCAGGTGGTGAAGGAAGGGAGGGTGGACAATGAGTAGAGAGGTGTAAAAGCTGAATATACTCTGTGGCTCAGGACCAGAAACGAATACATAGCTCACATTCATCAGTGAGTTAAAAGTACACTGGGAAGATTTCAGGAGAGGCAGAAATATCACAAAGCTTATGTAGGCAGTCAGGGTTATGGAAGTCTTGGAAATTTCTGCAAATATAAATGCTACAGAACGCTAAGGATTCAAATCCCCTACCATTTCGAACCACCCTTTGCTTTCTAAGCAAGCATTGGCCACGTTCTTCTGGCCTTCAGACAGTGGAGAACATTTAGTCCCTGAACTGTCCTTGCGTGCAGTGCAGGGACTCAGCAGACCAGCAATACAGACAGACTTGCACAACTAATACTAAATTCCATATTGGCAAAGTCAGGCAGATTTTGCTACAGGCCAAGTGACTGGTTTCCATGATGTCATGTCACAATTTGCTATCTCTTCCCTCCTTTCTAATTGCTCTAGGGAGAGTAAATTATAATAAATGGGGATACACCTCTTACAATCTTTTACCATTCCCATACTCTGGACCCATGGTAGTAAATTATGACAAGGCAGCAACCATCTGTAACAAATTTGCTACCTCTCATCTCTGTCATCCCCGTCCAGGGTAGCTAATTGTGATGGATTAGGTCAGGCAGCTCCAGTTCACATGGAGGATGGTCCTCTGGGCTCTTGACACCTTCATTGGCCTGCCTGCCCTGTCAATCAGGTTGACTGAGAGCTTTGGCCTCTCCCCATTGGCCCTGGGGACGGCTAGCCTTAGGATGTTAACTTCTCTTCAGCCTTTCCCCTTTTTTTCAGGAGAGTGCCAAACCTCCATTAAGTTTCAGTTAAGAGTCCCTACATTCCCCCTTTCTAAAATTCTGCCACATCCAGAATGTCCACACCAGCACATCCAGGTCCCATATTAACAACATTTACAAGCATTTTATATATATAAACATTTAACGTATTTAATATTCTATGTCCACTTCTTTATCTTACACATGATAACAGTCACTAATACAATGCACAAAACCAATAACATAATCATCTATAAGTTTAATGAGCTTTTCACCTTTCTCAGTTCCCTGGAACCATCTTAACGCTAGTGGTTTATTACCCAAATTTTCCATTCCCTGTCCCCTAGTAACACCGGGTCAATTTGAGGGATCTTGCCATTTTCATCAGCGTTTGGGTTTGCTCTACCCTGTTCCCCTGGGGACTCAGTTTATGTGACTAGAACCACACTCAAACTGGTTTCAGTCTCCTCGGGGCATGCTCATGTGTGCCACCTATGGTCACTAATCAGACTAAGAGTGCAATGTTTTAGCTGGTCACCATGCACTACTGTCTCAGGACGTCCTCCTCCAGGCCGGATGGTGTAAAATGGCAGATCGAGGTTGTTGTGGGAAAGTACAATGTGGAGATTTGACTCCCTCTTGTCCTGTATTTTATTACATCCCCAGTGTCTATGGTTACGAACTAGGACATGGTCAGCAGGTCTGACGAGAGCCCCACTGGTCTTGTGATCAGAAGTCCTCTCCCTACTTTGGGCTGTGTCTTGAGTTGTGCTGGGAGCAACTTCACAGGCTGTCTTCAGCCTGTCATGGTGACATTTGACCCAGCCCTCCAAATTGGTCAGCTCATCCTTAGAAAAGGGTTTTTGATGCTTCTCTAGCAACATGTTTAAGGGCTAGTCTACACTAGAAGCTCTACATCTAGTAAAGACAGTCTTTGCCGATGGGACAGAGCTCTCACGTAGGCATAAAACTCCACCTCTAACAGAAGCAGTAGCTATGTTGGTGGGAAAAATTCTCACACCAATATAGTGTTGTCCACACTGGTGTTTAGATCAAAGTAACTTATATCGTTCAGGGGGGTGGCTTATTCACACCCCTGAGCAACATAAATTATACCAAAGTAAGTGGTAGTGTAGACAAGCCCTAAGTTAACCATCTGTGACAGGAATCAACTCTTGGAGCTCTGCTTAAACTGCAACTGGCAATTTGTTCTTCATTGTCTCTTCTTGTCACCCGCAGCTCATCTTCATTTTTTTCAAAGGTCACCTCCACCTGAGTTTAGAAGACTCACTGGTATTCTTCCTTTCATGGCATTTGTCAGTACATTGGCTGGCCAGATCCCATTAAGTAGGCTTACTCAAGATGCGGGCTCTACAAGCACTTGCTATCCACCAGTATTTCATGGTACCCAGCAGCATTCATCAAAGATCTTCACTCTCCAGGGAGGAATAGCCACCTTCTGTCTTCCACCCACTTTCACATTTCCAATTTACCCCCAGGGGCCCAGGGAATGGTTGTCTCTCTGCTCAGGTCCGTACCTTACTCTGCACAGCTTTCTTCTTACAGTGCCCGTGACAGTTCATTCTCCTGGCAACACTAGCTCCTTTAACTCACTAATGATGTGCATCCCTAGAATCCCTGTGGCTCCATCTCCCATATGATTTCCTTCAGAGACCTTGTCTTTCCGGTTGAAGATATATTTTCCTGGCACTGTCTGATTCATGTTCTCTATATCTGTTTCAAGGCACCCTACCACTGGGATTGGCATTCCATTAGCTGCTGTTAGATGTACAAACTGTCTGCTGTGCATGGTCAGCTCCTTGTCCTTCAAATATTTTTTAAAATGCAACTCAGTGAAGGTGGTGACTTCTGAGCCAGTATCTAACAAACATCTGTTCTTCACCCCTGCTATAAGTACTTCATCAGTTAAACAGTCTCCAAATGCTCGCTCACAGAAGTCACTAGATATGCTGGCGCTGTTCATGTTTCTTCCATCACTGTCTGCAGAGTGATTTTCCACCAAGAACAGGCCTAGGAATCCTTCTGCCACTGCTTGGCCTTCTACTGTATATGGAGCACCAGGAATGAGTTTTGGTTTCGGGTGCCTGGCACTCTGGTCTCCTTCTCAGTGGACATTCTCAGCTAGTAGGCCCTGGTCCTTCACAAGTGTAGCAAATGTACCTTCCCTGCTCAATCGTTCAATGGAGATTTTCAGGATATCAGTGTCCTTGGATACTTCGGTGTACCAGGGAGATTTAAGCTTTCATCATCTCAGTCATCACCTTCAGCCAGGTTCTGGACAGCTTCATTTAAACTTTCTAGTATTAACTGTGTTTGGGGCAGGGCCTTTTCCCTGATCGCTGCATTCACTAGGCCTGCACTTTGTGTACAGGTATTGGGGCTTGTCCGTCTCTTCCACAGGAACTTCCTCATCTTTGGACCATGTAACGGCAGCTGGCACGAGTTCCTGGAAGCTCTTAATGGTCTCTTCTTTAAACCTCTTCTTCATTTCACGTCAGAGGGAGTCATCCCGGAGCCCCAGCACCAGCTACTCTTTCAGAACCATATCTCTGTCTGAAACTTGTTGTGGGTCCCAGTGCTCCAGCTTGCTCATTCTCTCCTGGAGGTTGTATGTTTAGGCCCAAATGGTCTTACCTGGATTCTGTGTCAGCTTATAGAATTCCTTGAGTCTGGTTCCAATGAGCTCTTTGTTTCTGTGACGTTGCACTTCATATGTTTTATGGAAATATGCTTATGAATGTGAATATGACATAACTGGAACATGCTTTATGTAAATATTCCATTTAACATATCTCTGAAAAGGTTATGTTCTACTGAATATATTCATCCTATTTGTATGCATGTCTCATTTTTATAGCTAAAGTTATGAGCGTTGGCTCTATTCTTATATGTTAAGTATTTGCTGTGAAAAACACATAAGGGAGGGTGAGCCGACCTATTGTGAAGAGACTAAGTTAACTGGAAGTAGGTGTGGGAGACACCAATCCACATGTGCTAAGCTAACATGTAAACAATGGCGGGTTGGCCTGCAGAAAGCTGAATCATTAATGGACATGTGACTTGCCCATGTGGCTCCAGACTCCATCTAGCTGCTGCAAAGGGGTTTCCTCCCACCAGGCAGAAAACATAAAAGGCCCTGGAAAACCCTCCATCTTGTCTTCAGCTGGCTCAAGAGGCTGCCAGTCAAGAGAACACTCCGGTTTACACCTGATATGTAAGCTGGAACTAACAAGGACTGCACCAGGGGAAAGGATTGGGCCCAGACTAGGAAAGAATCCAGTCTGTGAAGTATGATTATTGGAGCATCTCTGAGGGTGAGATGTTATCTTTAACTAGATCCTCAGTGTATTAAGTTAGCCCAGTGTGTTTTGGTTTATTTTACTCAGTAACTTTGAACTGTTACTACTTGGAACGACTTAAATCCTACTTTTTATACTTAATAAAATCACTTTTGTGTATTAATAAACTCAGAGTAAGTGATTAATATCTGGGGGGCAAACAGCTGTGCTTATCTCTCTATCTGTGTTATAGAGAGTGGACAATTTATGACTTTGCCCTGTATAAGCTTTATACAGAGTAAAACTGATTTATTTGGGGTTTGGATCTCATTGGGAGCTGGATGTCCGGTGTGAGAGACAGATAACTTGCTGAGCTGCTTTCAGTTAAAGTCTGCAGCTTTGGGGCTTAGCCCAGACCCTAGGTCTGCGTCGGGCAGGCTAGTATGCAGGGGCGGCTCCAGGCACCAGCACGCCAAGCACGTGCCTGGGGCAGCAAGCCACGGGGGGCACTCTGCCAGTCGCCACGAGGGTGGCAGGCAGGTTGCCTTCGGCGGCATACCTGCGGAGGGTCCACTGGTCCCGTGGCTTTGGCAGACTTCCCACAGGTGTGCTGCCAAATCCGTGAGACCGGGGACCTCCCACAGGCAAGCCGCCAAAGGCAGCCTGCCTGCCGTGCTTGGGGCGACAAAATACCTAGAGCCACCCCTGCTAGTATGTCTGCCCCATCAAGGCGGGTTCTGGGGGGCCCAGACTGGCAGGGAAAACTGGCTTCGAGGTGATTTCGGCACATCAGGTGACAGTCCCAAGGAGATCTCTGTGACCCAACCCATCACAGTTTCCATACTCTTCTAAGAGAAGCTGAAATGTCTTCTTTCCATCTGTCTTGTCAGCTGTTGCCCTGAACTTCACTTTGGATCTGGTCTGGCCAGGGCTGGATTAACTTTTTGTGGGCCTGGTGCCAAACGTATTTGTGGGCCCCCCAGGGAATAATTGTAAAAGGGACCAGGGGTAAAAGGACAATGGGGCAGGAGCTAGGGAGGGGTCAAGGGTAAACTGCAAGCACAGCAGGGCTGGGGAGGGGGTAAAGAGGATCCCCCCCTGCTCATGCCCACATGGAGCAGGTACTTACCTGGTTCTAGCCCATTCTCTTTGTCTCTCTCTGCACTGAGCTGCCCCTCCTCCTGCAGCAGCAGGACAGGTTCTCTTCCAGCACTCTGGGGTGGGTGCTGGGAGTGGGAGGAGCGGAGGCTAATGTGGTTACTCCTGTAACTGGACATTTAGTTCCCAGTCAACACTGCTAAATGGACACTCACGTCCCATTTTCTACTGGAGTTTCCAGTCTAAAACTGGATACCTGGCAACAGGGCTGCCAGAAAAGCCTGAGAGGGGAGAAGGGCAAGCAATCATTTTTAAAAGTAAGAGGGCTAAGCCTTCAGGGGTGGGGAAGTGGGGGAGGGCTGGGGGAGTGGAGAGGAGCTAGTGGGCAGGGCCATGTCTGCTGTACTGCCCAGGTAGGTTGGAGACTGTGGGGATCAACTGGCACAGTATCCAGGGCTGGTGCAAGGATATTTTGCACCCTAGGTGAAACTTTCACCTTTCGCTCTCCCACTCCCCTCTGGAGCATCACTTTTATTATAAATTTTCAAAAATGGATACAGTGGAGTCACATCTTACGTGGGGGTTAGGTTCTAAAGTCAGCGCATAAGAGGAAGAATCACGTATAATGAAAATTACCATAAACTACAGTACACAGAGTATACATAGTATACACTGTCTACACTAGAAGAGGAGTCCTCAACTTATGGCATTTGTGCCAAAGGTGGCACATGAGCTGATTTTTTTTTTTTTTAAATGACAGACTGCGGGTCCTGGCCATAACTGAGCCTGCTGCCGGCCTGGGGTTCCGTTCACGCAGCTGCCAGTCAGCAGGGCTGCCCAGAGTGGGGTGCAAGTGGAGCAATTTGCCCCAGGCCCCAGGCCCTGCAGGGGCCCCCATGAGAATATAGTATTCTATAGTATTGCAACTTTTTTTATGGAAGGGCCCCAAAAATTGCTTTGCCCCAGGCCTCCTGAATCCTCTTGGCAGCCCTGCCAGCAAGGGTCCCAGCCGGCGACTCCACTCAGCCTCCTACCATTCACCCAGGCCGGCAGTAAGCTGAGCAGCGCTAGTGCAGGGCCGCTGGCCAGGACCCCAGATCATCAGTGGGCTGAGCATCCGCTGGCTCTTGGCAGCCGGGGTCCCAGCCGCCAGCCCCGCTCAGCCTGCTCAATCCACTGCCAGCCTGGGTCCCAGATGCTGGATCCGTTCAGCCTCCTGGCGGCCTGAGTGAACAGGACCCCAGGCCAGCAGGAGGCTGAGCAGGGCTGGTGGCCGTGACCCTGACTGGCAAGGGGCTGGCAGCCAGAACCCCACACTGGCAGTGGGCTGAGTGGGGCTGGTGGCTGGGACCTCAGCTGGCTGGAACTGGCCCACTGCTAGCCCTGCTCAGCCCACTGCCAGCTGAGTGAACAGAACCCCAGGTCGGCAGCAGGCTCAGCAGCAACCAGGACCTGCAGCCTGCCATTGAAAAAAAAAAAATCAGCTTGCGTGCCACCTTTGGCAGGCGTGCCGTAGATTGAGGACCCCATTCTAGTGTATACTGTACTTTATGGTAATTTTCACTATACACAATTTTCCTCTGATGTGGTGACTTTAGAACCTAAACCCGTGTAAGATGTGACTCCACTGCAGTGTAAAAAAAAATTTTGGGGCACCACTTTTTGGCACCCCCAAATCTTGGCGCCTTAAGTGATGGTGTAGTTCGCCTAGTGGTTACACCGGCCCTGGCAGTATCCCCAGCCCAGGTGAGGTGACAGCCAGTGGTGGATTTAGAGTTAGTGGGGCCCCCCAGCCCTGCACTCAGCTTCATTTTTGGAGCTCCTCCTGGGGACACAGTCAAGAAAAAGAACATTCTCTCTTATCTCCTCCAACCCCCATTTTTCATTCATTTATTCTTCATCCTCCTCCCATAAGTAATAGCAAGTAAATGAAAATAAAGTGAGGTACCTTGATTGTTCTTGTAGTCTAACTTATTTTTCCACAGGCCACTTGAAAATCATGGACAATTTAATGATTTTTCCAAATATTGTAAAAAAATGTTTGGGTTCAGGGTCTGGCCAGGAGCTAGAGTGAGGGAGGGGGCTCAGGGTTGGGGCAGGAGGTTGGGGTGTGGAGCGCTTACCTGGGGCAGCTCCTGTTTGGTTCTCAGGATGGGGGTGGGGATGTGGGGTGTGTGTGCAGGAGTCAGGGCAGGGGGCTGGGTATGTGTGAGGAGGGTGCAGATTTCAGGGCAAGGGCTGGGGGGCATGAGGGATGATGCAGGAATCAGGGCTGAGGGAGGTGTGGGGTGGTAAAAGTGGGTGCAGGGGGCTGGAGAGGTGTGAGGGGGATGCAGGAGTCAGGGCAGGGGACTGGGGGTGTGTGGGAGGTGCAGGGGTCAGGGAAGGGGGCTGGAGGTGTGTGAGGGGGTGCTGAAGACGTGTGAGGGAAGTGCAGGGTCAGGGCAGGGGGCTAAGGGTGTGTGAGGTGGTGCAGGAGTCAGGGCAGGGGGCTGGATATGTGTGAGGCAGTGCAGGGGGCTGGGTGAGTGGGAGGGTGCAGGTGTCAGGGCAAGGGGCAGTGCAGGGGTTGGGGGGGCAGGGGGCTGGTGGGTGCTCATGCAGGGGGCTGGAGGGGGTATGCCCCAATTCCAGCCCCTTCCCCAACATCTCACTCCCGCCTTTTCTCCTCCTCCTCTCCAGAGCGGCGTGCTGCAGCTCCCTCCTCCCCGCTCCTGCCAGCAAGGAGCTGATCCAGCTGATCAGTTTGTGTGTGTGGGGGGGATGTAGCATGCTGGGGAAAGGGGTGGGGCAGGAGCTAGACTGCAGGCAGAGGTTGCCACGGAGCCGCAGCAGCAGCAGAGTCAAGCTGTGACCCCACAGGAGAGAGCGGGAGGGGAGGGGAGGGGAGGGGAGGGGGGGAAGCACGGAGAAGAGAGTGCAGGGCCCCTTTCGACCGTGGGCCCGGCGCCAGTGACACCATTATAAATCCAGTATTGGGTCTTGGTTTTGCTGTGCTTTTCCACAAAATGTGTGTGATCTTCAATTCTCAACACCTGTAGATCTGCTTTCACTGACTTAATCCAGTCTTCTATCATGATGTCCCCTGGCTTTGTTGACAAGCTATTGAACTCGGGTATCTTCCAGTCTCATGGAACATAAATGGTAGGAGGCTTCTTAGCTGCATCAGCATGCTGGTCTGTCACCACCTTAGCCAATGATAAAATGTCTTGCTGCCCAGTTCTAGCTTGTTGTAATATGTACATACACACCTCATAGAGCTGGAAGGGACCCTGAAAGGTCATCAAGTCCAGCCCCATGCCTCTACTAGCACGACCAAACACTGATTTTGCTTCAGATCCCTAAGTAGTCCCCTTAAGAATTGAACTTACAACTGTGGGTTTAGTAGGCCAATGATCAAACCACTGAGCTATCCCTGACCCTAATGCTTCAGCCTGTCCAATAATGTGTGCTGAAGTTCAGAAAACTGCGTATGTAGTTTTTCAATTCCATTCTTTATAGATTTCTGACCCAGACCTGGACAGTACTACCAGAATTCAACCAGTAAACTAATGGGGCAAATCCTACGGATAGGATCCTGTTTGCGATGCCAATTATGTAAATGGGGAAATGGTCCCACTATTGTGGGGAACTTTCTTGGCTTCTGCACTACCCCAGTGGTATCGGATAGCGAGACAATCCGAGTCCTTATTCCCACTCCCTTTACCTGAAGTTATAAGAGGCAACAGTCTGTAACCCACTAATGCCCGTTTGACTGGCCAAGTGTTAACAGGCCACTTATCCTTGATTAGTCATCTAGTCCATTCCATTGTTCTGAGGCAGGTCTAAGGCCTTGTCTATACTATCGACCTAACTACGAAGCTGTACGCACTGCAATGCTACTCCCACTCATTTAACTCTCATTTAAAGCCATTTCACAGAAACTAGATGAATTCTTTGCATCGGTCTTCACGGCTGAGAATGTGAGGGAGATTCCCAAAACTAAGCCGTTCTTTTTAGGTGACAGATCTAAGGAACCCATCCCAGATTGAGGTGTCATTAGAGGAGATTTTGGAACAAATAGCTCCATTAAACAGTAATAAGTCACCAGGACCAGATGGTATTCACCCAAGAGTTGTGACCAAACTTAAATTTAAAATTGCAGAGCTACTAACCGTAGTCTGTAACCTATCATTTAAATCAGCTTATGTACCAAATTACTAGAGGATAGCTAATGTGATGCCAATTTTTAAAGAGACCTCCAAAGGTGATCCCGGCAGTTATAGGCCTTTAAGCAGGGCCGGCTTTAGGCTGATTCCTCCGAATTGGGCCCCGTGCCCAGCCAGAGTGCAGCAAGCCCTGCAGCCCCGCAACCCTGGCCAGAACATGGCAAGCCCCGCAGCCCCACTCCCCCTGCTGGAGTGCTGGCTGGATCGTGGCAAGCCCGTGGCCCCATGCCCCCAGCCAGAGCATGGCAAGCTTGCGGCCTCCCTCCCCAGGCCGGAGCGCCAGCCAGAGCACAGCAAGCCCCGCTCCCTTGGCCGGAGCACGGCAAGCCTCACGGCTCCACTCCCCCGACCAGAGCGCAGCAATCCAAAGTATCACTGAAGACTTGGAGCGCCGCCCGGTGACCACAAGCTCCACAATTTGAGTCCTGCACTTGCTAAAGCCGGCCCTGACTGTAAGCCTGACTTCAGTACTGGGCAAACTGGTTGAAACTATAATAAAGAACAATATTATCAGACATATAAAGGAACATAATTTGTTGAGGAAGAGTCAACATGGTTTTAGTAAAGGAAAATTATGCCTCACTAATCTACTAGAATTCTTTGAGGGGGTCAACAAGCTTGTGGACAAAGAGGATCCTGGACAAAGAGGATCCTGTGTACTTAGGTTTTCAGAAAGCCTTTGACAAGATCCCTCACCAGAGGCTCTTAAGCAAGGTAAGCTGCCACAGGATAAAAGGGACGGTGCTCTCATGGACTAGTAACTGATTAAAAGATAGGAAACAAAGGGTAGGTATAAAGGGTCAGTTTTCAGAATGGAGAGAGGTAAATAGTGGTGTCCCCCAGGGGTCTGTACTGGGCCCAGTCGTATTCAACATATTCATAAATTTTCTGGAAAAGGCGGTAAACAGTGAGGTAGCAAAATTTGCAGATGATACAGACCTACTAAAGATAGTTAAGACCCAGGCTGACTGTGAAGAGCTACAAAAGGATCTCATAATACTGAGTTACTGGGCAACAAAATGGCAGATGAAATTTAATGTTGATAAATACAAAGTAATGCACATTGGAAAGCATAATCCAACTATATATATAAAAATTATGGGGTCTAAATTAGCTGTCACCACTCAAGAAAGAGATCTCGGAGTCATTGTGGCTAGTTCTCTGAAAACATCCACTCAGTGTGCAGTGGCAGTCAAAAAAGCGAATCGAATGCTGGGAATAATTAAGAAAGGAATAGATAATAGGACAGAAGCTATCATCTTGCCTCTACATAAATCCACGGTACATCCACATCTTGAATACAGTGTGTGCAGATGTGGTTGCCCCATCTCAGAAAAGATATTTTGGAATTGGAAAAGGTTCAGAAAAGGACAACAAAAATGATTAGGGGTATGGAACAGTTTCCTTATGAGGAGAAATTAATAAGAATGGGACTTTTCAGCTTGGAAAAGAGAAGGGTAAGGGGAGATATGATTGAGGTCTATAAGATTATAAGTGGTATAGACAGGGCCGGCTCCAGGGTTTTTGTCACCCTAAGCAGCAAAATAAATAAATAAATAAATAAATAAATAAATCCACCATTGTGATCGGGAGCTGCTCCACTGTGCCACTTTCTTTTTCAGCGGCAATTCGGCGGCAGCTGGTGCTTCACTCCGAGAGGGACCGAGGGACCTGCCACCAAATTGCCACCGAAGAGCCCGATGTGCCGCCCCTTCCCCTTAGCCACCCCAGTAGCTGCTTGCTGAGCTGGTGCCTGGAACCGGCCCTGGGTGTAGAGAAAGTAGATAAGGAAGTGTTGTTTACTACTTCTCATAACAGAAGAACTAGGGTCACCAAATGAAATTAATAAGCAGCAGGTTTAAAACAAATAAATGGAAGTATTTCTTTACACAATGCACAGTCAACCTGTTAAACTCCTCGCCAGAGGATGTTGTGAAGGCCAAGACTTTAATAGGATTCAAAAAAGAACTGGATAAATTCATGGAGGATAAGTCTATCAATGGCTATTAGCCAGGATGGACAGGGACGGTGTCCTTAGCCTCTGTTTGCCAGAAGCTAGGAATGAGCGACAGGAGATGGATCACTCGATGATCACATGTTCTGTTCATTCCCTCTGGGGCACCAGCATTGGGCACTGTTGGAAGACAGAATACTGGGCTAGATGGGCCTTTGGTCTGACCCGGTATGGCCATTCTGATGTTCTCCTGCAACCTCAACATAATAAAACCACCTTGACAAGAGGTGTAGTACTTAGGGTGACCTAGTTAGAATGATGCAGTTGTCAGTGTAGACCAGGAGTGGGCAAACTATGGCCTGCAGGCTGCATCTGGCCTGTCAGGCCTTTTATTCTGTCCCTTGAGCTCCATTGACCCGCTTCGCATGCCTGGCTCTTTCATGTATTCAGGACATGCATGATGGGTGTGAGGGCATGCATGTTACTCTAGCTGTACAACCCAAATGCGCTTCATGCACAGAGCCTGGAACGTGCAAGCCCACGTGACTGCTACTTGTTCACTTAGGTGACTCTGATGTTTTAGTAATGTTAATTTTCCATTATTGAGGATAAAACAAAGAGTAGATGCCCAGGGTGTGCTCAGTGGCAGTTTTCAAAGTTGTGGGTTGTTGGGACCTACATGGAAGGAGATTTCTGAGAGCAGGGGGTCTGATGAATCTCAATGAATTCCAATAACTGGAGCTGATGTCTGGAAAGGTGCTGATACCAGAGATGCTGGGGGTGCGGCAGGAACCCCTGACTTGAAGTGGCTTCCATCATATAGAGGGTTTACAGTTTGGTTCAATGACTCTCAACACCCCCATTATCCATTTTGTTCCACCATCTCTGCTTGCCTCTGCCCTGCAGAGAAAGGAAACCAAAATGGGTGACGCTTTAATAGTGGAGGAGGGAGTGACATTCACTGTGTGGAAGCTGGCAACTCCAGGCTGCTACCGATCAGTCACAAATCAGTTTGGAATTGGGAAGTCCACTGTGGGGGTTGCAATGATGCAATTTAATCACCTTCTGCTAGTTAATCACCTCCCCGAAACTTTAATCACCTCCCGCTACAAAGGACTGTGACTCTGGGTAATTTACGTGAAACGGTGGATGGTTTTGCAGCAATGAGATTCTCTGATTATGGTAAATTGAACACGTATCCTCATTTTGGCCCTAGACCACCTTGTGATGGAGTACATCAACACAAAAGGGTACTTCTCTATGGTATTGCAAGCACTGATGGATTACCAGGGTTGTTTTGTGACAGATTTTTGTTACCGACTTGCCTGAGGCATTAGGCTGAAGCCACAGGACGGTTTGGGGAGTAGATGACAAAACACATTAAGTGTTTAAATTTTAAAGCTTTATTGATAAAATAATAAAGTAATAGCAGAGAGTGATGGGTGCTTTTTACATCTCTTAGAGGAACGAAGAAAGCGTTAGTGCCCCGAGCCCTAACCCCTTTTATTCTTATACATTGACTGCCTGAGGCTGGCCAGGCATGGGTGTAACGTAAGAAAAAGAGGGGGAAGGATGGATGGGAGTTTTGTTTTGTGCACCTAGGTTATTTAGGATTTGCTGCCAAGTGTTGCCCTTTGCAATTTATATGTGCTGATAGTTAGAAGATGTAGTTAGCACATACCGCTTAGCCATGTTATTGGGGGGTGGGGAAGAGCCACTTTTTACACATTGCGAGGGACCAGACATACATTGTATTACATCAACAAATTTTGCAGGCCTGAAGCAGCAAGAGTGGTTTTACCACTTTTGCTTAGGGTGTTTTGGGGCTTTTGCTATTACTGCCTTGTTTTGTTAACAAAGCAAGAGGGGAAGAAAGAGAACACCACGAATGCACCTATTGGGGAAACTGAGGCACAGATTAAAAACTTTTAAAATTATTAGTTGTTTTGTTACAGCCCTTTTTGGCTTGTGTTATGGATGTTGTTTGCCTGGTTTAGGAGGTTATAACAACAATATTACATTTTGAGATTAGTAATTGCTATTGCTTGCCAAGGGGCTTTTTATTTTACTTCCACTCCAGACCACCACAGGAGGAATAGGGTTTGTTTTTATGGGATTTAGGGGAGGTTTGGGGCCACCAACCAGGTATTTTGCTGTGGCCGTGGTGTGTTTATTTGGACTATGCGCTGCTTTTATGGCACCCCCCCCCCCCCTTTAGCCTTCCACCACATTGTGGCTTGGGCCCCTTTGGCCACTCGAGCTAGGGAGAGACTTTGGAGGCATTTTCTAAAAAAAATGATTATTTAGATAATTTTATGGACAGCTGGAAACTCAGATGGTCCAGGCAGATGGCAGAGAAGCATATTGTGACAAAGTTCCTCCTCTACCTTGGTGAGTCCTGCACTTATTGGCAGATTTGCTCACCTCACAGATTTACCCTGTGGGTCAGAAAACAGCCCAGAGACCTTCCCCTCTGGTGGAACCCACAGTCCAGGTCAACTCCGGCTGTGTTTGATCAGGAGTTGGGAGGTTTAGGGGGAACCCAGGCCCACCCTCTACTCTGGGTTCCGGCCCAGGGCCCTGTGGACTGCAGCTGTCTAGAGAGCCTCCTGGTACAGTTGCGTGACAGCTACAACTCCCTGGGCTACTTCCCCTTGGCCTCCTCCCAACACTTTCTTTATCCTCACCACAGGACCTTCCTTCTGATGTCTGATAATGCTTGTACTTCTCAGCCCTCCAGCAGTATCCCTACTATTCTCAGCTTCCTGTTCCCAGCTCCTCACACACACTTCCTCTCCTCCAACTCCCTCTAGCCTGAGGGGAGTGAGCCCTTTTATAGCATCAGAGGGGCCTTAATTAGAGTCAGGTGCTTAACAGCCTCACCTGACTCTTAGCAAGTTAATTGGAGTCAGGTGTTCTCATTAGCCTGGAGCAGCCCCTGCTCTGGTCACTCAGGGAACAGAAAACTGCTTATTCAATGGCTGGTATATCTCCCTTCTAGTGCTCTGCTGTTCCCAACTGATCTGGGTCTATCACAATATGTTTTGAGCTGATTGGCGTGTGCCATTTGAAGCTTGTACATTATCAGGGAGATGCAGTTTAGGATGGACTACGGACCCACCCACTTATCATTTAGAGTGTGTGTTGCCTTCCCCAACTTTTGCAACATTACTGTGTTTTTAATTTGCCATTTTTGGATGTTTTTAATGACAAATTTTTTATGCTTGGCCTTTTTTTAATTTAAAGTGGCCTTTATGGCTTTGTGGGTTTTTAAATTGCTCCTCCTTCCACTGGGCAAAGCTGAGACTTTTTGGTTGTGGCAAACAGTACGTGTGATTATTGGTAAACACAGTACTTATATCACATTTAAATTTATTTACTAGCTGGTTGCTAACACTTTTCTTTTGTTAAAACTTTTTTTTTTTTTTTTTTTTTTAGGAATTAACACATACACATTGACCATTATACCATACTTTGGTTTTATTATTTAATTTATTTCACATATAGGATTTTAGTGAAATGTCTTTACTACAGAGCTTTGGAGCAACAGGCAAGGACAAGCACACCCACTTTTGAGGGGTTTACTTGGTACAACCTTTGGTGTTCAAAAGTTTTTCCTTTTTTTAGCCCACTGGCTTGAGGTCTGGCGTAGCCAGAAAGATTTTATGTGCCATAAGAGGAGTGGGCTAACTTTCCATATCCTTGCTTATTAGTGTGTGTTTTTAACAACAATTTTTTTAATTAAAAGGTTAGGCCTTATTACGCTAGAAACATACTGCATTTGTCTGTATTGATAGATATTAAACAGTGATTTTTTTGTTTTTGCTTTAGCAAGTATATTAAAACTTTAGTGTTTCCTGATATTCCCCAAAACATTTTGTGTTTTAAGGTGAACAAAGCAAGTATTTGCATTTTAGTACGTTCCATAGCTATAGCAGTATGGTTTTTTATTTTTATTTGTTTTTGTGTTAGGCTGTTTTGTAGCTGGGACAGATACCTTAATTTATTCTTAATTACCTTTAGGTTTACAAAATTTATGATTTTTGCTTTAAAATCAATTTTTGTAGTATGGTGTTTGCTACCTGGGGAGGTTTTTTTTAACAGCATTTGATACACAACAGTGCTAGCAACAAGACTAATGATACAAGACAAAACACAGAACACACACAAAAAATTTTATTGTGACAGTAAATTTATCATTTTTTGAGTTGCTTTTTAGCTGGTATTAGCTTTTTTTGCTTTTTTGAAAGACAAGAAAAACATATTTTTACCCCTTTGGGGGTGGCAGATTATTGCTTTATATATAAAAATTCCCCTCTCACCCCTATGGGTGGTATGTGTCTTCTTCAACCTCGGGTCCTCTACCAGAGGCCTGGGAGTTTGAGGGATCTGCGCAGTATCTTAGCTGTTCCTAGCACTGCACTCTTCTGGACAGAGAGCTCTGATGTTGTTCCTGGGATCTGTTGGAGCCACTCACCCAGCTTAGGAGTCCCAGCCCCGAGTGCTCCTACCACCACTGGGACCACTTTGGCCTTCACTTTCCACATCCTCTCTAGTTCCTCTTTCAGGCCCTGGTACTTCTCCAGCTTCTCATATTCCTTCTTCCTGATGTTGCTGTCACTTGGCACTGCTATATCTATCACCACCGCTGTCTTCTGGTCCTTGTCTATTACCACTATGTCTGGTTGATTGGCCAGTACCTGCCTGTCCGTCTGGATCTGGAAATCCCACAGAATCTTAGCCCTGCTATTCTCCACAACCTTCTGTGGAATCTCCCATCTGGTCTTGGGAGGGTCTAGCCCATACGCTGTGCAGATGTTCCTGTACACAATGCCAGCCACTTGGTTGTGCCGTTCAGTGTATGCTGTTCCTGCCTGCCTCTTACATTCTGCCACTATGTGTTGGACTGTCTCTGAGCCTATCTGCACAGTCTGCACCTTGGGTCCTCTCTAGTGTGGTAGACCCTTGCTTCAATGGATCTGGTGCTCAGTGCCTGTTCCTGTGCTGCTATGATCAGTGCCTCAGTGCCGTCTTTTAGTCCAGCCCTTTCCAGCCACTGGTAGGATTTCCCAATGTCAGCCACCTCAGCTATCTGTCGATGGTACATCCCATGCAGGGTCTTGTCTTGCCATGGCACTTCTTCTGCTTGGTCTTCCTCCCATGTCTGCTGCTGACTCAGGCATTCTCTCAGCAGCTAATTTTTGGGGGCCATCTTACTGATGTACTCCTGGATGTTCCAGGTTTCGTCCAGGACAGTGGCTTTGACGCTCACCAAGCCCCGGCCGCCTTCTTTCCGGCTGGTATACAGTCTCCGGGTGTTGGACTTGGGGTGGAAACCTCCGTGCATTGTGAGGAGCTTCCGGGTCTCCACATCGGCAGCCTCCATGTCGTCCTTTGGCCCGCTCACTATACCGGCAGGGTATCTGATGATCGGCAGGGTGTATCTGTTGATGGCGTGGATCTTGTTCTTCCCACTGAGCTGGCTCTTCAGGACCTGTCTTATCCTTTGGTGATACTTAGATGTTGCTGTCTTCCTTGCCTCCTCATCGTGGTTTCCATATGACTGTGGGACGCCAAGGTACTTGTAGCTGGTCTGTATGTCTGCTATGTGGCCCGCTGGTAGTTCCACCCCATCAGTCTTGACTACCTTCCCTCTCTTCACTACCATCCGGCCACACTTCTCCAGTTGGAATGACATCCCGATATCCTCACTGTAGATCCGCATCAGATGGATTAGCGAGTTGATGTCTTGTTCATTCTTAGCATACAGCTTGATGTCATCCATGTAGAGGAGGTGGCTGATGGTATATATATACACACACAGATACTCTTGCTGATTGCAGGCAAAACAGAGGAACTACCGTCATATTTTTTTGTGTTTGTTTTATAGGCAGGCCAGGTTTTAGTGGCTTTTACCTTTATTAGTTAGGTAATTTGCATTAACACAGATGCTTTTTGGCTTGCTTTTGGATTTAAAGCCATTAGCAGTTTAGAGACTCTGTTTTACAAGGGACACAAACAACTTTCACAGAGTTTTGATTACTGTTTACTTTTAACTATTGCTGATTTTTTTTATACATTTGGGGTAGTTACGTTTTAATAGAACCCCCTTATATTATTTTAGCAAATTTGACTACATTGTTTATAGTTAAATGATTTTAATTAGATAGTCTTTTGCTTGGATTATTTACAGACTTTTTTTTGGAAAAGGGCCCTTTTGTTTTTAGAATGGCTGGAAAGAAACCAAGAAATTTTTTTTATAACACTTTTCCTTTTTAACACTGTTACCACATTTAACAGCTTAATTCCCTCCAGCCTCTGCAGAGTTAACTTTTTACTTTTTTAAAAAAATTACTTGCTTATTTTTTAAAATTACACCTTTATTAACTTAGATTTTATCATTTCAAGTACTATTTCAGGGATCTGAATTTCCCATGCCTGTACTTACTGCTTTCTTTACTTTTGCCACTATGCCCTTAAGGCTTTCAACCTGTTTTTCAATATTTTATCTGCTGCCTGCCTGCTTGTCTGGTCCCGATTTTTTTTTTTTTTTTTTTGCTGCACCATCCCTTTCCATGGGCACAGGCTTTGTTCTTCTACAAATTTAGCAAGGAATGTGGGCTCCTTAATTAGCCCCCACCCCTCCTGGTCCCTTTCCTCTTCATAATCACCCCACAGGGTGCTCTTCTTGTAGTTGAGGGTGCCATACCTATGACCTTCTCCCCCCTCACCAGCTGGACCTCTCCTCGGTCTTCATGAGCGCTTCATGAGTACCACCCAAAATTGAGGATCCTTACAAAGGGAGAAATTAAAGCCCTCAAAGGGAGAAATTAAAGCCATTGTGGCGTATGCTGAGCATGGAAGGTCAAGTTTTTAATGGGTTCCTGAAGGACCGGTACTTGCTTAGCCAGTGCTTTCAGACGGGTGTGTTTCGCTTTTTCCACCTGAAAGTCCTGTCTTAAGGCTTGCAACTTTTCCTGAGCGTAGGCCTGGGTTGCTGCCTGGTTAGTAATTTGTGCTTTTAGTTGCTCAATTTCCACTGACTATCGGGTACACACCTTGTCTCTTCTCCCCAACTTCTCTTTTTGTTCCGACAACATTTGATAACACATGGCCACTACAGTTCAAACTAATCCCACAGCTGCCCCTAGGTTTTTGCCCTTTTGCTTTTCATACTCAGCATACAGGTCTAACAAATCCTGCCAAGTCTGCACTTTTTTCTGAAGCTCTGCCGCAGAACCCCAGGGACTGAATCCTTCTCCAGCTGGGAGAGGTTCTCACCCACCTTTGAAAGAGGCAGCAGGGTCCCATCCCTCTTTGCTGCCTCCCCCATGGCTTGGGCATCAAGTCCACGTGCGTCCCGTGATGCCAGCTGACTGAGCAGCCGGACCATCGTGTTTGCGCTCTCTAATGCCCTTATGTCCCACCTTGAACCCCTCATTGATACCATCGCCCATGACTGTGGGAGTCCCATGTCTGCAGCTGTACCCTTCTGTTTTTTGAACATGTTGTTACAATCCGTTCGTACAACTCTTAAGTTTTTTAATTACTTCAGTTTTTACACAGCGCATGTCGGCACCAATGTTCACCTCCCTGGGCCAGAGGGAGAAATGCTAAGCCTCCCTCCATATTACTTGGCCCAATACCACCGAGGATCCATATACCAAAACCCTTCCTGGGCAGAGCAAAACCCCCTACGTTCTTCTCTTCAACTCAGCCATACAACAACTGAGGGAGTGTGCACCAAGGATTATATGGATGGAGCGAGATTCCCTGAGTCCTCCTACTACTACCCCGGACTTCTACAACTGGGAGTATACCCACCTGCACCCTGTCCCTGCCAACCAGGGTGGAGAGAGGAATACTAAACCTCTCTCTGGTTCTCAAACCTACGACGGCTGAGAGTGGGTACACCTTTAATCATAAAATCCTTAACATGTAATACCAAAAGTGCTGGATAGAGCAAACATGAAATACCAAGGGCAAAGCAGTTGGTGCATTCTGCAGGGCTCCCCTCCTCCGCAGATCTCCACCAAAACTGTGACCAATTTGTTTTTGTTACCAATGTGCCTGAGGCGTTAGGTGATCAGGCTGAAGCCGCAGGATTGTTTGAGGAGGAGATGATGAAACATACCAAGTGTTTAAATTTTAAATCTTCATTGATAAAATAATAAAGTAACAGCAGAGAGTGATGGGTGCTTTTTACAACACTCAGAGGAAGGAAGAAAGTGTTAGTGCCCTGAGCCCTAACCCACTTTCATACTCACACACTCACTACCCGAGGCTGGCCAGGCCTGGGTGTAACATAAAAAAAAGAGGGGAAAGGGTGGACAGGAGTTTTGTTCTGTGCACACAGGTCGTTCAGGGTTCACCGTGATCTCCGAATTACACCAGCTCTCAGGAAGGTTTTAAGTTGTGGGGTCTCTTGGGGGCATCTTCTTTAGAGATCTTTGTTTCCCTTGCTCTGTGTACCAGTTTAAACCAGCCTTTTGTGGCTTTTTCAGCTTTCCCCAAAACAAATCAGTTTCAGGGCCATGAGACAGTCGTGTTTTTCCCTTGCTGGCCTTCTGTTTTGCTTTTTTTTGCATCCCCTGCATTTTGTTCAACAATTCTCCTTTCTCACGGCTGGTGGAGGGGGCTGGACTTGGCAGGTAGCAGAGTGTATGCTATGGCCTTGGGCTGGAGTCAGCTCCTTATCTTCAGGCTGAGCTTGCTGGCTGCAGTGTTGAGTTACCCCATTTTCTGCTCTCTTCCTCCTTCCCCTTTGGCCTCTTGCAGCCTGCAAAGAAACTTTCCACTTCACACGCACACCTTTGACCCTTCCCAAAATGCCCTACAATGCTTGCAACAGAGTTAGCAATATACAATATATAATGCATATACAATGCTGATCTGCCTTCCCCAGGGGGCCCCCTGAGGAAAGGGGTCCTTGAGGTATGATAGTTTCATCAACGTCAGTGCAGGCTGATCTGGGAAGGGGCATGAAACATGCATCTTCAGGAGCACTGGCCAGTACAGAAAGCTGCAAACAGGGACTTTCTTTCCAGACCAGAAGATTTCCATTGGCGATATGGAAACGCCAATAGTGAACCTTGGAGACCCAGCTTACTGCTTGCTACTGTGGCTCATGAAGCCTTACAATGGCAGCTTTGAAGTCTGCAGCAATGAGTGCTTCAACAACAGGCACAGCAGGTGCAGAATGACTGTTGAATGTGTCTTTGGTTGCTTAAAGAGGCACTGCCGCTGCCTTTTTGGCAGGTTAGACTTTAGTGAGAAAAATATTCCCATTGTCATAGCACCTGTGTGCTCTGCATAACATTTGTGATACTAAGAGGGAGAAGTTTCCTTCTGTGCTCCTGCCTGTTTCCTATCTTGACTATCCATTCACAGTTTTTCATTGACAGCTTCTCCCCATGGTTTCTGCTTACAGTCCGAAGCACCTGAGAATTGCAGCACCTCCTGGAACATCATTTCCTTACTTTTCTTGTTTTGTATCCTTATCAGATGGAGCCACTCAGCTGGTGAGCAGGAGGAGATGTCAAGGACACATGTAGTTATGCTAAAAAAACAAGACACAGAGGCATTATTGTGAGTTAATTCTCACCCTTAATCCAAATGAGCTAAGAACACAATTTTATCGCTTTCCCTTGGCTGGCATATGGCACAGTGGGAGCCCCAGGCATGATGATTTTGGCCCCAGGGGGACGGGTAAGATAAGACAAAGGGTGTGGGGTTTCAGAGAGGTATCACTACAAGACACTGTTCTGAATACTGGCACTGTTTTCCAGTAGCTTATTTCACTCATGAGAGTAACTGAGGATGCAAGGGTGAAGCTCCTCTGTGCGTGCAGCTGCAGGCCAGATCCATATGCTGCACGCCTATGTGCTGCTATGATGCCTGCAGTAGTATTTGCCAATTGGCGTGGCAAAGTTTTCTATCATGGGGGAAGAAACAGAGCAGCCTTCCCAAGAAACCTTTGGCAGAGGAGTGCCAAGTATCTTCTTACAAGTCTTCCTATCTTTCCTTTGCTTTGGGATAGTTTGAATGGGTTCAGTTGCCCTAGCCTGCGATAACACAGCCCTTCATTATAAATGGTCAGTGACTCAGCACAGTTAATCAGTGGAACTTAGTCTACCTAGGGAACTGGTGTCCACCATCATGACTAGTGCTAGTGCAGGTGCTTTCTGGAAGTCTGGACATGGAGTGTGAGAGAACTCTCACTCTCAGAGGCCCTGCCAGACCAGCAATGACCCAGACTGTGCAGTTGCATGAAGGGACAATGGCCTGGGACTCGGACAATCTGTTGTATTTTGGTTGCACAAGAAAACTCATCAATTACCCCAAGTATCTAGCTGAGAGTCCGTGCAGCGCCTGGCTCTGCCATACCCCTCACAATCAGGAAAATGTTAGGCTTTCTTTCCCTCACCCCCAGGAGATGGAAACCTTGGAGGACAGAGGTTTTACATACAATTTGGTTTTTATAAAAGCAGCAAAGAATCCTGTGGCACCTTATAGACTAGCAGACTGTCTGTTAGTCTATAAGGTGCCATAGGATTCTTTGCTGCTTTTACAGATCCAGACTAACATGGCTACCCCTCTGATACTTTGCTTTTTATGTTATTGATTCTCAGAGAACAGGAAGAAACAGGCCAGAGCTGAGTGTCACCTGCCAAAGTGAGTGGGTTGGCTCCAAATCTGTCACTCACTGGTACTGCTGGGGATGTTTCTTTAAGAGGACTTTGATCTTGATTACTCAGCATGTGACAAGGATTCCTGTTATGATAACTTCCCAGCTACTGAGTTACTTTCATTTCTGTAGCTGGTGGGAGCAGCAGAAACGGGCAGCGATTCCATTCAGTTACAAATGCAGTAAATTAATGAACAGGACAGAGTGAAACTCCCTGGCTGTGACTCCTGTGCTGAATGTGTGAAATCATCTCAGCAAAGGAAGGTTTCACAGGAAGTGCAAACTCATGGATGCTAGAAAAACTAAGAGCTTTGTAGGACCCTGAAGCTGATTGGAGGAGGTGTCCCTACAGGACTCAGCAGGTAAGGGATCTTCCAGCGCTGGAACTACTGACTAGCTTGATATTTCCTCATCCACACACACACTCAGATGAGTTGTCAGTGTCACAGGGCCCCTCTCCCAGGTTTGTCGGGATAAACCTCTGCTCCCATAATTCGAGTGTAAAGTTGGCTGCAGAAACGCACACATGCGACCAAAAATAACTGTTTGGTTTTGGTAACACCACAGTGTGCTTAGTCCATTCCAGTCACACAATGAGGCAGAGTCTCTGCCCCACAGATCTTCTAGCCTGAAGGCTGCGAGAAGGTTTTCCCCTTTGTTGGTTCATTGGGCTTTAGCAGAGCCTGGGGCTTTGCAGTAGAGCTCATTTGCTCTTGCTGTTTTGCTGCCTGATGGGAGCTCTAGTTAGTGAACAGCTTCCTTACATAATGTTATTGGCTGTGTGTGGCTCCTCTTCCTTACCAGTGGATGGATTCGTAAGAGGACTTAAGTGTCTGTTACTTTGGGTACTGTGACAAAGTTCCTCCTCCACCTTGGTGGGTCCTGCGCTTATTGGCGGATTTGTTCACCTCAGTGATCTTCCCTTCTTTTGGAACCCACAGTCTGAGTCAGCTCCTCCTGTGTCTGATCAGGAGTTGGGAGGTTTGGGGGGAACCTGGGCCCGCCCTCTACTCCGGGTTCCAGCCCAGGGCCCTGTGGATCGCAGCTGTCTATAGTGCCTACTGTAACAGCTGCACGACAGCTACAACTACCTGGGCTACTTCCCCACGGCCACCTCCAAACACCTTCTTTATCCTCACCACAGGACCTTCCTCCTGGTGCCTGATAATGCTTGTCCTCCTCAATCCTCCAGCAGTACACTCTCTCACTCTCAGCTCCTTGCCTTCTTGCTCCCATCTCCTCACACACGCTCCTTCTCCTCTGGCTCTTCCCTTCCTGACTGGAGTGAGGTCCTTTTTAAACCCAGGTGCCCTGATTAGCCTGCCTTGATTGGCTGCAGGTGTTCTAATTAAAATAGCTATCTCTACTGCCTTCTAGAAAGATCTTAATTGGCTCCAGGTGCCTTGATTAACCTGGAGCAACTGCCATTTGGTTACCAGGGTCCTAGGGATTTGTTTAGCCTGGGGCTAACATACCTGTTTCTCAGTACTTTACTGTAGCCATCTGGCCTTGCCCCATCACATATCCCCCCCTCTGCTCAACACCATAGGGTTGGGCAACTTGGGACGCCAGCCAGTGCGCTCATGAAAGACCATCAGCGTTGCCGTGGTGGCAACCAGCCTTATGCCGTATGCAGAACTGGAATGGTTGGAGGGACAAGAACCACCTGGTGACCCTTGCATTCTTTTCCTTATTTCTCTGCATCCATTGAAAGGGTGCATGGTCAGTCACAAGAGTAAATCGCTGGCCTAAGAGGTAATAACTCAGCATCTCCATGGCCCATTTGACAGCAAGGCATTCTCTCTCGACTACTGCATACTTCTGTTCTCTTGGGAGCAGCTTTCTGCTTAGGTAGAGGATCGGGTGTTCTTCTTCTCCAATCATTTGCGACAGAACTGCCCCCAACCCCACCTCGGAAGCATCTGTTTGCAAAATAAATTCCTTGGTAAAGTCCGGGGCTATGAGGATGGAGTCATTACAGAGAGCTGTCTGAAGGTCTATGAATGCCCTCTCTGCTGCGTCGGTCCACTTCACCATGTCTGGACCTCGGGCCTTCACCAGTTCCGTTAGAGGACCTGCCCTACTGGCGAAGTGGGGAATAAAACGTTGGTAGTAGCCTACCACACCCAGGAACGCACAGACCTGCTTCTTTCGGGTCGGCCGGGGCCAGTTTTGAATCGCCTCTAGCTTATTAGTTTGGGGCTTCACTATACCCCTTCCTACAATATATCCCAGGTACTTAGCCTCTGCTAGTCCTATGGCGCATTTAGCGGGATTAGCGGTGAGGCCAGCCCGCCTTAAGGTGCATAGTACGGCCTCAACTTTCTCCAAGTGGGTTCCCCAGTCTGGAGTATGGATGATGACATCATCTAGGTATGCGGCTGCATAACTAGTATGGGGGCGCAGCAGCTTATCCATGAGGTGCTGGAATGTAGCTGGGGCCCCATGTAGCCTAAAAGGGAGGACTGTGTACTGGAATAGCCCGTCCGGGGTGGAGAACACTGTCTTTTCTTTAGCTTCTTTGGTTAGGGGAATCTGCCAATACCCTTTTGTCAGATCCAGTGTAGTCAAGAATCGGGCACTACCCAGTCGGTCAACCAGTTCGTCGATGCATGGTATGGTGTACGCATCGAATTGGGATACTTCATTCAGTCGGCGAAAGTCATTACACAATCTCATGGTACCATCAGGTTTAGGCACTAGAACTATTGGACTGCACCACTGACTGTAGGGTTCTTCAATAACGCCTAATTCTAACATTTTCTTTACTTCAGCCCTGATTTCCTTTCTTTTGGCCGCTGGGATTCGGTAGGGTCTCAGTGTTACCTTGGCTCCAGGGATTGTGCAGATATGGTGATAGGTCTCAGTTGTCCGCCCAGGTTTTGTAGAGAACACATCTCGATTGCGATTAATCATGTCGGCTGCCTCAACCTTTTGATTTGGCGTCAAGTCAGGTGATATCCTCACTTGCTCGTGTAAGTTATCCTTCTGGGGAAGGGTCTCCTGGGTGACTAAGCATGCCTCTTGATCATGCCAAGCTTTGAGAAGATTGATGTGGTAAATTTGCTCAGGTTTCCTGCGGCCTGGCTGCCGCACCTTATAGTTTACCTCTCCCATGGCTTCAATCACTTCGGAGGGTCCCTGCCACTGGGCCAACAACTTGCTTTCCGTTGTGGGCACCAGGACCATTACTCGATCCCCTGGTTGGAACCATTGAAGCTTTGCTTGGTGGTTATAATGGATTCATTGGGTCTCCTGTGCTTTCTCCAAGTGTTCCCGTACAATGGGTGTAACTCGAGCTATCCGATCCCTCATCTGTAGTACATGCTTGACTATGTTCCTTCTGGGATTTGGCTCCTCTTCCCAGGTTTCTCTGGCTATATCCAATATGCCCCGGGATGGCGCCCATATAGTAGTTTGAATGGAGAGAAACCTGTGGAGGCCTGTGGGACTTCCCGGATGGCAAACATGAGGTAAGGCAATAGGGTATCCCAGTCTTTCCCATCCCGGCTCACCACTTTCTTGATCATGGCCTTGAGGGTCCTATTGAACCTTTCCACAAGGCCGTCTGTTTGTGGGTGGTATACAGAGGTCCGTAGGGCTTGTACATGGAGCAATGAACAGAGATCTTTCATCAACTTGGACACGAAAGGTGTCCCTTGATCAGTCAGTATCTCCTTGGGTAGACCAACCCGGGAAAAGATCTGTAGTAGCTCCTTAGCTATTGTCTTGAAAGCTGTATTGCGTAGGGGAACGGCTTCTGGGTACCGGGTTGCATAGTCTAGTACAACCAGAACATGTTGGTGGCCCCAAGCTGTCTTCTCCAGGGGCCCAATCAGATCCATAGCTATGCGTTCAAAGGGTACCTCTATTATTGGAAGAGGTATCAAAGGGGCCCGCAAGTGTGGGCGAGGGCTGTGTAGCTGACACTCTGGACAAGAGGTGCAGTATCGCCTGACATCTTCATGTACTCCTGGCCAGAAGAACCTCCGCAGGATCCTGGTCTGGGTTTTCTCTACCCCTAGGTGTCCTCCAAACAGGTGACTGTGGGTGAGGCTCATTATGGCTTTTTGATGTTTTTGTGGCACCAGAAGTTGATGTATCTCCTGCTCCTGCATTTGCACCACACAGTACAGGAGATCTTTCTTCACTATAAAGTAGGGTCCTGGACCCCGGACCTTCCCCTCCACTGGTGTCCCATCTACCTCAGCCACCTCTTTCCTGACGTTATCATATCTAGGGTCCTCTGCCTGGTCCCTCCCGAAAGTCTCTCTCCCAGGACTAACCTGCCTGAGCTCCCAGGGGCCAGCTTCTGTTTCTTCCAACGGCTCATCACCAACATGGCTGGGGCCAGCCTCCGGCTCACCTTCCGTGTTGGTAGTTTCTCTGATGGCTGCTCGTGTTCATCTGCCTACTAGCGCAGTCTTCTGGCGCTGGGTCAGGATCCGGGTTCCCAAGGCCTTCGCGGCCTTCCTTTCCTTTTTTGTCTTCCGGGCCTTTTGGGGGGCTGAGAATAGATCCTGAGAAAACTCTGAAAACTTTGGGGGTTGACATTCCCCCAACAATGAGTCGCTGCCAACGGGGTCCCCATCTCCCTCCAGCCTCTCTGGGGAAAGTAAATTACCAAACCCTGGATAGTCCCTCCCAATGACTACAGGATATGGGAGTTTAGGAACTACGCCCACTGTCACCTCAATGGGGTTCCCCTGAACCTCTTTCTCCACTGGGGTGGTGGGGTAATGACTCACGGCCCCATGCACGCATTTCACTGCTACGCGTTTGGCTTGTAGCAGCTGGATACTTTTTACCAGCTTACCCGATATAAGGGTGATAGCACTCCCCGAGTCCACAAGCGCTGTAGTCTCTACTCCATTTATCTTCACCGGCCTGGTATAGTTATGCGGGGCTAATGCGACGCCCGCAAGGTGGATAAGGGAACATGGGACTTGCCAATCCCCCAAGTTGCATTGCATAGGCTCCTCGGTGCTGGGACATTGTGCTGCTATGTGTCCCTACTCCCCACATGCATAACATCTATCATTGTTTCTAATCATTCCCCTATCATGTGGGTTAGGGGGTTTAGTCTCAGGGCTTCCCCCACTCAGGCCTATCCCTTCCTTCTGGGGTCTCCACTGGTTTTCGGCCTCCCTCTTCCTCCACCTAGGACTCCCCAGGGGTTTGGCTGTCCCACCTTCCAGGGCTAGGGTTGGGTGTTTGCTACGAAGGGGGCTTTCCTTGGGTAGTCGGGTCAATTCCCTGGCTGTCATGCATCTTTCTACCAGCGTGATCATCTCATCATAGGTGGACAGAGATCTGGTGGCAGTGCCCTCATGTACCAGTCGATGACCCGAATCTCTAGTATCTCTTCTGGACTCCGGGACTCTGTTTGCAACCATTTTCGTGCAAGATGTATGAGGTCATACAGTTGGGACCGCGGGGTTTTGTCTTTCTGGTACCTCCACTTGTGATACCGCTGGGCCCGCACTGCAGTCGTTACCCCAGATTTGGCCAGGATCTCTGCTTTCAGCTGGGGGTAGTCAGCTGCAGCCTCTTCAGGCAGATCATGGTAGGTCTTCTGGGCCTCCCCACACAGGAATGGGGCAAGGATGCCAGACCACTGATCTCTAGGCCAGGCCTCTGGTAGGGCTGTCCTCTCAAAGGACAGAAGGTATGCCTCTACATCATCCTCCCGCATCATTTTCTGCAGCCAGTGGCTGGCCCGTATGAGCTGCGTCCCATCATGGCCACAGTTCAGCTCTGTAAGGGTCTTTACCTGGTTTACCAGTTCCCACAACATAGCTCGGTCTTGAGAAGCCTGGTCCATCAGCAGGTGATTAGTTTCTTGCTGCAGCCACACTGCCTCCTGTTGGGCGGCTGCCTGGACACAGGTAGCCTCCTGCTGTGCTACTGTGGCTTGTATCAGTGCCCGCACTACGTCATCCATTGTAGTGAAAAAAAGTAAACCCTCTCCTTTTTTTTTTTTTAAATCACCCTCCTTTTTTTTTCCACCGCGCTGTGCACACCAAAGATCCCACTCTGACACCATTTGGTTACCAGGGTACTAGGGATTTGTTTAGCCTGGGGCTAACATACCTGTTTCTCAGTACTTTACTGTAGCCATCTGGCCTTGCCCCATCACAGTGGGAATTGTATGTAATATTTTTATGAACTGTCTGTACGACTCTGTATCTATCACCTTAGCAGCAGTATCCATTGGGGGAAATAATTGCTTTTCTTCCTGGGACGTGGTAGATGAAGGTAGGTATCTCAGACATAGAGCTGCTTGCACTTCCTGGTTTAGAATCAACACACTGGAATCGCATAACCTATAGAGACAATGAAAACCACAATGACTAAATGTTAACACCTAGCTGGAGAGACAGCTGAACATGGGAGCACAACATGGCTATGTCTGGAGAGCAAAGAGGAGAGGTGTCAGAGTTAGGTTAGGAAGAGCAGGGTACCCAAACACAGAGTGCTGCTAGAGTGGAGAAACAAAGAAGACAGGAGAGGCGACGATGGGCCTGGTGACAACCTAGCTTCCAACCAGAGGAACTAGCGCCCCCAACTAGCCCCACTAGTGCCCTCAGGGGAGACCCAATTCCCCCTGTCCCATCATCCCTACCAGCACTCCTGAGAGAGACCCAGTTCCCCCTGACCCATCCCCCCAACCAGCACCCCTGTGGGAGACCCAGTTCCCCATCCCCATCATAGAATCATAGAATGTCAGAGTTGGAAGGGAACTCAGGAGATCATCTAGTCCAACTCCCTGCTCAAAGCAGGACCAATTCCCAACTAAATCATCCCAGCCAGGGCTTTGTTAAGCCTGACCTTAAAAACCTCTAAAGATGGAGATTCCTCCACCTCCCTAAGTAACCCATTCCAGTGCTTCACCACTCTCTGACTGAAAAAGTATTTCCTAACATCCAACCTAAACCTCCCACACTGCAACTTGAGACCATTACTTCTTGTTCTGTCATCAGGTACCTCTGAGAACAGTCTAGATCCATCCTCTTTGGAACCTCCTTTCAGGTAGTTGAAAGCAGCTATCAAATCCCCCCTCATTCTTCTCTTCTGTAGACTAAATAATCCCAGTCCCTTCAACCTCTCCTCATAAGTCATATGCTCCAGCCCCCTAGTCATTTTTGTTGCCCTTCGCTGGACTCTTTCCAATTTTTCCACATCCTTCTTGTAGTGTGGGGCCCAAAACTGGACACCGTACTCCAGATGAGGCCTCACCAATGCCGAATAGAGGGGAATGATCACATCCCTCGATCTGCTGGCAATGCCCCTACTTATAGAGCCTAAAATGTCGTTAGCCTTCTTGGCAACAAGGGCACCCTGTTGACTCATATCCAGCTTCTCGTCCACTGTAACCCCTCAGTCCTTTTCTGCAGAACTGCTGCCTAGCCATTCGGTCCCTAGTCTGTAGCAGTGCATGGGATTCTTCCATCCTAAGTGCAGGACTCTGCACTTGTTTTTGTTGAACCTCATCAGATTTCTTTTAGCCCAATCCTCTAATTTGTCTAAGTCCCTCTGTATCCTATCCCTACCCTCCAGCGTATCTACCACTCCTCCCAGTTTAGTGTCATCTGCAAGCTTGCTGAGAGTGCAGTCCACACCATCCTCCTGATCATTAATGAAGATATTGAACAAAACCGGCCCCAGGACTGACCCTTGGGGCACTCCGCTTGATACCGGCTGCCCACTAGACATGGAGCCATTGATCACTACCCGTTGAGCCTGATAATCTAGCCTCCATCTTTAGAGGTTTTTAAGGTCAGGCTTAACAAAGCCCTGGCTGGGATGATTTAGCTGGGAATTGGTCCTGCTTTGAGCAGGGAGTTGGACTAGATGATCTCCTGAGTTCCCTTCCAACTCTGACATTCTATGATTCTATGATTCTATTATAATTCCAATGGGCAGCGAAGACTTAGGAAACTGTGGGATAGCTACTCATGGTGCATCGCTCTTTAATTCAATGCTAGCCATGGTAGTGAGGATGCACTCGGCCGACTTAATAGCTTAGTGTGGACATCTGCAATAGATGGTATAAAATCGGTTTCTAAAAATCAACTTCTATAAAATCAACCTAATTTCGTAGTGTAGACAATGGGATAGCTCCTGGAGGCCAATACGGTCAATTTGCGTCCGTGCTACCCCAAATTCGACCCAGCAAGGTCAATTTTAGCATAACTCCCCTCATCGGGGAGGAATACAGAAGTCGATTTTAAGACCCCTTTAGGTCAATGGAAAGGGTTGGCTGTGTGGACGCAGTCCATGCTGCTCCAATAGGGAATGAACATTCAAAAGTTCCTGACGGCTTTTCCTGCTCGCGTGGTTGAAGAGCATTGGAGTTCAAAGTGCTCACTGGAGCGCTCTGGATCATCACCTGGAGGCCAGTAACTCCAAATTACAATACACATTGTTTACACTCCCCTTAATTAGAGGCATGTATATTGCCTCTGGTTTTACTCCACTCATTCAGGTGGAGTACAGGAGTCGATTTTAAAATCCTTTATGTCGACAAGAGAGACTTGGCAGTGTAAACACACTCATTATAAATGCTAATGCTGAATACTTCGATCTAAGCTTGTAGTGTAGACCAGCCCTAAGAGGCTTTTTCCTTTTAAAAACTCTCTCCAGCTAAAGAGAATGGAAACCAGGGATGTTGTTAAATGAAAGACTAATTTAATATTTTATACTTCAAATGCTTTAACTGTTTTTCCTTCTTTTTTGATATCTTTAATAAAAGATTGAAAACATTTGTTATAGTGCATTTGCCATGGTGCTAAGCAGGCTGAGGTCGCTGTGTAACAAATCCAAGCCCATTTTAACTGTTTAATGTTGAACAGTGACTGGGTCATGTTAACACCTTTGACTCTTTGGGCCCCTATGGGTATGTCCACACAGCAATAAAAGACTCGCATCAGTAAGTCTGAGTCTGGATCAACTGAAAGTGTAGACACACCCTATTTTACAGCTGCATTTATACAACGCTCTTATTCCAGAAGACAAATGCATTGTTCCTGTTTACCCAGTGGACAGCAGAAGTGGGCTAACACAAAAACAAGGCATTCTTGCTCCTAAATTAATGTCCACATATGGATTTATTCTGGAATAATCATGAATGTTAGCACAGGTGCAGCTCCAGGGAGCAAGCGCTAGTGCAGACGGGCTGCCAGCTACTGCTGGCATTTTAACCTCAGTGATGTTTGACCCTGCTTGGAGCTAGTGCAAACTAGAGCAATAGGGAGAATTCCTTCCCAACTCCAGGCATTGCACACCAGGCTGGACTAACCCTTGTGCCAGTCACTGCACGTCTGATTTTGTTTGTTTCTTCTCATCCCAGACCCAGCTATGATGACAGGGAAGGTTCCTTTGTTCTCCCCTGGCTCCACAGTGAGCTCCACTCTGCCTGGCTACATCGCTCTCTGCCTCACTCTACATGTTCACAGGCTGGTATCAGGTAGGAGCTCCGGCCTCCTCGCTTGTTTTGCTGCCTGTTCTCACACAGAGCTTTGCTGTCCTGCAGCTCCTCACACATACAGAGAGAAGTGACCATGTCACCCCTTCCAGGGTCACCCCCACTGGACACCCAGGCAGCTCAGGGCACACCCAGAATATCCCTCCTCCTAACGCTGTCTGGTGGACTCCTGCCAGACAAACCCCTGGGTGAAAACTCCCATTGACTTCAGTGGGGCCTGGATTTCTCCCCTGGATTTGGTGTCTCCACTTCCGTTATGGTCCTTGCTTTAATCTAGCACCAGCCTCCTCTCTGCCCTTCCTGCTAGTGTGAGAGTGTTCCCCCCCTCCTCAGGCCTCCCCTCCCCTGGTCTCCTGCCACATGGTACGTTCACTGACAAAAACCTTCATTGATGAAGACTGTGCGTGAAGGGACTGTTAAAGAGGATGAAGGGCTTGTAAAATGTGACAAGAAGGGGCTGTTTCTGGGCAGCAGTTCAGTGTAGAGCAGGGTCAATAGCTCCTGTTCAGAGCAGCTCCCCTAAAAACAAGTTTCCCCTTAGCAAGGAGAAGGTGTTTGACTCTGTGCTACAGTTGTCATATGCCCTGATCCCTGAGTAATGTGCTTTATCTGTGCAGGCAGAGTGTGGGTCTGTGTGAGGTGTGTGTATTGGATCATCTCTCAGAGAGGGCAGTGTTAAGGTAGCTCTGGCCTGTACCTTAACTTTGCATTTGCTGGTGTTCAAAGTCCTGAGTTTTGCTGAGCTGTTTTCTGGAAGGACCTGAGATACCTCTGGAAACCGTAACTCTGCATAAGCAAAGATTTTTGTCAGTGTCTTTCTGAGTTTCTTGAACAGAAAGAGGACTTCTTGTAGTAGACATTAATGGTCATTTAGGCAGTTGTAGTCCTCACTTAGATTTGCAGTTGATACATGACTGGCTAGATAATAATACAAAACCCTACCTTTTATATAGTATTTTTCATCAGTAGAGCTCAAGGAACTTTATTCATTATCCCCATTTTACAGAGGCACAGAGCAGTGAAGAGACTTGCCCAAGGTCACCGAGCAGGCCAGTGGCAGAGCCAGCAATAGTTCCAGTCCAGTGGTCTCTCCACTAGGCCACACAATTGCTATATCATTCCTCAGCACCGTTCACTCTGCCTGTACATTTTGTTACAGTGCAATGGGGATAATGGGGTTGTGCTTTGAAGGGGTTACAGTGTGTAGTTGTTAACAGAGAAATCTGAGACACAGCCCATGTCCCAGCATCTTGACAGTTCCCTGGTGCTTACAGTGACTGTAAGTGTGAGAGAAAACTGCTGAGCCTGATTCCTTTTACATCCTCTGCCCCACCATCCCTAGCAACGTGTAGCCCCCTCTTCCTCCTCCAACTTTCCAGCTCTCCCTCCCCTTCCCTCACCATGAAGCCATTAGTTAGCACTGTGGAACCCTTTAATATGTAAGATGTTCTTCCTTGCTGTCTCCAGATGGGGTGGACGTACCTGCATTAGCTGTGATCAGGCTGTCATGCTATAAATGGCAGAGTAGCCACAGTGGCACGAGCAGCATCCCTGAATATGTACCTGGTCTTGGGCAGGATCATACCTGGGGAACTAGCCCATCCCCCCCTCACACCACCATGGCTATGCTTTCTCATGCTAGCTCAATCAAAGCTAGCGGGTGCATGTCTCCTCACACTGGAAATTACACCTCCAGCTCAAAATGTAGATATCCGCTCAGTGTTACCAGCTCGCAGAACTTTATCACAAGTCTCATGCTATTTGATGGGTTTCTTAAAATCACAGCTCCTGGAGGCCTGTGATTAGCCGAGAACCTCAGCTTTCATTTTGTTTTAAAGTATGTTTCTGTCCATCTTGGTGCAAATGTGACCCAAGTCATCTTTAAAGGTTCAGAAATCAGAAGGCAGAGACCAATTTTATGATTTTTAAAAAATCTCTTTATTTTTAAGCCAATCTCATAATTTGGGCAGGGGGTACTTTCTCCTGATTTTTGAACAGTTCAAAGTTGGCAATACGCCTCCTGCTGCACTTACATTCCTGTCTGTCTTGGTTCCTCTCCAATTTAATTTTAGTTTTCCCCTGACTCATTTCACAGCACAGTTCACAGTGACTGGACCTGACCATCCAATCACCGCATCCCTAGGTGGGGAGGCCATCCTGTCCTGCTACCTCTCCCCCAGGATGAGCGCTGAGAACATGGTGGTAGGATGGTTACGATCCCGGGACTCTGCAGTGGTGCACCTGTACCGTGATGGGAAGGATCAGTACGGAGAGCAGATACTGGAATATCAAGGCAGAACTGAGCTCTTGAGAGATGACATCACTGATGGGAAAGTTTCCCTGAAAATACACAATGTCCAACCCTCTGATGATGAGCAGTACATGTGTTTTTTTCAGTCCAGTGTCTCTTATGAAGAAGCTTTATTGGAACTGCAGGTGGCAGGTCAGTGACTTGTGGTACTTTCATGTCTTCAGCAGGGTAATAAGTGGAGTCAGAGGGGTCATTGTGAGATGCCACCTGATCTGTCTCATTATAGTGGGGCAGTAGTTCTGCTCTGGTTAAGGTTTATTCTAGCTCACTGTTTAACAGCTGTTTTTTCTAAAGGCTCTAAAATCCAGAAACATACTCAGATTGTCTTGAAATTTGTGACACAGTGGAGTCTAGGACAGGGTTAGTGGGCTAAGACTGAGTTCATTAGAGCAAGGAATTAATGAGATACACAAACACCCCTAAAAATTCAGGAAATATTGGCATGTTGTGGTTATTACACCTTTTTTGTGCACACCTGGGACCAGAGAATAGCTGATCCTCCCCATGCTGATGTCACCAGCTGGGATTGATCTCGGCTTGTGTCTGGTGCCCACAGGGTAACAGTGGTTCATATACACAGTCCTGTAGCCCAGTGCCTGGTATAAGAATGGGAGAACTGAGGAATTCTCCCCACTCCCCAGGACAGGTAAAGGCAGGAGGCCTGACCCCTGAAGATGCCAGAGACACCAGCATGGGCACATGTGTAGCTAGGTCTGTAACCAGGACATGAGGTTTACGTCAGGTGCAGCAAACACCAGGCTGCTGACAATCCCTGTGGCATGGCAAGAAGACACCTCTGTGCACTTCTACTGACACAGCCTACAGACCTCAGCACTGAAATGAGGCACATACGTGATCCCTCAAGATACATGCACCTCTCCTCATATCGCAGTGACAGCTTTGCCAGCCTGCTTGAATTAATCCCTCCCTCAGTCACTACAGGGACTCCAAACACAGTCTCCATCATGCCTGTGTGTTGTGGAACCACCCTCACTGAACCATTCCCAGAGTTTATTGCTAGCCCAGGAGGCAGAGTCCAGGTGGCAGGGCTGGGCCCTGTGTGCTGTTACTTTTATCTCTTGGGTTTCAGGAGTTTAAGTTTAGCCGCTCTCTGCATTTTGGAAAGGCACCAGGCCCTGCTCACCAGGCCCGGTTTGTCCTTCTCAGGGGAGTCCTACCTGGCACAGTGCTCCTCCTGGTTCCCATCCTGTGACATCCCCAGTCTGCTGCTCTGTCCTTCCTGGGCTTTTGGCAAGTGTTCGGCTCCTGTCATTGTGTGAGGGCCTCTCGCTGTAGCCCTTTTGTCCAGATCTACAGACACACTCACCCTGTCCCTCCCTCTCTCCACTCTCCTCCCCTGGAACACCCAGCCGTTTGTTTGCCCCAGCACAGGTTTGAAGGGGCCGTGCTCTTTAAACCCCAAGGGGATCACAAATATGTTTCTAATTAGCTTTGTAAGTGAAAGTAGTGGAAGAGTTTGGCCTCCCCGCCCATCAGTTGAGCAGTGCACAGCTCCTTCACATGCTTCTTCTGATTCAAACCTTTGTCCCTGCTGCACAGTGTGTGGTGAGAGGTTTTGTCTGTGTTCGTAAAAGGGAGAACCAGTCCCTTGTTCCTGCTCAGGAAACAGCAGGATTATGTAGCGGCTCCCCATGATTGGTAGAGAACATGAAGAACATGCACACATGCTAGAACAGTAATAAATGAGAGGTAGGGTTGCCTGGTGGATCGTCCAGTGGACTGAGTGTCAAGGGACAGGGGTTCTAGTCCTACCTTTGCTACTGAGCTGTGCGTGAACTTTGGCAAGTCTCTGTTTCCTCTCTCACCCTTTGTCTGTGTTACCCGTTTAGACTGTAAGCTCTGCAGGGGACAGACTGTTTCCTACAATGTGTGTACAGCCCTGGGCAGCAGGTACAAGAGAGAGGGGGTCTGCTCTTATGGCGCAGGGGGTTTGGCTGCCATGGGGTTTCTGGTGGAAGGGGCAGGGTTAACTCACTGCCCATGTGTACAGTGCCCAACACACCTGGGCCCCTAAATCACTACTGTAAGACACACAATCATAGTCAATAACTCTGATCAACTTTTACTTAAAACCCTTCTAGCAACTTGCTCCATCCACAGCACAAGAACTCTTAAATGTGGGTAACCTGAGCTGCCACAACTGGGTATTACACAGAGTTCATTTTATAACCACAACAAGGTCATTCCCTTGTGTAATGTACACGTAATCCACCAAACTTTGGTTACACAAGCACCCGCTATAATTCCATGTTACTCCAGGTAGAGTGAGCAGGTTCAGTCTGGTCTGACAGCAGAACTCCCACCTGTGAATAACAACACACGAGATAAATATGAACATTTGGACAGTAACAGATGCTCCTACCCTGAGTTTCTCTGGTTTGGAATAAAGACACCACAGTGGAGTAAAGCTGCCCCAAACTGAAACAATCATTAGGTTCATAAGGGGACAATCTGAGGGTTAACTGGGACTCCTCACAAATCTAGACACAATTTTATCATTACATCCATACAGCAAATACTTTACAAACAGCACCAACAAAATTAGTATAAACATAAAGATTTCTTCAGTACCAAATGGTTCATAGGCCACAAATCCTGCATTTAAAACTTACACTGCTGATTTGGCATTAATATCACCACACCGGCATGAGCTGAACCAGCAGCAAGCGCCCAGTTCTTTGAATAGGCTGGTATCTGTCTCGTTGGGGTTATATTCTCACTGCAATCAGTAAAAGCAGACCTGTGAGTATCAGCACTTAGGGCAGAGATCTTCACTTCCCCTCTGGTGTGGCTGTCGCTCTCTGGGTCCAGCTGAACTAACTGAAAACTTTGGTACCTTTTTTCTTTATATTGGGCGTGGAATTGGCCCCCCCACCCTTGGAGATGCCCTACTGAACATACAGCAAAGGTTCATAAACCTTTTCCTTTGTTCACTTGTGTTACCTGGACACTCTAGGACACCCCACACTTACCCAATTCCTAGGGCTCAGCATGTACTCTTCTGTGGGTTTGTGGGGTCTTTTACCAGCGAAAGAGCCTTACACAGTAATATCCTCACCCTCTATTTATTAACAATTACGGAGCAGAATACACATGCTAAGCATACAATGCTGTGCTCACGAATCCTGATCAGGCAGGTGGACTTACCCTGTTGGCCAGTCAAGGTCAGTCTTGTCTGGAATCTGGTTGCTGCCCATGACAGTCACGCAGAGAATTTGTAGCAGCTCTGATCTTGGGGTGTGTCTTACAGGCAAGTTCTTTCTTCTTCTTCCAGGTCTTTTCTTCTTCTTCTGTTCCTTCTGCTGTTCCTTCTTGGACCCCAGGTTACATAGTGAAACTTGAGTCCTGAAACTTAACTAATCATTTTACTAAAATATTACAAACTAATTATTTGACCAGTCTTAACATACTGTGAAGCAATTCTTTAACCAATCATACCCCAGTACCTTAGTTGATTTAAATCTTGCAAAATTAGTTATGCAACAGGCAGAAACAATCAAAGAACTAGACAGAAACCAGACAGATAAACAATAGAGAAGTGGGGACAATAAAGACAAAACAATAACAAAGTAGAGGTTTCACACCCACAACTATTGATAAGTTATTCCTTTCCAGACAGAAGGCCATCAGGTAAAGTTTTCTTTAAACATCTTAAGAGATTCCTTGCTTATCTGGTGATGATGGGCACTATTAGGACAGGATCGCCTTCTTAACAGCCTGATATTATATTGTTTTGATGTAATTTAGATGGAATGTTAGGATGGAACTTTCTGTTTCTTGGCTCATGGCTGCTGCTCTCCTAATGTGGCTGCAGGAAAAGTCCCCAGACCCTACACCTGCTAGTCCCCGACTAGTTGGAAGCAGCGAACTGTTTAAAAGGAACAGACACTGAAGCACGGGGGATGGGATGGGGGGCTTACATATAATTGCCACCATAGGCCCTTTAACTTCAGTTCTTGTCTGTGGCTCTTGGGCATTTCCCCTGAGTCTGTCAGACCAAAGCCTTGTGAGTCACACCCCTGCTGGGAAAGGATACAGTAGCCTGTGTTCTTCTGGGCAAGAATCCCATGGGGAAGGCTCCAGACATCCGTCCCTTCTCTGTTTCTCCTGGGAGGATGTTTTTCTCTCTAGGCTAGTCTGTGTGAAATTTCCCAACTCCCCGAGGGCCCCTCTGCATACACACTGACACTGCTATAGTGAAATCAGTTTGAATTCACACCTGTTTAAGGTACAAGATTCTTGTTTCAGATTAAGATAATTTTATTTCAGTTTATCTTGTCAATACTAAAAAAAGTCCAAGTGTGATCTGGTGTGGGAGGCATGACTTTAACCCAGCATTTCCTTCAGACTGCTGTCCTGGGCAACACAGTATGGGGAGGAGGTGAGCAGCCCTCAGTGGTGAAAAAACAGGTTAAGGGCTATTGACAAAAGCTGGACATGCACAAGTCTATGGGTCCAGATCTAATGCATCCAAGGGTGCTGAGGGAGTTGGCTGATGTGATTGCAGAGCCATTGGCCACTATATTTGAAAACTCATGGTGATTGGGGAAGGTACTGGACAATTGGAAAAAGGCAAATATAGTGCCCATCTTTAAAAAAGGGAAGAAAAAGAACCCAGGGAACTACAGACTAGTTAAACTCACGTCAGTCCCTGGCAAAATCATGGAGCAGGTCCTCAAGGAATGCATTTTGAAGCACTTGGAGGGGAGGAAGGTGATCAGAAACAGTCAACATCGATTCACCAAGGACATATCATAGAATCATAGAATATCAGGGTTGGAAGGGACCTCAGGAGGTCATCTAGTCCAACCCCCTACTCAAAGCAGGATCAATCCCCAACTAAATCATCCCAGCCAGGGCTTTGTCAAGCCTGACCTTAAAAACCTCTAAGGAAGGAGATTCCACCACCTCTCTACGTAACCCATTCCAGTGCTTCACCACGCTCCTAGTGAAAAAGTCTTTCCTAATATCCAACTAAACCTCCCCCACTGCAACTTGAGACCATTATCATTATCATCTAGTACCACTGAGAACAGCCTAGCTACATCCTCTTTGGAACCAAGAATGCTGGAACCTCACTGCTAGTGCATACGGGATAGTCTTCTTGCATCAGAGCCCCTAACCCAAAGTACATCTAATGCTTAGACCTAGGTATCAGTGATTTCAGCTCTCTTAATTAAGTCTAAATTAGCTCTGTTACACAGTGGAGAGAGAACAGATGACAATCATGCTCACAGTCAGAACCCCAAAGTACAACTACCCCCACCCTCTCAACTCATTGGGCTTTGGAATCTATATCCCTTGTCTAGGAAATGCTGTTTAGTTGAGGATGAGTCCCTCGGTCAGAAAATGCCAAGTACAGTTCTGCTGTCTTTGATTCACTCAACCAGGATAACAACCCTTTAATACTCCTGCCCCAATAACAAAGAGACTGGGGATCCCACAGCAGCCAAAGTAACCATTTGGGCAAGCATCATGCTAGGCAGAGTGGGTGTGCCCATGCAAATAAGATCAGTCCCTGAAGTCCTTTTCCACAGCTCACCACCAGATGTTAGGGGAGAGCTCATTCTGACTCTGCTTACACATACATATGAACTAATGCAAACCTCTCTATGGAAACTTAAATGGGTTTGGAAATGGGTTATATTGATTTAGCTTGAGTTAATTCTTTCTTGATTTAAGAGTATCCACACTGGAATTTGCAATTGATTACTTAAACCAGTTTAACTAAACTGAAGCAAATTTATGCAAAGAAAAGCCCTGATATTAATATTAATTTTACTGTGTATCAGATATGAATCTGGTCAGATTAACTGAGCAACCACACTCGTGGACTCACACTCGATCATTAGTTTAACAGGAAATGGCTTTTGATAACAGTCTAATAAATCTTTTGGCTCATTACTGGGCACTGTCAGATTATCACAAGTTCATTTATTTCTTCTGTAGATTTGGGCTCTGCTCCTGTCATCTCTGTGGCGGGACATCAGGATGGAGGGTTCCGGGTGGTGTGTCGATCAGCCGGATGGTACCCACAGCCCGAGGTGCTGTGGAGAGATCTCCAGGGGCAGCTTTTGCCATCAGTCTCTGAAGAAATATCCCCAGAGGCCAATGGCCTGTTTCAAACAGAGATTGCCATTGTTCTAACAGAAGAGTCCAACCAGAAAGTGTCCTGCTTTGTCAGGAACCCCCGACTCAACGAAGAGAGAGAGTCAGTGATTTCCATAGCAGGTCAGTGCCCGTCTGTGCCACACATGGATAGACCGAAATGCTGCAGACATGAGTGGAGATTATTTATTATTGTGTCTCCTATGTATTGGCCTGAACCTTCAAGGTGCTGAGCACATCTTGGAAAGTCTTGAACTACCTCTTCTCTTTGGCTATGTCTACATTGAAATTAGACACCTGCTGGTGCCCTGTGCCAGCTGACTCAGGTTAATGGGCTAGGGCTAAGGGGCTGTTAAATGGCAGTGTAGACATTCAGGCTTGGGCTAGAGACCAGGTTCTAGGACCCTGTGAGGTGGGAGGTTCCCAGAGCTCAGGCTTCAGTATGACCCTGAAGGTCTACACTGCAATTAAACAGCCCCTTCACCCAAGCCTCCTGAGCCTGAGTCAATTGGCATGGGCCAGCTGTGGGTGCTAATTGCAGTGTAGACATACCCTTTGACTCCAGTAGGAGCTGAGGGTGTTTAGCACCTCTAAGGCTGGGGCACCATTGGCCAGATTCTCATAACAGCTCAGTACCCAGCAATCATCCTTCTTCTCAGTGTGGGAGGGGGAGGGAATTCTCCTTTGTTCTTGTGCTGTAGTAAGAACTGTGTTGGAATTGCAAGCTGTCACTTTAGGAGTTGAGGGTTTCTAGGTCCTGTTAGCAGGCCAGAAGGCTCTGTAGCAAAGCAAGTGAGCAGAATCAGGGTTGGCTACAGGAACAGTTAGTTTGTGGCAAACTGGGGTGTAAATCTGCCTCACACTAGCCTGCCACACACTAACTGTCCATGTGGACCCTGCTACATGCACTAACGACTCCATAGTGAGCTTTGATCTGTTCCACTTTGAAACAAGAACAGATCAAGGTCCACCAGGGAACTTTTAGTGCAGTGCAGCAGGGTGCACACAGCCAGTTATGGCACAGCAAGCTAGTGCGATGTGGATTTACACCCCAGCCAGCCTAACTGTGCCTATAGACAAGCTGACATAAAGCAAGTTGGGGTGAGTTGGGCCCACTGCCTTAGGGAGCAGCCCCTGTTGTGTATTTGGTTGTTTGTGGTAATAGAACCTTGTTGTTGCTATGGCAACTGAGTTAGATTATTAGGGGATAGCCCAACCAGTTTTGTCTGGTTTTTGGTTAGTTCAGTGTGTGGCAATAAATGGCTGCTCCAGGGTTTACAGCTCTTTGTGTCTCCAGTGATTTCTTCCTAAAACTGTTGTCCCCAAGGATACAACAATGTGGTGACGAGGATGGAATGTCTGTGCTGCCCCAGCAACAGAAGGAAGCAGAAGTCAAGGTACAAAAAACCCCATTTTTGCTGCTGGAATGGGGTGAGAACTGGCTTGTTTGCACTAACTGTGCAACCTGAAACTAAAACCATGGATACACTTACGGGGCCGCTGGAACCTTTTGAGGAGACTATAGAGCAATGGCCTGTATATACTGAGCGTTTTGAACTTTTTGTTATTATAAATGACATTACAGAAGAGAAGAAGGTACCAATGTTCTTAAATGTTGTAGGGGCTAAAACCTACTCCCTGCTACGCAGCTTACTACACCCTGTTAAGCCAGTGACTAAATCTTACAGTGACATTGTGGAAATCCTGGGGTCCCATTTTTCTCCAAAACCACTGGTAATTGCTGAAAGATATAGGTTCCACAAAAGAGACCAGAAAGAAGATGAAACAGTTGTACAATTTGTAGCAACTTTGAAAAAGCTAGCAGAACACTGTGAATATAAGGAGATATTAAAAGATGCTCTATGTGACAGGTTAGTGTGTGGCCTGCACAGTGAAGCTATACGGAAGCACCTGTTGGCAGAGGCTCAGCTTACCGTACAGAAGGCTGTTGATGTTGTGGTCTCCATGGAACTGGCAACAAAGGAGGTGCAATACATTGGTGAATCCTTTTGGGTACATAAGGTGTCACAAGAACCAACCCACAAAACTGTGGAGTCAGGAATATTACCGCTGTGGTAAGCCAGGTCACCATGCATCAGAATGCTGGTGTAAGGACCTGGTGTGTTGACACTGTGGCAAAAAGGGACACATTCACTGAGTGTGCCTGTAAACAAAAAGAGGCCTGTGATCTGGCTGACCAAAAAGGGAAATCTGCATACCCTAGAACAGACCCAGGATGACCAAGGAGACACCTCATCACAAGAAGAAGAGCCATTCCACATTTTGTCTTTGGCAGTGGGCTCATATGAATACTGGGTAACCCCACTGTTGGATGGTAAACCTATACTCATGGAGCTGGACACCAGTGCAGCCGTCTCGCTGGTCTCCGAGACTGTGTTAAAGAAAAGCTACAGCATCTTCCACTTAAGGCAACAAAAACTGTTCTGAAGATGTATACGGGAGAAGCTGTGCCCATGTTGGGCGCTACTGATGTTAAGGTGGAGCTCAATGGACAGACTGCTAAATTGCCACTTAATGGATAGGTCTTGGCTTAGGAAGATCCAGCTGAACTGGGCAGAAGTGCGCTGAATGACTACAGAAGAAACTAGTCTGCCTGCTATACTAAGGAAACATGCTGCTGTTTTTGAAGAGGATCTGGGAAGTATGAAGGGAATCACTGTGACATTGAACATTAAACCTGACAGTCAACCAAAAGATCTGAAAGCCAGAACTGTGTCATATGCCATCAGGCCGAAGGTTTAAGTGGACCTAGAGCACCTGGTCAAAAATGGAGTCCTAATACCAGTTACCCATAGCTCATGAGCAACTCCTATCGTTCTAATAGTGAAGAAGACTCCCTCTGGATTTGTGGTGATTTTAAAGTCACTGTCAACCCAGTGTTGTGTGCAGAGCAATACCCGCAACAATGACCTCTTTGCAGGCCTGGCTGGGGGACAAAAGTTCAGTAAGATTGATCTGAGTCAAGCCTATTTACAGATGCACATCGATGAAAAGTCCCAAGAGCTGTTGACTATTTTGACACATAAGGGACTTTATCAACACTGTCACCTACCCTTCGGAATAATGTCTGCTCCCTCCCTGTTCCAGGGGGCTATGGACCAGATCTTGTGTGGCTTGCCAGGAGTCCAGTGCTATCTGGACGACATCTTGTTCACTGGAAGGAATGAGGAGGATCACCTAAAGAATTTAGAGGCTACCCTGCAAAGACTGGAAGAGTATGGCCTACGAGTACGCAAAGAATTATTCCAGCCCTCTGTTGAATATTTGGGACACATCATTGATGCTACAGGTCTTCGTAAGGCCCCTGTAAAAGTTAAGGCTATTGTTGAGGCTCCCCCTCCTCAAAATGTTAGAATCATAGAATATCAGGGTAGGAAGGGAACTCAGGAGGTCATCTAGTCCAACCCCCTGCTCAAAGCAGGACCAATTCTCAACTAAATCATCCCAGCCAGGGCTTTGTCTAGCCTGATCTTAAAAACCACTAAGGAAGGAGATTCCACCACCTCCCTAGGTAACCCATTCCAGTACTTCACCATTCTCTGAGTGAAAAAGTTTGTCCTAACATCCAACCTAAACCTCCCACACTGCAACTTGAGACCATTACTTCTTGTTCTGTCATCAGGTACCACTGAGAACAGTCTAGATCCATCCTCTTTGGAACCTCCTTTCAGGTAGTTGAAAGCAGCTATTAAATCTCCCCTCATTCTTCTCTTCTGCAGACTAAACAATCCCAGTCCCCTCAGCCTCTTCTTATAAGTCATGTGCTTCAGCCCCCTAATCATTTTTGTTGCCATCTGCTGGACTCTTTCCAATTTTTCCACATCCTCCTTGTAGTGTGGGGCCCAAAACTGGACACAGTACGCTAGATGAGGTCTCACCAATGTCGAATAGAGGGGAATGATCGCATCCCTCGATCTGCTGGCAACGCCCCTACTTATAGAGCGCAAAATGCCGTTAGCCTTCTTGGCAACAAGGGCACCCTGTTGACTCATATCCAGCTTCTCGTCCACTGTAAACCCTAGGTCCTTTTCTGCAGAACTGCTTCCTAGCCATTTGGTCCCTAGTCTGTAATAGTGAATGGGATTCTTCCGTCCTAAGTGCAGGGCTCTGCACTTGTCCTTGTTGAACCTCATCAGGTTTCTTTTGGCCCAGTCCTCTAATGTGTCTAGGTCCCTCTGTATCCTATCCCTAACCTCCAGCATATCTACCACTCCTCACAGTTTAGTGGCATTTGCAAACTTCCTTAGAGTGCAGTCCACGCCATCCTCCCGACCATTAATGAAGATATTGAACAAAACCGGCCCTTGGGGCACTCCACTTGAAACCGGCTGCCAACTAGACATGGAGCCGTTGATCACTACCCGTTGAGCCCGATGATCTAGCCCGCTTTCTATCCACCTTATAGTCCAACCATCCAGCCCATACTTTAACTTGCTGGCAAGAATACTGTGGGAGACCGTATCAAAAGCTTTGCTAAAGTCAAGGAATAACACATCCACTGCTTTCCCCTCATCCACAGAGCCAGGTATCACCTCATAGAAGGCAATTAGGTTAGTCAGACATGACTTGCCCTTGGTGAATCCGTGCTGACTGTTCCTGATCACTTTCCTCTCCTCTAAGTGCTTCAGAATTGATTCCTTGAGGACCTGCTGCATGATTTTTCCAGGGACTGAGGTGAGGCTGACTGGCCTGTAGTTCCCCAGATCGTCCTTCTTCCCTTTTTTAAAGATGGGCACTACATTAGCCTTTTTCCAGTCATCCGGGACTCTCCCGATCCCCATGAGTTTTCAAAGATAATGGCCAATGGCTCTGCAATCATATCTGCCAACTCCTTTAGCAGCGCATTCGGCCCCATGGACTTGTGCTCGTCCAGTTTTTCTAAATAGTCCCGAACCACTTCTTTCTCCACAGAGCGCTGGTCACCTTCTCCCCACATTGTGCTGCCCAGTGCAGCAGTCTGGGAGCTGACCTTGTTTGTGAAGACAGAGGTAAAAAAATCATTGAGTACATTAGCTTTTTCCACATCCTCTGTCACTAGTTTGCCTCCCTCATTCAGTAAGGGGCCCAAGCTTTCCTTGACTTTCTTTTTGTTGCTCACATACCTGAAGAAACTCTTCTTGTTACTCTTAACATCTCTAGCTAGCTGCAACTCCAAGTGTGATTTGGCCTTCCTGATTTCACTCCTGCATGCCTGAGCAATATTTTTATACTCCTTTCTGGTCATTTGTCCAATCTTCCACTTCTTATAAGCTTCTTTTTTGCGTTTAAGATCAGCAAGGATTTCACTGTTAAGCCAAGCTGGTCGTCTGCCACATTTACTATTCTTCCTACACATCGGGATGTTTTTTTCCTGCAACCTCAATAAGGATTCTTCAAAATACAGCCAGCTTTCCTGGACTCCTTTCCCCCTCATGTTATTTTACCAGGGGATCCTGCCCATCAGCTCCCTGAGGGAGTCAAAGTCTGCTTTTCTGAAATTCAGAGTCCATATTCTGCTGCTCTCCTTTTTTCCTTGTGTCAGGATCCTGAACTTGACTATGTTATAGTCACTGCCTCCCAGGTTCCCATCCACTTTTGCTTCCCCTTCTAACTCTTCTCTGTTTGTGAGCAGCAGGTCAAGAAGAGCTCTGTCCCTAGTTGATTCCTCCAGCACTTGGCCAGCTTCACTCATTTCTAGGACTATTGAACTATTATGGAAAGTTCAACTCAGTTAGCCACACTGCTAAAACCACTTCATGAGCTCCTGGGGCACAACAAGGCCTGGAAGTGGACTGAAGCCTGTGATGTTGCATTTAACAAAGCTAAGGATGCACTGCTAAATTCTGAAGTTCTGATGCACTTTGATCCATCCTTACCCCTACAGTTGGCCTGCAATGCATCCCGTTATGGTGTGGGAGCAGTCGTGTCACACATTATGTCTTTGGGAGAAGAGAGACCTATTGCTTTTGCTTCACACAAAGCAGAAACTAACTATGCCCAAATCAAACATGAGACATTGGGAATCATTTTCAGAATTTGGAAGTTTCCTCAGTACCTGTTCAGATGGAAGTTTACTCCTCTCATAGACCATCAACCTCTGACTTCAATTTTTGGACCCCACTCAGGCATTCTCCCATTAGCTGCCAGTCATATGCAAAATTGGGCATGGTTGCTTTCCACGCACACATATGAAATCAAATATCGGAAATCCACTCTGCATGGCAATGCAGATGGTCTCTCAAGGCTGCCTTTGCCAGTCAAACATCAAGATATTGCCCAGAAGGAAATCTTTTACTTTGAACAGGTAGAGAATACACCCATCACCGCTACTCAGGTAAAGAAGGCAACTTGAGTTGACCCAGTATCGTCCCAAGTTATGGATCTGGTGCTGCATGGAATATCTCGATGAACCTCTCCAGTGTCACCTGACCTTGTTACCTACATGTCCAGAAGGAAAGAGTTATTGATCCAATCTGGTTGTTTGTTGTGGGGGAGACGTGTCATTATCCCACCACCACTGAGATCACAGATGTTAGAACAGCTACATTCCAGTCACTGTGGAATAGTGTGCATGAAGAGCATTGCACAAAGCTATTTTTGGTGGCCTGGATTGGACAGTGCTATTGAAGAGAAGGCAAGAGCTTGTATTTCATGTCAGGGTGTGAGGAATCCACCCCAGTGGGCACCCCTACACCCATGGGACTAGCCTGAAAACCCATGGAAACTTATTCACGTTGACTTCGCTGGCCCACTTGAAGGAAGCATGTTCTTGGTTGTGATAGATGCCCTTTCTAAATGGCCAGAAGTCTCTATAATGCAGTCCACTACTGCAGAGAGTACTATCCAAAAGCTTCATGGACTCTTTAGTCATTTCGGTCTGACAGAACAACTTGTGAGCGACAACGGACCGCAGTTCATCTCTCAGGAGTTTCAAAATTTTATGAAACCAAATGGAATACATCAAATCACTTCAGCACCATATCATCCATCCACCAATGGATTAGCTCAGTGGTCCCCAACTCGGTGCCCGCGGGCTCCATGGCACCCCAGGAGCGTCCTGGCCCCCAGGTGAGCACCCGCCGGCATTTTGACAGGGATGCCTCTCCATGATGCTGCTTGCCGTTGACAAGTGATGTCAGCAAGAGGCGTCACCCCCGAATTTCGGCGGGGATGCCTCTGACTGACGCTGCTTGTCGTCGACAAGTGACATCATCGAGAGGCATCGCTCCCGAATTTCGCCAGCGATGCCTCTCGCTGATGCCGCTTGCCGTTGACAAATGACATCATTGAGAGGTGACGCCCCCGAATTTCGGCGGAGATGACTCTCGATGATGTCGCTTGTCGATGGCAAGCGGCGTCATCGAGAGGCGTCGCCCCTAAAATGCTGCCAAAATTTGGCGGCATTTCGGCTGGTGCTCCACCGCTGCAGTGGTCCTTCGGCTGGTGCCCACCAACAAAAAAGGTTGGGGACCACTGGATTAGCTGAAAGATTTGTGCAGACAATGAAACAAGCTTTGAAATCGGTAGGAGGACAATTATCCATTCAAAAGCATCTGGACACCTTCTTACTATTCTCCAGAAACACACTTCATGCTACAACCAAGGCATCCCTGACCTTTCTAATGATGGGATGACAGCTGCGCACTTGCTTTGATCTGCTGAAACCTTCTGAACCCCAACCAACTGTGCAACATCAGCAGGAGGATCAAGTCATCAGGAATGCACCCAGAGCAAAAGACCGAACCTTTAGCCCGGGACAGCCGGTTTTGGCTCGGAATTATACCTCTGGAGATAAATGAGTCCCTGCCACTGTTATCATCACTCAAACAGGGCTTGTTTCCTACACAGTCCAGACTGCAGGGGATCTCACCTGGCAGCGACATGTAGATCAGCTGCTGCCAGGTCATACCAGTCCTCAGGACACGTCTTCAGTTGAGTTGCCTGACTTCACCACTTCCGTTGAGACACCGAATCAAGTCACCTGTTCCTGATTTTTCTCCCTCCATTACTGCCAGAGGCAGAGATACCCCCTGCCCAGAACGAGCTGATACCACATCCTCACCCATTCACCCTATGAACCCTGAGCCCATTGTCAGGCCTGCGCCCAAGACACTTTTGAGTGCAACAACACCAGAAGTCTTGCTGTAATCCACCTAGAGACAGAAGGCCTCCTCATCGGCTGGATCTTTAGCTAGGGCAAACCTACGGTTACGGGGCAAAATAATCCCCAGGGTTTAGCCAGGAATGGAGGCAGTCTACCCTTCTTCTCTAGTTTAGTGTTTGTTTTGGTTAGGGGATGTTTTCATTAAGGGGGGAGGAATATGTTGTGTATTTGGTTGTCGTAGTAATAGAACCTTGTTGTTGCTATGGCAGTGTGTGGCAATAAATGGCTGCTCTTAAAGGTTACAGCTCTCTGTGTCTCCAATGATTTCTTCCTATAACTGTTGCCCCCAAGGATACAACAGGCCCCCTCTCCTGTTTTAAAGTTTCTTGTGTGTTAAGGTTCTGGATTCTAAGACATAAAGTTGTGTTATGCTGCAACCTTCCAGCAGGAGTGTCTAACTGTTCTCTCTGTGTGTGACCACAGTTCTCAGCAGGGGTGGGGAAGGGAATTCTCCTTTGTTCTCAGTGAGAGCTGCTGGGTGCTTAGTATTTATGAAAATCTGGCTAATGAAGTCATTTTTCCTAAATAGCAGAAGATAGCCCTGGATATGATCTGAGTATTGCTACTTAGAATACATCTGAAAATACCAGCAATAAAAGTTGAGACCCAAAATTGGCTGAAACAAATTTTTACCTAGGAGCATCTTAATTTTTAGAATAAAAGGTTGCGATTTTATGTATTATTATCTACCAGATAACTTCGTTTATACTGAGTGAATATTTCACTGTAATAGTAATAGTAAGAAAGTTGTATTTGTAAAGCACTATTCATCTGAGGTCTCACAGTGCTGCACTGATGGTTAGTCTATGATATGCCCAGTATTACCTAATTGTTATGTTCACAGCACACACACAGAGAGTTGAAACCACACATAAACACTTTTCCAAAAAGGCTGCAATGTAGCACTGCTTTATTTCTAAGAACCCAGAACTCTAATATGCCACAGCCAAATACAGAGAGAGACAAAGCAGACTGCTCCCTAAGGCAGCGGGGCAGAACCAAACCCACTCGGCTCTAGGCTGGCTCCTTGCAGACTGACTGCAGAGGACCCAGATGTGTGCTCCCAAAAGAGCCTTTTAGCCTGCAAGCAGGACCAGGAATCCCCTCAGGATTTCAAGTGTCAGCTTGTAATTTTTACACAGTTTTCAATATAGACCACTAATCACTTAGCAAAGGGCCCTCTAGTCAGCCATTTCCCCAAGGCCCAGGGAAGAGGACTCTGGAGGAATTTTTACTCTGAATCTATAGGCTCAAGCTTTGTTTTTATTAATATCCTCCATTAACATATTTTGGGCCAGACTCTCCCATGAAGCTGAACCCCAGTCTGTAGCCTTGGGATCACTTAGAGCAACCTAGGGACTTCTTGAGCTTATGTCAGTGGGGGATAGGTGTAGCGTAATGGAGCTGCACCCTACATCCTCCCTATCCCCAACACACCCCCTCCCATTAATTAACCATGTTCAGTAACCAGGCTAAAGCTTGGACTTCCATTGGCTTAATAGTAAAAGCACAAAGCAGTCACATCTTCCTGTGTATTTCCCTGTGAGAGTCTTGTAAATAGTCACCACTGTCACAGTGTCCTGCCTTCATTTTGCACATGTTTGCACCCTAGTCAATGGCACTTTCTCTTGCAGAGTTGTTTTTCCCACGAGTCAATCCCTGGACAGTGGCTCTGGGTCTGATCCTGCCTCTCCTGGCTGTTCTCATGGCCCTGGCCAGTTACTGCTTCTGGAGGCAGCACAGAGCGAAAGGTGATGGAATGAGAGGGGGTGAGGGGAACATGGTGAGAGACAGACAGATTTAAAACCAAACCAAAAGTAAAGAGACAAGGATTAAGGGGCTTTGATTCAGTGTTCGGAGGAGTTTCAGGCAGTGAGAGCTGGGCTGAGGGTGAAGAGGGAGCTGAAGAAATTATGCTCATGTTTGAACCAAGAATTGTCAAGTGGTTTCAGCCCTTCAGACTCACACATGCAATTGGGATCCTGGAATGAGATCTGAACTGTTCCCTGAGGATCTGCATGGCTCAGTTTGAAACACTCATATGGGGCTCAGTGAGCTGGGCTGAAAGCACCCACATACGGAACTTGGCTGCTTGAAAGAAAAACAGAACTCAAAGTAGAAGAGAGGGGTTTGTTAGGGCCCAACTCTGCTCCCCCATCTGTGCTTCTGAGTAGGAGCTGTGGATGGGCAAAGCAGTGACTGTGCAAATGGAAAGGTTAGAACTTATCTACACTAAGGGTACGTCTAGACTACCTGCCGTATCGGTGGGTAGCGATCGATTTCTCGGGGATCGATATATTGCATCTCATCTAGACGCGATATATTGATCCCCGAAAGCGCTCCTGTTGACTCTGGAACTCCACCAGTGCGAACGACGGTATCAGAGTCGACATGGGGGCTGTGGACTTCGATCCCGTGCCGTGAGGATGAGAGATAAACCAATCTAAGATACTTTGACTTCAGCTATGCTATTCACATAGCTGAAGTTGCGTATCTTAGATCGAACCCCCCCAATAGTGTAGACCACCCCTCAGATTTGCTCTGCCTACAGAACTGCCCTTCAGTGATCTATGTGTTTATAGAGATGCTGGAATTTTCACACCTGCCTAAGGGGTCTGAATGCCCAATTTTAGTTTAAATTAATGGATACTGAGTGTGCAAACCCCCAAGGCAGCTGTCAAAGTCCCACCCAGAGGGTTTTCTCACCTGAAGGGCTGTGAAAATTATGTAGAAATGTACCAGTGTTGGAAGAATTGGGAAGGGGAAATGTCTGTTACAATGATTTCCCAGTGGGGACGGAAGCGGGTAATTGAGAGAAGCAGAAAGGTGCTTTATACTTGCAAAAGCTGGAACTGGATACTGCACCTTTAGAACTGTCACCTTCAGCACCAGGTGTGAATTGGTTTAGTTAGTGGCAGGGACGGGTCCAGACACCAGCACGCCAAGCGCGTGCGTGTGGCGGCAAGCCACGGGGGGCGCTCTGCCGGTCGCCGCAAGTGCGACAGGCAGGTTGCCTTCGGCGGCATGCCTGCAGAGGGTCCGCTGGTGGACCTCCTGCAGGTGTGCCGCCGAAGCCGCAGGGCCGGGGACCTCTCGCAGGCATGCCGCCAAAGGCAGCCTGCCTGCCGTGCTTGGGGCGGCAAAATACCTAGAGCCGCCCCTGGTTAGTGGCTTTAGTTAACAGATATATTATGTGGGTTGAGTACACATTTAGGTGACAGGGATACACTCATTTTGAGTTATATGTAAAAGTCATGTATATGCCCAGAGAGAGAGAGAGCGAACTCTGTTGGGCTCATTTTGAATTATTGAACAATCAGAACAATTAACTGCCACTGCCTTGTTCCTGGCGCCTTTCAGAAAATTCTCTGCACCAGCTGCACTGGTGAGCTGTGGCTAGGATGCTGTAATAACGTAAACACACTAAGGATTTGCACAGCTGGTCTGAGATGCTGCTTACACTCAGGGCCGGCTCTAGGTTTTTTGCAGCCCCAAGCAAAAAAAATTTTGGCTGCCCCCTCATCTCAGCCCTGGGCTCCCCCCCGTACCCCCCTGCTGCCCCAGTCCTGGGCTCTTCCCACCACACACACACACACCCTGGGCTCCCTCCTTCCCCCCCACCAGTGCCCCCCACCCCGCTGCCACCCCAGCCCTGGGCTCCCCTCTTCCCCCCCACCAGTGTGCCCCCCACACACCTCCTGCTGCCCCAGCCCTGGGCTCTCTCCTCCCCCCACCTGCACCCTCCTTCCGCTGCAGCCCTGGGTCACTGGTAACTCACTCCCAGGGCAGGTCATTCAGCAGGAATTTTGGATGTGCACAACACAGACAGGATTGGTTGTGAGACAGGATGGTTACAGAGCTGCAGTAAAGTGGAACAATTTTCAGCTTGTGTGATTGGAGGATATCTGGATGCATATTATAAGGCTGTCCTCCATAAATGAGGAAAAGTTGAGGTGCCTTTATTATTCTTTTGTTCCATTCTTCCTTTCTATGGGGAATTTGCCAATGCAATATCACTGTTTTCCTTTTAAACAAACAAACAAACAAAAAAAAAGGCAATGGCTGTTGAAAATAGCAATTCCAGTCCTAATAACCACTGGGAAGCATTTCTTGCTCAATTTTATCCTACTTTTTCTACAGCAAGTTACAGTGGATCAGTATATTTGATTTGGGAGAAATGAAGTAACAGCTACCCAAACTGAGCTTGAGCACTCCTGAAATTTGAGGTGTTCAAATCTGGAAGGCAGGTGCTTGCGGGGGGCAGGGCCTGTGGCTCCATGGGGGAGCATGGCAGCATGTATGCAGCAGCATGTCTGGTGCTGCGCGGAGCCAGACACGCTGGTCTGAGTAGCACGGTAAGGGGGCTGGGGGATTGGAGAAGGGGTAGGGGGTTCCGCGGGGGGCAGTCAAGGGACAGAGAGCAGGGGTGATTGGATGGGGCAGAAGTTCAGGAGGGGCAGTCAAGGGCAGGGAGAAGGGAGGGTTAGACAGGTCAGGAGTTTGGGGGGACAGTCAGGGGACAGGCAGAGGTTGGATAGGCATGGGAGTCCCAGGGATTTGTCAGGGGACAGGTAGGGAGTGGGGTCTCACGGGGAAGTTGGGGGGGTTCTCAGGAGGGAGCAGTTGGGGACAAGCAGAAGGGAGGCTTAGATAGGGGGTTGGGTTCCAAGGGGCAGTTAGGGGCAGGGGTCCCGGGAGGGGGTGATCAGGTGACAGGGAGCAGTGGGAGGTTGGATGGGTTGGGGTTTCTGTTGGAGGGAGTGGATGGTGGCAGGGTGGGGCTACCCTCCCGCTCCATGTCCTGTTTTTTGAATGTTAAAATATGGTCTCCCTACCATCCACAGTGCAACTCTCCATCACAGCATGCTGCTGCATGAGGTCCCCCTCCTTCCTTTCCAGTTTGTAGTGACCAAGGGAATGCTGGGAAAAGTAGTTCTTTCCCTGCTCCAGGGCTGGCTCTATAGGCAGGGAGCTAACCAAGGAACTACAGCTCCCAGAGCCCCCTGTTGGCTCTTAGTTCCCATGCTGGATCCCTGTGGGTTGCCGCCCCTGCAAATGGGCTGCCCCAAGCAGGTGCTTGCTTTGCTGGTGCCTAGAGCTGCCCCTGCTCACACTGGGCACAAGATGGTCTCGCTCAGATTGTTCTCAGCAGTGACCGACAGACATGACGCTACCTCCATTTCCAGCAGTGTTGGTACTCCAGGGCTGACACATCAAGGGGATGAGCTCCCAGTGGGAAAGAGCTGATCTTAGAGGCGACTCCTGTAGGGGCCCATACACACCCCACTCCTTGGCTCATACTGACCTGAGCACCCAGCTAAAGAAAGGCATCTCCACCCTGTTCTTAGCTGGGACACTCAGGCCCTAGGGGAAGCTCTTCCCATGTATCACTAAGACCAGGGGACAGGCACCTGCCACAAGGTCAGGATTTGGCCTAGAATGTAGCCAATCAGACCCCATCCCTTTCCCAGCCCAGGTCAGTGCCCCATTCCATCGCTCACTTCCATCCTCCATCCCCACAGTCAGGAGCTGGGGGGAGGCGGGGGGAGAAGCTGGGGCTGTTCAGGGGATGGGCCAGAGGGGAGCAGACAAGGAACTGGACAAAAAAAGAGACCTTCTCCTCCTCAATAGCCGGATTAGACCAGATTGTGGCAGGGCCCAGGCAGTGGGGTTGCTGGCTGCAGGTTGAGATAGATCTGTTTGTGTGTCCTGTTTGTCTGTCTGCCTCACTTTCACAGTTACAGCACAATTACGTTAATAGCAGGAACTGTGCCTTAAACATGATAGTGAAATCTCACCTCTTGCCCTTTTCTCCCTCTAGAAACTCTGCGATTGGATAAGGAGAGCGAGAAAGATCAGTGTCTGGACCCATCACGTTAATTGGCAGTAGAGTTATCCCCATAAACACAACAGGGTGAAATCTGGCCAGCCATAATTAATCATTGGATCAATTGGAACAATTTACTGAGGGTCATGGGTGGCAGATGAAGCCCCCCTTTGGGGAAGCTAGCCCCAGCTCCGTCTCTTTCACCCATGCCCTCCTCCTGCAGACAGAGCCCTGAGACCCCCTGTCGCTCCCCCAGACCTGGAGGAGTCCCAAGTATCCCCTCCCTCAGCTGGAGGAGCCCCAGGCCAGCTGAAGCCCCAAGACCTCCCCTCCCACATGCTCAGAGCTGCCCTGGGTCAGCTGAGGCTGTGCTGTATTTCCCCTTCCCAGATTCCAAGCTGCCTGTGGAAAACCATCTCTCAGGTCTGGAAGATGCTTTTGCTATGCCCCCTGCAGGTTCCAGGGTGGCTGAGGAGGTGGAATGTGCTACTCATCTTCCTGGGTTCCTCAGTAATCTCCAGTCCAGGGAAATTACTGATGAACCCAAGAAGCTGAATAGCACATACCACCTTCTCAGCCACCCCAGAACCTGCATGGGGCCTAATAAATGAAAAACTTCCCCCCAAAACCCCACAAACAGAGGTCTGGTGGCTGCAGCAGTGGTAGGGGAGGCTGAGCCTCTCCTAGCCTATGATACCCATCGCCCATGCCAAGGGTCATGGTGGATTCTCTGGCACTGGCAGTTTTTAATCAAGATTGGGTGTTTTTCTAAATGATCTGCTGTAGGAATTATTGTGGGGAAACCAACTGGCTTGTGTTATGCAGGGGTCAGACTAGGTGATCACAATGGTCCTTCTGGCCTTGGAATCTGTGAATTGATGAATCACCTCTCATCTTATTCTCTCTCTAGAGACCCTGCTTTCTGAATGGGAGGGAGACAAAGGTCAGTATCTGTTATAATATTAGGTCTATTCTCAAAAATACGACAGAGGGAAGTCTCACCTCTCCCTCTTTTCTCCCTCTAGAGGCTCTGCAATCTGAGATGGAGAGACAGAAAGGTCAGTGTCTGGGATCAGTGGGATCCGACTGATTTTAAATCTAACCTTAGTTCTGTATTTCCTGAGTTTAGAACACTTGGTTTGGGGATAATGACAAGCTCCCTGTAATGTGCTTTACCCTTAAATTACAAATACGTCCTCTCCACCTTAACCCTCACTAATCATAGAATTGTAGGACTGGAAGGAACCTTGAGAGATCAATTAGGCCAGTCTCCTGCACTCATGGCAGGACTAAGTATTATCTAGACCAGAGGTGGGCAAACTTTTTGGCCTGAGGGCCTCACTGGGGTGTGAAACTGTATGGAGGCCTGGGTAGGGAAGGCTGTGCCTCCCCAAACAGCCTGGTCCCTGCTCCCTAACTACCCTCTCCCACTTTCCACCCCCTGACTGCCCCCCTCAGAAACCCTGACCCATCTAACCCCCCCTGCTCCTTGTTTCCTTACTGTCCCCTCCCAGGACCCCCTGCCCCAACCCTCCCCCAGGATGCCACCTGCTATCCAATCCCCCCTGCTCCCTGTCCCCTGACTGTCCCCCGGCCCTTATCCACCGCCCAGCTCCCCAACAGGCTCCCTGAGACTTCCCACCCTATCCAACCCCCCCGTTCCCCGACCCCTGACCGCCCCGCCCCAGAACCTCCACCTCATCCAACCACTTCCTGTCCCCTGACTGCTCCCAGGACCCCCTACCCAACCCCTTACCATGCCGCTCAAAGTGGCAGGAGCTCACAGTCCCGCTGCCCATGCCATGGCATGGCTGCAGGGGTAGGGCACAGCAGGGGAGGGGCGGGGGGCTAGCCTCCCTGGCTGGGAGCTCAAGGGCTGGGTAGAATGGTCCCGCAGACTGGATGTGACCCGCAGGCCATAGTTTGCCCACCTCTGGTCTAGACCATCTCTGGCGGGTTTCCTCTAACCTGCTCTCATGATGGAGATTCCACAACCTCCCTCAGCTTTTATCTCAGAATCGCATTATAGTCCCAATTTACAAAGAGCCTTAGACACCTAAAATCCAGCCACCATTTTAGACACCATGATCCACAACTGTCCGCTTGGGTCACACGTATCCCTGTAGGTGCCTAAATTCACTCAGGACATAAATCTCTGTGTAAGTTCTCACACTGTTTAAGCTTCTGCCTCTGGACATGAAGAGTGCACTGCTGCCTCACTCTAGACGTTTGGGCAACTATCTCCCACCTGGGCCGCTGGCATCACATAAATTCGGGGGAGGAGCATCTAGCTCACCTGTAGGCCCTGATCCAGTAGACGTGCACAGAGGCCACCCAGGACTGAGGTGAGAGACGGGAAGGAGAAGAACCTTCCTCCTGGGCAGTGTGTGAACCACCCCTCTGCCCCCTGCCCCTCTCCTCGAGCCCCTGCCTGAGCTCTGAGCTCCCCATCAAGGCTGCTGCCCTCCCAGTGCCCCCAGCCCCCATGCCTAGCAGCAGCTGCCAGAGGGGTGTGCCAGTCACTTTTTGGAGCTGTCCGAGGAAAGCACTGACCCCCTGGCTCCCTGCACCCCAGCCCCCTGCCCCAGCTCAAAGCCAGCACCCTGCACCCAAACTCCCTCCCAGAGCCTGCACCCCAACCCCTGCCCCAGCCCAAAGCCCACACCCTCTCCCACACCCAAACTCCCTTCCAGAGCCTGCATCCCAGCCCCTGCCCCAGCCCAGAGCCCAAACCATCTCCAGCATCCAAACTCTCTCCCAGAGCCCGACATACCACATCTCCTGCACCCAAACTCCCTCCCAAAGCCTGCCCGGCTCCCGGACCCCAATCCCCTGCCCCTGCCTGGTGACAGTGAGTGAGGGTGGGGGAGAGCGAGTGATAGAGGGACGGAGCTGGAGTGAGCAGGGAGCAGGGCCTCAGAGAAGGGGCGGAGCAGGGAGCATGGCAATGGTCTTTGGGTTTGTGTCATTAGACAATTGGCATCGCTACCAGATGGGCATGTGGCAACCCTGGCCATACTGGAAGAGTACGCCCAGCAGCACAGCTGGCAGCACTGCCCAAGTGTCAGGCGGACTGTGTCTGCATGAGCGCAGCTTGTGAATGCCTGGGGGCCCATTGACTGTTCTGCCTTGGGGCCTGGAATTGCTGTCAGCGACCTGACCACTCCTATCTCCATTAAATCCTCACCTTTCACAGCTCCCTCCTCTCCCAGTTCTCCTCCTGCCTCGCTAATCACTGTCAGTATCTGTTCTGTTGGGTTGGTCTCTTCCTGTCTCCCTCTTTCACAGCACATCCCCCAAAGCCCAGTGCTAGTCCCTAGTGGTTCTTATGGACACTCGTGGCGTTAGATACCACCTCTATGCCAGTGACTCTCAAACTCTTGCTCTGCTAAAGATTGGTTCCAGGCATCTCATCCCACATCTCAGCCTGTCTGACATCTCTTTGTCGATGTCCAAAGTGCAACTTCAGATCAAAGCTCTTCTGGCCCCTCACAGCCCACCCCACTTTCTAGTTTCTTCATCTGTTTGGATAACACCACGAGCCCTCCCCGAGGCAGGGGGCTGTGACAGCTCTCCCTCCCTCCCTGCCTCCCATCCCACACACTGGGCTGCCCTGAGCCAGGTACCAGGATCTCTGCCCCTTCTGTGGGCCAGGAATTGTGGTCCTTAGGTGGGGTGTGAGGCCTGAGCTGGCTGCAGGGAGCCCAGAGCAGAGTGGGAGGCCTGGGGTCTGAGCCCTGCTCAAGGTGTCTCCTTATGGGAAGGGCCGGGGGGTATTTCCCCTGCCCTGGCTGGGAGAACTGCTCCATGATGTAGACCCAGGTCAGGGATTGGGTGAGGAGGAGAAAAAAAACTGTTCTGTATTTTTCATACACCCCAACATCTCCATCAGCCCAGTCACTCTAGACATTATCTCTGAGTCAGCCTCTCTCTAGGCCCCCACGTCCCAACGTCACCCCAGTCTCCCTGCTCCTGCGTCTATAACACACAGGGCCGGCTCTACGCACCAGCGTTCCAAGCATGTGCTTGGGGCGGCACTTTCCAAGGGGCGGCAGTCCAGTCCTGTCCCCTCCTTTTTTTTTGCTTGGGGCGCAAAAAGCCGGGAGCTGGCCCTGAACCAAGATGTTCCCAGTCAGCTGAGGCTTTCAGGCCGAGCTGGAACTGACACTGCAGTTCTGGCTGCAGTAGCTAGGTGGCACTCATGGCAGCCTGAGTTGCACAGGCTGGACTGCAGTTCATGCTGCCCTGAGCATCATCCCCCGGAGCTGAGTTCAGGGGCTCAGCTCCGGGGGACGATGCCCTCCAGCGGCAGAGCAGCCTGAACTGCAGTCCAGCCTGTGTGTGAGGAGCTGGGGAGGGAGGAAGCAGGGCCCGGCATGCAGGGAGGGGAGAGGGGTCTTGCTGTCACCGCTGCTCTGTTCTGAGTCTCCCCAGGGTGGCGCGGCTTTTCCCTGCCGGAGTGGGCTGTGCATGGCGCCGCCAGACTGGGCAGGGAGCGAGGATCCCGGCTCGCGGGCTGACAGGGCGAATGGCTGGGCAGCCCGAGCTGCCAGGGAACTGCCTCCCCTGGACCCAGCCCGCTGCCCGCCTCCCCCGTGCTGCCTGCCCTGGGCGGGGAGAGGCAGAGCCCAGCTCCGAGCAGGGCAGCGGGGAATACTGCCCTGCCAGGGGACCTACGCAGCTCGGGTACCTGAGGGTCAGTGTCTGTCCTCTCAGCTCTGCCTGCACAGGGCTGGGGAAGCAGCTGTCAGCGCCTGCCCCTCTCAGCCCTTGCACCCCCCATCCTATTCACAGCCCCTCCGCTTGTACCTTCTCCCATCGCTCCTTCACCGCACCCCTTACCCTTGTATGCTCCCTTCACCCGCACCTCTCCTCTTGTACCTTCCCCCAGCCCTCTCCTCCCGCACCTCCTCCCTTCCCCTGCACCTCTTCTCCCGCACCCCTCCTGATACCCCCTCTCCTCCTCCATTGTCCTCCATGAGTAATTCACACCCTGCTTCTCTGCCAGTGTAGATCCCCCAAGCACCCCCACAGCCGCTCCTCTACCTGAACCCTCTTTACTAGATCCTCACCCCTTTCCGGGTACAAGGTTTGAGGGTTAGTCCCTATGCCTTCCATGTGCATTTGGAGCACTAAAAATGGGGTTGCAGGGGACAGAGGGGGGTGTGAGATTAGTACTAAAGTGAAATAAAAATAGGAGAAACTGTTTGATCCTCACTGAAAGTGTAAACGGGGATTGCTGTGGTGAATGAGGAGGTCACGTTTTGGGGGGCGGAGCCCAGGGCTGGGGCAGCAGGAGGTGCAGGTGAGGGGGAAGAGAGAGCCCAGGGCTGGGGTGGCAGGGGGTGGGAGAGGGCACTGGTGTGGGGGGAGAGCCCAGGGCTGGGGGGCAGCCAAAATTTTTTTTGCTTGGGGCAGCAAAAAACCTAGAGCCGGCCCTGATAACACGTCACAGATCCAGCCTCTTGTGTCTGTCCCAACAGCCCAGGCTCTTGTTCACCTCATCACCTCACACCTCCGCTGCTGTGATCTCCTCCTGCCCGACCTTAACACCAGCTGCTTTGTCCTCTCAGCTCTATCCAAAGCACGGCTGCTAGTTTCAGCCCTCAGGCTTGTCTCTCCTGCCACATCCACCACTTAGTTCCACTGAGGCCCCTCCAGCACTGCTCCAGCACAAGCTCCTTGTCTTTGCCTTTAGGCCTCTCACTCAACATTAAGTCCCATCCTGTCTGAGCGATTGGCGCCACCTTCCCTCTTCCAGCGATAGCCGGATCCAGGGGTGGGCCAGCAGGGCCGGTTTTAGGGGTGGACGTGCAGGGCCAGTTCCAGGGGCGGGCGCGTAGGGCTAGTTTTAGGGGTGGCCAGCAGGGCCGGTTCCAGGGGTGGGCACGCAGGCCCGTCATCCCCGGCACCACTTCCAGGGGGAGCTGTACTGCTGCTGGGCTTTTCATTTTATTTTTTCTCCTGGCAGCCTAGGTAGGGTGACCAGATAGTAAATGTGAAGAATCAGGACACTTTTTTTTGTGCGGGATCGGGGGGGATAGTTGCATTTATAAGACAAAGCCCCTAATATTGAGGTGTCTGGTTACCTGCCTGTCTGCTTCTCCCTTAAACACCTCAGTGTTTTCTCTCACTCCCAATCCATGTACAGAAAAACATCCCCTCAGTATTTGTAAAGCTGCCCCCTTCTCTCTTCAGTCCCTCCTCCAAACCCAGCCGTGCTGCACCCCCTGGAATCTCTCCTGGCTGGACACGTGGTCAGCCAGGCCCTGAGTGTGTGTGTACAGGACCTAGCACCATGGGGCCTGGCACACTGTGTGCAGGACCTAGCTCAGAGAAGCCTGGCCCTGAGTGTGTGTGTGTGTGTGTGTGTGTGTGTGTGTACACAGAATCTAGCACAGTGGGGCCCACCCATGAATGTGTGCACAGCACCTAGCCCTGAGTGTGTGTGTGCAGGACCTAGCATAGTGGAGCCCGCCCATGAATGTGTGCACAGCACCTAGCCCTGAATATGCGTGTGCAGGACCTAGCATGATCAGGCCTGGCCCTCAGTGTGTGTGTGCAGGACCTAGTACAATCAGCCTTGGCCCTCAGTGTGTTGTACAGGTCCTAGCACCATGGGGCCTGGAACTGTGTATGTGTACAGGATGTAGCCCAGTGGGGCCTGGCCCTGAGTGTGTGCATACAGGACCTACCACAGTGGGGCCTGGCCCTGAGTGTGTGTGTACAGGACCCAGCTCATTGGGGCCCAGGCCTGAGTGTGACCTCTAGATGCTACTGGAATGCAAATAACAATGTGCAGTGGGGCAGGAGACTGGAGTTATGGACTAAGGTTGGGCTTAAAGGTGTGTGTCTGTGTCTGTGCAGAGGACGGGGGCAGGTGGGTAAGGGGTTTGCAGGGACCAGTGTGGCACGGCCAGAGACAAGTAATGACATGGAGCCAGGAAGCCCTGCTCTCTGGGCCAGGTTTACCTGTCCAGTCTCTGAGGTTTATAATGCAGTAGATATAACAGATGGGGCAGGACAGCTTCAGTCCATTCACCCATAAGAAGCCGGCTCCTGTGCTGTGCTCTGCTTAGTGCCTTATGGGCAAATCTTTCAAAACATTCGTATCACTAGTGAGGGAGACGTCTCTTTTAGCTTGACTGTTGCCCATTAAGTTTTGTGACTCAACATTAACTCCCGATGTCTTTAACTTTCCAGCGGAATACGAGGCAGCGAAAGGTGAGGGCATTTGTACTAGTTGTGATTATGCTTTAAATTGGAAAAGGAACACTCAGAGCTGTGTGTGCAAAGACGTGTTAGTGTAAAACATTAATGTGTTACTGAGACGGGTAACGTACACGACAAGGGGAAATCCAGATATTACCCAGACATAATGGATGGGAAATTTGTGGCATTGAAATATGAATATTAACAGTTTTATTTTTCACAACATTAACCCTTGGAAATACCCTTAAAAAGCAAGCAAACAAACATCCCTTACTGACGTCTGAGAGACCCTGTAACAAGAACAATGATTCTTTTATACCAATAGGGCCCAGCCCGGTGAGCTCTCCATGGATGTTCTCCTGCACCCATAGGTCTCCTTGGAGCAGGATTGGGCCCTGTTGGCTTCCACACATACACGGCAGCTGTAGGATCAGGCACATGGGTCTGATCCCATTGAAGCTGGCAGGAACTGTAGGTGCTCATCACCCCTTGGGGTCACCCAGCATCACCCAGATGATGGACACACTTATGAGGGAAGAGTTCTTTGAGCAGCAGGCCCAGGTTCTGTGCTTGGCCAGGACCTGCCTGGGGTTTGGGCAGCGACGGAGCTGGTTATGGCTCCCTGGTTCTCGGCTGCCCCAGGGGTTGCTCTAATTCACTCCAGCTGGCCGTGGTCCCTGAGATTTGGTGATGTTCCCTGCCCTGCCCCATCACACACACCCCAGCCCCTCCCAGCCCCAACACTCCCCCTACACCAGGATGGCGGGGGCAGTTGACACTGGAGCCAGTTATGCTGCCTTACCCTGGCTGGGCTCTCCCTCCGGCAGGGGAATTCTCTGATGTCCAGGGCCTGCTTCCAGCCAGTCTGCACCACCCCTGCACATAGTGACCAGGGCAGGGCAAAGAACCGGGCCCTTTATCTGCCCTCTCGACTCACTTGAGTGATCCCCACAGGTGCGGCCCCATTAATTTCTGGGGGGAAGGTTTTCAGGATCAGATGCAATAAAGGAGAAATCATATCTATTGACTAGGAGCCCAATCCTGCTGTCCTTACTCAGGCAAAATTCTCACTGAAGCCAATGTAATGCGGGGTTAGAACTGGGCACTTTTGTTACTGAGAATCTCTCCTGTTGATTCATTTATGGTCTTTTTTCCCTTTTCTCTCCTCTCGTTCCCATGGACCTTCTGGCAGAACTAGGTAAGCTGTTTCTGGTTGTGTGGTTTGTTTTTCACAGTATGTGACTTGCTGAGGCTGGATTTCATTTGTGTAAATTCTCATTTCTGATTATTTCAGGACTCACCAGAGCCCAAGGATATGCAGGTAACTAACATTGATACTGCCGCAGTCACTCTCAGACCCATTCCTCTGGGATGCTCGGTCACTGCTCACTGTTCTTACAGCTCTCAATATCTAAGGGGTCGGACAAAATGTAATTGTCTGTGTGAAACTTTGAGGAGCTTGGTTATTCACCCCCACCCCAGGGTACCTGCTGGGTGCAGGGGTCAGCTGGTGCAAACAGATAATTGGTTAAGTGCTCGCTGTTGCTATTTTATAGCCTCTAGTTACTCCATTGTTTATTTCAGTCTTGGCCATTTTTTGGCAGAAACATCCAGCTGATGAGCTTATCCAGCCCTGCTGGATGCAGTGGCAGAGTGTGTGTGGAGGGCAGGACGGCAGCTGGTGGCTCTAGAAGGGTTGCTGGGGTAAGGAACAAGGAATTTAAACCTGTCCCCACACTTTGGGCTTCTCAGCATGGGGAAGAGCCCAGAGTAGCTAGTGTGGAATATTCTGCACTTGTATCTTCCAATGGGGATTAACCCAAAGCAGACAAGGGCACTCTTAGCATGGAATCAGAGTGTTCACACAGGCAGCTAGTGCTGATTAGATGTTCTGCACTAGCTACTCAGGGCTTTCCCCCATGTAGACAAGTCCTTAACATTACTTCCAAGCAGAGGTGAAAGTAAGACAGGGTGCCCTGGTGCAGTGCACTGGTAAGAGATTGGCTGACTGGGGGCAGGACTCTGAATGCTGCCGGCAGGGTAACACTGGGCTGTGATGGGCATGGGCAGCCCATCCCTCCCTTCTGCCCGCTCCATCCCCTTCTATCCTCCTCTCCCGCAGGAGCCGAAACCACCCCACCATGACTCCCAGCGCCAGACAACCAGGGGCAGAGGGGTGAAGCTCCAGCCCGAGCCAGCACACACAGTCCCTAGGTGGTACTGCCCCAAGCTCCCGCCCTGACCTCCCTTCCCAAGGGGCAGTTGCCATAGGACAGTACCTGTAAGAAATCTAAGTTACTTTCATACCTGCTTCCAAGGGAAAGAGGAGAAGCCTCCCACCAGGTCCCTTCCCAGGGACCACAAGCCCTGACTACCCCCTGCTGTGACAAACCTGTGCCTAGATCTGCTGGTTCCTAGGTCAGCACTTTACCCACAAGAGCATCCGTTCACTACCCCGATAGCAGACAGGACACTGGACTGGCCAGGGAGGGGCAGTGACAGGGGAGAGCTTGGAGAGCAGAGCCCCGTAACACCAGGGGACTGTCACAGAGCTTCTGTCTCACGTGCTACCATAGGACATGGACCTTGCACACATGAACTGTGCTAGTGCCCAGTGCCTGGTTATGTGAATTAAAGCAGCACAGGAGTGTGGGGAGCAGTCAGAGCTGGGAAGTGGGTGAGAGCAGGGGGTTCTGAGGCAGGAAGAAGGAGGAGGTGGTTGGATGATGCTCAGCAGCAGGGAGTTTGTTCGGGGTGTAGCGGGAGAAGGGAACAAAGGTGGAAGGAGGGTGAGTGGGGCTGGTAGTAGGGGAGGAGCAGGAGGTGTCAGGTGAGGGGTGAGCAGAGCAGAGCCTGAGGGGTGGGGGCAAGGAGTGGAGCCAGTGAAGGGGACAGCAGTGGGTGTGAGGGGGCCTGTAGCCTGATCTATAGATTCTATATTGATTATACTGATTACTTACGAATTTGTAGTTGTCACTTTGTGGGTTGACTGGTTTTTCTCCCAAGATTAGGAGCAAAGTCACAGACACCCCAGCTCAGGAAGGGAGACAGAGATGCTATAGAACGTCCATTGGCACTTTCATATACTTAGATAATTTTTTGCAGAAGAGCCTAAAACGTGAGCCATTGTTTTTTATGTGGTGGGGCAGAGTGACGAGGAGGAGGAGTTGGTGGCAACAATCAGGACAGAATGGCAGGGCAAGGCTAGAGTCAGGAAGGCCAGATGCTTCTTCCGGGTTATTTCAGACCCCTGCCACTGCCAGCCCTGCTTCCCTCCCCGCCCTTGCTGCCCCCAGCCCAGCGCAGTCTAAGGCCACGGGGACCTGGGCAGGGCTCGGCTCTTGGGGCCATTCCACATCCCTGGCCCCTGAACCTGTCGGGATCCTGAGCCCATCTCCTCGATGCCTCATTCTAGGGAATCTCCAGCCCCTGGGGAGCCTCTTACCTCCTGCCCCCGCATCCCCACAGCTGCCCTGTCCTGGGCAGGGTCCTAGGCCCTGAGAGACTCGCTGGCTGCTCCCAGCTGGCCAGGCCTGGGGTCTCCAGCAGGGCCATTGGTTCTGGTACTGCACTCGTTGCCAGAGCTCCCAGCCCTTGACCCAGCCGAGCCTGTTGTCCCAGCGCTGACTCCTCCCCTGCAGGTGGGGACACTGCTGCTCTCAATCGCTGAGCCCCTCTCTCTGCCACTGCTTCTGCTGCTGTGCTCGCAGGCTCAGTTCATGCCAGGGCCAATGCGGCACTGCTGGGGCTGCTCCTTCCCTTGGCACCTGGACTCTCTATGTCTGGAGCAAATGAGTGGGCAGGGACCTGCTCAGAGAGACACACCTTGTGCTGCACCCAGAGACAGAGACCAGCCAGGACTGTGCAGCAAAGTGCCACTATGCTGGGATTAACCCTTTCCTTCCACCCACCCCAGCAGCCCCGGCCGGTCAGTGCCACTCGACTGCCCGCACTCAGACCCCAGGGACCCTGGTCAGGCAGCTCAGTGGAGTCGCTGGGTGAATGTGGGGGGCAGTAACCAGGGCTCCCTGCACCCTAGGGTCCCCATGTGCAATGGGGAAAGACCCACACTGTCACACAGCCCTTAGGGGCTGGGCAGTAAGTGTTATTATTGATATAGAGCCCACACGTGAGCCAGGCACTGCAGAGACAGAACAAGGGGCTGCCAGCCCCAAGGGGCTCCTTGTCTGAGTGTGGACAAGGCCCCGCAAGGGCAGCAGCAAACACTGAGATGGTGCAAGGATCCCAGTGCACTCTTGAGCCTGTCTGGCTGGGTCTGACAGAGTATTGTAGTAACCCTGCTGGCTCCGTGCTGGGTCCTGGATCACCCTCAGTTCAATATCAGCCATCGGGGGCTCAGTACCCCCAGGGCACCGAATCATACAATATCAGGGTTGGAAGAGACCTCAGGAGGTCATCTAGTCCAACCCCCTGCTCAGAGCAGGACCAATCCCCAACTAAATCATCCCAGCCAGGGCTTTGTCAAGGTTGACCTTAAAAACCTCTAAGTAAGGAGATTCCACCACCTCCCTGGGTAACCCCCAGGTGCTTCATCACCCTCCTGGTGAAAAAGTTTGTCCTAACATCCAACCTAAACCTCCCACACTGCAACTTGAGCCCATTACTCCTTGTTCTGTCATCTGGTACCACTGAGAACAGTCTAGATCCATCCTCTTTGGAACCCCCTTTCAGGTAGTTGAAAGCAGCTATCAAATCCACCCTCATTCTTCTCTTCCACAGACTAAATAATCCCAGTTCTTCAGCCTCTCCTCATAAGTCATGTGCTCCAGCCCCCTAATCATTTTTGTTGCCTTCTGCTGGACTCTTTCCAATTTTTCCACATCCTTCTTGTAGTGTGAGGCCCAAAACTGCACACAGTACTTCAGATGAGGCCTCACCAACGTCGAATAGAGGGGAATGATCAAGTCCCTCGATCTGCTGGCAATGCTCCTACTTATACAGCCCAAAATGCCTTTAGCCTTCTTGGCAACAAGGGCACACTTTTGACTCATATCCAGCTTCTCATCCACTGTAACCCCTAGGTCATTTTCTGCAGAACTGCTGCCTAGCCACTTAGTCCTTAGTCTGTAGCAGTGCATAGGATTCTTCCATCCTAGGTGCAGGACTCTGCACTTGTCCTTGTTGAACCTCATCAGATTTCTTTTGGCCCAGTCCTCTAATTTATCTAGGTCTCTCTGTATCCTATCCCTACCCTCCAGCGTATCTACCACCCCTCCCAATTGAGTGTCATCTGCAAACTTGCTGAGGGTGCAGTCCACACCATCCTCCAGATCATTAATGAAGATATTGAACAAAACTGGCCCCAGGGCCGACCCTTGGAGCACTCCGCTTGATACCGGCTGCCAACTAGACATGGAGCCATTGAGCAGGGAGAGCAGGCTCAGAGACTGCCGCAGGCAAGAGGGAACAGCTTGGGAGCTGGGATGCAGAGGCCAGGAGTCAGGTGGGAGGCACCACCCTGTGCTCAGTGCTCAGTTGCTCCAGGTTCTCACTCAAGGAAACAGGCTCCATTGGGCCCAAGCAGACAGACTGGAGAGAGCAAGGCTCTGTCAGCCTGGGGAACGGGCAGCAGTTCTGTTAAATGGGGGCCAGTTGTGCAGACTCATCATGGGGTGGCTCCCCCATGTTCCCCGTCATCTGGCTCTGGGTGGCCCTGCAATGGTCCTGCCTCCGTTTACTCTCTTCAGCCTTCCTTAAACTTCTCCTCACAGTCCAAAAGGGCTGAGACAAAAGTCCCCTGCTGGGGTCCACACTTAAGTCCAAGTAAACCCCAAAATAAAATCTTTTCCTTTACTCTGCTCCAGCCTCTGGCTCCAATTCAAGGTCCTCATTCTCCTTGAGTCAGGAGCCCCCAGCCCTCAATCCTGGAGCTGGGTTCAGTTCAGACTGTACCTTTGTTTCCTGCAGCCCTCACCTGCAGGCCTCTGTCCTCATACAGCTGCTGTTTCTATCAATGTTGTCTCTGGGAGCTCCTCCCATTTAGAGGAGCTCCTCTCTCTAGGTGCACCCCTTCCAGGCTCTTTGCTCTGTGAGCTCTCCTGGGATCCCCTCTCCTCAGCAGCTTCCTGTTTTTGGGTTCCGTCCAGCAGAGGCCTGGTAACTCTTTATCGGACTTATTAGCTGTTGAGCTGCCAACCAGCCACCTAGGGATTTAATTACTTCCAGGTGGGGCTGGGTTGCCTGGGTCTCCCTTACAGCAGCCTGTCACAGGTAGGCTGGTCCCTGACTCCCCTTAAAGGGCCAGCTCCCATGACCTCCCTTTCCCCAGTCTACCTAAAGGTAGGCTTGACCGTGGCTAACACTTGGTTATGTTCTGCAGCCAGGGGCACTTCCTGTCCTTCTGCCACAAGGAAACCTACAAGGCCCTTGGCCATATTTTCATTCTTGTCACTGAATTGTGAAAAAAATGAGAAGACCAGGAGTTGTGTTCCCCACAGTCCTGTGTAGCTCATGTGCTGGGCAAAACCCCCCATAGTCTTCAGCATGGGCTAGTTCAGAACAACTTGTACTCTGTGAGTCAGGCCCTCTGGCCATAGCAGAAGTAGGCCATAGCACCAGGCTTCCACCATTGCCGTCATGCTGCTGTAACAGATACGTGCTGGCTACAGAGCCAGATACACACCAGATGTGCTCATCACAGGGCCCTTTAATGCTCTGCCAGGTATGGCTGAGGTTAGCGTAAATAAGGTCTGTTACACAGAGCCCCACCTAGTTACAAGGTCCCTCCAACAGCTGCCTCCCAGGTCACACTCACACAGGTGCCTTTGGAGTTAAGTTTGTCTTTCATTCAGAGAGCTCCTGATTAGCATCTCTAATTATTACTGAGCATAGCTTTTTTCCCTGCAGCCTTCAGTAAATGAGCTCTGGGAGCACATTTCAGATCCTCTTTTGTCCACATGGCTGGGTGTAATGTTAGCAGCTGGCAAAATGCCTTTCTGCTGCTCCCCTTTTCCTGTAGGATGGACTTCGGTTTAGCCCAGCTCTGATTTGGGCTTTGTGTTGCTCTTCCAGGTCTGTGGGGGGAAAAGTCCCCAGTCTCTTCCTTTTCTATTTCAACTTCCTCTTGGACATGTGTTTTATGGTGGCTTTTCCCTCAATCAGGTGGAATCCCCACTTCAGACAGTCCATCTTTCACGCGATGGGCCTGTACCTCTGCACCCACCACAGCGCTGTGCTTATCTCCAGCCGGCTGGCGTAGCTTGCTGCCCAGCTGATCTGTTTTCCGGAGAAGCTGTGCCTGCTCTCTGACAGAATTTCATCTCTTTCCACAAGGCCTCTGGGCTTTCCTGCTTCGTATGCGTCTCAGAGCTGAGCTTCATTCCACACTTGATCTTAAGCTGGTTCTGGAGATTAATCAGTTCCTTCTGCAACAACAAACACTGCTGTTCCCCCGTCACCTTCCAGTGGTGAGATGGACTCTTTCCAGTGCTCCTGCTCCCGCTGGATGGCTTGGGCTGAGATCCAGTCCCTTGTTAGAGCATCTCCTCTAGCTCCTGCAGCGCCTCAGCCTTTGGCCCTGGAGGGTGCTCAGCTGTGCAAGGCCTTTTGTCCTGCTCCCCTCAGCTCCAGCAACCTTTTCCTCTAGCTCTTCCGAGTCCATTAGTGAGTGGGTTTGTTGGGTTGCTGTAGAGGATACGGCCACTAGTGCAGCTTCCTCGGTGGCCAGCACCTCTGTATCTGTGCCTGTTGACATCCAGCCTTTCAGTGCGTAATCCACTTGTTCCGCTAAAAAGCCTCCAATGGACACCCGCAGCATCACTGCACTTCCCTCTGTAAATGCAGCCTCCTGGTGGTTTATTGCTGGGCTCTCTCTTATCCCACACACCAGAGCCCTCAGCCTGCACCTCTGTCCCCTCCTGAGCCATCAGCTTTAGTCTGTCTAGTTCTTTAACTTATTCCAGGAGCTGTTCCTTCTCCTCTATTGGGAAACATCTTCATTTGATCTAAGAGGTGTGATTCCCAGCTCATGTAGACATAGCTGAGCTAGCACTGAACAATAGCCATGCGACCAGGTGGCAGCTTCAGCTACTGCCTGAGTAGAAACCCGCCCAGCCCCCTTGGTACGTGCTCAGGCAGCTGGCCCGAGCTGCCCTTCCTAGCCAGGCTAAACTGCTTCAATTAGCATGCTAGCTTCAGTGTGCTGGCCTGAGAATAGTTAGTGCAGGGACGTTTACATGAGCTGGGAATCTCACCTCCCAACTCAGTTGCAGACACCCTCTGTTTCCAGTTTGCCAGGTTTCTTCCTTCTAAATGGTGTGGCAGACTCCTGTGTCCCAGCAAACCCTGCTCCAGTTTCTCAGCCACACCAGTCACATCCTGTAGCCCTTTTCTGGACCCCTCCTTCACAATGCCTAGGGCTTGTTCAAGCCCCCACAGTTTTGGCTCCTGGGTAACTTTTTCCTCTGCATGGCTCATTTCCTACCTTGGCTGCCTAGAGACTGCTGTTCCCCAGCTCCCTGATGTTTTGCACCTCCAGTGGCTAAACTATTCTGGTCTCCAGGTGCTGCTTCTTCTCTAGGGCCAGGGCTCCTTGAGTAGGGGTATTGGCAATTCCAACTGCCACTTCCTCCCTGTAGGGTGGTGCCTGGTGCTTGATGCGTTCAGCAGTTGTGAGTTTCTCCTGCATTTGAATAGTCTCATCAGTCCTTCACTTATGCAGGGTGCTGGTGCTTTATCTCCAATGGCTGGGTTTCTTGGGAGCTAGAACAGAATTTCTTCTGCCGAATGCCCTGTTTCTTTTTCAGTGCCTTGACCTGTTTGCTCTTTGTAGCCTCAACCTGGTGGTTTCTCTCCTGCTCTGTGAGTAGCTCTTTCTGCCTGTCCTCTGGTCACTGGGTTTGCTCCTGTTGATTGGCCAGTTTCAGTAAGAAAACCTGCACCTGGGCCTGCAAATTACAGAGCTGTTCAATAGCCCTGTCAGAGCTCTAGTAACACCCCTCTCCTGGGACCACCAGAAATGCCGAATCACATTTAGCTTCTGCCTTGGCTCCCTGGGCCCAGAGAGCCGGCTGTCGCCTAGAGCTGCTGATTGGATCATTTTCCAAGGGAGTCAGTTCAGGTTCTTGGGGGAAGCTACTCAAATGCCCCCAGTTCCCAAGCTTTGAATCTGGAAGTGAGGCTAAGGTATCCCTGGTAAGCAGCAGGACATCTGAAACCCATGGCTGGCGTCTCCCTCTGACGCTTATACCCCAGCGCCTGCTTTCTTAGCAACCTATTTTACCAGTACTAGAAACTCTCACTGCCCATCACAACAGCCTCTCTGCCCCAAATGCAAAGTTCTTGTAGAGCAGCATCTTTTTATGTGTCCCTTTTCCCTGCAGTGAAAACAAATTAACCCTGGGGGAGGGGGTCACTCTTTCCAGCCCAAAATGGGGTTCCCAGAGTCCTGGGCCTGACCTCCCCATGGCAGGATGTCTTTAATAACCTGGGACTTCCCTGTTCCCCAAGTGTTCTAGGAAACCAGGCCAGTCTCCCCGTCCTTGCTTCTGGAGGCAGCCCCATCTTATGTGCCTGTCCTGCCCACAGTCAGTGCACAGCATTGGACCAGCCCTGTCTGTGATGTGTCAGGGTGAGTCAGGGTGACTTTTTCCAGTCACCGACCCTCCTCAGTGCATCGCTGTGGGTGCCTGGGCACTTCCAGCAATGGGAGTTGGAACACCATGGCTGTTGCTCCCCTCCAGACACCAGCTTGGGAGAGTGAATGTCCCTCCAGCATGAAAGATGTCTGTGTCGTTCTGCTCTCTCAGCCCTCCTGGGCAAGTCTCAGAGCCGCGGTGACAGACATTGGCTTGTGCTACAGCATTAAACACAGCTGTGTAGATGTTGTGTCTAGGGCTGGAGCCTGGGTTTGAAGCCCCCACTTGCTCCCTGGCCTTCAGAGCCCCAGCTCCAGCCTGAGCCAGAAGGTCTGAACGGCTCTTTTTAGCGCCATAGCAGGAGCCTCACAAACCTCAGTCTGTTCTTCCGGCTCTGAGACTCGCTGCTGCGGGCTGTGCAGACAAACCCAGAGTATCTCCCAGAGTCTGGGTGTGAAAGTTCCCAGCGTGTCTGACCCAGGGCAGGTTAATGAGAGCGAGAGAGGTGGCTGGTACAGTTGTTAGATGGAGACACCTGAGCCCTGTGGCTCTGAGACGGACTCGGTGACCATTATCCTTTCTAGGAGACGTGTAGATGCAGCTGCAGAGGGTCTGTGCAGCTCACAGAGTCCAGGGGACAAATCGCTCTGAGCAGAGAGTTCAGGCTGGAGCCGAGACTCCATTTTCAGCCTGGTATTTGGGGTAAGATCAGGAGCTGCGGGGGGTAGGGAATTTTTCTACCCAGGGCAAATTTAACGGCAGCTCTGGGGTGTTTCATAGCCAATGTCCTGAGCCTGTAACTCTGCGTTGCTGGGGATGTTGATAGTCACTTACTGCAAGTCACTGGGGTTTGGGCTCCTAAGTTGCTCTGACAGGTTTGAAGTGGAGCTGGGTGAAACGTTTTGGACAAATAGTTTATTTGCTGCAAAATATTATTTTGGATCAATTGAAACTTTGCAAGTCCATGTTGAGTTTGCTGAATGGTTTGAATGAACATAGGAAGGTGCCACCACTTCCCTTCTAGCCTTTAGCCCAGTGGCTGGGCCCTCCGCTGGGAGCTCCAGGTTCAATTCCCCCCTGTGATATGTGGGGCAGGAATTGGAATGGAGGTGTCCCCCTCTCAGGTGAGGGCTGGAACTGCTGGGCTCTGAGTGTCTGACGTGGGGCTTCCTCAGTCTCTCCTGCTGAGGACACCCCCTGTCTAAACACTCCTGTGGACCTGGGGCAGAGCATGGGAATGAGAATGACTCTGCAGCCCAGTGGGTCGGGCTTCACCTGGGAGCCCAGAGTCCAGCTCCCCTGCCCCAGTGACCCTGTAATTATTGATCCATAACCCCAGTGAGGGGAGGGGTTACGGCCCCTGGCACAGCAGTGCCTCAGCCATGTTGGTGCCCCCATGCAAACTCCTAGAGCAGACGCGCTGCATGGGTGTGAACTGGGACTGGCCGCTGGTGCAGCTTCTCCCAGATGGAGGGGGCAGCAAGTGAGGAAATCCCCCCTCCCCTTCTCACTGCCCCAACCTCATTAGTAATGGCCCCTGTTCCCCCCATTACTCAGTTACACCTCCAAGCATCCCCCATGCCCCACTTTACTGCCCCCACCCAGGAGCTAAGGCCAGATCCACTTCCCATGGCCTTGGGGTGGGGCTGGGCTGGGCAAGGAAAGGGGCTGACTGTGGGGTTTGCCTGGCTGGAAGGTGGTGCCCGTGGGGCCGGCCGGCATGGAGTGTCCCAACTCCACCCTTGTGGCAGGGCTACGTGGCCAGTGTGTGTGGGGAAGGCACTGACCTGCTCTTAGTAACAAACCAACCACACATGGCCCCAAAGCAACAGAGGTGCAAGCCTGCCCGCTTCATCCCTCTCTGCCCCCGGGCACCTGCCAATCTCCTCTGCCCCTAGCTCCTGCCCCTCCCTTCCCTTCCCTCAACCTATGTGCCCACCTGACCCCTGCTTTTATCTTCCATGGCTCCACTTTGCCCCACCCTCTCCCTTCACCTCCTTTCTACTCCCATAGTTCCCTCTCCACCCACTTTGTCACATGCCCCCTGCCCTGTCACATGCCCCTGCCCTCCACCTACCTCTGCCCCCCTGGAGCCCACCTCCATGCTGCCCTCCACCTACCTCTGCACCACTGGAGCCCACCTCCATCCTGCCCTCCTGGGCTGGCACCTGTCCCCTCTTCCAAACACTCTTTGCACCTGGTGCCTACCCATCACTTCACTCCCCCACTCCCTGGCCTCTGCTCTCCCCTTTTCCCCCTGCTCACAAATCCCAGCTCTCCCCTCACCCCCATCTGTGCCTAGTGCCCACCCCATCTTTCACCCTCCTCTGTTGTCCTGGCTCCTGCTCTTCTCACTCCCCTCTGTGCTCCTGGCACATGCTCCTCTCTACATCCTCTCTGCCCCCCTGGCACCCACCCTTCCCTCACCCCCCTGTGCCCAGCTCTCCTCTAACCCCACTCTGACCCTCTGGCTCCTGCCCCTTCCCAAGCCCGTCTCCTAACACCCTCTACCTACCTGCCCTGCCTCTCCCCTCACTCCTCTCTGCCCTCTGGTGCCCACCCCTCCCTCCTCAGCCTTCCTTGTGTCTGCCCCTCTGCTCACCTCCCTCAATCCCCCTGTCACCTGCCCCTCCCCTTTCCCCCTTTCCTCTCTGGTGTCCACCCCCCTCCACACCATCCTCTGCCCCCATCACCCATGACTCCATTCCCTGCCTCCCTGGTGCCTACCCTGCTTTCACATCATCCTGCTTCTAGCACCCACTGCTCCCCTCCCCCTTCCCTCCTTTTGCCTGTCCGGTCCTTTCCGCCTTCTGTCGCCCAGCACCTGTCCCTCTCCTTGCCCCTCTTGCACCCACCTCTTACCTTGCTGTCTGTACCCCCCAATGCCTCCTCTTGCCCCTTGTTGGCCACAGTGCCTGCCCCTTTCCATGCCGCACCACTGTCCTCTTGGTGCCTGCCCCTACCCCATTGCTGCCTGCCCATCTGCTTGTCCCCTCTACCCCCTGACTTTCACCCCTCTCCTCATGCCCCTCTAGCCCCCCTGGCACCCACTCATTCCCTTGCCCTCCCACCCCGTGATGACCACCCTTCCCTCAATCTTCATTTGCCCCAGTGCCTGACCCATCACATGCTACACCACTGACCCCCAGTGCCCACCTCTCCCCCACTCTGTCCTGTCAGTGCCTGTCCCTGACTCCATCCCTCCCCTCACCCTCTGGCACAAGCCCCTTGCCCCCCCATCCCCTGGCGCCTGCCTCTTCCCTTGTACCCCCTCCCCCTGCCACCTTCCCCTTAGTTTTTCCCCCACCCCTCCTGTCACCCCCCTCTGCCTCCCTGACACCTGCACCACTCACCCCTCTCTAGTGCCCTGGTACCAGCCCCTTTGTCCACTTTTCTGCCCCCCCTGAGGCCCATCTCTACCCTCGCCCCCATCTGCCTCCATGATGCCCAGCCCTACCCTTGCCCCCTCGGCCTGCCTGGTGAAAACCCCTTCCCTTGAACCACTTTGGGCCTCTGGTGTCAGACCTTCCTTCCCCTTCATCTCTGCCCCCCTGGTGCCCACCCCTCCCCACACCCTCTCCTTACCTCTGGGTCCCACCCCTCCCCTCATCCTCCCTCTGTCCCCTGGTGCCCACATCTCCACACCCTGTGCCCCCCTAGGGCCTGCCCTTCTCCACACCCCACTTTCTACCCCCTGTGTGCACCTTTTCCCTTCCCCCACTCTGCCTCCTGGTGCCCACCCATCTCCTGTCTCCCCTCCTTACATCTGCCCCTCTGCTCTGCCCCTGCATCCCTCCTGGTGACTAGCCCTTCCCCCGACCCACCAGCACCCACCCCTACCATCATGCCCCTCTCCCCCTGATGGGAGCCCCTTCTCTTGGTCTCCTGTTTCCCCCTGGGGTCTGCTCCACCCTTTGCCCCCCCTTGTCCCTCTGGCATCTGCCCTACCCCTCACTCCTCTTCCTCTCCTTGTCACCTGCACTTTCTCCCTCTTCCTTTTCCCCTGGTGCCAGCCCCTCCTTCTACCCCCCTCTGCCTTCCCACTACCTGCCCCACTCCTCCTCCCCACCCCATTGGAGCTCCCCCCATTCCTTCACACCCCTGGTGCCCGCCCCTTCCCTTGCTTCTCTGTTCCCCTGGGGTCCGTCCCCTTCTTCTGTGCTGGCACCCACCCCTCCCCTCAACCCCCGCAGTCCCCTGGAACCTGCTCTTCCCTTCCCCCACCCCGTCCTCCTGGTGCCCTCCACTTCCCTTGCCCCCCCCGCACTTGTGTCTGCCCCTCCCCTCCCCTTGCTCCACCCTTCACCCCCGCAACCCCTTTGAATCTGTCCCCCTTCACTCTCCCTGCCCTCCTGATGCCGGCTCCTCTTGCCCTCCATTGCCCTTGTGCCTGCCCCCTCTGCCCCTCCCCCACGGACCTGTCACCTGCCCCTCCCCTTTCCTGTCCCAGCATTAAGTTGTCCCCTCCCCCATCCCTCTGCTGCCCTCCCCTCCCTTACCCCACTGACACCTTCCCACCCCCTCCCCTGGCATCTGCCATTTCTTCACAGCCAGATGGGCCCTGACTCCTCTCAGGCAACCGCTCCCCACCCCGCGCACAGTGATTAACGGAGACGCAGGTTAATTTCCCTTCAATCCCCGTGACCAGCCCCTGCCCGCAGCCCTGACTCTGTGACTCTCTCCCCAGTGGACGTGACTCTGGATCCAGACACGGCAAATCCCAGACTCGTCCTGTCTGAGGATCGGAAACGTGTGAGAGACAGAGACAAATGCCAGGATCTGCCCGACAACCCTGAGAGATTTGATCCTTGTCCCTGTGTCCTGGGTGCTGAGGGGTTTGTGGGCGGGAGGCGTTACTGGGAGGTGGAGGTGGGAGACAAGACAGGCTGGGACCTGGGGGTTTGTAGGGAATCTGTGCGCAGGAAGGGGCTGGTCAGAGTCACACCTGGGAATGGACACTGGGTCGTGGTGCTGTGGTATGGGGAATACCAGGCCCTCACCTCCCCCCCGACCCCCCTCCCCGTGAGCGCCAGGCCCAGCCGGGTGGGGATTTTCCTGGATTATGAGGCGGGCGAGGTCTCGTTTTACAATGTGACTGACAGGTCCCATCTCTTCACTTTCACTGGCACCTTCTCCGGGAGGCTCCGCCCTTATTTCTGTCCCTGGTTCATCGCTGGGGCTACAAACGCGGCTCCCCTGACAATCTGCCCGGTCCCAGCTCAGGCCGGAGGGAATCTCGGCCCCTGACAGTGACCCCGCGGCACAGACTGGCCCCTCCCAGCGCTGCTGCTCTTCCCGCCCCCTGGTGGCAGAGGAACTGGATTTTTTGTGCTGTCCAGATGCTGCCAGTTTCCATTTTCAGCTGGAGTAGAAACCCAGACACTTGGCACCCCCCCGCCCAGGCTGGGTCAATGGGACCCACTTGCTGGAAGGAGCCAGAAAACTTTCCCTCCACCCCTGCTCCCCCTGTGTTTGCTGCACCCCTGGCACAGAGTGATGCTGGTAAGAAAAACGGCCAGGCAGCTAGCGGGTTTTGCTGCCCTCACCTTTCCCTGCCCCCTGCCCAGGGTAGCAGATGGTGACGGACAGGAATCATTCACTCCTGCCAGAATTTTCTACCCCTGTGAAATCTCAATGCAAAATATGAAAAAAAAGATTATTCTAAATTAGAAACTGTTGTTATTGTAAACAAAAACATTTCCATTTACATTTCAACAGTATTTCAGAAACAAGCATCTAAACATATTTGTAGAAATGGAATTATTTACATTTATTTTTATTCTTCCCTCAAATCTATATTGAGATTTAGCTTCTCTGCATAGCATCATTTGTATTTCAACTGTGTTACTTCAGGAAATCCAAAATATTTCTCTTATCAAAATAATTATTAAAAACTGTCAGCCTGTGTTGTTCAGTTACAATGTACATGTGTCATAAACATCACAACTACACATGTGCAGCTGCTCTCTCTTGCTCTCTTTATTGTCTTGACTGGTTCTCCCTGGAAGGCCGGGCACATACACCCACCTCCTGCACTACACCTTTGAAAATTAATAGGGGAAAAAATGATAGAATTAATTAAACAATATATTTAAATTAACTCACACAAGATTATAAAATAGTCTTTGAACTTCTGTCAGCATTAATTCATATGATTTTTAACTTTCTAGCTACATATAATCGGTAATCAAGACATGACCCTTCCTTTCTTGTTCTCACATCAATTAACAAAACATGGTCCCAAACTTCAAACGCTATCTTCCTGTAGATAGAAATCTCTTCTACAATATCCTTTTTTTAGTTTATTTTTCTTTAGAAATGTTATTTGCTGCCAATGTACTGTGAGCGTCCACTGTGGATTTGAATGTACTGCCAGGCTCTTCATGTTCTTGGTTCTAAGGACATAACAAATGTATTTTTGTAAAAAAAATAGAGAAGGGGTTGCGTTCCTTTACTGAATCATCACAAATTAAGTTAATTTTATTAAAGATGTTGGCACTTAATGGCCCATAACATGAAATTTGATGAAGCTTTATTGGGAAACCTTTCTTCTCCGCCGTAGATCAGTTGAAAGGGAGATATTTTTGTTGTCATGTGAGGTTCAGAGTACAAAGAAAATAAAGTTGCTCCAGGAAATTCATCCCAGTTCCTCTGGGTTCTCTGTCCACCACCTTCCTGGATGCTGTGTACAAATAGTGACTGATTGGTCTAATTCCTTGAAATTAGCAATTGAATCTCATTTCCTGAAGAGCTAGCTGAGCAGAGCATGAGGGGAGGCACATTGCATGGCATTGCTAGGACTACTTTTTATTTTAAATGTGATGCATTATGAACATTTTCAATGTAATAATTCAGTTCTGAAAATTTAATCATGCTCTAAACATACCTTGATTATTTGAAAATAAACACCCTAAGGTTATCTTGTGATGGATTCATTTGTGTTTTTATCCAGTCTGCTGCTGTCTAGGGGACATGGGCTACTGAAGCCAGAGCCGGCTCTAGGCACCAGCAAACCTAGCACGTGCTTGGGGCGGCACATTTTCAGGGTCAGCATTCCAACCAGCCTTTTTTATTTTCTCCCCACATGGGGTGGCAAAAGCCTAGAGCCAGCCCTGGCAGCTGCAGCACGTCCTGCACAGGGGGCACCCTGGGGCCGCTGTAGTTCATGTTGGGGAGCAGTGACCACACCTTGTGACTGAGCCAGGCAGGCTCCAAGCGCGAGACACTTTGGCTGGGGACTGCCCCACAGGGCGCACAGAGCTGCCTGCAGGTGCCACAGGGCAGCCGCTCCCCAGTGCTGCAGCCAGGGCTGGGCGAAGCAGCCCAAGCCGCCCAGAGGCTGCGGCAGGGTGGCCAGGAGCAGCAGCAGCAGCAGGGACATAGAGGGGACCAGTACCCAGGGCACTACCCATGCGGGGCCCGCATCCCATTCTCTTGGGCTCCACTCCCTCTGGGGCTGCCCTGCCCTGGCTCCTCAGCCCCCTGTGGGGTGGTTCCCCCGACTCTGCCCTCCTGGGTCCTGGCTAGTCCTGGAAGCAAGAGCTCTGGATTGAGGGATCCTGGGCTGAGGCATGGCCTGGGAGCCCTGCTGCTTACCCTGACCCTGCCAGCGCTGGACCAGCTGGAGGCGAGGAGGGAGCGGATGGAGTCAGCACTGGTTGTGGGAAGCCCAGGGCTGGGGTGGCAGCGGGTTCGGGCGGGGGAGAGCCCAGCGCTGGGACGGTAGGGGGTGCAGGTGGGGGAGGGCACTGGTGGAGGGGTGAGAGCCCAGGGATGCGGGGGGGAGCCCAGGGCTGGAGTGGGGGGCAGCCAAAATTTTTTTTTGCTTGGGGCGGCAAAAAACCTAGAGCCGACCCTGGCTAAAGATATCTGTTTTTTTCTAGTTTTTAACATGGGGAAGTGTTAACCTAAAAATAGATAATTTTTCCTAAAATTTCCTTCAGAACTATCTGAATTCCTTTCCCTATTTCCCATTTAATTATGTGTAATTACTGTGATTTCTTATCCAATTTTATTGCATCATTACATGTGAAAATATGTTCGCAAATAGTAAAAATTATGTTGTATATTAACATATCTGACAGACATAAAAGTGTGTTGTCACTAACAATTTACAGCATGAAGTGTCATTAAGAGATAGCTGGCAATGTTCATTTTTAAATTTTTAACTATGAATGCTCCTGCATCAGTTCCTGCAACCCTTGGCTGGCAGACCTCTGGGTGAATTAAGCAGCAGGCAGTCTGCTGGGGAACCTCCCACAAGTGTCTCTATTACCATTTATCGTGCATCACAAAATAGCAGCAGTTACGTGGAGGCCCCTTGCTGCTCCCTGGTTCAGCCTTTTATACGGCTGCTTTCTTCTCAGCACTGAGCAGATGACTTCATCAGGCTCCCTACAGGTGCAAGTGATATCCTCTCCCCTTCCAAACCTGAACTATTCAGTCCCTCCTCCTCTAACTGCACTCGGTGCCGTGGGTGTGCTAAGTGACCAGCTGCTGGCTTCCAAAGGGCTCAGTTTGTAGCTGCTAACTGCCCCCGTCACATGGCCATGATTATGTAGGTGACCATGTAGTGAAAATAACACCAAATGGAAACTGTTACCTCATTATTATATTCAGAACCCAGATCTGCCAGTATCTGCTCTGGACAGCCATGTTGATATATAATTTTACATATTCTCTTTCCACCTCACATGTCGTCAAGTTGGAGCACATTAAATCAGTCCCAGGCACTATAACTCTCGAGGTGTCCACACTGGGAAGGCACATAGTGCTCCCCGACTCCACGGCTGGAGCGCTCCTGGTAATCCACCTTGACGAGAGGCGTAGAGCTTTCTGCACCCAGGCTAAAGTGCCGCAGTGCCAGTGTGGATGCCCTGCTCTATTGCTGTGCTCTCGTCGGCCTCCGGGACATGTCCCATAATGCCTGTTCTAGCCACTCTGGGCAGCTGCTGCACAGCGAACTTAGGGGAGCGGGGAGCTGATACGGGCTGCTGGTCCACCCTAGTTCCAAGCCCCCCCCCAGCTAGCTGCAGTGGGCTGCTCTTCTGCAAGCAGTGGACAAAGCAGGCGGCTGCGAAACAACGTTAGAAGGGAGCATTGCACAACTTTAAACAAGCATATTGCCTAATTCAGGAGTAGGCAACCTATGGCACGGGTGCCAAAGTCGGCACGCGAGCTGATTTTCAGTGGCAAGCACACTACCAGGGTCCTGGCCACCAGTCCGGGGGGCTCTGCATTTTAATTTAATTTTAAATGAAACTTCTTAAACATTTTAAAAACCTTATTTACTTTACATACAACAGTAGTTTAGTTATATATTATAGACTTATAGAAAGAGACCTTCTAAAAATGTTAAAATGTATTACTGGCACATGAAACCTTAAATTAGAGTGAATAAATGAAGATTCGGCACACCACTTCTGAAAGGCTGCTAACCCCTGGCCTAACTGAACAGCAACACAAGAACAAAACAACGTTAACCGGGATGACTTTAAGTGAGTAGTTACTGTATGACATAATTGGAATATGCTTTATGCTAAATATGCCATGTAACATATCTTTGCAAAAGTTTTGATCTACTGAATATATTCATCCTATTTGTATGCATGTCTCATTTTCATATCTAAAGTTATGAGTGTTGGTTCTATTCTAGTATGTTAAGTATTTGCTGTGGGAAACACATAAGGGAGGGTGAGCCGACCTATTGTGAAGACTATTCAAGTAAATTGGAAGTAGGTGACTAACAATGGACTGTGAGAGACACCAATCCACATGTGCTAAGCTAACATGTAAACAATGGCGTTGGCCTGCAGAAAGCTGAATCATTCATGGACATGTGACTTGCCCATGTGGCTCCAAACTCCATCTAGCTGCTGTACTCTTGCAAAGGAACAAAGAGGTTTCCTCCCACTAGGCAGAGAATATAAAGGGCCCTGGAAACCCTCCATTTTGTCTTCAGCTGGCTCAAGATTGCGGGATCCAGGCCATAAACTACAGCTTTGGTCTGAACAGGATTGGGCCCAGGCTAGAAAAGAATCCTGCCTGTGCAGTGGGCTAATTGGAATAGCTTTGAGGGTGAGATATTACTTGTAATTAGTTTCTTAATGTATTAGGCTTAGACTTGCATTTGTTTTATTTTACTTTTGTGACCTTCCTTGCTCTTTCTGCTATTACTTGAAACCACTTGAATCTTACTTTTTATACTTAATAAAATGACTTTTGTCTATTAATAAACCCAGAGTAAGTGATTAATATCTGGGAAAGCAAACAGCTGTGCACATCTGTTATAGGGAGTGGACAATTTATGAATTTGCCCTGTATAAGCTTTATACAGAGTAAAACAGATTTATTTGGGATTTGGATTCCACTGGGAGCTGGGTATCTGGGTGCTGGAGACAGGTGACTTGCTGGGCTGTTTTCAGTGAAGCCTGCAGCTTTTGGGGCTTGGCGCAGACCCTGGGTCTGTGTTGGGCAGGCTAGTGTGTCTGGCTCAACTAGATGGGGTCTTGGGGGGACACAGGCTGGCAGGGAAAATGGGCTCAGGGGTGATTTCAGCATACCAGGTGACAGTCCCAAGAGGATCTCTGTGACCCAACCTGTCACACCCACCTCCACTCCAAGGAGCACCATGGACACTTCACAGGCCATGCCAGCCTGGAGGAGGAACGAGCCAGGAGGAGGAAATTGGGAGTGAGGGTGCTGAGGAGGAGCGGAGCCCAGAGACAGAGGATGGCTCGGCATCCATAGATTCATGCATCCAGGAGCTGTTTTTAAGCTCAGAGAAAGCTAGCTAGTCAGAGCAGGTGGAACTTGGGGAATCACAAAGATCAGAGGAGGCACCTGGTAAGCGCCTTTGATTTTGGGAAGCGAGTTGCTGGGGGTGGGTTGGTGGAGCGAGGAGAGTTGCAGAAAGCAGGCTTGGATCTGTGTGGTGCCTAGAAGCGGATCAGGGTATTGATGCATCTCTCACATCTTGGCAATCAGCCTCACAGATCTCATCAAAGGTCTCATGCAGATACCGGACAATCCGATTCTGTAGGTTCCTCGGCAACGCTGTTGTGTTCATTGTCCCATTAAGAGTAACATTCCCGCGCCATTGTGGCATCATGGGTGGCGGGACCATTGCTGCACAAAGGGAAGCTGCATAAGGGGCAGGGCAGAATCCGCAGTCTTGCAGAAAACCCTGACTTGCTTCCCTGCTCACCCTCAGCAGCGAGATATCTTGAGTGATGAACACAGGCTGTGGAAAATGTGTGGATAGTGTTGAGTATAAGGCCCCCTGCAGTGTTAGCTCTACCCATTACACACGGTCCCTGAACAATGAGTTCCCCTCGCCCCTGAGGTTACTCTCCATTTTGGGGGTCTTGTGGCTTATATGCTCTTGCCTTGGGACAGACAGTTGTGATAGGTATGTGAGTTGTGCTTGTGTTTAAGTCCAGCCGTATCATTGCTCTGTCTAGTGTTAATGGTGCCTCTGTAAAATGTTGCATTTTGCCTTCACAGAGGCAGCCTTGGCATCCCAGTCATCTCTGTTATCACCGGTTGAATGGCTGCACAGACTCAGGAAGCGGCCTTGACAAAGTAAAGAGGACCTGCTGTATAACTGAGAACAGGAAAATGCAGGAGTGATGTGACAGCAAGATGAGGGAATGGAAGGAGAACACAGAGCGGCTCCTAAACATCATGGAGCAGCAAGCGGACTCAATGCAGGCACTCGTAGAACTGCATAAGGAGCAGCTTCGTGCGTGCCTTCCTTGTAGCCTGTGTCCCAAAACTCTTTCCCTTGCACCTCATGTCACCGCCTACACAGTAGATCATAATCTTTCTAATGGTATGTTACATGGGGCATTTAGAATAAAGCACATTTCAGTTATGTTATATTTATGTTCATAAGCATATTTTCATAAAATATATGGAGTGCAGCGTCACAGCTGCATTAAGTGAAAGCAAGCATAGCCCAGGAAAGCAACAAGCACTGCTAGTCAGTGCACCATATGGAGCACTAGGTACCTACTAGCGTGACAACCACCGCACTCCTGTGCATGGCACCAAACATTAATGGCTTTCAGCATCGAATTGCTGTCTCAGAGCATCCCGAATCCTCATGACCCCATGTTGTGACCCTCTAATGGCCCTGGACTCTGGCTGCTCAAATTCAGCTTCCAGCCACTGAGTCTCAGCACTCCGGGGGTCAGAGTGAAACTTTCACCCTTCCCTTCACAAATATTATGCAGGGTACATCATGCGGCTATAACCATAGGGATGTGGTCATCGGCCAGGTCCAGCTTCCCGTACAGACATCGCCAGCAGGCCAAAGGCCAAAGGCACACTCAAAAGTCATTCTGCACCTGCTCAAACTGTTGTTGAACTGCTCCTTGCTGCTGTCAAGGCTTCATGAGCCACAGCATCAAGGGGTAGGTGGGATCTCCCAGAATCACAATGGTTATTTTGTCTTCCCCTATGGTGATCTTCTGGTCTGGGAAGAATGTCCCCTCTTGCAGCTTCCTGAACAGGCCTGAGTTCCGAAAGATACGTGCATCATGCACCTTTCCGGACCAGCCTGCATTAATGGCCATGAAATGCCCACGGTGATCCACAAGCGCCTGGAGAACCATTGAAAAATACCCCTTCCGACTAATGCACTCGGAGGCCAGGTGTGGCCAGAATTGGAATATGCATCCCATCTATTGCCCCTCCGCAGTTAGGGGAAACCTATTTGTGGAAAGCCAGCCACAATGTCATGCACCTTGCCCAGAGCAATGTTTTTTCTGAGCACAATGCGATTAATGGCCCTGCGCACTTCCATCAACACTAGTCCAACAGTCGACTTGCCCATTCCGAACTGGTTAGTGACCGATCGGTAGCTGTCTGGAGTAGCCAGCTTCCACAGTGCAATCGACACACACTTCTCCACCATTCTCGTGTCCTTGCACCGCAGGGCTGGGGGGAGCTCAGCACACAGTCCCATGAGAGTGGCTTTCCTCATCCGAAAGTTCTGCAGCCACTGCTCATCATCCCAGACGTGCATCATGATGTGATCCCACCACTCGGTGCTTGTTTCCCGAGCCCAAAAGTAGTGTTCCATGGTGGTCAGCACCCCCATGAATGCCACAGGCAAACTTGTGTCATAGCATGGCAATATTATCGTTGAATTCCTCATCTGTAGTTTAAGGAGTAACTGGACTGCCATTCATGATGTGTTAGTGAGACCCATCAGAACATTCCTCAACAGTTCAGGATTTCTGCAGACCAAAGAGGCAAACAGAGCGCACAGTAAAAAAACCATTGAAAGATGGCACAAAATGCGGCTGGAAGCAAAGGGGCTGCTGGGATGCAAAGAGATGAATGACGAGGCTTTGGGACAGGACCCAGGATGCCCCGCGATACCACCTCCCCCACCTTCCCACAAGCCTCAGCAGCAGAAGAGGAAGAGGTGTCCTGTGGGATAGCTGCCCAGAGTGCACCCCTCCGAATGCTGCTGCAAGTGCTGCAAGTGTGGCCACGCCATTGCCCTGGCAGCTGACAGCGTGAATAAACAGCAGGGCTTTCCCTGGAGCGCTTTCTGAGGGGTGATTTAACTTCCAGCGCTTTACATCTGCACGTGTAGACATAGCCTCACTGGTTTAAGCTACACCAAAATAAACCACTCAGGATCACGATAAGCACTTTGATGTGCGAGTGTGGTCATGCTCAAACACTCTCCCAGTGCTCCGGGTAATCCACCTCCATGAGGGAAGTCGCTCGGAGCCTGTCCCCCCTAGACAGCACTCAATCTTGCTGCACTCGTGGGGAGCTGATTTTTCAAAGCCCTGAGCCAGCAAGTTAGAGCACTTCAACTTGCCAGTGTAGACGAAATTGTTGTTTAAACCAATTTAGTTAACCCAGAGCAAACCCCTTTGTGGATGCTCCTCTCATTTCATTTTAAATACATCTTATGGAGGTTTATATCAACCTGATTCGTAATTGACTTGAGATGAACTGAAATAAGCCTTGTTCAAACTGAAATAAGATTGTCTACACAGCCTTTCACACAGGTTTAACTAAATGAATTTAAAAACTTATTTAAGGCTCATCTCCAGGCAGGCCGTTTGTCTGGTTTAAGTCAGACAGTGCTGTTTTTGGAAAGGTTTCTCCCTCTCTAGTACCATCCATGGTTTTATCTGGTATTATTATGGAGGACACCATTTTGCAGAGCTTGCCACACTGCTTCTGCCAGCATGACATCGGACACAGCAGTGGGGCAGGATGGCATGCTCTGCAAAATGGCATCCTCCATACAGCGTGACTTCACATGCATGGTGCCGGCAAAGTCATGATGACAGAGCCAGGGTCACACGACTGAAGACAGGTTCATCCTCTTCCTGAAGTTCTGGAATGTCCAGTGTTCCAGGGATGGTCAGTGGTCACCCTGCTTGTCTACACGGGGGGGTTAAACTGGTTTAATTTGAAGTGATCTGATTTTAAAATGTATGTGCACACACACTGCAACCTTTCACATCACACTAATTCTGTGTTTATTGTGAACTCTGGAGTCCTCTTGCAAAGGGGCTATCTATGCTTCAAATAGTTCTATCCATCTATTGGCTGTGTGCACACAATCCTGCTGCACATCACTTTGACAGTCCTCCAATTGCTATCCCAAACTGCTTTCCAGGGAATAGTTACTGGCCTGTTTACCTGTGTGCCCTCCCCTGCTCTGGTGTCTAGCTCCCCAGATGACCCAACCCCTGTTCAAAAGTTGGGATGGGGCCAAATTTTGCCTGTTTGCTCCTGGGTTTGAGTATATCACTATTGCTGCAATATTACCCCAGAAGTCCTATGATACCCCTTGAGCAGCCTCTGCAAGCTGTGCTGAGACCTGGATATCATGACCATGGGGGAAGGATGATTGGTTGAGGAAGCTCTTGTAGCCCAGTCACTGCCATAGAGATCTGGCTGTGGACGTTGCTAAGCTGATGCCCCTGAGGGGCCATGACTGGGATGCTGACCAGTGCCTGATAAAGGAGTTTACATCCCTGTTACACACAGTGACCAGCACGAGAGAGACCTTTATCTGCCCTGATAGGCCACCACGCAGCATTACCCACCTGCGGGGCTGTATCTGTGCAGTGTGGGAGGAGGTAGCAGGGGCAGTCAGTTTGGGGGATTCCTAGATCCTCTCAGGGCCATTAATCTGACTCTGAGATGGGAACATCTCTGCATTTCCAGCCTTTGGGGGAGTCTCTGACATGGAGGGGAGTGAAACAGCCACAGAGGGCAGCAGTGAGTGCCGGGGCCCTGCTGTAGGGGTCACCCTGTGCTGCAGAGTCAGTTGTGTGGTGCATCTGGTCCCAGTGTGATGGAGGGGTGGGGAGTAGGGAGAGCTGGGGAAAAGAATTTGGTGGCTGATCCAGGGGAAGTGGAGTGAGAGCCCAGCACCAGGGCTGTGTGAGCGATGGGCCCAGGCTGGGTGAATGGCTCCAACTCATGGGAAGAAGCCCAGGCAGTTGGTCTCCTGTTCTCACCACATGTTCACCCGACCACATGGCTCCTCCCCAATTCCACGTCCATTGCCTGGGCACCTTCCTGTAACAACCACACACCTGCCCCCTTCTTGCCTGGCTCTATACCCAGCAGTTTGACCCCTCAGTGCTATCTCTGGGGAGGGAGCTGGTGACTCTGAGCTGGGAGAGTGTCATGCTGAGGTCAAACAGGGGATGCTGGAAGCAGTTTGGCTTTGCAGAGTTAAAAAGGTTTCATCATACACACTCCAAGTGATGCAGCTGATTTAGCAGAGGGTGCAAATGGTTTACCAGCCACACACACTATGGGAGCCATGACAGCCTCACAGACATTCACTTACCTTTGTGTTTCTCTCTCTCTATATCTCCCCTGCTGTAACACAACCAGGCACTAGCACAGCTCCCCTGTGTTCTGAGATGCTGATGCTGGGTGTGACATTAACCCCTGTCATTTCACAGACCCAGTAAAGATGTCATTCAGATCCACGTTATTTCTGTTTTCCTGACTTTAATTCCTGGTGTTCTGGCGGGACCCAACTGAGAGTGCCAATTCAGGATAAACTGTTAAAGCAGGGCAGTTACGGCCCATGGCTGGGGTTCTTCCACCTCTAAAGCAAACCAAACCAGCCAGACAAAGAGGAATTTGGTCTCACCCGACTGGCTAACCACAAATCACACAAGCAATTCCCTTAGATACTCCAGTTTCCCAGTGTCACCACCAGTGCCCCTCGTCCTGGGGACAAATGGTTATGAAAACCAATACCCTGTAAAAGAAAAAAAGGTTCTCTCGATCACAAAGGATCAAGCCCCAGACTCAGGTCAATATACAAATCAGATCTTACCCACAAATCACGCTGTTGTCAATCCTTTAGAATCTAAAATCTAAAGCTTTATTCATAAAAGGAAAAAGATAGAGATGAGAGCTAGAATTGGTTAAATGGAATCAATTACATACAGTAATGGCAAAGTTCTTGGTTCAGACTTGTAGCAGTGATAGAATAACTGCAGGTTCAAATCAAGTCTCTGGAGTACATCCACAGCTGGAATGGGTCATTCAGACCTTTGTTCAGAGCTTCAGTTTGTAGCAAAGTTCCTCCCGATATAAGAAGCAGGATTGAAGACAAGATGGAGATGAGGCATCACCTTTTATAGTCTTTTCCAGGTGTAAGAACACCTCTTTGTTCTTACTGTGGAAAATTACAGCAAAATGGAGTCTGGAGTCACATGGGCAAGTCCTGCATACTTTGCAGACTCACAAGGCGTATCTTGCCTTCTCTCAATGGGTCAATTGTATAGCTGATGGTCCTTAATGGGCCATCAAGCAGGATAGGCAGAGCTGACACCAACTTGTCTGGGATGTCACCCAGAAGCACAGCGTAAGTTTGAAATACAGACAGTATAGAGCCAATATTCATAACTTTAACTACAAAAATGATACACACATATAGACAGCATAATCATAACCAGCAAACCATAACTTTGTCTTAGACTTCGTATTTGACTCCCTTTATACAAGATTTGGTGCCACTACAGGCCCTTGGTCGCAATAATGATCTATACGGTCCTAGATTATGTCAATAACGTCACACTTGCCCTCCCTCCCTCAGCTGGGCACAGAAGGGGCTTTAATGAAAGTCTCTCCTCAGAGGTGAAAGTAAGCTGGTATGGCATACTGGCAAGAGCCGGCATGCCGTGCCGGACTGGACTGGCTGCTTCAGCGGTGATTTAAAGGGCCCCAGGGCTCCAGCTGCTGCGTGGAGCCCCAGCCCCTTTAAATCACCACTGGAGCTCTGGCAGCTCGGCTCGGGTGGGGATTTAAAGGTCCCAGGGCTCCCTGCAGCAGCCGGAACCTCTGGCCCTTTAAATCCCCACCGGAGCCCGGAGCTCCGGCAGCTGGGCTCGGACAGGGATTTAAAGGGCCCGGTGCTCCTGCCAGTGTGGGAGCCCCGGTCCTTTAAAATTCCACCTGAGCCTGACTGCTGGAGCCCCAGTGGCAGAAGGGCTCGGGTGGCTCTTTAAAGGGCATGATTTTCCCCTCAGCAGCCAGAGCCCCAGGCCCTTTAAGTCACCACTGGAGCCCTGCCGCCCTGAGATGGCAGCAGCAGGGCTCCCCTGGTGATTTAAAGGGCCTGGAGCTCTGTGGCAGCCAGAGTCCCAGGCCTTTAATTTGCCCCTGAGCCCCGAGGCTCCCAGCCGCCTCTGCAGCTGGTAGCTCCAGGGTGATTTAAAGACCCTGGGGCCCAGTGCCCTCCCACAGACCACTATGCCCAGCACCCCGTCACCCAGAACCCTCCCCACAGATCCTCTCACTGCCCAGTGCCCCTCTAGCCAAACACCCTCCACAGCCCTTCCACCACAATTGCACAGCGCCCTGCAACTCCCCCCCAGACCCCACCCAGATCCCGTCGCTGCCCAGTGCCCCCCACAACCCCACTGCCACAACTGCAGAGTGCCCCTCACAGACCCCCCCACACTTCACAGCACCCTGACACACACAGATCTCTCCTACTGCACAGGCCCCCAACACACACAGATCTCCCCATCCCCCACTGCCCAGTATCCCCCAAAGCCTCCCTCTCCCCAGCACCCCCAAAACATGCCAACCTTCCTCACTGACGAGTATCTCCCACTCCCTCAATGCCCAGCACACACCCCCAGACTCCCTAGAGACCTGCTATCCCATGCCCTGACCCCCGGCCACAGTAGCCGTCCCTGATGGGAGGTAACTGTGTCTGCCAGGCTGAGCTGGCAGCGCAGCCAGGGCTGGTCCTGGGGCAGGATAGTTCTGGCCCCTTGGGAGTGGTGGAATCAGCCAGGCTGGAGCAGGAGCAGGGCCTGCCTGGGCCAGGCTCCCTCAGGACCCACATGCCTGGCACGACCCAGCTGAGCCCCCCCGCACTGTCCCCTGTGACTGGCTGAGACTGGCCTGGCCTCTGCACCAGTCCCAGGTGGCTCTGCCCCTGGGGAGGCAGGTGAGGCCTCACAGGTCCCAGGCAGCAGAAACAGCTCAGAGCTGGAGCAGTGCTGGGGAGTGGGCAGATCCCTTGGACGTGACTCCTGAGATCCCACCCAGCCCACCCACACCTATTTGGCCCTGTGGCCAGCAGCGCTGCCCAGCCCGCATGATGGACCCCAACTGTTGGCTGCAGGCGAATGGAACCTGCTGGCTGAGAGCTGTTCACACAGCAAGCCCTGGGTGCTGGACTGCCCTGGGTGAGGGGCCAGACCCAGCTGTGTGGATAGGTTAGAAAGGTCCCTAATGGGTCCCTTCCCAGGGTGGGCCTGGTGCCACGGCGCCATTGGCACCATTGTAAACCCAGTACTGATGCCAAACCCTCTCCCACAGCAAAACTCCCTTGGACCTCTTCTGGATGCCACCAGGTGCTACTTTACTGTTACAGGAGGCTTGATGCAATGAAATAATTTACCTACATTCCCTCAAACTCTGTGTCATATATTTTGAATATGTAAAAGAGTCTCTTATCACTATATGTCTACGTGAAGTCTCATAGCAGTTCACAAATTTGTCTTATCTGCTGCTGTGATTCCCTGAATTGCACTCTCCTCCTTGTAATCCATTTTAATTATATTTTTGCTCTTTTAAAAATGTTATTTCTATTATTCTTATTACTCTGAACACTTAGCAATTCCATCTGTGTTTCTATTACAGCACTTGCTATGGTTTTTGTACTTTGATTTGTAATTTGGAGTTTTTAATTATACCCTTTTTTCTTTTTATAGCACAAGTTTATTTTCTTGGCCCTAACCCAAACCCCCAATCTACCATCTTTGCCTCAGTTTTGTCCTGGTAGAGCTTTGGCCAGTTTACCCTCATCCATGCCCCAGCTCCAACCTGTTCTAGTCCAGGGTGCTTGACTGAGTTGTCTAGTTCATGTCATGTAAGCTCTCTGGTTCCGCACTTCTAGCTTGCTGGGCTGATGACAAGGCATAGCCCTCTATGATAATTACTGGCTCAGAGCCTCTCTTGTTTTATAGACTCATAGACTCATAGACTCGTAGGTCAGAAGGGACCAATATGATCATCTAGTCTGACCTCCTGCACAAAGCAGGTCACAGAACCCTACCCATCCACGTTTATAACAACCCCTAACCCATGACTGAGTTATTGAAGTCCTCAAAATTGTGGTTTGAAGACCTCAAGCTGCAGAGAATCCACCAGCAAGTGACTAGCAAGTGACCCACGCCCCACGCTGCAGAGGAAGGCGAAAAACCTCCAGGGCCCCTGCCAATCCGCCCTGGAGGAAAATTCCTTCCCAACCCCAAATATGGCGATCAGCTAAACCCTGAGCATGTGGGCAAGACTCACCAGCCAGCACCCAGGAAAGAATTCTCTGCAGTAACTCAGATCCCATCCCGTCCAACATTCCCTCACAGACCATTGAGCAGACTTATCTGCTGATAATCCAAGATCAATTGCCCAAATTAAACTATCCCATCATATCATCCCCTCCATATACTTATCAAGCTTAGTCTTAAAGCCAGATAAGTCTTTTGCCCCCACTACTTCCCTCGGAAGGCTGTTCCAGAACTTCACTCCCCTAATGGTTAGAAACCTTCGTCTAATTTCAAGTCTAAACTTCCTAATATCCAGTTTGTACCCATTTGTCCTTGTGCCTACATTAGTACTAAGCTTAAATAATTCCTCTCCCTCCCTAACGTTAATCCCCCTGATATATTTATATAGAGCAAGCCTATCCCCCTGGAGCCTTCTTTTGGCTAGGCTAAACAAGCCAAGCTCTTTGAGTCTCCTTTCATAAGGCAGGTTTTCCATTCCTCAGATCATCCTGGATTGATGTCAAGGTATGAGCTTCTGTGAGGTCACTGACTTGCCACATCTAGCTTGCTTGGCTAATGTCAGATGGTGACTGTGAGATCTGTGGTCAGCAACTCCAGCATGCAGATCTGATGTCAACACGCAGACCCCTGTGAAGTTTACTAGCAGAGCGGCCACAGCTTGCTGCACTGGGTTAAAGATATGGTCCTTGGTTATGGTCCACTGGTTCAGCTCTTTTGGGTAGTTGGTCTGATGTCAAGGCAGGAGGATTCTTGCTGACTTGGGACCTGTAGCTTGTTCATCTGACATCAGGAAACAGGGTTCTGTGAGCTCTTGGGATAAGGGTCTCTAATTTGCTTGGTAAATTTCAAGATTCAGGTTTCTTTCAGGTGTCTGAGTAGATAGTGGTATGATGTCAATACATGGGCCTCTGTGAGGGCACTAGCTCAGGAATTTTAGCCTGCTGGGCTGACGTTCCAGTTCAGGCCTCTGTGATGTCTATGGCTCAAAAAATCTCGATTGCTTAGATGACACAAATGCACAGACTTTGACAGTGTTGCTGAGCCAGCAACCTCATAACCTCACTGGATTGTTGGGTAAATGCAGTTCTGTGTGTGGTTACTGGCTCAGCACCACACCTCCATGGTATAGTGGCATTTCCTTCATCACCAGGATCTCAAAAGAGGGTTTCTGTGATAGAATACAGTTGCTTTAAGGCCACCTTGGGATAGACTTTATCCACTGCACCAGCCTCTTGATGCCACTCTGGAAGCAAAAAGGGGGATGTAGATTTCTCCCAGTGCAGGGGTTACCATGAGGGTTGATTAGGATGGAAAAAGGAGTGGAAAAAATTGTTTTTTCTGGGCTGCAGAGCAGCCTATGGGCAGTCACATAAAGGTCTTGTAAGTTTGTTTTATGTCCTAGAACTAGGGTGGCACTACAGTGACTGGAAGCCAATTTTACCTTCCTGTCCCCTTTTTGCTGGGGCTCCAACTTCTGTGCTTTGCAGTGGCAGCCAAAGACATTTGTGGAGTGTAACAGTTTTTCCCTCATTACTCTGAAGGTGAGGGCTGTGTGGGTGTACTATGTAACACTAGTTAAAATACAGTTTCACCTTGAAATGTAATTTTGTTCCTCCTCTTTGCTATCCTATGTTAGGCTAATATTTGTCTCTAGACTGTTTTCCAGGATTTTAAGTGGAATTACAATAGCTGAAGGTTACTAAATATTAGGAAAAAATTGTAATTCTGTTCATATTTTGAAAGTATCTATTTCACATTCCAAAAAAAGTTGGTGTGTGTAAAATATTCCTGGTAAACATTCACTGTTTTTTCATATGTAACTTTAGTTGTGGGTTTCACATATAGACACAAAATTATGATTGACTATTTAGTAGGAAATTTTACTTGATGCTAAGGGACATCATGACTTTGCCTGCTGGTACTTGGTTTTTGTTTGGTATTATACAGTTGGAAATTGTATATCTTAACTGCTTAAAGAAATGGAAGGATTTATCTGTACTTTCACTATTTATATGAAAGTTTTAAAAATTACATGAATTTCTCTCACTAATATCCAGCAATAATATTGCCATTCCACCAATTCAGAGAGATGAATGAAAGTTAAAGAACTTGTCTACAGGTCTGCAGTTCTAAAATTCCACTTGTAGTGTAGAAAAAGATTGTCCGTTTTACAGGAATTCAAAACTACACATAGTAATTCACCCTGCAGTAAAAAAGTGGCATTTTTGTAAAGACAGTATAATTGGTTTGGGTTGTTAATTGGGCTCCATTCAAACATGCTTTCAATCTTAGTTGTGTTTTAATTAAGTTTTTATTGTTTGTGATCCTCTGAAATGTTTTCAAGCTCATTCATAAAACCAATGCAGCAGTTTTCTTCTAATTGAAGAAATAGGGGGTGTGTAATATGTAACCGATGCATCTAGCAGTGAGCATCTGTGAGCAGGTGCCTTTCTCAACCTAGTATAAAACAGAATTCTTACAATACATAGTATCAGAAGCTTACCCATTTCCTCTGGCTTGGCTGTATGTTTTAGTGAATTTCTTTGTTAATAAAATTCAGCTCAAGAATTCTAGCCAGGCTTGGCTATTCCGGGAGTGCCTGCATCAGGAATGCTCAGCCCAAATAAAGATGCCCTTTCTGACAGCCACTCTCCTCTTCCTTACATTTACTTCAGTAGTAACCCACTTGCCTCAGTGAGGAAACTAAGCTCACTTAACCCTTTTCCAGCAGGTTCATTTTCTGACTGTGTCCTCCATTCTCAAGCCAGCCTGCTGAGCAGGTTCACAATCTAGGAGTTCAACAAAGAATACTTTTTTTTTAGATAGCCAAAGAAAGGGCGTTGGCATATTTTCTAACAAGGCCAAACCACTTATTAGATGATACTGTCTTCAAAGTCCTGAAGAAATTCAGAGCATGGGGCTAAGATCCATTTTAACAGCTCTGGTGGCCTTGTACATATCCACAGATCTTCTCTCTATTCTTCTGCTTTAACTCAAGTTCCTCCGTTTTAAAGTTTCGTTTTTGATAATAAGATAAGATTTGTGCTAACAGCTTGGCAGTTTGGTTCATGAAAGTGAAACTTTTTAAAGAAATGTTGACTCCCTGGATAAGTGATTTAAAAATTATCTCCCTTCACTCCGTCCTCCAGTTTTATTATGAACTTAGGGTGTGTGGGTTGATCTGGAAGTCTTTCATCATGCTCAGACTTGTCCTCACGACCACTTGAGACCATTAGTGAATGGTGGTTATAGTCTCTTGTGCTGCTTCAGCATGGTTGGTAAGATCAAACCTAGAGTCCAGCAGATGCTGACAATACAAAATATCAATCTGGTTCCTAAGTATTTGGTCTGTAAGCTATGCTTTTCCTTGCATTTCTGTCCTATAAGGTAATGTTTCTAGTGCTGTAGGCCTGTTTTTTAGAGAGCATTTCAGAATTGTGAGCTGGGCAAGGATGTACGTGCAGGTGGAGAGTTTTTGCCTTGGCTTGCTTTAAGCCATGAGGATACATTTTCAGCCTCATAACTATATACATGAACATTATACCCTATAAAATTATTATAACATTACTGTAACAATAATGAATATAACATCACTATAATAACAATGCTCAGTGCATCACGAGCCTTCTGAAGACACCTGACATGACAAATTTTGCATTAGATACCACATAATTATATTATAAGGATGAACATGGGGGTGTAGGGTGCTTCCACCAGGTGCAGAATATCACAGCAGGTCTTGAAAAACTTTTCAGAAACCTACTATCCAGGAGAGAGAGGGTATGTTTACACTGCAGTTAGACATCTGTGACTGGTCTGTGCCAGCTGACTTGGGCTCAAGCTAAGAGGCTGTTTAATTGTGATGTAGATGTTTGGGCTCAGGCTGCAGCCCGAGCTCTGGGACCCTTTCACCTTGCAGATTCTATAGCCCAGGCTCCTGCCCAAGCCCAAATGCCTGCGCCACCGTTAAACAGCTCTTCGCCTGAGTCAAGTGGCAAGGGCCAGCTTCTGGTTTTTAACTACAGTGTAGACATATCCAGAGAGGTCAGTGACCTCACCGAGAGGTCCAGCAGAAATGCTCTCGTGATAAGCCCAGCCCCTGCCTTTCCCAGTTGGATGTTGGGATTTCTATCAAGGTGTTGTCTCTGGGTCCTGTCCAGGCCCTATCTACACTGGCAAGTTTGTGTACTGTTAAGCAGCTTTGAACGCTGTAACTCCCAAGGTGTACACACTGCCAAGCCACTTAGTGCGCAGAAACTGAGCAGATGCAGCGCTCTAAAAAAACCACCCCAATGAGAGGTGTACAGCTTTCTGCGCCATGGCTACAGTGCTGTGGTGCCAGTGTAGATACCATGGTAATTACAACGCTACGACTGGCCTCCGGGAAGTGTCCCACAATGCCTGTTCTCACTTCTCTGGCCATTGGTTTGAACTCTACTGCCCTGCCCCCCGGTGAGCAACCATCAGCCCCACCCCATACATTCCTTTGCAAATTTGAAAGTCCCCTTCCTGTTTGCTCAGAGGCCTCAGCGCACCTTTCCAGGTGGCCATGCCTGCTCCACGCACCATGAGATCTCCCACTTGGAGCAATGCCGAGCTGCTAGACCTCATCGGCATTTGGGGAGAGGAGGCTGTTCAGTCACAGCTACGCTCCAGCTGTCGGAATTATGATACCTATGGACAGAGTTCTAGATGTATGATAGAAAAGGGCCATGACTGGGACACAATACAGTGTAGGGTAAAAGTGAAGGAGATGCGGAACACCTACCACAAGGCGCAGGAGGCAAACTGCCACTCCGGTGCTGCGCCCACGAGCTGCCAGCTCTACAAAGAGCTGGATGTGATACTCGTTGGTTACCCCACCTCCACTGCAAAGTCCCCTGTGGATACTTCATTGCCAGTCGAGAGTGGACCAAGCCAGGAAGAAGCAATCTTGGATGAAGAGGGGGAGGGGGAACCAGAGGCAGAGGATGACTCGGAGGCCAGAGGTGCATGCAGTCAGGAGCTCTTTTCTATCCCAGCGAAGCCTAGCCAGTCACAGCAGTTGGATATTGGTGAAGTGCAGACAGGAGAGGAGGCCCCTGGTAAGTGGATCTGATTTGGGGAATTGTTGAAGTCAGTTGTTGGGGGCAGGAGGGTTGCAGAAATCAGGCTTGTCTCCCACCTCCTGCCTAGTTTGAGCAGCAGAACAGGCTATTGATACACTCCCTCATTTCATGGGACCCTCCCTCAGAAATCTCCAGGAAACTCTTGTGGAGATACCGGGGAATCTGCTCCTGTAGTTTTTTCAGAAGAGCAACTTTGTTTCTTGACCCATTAACGGTAACTTTCCTGTGCCACTGTGCCATCATGGGCGGGGGGTGAGAGGAACCATAGCTGCACACAGACTAGCCGCATAGGGGCCAGGGTGGAAGCCACAGGCTTGGAGAAGACCCTCCCTTGATTCCCTGTTCACCCTCAGCAGCGAGATATCTTCCATAATGATCACATTATGTGGAAAGTGCGGGGACAGGAATGATTATCAGGCCCCCCCCTACAGTGCTGGCTCTTCCCAAGAGCCACATGCTCCGTGTACAGCAGGGTCTGGGAACAGTGATTTACCTGCCTTTGTGGCTACTCATCATTTTGGGGGTCTTGTGGCTCATGTGTGCTTGCCTGGAGTCAGCCAGTTAGTGACAGGTGGGTGAGTACTGGCTGTGTTTTCAGGCACTGAAATATGTTGTCTGTGTTGCAAACAATACTGCTTCTGTAAAATGTTGCATTTAAATGTTACAGAGCTGACCTTGGGAGCACAGCCTCCCTCTTTATTATCAGTGGCAGAACGATTGCAAAGAATTAGAAAGCGACCAAGAAGAACTAAGGAAGACTTTGTGCGTGAGGTTATGATGCACTCTGCCACTGAGAAAAAGGAATTGAAGGAGTGGTGGAACAGTGAGAAGAGGGAATGAAAAGAGAACGTGGCACACCAGAAAGAAGCCATGGAGCTGCTCTTAACAATTATGAAGCACCAACAGACACGCTCCAGGCGATACGAGCTCTTCAAACCGAGCAGCTCCATGCCCGCCCTCCCCTGCAGCCGCTGTCGCAGAACTCTTTTCCACATGCCCCTGCCCGCCCCCCGCACGCACTGCTAACACACTCTTATCAACCTCCTGGCTCCACTCTCTACCGGCAGCATTCCACTCCTCCCTCCTCACAGTCCAGCAGTGTGGACTCCTAATACCCACTGCACTCAACACCCATCCCTCTGCAGTTTGGCCCTGCTGAAGTACAGCACCCACCGCATCATACTCCAAAGGAGAAGGTTGGGTATGATCCCTGGACAGACACAAATCTGTAGCTGTCCCGGGACCCCTCCGCCTCTTGAGACCTTCCATTCCCCAATTCCTTCCATTCCTCCATCCCCCTCCCTGCTGATGATTTTTTTCGTTTGACTCTCTCCTCTGGTTGTTTGTCTTTCAGTAAAAGAAATGTGTTTGTTTAAAAGCAATCTTTCTTCTATGAAGTGAAAGCAAAAAGAGCACTCCAAAGCAACATACAGTTATGTTAAGGCCTCTTCTTGTATCATGTTCACCAATCACCTCCTAGCATTACAAGCACTGCAATCCTGAGCATAGCAACAAATATTAGTGGCTTTCAGCTTCAAATTGCTGTGTCAAAGAATCCCCGAGCCTTGTGGCCCTGCACTATGCCCCTCTAATAGCCCTGGTCTCCAGCTGTTCAAACTTGGCCTCTAGGCGCTGAGCCTCTGCAGTCCAGCCCTGAGTGAATCTTTCACCTCTCCCTTCACAAATACTATGGAGTGTACAGCACACGGCTGTAAGCATAGGAATATTGTCATCAGCCATGTCCAGCTTCCCATACAGGCATCACCAGCAGGCTTTTAAACGGCCTAATGCACACTCCACAGTCATTCTGCATTTGCTCAGCTTGTTGTTGAACTGCTCCTTGCTGCTGTCAAGTTGCCCCATGTATGGCTTCATGAGCCACAGGCATTAAGGGGTAGGCGGGTCTCCCAGGATCACAATGGGCATTTCAACTTCCCCTACAATGATCTTCTGGTCTGGGAAGAAAGTCCCAGCTTGCAGCTTCTTGAACAGGCCAGTGTTCTGAAAGATGCATGTGTCATGCACCTTTCCAGACCAGCCTGCATTAATGTCTGTGAAACGCCCACAGTGATCCACAAGTGCCTGGAGAACCATTGAGAAATACCCCTTGTGATTAGTGTACTCAGTGGCTAGGTGGTCTGGTGCCAGAATTGGAATGTGTGTGCCATCTATTGCCCCTCCGCAGTTAAGGAAGCCCATTTGTGCAAAGCTAGCCACAATCTCATGCATGTTGCCCAGAGTCACGGTCTTTCGGAGCAGGATGTGATTAATGACACTTGCATTAATACGACTCCAGCGGTCGACTTTCCCACACTGAACGGGTTAGCAACAAATCAGTAGCAGTTGTTAGGATACAGATATTCAGGGCTGTCTGCAAAGGCCTATACTTTAAGAATGTAGGTGTATTCTTATCACTTAGCTAGTTATAGAGGTATAAAAGAAAGGATCAAAATCACTGTCTGTGTAATGGCCTTCTCTTACTGTGACAGGCTAAGGCCTTCAGGTAAGATGTAGTCAGGCAGCCATAAGCTGGGAAGTGTATGGTCAAATCCTCACATTCCAAACTAGTCACATTGAAATAAGGTGCTATTGGGCTGTTAGGAATACAATCCTGCCCTGATATTCCTATCACCTCCAGAGAAAGGGAAGAGCCTAAAAGATAGCATCCTGTCTGGTAAGAACTCACTTATCAATAGACACAGCTGGAAAACCCTTATGTCTGTGTAACCTTTCTGCCTCTCTGAGTTGGCAGCAACAAGGGCCGAGTTCAGTATCCAGGGGTTCCATTTCAATAACACAATGCATAACCGGCTCGAGCCCCCACCCAGTGACCTGGGACACTTACATACCACCCCCCAGGCGCCTCTAGGGAGCAATATTTCCCCTCTCGCAAGCACGGAGTCTGAGTGTAGCAAAATCCTTTTAATAAAGGAGGGAAACAATGCGGCATCACATTGGAGAAACACCACAAACAGGATTTTAACACAAACCATAAGCAAAAAACCCACCTCCAAGTACGCTGGGCAATGTCCTTTCCCCCTTAGGGTCTTAAGTCCAATCACCCCAAAGTCCAACAACTGGAAAGTCTCTGGTCAGTGCCACTCCAGAGTTCAAAAGTTTACCTGCAGAGTTTTACCCCCCCACCCCAGGCTGGGTGGAAATGGGGTGGGGAGGCCCCACACAGGGTGTTAAGGGGCACCTTACATGGGCCAGGACCAACTGCTCTGCCTCTCCGTAGAGTTCTGCTGCAGCCTTCACCATGACCAGCTCCACTACACCAACTGTGCTGCTCCTCCAGCCGACCTGTGAGCCACTCCACTCACTGTTCCATGGGCTGCTCCAACATGCTCCACACTGCTCAGCTCTGCCAGCCACTTAGCGATAGATCTTTAGTCTTACCTACTAGTTAACACAGCACTCAGCAATCTCAGCTCAGTAAGCTTAGCTCTTTTAGCAATTTCAGCTTGTAGTAGGGGAACTCTGGTGCTGGTGCATTATTGGCCCAACATGAATTCAGCTCAGCAGCTTCTAGATAGACTCCTAATGAAACCAAAATTAGCTCTATTCTTTAACAGTGGAGAGAGAAGAATGTGCAATTGGTACTCCAGCCCCTCAAAAGGGCCAGGCCAGCCACTACACACACCAGTCCCCAACCTCTTTCATTTCAATGGGTTTTGGCACCCATGTCCCTTATCTACCAAGTGCTACTTAATTTATGTTGATTGCTGTTGAGACATCTCTGTCATAAAGCAGTCTCATAGTTCCTCGTTCACATAATCAGGGTAACAACACTTTATTCCTCCTGCCCCAATAACAAAGAAATTGAGGATCCCAGAGCTGTCAAAATAACCATCCCAGGCTGCTGTGGGCTATGCTAGGTGGGGTGGGTGTGCCAATGCAAATGCCTAAAATTCCTTTCCATGCTCCCCATAATTCACCATCAGATGTCAGGATAGAGCTCATCCTGACTCTGCTTTACATCTGTATAGGTGTAGTTGTGAAATCCTCACTTCTGTATTGTTTTATATGTTTATTTTCATAAATAAACTGTCTGGTTCTGTAATTGTTTCTGTCTGCTGTTTAATTAATTTTGTTGGGTGTAAACCAGTGAAGGTGGTGGAATAGAATTGGTTGAATAACCACGTTACAATATGTTAGGATTGGTTAGTTAAATTTCAGTAAAATAATTGGTCAAGGAACAGCTAAGCAAAACTCAGGTTTTACTATATAGTCTGCAGTCAATCAGGAAATGGGTGGGGGAATAGGAACAGGGACTGGGGATGAGAGAATTAAAATCATGTCTTGCTAAAGGGAAAAATGGGAACAGGGGATGGGAACAGGGACACAGGCAAGGCTCTGTGGTGTCAGAGCTGGGAAGGGGGACACTAAGGAAGGAAACTGGAATCATGCTTGCTGGAAGTTCACCCCAATAAAACATTGAATTGTTTGTGCCTTTGGACTTTGGGTATTGTTGCTCTCTGTTCATGTGAGAAGGACCAGAGAAGTGAGAGGGTGAAGGAATAAGCCCCCTAACAGCAGTTTGGAGTAGCCAGCTTCCAAAGTGCAATTGCCATGTGCATCTCCAGCAACAAGGCAGCTCTCATTCTCATGCCTTTACACTGCAGGGCTGGGGCAAGCTCATCACACAGTCCCATGAAGGTAGCTTTCCTCATGCAAAAGCTCTGCAGCCACTGCTCATCATCCCAGATTTGCATGACAATGTGATCCCACCACTCAGTGCTTGTTTCCCAAGCCCAAAAGCAGCATTTTACTGCAGCTAGCACCTCCATGAATACCACAAGCATTCTCATATCATAGCTACTACATGTAGCAAAATGAATACCACACTTCTCTTGCCTTTGTAGTTTAAGGAATAACTCCACTGCCACCCATGACGTGTTGGTCAGAGTGAGCAGCATTCTTGTCATTAGTTTGGGATCCAGTCCTGCAGCCTGAATGAGGCAGGCACACAGTACACAAACCATTGAAAGATGGCACCAAATGTGAATGGAAATGCAGAGATTGCTGGGACCCAGAATGCCCCCACCACCACTTCCACCTTCCCACAAGTCTTAGCGGCAAAAAAGAAAGAGGTGCTCTGTGGGATAGCTGCCCAGAGTGCACCGCTCCAAATAGCGCTGCAAGTGTGAACACACTATTGCGCAGGCAGCTGTCAGTGTGAACACACAACAGCGGTTTCCCTTCTGTGCTTTCTGAGCAGTGCTGTAACTACTGGCGCTGTAACTTTGCCAGTGTAGACGTGCCCTGAGAATCACCTTGCTACTCCCTGCCTCCAGCATTAGAGAATCTTGCTTTGAGCTTAACTGGGTGTCAGCTCCCTGATACCACCAGCCTGTTAGCCACTCAAACACCATTCATGGGAGGTTCTTCTTTTGTATTGGATTCCAGTTAGTAGATATAAACCTGAAGTTTCACCTCACCTTTTGCTGTTGCTGCTCTGGGACAACCCATGGTAATATGTATTTGCAGGATTGGGTCCTTTAGATTTTCATCGTCCATTTAAATTCTGAACACTGTTTTCATCATATTTAATTCCTGAAGAGATCCAGCATTTATCTGCTGTTTCCATTAGGCTCTAGCTTTCTTGAAAATATGATTCTCCAGGGATGGTCCCAGACTCTCCCCTCCTGCCCACCCATCCCCTGTCTAGGTGTTCTTATCCAAGTACTTTTCCCCTTTTCCCTGTTAGCTCTTTAGCAGTATCTATAGTCTGTGAGAAACATCTGTGTTACATTTACAAAAAGCACTAGTCTGCTTATCAAAGCTAAATACGCAACAGCACATGATAGGGCATGTGTGGCACCCTTTGACTTAGGTGTGAGTTAAGGCACAAGGCTAATGTAGAGTGTTTTCAACACCAGTGAAGTGCTGTTCGTGGAGTATAACACACAGACCCTGAAATGCATTATGCTTTTTCTAATTTTGTTTTTTCTCGCCAGTTTTAAAATGTTGGGCTATTTTTGTAGTTGGTGGAGAAGTTTCGATGTGTGGCTGGATGTGTTTACAGTATTTAACAAGCCTCTTCAATGGAGGAGAGGAGCCCAGTAATTGCTATTGAAACTTTACAGATCTGTAGACAAATGTATGCTTTCATTGACACCAGTACACTTCCATTAGCTTCAATGAGTCAGAAGTCACGTGCAAGTGAGGTAAGAATTTGGCACGTAAGTCTCTGGATTTTTTTTCTCCTCAAGCATTGCAAATTATACAAACACCCATCCCTCCGAATTATCTACCCCTGGATGAGAAGCTGTGAAAGACACCCCAGGACCAGTGAGAGGTGTGGGTAGCAAAGTCCGATGGGTGTGGGGAGACCCACTTTGGCACAATTTGCTACCCTTGGAAGTAGCCCTTTGATGGGGTCTGGTCTGTGCTCTGTACCCTCAAGTCTCACCTCCCTTCACATGTACTCGCACACAAAATGAGACACCACACCTCAATAATCAAATAATTCAATTGTAAATTAGAAATGAGGAAGCAAATTCTGCCGGTTTGGCGAGACAGACCCATCCCTCCGAATTCGCTACCCCTGGACTAGTGGTGGCACGTTCTGACAGGTAGGCAAAAGGTCATAGTTGTGCAGCAGAAGCTGCTACTGGTAGCAAAATTGGAGGGGTGTCAGCACCGTGTGGGGTTCCCTGTCGCCTCAGACCCCACCCCACAACAGGAACCGCCGCCCCTGCCAGAACTGACCTCAGCCAGGCTGTGCTTTGTTGTGCTGCTTGCCCCACGCTCCTTCAATCTGCCCCACTCTCCCACTGGCTGCCCTGGGCAGTGCATCTTGACCCGCCCTGCCATTGGCCACCATGCTGAGATGACCCCACCTCCATATGCCTGGTGGAGACGATTTTGGGGGATGTTGTTTTTGTGCCGCAGAAGTGATGTTATCCCCTCGGGAGTCAGTTGGAGCACAGCTGCTCATTCCATGCATCAGGCTCAGGCTGCAGATGGGTAACATGAGGAACCCCAATGGGCCACATGCAGACAGGCAGCACCAGTCATTCTGTGATCTGCTCTCATCCTCCCACTGCATTATCAGAGCATCATTCTGCTTTGTGTGCATTGAAGGAACATAAATCCACAACATGTAGAGATCAAGCATAGAAGTTTATTACACACAGTGCTGGCGGAGTGTCACCAGGCTTATTAGGCTCAGAGACACTGTCAATCAATTAATTATAATGGAATATATGGATTTTCCATGGGAGGGGGAAAGTGATGGGGTAGGCAGGTCAACACCCCGGGATAGGTCTAGCTGCAAGACAAGCTAGCACATTAGCCAATGGTTAACAGGTTACATAATGTCTCCACCCACGGTCTCAAGATAGCAAGTTAACGTTTAATTAATATTTTGATAAAATGTTATTAGTATCAAATATATATGTTGAATTCTGATTTGGGGTCCATAGGAATGAAGTAGCTCCTCTGATTGTCCAGGAGATATATTCCTAGGGGTTAAAACAATGAAACAGTGAAAGTATATGACGATAACGATTGTCTCCTTTGTGTTTTAAGGCAGACATTGGTCCCTGAGAAAGGGAGGTTGGAGGAGGCCATATCTTATACTGACATATGCCAACCTGTCATAAACTCAAGATTGGATCTGTGGAAAGAACGTCTCCTTACAGAAGAAACTAACACAATAGGAACAGGGATTCTTTGTTCAATTTGCAACTCTGAGTAAGACACAATTATTCAGTTCTCAGCTCCAACACCTGGCAACTTGCTGACTAGTCTTATTTTAGCAAAACAAGATTATCTGTTTACTCCAGCTTTCTCTTAGCTGATCACTATTTGCTAGGTCTCTAGTCTCTTGACCAAACTCAGGACTTTGAGCCTGGAAAAGAGCTGGCACAATCCGTATACTAGGTTGTTATATAAAATGAACATGGATTTTAACCCTTCATGCAGATTACCGTGTGACCCTGCCACTGGGATCTGTGGAGAAGGGGCCTGTCTTTTCATTCCTGTCACTGACTGTTTTGTGTGCGTGAGGCCAAAATCAGAATGAGGATCGATTTCTTAACATCCAGCCTGCCCTTTGTGCCTTGGCAGAGCTCTGTGACAGTATGTTCACCACTTTTACAAGATTATGATAAATTTTGTTCATGTCTTGTGAGGAATCATTTGAAAACTCATATTTCACTGATTATTATTGTCCTGGTAATATATGTGTGGCAGCATTGTATGTAAAGTTATACAATTTCCCTGTAGGATGTTACTAACACATATTCCAAATCTGGGGAAGCAGTTCAAACCAGTTCCTCAGAGACAAAGACAAACTGATGTCAACAAAGTCAGATGGACTATCGCCTGGTGAAGCGGCCATTCTTTGGCGGGAAGAAGGGTCTGAGCAAGAAATTTACATCTTAGTTGGAGGTTCCTGTGTAAACAGACTGGCTGGCATCTGAATCCCAGTTGGGGATGATTCTCAAAGAGGAGGAAAAGATATAAAAATTAGCAACAGAGGACACAAATCACCTCTCTCCCCACGTCTCTACTCACAGCATCAACAACGTCTGAAAGACAAACAAAGCATCACTGAATTGAGGGAGTGGTCCTGGCTGAGGGTCCAGCCAGACTGCTGTGAGCATGTGGTGAGAACGGTCAAGTTTCTTACGTTTGGTGTTAGTTTGCACTTTACCTTTTATTTCTTTGTAACCAATTCTGGCTTTTACGTCTCATACTTGTAATCACTTAAAATCTCTCTTTCTGTAGTTAATAAACATGTATTATCATGTTTTTTAATATCTCCCCTTGTAAGAACACCTGAAAGTACCTGAAACTGGGCCAGGATTCTGGAAATGGGTGAGAGGGGAAACCCAGAGTCTAGCTGACCTAGGGCATCATGATGGTGTCATGGCTCTCCGCTGCCCTCTCCCATTCAAACAGTCAAAGCCAATGCAGCACTGCAGTGCCCAGGGTGCTATTTGCAATCAGAACCTTTTTATTTTTCATTTTGTTTATTTGCCAATCTTATCAAAGAAGAATTTTCCATTGTGGGATCTGGAGATGTGGAGTGTAAAGTTTTAACGTAAAGCTGATTTTAATAATCACAACCCAACACAATATTTACCAGCGTTATGTAAATCACCATCATTGCATTTCTCTAGCACCCACCATCCCAGCCGCCCTAAACACTTCCCAGAAGTGGGTAAATAGCCCTGTGTCACAGACACTGGCACAGAGATGCAGGGCCCAGATGGAGATGTATCCCCATGGCAGAGACTGTGGTACCACACACAGCGATGCAGGGCTACCTGGAGCTCTACGTGGCGTGTGTCAAACCAACACAGCCCCTTTGGCTTCTGCAAAACTGAGGTTTCACTATAGGCAGACTGAGCTCCCAGCCTTTCTGGGTGAGAAGCTCCTGTTCTGAGAGTAACCCAGAGCCGGGCTGAATCTGCAAACAGCCGGGGCTGACACTCAGCTTCTGTAAATGGGTAGAGCTCTGCATCAGTGGGGCTCCAGCTGCACCAAAATGAGGGCAGGATCAAGGAATAATTTAAGACAAGATTTAACAAGTGGCTTTGACAAGCACCAGGAGAGAGAAGAGGGCAGAGTTGGGGCAGATCGATATTGACAAGCTCATGCACTTACACAGGACCCAGGAGCTTTCAGCTGAAAGGTCTATTGGAATTTCTGTCTATGCTGCATTCCTTCCCTCCTCCCCCTACACTACTTCAGCTTCTGCTAAGGCTTTGGCTTTTTCTTACTAGAATCAATGGTGGGAGGGTTATTCTGAGGCCTTTTGTTTCCTGAGAGATGGTTTCCCCAGTTTGAAAAGGTGTGGTGCAACTGTTTGGTTATTTCCAATAAAACGTCCTGTGCCTTTGTGTTGTCTTCGCCATAGTCATCATTAAAAATCTTGATCGGCCACCCTGACGGATTCCCATACAGCCTCGTTAGCTCTTTGTTCAGCTGTGTCACTTTCATGGAATCCAGGATGCTGTTTGGCCTATGCATTCCCAGGAAGGCCAAGGAGAATTTCTTGTTATGTCTGAGTGCTCACAGCAAATGGCTGTCCAGATGTGGATGGGCACCACCACCCTCTCTGCGTCTCAGCTGATGTTCCTTTGTTTGTCTTCCTTCTTAATGGGGATTTATATTTTTCATTGGGCACTGCTCCAGTCTCTAGAAAGGATTTCCCTTTCTGATTTTTCTCACAGCTGTTTGTTAACTGCGTCTTGAGATATCGTTCTAAGTCACACCAATTGATCCTATTGAAGCAGGGGTCCATGGGGACCGCATTGTTGAGCGTGAAGGTGGCTATTTGGCCTTGACCACACTGCAAGGAGTTTGGGTTCAGGTGTCCCTAGTCATAGTGTATTCTCTCATAATCATCATTGATGGCTTGCTTTTCTTTCAGTTTTTCTTTGATGGATTGGTTTCCTTTCTGGTTTTTCTGTTTCAGGACTCAAAGAAGTTTTCCTTCCATCTCCATGTTTGCCTCTGATAAATTAGCCAGCTGGAAATAGAGAAGGCCAGAGTCCTTACATTCAACTTGTATCAAAATGTCCATGACACACAGAGCTGCAGGGAATCAAGGGCAGAACCAATCTTTGTCTCTTGACTCTATGTATTTTCATCACCAGTTCTCCCAACAGGAGGAGCATTCTTACTTCCACTCTCTGTGTGTCTCCTGGCCCAGATCACGGCTTGTCTATCTCCTGGCCCAGATCACGGAATTATGGTACTTGCATGAACAGGACTAACATAAAACTAAAGCAGTGCATTCAGTATGAGAGAGGTGACATATAAATGCAGTGCCCTGTGGTGCACACTATTGATACTGCAGCCATAAAGAGGGGAAAGGGTTGCTGGGGTCTCCATGGGGCAGAGTTAAAGTTGTTTGGGTGCCTGAACTATGGATTTCCAGAGTTTTGAATGTCTGAGTTTCTTGTGCAGCAAGTTCAACCTTAACTCTGAATTTCTTGGCTTTGTAATGGTTGTTTTTTTACTAGCTAAAACATTCTCATAAGGATTTTTACCCTTTAGTTACTCATTTGATCTCAACTTCCCCTTTATGAACTTGTGGGGTTTGTTTGATTGTTTGACTGAGACAGGGCCAGCTCCAGGCCCCAGCGCACCAAGCGCGTGCTTGGGGCAGCATGCCGCAGGGGGTGCTCTGCCGGTTGCCGGGAGGGCGGCAGGCGACTCCGGTGTACCTCCCACAGGCGTCCCTGCGGAAGGTCCGCTGGTCCCGCGGCTCTGGTGGAGCATCCAGAGCCGCAGGACCAGCGGACCCTCCGCAAGGCCGCCTATGGGAGGTACACTGGGGCCGCGGGACCGGCGAGCGGCAGAGCACCCCCCGCAGCATGCCGCCGTGCTTGGGGGAGTGAAATGGCTAGAGCCGGCCCTGGACTGAGAAGAATAGTAGAAAGAGAACAGAATTACACACCCCACACATATATCACAACATCCAACAATTAAGCAACACTACGGCATTCTTACCTCCACACATTGACCTAATTTTTGCAAATTACATTTATTAAAATATCTCCCAATAGTATATAAGTCTTCACTACCTGCTTTATAAAGTTAACGATCTCTGACATTGTATAATGCTGAGATAAGGTGCATGAGGTAATATCTTTTACTGGACCAACCTGCTAGTGAGAGAAGAGCTGAAGAAAAGCTCTTTGTAATCTCTGATAAAAGATATTACCTCACCCACCTTGTCTCCCTAATATCCTGGAACCAACATGGCTACAGCAACACTGCAAACTACTCTATAATGCTATCAGTTATTTTCCCTAGGAGATGTTCATCTAGGACAAAAACAATGAGGGGTCCTGTGGCACCTTAAAGACTAACAAATTTATTTGGGCATAATCTTTCATGGGCTGGAACCCAATTCATGCATCTGACAAAGTGGGCTCCATCCTATGAAAGCTTATGCCCAAATAAATGTGTTAGTCTTTAAGGTGCCACAGGACTCCTCACTGTTTTGGCTGAAACAGACTAACATGGCTATCCTTCTGAAACTTGTCACCTGGGACAGTTGTGGCCTTTTCCAGCCTGTGACAGAATGTACCCCTGCGTTCACACCCTACACACTATTGTAATAATCTTTGCACAAAAGACGTGTCTTGTAAGGTATCATTTGAAAACGCGTAAGTTGCTGGTCAATATTGTCCTGATAAAATATGTGTGGCAACATTGTGAGAGAAGTTATAAGATTCCCCTGTATGGTGTTATTAATACATGTTCCAAACCACAGCCCTGCCCAAAGAGAAACTGGCAAACAGGTCTATTCTAAACAAAGGAATTACACATAGACACCCTGTCTCCTGAATCTCAGCTGGAAATGCTTCTCAAAGGGGGGTACAGGACTATCAAAAGAGGGAAACACCCCAAGACACCTCCCTCTCTCTGCCCATCGTAATCACCAAACTGTAAACCCTGTATATGATGGAAACCATTTCAAGCCATGGGGTGCGGCAGCACCCGCAGTGCCCCTCATTCCAGCAGCTATGGCATGCTGGGGAGAAAAGATTTGAACTTGGGCCTTTCCCCATTTGTGTAGAGTACCTGAGTGTCTGGCCTATGGGACAGGTCTCTAAATGTTTCCTGCTGAAGCTCTTCCACTGTGTTTGAAAACTGAAATGGTCCTTAGGCCAGGCAGAGAGTGAGACTGACTCTAGTTCAGTGGTTAGAGCATCATGTGGGAAACCCAATATACCATCCCCATGCTCCAATGCAGGGTGAATTATTCGTAGATTGTGGAAGAGCTTCAACAGGATAGACTGAGGGAGACCCACATCAGAGTAACCAGGCATCTCAGCCCTCTCTTGGGAGGAAGGTTACCCAACTTCAAGTCCCTTCTCCACATCAGGAAGAGGGTAGAAGTGAACCAGCCTCTCCTACATATCAGGGGAGTGCTCTAATCACTGGATTAAAGGGGTGACCTTCTCCACCCCCAACCCTTTTCTGTTTTTTGTGAGAAAAAGCTAACACCAGGAAAGGGTGCACAGCTGTGAATCTCGTGTGACGGGAAATGCCTCCCTCCAGCCCAGACTCAGGCCTCTAAATCCCTTTGAGGGGCAGGGCATAGGAAACCCCCCTTTCCTCGGCATTTCCTATTGGCTAATTTAGACAGCTTCCTCCTCAGCATGTGGCTTTTGTGGATCCCATTGTCAGGCACCCATCTCTCCCCATCCAGTGTACATGGAGCCTGCACACCTCACTTGGGGCTGTCGTGGGTTCCATTAGGCTTCAGACTGCCTATGCACTAGACATTACAATGCTGAGTCCAAGTCCCCTTTGTCCCTGCCCGGACTCTGGGGAAGGCCTCACTCAGGGATGGAATCAGGCAAAGGAGCTCTATGCCCATGTGCGGGCTCTGGTTCCTTGGGACCATGGCAGAATCTCAGCTTGCATTTAAAACAAGAATAAGTCTCTAGCTCTTGTGGTTGTACAGAAAAGCTTGAAAATGTGACTCAAATGTGATTGACACAGTGACACCTGCCTGAGTCTGCAGAGAGCCTGAATAGAGCTATGAACAGGGGAGCTGTCCCATACAATGCAAGGGGACTTAAGTCCCAGCCCCTCTGCTCTGGGGTCTCTGCCAACCTCTCCCAGCAGGGGGCTCTGTGTGTGCTAAGAGGGCAGAGCACAGGGGGCCTGGCCCCCCACCAAAGCAGAGACACTCTGGCTGCTGGGAAAATACTTGGGGCACTCAGCCACCATCCCCACCTCTCTGAGTTCAAAAGAGGACTCTGAGAGGGGCCCTGCTGCTGCTCAGGGAGGGAAGAAGGGAGCCTCAGGGCCCTATACCGAAGGGATGGGTCTCTGTGCCACCTCCACTCCAGGGGGCAGAGGCATCAAGAGCTCCATGTTGTGGTGCCTAGATGAGACCCAGAGAGATTCAGACAGGAGAAAGACTGACCTGCAGCTCCACCTTCTATGTTTCTGAGGCTGTATCTGTGCAATTTCCTTCATCTATAGTGTAAGCTGACCAGACCAGGATTTGGCTGCTCTCATTGTAAAAGGTTGCGAAATGATGTTCCTCCATATTTCTGGCAAATGTTAGCTCTGTTTGTAATGTCAAACCCTTGGGGCTCAATTCCTCTGTAGAAATAGCGTCTGCATTTACTGAAAATGGGGACCACTTCAGCCAGCACCAGCCCATCCCAGAGTGAGGCAAAGCCCAGAAGTGCGAGAGGCCCCATGGCTCACAGTGTCAGAGCCAGTCCCTTTGCAGCTGCTACTTACACCGTTCCTCGGAGAGCCACCTCCACTACCCATCTCAGGCTGAGTAATCTATGGGCTTCTTCCCAGGGCCTTCCCAAGGGCTGGGCTGGCCCATGCAGCCACGGCTCTGAGCTGGGGCAATGCAGGGCTCGACAAGGGCTGTGCAAATATTCAGTTCAGTTGATAGTCCAGCAGACTGATTTTGGGTCAAGCCCAAATGAAAATGTTTCAAATTTTCTGGTGAAACTAAATGTTGCAAAATGTTTTTTGTTTCATATTGAACAAAATGTTTCATTTCAATGTCATAGTTTTTAAAATATATTTAACTGGTTGTTTAAAAAAGAAAGTGACAGGAAATCCAAAACAAAATATCTTTCCAAAACAAAAAGTCAAAACAATTAGTTGCGTAGAAATTCCGAAAGAAACTATTCTGATATTTCCCCACAATTGTTTTCTTTTTTTCCTTTTTTTTTTTTTACTGAAACAATTAGACTACAGCAGCTGAGAATCAGAAATTGTTTTGGTTGACCTGGATCTGCATTTTTGGAGGAAAAAAGGTTTTGCATCACAATCTTCCCAGCACAAACCTTCCAGGAGCTGAAGGCCGTGCAGGGAGCAAGCAGCTCATTCCCTCTCTGCAGCTGCAGGTTCTCTGCAATGGCTGGCTCCTTTGGTTGGACATGTGTTAAGTGGAGCCCAAGTCCCCCCGTATAACGCCCTCACCCACCCCTGGGCCAAATGTTACAGTGTCTGTGCAAAACTACTACAGCTGCAACAAACCAGAGTCCTGTGCCCAGACAGTTCCCCACAGGCATTTAAGGAGTAATCATTCACTACCACCACCACTGACCTACATCGATCACCCAGCAGTGGGTGCTATATACATCCACACAGACATACTCGGCCCAGCCAGACAAACACCCTGGGGGTACATCAGCACAGCAATAAAACCCCTGTGGTACTGAGGGCTTGTCTACACTGGCACCAGCGGCGGCTCCAGGCACCAGCGCAGCAAGCACATGCCTGGGGCGGCAAGCCATGGGGGGCAGCCTGTCGGTCCCTGTGAGGGCGGCAGTCAGGCTGCCTTGGGCGGTGCGCCTGCAGGAGGTCCGCCGGTTCCGTGGCTTTGGTGGTAATTTGGCAGCGGGGACGCTGAAGGAGCGACACCGGTGGACCTCCCGCAGGCACGCCTCCGAAAGCCGCCTGACTGCCGTGCTTGGGGTGGCAAAAAACATAGAGCCGCCCCTGACTGGCAAGTCACAGCCCAGTAACTTGCTGGCTCAGGGGGTGAAAAATCACACACCCACATATCCCCGAGCGCAGCAAGTTAAAGTGCTGTAATGTGCCAGTGAAGACAGGCTTAGAGCGCTGGGAGCTGTGCTCAGAGCTAATCCCTCGTGGAGGTGGATTACATAGGGGGCTGCAAGAGCTCTCTTCCAAGTGCTCGCAGGTAACCACACAGGCAGATCACAGTGCTGCCGCCGGAGCGCTCCGGTGGCAGCGCTTTGAGGTTTGTAGTGTAGACTTAGCCTGAGTCTCAGAGCCTTGGTCAACTGACTCTGGCCGTGGGCTCTGCCTGCAAGGCTAGAAACAACCATGCAGATGTTGGAGCTTTGGCTGAGCCCTCCCCCCTCACCAGGTTTCAGAGCCTGGGTTCCAGCCTGATCCTAAATGTCTACATGGCTATTTTTAGCCCTGGGAGCCCGAGTCAGTTGACCCAGGCTCTGAGACTCAATGCCATGGGTTTTTGCTTTTTGCTGTGTAGATGTACCCTGAGAATACAGACAGAGAATGAACACATGGTCTTCTGAACAAGAGACTCCCAAACTGTCCTAAGCTACTCACCGTGAGAACCACGCACCCTATCAACAGAGACCATAACACACAAGCAGCCCCCTACCTACGCCACAGTTCCTCACATGGTACAGGTAGGGAGGGTGGAGTTTCTCATGTGAGCACAGACCCTAGTTATGTGCGAGGTTTTGCTTTATGTAGAGGGTGGGGGCGGATGACACTGTGATGACACAGAATGATGTAAGAAGGACTCGCTGGACAGACATGGCGAGCAGGGCTCTGAGATGCTGACAAGTCTCACACTCACTGGCCTGCTGTGCAATTGAATGATCCTGGATGATATGGCCCTGGGGAGCCGGTATCGTAACTGTTGTGTATTTGGTTGTCATGGTTTTTGTTCCTATGGCAACTGAGTTAGATTATTAGGGGATAGCCCAGCCAGCTTCGGCCGGTTAGACAAGCTCTGTGTCTGTAAATAAATGGTAGTTTTGTTAGCTGTCTGCTGTCTGGGCTCAAGTGATTTCTTCGTAAACTGGCTGCCCCCAAGGATATAACAAGTGGCAACGGAGGATGGGATTCCGGTGCTGCTCCAGTAACAGAAGGAAGTAGAAGTCAAGGTAAAGAACAAACAAAAAAACCCTGCTTGTTTCCACTGACTGTGAAAGTGAAACTAAAAATCATAGCTACTCTGACCGGGCCACTGGAACCTTTTGATGAGAATATAGTGCAGTGGCCTGTGTATACTGAGGGTTTTGAACTTTTTGTTATTGCAAATGACATTACAGAAGCGAAGAAGGTGCCAATATTCTTAAGTGTTGTAGGGGCTAAAACCTACTCCCTGCTACGCAGCTTACTACACTCTGTTAAGCCTGAGACTAAATCTTACAGTGACATCGTGGAACTCTGGGGTCCCATTTTTCCCTCAAACCACTGGTAATTGCTAAAAGATATCGGTTCCACAAAAGAGACCAAAAAGAAGATGAAACAGTTGTACAACTTGTAGCAATTTTAAAAAAGCTAGCAGAACACTGTGAATTTAAAGAGATGTTAAATGATGCCCTGGATGACAGGTTAGTGTGTGGCCTCTACAGTGAAGCTATACAGAAGCGCCTACTGACAGAGGCTCAGCTTACATTACAGAAGGCTTGTTGATATTGCTGTCTCCATGGAACTGGTTACAAGGGAGGCGCAATACATCGGTGCATCCCCTAGGGTGCAAAAAGTGTCACAAGAACCTACTCACAAAACTGTGCAGAGTCAAGAATGTTACCGCTGTGGTAAGCCAGGTCACCAGGCATCAGAATGCTGGTGTAAGGGCCTGGTGTGTTGACACTGTGGCAAAAAGGGACACATTGATTGTGCCTGTAAACAAAAGAAAAAGAGGCCTGTGGTCAGGCCGACAAAAAGAGGAACCTGCATACCCTAGAGCAGACCCAGGATGATGAAGGTGACACCTCATTGCAAGAGGAAGTGCCACTGCATGTTTTTTCTTTGGCGGCGGGCTCACATGAAAACTGGGTAACCCCGTTGTTGGATGGCAAACCTATATGCATGGAACTGGACACCGGTGCACCCGTCTCGCTAGTCTCCGAGACTGTGTTTAAAGAAAAGCTACAGCATCTTCCGCTTAAGGCAACAAAAACTGTTCTGAAGACGTATATGGGAGAAGCTGTGCCCATGTTGGGCACTATTGATGTTAAGGTGGAGTTCAATGGACAGGCTACTAAATTGCCACTGTTTGCAGTGAGAGGTAACTACCCAGCCTTAATGGGTAGGTCTTGGCTTGGAAGATTCAGCTGAACTGGGCAGAAGTGCACCGGATGACTAAAGAAGAAACCAGTCTAACCCGTATACTAAGGAAACATGTTGCTGTTTTTGGAGATGATTTGGGAAGTATGAAGGGAATCACTGTGACATTGAACATGAAACCTGACAGTCCACCAAAATATCTGAAAGCCCGAACTGTGCCATAAGCCATTAGGCCAAAAGTTGAAGCAGACCTGGAGCGCCTGGTCACCAGTGGAGTCCTAATACCAGTTACCTATAGCTCATGGGCCACTCCTATCGTTCCAATAGTGAAGAAAGATGGCTCTCTCCGGATTTGCGGTGATTTTAAAGTCACTGTCAACCCAGTATTGTGTGCAGAGCAATACCTGCTTCCCCACATCGATGACCTCTTCTCAGGCCTTGCTGGGGGACAAAAGTTCAGTAAGATTAATCTGAGTCAAGCATATTTACAGATGCACATTGATGAAAAGTCCCAAGAGCTGTTGACTATAGTGACTCATAAGGGGCTTTATCGATACTGTCGCCTACCCTTCGGAATAACGTCTGCTCCCGCCCTGTTCCAGAGGGCTATGGACCAGATCTTGTGTGGCTTGTCAGGAGTTCAGTGCTATCTGGATGATATCCTGGTCACTGGAATGAATGAAGAGGATCACTTAAAGAATTTAGAGGCTACCCTACAAAGACTGGAAGATTATGGCCTATGAGTTCGCAAAGAGAAGTGTGAATTCTTCAAGCCCTCTGTTGAATATTTGGGACACATCATTGATTCTTCAGGTCTTCATAAGGCCCCTGCAAAAGTTAAAGCTATTGTGGAGGCTCCCCCACCTCGAAATGTAAGCCAGCTGCGCTTCTTTCTAGGACTACTGAACTATTATGGAAAGTTCATCTCACAGTTAGCCACACTGCTAAAACCACTTCATGAGCTCCTTGGGCAGAACAAAACCTGGAAGTGGACTGAAGCCTGTGATGTTGCATTTAACAAAGCGAAGGATGCATTGCTAAATTCTGAAGTTTTAACGCACTTTGATCCATCCTTACCCCTACAATTGGCCTGTGATGCCTCCCCTTATGGAGTGGGAGCAGTTGTTTCACACATTATGCCTTCAGGAGAAGAGAGACCTATTGCTTTTGCTTCACGCACTCTAAGCAAAGCAGAAACTAACTACGCCCAAATCGAACGTGAGGCATTAGGAATTGTTTTTGGAATTCGGAAGTTTCATCAGTACCTGTTTGGGTGAAAGTTTACTTTTCTCACAGACCATCGACCTCTGACGTCAATTTTTGGACCCTACACAGGCATTCCCCCATTAGCTGCTAGTCGTATGCAATGCTGGGCATTGTTACTTTCAGCACACACATATGAAATCAAATATCAGAAATCCACTCTGCACGGCAATGCAGATGGCCTCTCAAGGTTGCCTTTACCGGTCAAACATCAAGATAGTGCCCAAAAGGAAATCTTCTACTTTGAACAGGTAGAGAATACACCCATCACTGCTACTCAGATAAAGAAGGCAACTCGCATTGACCAAGTATTGTCCCAAGTTATGGACCTGGTGATGCATGGAAAATCTCAACAAACCTCTCGGGTCTCACCCGACCTTGTTACCTACATGTCCAGAAGGACGGAGTTATCAGTCCAATCTGGTTGTTTGTTGTGGGGGAGAGGTGTCATTATTCCACCACCACTGAGATCACAGATATTAGAACAGCTACATTACAATCACTGTGGAATAGTGCGCATGAAGAACATTGCACAAAGCTATTTTTGGTGGCCTGGATTGGACAGTGCTATTGAAGAGAAGGCAAAAGCTCATATGTCATGTCAGGGTGTGAAGAATGCACCCCAGTAGGCACCCCTGCACCCATGGCACTGGCCTGAAAACCCATGGCAATGTATTCACATTGACTTCGCTGGCCCCCTTGAAGGAAGCATGTTCTTGGTGGCAGTAGAAGCCCATTCTAAATGGCCAGAAGTATCTATAATGCAGTCCACTACTGCAGAGAGTACTATCCAAAAACTATGGGGACTCTTTAGTTGCTTCGGTCTGCCAGAACAACTGGTGAGCGACAATGGACCATAGTTTGTCTCTCAGGAGTTTCAAAATTTTATGAAGGCAAATGCGATACACCACATCAGGTCAGCACCATATCATCCATCCACCAACGGATTAGCTGAAAGATTTGTACACACAATGAAACACGCTTTGACAACACTCCATTCCAAAGCATCTGGATACCTTCTTACTTTTCTACAGAAACACACCTCATGCTACGACCCAGGCATCCCCGGTCTTTCTAATGGTGGGACGACAGCTGTGCACTTGCTTTGATCTGCTGAAACCTTCTGAACTCCGACAAATTGTGCAACATCAGCAGCAATATCAAGTCATCAGATGGGCACCCAGAGCAAAAGACTGAACCTTTAGCCCGGGACAGCCAGTTTTGGCTCAGAATTATACTTCCAGAGCTAAATGAGTCCCTGCCACGATCATCACTCAGACAGGACCTGTTTCCTACACAGTCCGGACTGCAGAGAATCTTTCCTGGTGGCGACATGTATATCAGCTGTTGCCAGGTCATGCCAGTCCTCAGGACACATCTGCAGTTGAGTGGTCTGACTTCAGCTCTTCTGATGAGACACCGAATCACGAGTCACCTGTTCCTGACCATTCTCCTTCATTACTGCCAGCAGCTGTGTCATAAATAGATAGCTAAGGGTTAATGTTTCTTTTACCTGTAAAGGGTTAACAAAGGGAACCACACACCTGACCAGAGGACCAATCAGAAAACTGGATTTTTCAAAGTCAGGGTGGGAATTTTTGGGGTCTGAGTCTTTTGTCTGTCTCTCAGCTATGAGAAGGTTCTTTCTATCTTCTAATCTTCTGTTTCCAAATTGTAAGTACAGGTAGAAAAACAATATAGGCTTTTATGTTGTTTTGGTTGTATTTACATGTGTGTAGTTTGCTGGAATGTTTCAAATTGGATATCTTTTATAATCAGACTGTTTATTCATATTTTTCTTATAAGCAATAGCCCTGTATTGTCACTTGATACAGAGATTATGTTCATGTCTTTTTCTTTCTTTTTACATAAAGTTTTCTTTTTAAGACTTGTTTGAGTTTTTTCTCTCTGGGTAGGCTAAGGGACGAAGGGGAAGGAAATTCTCTTTGTGTTAGATCTACGGAGGGTGAAACTCTGCAGCACCAGGGAATTTGTGGGAGGGGGAAAGAGAGATAGAATCTTTTCTGTTTCCTTGTATTTAGGGTTTGTCTCTTTGTGGAATAGAGGAGACATGCTTCTTGGTATTGTGATGTAAAGAGATTGCATCAGTAACTCTCAGGTTAGCCCAGAGAGGAAAGTCTGGGTGGGAGAGAGAGGGGGGAAGGGAAGGGGGTTATTTCCCTTTGTGGTAAGACTCAGGACCTCTGAGTCTTGGGGTCCCCCAGGGAAAGTTTGGGGGACCAGAGCGAGGCAGGCGCTGTAATTCCTGTCTGGTGGCAGTGAGATAAGATCCAAGCTGGTAATTAAGCTTGGAGGTTCATGCTAGGCACCCAGATTTCTGGACGCTAAGGTCCAGATTTGGGAGTTAGGCTTATGATAGGCTGAGATACCCCTATGCCCAGCATGAGCTGATACCACCTCCTCACCTGTTCGTGCTGTGGACCCTGAGCCCATGGTACTTACGGGTGCAACAACACCAGAAGTTCGCCGTAATCCACCTAGAGACAGAAGGCCTCCTCATCGGCTGGATCTTTAGCTAGGGCGAACCCACAGTTATGGGGCAAAATAATCCCCAGGGTTTAGCCGGGAATGGAGGCAGTCTACTCTCCTTCTCTAGTCTAGTGTGTGTTTTATTTAGGGGATGTTCTTATTAGGGGGGAAGGAATATGTTGTGCATTTTGTTGTCATGGTTTTTGTTCCTATGGCAACTGAGTTAGATTATTAGGGGATAGCCCAGCCAGCTTCGGCCGGTTAGGCGAGCTCTGTGTCTGTAAATAAATAGTTTTGTTAGCTGTCTGCTGTCTGGCCTCAAGAGATTTCTTCCTAAACTGGCTGCCCCCAGGATATAACAGTAATCTTTATGTCTGCTTCCGAAGTCCTGCATAATTGGTTTTTATTAAAGTGGCAGAATCATTATAAAGACAGCATCACATCAGGGGACCCATATTTATGTCCCTGCTCCAGCGGTTATTTCTTTACACTGGAACAGCATCACTAGGCCAGAGTGTGCTAACCACCCGCCAGAACAGCCCAGGTGCTAAGGGATGTGGGAGACCTCAGTTCAAACACCTATTCTATGTCAAGCAATGAGGAATTTGAACCTGGGTCTCCCAGGTGAGTGCTCTAACCACTCGCCTAAAGATTATAATGGAGGCTCCTCTTCAGGCCATTTTGTAGATCACTTTTAGGCCTTTATTTCCTTTGCTTTCATGTTATAAAGTGTCATGAAATTAAATGAACAAGTGCATTTGGGTCAACCAAAACATTTAGTTCAACCCAAAATGAAACTTTTGTCAGCTTTTCAGTTTGCTGGAATTTTTTCAGGATTTTCAGCTAAACACTTAAAGGCGGTTGCCTGCTTTATGAACCTGAGTTTGAAACTTTTTTCATTGCTCTTGTGATCACTTCCCCTTTTCTCTCACCCCAAAAGAGGATTGTGAGCAAAATATCAGTGAAGAGCTTCCCTCACATGGCCAGATTACTCAGCATTGATAACAATGAAGTTTTTCACTGATCAGGGGTGCCAACCTGAGCATACCGACATACGGACACATTTTCTGTGGCCCCAAGACACACCAATGATAAACAGCACTGGGGACCCTGCTGTGTGGTATGAATAGTTTCCCCACTACCCTTTCCTGCAGTGTTTTCCCTACACATCCATTGTTCATGCCAATAAAATGAGCCTTAAAAGCCTGCATTAGCAAAGGGCAGTGCCGCCATCTCTTGTAATAATATGGGGCCTGCTGGGAAGGCCAAAGAATGAGGAAGTGAATGACAATTATAGATCCAGTATGGTTGTTTTCACTGTTCAATGCTTCCTCCCCGCAGTGTTATTCCAGGAACAATGATAATATTGATTACATGGGTCACTTATTGTGTAGCCAAGCATAGCTCCAATATCAGTAATCTCTCATTGTGGACTTCCCTCATCAGAGAGCTCTTCCAGGAATTCTTTACTCCTGGGGGAATTCTGTGCCAAAAAATCAAAAATTCTGCACACTAGATTTTAAAATTCTGCATATTTTATTTGTCAAAATAACGCAATATAATCATGCCAGTTTCAATTATCTTGGTAATTTATTTCAAAATAGCTATCAAGTATGTTTGTAAGAATACAGACTAAAAAAAGAAGATTCTGGTAATGTTTTTGACAAATAGATTCCTTACTAAGCCTATTAATACAGAACTTTGAGTAATTAGTTTAAATTACCATACAGAAAAATATTCCCACACCCATCAGAAGCAGTGAAAAGGCTTGGGGGAGTTAGGGGTAACAGAAGAGCTGAGGGAGAGGAAAGGATCCTGGAGGGTTGTTGGATGTAGGTGGGAGAAGTATGGAACAGGTTTTTTGGTGGGGCTGGGGGGAAGAGGATTGTTAGGGAGCTGGACAGTCTCCCCCATGAAGATCCTGGCTGATCCCAAGCCTCTCCCATTCAGTTAGGCACATCTGTTCCTGTCTCCACACCCCCCATCGCTGTGGGTCTCTGCAGCCTCCTTCCCATTCCCATATGTCCCTACAGACCCCCTACTCAGTGATGAGCTGCCAAAATCTTAATAACGGTTCCCTATAAAAAATTCTGATTTGAGAGATGTGCCACAGTATGTATTTTTTGTACCAATAGGGTTACCGTACGTCTGTATTAAAAATTCCTCCCGGATGGCAATTTAAGAACCAAAAAGCCTGACATGTCTGTGAAAATACGGATGTATGTTAACCCTACCTAAAGTTCTTTTTTAAAAAGATGGGCCTGAACTAGAAATGAGCTCCATTTCACATGTGTGGGTCCCTAGGGTGACCAAATGTCCTGATTTTTGGGTCTTTTTCTTATATACGCTCCTATTACCCCCTACTCCCTGTCCCAATTTTTCACACTTGCTGTCTGATCACCCTAGGATGTGCACATGTGCGGATCCCAGCTGCTCCTTGCCCCCCTCATTGAAGCAGGTGCGGAGGATTACTGCCCTGGGAACTGCAGGACACCAGTGGACGTTGGGCCATCTGCAGACAGGGGCATGGGGCAGGGCTAGCTGGAGGCAGGGGGTATGGGGCTGGCTGCGGGCAGGGCAGAGGGTGCAGAGCTGGCTGGAAACAGGAGGGTGCGGGGTTGGCTGGAGATGGGGAGTGTGGGGTTGGCTGGAGACAGAGAAGGGGGGTGTGGGGCTGGCTGGCTTCGGGCAGGGAGGTGCGGCAGGGGTGTGGGGCTGGCTGGAGACAGGGCAGGGGGTGCGGCAGGGGCTGGCTGGAGACGGGCTGGCTGCGGGCAGGGGGTACGGCAGGGGCTGGCTGGAGACAGGGGCTGGCTGTGGGCAGGGGGTGCGGAGCTGGCTGGAGACAGGGACTGGCTGCGGGCAGGGTGGTGGCTACTCCCGGGGAGAGTGGCTCTGAGCAGCAGGACGCAGCACAGGCCCAGCAGAGCAGCCGGGGACCCACCAGGCAGCAGCGGGAGCTCCAAGGCCAGGGGAGCAGCAGCAGCAACAGGGCCCGTGCCCAGGGCCAGGTGGTGACTCACATGGCTCCCGCAGAGCAGCGCCCCCGGTGGCTAGAGGAGGAATTACATCACTTCCCAGCTGGAGCTCATCAAAACCACAGCGCCCCCTTGCGGGGAAACAGGTTCACAACTGGTTCTAAAACTGCTTAAAATTTAACAACCAGTTCGCACGAACCGGCTCCGGCTCACTACTGCCCCTACTCCAGTCCTCATGTGGCCTTGCACCCCCACTGCCATTCAGCCCCTGACTCAGCACTGTCACCGCACTAATTCCCGAGCCCTTGCCCCAGTCAGTGCCCCCCACTAGCCATTCTGAACCCCAGTCTGTGACCCACCCAGCAGCCCTGTGTGCCCCGCTTTGTCTGTCCTAACTTGGCTCTGAGGGCAGGGTGCTGTGATGAACTTCTCCTGGGGAGATTCTGTGACACTGCACGTGCCCAGAATTTTTTTTCCTGCAGAAAATACATTCTGCAGGAGAAGTTCTGCAGTTCCACCTTTTGCCCACAGAAGCCACTGTGGTCCTAGAAAGCCAGCTATTATAGCCATGCTGCCAGACCATGGTGGCCTCTGGTGGGCAAGAGTCAGAACTGCAGCACTTTCTCTGGGGAAAAAAAATCTGCCCCAGACATGAATTCTGCACATGGGCAGTGGCACAGAATTCCTCCAGGAGTAGGAATTGGTAGTCTGCATTCTTAGCTCCCTTTTAAACTCCACCTTTGAGTTCTCTGGATGTTGTAAAAGTTTCAGACCTGCTACCTATTGTGTAGAGAGCAAAAGACACGACACTTCCCTTCCCTTCCAGGAAATTCCTCGAGCTAGGGATGCTGTAACTTGACTCGCCAAGCAGGTCTCCATAAAGAAAAATGGCCACCTTGATCCATCGGAGCAAAGGATTATGAGATTTGTCTAAGAACTCCCAGAATTGCAAGTGGTAGGGGCAGAGCTTCATGAAAATTATCCAGGATGCTGTGCACTTGTCACTGGTGTACAGGGGAGGTAGATCCATTTACTTATCAATTCTATGCTACAGAATTCTTCTCTCTCACTTAAAGTATTTGCACAGACCATGAATTCCTATCCTTGCAAGAGACTACAGCTAGATTTTCTATAGGAACCTTCTCAATACCAAAAATGGACATTCGAATGGGATTCACTTTCTTTCTCTCCTTAGAAATCCACTATCTCTCTTTACCATAAGACAGTTACACTCACACTTAATAATTTCAAATGCCTTTTTTATGAATAACACTCCAAAAATAATCTGTTATATCGCAGCAGTTATAATGCAGCCTAACTAGACCAACATCCCTAGCTAGAGATTTGTTATTTCCCTTTAAAAGGAAGACTATAACACAGGGCCTAGACCCAAAAATATATACAATAGCTTACAAGATAGGTACAAGGATTGGGACTTTCAACTATCAGAGATCTTCCACTTTCACATAGGCTCACCCTGGATATTATATTGACAATTGAATAAAACATTTAGATATATAGTACAACGGGGTGTTTCAGCACCCATACTATTGAGCACAAACACAGCTTCAGATAAATCAGATTTGACAATCGCAGTAGCTGTGAGGCTCGTACACTGTGTTGCATTCAGTGATGAGTAGGCGGGTCTGAATGAGCCCTCCCCTTGACATCTAGTGCTGAGCTGGGCGGGAAGACTTCAGGAACAGACTGCATTTGTATAGAAACACCTACTCTGCATAGGTGCACACCAGAGGGAACTGCTTCAGCAAAGTGATCAGTTATGACTGGTTTTGGGTTCCAAATCACTTTATTACTGAATGCAGGGGTAGTGAAATGTTGTTATCCTTATTGTATGAGTAATGGGCAGTGGAATTGTGCTTGGTCTGCCTGAATGAGGGGGTCACCCTCGGCTACCTCACTTGCTAAGCAGGGGTAGGGAGGCCAACTGCTAGTGTAACAGAAAAAAGTGGATGTAGGCAGGGTCTGTCTGAAGAATTATTCCAGACATTAGCTGACTCTTTTGTTTAAAGACAAAGCTGATTGGACTTAGTTGGGAGTCTTTGTTGTATGAAGTGATCACTAGAATTAAAATGACTAATAACTGGCAGCTGACAGTGTGAACACACAGCTGAGTTTCCCTGCGGTGCTCTCTGAGGAGTGCTGGAACTCTTGGCATTGCAGAAGTTCATACAGGATATCATGCAAGGCAAATGTCCTTCTTGAATTGGACCTAACTTTACAAGCCCCCCAGTGAAGTGGACCTGAGTGGATGGCTTCCCGTTAACTCAAACACTTTGCATCTGGACCCAAACATTAGCGAAGCGAATTGTTTATCATTATCTGTATTTATTACTGATGCACAATAAAGCCTCTAATCAGCTCTAACAAGTGCACATGTGACTAATGGCTGACACAGGGCAGCAAAGACTTCTATTCACCATTGTGCTGGAACAGCATATTTATGCATGTTTTCAGTTGCAGAAGTTTGGCCTGTATTTATTTCCTTGTGAAAAATGCCGAAAGTTAGATTCTGACTGTGTGGAGACATCAACTACTATAGAAACCACATTATAATGTTTACTTTGCTTACTATTTATGGGATTATAATAAAAATGTCATAAGAAAGATCCAAATGATAATTCTAGCCTGTGTTCTTGCACATAAGTTGTTAAACCCTGGGAACTGCAGAGAGCAGATTTAATCGGGCTGTATCCAGTACCACAGAAGTGATACCAGTATGTACTGACAGCTAGAGATGATTTTTCAAAACAGGGAGAAGAATTTCCACTTAGTACTTTGGGTTTGGAAGGTGTGATGTTCTCTAAATGAACTATGACCGTATACATCATCATTGCAACCACTGTCATATAGTTGCAACAAATCTTGTACAAAGATGGTCAAGTAAGATATCTATGAAAAGGTTGTAGTTTGCTGATTGTGATTATATTACTTGTATGTGTGTAGCATTTATGTACTTGAAGTGATGAGTATTGGCTATGTATGGGTATTTCAGTGTGTTTGATTCTAAGTAGCACCAGTGAAGCATTTGGCCAGCTCATTGAGAAGGGACTATACAGGTTAATTGCCCCATCAAGAAACACTTAACTGATAATGGACCCTGTGAGACTCCCATCCACATCTGATGAGCCTTCCTGGGAATGTTCAAAGTAGCATGTGAGCAATGGCTGCCACCTGCAAAGAACTGAATCATGCATGGACATGTGACTTGTCCATGTGACTTCAAACTCCATCTTCTGCTGTGATTTTCCACAGTAAGAACAATGCGGATCTTCCACACGGTAGAGGATATAAAAAGGCCCTGGAAGTCCCCCCATTTTGTGTTCAAACCTGCTTCTGATCTCTGAAGGAACTTTGCTACAAACTGAAGCTCTAAACAAAGGAGTGAAGGACCCATCCAAATCTGTGGGTGTACTCCAGACAGGGGCGGCTCCAGGCACCAGCACGCCAAGCACATGCCTGGGGTGGCAAGCCACAGGGGGCGCTCTGCCGGTCGCTGCGAGGGCGGCAGGCATGTTGCCTTCGGCGGCATGCCTGCGGAGGGTCCACTGGTCCCACGGCTTCGGCGGACCTCCCGCAGGCATGCTGCCGAATCCACGGGACTGGGGACCTCTCACAGGCAAGCCGCCGAAGACAGCCTGTCTGCTGTGCTTGGGGCAGCAAAATACCTAGAGCTGCCCCTGACTCCAGAGACTTGATCTGAGCCAGCAGTTTATTCCATCACTGCTATAAGCCTGAACCAAGAACTTTTCAATTGTTGTATGTATTTGATTCCTTTAACTGATTTTAACTCTCGTCTATATTTCTTTCTTTTTATGAATAAACCGTTAGATTTTACATCCTAAAAGATTGGCGAAATCGTGATTTTTGTGTAAGATCTGATATGTATATTGACCTGGGTTTTGTGGCTGGTCCTTTGGGATCAAGAGAACCTTTAATTGGGGACACTGGTTTTCATAATCAGTGATCCCTCTAAGAAGTGCTACTGGTGGTACAAGGGGACTGGGGTACCTGAGGGAATTGCTTGTATGACTTCTGGTTAGCCAGTGGAGTGAAACTGAAGTCTTCTGTGTTTGGCTGGTTTGCTGTGCCTTGGAGGAGAAGAGCCACCAGCCTGAGGCTGTGACTGCCTTGTTTCTCAGCAAATTGCCCTGAATTGGTGTTCTCAGTAGTGTCCCACAGGAGCACCCCTTGTTACAGAAGGGTAGAGGGGATCACTTGCACCTGTAGGGAGCCTGATGAGGTCACTAGCTCAGCGCTGAGAAGAAAGCAGCCGTATAAAAGGCTGAACCAGGGAGCAGGAAGGGGGCTCCTCATAACTGCTGCTATTCTGTGATGCACCATAAAAGGTAATAAAGACACTTAGTGGAGGTTCCCTGACAGACTGGAGGCTGCTTAATTCACACAGGTCTGCCAGCCCAGGGTTGCTGGAAGTGATGGGGGAGCCCATTCGTAGTTAGACACTTAAAAATGAACATTGTCTGCAATCTCTTCATGACATTTCATGCTGTAAATTGTTAGTGACAACACATTTTTATATCGTCAGATAGTAAAAAACATGTTGTATATTAACTTATTTGCCAACATATTTTCCCATGTAATAACAGTGAAATTGGATAAGAAACCACAGTAATTACACATCATTCAGTGGGAAATAGGGAAAGGAATGCAGAGATTTCTGAAGGAAATGTTAGGGAAAAATTATCTATTTTTAGATTAACATTTCCCTATGTTAAAAACTAGGAAAAAACAGGTACCTTCAGCAGCCCATTCCACTTAGACACCAGCAGACTGGATAAAAACACAAATGAATCCATCACAAGATAACTTTAGGGTATTTATTTTCAAATAATCAAAGTAAGTTTAGGGCACTCTGACATGAATGGCATATTGTGAATACATTTTCAAAACTGAATTATGACATTGAAAGTGTTCATAACGCATCACGTTTAAAACAAAAAGTAGTCCTAGCAATGCCACGTGATGTGCCTCCCCTCATACTCAGCTAGCTCTTGAAGAAATTAGTTCGATGGCTAATTTGAAGGAATTAGGTCAATCAGTCACTATTTTTACAGAGCATTCCAGAAGGTGGTGGACAGAACCTAGAGGAACTGAGATGAATTTCCTGGAACAACTTTATTTTCTTTATACTCTAAACCTCACGACAACAAAATATCTCCCTTTTGACTGATTTATGGCTGAGAAGAAAGGTTTCCTAATAAAGCGTCACCAAATTCCATGTTATATGTTATCAAGTGCCAGTGTCTTTAATAAAATTAACTTAACGTATGATGATTCAGTAAAGGAACACAAACCCTTCTCTGTTTCTTTACCAAACTACATTTGTTTCATCCTTAGAACCAAGAACATAAAGAGCCCAGCAGTGCATTGAAATCAACAGTGGACACTGACAGTACATTGCCTGCAAGTAATATTTCTAAAGAAAAACAAACTAAGAAAAGGACATTGTAAAAGAGATTTCTATCTACAGGAAGATAGTGTTTGAGGTTCGGGACCATGTTTTCCTAATTGATGAGAGAACAAGAAAGAAAGTGTCATATCTTGATTACTGATGATATGAAGCTAGAAAATTAAAATCATATGAATTAATGCTGACAGAAGTTCAAAGACTATTTTATAATCTTGTGTGAGTTAACTTAAATATATTGCTTAATTAATTCTATATTTTTTTCATCAATTAATTTTCAAAGGTGTAGTGCAGGGGGTGGGTGTATGTGCCCTGCCTTATAGAGAGAACCAGTCAAGACAATAAAGAGAGTAGCTGCACATGTGTGTAGTTGTCATGTTTATGACACATGTACATTGTTAACTGAGCAACCCAGTCTGACAATTTAATAATTGTTTTTGTTAAGATAAATATTTTGGATTTATTGAAATTCCACAGCTGAAATACAAATTATATTATTTAGAGAAGTTAAACTTTAATATAGAGTTGAGGGAAAAATTAAAAAAATTAATGTAAATAATTCCATTTCTAAAATTATGTTTAGATGCTTGTTTTTGAAATGTTGCTGAAATGTAAATGAAAATGTTCTTGTATTTACACCTTGTGACAATAATATTTTCTAAATTAGAATAATCTTTTTTCTTTCACATTTTACATTGAGATTTCATGGGGTAGAATATTCTGACAGGAGTAAATGATCCCCATCCATCACCATCTGCTACTCCTGGGCAGGGGACAGGGAAAAGTGAGGGCAGCAAAACCCACCAGCTGTCTGACAGGATTTCTTACCAGCATCACCCTGTGCCAGAGGTGGAGTAAACACGGGGGGGCGGGGGGGAATCTGTCTTGCTCCCTCCAGCAAGTGGGTCCCATTCATCCAGGCTGGGGTGGGGTTGCCAGGTGTCCGGTTCTCAACTGGAACCTCCAGTTGAAAAGGGAAACTGGGAGCATGTGGTCAGCACAAAAAGTCCACTGGGGGCAGGAAGAGCAGCAGGGCTGGGAGAGGCCAGTCTGTGCCGCAGGGTCACTATCAGGGATCGAGGTTCCCTCCGGCCTGAGCTGGGACCAGGCAGATTTTCAGTGGAGCTGCGTTTGTACCCCAAACATAGTAACCAGGACTGAAATAAGGGCGGAGCGTCCCGGAGAAGGTGTCAGTGAAAGTGAAGAGACGGGACCTGTCAGTCACATTGTAAAATGAGACCTCGCCCGCCTCATAGTCCAGGAAAATCCCCACCCGGCTGGGCTTGATGCTCACGGGGAGGGAGGTCGGGAGGGAGGTGAGGGCCTGGTAGACCCCACCCCTCAGCCACACAACCCAGTATCCATCCTCAGGTGTGAGAGTGACCTTCCCCTTCCTGCTCACAGATTCCCTACAAACCCCCAGGTACCAGCCTATCTTGCCTCCCACCTCCACCTCCCAGTAACGCCTCCCACCCGCGAACCCCTCAGCGCCCAGGACCCAGATATCATGCTCAAATCCCTCAGACTTGTTGGGCGGATCCCAGGTTCCGTGGCTCACATGTTTCCGATCCTCAGACAGATCGAGGTTGGGATGAGCTGTGTCAGGATCCAGAGTCACGTCCACTGGGGAGACAGTCACGGAGTCAGAGCCAGGGGCAGGGACTTGTCACTGGCATCAAAGGGAAATTAACCTGCATCCCTGTCTCTCCCCATGGTGCCTGCCCCTTCCCTTTCACCCCCTCCCCCGGCACCTTCCCCTTCATCCTCCTCCTGCCCTTCCCCTTGCCCTCTGCCTCCTGACACCAGCACCCCTCACCCTCCCTCTAGTGCCCTGGTGCCAGCCCCTCCCTTCACTCTTCTTCTGCCCTCCTGAGTCACATCTCTACCATTGCCCCCATCTGCCTCCATAGTGCCTGCCCTTCCCTTCCTCTCTTTGGACCCCTGGTGTAAGCCCTTTCCCTCACCCCATCTCTGCCCCACTGGTGCCCACCCATCCCTTCACCCTCCCTCTGCCACCTGGTGCCCACATCCCCACCCCCTCTCTCTGCTTCTCTGTGCTCACCTGTTCCCTTGCCCCCACTCTGCCCTCTGGTGTCCGTCCCCTCTCATCTGCTTGCATCTGCTCCTCTGCTCAGTCGCCACATCCCTCCTGGTGCCTGCCCCTTCCCTCACCTCCCTCTGTCTTTCTGGCACCACCTCTCATGCCCTCCTCCACTTTTATGACTGTCCCTTTCCTTTACTCCCCTGTTGCCTTCTGAGGTCTGCCCCACCCTTCTACCCCCCCATGGCCCTCTGGCAACTACACTAACCCTCACCCCTCTTTGTCCCCTTGTCACCTGTGTCTTCCCCTGCCGTAATCCCTCCCCTCACTGGGGTTATGGATGAACAGAGGCAAGGGCCAAGTGGTACTGTGGAGTTGCAGCACCTGGGAAGCAGAAGCATATGGGGGATGGGCAGACCCCAAGGAATCTCTGTTGCTTTGGAGGGAGGATTTCCTCACTTCCTTCCTCCTCCATCTGGGAGAAGGTCCATCGGGTGCCAATTTCAGCTCATACCTGCACAGTGTGTCTGCACTAGGGGTTTGCATCAGGGCAGTTACATCGGTGCAAGGAAACCCCGGCAGACACGGCCTGAGACACTGCTGTGCCAGGGGCCATAACCCCTCCCCCATATGCTTCTGCTTCCCAGGTGCTGTAACTCCACAGTACCACTTGGCCCTTGTCTCTGTTCATCCATAACCCCAGTGAGGGGAGGGGTTAAGGCAGGGGATGGCCGCTGACATAACCCAGCCAGCCTCCTCTGACTTTAGCACAGGCAGGAAGGGGTTAAGGCCTAAGGATGCATTGTGCACCAGGGCCCAGAGAATCTGATTGCAGGGGAACAGCAGTGTTTGTTGCTGCAGAAGGAGCTGACGATGCTGCAGAATCAGTTTAAGATGGAGTGTGGAATGGAGCCCAGTTCTTTGATGCATATGAAGCAGGAGAGCCCAGAGGCCTTGTGGAAAGAGATCATATTATGCCAGAAAAAGAAGATGATTCCTCTCCAGAAAACAGAGCAGCCAGGCAGCGAGCTATGCCAGCCAGCTGGAGACAAGGTCAGTGCTGTGATGGATGCAGCGGTAGGGGACCATCGGGTGTAAGATGGGCTGTCTGATGTGGGGATTCCGATTGCTAAAGGGAAAAGCAACCCTGTTAATAACATAAAAACACACATCCAAGTAGGGTGACCTTGTAAACTGGAGTAATAGTAATAGGACGAAATTTAATAGTGAAAAGTGCAAGGTCATGCATTTAGGGATTAATAAAAAGAATTTTAGTTATAAATTGGGGACACATCAGTTGGAAGCAACAGAGGAGGAGAAGGACCTTGGAGTATTGGTTGATCACAGGATAACTATGAGCCGCCAATGTGATATGGCCGTTAAAAAAGCTAATGCAGTTTTAGGATGCATCAGGCGAGGTATTTTCAGCAAAGATAAGGAGGTGTGAGTACTGTTATATAAGGCACTGGTGAGACCTCATTTGGAATACTGTGTGCAGTTCTGGTCTCCCATGTTTAAGAAGGATGAATTCAAACTGGAACAGGTTCAGAGACGGGCTACTAGAATGATGCGAGGAATGGAAAACCTGTCTTATGAAAGGAGACTCAAAGAGCTTGGCTTGTTTAGCCTAACCAAAAGAAGGCAGAGGGGGGATATGCTTGCTCTTTATAAATATATCAGAGGGATTAATATTAGGGACGGAGAGGAATTATTTAAGCTTAGTACCAAAGTACACACAAGAACAAATGGGTATAAATTGGACACTAGGAAGTTTAGACTTGAAATTAGACGAAGGTTTCTAACCATTAGAGGAGTGAAGTTCTGGAACAGCCTTCCAAGGGGACTAGTGGGGTCAAAAGACATATCTGGCTTTAAGACTAAGCTTGATAAGTTTATGGAAGGGATGGTATGATGGGATAGCTTAATTTTGGCAATTGATCTTTGATTGTCAGCAGGTAAGTATGCCCAGTGGTCTGTGATGGGATGTTAGATGGGATGGGATCTGAGTTACTACAGAGAATTCTTTCCTGAGTGCTGGTTGGTGAGTCTTGCCCACATGCTCAGGGCTTAGCTGATCGCCATATTTGGGGTCGGGAGGGAATTTTCCTCCAGGGCAGATTGGCAGAGGCCCTGGAGGTTTTTCACCTTCCTCTGCAGCGTGGGGCATGAGTCACTTGCTGGAGGATTCTCTGCAGCTTGAGGTCTTCAAATCACAATTTGAAAACTTCAGTAACTCAGACATAGGTTAGGAGTTTGTTACAGAAGTGGATGGGTAGGATTCTGTGGCCTGCTTTGTGCAGGAGGTCAGACTAGATGATCATATTGGTCCCTTCTGACCTTAAAGTCTATGAGTCTATGAGTGACCAAATAGTAAATGTAAAAAATTGGGACAGAGGGTGGGGGGCAATAGGCATCTTTATAAGAAAAGGCCCCAAATATTGGGACTGTCCCTATAAAATCAGGACATCTGGCCACCCTACATCCAAGAGGAAGCTGAAACAAGAAGGGAGGAGACAAGAGACCTCTCCCTCGCAGAGGTCTGGAAGAGCAACACAAAGCCTGAACCAGAGCTGGGCTATAAAGAAGTCCATCCAAAAGGAAAAGACGTCACCCCAGGGGAGGAGCAGGAAGGTGCTTTTCCAGCTGAGAACATTAAACACAGTCATGTGAGTGGAGGAGGATCCAGAATGGGCTCCCAGAGCTCCTTTGCTGAAGGCAACAGGAAAAGAGATATAGCCAGTAGTAATTAATGCTGAAAAAAAGGAGCTAGTCTGAATGAAAGAGACCTTGGAAGAGACTCACTGCAGATTTATGTGAATGCAGGGGACATCATTACTTGGTAGTTGTGGATTATTTTTCCAGGTATATAGAAATAGTGTACTTGAAAGACGTAACACACCACAGTGTCATTGAGCAACTGAAGTGCACTTTTGGTCATTTCAGGGTTCCAGAAGAACTTGTGACAGAGCATGGACCACAATTCACTGCAGCAGAATTTAACTTATCCAAATAAAATATGGTCTTCCTCATATTACTAGCAGCCCATATTACTCACAAGCGAATGGAGAAGCTGAAAGAGCTGTACAGGGGAGTCGCATCTTATGGAGGGGTTAAGTTCTGAAGTCAGCACGTAAGGTAAAAATCGCGTATAATCAAATGCTCATTGAATGGAATGGCAGGCGAACTCACCCGCACTACAGGTACAGTATTTAAATTGTTATTTTTCTTTTTTTGTTTCGTTTTGCTGACATATAGTTAAAATCACGTCAGTTAAATGCGCCTATGATGTGACTCCACTGTACAGACAGCCAAGAATATCCTACAGCAGAAAGATCCATTCTTTGGTCTTCTGAGTTACAGATCAACACCAGTAGCAGCTCCTGGACACAGTGCAGCACAACTCCTGATGAGGAGACAACTCAGAACTGCCCTCCCAATGTAGGGAGTCACCAAAGCAGATAAAAAGGCAAAAAGAGCTTAGGAACACTTTTACAACAGGCATCACTCAGAGACCTACCAAGTCGAGAACCCGGTGACAGTGTTTGTGTCAAACTGGATGGAGAAAAAGAATGGAATGCTCCAGCTGTCGTAAAAAACAATTCAGCGCCCAGGTTGTATGTGGTCGAGACTGACAGAGGAGAGCTCATCAGAAATTGTCAGTATCTACAGTTTGTTTCTCAGAAAGAACAATGGACAGAGCAAACTCTACAGATGGTGGAGGCAGAGCAAGAAGACTACTCAAGGATTCCAGACCGATCACAGCCAGTCACTGCAACTAATGAACACCCAGAGGACCAATCTGTTACATATTCGAGTCATGTCATTAGAAGATCAGTGCCATTCAGAGACACCTGACAGACTGACCCGTACTGCACCCCAAATACAGTGCGACAGTGTAAATACTGTAAATGGTAGGAATGTAGGATTTAAAGGAGGAGATGGAATGGACTGCTAAACTGTATTATACTGTTCAGCCACTAGGTGCTGCTGTGTGCTAAACACCCTTTTTAAACACTACTCAGTCAGACCTGGCAGAGCATTGATTGATCTTACACTGAACGCAGCTGGTGTGTATCTGGCTCAGAGGGAAGCACTGTGACTGGTCCATATCTGACACAAGAGCATGACACCAGTGGTGAAAGGTCAGTGCTATTGACTACCTCTGCGATGGCCAGAGGGCCTGACTTAGATTTGGTCTACACTACAGAGTCTAATGCAAGGCAGCTTATGCCGACCTAATTATGTCAGTGCACACACAACAGCCTTGCTCCCACTGATGTAAGTGCTGCACTAGACCGACATAATAACTTCACCTGCACAAGAGGCATAGGACTAATATCAGTGTAGTTAGGGTGATGCAGTGTTGGTGTAGACACTGTCTTATTTACCTCAGCTGTTGGCTGTCATTAATTTCAGGGCTCCATGCTGGAGCCCTGAAATTATCAAGAAAGCCCAGTCCCATGGTGGGCTTCAGCTGAAGCCCATCTGCCCTTCTCCTAGCTCCCTGCTAAGGGAGGTGAGAAGCTTGAGTGGCTGCCCAAGATCCCTGTAGGGCAACTGGGCTCCTAGCGGGGAGCTGGGCACAGCTGAAAAAAAGGCAGTGTGGACAACAGCCACCCCAGTAATTACTGCTGTGGCTGTAAGGTGACCTAACATAAGTTGACTTAACTTTGCAGTGTAGAGATGCCCTTACAGGGGACACAAGTTCTGAACTATGTCACGCTGCAGACTATGGGGGATTTTGCCTGTCACATGAGCTACATAGAACATTGGGGACACAACTCCTGGTCTGTTTATACTTCAGTGTTGAGAATAAAAATATGGCCAATGGCCTTGCAGATTTCCTTGTGACAGCAGGGCAGGAAGTACCCTTCTGAGTGCAGGCAATAACCAAGTGTGAGCCATGGTCAAGCCTTCCTTTGGATACAGTCTGGCTTTGTGAGGGGAAGGGATGTCATGGGGGGCTGGCCCTTTAAGGAGAGTCAGGGACCAGCCTACCTATAACAGGCTCCTGTAAGGGAGAACCAGCCAACCCAGACCCACCTGGAAGTAATGAAATCTCTAGGTGGCTGGTTGGCAGCCAAAGAGCTAATGAGCCCAATAAAGGTTACCAGGGCTCAGCTGAAGGGTCCTAGAGACAGAAAGCTGCTGAGGAGAAGGGATCCCAGGTGAGCTCACAGAGCAAGGAGCCAGGAGGGGCTGCCCCCAGAGAGAGGGGCTCCCCTGAGGGGAAGAGCCCCCAGAGGTGACAGTGACAGCCCACAGCAGCTACAGCAGGACAGAGCCCTAAAGCTGAGAGCTGCAGGGAATAAAGGTACAGCCTGACCTGAACGCAGCTCTGGGGGATCCTGATTCCACAAGGGAGATTGAACCAAGCCTGGCTCCAGGAAGAAGGGCTGGGGGCTCCTCATTCCATAAGGAAGACAGAACCAAGCCTGGCTCTGGGAAGGGGGGGATGTGGGGGCTGAGGGACTCCTGACTCAAGGCGAGTGAGGAGCTGGAGTGAGAGCCAGGGCTGCATCAGGGTGAAGGAAAGCATTTTATTTTGGGATTTATGTGAACTGAAAACAGACCTCACCAGGGGACTTTTGTCTCAGACCTTTTGGACTGTGTGGAGTAATGTGGAGTGTGAAGAGGGTAAACTGAGGCGGGGTGTTTGCAGAGCCACCCTGAGCCAGCTGAGGGAGTGTGGGAGGGGGATGATAATGGGAGGCTCAGGATTCCTACAGGCTCAGGGACATGAAATGGCCTCCACCCATCTGTGACCAGGCCCAGTGGACACAGACTGCACTGGGCTGGGGGCAGTGAGGAGGAGGGGAGCAGAGGTGGGGAGGGGAGCAGGGATAAATTGAACCAGAGCCTAGGTTAGTGCCTGGAAAGAGCATCTGGCCTTCCTGACTCTTCCCCTGCCCTGCGATTCTTTTCTGATCTTTGCAACCCAACTCCTCCCCCTCACCACCCTGGATGCCTCACACCCACTGCCATCCCCTTCACTGGCTCCACTCCTTGTTCTCCCCTCCCAGGCTCTGCTTGCTCACCCCTCACTGCTCCCCCACTACCAGCCCCACTCACCCTCATGCTCACTTTGTTCCCTTCTCCCGCCAGTTCCCCTTATACCCAGAACAAACTCCCTCCATGGTTAAAGTGCTGTCCTAGGAACCAGCAGATCTAGGCCCAGCTTCTCCACAGGCTGCCTGTGTCACCTTGAACAAGTCACTAAGTCTTTCTGTGTTTCAGTTCCCCAGCTGTGAAATGGGGATAATCGTCATAGGTGGTGGGTAAAATAGGCCAGGCTCTGGCCCCACCCATATTCTGCGTTCTCCCCCAAGCCAGCGGGAGCTCAGCTTTGCCACTGGCCAGAGGCTAACAACCCGGTGCTGGGGACAGTGTGGAGGCCAGCCGGTGATCTGGCACTGAGGGCCGGCACTGGGGATGGTACGGTGCTGGTGCAGGCCAGTGGCTCAGGACGGTTTGATCAGGACTCCTTTGGCCACTACGGGGAATGGGGGAGGGGTGCATTCAGGGCACTGGTTGACAGGGGGGAGCTGATATTTGGGGCTCCAGCAGGTGAGAGTTGAGGGGGATGGGGCCTTGGGCAGAACGGGCTGGGCCATGTGGCTAGCTTCCCCAAAAGGGGGCTCACGTGCCACCCATGATAATCGACCTTCCATCCCCCACCCTGTGTCTGTCTGGTCTATTCAGACTGGAAGCTCTTTGGGGCAGGGACGGTCTGTTACATGTTTTACAGCTCCCAGCGTCAGGGCCCTGAGTGTGGCTGGAAACTCCAGGCCGTCCTGCACTGCAAATAATATCAGTGTGTTCAGGGTCAGATTGTGCCACCCTGGCTCACGCTGGGCAGCCCTTTGAGTCCCATTGCGCCAGGGTGGCAGAATCCAGGCTTTAACTCAATAAGAAATTCTATTTGTTTTATGCTGCCCTCAGATTTCCCAGGTGCTGCAGATGTTCCTGTTGAAGCCTGCACCTGGGGTGTGGAGTTGTCATGGGGGAGCTGGAGTGTGGACAATCGAGCAAGGGACAGTCAGGGTTTGTGGTCCAGGGGAGAGTAGAGTGGGGACGCTTCTCCTCGTTCCCTTGGTAGTGACTTTAAGGGTTTGTCTACACAGGGAAAAGCCCTGAGTAGCTAGCGCAGAACAGCTAGTCAGCACTGACTACCTGTGCGGACACTCTGATTCCATGCTAAGAGTGCCCTTGTCTGCTTTGGGTTAATCCACATTGGAATTGAGTGTCCTCACCCCCTGCTGCAGATTGAGTGCAGAATAATAGTGTCCACATGGAGAGTTAGTACAGAATAGCTTTAAATTCACACCCTCACTATTAGGGTGCAGAACAGCGATTCCACACTAGCCATGCTGGGCTCTTCCTCGTGAATTCCCCACATCCAGAAGACCTCAGTGTGGGGACAGGAGGTTTGAATGCCTTATTCCTCACCCCAGCAACCCTTCTAGAGACACCAGCTGCCCCTCTTCCCTCCACCCACTCTCTGCCACTGCATCCAGCAGGGCTGGATTAGCTCATCGGCTGGATGTTTCTGCCAAAAAATGGTGAGCAGTGAAATAAATAATTAATTGACTAGAGGCTATAACATAGCCACAGAGAGCAGTTAAACAATTGTCTGTGGCAGCAGCTTCCCCCTCACAGCGGGTACCGTGTGTGCGTGTATTCTCTATTCTGTCTCTCTAACTTTCACTTGGACAATGATATTTTGCCTGACCCCTTAGTTACTGTGGGAGCTGTAAGAGGACTGAGCAGGGACAGCGTATCCCAAGGGAAGGGGACCGAGAGGGACTGCGGCAGTATCAGTGTTAGTTACCTGCATATCCTCGGGCTCTGGCAAGTCCTGAAATAATCAGACATGACAAAGAATTTACACAAACGAAATGCAGACTCAACAAGTCACAGACTCAACAAGTCTCACACTGTGAAAAACAAATGACATGGAACTTACCCAGTTCTGCCAGAGGGTCCATGGGAATGAGAGGGAAGAAAAGGGAAAAAAGAACATAAATGAATCAATAGGAGAGATTCTCAGTAACAAAAGTGCCCAGTTCTAAACCCTGCATTACATTGGCCTCAGTGGGAATTTTGCCTGAGTAAGGACAGCAGGATTGGGCTCCTAATCAATAGTTAGGGCTTCTCCTTTTTCACACCTGATCCCACAAAACCTCCCCCAAGAAAGGAATGGGGTTGCACCTGTGGGGATCACTCATGTGAGTTGGGGGGGGGAAGATAAAGGGCCTGGTTCTCTCCCTGCGCCAGTCACTGTGTGCTGGGATGGTGCAGACTGGCTGGAACCAGGTCCTGAACATCAGAGGATTTCCCTGGGGTAGGGAGAGCCCAGCCGGGGTAAAACAGTGTAACTGTCTCCTGTGCCAATTGTGTGTGCCTGGGCAGAGCAGGGCACGTCACCAATTCTCAGGGACCACAGCCAGCTGGAGTGAATCAGAACAGCCCCTGGGGCAGCCTGAGAGACATAACCAGCTCCCACCCTGCCCCCGCCTTCAGCAAGTCCTGGCCCAGCAGAGAACCTGGGCCTGCAGCTCAGAGAACTCTTCCTATGTAAGTGTATCCATCACCTGAGTGATGCTGGAGACCCCAAGGGGTGCTGAACTTCTACAATTCCTGCCGGCTTCAGTGCGATCAGACCCATGTGCCTGATCCTACAGCTGCTGTGTGTGGCATGTGGAAACCAATAGGGCTCAGAGGGCTTGATCCTGCCCCAAGGAAACCTATGTGTGCGGAAGAACATCCATGGAGAGTTCACAGGGTGGGCCCTATTCAGCATTGGTGAGGTCTCAGTGGTGGCCCTGAGTGGCGGCTCCACAGCTCCCATTAGCCAGGAACCAGGATCAATTTGAGCTGCGGGGGCAGTGCCTGTGGGTGATGGGACACATGGCTGACCCTGCGCCTAGGAGCCGGACATGCTGACTGCTTCAAGGAGCTACACAGAGCCAAGGCCGGCAGGGAGCCCCGCTGACTGGGAGCTGCCTGAGGTAAGTGCTACCAGGTTGGAGCCCGCACCACAAACCTTCTCCAGCACCCCCAGCCCCAGGTCAGAACCTTCTCCTGCACCCTAACTCCCTCCCAGAGCCTTACCCGAAACTCCTGCCCCAGAGCTGAGCTCCCACCAGCAGTCAAACTCCCTCCTGGAGCCCACACCCCCTCCCACACCCCAACTCCTGCTCCAACCTTGAGCCCACTTCCACACTTCAAACCCATCGGCTCCAGCCCAGAACCCCCCCTGCACTTCAACCCACTCATCCTTGGCCCCACCTCAGAGCCCACATCCCCAGCTGGAGCCTTCACCCCCTTCTTCATCCCCTTCTTCACCCCTGCCGCAGCCCAGAACCCCCTCCCATGCCCTGAACCCCTCATTTCTGGTCCCATTCCAAAGCCTGCACCCCAGCCAGAGCCATCACCCCCTACCGCACCCCAAACCCTTGCCCCAGCCCAGTGAAAATGAGTGAGGGTGGGGGACAGTGAGCGACGGAGGGAGGGGAGATGGAGTGAGTGGGGGCAGGGCATCAGAGAAGGCACAGGGCCTAGCGGAAGAAGCAGGGCAGAGGGTGGGGCAACTGTGGTATTGGCAACTGTAGTTAATATTCATATTTCAATACCACAAATTTTCCATTAATTATTTCTGGATAATATCAGAATTTTCCATTGTTATGTATGTTACCTGTAACACTAACACATTAATTTTTTACACTAACATTTCTTTGCACACACAGCTGTGAGTGTTCCCTTTCCAATTTAAAGCATAATCAAAACTAGTAAAAACACACATACCTTTCGCTGCCTCGTATTCCGCTGGAAAGTAAACGACATTGTGAGTTAACATTGAATCTCAAAACTTAATGGGAAATAGTCAAGCAAAAAGCAACGTCTCCCTCACTGGTGATACGAGTGTTTTGCAAAATTTGTCCATAAGAGACTAGGCAGAGCACAGCACAGCACAGCACAGGAGCCGGCCTCTTATGGAGGCAGGGACCCACCTTGTCCTGCCCCAACTGTTACATGTACTGTGTTATACACCTCAGACACTGCACAGGTAAACCTGGACCAGAGAGCAGGGCTTCCGGGCTCCATGTCATTCCTCTCTGTCCCTCCCATATTGATCCCTGAAACCCTCCCCACCCACTCCTCTTCATCCCCTGTCCTCTGCATAGACACACACATCTTTAAGTAGGGTTGCAAGTTTTGGTTGGATGTATTCCTGGAGATGTTATCTCATGACATAATCTTTAATTAAAGATTACGCTCTAATTCCTGGAGACTCCAGGCCAATCCTGGAGGGTTGGCAACCCTTCCTTTGCTGATGTCATACCTGCATATCCCAGGACCAGTCTCCTGCCCCCATTGCACATGTTATTTGCATTCCAGTAGCATCTAGAGGTTGCACTCAGAGCAGGGCCCCACTGCCCTAGGTCCTGTATACACACACTCAGGGCCAGGCCCCACTGCACTAGGTCCTGTATGCACATACTCAGGGCTGGACCCCATGGCGCTAGCTCCTGTACGTGCACACTCAGGGCTGGACCCCATGGTGCTAGCTCCTGTACATGCACACTCAGGGCCAGGCCCCACAGCCAGGGCTGAATTAACTCTTCTGGGGGCCTGGGGCTAGTTGATTCTGTGGGGCCCCCAAGGCTCCGGTGTTGGGCCAAAAATGAGGGGTTCAGTGTGTGGGAGGCGGCTGCTGGGGAGTGGGCTAGGCATGGGGGTCTGGGTGGGAGGTAAGATGCAGGAGAAGGCTGTGGCTGGAGGGGATTGGGAGAGAGGGTGCAGGAGCAGGGTGGGGGCTCTGGGAGGGAGGTAGGGTGCAGGAGTGGGTGGGGGGCTGCAAGGTCTGAGAGGGAGGGAGGGTGCAGGAGAAGGTTGGGGGGTGGGAATGTGGGGTCTGGGATGGAGGGTGTAGGAGCAGGGTGGGAGTGCGAGATCTAGGAGGGAGGAAGGGATGTAGGGTGCTGGAGCAGGCTGGGGATGGGAGTGCGGGGTTTGGGAGTGTGTAGGAGGGGGCAGGCATGCTGGGTGCTTACCTGGCCTTCCCGCTTGGTGTGGGGGGGACACCTGCAGGCAATGACCCCCACAGCTCCCATTGGCCCCAATTCCCAACCAATGGGAGCTGCGAAGGCGGATCGAGCGAAGCACTGGGACAGAGAGCTTCCCTGCACTAGCATGACTGGGCTCCAGCCCAGGGCAGGTGGGGGAGGAACAGGTCAGCATGGAGCCATTTCACCCCTCTTCCCCTCAACCCATCCGCCAGGCAGAGCTGGCCAAGAATGCACGGCGGAGGGGCTTTAGTGGCTGCAGCCCAGGCCTCCCACTCCCGTTTAGCCTGGGGCCCTGGGCTACAGCTCCTAAAGTCCCTTTCTTAATCCGTCCCTGCTTACAGCACTAGGATCTGTTCACACACACACCAGCCTGTAAGAGACACAATCCCTATTCCAAAGAGTTTACAGTCTTGGGGCCTGACCTGGCAAATATTTATGCCCCTCTCTAATTTTACCCCCAAACCTCCTTCTTTTCCCCACCCACCTCTCTAACTCCTGCCCCGTCTCCCTCTTGTCTCTGAACTCAGTGAACCCAGGCTGCAAACAATGCTTGTGTCTCCAGCTGTCCTAGATCCCTTCCAATCTGACTTCCTGCTCTACTCGAACTGCTCTCACTGGGGTCCCTAGTGATCACTGTGCTAGATCACAGTGCCCACAGCCTTGTGTGTTACATGCCTGAGTGCTCTGCAAGGACGAGGCCCACACACACAATTGTTGAGGCCACTAAGTGTCACTAAGCATTATTCTAAGTAATTTTAAAAGGTAAAGGCTATAAGAATATGGAGTTTTCCCTTAGGCCTCTCATGAGCAGGAGTCCGTCCATGTTAAACTCTAATTGACCTAGCAGGCCAATAAATAAACAAAAGGCCAGGTGTCCGCAGCCTTATCAGTTATAAGGCCGCTCGAACTGGTATGGGAAAAGAAATATAATAAAGCCTGCATACTTTTGGTCAAGGGAGGGGAGATAATGGTTTACAAAGACAAGGTCGTAATTCATGCCAGCTTTAATCAACTGTTCAATGTAACTCTACAAGGGGGAGAGGGAGGGGAAACGGGGGCTTGCTTGTCAGCGAGAAAAGTTCTCATGGATATAAAGGAACAGACTGCTTGTTTTAGGTGTGCTGGATTTGAGGCATGTCAAGTCTCCCAGCACCACTTTGAGATCTCAAATAAACCTTGCTACTTTCTCCCACTCGGTGTGTTTATTGGAGCTGAAGCACTCTGGGCACGGACCACTGTTGTTGCCTCAGCAGTCTATCTGCCCACAACAGTTTTGGCATCCCTGGGTGGGCACTTGAGGCTAAAATCTGCCTTGCCCGGACCCCTCTCGGCGGCCGACAGACCGTGGCAACAACCGACGCCCAGTGCGCACCCGTGATTTCATCGGGGGCCTCGGTGGAGATGCGGTTTGGTCGACCCCGGAGGGCACAACGGTGCAACGCGCTCTGATAGTGGAGAAACAGCTGTGGGCGACGGTGCAGAACCGGACCCTTGGATAAGGGAGGGCGACGGTGCAGAACCGGTCCCTTGGATAAGGTAGGAACAGTCCGGGTGTCTGGACTGTCTCTGTCAGTACCTGGGGACGCCCAGAGTCTACCTGCGACACGGGGCAGGGGCAGAGCAAGGCGGGGCAGGGAAGGTGTACCCCCCTAGAATGCATTCTAGAGAATTGGAAGGTGTTTGGTTCGGATCCATTAACCAAGAATAGGTTGAAAAGGTTTTGTACAGTGGACTGGCCTAGAGGGTCAGAAAAGGTGGCCACCTGAAGGATCAGTAAATTACAGTACGATCCTCCAACTACTCCTGTTTTGTCAGCGAACAGGTAGCTTCTGAAGCTGTTTGTATGGAGAGCTCTTGTAAAAATCCCCCACCGTGGCTCCTGTTCTTCCCCCTGTCTGGCAGAGTGCAAGAATTCAAAAGCAGGTTAGGGATAGTGCAGGGACAAAGGAGGGACCTATCTAGAAAGGGGAGACCCTATGTCCTAGTGCACTCTCTCCCTGTTGTAGCTAAAAAGCAAGATCAGATGCAGAATGGTACTGGGGGCCAGTGTGAGTGACTGTTACCGGAAGACACCCAGAGTACCCTGTGAAGCGAAAGCTCGTGACCAGGACTACTCTAACGCAAGCCCGGTAACTAGTGGATCTTTAGGAGGTCCGACCCATGGTGGGCTGACTTGGCCTGGCATCGTCCGGTGAGGAAGCTACCTGGGTCTAGGAGTGTGTGTACCCATCTTCCCTCCCCCTTTCCTATCCGTGTGGGCTACTGACAGTCTGATCATCTCACTGGATGCAATCAGAGTAAGCGGCGCCGTCTCCCAGAGACTAGCCGACGCTCTTTGCTGAAGGGAGGTGTAGGAGGGTCGTGGCCATCCTCGTTAGCCTCTCCTGTGTGAGTGCCCTGTAGGGAAAAATCCTTAGTTTATGAGCCGCTAGCGCGGACAGGGCACCCTCCCTGTGTGGGTAAGTGGAAGATGGGTGGGTGGGTGGGGGGGGGCAGTCTAAACATTCCATCTCACCCCCTAAGGATACCCCAGCATTTTACATGTACGTACATTATGGTTCAACAACCTGCAGGTATTTAAAGAATTGGAATATTTACACGCATGCAAATCCATCTAAACAATGCCCACTAGAAGGTATTTCAAGCTAGATAAGATCATACATCTAAGAGGAGCGTTTAATCACCAAAAAAAAGCCTCTGACAGTGTGAGCAATTTGTCTATTGAGGAAAGGAACGGGTTAATTTGAAATTCAGCTTGGCCCAGAGATAAAAAGTTGCTCTGCGTTCAAGGTCAAGAATCAACGCAGACTATGCTAAGTACAAAGAAAAACTGCTTTCGGCCTCAGCTGGCTGTGGAAAAAGGAAAACTGACAAAGGCGAACCAAAGGCAATATAAGTTACAGAACTGAGATTACATTTGCAAAACTTAACTGTCCAGTAAGATCCAACAGTGTGCCTTTGTGACCCCGGAGCCGGTGTGGCTTGGTGACATCAAAGAAGCCACAGGCAGCCGACCTGGACTGGAATCTCTGAAAGAGACGCCGCAGGAGATTCCAAGGTGTAAAAGAACAGCCCTCCCAAGAGCGGAAGCATTTTGGAAATTCTGGACAAGCTGTATACAGGATAATCTCCTGTCCACCTCTCCCCCTTCTCTGAACATTATACACAGAAGTGGCCAGTCTGGACATACGTGTGTGAGTATGAAAGGGGCTTAGGTCTTGGGGCATCAAAGTTTTTCTGAGTGGTGTGGGAGCGTTCCCAACACTCTCCGTTGTTGTTTTATTATTTTATTAATGGAGCTTTAAAAATTCAGTGATATGGTGTGTTTTCTTTATCTTCCCCCAATGATCTTGTAGTGTCAGCCTGATCACCTGACATGAGGGACAGATTGGTAACAGAAATTTGTCACAGTTTGGTGAGCAATTAAGAAGGGGGGAGCCCTGCAGAATTTACACCATCTATTTGTTTTACCCTTGTTATTTTATGCTTGCTTTGCTTGGTACTGTTGGTGTTATATGTTGAGAACTGCATGAATAAAAGTGAACCCTAACAGGATAAGGAAATGCTATCTGGTTCTGGTTCTGTTCTGTTTAACCAGTTACTGTTGTTTTTCTGCTCTGTTCGTTTGGGCGTTAGGAGTGTGGGCGGAACTGAACCTCTCGTTCGTAATTCCTCAGAGTGGAAGCCATGCGTGCGAGGAAGCTCTGAGGTTGAATTGAGATCCTTTTGTCCCGTCCCCTGTAGTGGTCACTGTATAGAAGTGGGAAAGCCTGGCTTAGACTGTAAGTTCCTCTGCTCTGTGTAATTCTCTTTTCTGTTTAAGTGTCAGCAGACAAGTGGGTAGGTCTCTGGGTAAACCCTCTAAAGGGGTTTGGATTATATGTTAAGTAAATGGTCTTTGCCCAATGGGCCATGTGTTTTTGTCCAGGTGACAAGCCTCACGAGGAAGGACTCGGGTAGTCTTGTGAGTAAGAATGTTTAAGGGAAGAGACCAGGAGGGGTGAGGGCTAGTTAAGAAGCCCACGCTCCTAGCTAAACTGGTAATGGAACAAGTTGGTGCCCATGGAAGGGACGGTTCTGCAAGAAAAGCAGGATCGGGCCCAGGCGGGCAGGCAACAGACAGAGAGATTGGAAAACAGGTTGGAAACTTTGAGGGTGTAGTGAAAGGAAGGAGTCAGTAAGTGTAAGCATGGGGATTTCAAATACTCAGGACTTATGTGAAATGGTGATTTGAGTTGATAGAAGTAGCTGTTGGGAGACAAGCAAGTGATTTAAGGGAGAGTGAGAAGTTAACTCTGTAGTTGCTGGAGGGAACAGCAGTTGAACTTTGAAAAATGCTGAAGAGGAAAGTTCTTGGTGTCTTTGAAATGTTTGTAAATAAATTACAAGAAAATATGGGGTAATTCCTCTGTTTTGCCTGAAGTCAACAAGGGTATTTGTATATTTTAAGCGATGATTGTCTGCCCAGAAGGGGTAGACCTCTGTTTTTTTTGTCTTTCAGATAATCAGAGAAAACTGATGCCAGCTGAACAGCATTCAACGTACCATGCATTTACTGGCACAACAGGAATTATGTTTTGTGTTCTATGTTCTGTCTTGTGGTGTTTGTCTTGTGGCCGGAATAGTCTAGTTTAAAATCAAACAAAAAGGTTAAATGAAAATGCCCATACTTGTCTTGTTCAACTTGGAATACAAAGTGTTTGGATAAATCAGGAGATTGTGATATACTAAAGTCTAATGCATTTCCTTAAGTAAGAAGAAGAAACTTCATTGGCCAAATTGTTAATTGCAAAAATTGTTGTTAAAATTTGCATACCAACAGTCTTTGAAAGCAAAGACATGAAAAGTTAACCCACTCCCCATATTGCACATGGGATCCTTCTGGCTACCTCAGATTTCTAGCCAAAGGGCTGGGGATGGTGGGAAGCTATTGGACTGGAGGTTGAATTAAATGAACTCCTCAAAGTGGGTGTGCTTGTTCTAGCTTGTTGCTCCAAAGTTCTGTAATAAGGTTATTTTAGTAAAAGGGTATGTGTGATATATATTGAATAATAAGACTAATGTACTGTATAATGACAATGTTTATATGTTCATTTTTTTTGGAAAAAAAAATGTATAAGTGAAGAGTGAAAGTTCCCTTTGCAGGTTAAAAGAAGTCAAGAAAGAAAAAAAAGGGACAAAGAACAAAATAAGTTAACTGGAAAAAAAAAGAAAAATTAACTGGCAGGCTCAGGCTATAGATAAGACACTGCTCACAGTCAAGACTTGGCTAACAACCAAGAAAAGGGGGGGGGGGGGGCTTGAATTTTCCCACGCAGCTATGAGATCTGCAAAACACAGCCAGGCACTAATGAAATGTGTTAGGTTTCTTTTCTCACAGGTAAGGAAGTGCTACCCGAAGAGACTGGAGCCCTGCCACTCCTTGGAACCAGGAAACTGGATTGATGTAAAGGTCCACCAACGAAAGACTGCTTTGGCTCCATGCTGGAAAGGCCCAAGTCCTGCTGACTACCAACACTGCTGTGAAGTGCCAAAGACTGACTGCTTGGACCCAAGATTCTCACTGCAAAAAGACCCCTCCACCTCGGGAAAATTCTCCTGCTGATGACTAGCCTATTTCTCCTTCTGTGCCTTCTGGACAGCAGGGGAAAAGTACAAGGTGAAGTACTAGTAACCTCTCCCTTGTCCTTTGACAGATTTACTGTGTCTTTGCATTTTTCTAGAAAAAAAGCAAAACCATTACAGGGTGATGTGCTAGTAACCTCTCCCCTGGGGATGCTGCACCACGACTGTTTTGGGAAAAAAGAAGGAACACTCACTCCACTGAAATTGCCAAAGTCCAGGAATTTCTGACTAGAAAGAACATTAAGAACTGATCCTGGTGAAGAAACAAAGAATTATACACTGGCGAAAGGACATTTGTGGAACCCATGCTTGGAAATGTAATATTAATTGTACTTTGGGGTTTATTCTACAGGCTGTGCCCTGTGTCATGGAGAGACTAATAATGTAACCCCTTTCCTATGCTATTAATGTTGATGCCTTTTGAAAGTACCTGAGAATACTTAAATAACAGGTGTATTATAGTAGTACTCCAAGAAAGATGGTATTGAATATCACTGAGGCTGGGAAGGTATTGCAATGGGATCTAGTATGTGTAGGAATTCAGGATTTCCTGAGTGACCAGCTGATGGCCATTCAGAGTGATCTTGAGTACAGGACTTGACCCACTGCCCTTACAGACGCATCAGGAATACCATCTGATCTGTGATCATGGAGACATACGTGGACACTTCCTGGGTGGAAGTGTGGCTTCCCAGGGCGGGGTGTGTGCCCTTATTGGAAGTAAATGCTGTACTTATGTCCCAGAAAATACACAGGATATTAACAAACACATCCTGTTGGCCGAACAGGCTTTTGAACAGTGGAAGGCCCAGGAAAGGGAACCCACTATTTCTGATTCCCTCTGGAGCTGGTTACCCAACCTGGGGGAACTAAGGGGAGGCATTGTTCGCCTCCTGCTCACTGGTGTGGTGTTGTGTATTGTTACTCTTTTTTTGCTTGCTTGCTGTAAAGCACTCCAGCTCCCTGAAGCTTAATCGCATGTTGTTCTTAAAATGTGAGAACACTCAGCCAAAAGTTTGTTGAGTATTCTCAAAGGAGGGAATTGTTGAGGCCACTAAGTGTCACTAAGCATTATTCTAAGTAATTTTAAAAGGTAAAGGCTATAAGAATATGGAGTTTTCCCTTAGGCCTCTCATGAGCAGGAGTCCGTCCATGTTAAACTCTAATTGACCTAGCAGGCCAATAAATAAACAAAAGGCCAGGTGTCCGCAGCCTTATCAGTTATAAGGCCGCTCGAACTGGTATGGGAAAAGAAATATAATAAAGCCTGCATACTTTTGGTCAAGGGAGGGGAGATAATGGTTTACAAAGACAAGGTCGTAATTCATGCCAGCTTTAATCAACTGTTCAATGTAACTCTACAAGGGGGAGAGGGAGGGGAAACGGGGGCTTGCTTGTCAGCGAGAAAAGTTCTCATGGATATAAAGGAACAGACTGCTTGTTTTAGGTGTGCTGGATTTGAGGCATGTCAAGTCTCCCAGCACCACTTTGAGATCTCAAATAAACCTTGCTACTTTCTCCCACTCGGTGTGTTTATTGGAGCTGAAGCACTCCGGGCACGGACCACTGTTGTTGCCTCAGCAGTCTATCTGCCCACAACACAGTGAGTTATTTGGCTTTAATGAAGGTAAAGTGACACATCCGCAACGGGGACCCTGGCGTTGCTGTCACTTAGGCGGGGAACCCAGCACCGAAGCTCAGCTCGGCCTGGGTCGGAGTCCAAAGGCGGACCGGGAGCATACAGCTATATATACATAATACAAAAGCAACTTATACATATGCAAAAAGGGACTTTCCACAGGCTATGTCCGCCCTTTGGCCTAAGGCCATACAAACTAGTTTCAACCAGTTAAAAGCAAGTTATAACTGGCATGCCGTGTCCTACAATGACTGGCCACTTAGCAAGCAGGGGCTTTTTACAAGGCCGCCGAGAAAGCGGAGACACCCTAGCTAGGCCGTGACACAGTCTTCCGTAGTCCCCTACACTTGTGGTTATTTTTGGTTCTCCCTCTGCACACCCAGGCCATTTCCAAACACTACTGCTGCTTCTTGAGTGTTATCTCCAGTATCTGCCCTTTTCTCTCCATCCTTGCAGCATAATCTCTCTCTCAGGACCTCATTATACCCTGCCACTATTCACGCAACATCCTGTTCTATGGCTCCCATACGCACCCACTGTCCCCTTCTGTCCACACAAACTGCATCTAACAAAGCTACAGTCCCTGCCCCAGGGAGCTCACCCTCTGCATGGCAGACCGGGTACAACAGGGGCACAAAATAGACAAGTGGGGTGAAGGTGATGGGAGGGGGAGGTAACGATAAAAACAAACCAAAACCCAGCTCACCACATGCCCAGTGCCAGATGGGAGCGATTCCAGGGGCCACAGCACAGCTAGGTTTGGAGGAGGGATTGAAGAGAGAAGGGAGCAGCTTTCCAAATACTGAGGGGGTGGTTTTCTGTACATGGAGAGGGAGGGGGAGAAAACACTGAGGTGTTTAAGGAAGAAGCAGACAGATGGGTGACCCAGGCTGAGGGTGACCAGACACCCCAATATTAGGGGCTTTGTCTTATATATACAACTTTGTCTTATATATGTGGGGGGGAAAAATGTCCTGATTTTTCACACTTGCTACCTGGTCACCTTACCTAGGCTGCCAGGAGCAAAAAAAAAAAAAAGCCCAGCAGGAATACGGCTCCCCCTGAAAGTGGTGCTGAGGGTGACGGCCCAGCGCTCCCACCCCTGGAACTGGCCCTGTGCGCTCACCCCTAGAACCGGCCCTGCAGGCTCCCATCGTTGGCAGAGGGACGGTGGCGCTAGTTGCTCAGACAGGGTGGAACTAACTCACTGGTGAGGGACCTAAAGGCAAAGACAAGGAGCTTGTGCTGGAGCGGTCCTGGAGGGGCCTCAGTGGAACTAAGTGGTGGAGGTGGCAGGAGAGACGAGCCTGAGGGCTGAGCCTAGCAGCCGTGCTTTGGGTGCAGCTGAGGGGACAAAGCAGCTCGCGTCAAGGCCGGGCAGGAGGAGATCACAGCAGTAGAGGTGTGAGATGATGGGGGGAATGAGATCCTTGGCTGTCAGGACAGACACACACAGGAGCAAGGAGACTGGGGTGAGATCAGGACGTGCAGCCTAGCGAGAGGATAAGTCAGAGACAATGTCTAGATTTCTGGTCTGAGTGACTGGGCAGAGGGAGGTGTTCTTAGGGTGGCCCACACTGTATTTCAAAAATACAGAACAGTTTTTTCTGCCCCCTCCCTCCCAACCCAGGCCTACATCATGGAGCGATTCTCCCAGCCAGGGCAGAGGAAATATCCCTGGTCCCCTCTCATAAGGAGCCACCTCGAGCGGGGCTCAGACCCCAGGCCTCCCACTCTGCTCTGGGCTCCCTGCAGCCAGCTCAGGCCTCACACCCCACCTCAGGGCTACAATGTATGGACCACAGAGGGGCAGAGATCCTGGTACCTAGCTCGGGTCAGAGCAGTGTATGGGATGGGAGGCAGGGAGGGAGGGAGAGCAGCCACAGCCTCCTGCCTCTGAGAGGGCTCATGGTGTTATCCAAAGAGATGAAGAAACTAGGAAGGGAGGAGGGCTCTGAAGGGTGCAGAAGAGACTAAACACTCAGCTGTTGAACCTAAGTTGCCCTCTGGACGTTGATGAGGAGATGTGAGACAGGGCGAGATGTGGGAACAGTCTTTAGTGGAGAAGGAGTTTGAGAGACATTGGCATAGAGGCTGTATCTGAAGCTATGGGTATAGGAAAGAGCTAGTAGAGGCAGGGTTTGGAGAGAGGATAGCAGGGGGCCAAGCACTGGGCTCTGGGGAGGGGAAGATATTCTCTGAAAGAGGGAGGCAGGAAGAGACTGACCCAACAAAACAGACACTGAAGAAATGTAGAACCACACACACTGCTCTGCACTGATCAGACCCGTATGGTTATTGTATGGAGTCACTGCAGGGTGGAACTGCGGTTGTGGGTGGGTGTGGTCACTGAGGGTGAAATCTCTCCCCCCTGCCACGTATTACATGGACACGGAAGGGTCAGAACACAGGGGGTTCCCAGGTGAGGGGTCCTGTCAAACACTGGACAAGTCTCTCTGGATTCATCTACACTGCAAAAAACCTTGTGTCAGTGGGTCTGAGCCTGGGGCAAGTGACTCGGGCTTGCAACGCTGGCACTACAGGGCTGAAAATAGCAGCGTAGAAGTTTCTGCTTGGGCTGGCACCTGGGGTGGGGAAGCATCTCAGAGCCTGGGCTCCTGCCCGAGTGGGAATGGCTACGCTGCTAGATTTAATCCTGCAGCACAAGCCCCAGCCAGTTGACCCAGGCTCTGAGACTCGCAGCCACAGGTGATTTTTGCACTGTACACGTACCCACAGTCTCCAGCAATGAGACTGACCGACCTGGGATAGTGTATTCAGGGCCCTGGGCTCAAGGTGTCATTTCTGTAATTCCCATGGGGTTTATTAGGACAAATGGGCGCTTCACCCCTTCAGAACCCTTCTGTGTTGGTGTGAGCAGCCCTGAGCTCCCTGCCTGGGGCTCTGGTGCCAATACAGAGACATTCCTTGTCACTCATTCAAACAGGCTGTAACTCCACTTGCTAAAATTCAGCTAAAGGTGTTAAACTGTGACTCCACTGGCAGTAAATGTGACTTTCAATTGAGTTAAGTTGGCTTGACTGAGCTGATTTGACTGGCTTGGCATGAAATCTTCAACGCATCCCATTGGTCCCAGACACTGACCTTTTTGCCTTTTCATCTCAGATCGCAGAGCCTCTAGAGGGAGAAAAGAGGGAGAGGTGAGATTTCACCCTATCGAGTTTATAGAGATAAAGTTAATTTTGTAACTGGCCCAGACACTGACCTTTCTCTTGTTCCCGTTCAGACAGCAGGGTCTCTAGAGGAAGAAAAGGGTGAGAGGTGATGCATCAATTCATAGATTCCAAGGCCAGAAGGGACCATTGTGATCACCTAGTCTGACCCCCGCATAACACAAGTCCAGGGGCTTCTCCACAATAATTCCTACAGCAGATCATTTAGAAAAACACCCAATCTTGATTTACAAACTGTCAGTGCTGGAGAATGCATCACGGCCCTTGGGACATTGTTCCAATCATTAATTAATAATGGCGAGATTTCACTCTTTTTTATTTATGGAGATAACTCTACTGCCAGCTGATGGGTGGGATCCGAGCACTGACCTTTCTCGCTCTCCATCTTGGATCGCAGAATCTCTAGAGGGAGAAAGGGGTGAGAGGTGAGATTTCACTGTCATGTTTATGGTGCAGTTACAGCACAATTATATTAAATCTGGAACTATGAAAGTGAGGCAGACAGACTGACAAACAGGACACACAGACAGATCTGTCTCAACATCCCTGCACTGACCATCCCTCACTTCCCTCCCACACTGATCATCACCTGTAGGAGCTGCTCTAAGAGTCTCCCCCAGGAGTCATCCCTGCTGCCTGGGACCTGTCACTCCTGTCTGATCTGGCTGTTGCGGGGGATAGGAGAGAGAGTCTCTTTTTTAAATCCAGTTCCCTGTCTGCTCCCCTCTGTGTCCATCCCCTGAAAAGCCTCAGCTCTCCCCAGTTCCTGACTGTGGGGATGGGGGAGGGAAGTGAAGGATGGGAATGGGGCATTGACCTGAGCTGGATACAGGACAGGGTCTGATTGGCTCCATCATAGGTCAACTCCTGACCATGTATCACTAGGGTCATGTCTGTTCCCTGATCCTAGTGATATCTGGGACCAGCTCCTTCTAGGGCCTGGGTAGATGGGATGCCCCAGCTAAGAATGGGGTGGAGGATGGGCTGTATGCTTGGGTCAGCATGAACTAGGGAGGGGTGTGTGGATGGGCCCCTACAGGCATCGCCTCTAAGATCAGCTCTTTCCTACTTGGAGCTCATCCACTTGGTGCATCAACCCTGGGGTACCAACACTGCTGGAAATGGAGGTAGCATCATGTCTGCCAGTCACTGCTGAGCACAGCCTGAGTGAGACTATCTTGTGCCCAGTGTTAGCAGCACCTCAGAACAGCTGTTCAAGTCCTGAGTGTGATTGTGTTATTACAGCATCCTAGCCACAGCTCACCAGTGCAGCTGGTGCAGAGAATTCTCTGAAAGGCCCAGGGAACAAGACAGTGACAGTTAATTTTTCTGATTTTTTTAGTGCTTGGAAATAAATGATAGAATCATAGAATATCAGGATTGGAAGGGATCTCAGGAGGTAATCTAGTCCAACCCCCTGCTCAAAGCAGGACCAATCCATAACTAAATCATCCCAGCCAGGGCTTTGTCAAGCCTGACCTTAAAAACCCCCAAAGAAGGAGATTCCTCCACCTCCCTAGGTAACCCATTCCAGTGCTTCACCACCCTCCTAGTGAAAAAGGTTTTCCTAATATCCAACCTAAACCTCCCCCACTGCAACTTGAGCCCATTACTCCTTGTTCTGTCACCTGCTACCACTGAGAACAGTCTAGATCCATCCTCTTTGGAACCCCCTTTCAGGTAGTTGAAAGCAGCTATCAAATCCCCCCTCATTCTTCTCTTCTGCAGACTAAACAATCCCAGTTCCCTCAGCCTCTCCTCATAAGTTATGTATTCCAGTCCCCTAATCATTTTTGTTGCCCTTCGCTGGACCCTTTCCGATTTTTCCACATCTTTCGTGTAGTGTGGGGCCCAAAACTGGACATAGTACTCCAGATGAGGCCTCACCAATGTTGAATAGAGGGGAACGATCACGTCCCTCGATCTGCGGGCATTCCCCCTACTTATACAGCCCAAAATGCTGTTAGCCTTCTTGGCAACAAAGACACACTGTTGATTCATATCCAGCTTCTCGTCTTCTGTAACCCACAGGTCCTTTCCTGCAGAACTGCTGCCTAGCCACTTGGTCCCTAGTCTGCAGCAGTGCATGGGATTCTTCCATCCTAAGTGGAGGACTCTGCACTTGTCTGTCTTGAACCTCATCAGATTTCTTTTGGCCCAATCCTCTAATTTGTCTAGGTCCCTTTGTATCCTATCCCTACCGTCCAACATATCTATCACTCCTCCCAGTTTAGTGTCATCTGCAAACTTGCTGAGAGTGCAGATGAGCCCAATATAGCTCTCTCTGGACACATAGACAAATTTTACATGTGACTGAAAATGAGTGAATCCCTGTGTGATGGGGTCTATGAACCCTGCACTGGTCCAACAAGGGTTGAACACAGCTTATGGGTGCTAGAGGCCATGCTTCCTCTCCCGTCCTGGACACGCTCTGTCATAAACAGATAAGAAAAGTTAATAGCACAATGGCAATATACAAAAACCTGTAGGAGAGCACTTCAACCTCCCTGGCCACACTATAGCAGACCTTAAGGTGGCCATCCTGCAGCAAAAAAACTTCAGGACCAGACTTCAAAGAGAAACTGCTGAGCTTCAGTTCATCTGCAAATTTGACACCATCAGCTCTGGACTAAACAAAGACTGTGAATGGCTTGCCAATTACAGAACCAGTTTCTTCTTCCTTGGTTTTCACACCTGTACTGCTAGAACAGGGCCTCATCCTCCCTGATTGAACTAACCTCGTTATCTCTAGCTTGCTTGCTAGCATATATATACCTGCCCCTGGAAATTTCCACTACCTGCATCTGACGAAGTGGGTATTCATCCACGAAAGCTCACGCTCCAAAATGTCTGTTAGTCTATAAGGTGCCACAGGATTCTCTGCTGCTTTTACAGAAGTACTTTATATCTCTTTGACTATAAAGGGTTAACAAGTTCAGTAAGCCTGGCTGTCACCTGACCAGAGAACCAATCAGGAGACAGGATACTTTCAAATCTTGAGGGAGGGAAGTTTCTGTGTGTGCTGTTAGTTTTTGGTTGTTGTTAACTCTGGGGGCTCAGAGGGACCAGATGTGCAACCAGGTTTCTCTCCAATCTCCCTGATACAGGCTCTTATAAGTTCAAAATAGTGAGTACTAGATAGATAAAGTGACTTAGGCTTATGTTTGTTTTCTTTATTTGCAAATGTGCATTTGGCTGGAAGGAGTTTAATTGTGTATTTGGCTGAAAGGAGTTCAAATTTCTATTATGCTGAAAGGATTTTTAATTTGTACTTGAATACTTAGGCTGGGAGGGTATTCCCAGTGCCTATAGCTTAAAAACCCTGTACCTAACCCATCTTAAATTTACAAAGATAATTTTTCCTGTTTTTTCTCTCTTTAATTAAAAGTTTCTTGTTTAAGAACCTGATTGTTTTTATTCTGGTGAGACCCCAGGGGACTGGGTCTGGATTCACCAGGGAATTGGTGGGGAGAAAGGAGGGAAGCGGGAGGTGAAAGGCTAATTTCTCTCTGTTCCAGGATTACTTTCTCTCTCAGGGAGAGTCTGGGAGGGGAAGAGAGAAGGAGGGAGGAAGGTGAATTGTCCTTTCTGTTTGGTGATTCAAGAAGTTTGAATCACAGTGATCTTCCAGGGTGACCCAGGGAGGGGAAGCCTGGGAGAGGCAACGGTGGGGGAAAGGGTTTTATTTCCTTGTGTTAAGATCCAGAGGGTCTGGGTCTTGGGGTTCCCCGGGCAAGGTTTTGGGGGGACCAGAGTGTACCAGGCACTGGAATTCCTGGTTGGTGGCAGCACTACAAGTACAAAGCTGGTAATTGAGCTTAGAGGAATTCATGCCGGTACCCCATCTTTTGGACGCTAAGGTTCAGAGTGGGGAATTGTACCATGACACGCTCCTACTGGACGCTAGATATACAAGGGAGCAATTCAGCCCAGTCTGGGCTGACAGTGGAAGAGAGCGTATACATACTCTGAGGTCCTGCAGTTAAAATAAGTTCTGTAAATCAGAAGGCCATCTTTTCAGGTAGCTGCTAGAGCTACAAACTGTGGCAGCTGAACACACCGATTCCATGGCAGGACCCTAGTTAACTGCAGAGACAGAGGAAGACAGATGGCTGCTGCTGGTGGAGGAAATACCATCACTGGAATCACACGTGGGAAGCAGCCCAAGAAGATTATTTGTTGAGGTTGGAACCTGAATCTGAAACCAGGGCTGCTAGTTTCATAGGGCCCTGGGTTGGGAGCCAGTGGAGCAGGGTGGCTCTGGGTCCACCTACCCCTTCCTGCACCTACCACTGGATGCAGGGGCCACCCCAGGGATTGGGTACTTCTGTCTGAGATGGTGACTACTGGGCACTGCTAGTGGAGGCTAGAGCCACTGGTTGTTAAAGCCTCAAATTGATTGACTTTCACTGCTAGGCCTTGCTGCCCTGAGGTCGTATTCATTCTGGCCACGGGGCCTCACTGCCTTGAAGGCGAGGGCAAGGGCAGCCCCATATATTCTGGGCACAGGGCCTCTCTGCCCTCCACACCCACCCTGCCTAGGTGCTCAGCATGATGGGATTGATCACATTTGGCTAACTGATTTAGTTGGGGATTGGTCCTGCTTTGAGCAGGGGGTTGGACTAGATGATCTCCTGAGGTACCTTCCAACCCTGAGATTCTATGATTCTATGTGGGATCCCTCATCTCCTTGTTATTGAGGCAGGAGTAATAAAGGGTTGTTATCTTGGAGTGTGAATCAAGGGCAGTAGAACTGTACTTGGTATAACTGATTGAAGGATTCACCTTCAACTTGCTAGGCAGGGAACATGGGCTCCAAAGCCTAGTGAGGCTAGCCAGCCAGCCAGCCAGCCAGCCATTTGATCCTTTATCTCTGCTGTGTAATAACAAGTTAATTTGCACTCAATTGAGAGTTTTGTTAAAGACCCCAGAACTGAAATCACTGATATCTAGGTCTAACTGTTGGACCTGCTCTGGGACAGTGCCTCTGATGTAAGACACTGCTCAGTGTGCACCAGCCAGTGAGGCTCCCACACTCTAACAGTTGAAATCATGAGAGCTGTGTTAAGTGGGAGAGGGGGGGACCTGAAAACATCCTGGTGGATTGGGGTAGCAATTGGCCAGCTGAGTGGCCAGGGAAGAGAAGCAGAGGGCCAATTGTCTGGCAACGAGGAGTGGCAAGCAATTGGCTGGGCAGCAGAGCTACTAATGTGCCTGCTTACCTCCTCTCCACCCAGGGTGGGAGGTAAACTCTGCAGATCAGAGCTGGATCTAGCCATTTCACTGCCCCAAGCACGGCGGCATGCCGCGGGGGACGCTCTGCCACTCTCCTGTCCCACGGCTCCAGTGGACCTCCTGCAGGTGTCCCTGCGGATGCTCCACCAGAGCCGCGGGACCAGCGGACCCTCCGCAGGGAAGCCTGCGGGAGGTCCACAGGAGCCGCCTGCTGCCCTCCCGGCAACTGGCAGAGCGCCCCTCCCGGCATGCCACCCCAAGCACGCGCTTGGTGCGCTCGGGCCTGGAGCCAGCTCTGCTGCAGATACACCTCTGGATACTGGGTCTGCACTGACCCAGAACAACAACTGTGAGTGGGGTGCAGAGAAGGGATGGGCATGTTAAAGGAACATTTGATTGCTGGACTTAAGAACTTGAGGGGAAAAGGACACCGCCTGAGTCTTTGGCTCATTGTTTATGTTTATGAACCCTGTTTGTGGTGTTTTCTCAAATTAATGCTGGGCTATTTCCCTCCTTTTATTAAAAGTTTCTTTCTGCACTGAGACTTTGTGCTTGCAAGAGGGAAAGTACTGCCTCTTATTAGGGCTTGGCTACAGTAGAAATTTCAAAGCGCTGCTGCGGCAGCGCTGCGAAGTGTGAGTGTAGTCAGAGCGGCAGCGCTAGGAGAGAGCTCTCCCAACGCTGCACGTAAACCACATCCTTTACGGGTGTAGCATGCAGTGCTGGGAGCCGTGCTCCCAGCACTGCTGCCCTGATTACACTGACACTTTACAGCACTGTATCTTGCAATGCTCAGGGGGGTGTTTTTTCACACCCCTGAGCGCAAAAGTTGCAGCGCTGTAAAGTGCCAATGTAGCTAAGGCCTTAGAGACACCCAGAGGTGGTATATAATTATCTCAGGTTACTGGGTGGGGGCTCAAGCTGGTTTTGTGTTGTATTGATAAAAAGAAACCCCAAGATATTGCACCCAGCGCTTGTTGCTGCCAGTTCCAACAGGCAGAATGTTTACAGGCGACAGTTTTAAAGGTACAACACCAATGATGAGCTGCCAAAATCTTAACAACCGGTTCCCTATAAAAAGTTCTGATTTGGGGGGGCCGGGGCGGGGGAAGACATATTCATGGGGCCAGTGTTGGTGTCACTAAGGATAATCCTAAGTAACTTAAAAGGTAAAAGGCAATAAGGATATACAGTCTCCCTGTTTAGGCCTCAGATGAACAGAAGCTCTTCCATGTTTAAACTCTAATTGACCTAACAGGCCAATAAATAGAAAAGGCCAGGTGCAACGTCCCTTATCAGTTGCCATACAGCTCAAACTGGTCTAAAGCAGAAATAATGAGGGCTGTGCACCTTTAGCAGAAGGACAAGATAACTTGCAGAAGGAAAACTTACTAATGAGCTGCCATGGCCAAGATTACTTAATGCACCTGCGCTTACGTAACTGCTACAGGGGGAGGAAGGAGGAGGAGAGGGAGGGGGAAGACAAAGAAGTGTGTGAGAAAAGAATGCTGCAGCCGGACAGAAGAGGGAGGGGAAACGGGGGCCTGCTTGTCAGCGAGAAAAGTTCTCATGGATATAAAGGAACAGACTGCTTGTTTTAGCTGGGCTGGATTTGAGGCATGTCAAGTCTCCCAGCACCACTTTGAGATCTCAAATAAACTTGGTTTGCTTCTCTACCCTGGTGTGTTTATTGGCGTGGTGCACACCAGGTGACGGACCCCCCTGCTGTTGCCTCCCTCGGGCACTTTGTGCCGGCAACACCAGAGACCCCTGCAGGGCCTGGGCCAATTGCCCCACTTGCCCCCTCCCCTCCCCTCTGGCCAGCCCTGGAGCTTGCAGCAGCCCCCCCCCCTCCGCCCTGCCACACACATACCTTGCCAAGCCACTCAAAAAGCGGCAGCAGGAGGACTCCTGAGCTCAGCTGAGTTGCCCAGCTGGTGCCAGTGACTGACCACACTGCAGCTGGAGAGAAGCGGGGGAGGGGCCCAGGGAGCCTCAGCCTCCCCAGCTGGGAATCCTGGGAGCAACAGGATGATCCAGCCCGCAAACTGGAGTTGTTTGCCCACCTCCTGGCCCTTTAACAACCAGTTCTTCATGGAGGTCTAATTTTAGCAACCGGTTCTTGAGAACCTGTGGGAACCGGCTCCGGCTCACCACTGTACAACACCCAGTTCCAGCATTCACAAGTACAAAGCACAGCTCCTCTCTGCTTCTCTGAATTGCCTGCTTCCATCCCCACTGGGAAATCATTGTAACAGACATTTCCCCTTCCCATTTCTTCAGATACTTGTAAATTCCCAAACAGCACTTCAGGCAAGAAAACCCTGGCTGGGACTTTCGCTTGGGGGGGTGCACACCTGGTGCCCATTAATTTAAACAAAAATTGAGTATTCAGATCCCTTAGGCAGCTCTGAAAACTCCAGCATTGCTAGAAATGGCCAGATCACTGAAGGCCAATTTCTGCCCCTTGTGATCAGAGGAAAACCTACAGCTGAGCACTTGTAGCACAACAGAGAGTTTATTGCCCTGTCCCTGTAGCAGGATCTCAGGGCTTCTCTACACCTACAGCACTGCAGCTGCACCAGTGCAGATGTGCCGCTGGAGCGCGTATTGGAGACGCTACCTACGCTGACAGGAGAGCCTCTCCCATTGGGGTAGGTACTCCACCTCCCCGAGAGCTAGGTCGGGAGCACTGAGTTGCTCACAGGTGAGGATTCCCCACACCCCCGAGTGAGGGATGTAGTTCTACTGACAGAAGTGTGCAGTGTAGATCTACCCTCAGGCTGAGCACAGCAAGTTTCAGTGAAGTAACTTGCCAGTGTAGACAGGCTCCCAGCACCGGCAGCTATGCCCCTCGTGGAGTGGTTTTCCTAGAGCTCAGGGAGAGCTATCTCTGAGCACTGCTGCGTGACCACACTGTAAAGGAGGTAACCTCTCCATTATCACTACTTTCCCATTTACAGCTCCTACTCATCTAGATGGGAAAGGGGAGGGGCATGCACAGACTGGGGGTGGGGGGCAGAACTGGAACCAAAGAATTCCCCTCTCTCTTCCTCCTTTCTGTTCGTTTTTTCTTGCTAAGTTACAAAAGTCAGCACTCCAAGCCCAGGTTACTGAGCCCCCCACGGGTGTTTCAATATATGCAAGGCTGATCCCATGGAATAGTTCAGAATCCCATTCAATTGGGATCCTTTAGTGAGCGTTGAAGAGGTGAAGCCATTTGACACTTCTCAGCTCAAATGTGAAGTCATCATTTACCGTTCTCCTGTTGCCTGAAACTCTCTTGAACATTGAATCAAAGCCCCTTAATCCTGGCATCTTTACTTTTGTTTTTCATTTTTCTCTCTCCCTCCACCCCAAATTCTCCCCTTTCGTTACTTCACCTGTTGCTCTGTGTCGACTCCAGAAGCAGTAACCAGCCAGGGCCATGAGAACAGCCAAGAGAGCCAGGATCACCCAGAGAGCCACTTTCGAGGGATTGACCTTCGGGAAAAATGGCTCTGCAAGAGAAAGTGTCATTGACTTGGAAGCAAACAGGTGCAGAATGAAGGCTGGACACTGCGACAGTGGTGACACTGTGATTAGTTAAAAGAATCTCACAGGGAAATACACCAGGACATGTGGCTCCTTTGTGTTTAATTATTAAGTCAATGAAAGTCCAGGCTTCATTCTTCTTACTGATCCTGGTTCGTTAATGGGAGGGAACGTGTTGGAGATAGGGAGGGGGTAGGGTGGAGCTCTGCTGTGTTACATCTGCCCTCCATTGGCACAAATTCAGGTATCCCCTAGCTGCTCTAACTGATCCCCAAGCTGCAGCCAGTGCAGACTGGCCCTCTGAATCAGAGAGTTGTGACTAGCTCCTTGACACCCCCAACTCTTCTGTGCTCAGAGGGGCTCAGCCACATGAGAGAGTTGGCCCAAAATATGTTATTGCAGGATTTTAATACAAACAAAACTTGAGCCTGGAGAGTCAGATTAAAAATTCCTCCAGATTCCTCTTCTCTGGGCCTTGGGGCGATGCTGACGACAAGGGGTCCTTGCTATGTGGTTGGTGCGGTGTATTGAAAACTGTGTAGAAATCACAAATTGTCACTCTGAATCCTGAGGGATTTGCAGGCTAGGGGGCTCTGTAAGGAGCATGCAGTGTGGGGCCTCTGCAGTCACTCTGCACAAAGCCAGGTGGGCTATGTTCTGCCTCCCTGCCTCAGGGAGCAGCCTGCTTTGTCTATCTCTGTAATTAGAGAGAATTAGAATTCTGGATTCCTGGGAATAAAGCAGCATTACATTGCAACCTTCCAAGAAGAGTATTTGTTTTGTTTCTAACTCTCTGCTGGTATGCTGTGAACACAACAATCATGTGATACCATATGCTTATCAGCAGTGCAGCACTACGAGATCTCAGACGAACAGTGATTAACATATGCAACATCGTTATTATTAGAGTGATGAACTACTCATTCTGTATTAACAAAGTTATTTAGTACATAATAATCCAGAAAAAATATTTACCTTTTTTCTAGAAATCAAGATGCTTTTTAGCTAAAAGTTTGTTTCTGCATGTTTTGGGCCTGATCCTTTAGTGTTAGCACTGCCAAAACTCTCATCAACCTGGTTATGCAGGGAAGGTATGATCTGTCCCACTGTGTGACTGTGAAATAAAAAACCACAGTGTACATTCATGGGAGATGCTGGCTGTGGAGATCTCTGTTTATGGCCTTCTGAGCACTTAAGTACAAGTTACAACCTGATCCTCAATTATGACTTGGGAAAAACTCTCATTTAAGGCGACGGGATTTTGCCAGTGTCTGAACTGCAGGATGGGGCCCATAGCACAGCTCTCATATTGATGTGGGAGCCTATAGATTCAGAGTAAAAATTCCTCCAGAGTTCTCTTCCCTGGGCCTTGGAGCAATGGCTAAGTGGTTATGGTATATATTGAAAACTGTGTAAAAATTACAAGCTGACACTTGAAATCCTGAGGGGATTCCTGGTCCTGCTTGCAGGCTAAAAGGCTCTTTTGGGAGCATGCATCTGGGTCCTCTGCAGTCAGTCTGCAAGGAGCCAGCCTAGAGCAGAGTGGGTTAGGTTCTGCCTCTCTGCCTTAGGGAGCAGCCTGCTTTGTCTCCCTCTGTATTTGGCTGTGGCATGTTAGAGTTCTGCGTTTTTAGAAATAAAGCAGTGCTATGTTGCAGCCTTTTTGGAAAAGTGTTTATGTGTGGTTTCAACTCTGTGTGTGTGTGCTGTGAACATAACAATTAGGTAGTACTGGGCATATCATAGAATAACCAGCAGTGCAGCACTATGAGGCCTCAGATGAATAGTGCTTTACAAATACAACAGTCTTACTATTACTATTACAGTGATGAAATATTCATTCAATATTAACCAAGTTATTTGGTAGATAATAATACATAAAATCGCAACCATTTTTTCCCCTAAAAATTAAGGTGCTCCTCGGTAAGAATTTGTTTCAGCCAATTTTGGGCCTCAACTTTTATTGTTGGTATTTTCAGATGTATTCTACGTAGCAATGCTCAGTCATATCCAGGGCTTTCTTGTGCTAGTCAGGAAAAATGACTTCATTAGCCAGATTTTCATAAATACTCAGCATCCAGCAGCTCTCACTGAGAACAAAGGAGAATTCCCTCCCCCACCCGCACTGAGAACTGTGATGGTCACAGCACACAGAGCAGTTAGACAGAGACATCAATACTCTTGCTGGAAGGTTGCAGCATAATGTGACTTTATTCCTTAGAACCTAGAACCTTAACCCACAAGAACCCCACAATGGAGTCTCTAAGGCAGCGGGCACAGTTCATCCCACTTTGTTTTACATTACACTGTGACACAGTACACCCCATATAAAACACCGAACCCCCATGTTCACCACTGTTATATGGTTATGACATATTTTGTACAAAGTACGCCTTGTGAAGTATCATTTGAAATTCATAATTTACTGAATATCATTGTTCTGTTAAAGCGGGTACGTTAACACTGTATGTGGAGCTATGAGATTTTACTATGTTTGCAAGTGAAATATGTTGTAATTCTGGGGAATGCCCACAGACTAGCTCCTCAGAGACAACAAAGAACTGATGACAGCTGATGGAAAGCTATTAACTGCTGAGGCAACCATTTGCCATCAGCAGGACTGTAAACAAAAGATATGCATATCCTCCCCAGTGACATCTCAAATGTCACATACACAGATGGTGCAAACAAGAAATTTACAGTTCTCCTGATAGACTCTTTGAATCTCACATACACAAGGGACTGTTTTGTCTACACCCCAGTGGGGAGTAATCCTCGAAGAGAGGAGGAGGGTAGAAAATAATAGACAGTGATCTTCACATTACCTCTCCTCCCTCCTTTCTACTGACAGCAATAAGATTGCTTGAAAGTCAGTAGGAGCATCATTGAACTGTGTTGTGGGGGGTGAGGGAGAGTTGGTCCTAGCTGGAAGGCTTTCCAGTTAGTTTGGACTGCAGTTAGTTTTTGGGTGTGAGAAACCTTTTTGCTTTCAAATCTTACTTAGCTTGGTAAAGTTTAAAGAATTAGTTTTTGGTTTTATTTTTTATTTCTTTTTAAACCAATTCTGACCTTTATGCCTTATCCCTTAAAATCTATCTTTTTCTAGTTAATAAATTTGTTTTATTCTTTTACCTAAACCAGTGTGTTTTGGTAAAGTGTTGGGAAATCTCTACTCTGGTTAACAAAGGCACCAGCAGAATCATTGCCTTTGATGAAATAACTGACTATTAATGAGCTTGCGTTGTTCAGTAATGTGCTGGACACTACAGGAGGCACATTTCTGGATGCGAAGCTGTGGAATTCACTCTATATGTAGTTCATACGTAGCTGGGAAAGCATTCATGTCATTTTGCTGGGAGTGACTTTACATGCTAATGGCTGTGTGTAACAGGCACCTTGGGCTGGAGAGTTAAAGGGACACAGCAGTTCAACAGTCCAGAATGTACCCTTGGGCATGTCACAAACAGGAATTTATTTCTTAGAATCCAGAACCATAACTCACAAGAACCCAAACCAGAGAGGGGAGGCTGCTCCCTAAGGCAGTGGGCACCTTGCCTTATGTTTGCTTTTCTATAGGAACAGTTAGTGTGCGGCAGGCTGGGATGTAAATCCACCTTACACTAGCCTGCTACGCACTAACTGGCTGTGTGCACCCTGTGACTGTGCACCACAAGTTCCCAGGTGCATTTTGATCTGTTCCCATTTCAAAACAGGGTAGAACAAAGCACACTGCAGAATTACTACTGTACGTAGCATGGTCCACATGGACAGTACAGTATGTGGCAGGCTAGTGAGAGGCAGATTTACACCCCAGCTTGCCACAAACCAACTGTTTCTGTAGACTCACAGGATTTTCTACAGAGCCCTCCGGTAGGTGAACAGGACCTGGCAAACACCCCTCTCTTAAAGTGATAGCTTGAAATTCCAACACAGTCCTCACTACACCACAAGAACAAAGGAGAATTCCCTCCCCCACCCCTACTGAGAAGAATGATGATTGCTGGTGTGACATTACACCCCATATTCTTTATGAAAATACGCTTATGGTATGGATATGACATAACTGAAATGTACTTTATGCAGTGTGGCCCCCGTGAGGTATCATTGGAAAGGTTATGATTTACTCAATATGATTATCCCATTTGTATCCATGTATCATTTTTGTATCTGAAGTTAGGAATATTGACAATGTATCTGTATTTCAACTATGCTACTTTGGGTGACAGCCACTGCTAACACTTCAGGTTCAACTATCGAGAAGCCAGACAGGGCTGATGGCCCATCAGCGAGGACAATGGACTGTGAAAAGTCTTGGCCTTCCTGCAGACGCTTCATACTGCCACTGATGGACGCTGTGATGCTACAGAGTCAGGTGACCTGGTCACTTGATACTAACCTCCATTTTGGACTGCTGAACTTTTCCACTGGGGGGTGGGAAATAAAACAAAGGATTCCTGCCTTATCAAAATCCTATATAAGATGGGGGATGGAAACAATCAAGGTTCTTGTCTCCTCTGCCTCCCCACCCAAAGAGACAGTGAAAAACATCTGGAAACAAGAAGTGGAGGGTCCGGGGAAGGGAAGAATTGCTTGACTCAGGCAGGAAAGATTTCTGGCCTGTGAAGGAATCTACCTAAGACCTACCTCTATCTAGGGTGAGGAATTGCTATATTTAACCAATTTCCTTAGTGAATCTAGCTTAGTTTGTGTGCTTTGTTTTATTTTCTTAGTAGTCTGTTTTGTTCTGTTTCTACCTCTTTAACCTCTTAAAATTCATCTTTTGTAGTTAGTAAACATATTTCTTGTTTATAATATAACCCAGTTTATACAATTTTAACTGTGTGTGTGGGGAATTGTGGATACCTTCCTCCACACTGAGGGAAGGGACAAATTTCATATAAGTTTGGGTTTCCACTCCAAGGGAGGTGAACACCTGGGGCTGTGGCAAGTCTCATCACAGCTGATTACTGAGCTATTATGAAAATGTGGCCAATGGTGTCCCAGCCTGAAAGGTGCTAAATACCCTCAGCTGCTACTGGAGTCAAAGTTTATGTCTATATTGCAATTAGACACATGCAGCTGGCCCGTGCCAACTAACTCAGGTGCACTGGGCTCAGGCTAAGGGGCTGTTTAATGGCAGTGTAGATGGACTTAGGCTAAAGCACGAGCTTCTAGACCCTCACATGGTCCTAGAGCCTGGTCTCCAGCCCAAGCCTGAAAGTCTGCACTGCCATTTAACAGCCCCTTAACCCAAGCCCTTTAGCCTGAGCCAGCTGGCATGGGCCACCAGCAGGTGTCTAATGGCAGTGCAGATACATCCAAAGAGAACTGAGGTGGTTCAGGACTTTCCAAGATGTGGTCAGCACCTTGAAGGTTCAGGCCAATACATAGGAGACACAATGATAAATACTCTCTGCTCATGTCTGCAGCATCTCGGTCTATCCATGTGCGGCATGGACAGGCACTGACCTGCTATGGAAATCGCTGATTCTCTCTCTTGGTTGAGTCGGGGGTTCTTGACACAGCAGGACACTTTTTGGTTGGACTTTTCTGTTAGAACAATGGCAATCTCTGTTTGAAACAGGCCATTGGCCTCTGGGGTTATTTCTTCAGAGGCCGATGGTAAGATCTGCCCCTGGTGATCTCTCCACTGAGCCTTGGGCTGTGGGTACCATCCGGATGATCGACACACCACCCGGATCCCTCCGTCCTGATGTCCCTCCACGGAGATGACAGGAGCAGAGCCCATATCTACAGAAGAAATAAATGAACTTGTGATAATCCTAGAGTGCCCAGTAATGAGCCAAAAGCTTTATTGCACTGTTATCAAAAGCCATTTCTTATTAAACTAATAATCAGATGTGAGTTCATGAGTGTGGTTGGTCAGTTATTCTGGCCAGATTAATATTTGATATGCAGCAAAATTAGTATTATAATAGGGCTTTTTTACGCAGAAATTTGCTCCAGTTTAGTTAAACTTGTTTAGTTAATCAAGTGCAAATTCCTGTTTGGACACTCTTAAATCAAGAAGGAATTGACTCAAGATAAATCAATATCCCTTGGGGTAAATTTGTTGTCTGTAGCGTTTGTGTTTGTAGTGTGCTTGCTGCTTGACTGAAATATACCATGTGGTCTGTTTGTTTGGGAGACCATGTGTGTATGCTGATCCTAGGGGCCTGCTAGGCGAGCCTGAGAGCTAAGAGCTTCTTGAGGAGGCATCCAATCAACCCTTAACCAGAGGGCGGGGCTACTCAGGAAGAGCGAGGCTTTAAAAAGCCCGCCCTTAGCGACCAGAGGAGCTAGCAAACAGGGGAGTTTGGTGAGGGAGTTTACAGGGGGAGTGTGAGCAGGGGCTAGGTACACCTAACATTCTTTGCACTTAAAGGTCAAAACATCGCTTGATAAAAACAAAGCACCAACAAGGGAACAAGCTTTGGGAGTAAAAAGATAAGGCAGGCAGAAGTCCAGCAACAGAGTGGGAGCTACCCAGTTTATTGCAACCAATGCAGCATGTATGATTACTTGCCCTATGGGCAGTGGAGTATGTGTGCATTTGGTGCAAGGAGCTCCTGGCCCTCAGAGACCATGTATGGGCTTTGGAGACAGGGCTGACTCCAGACACCAGCCTACCAAGGACGTGCTTGGGGGGGCACCTTGGGACGGGGTGGCACTCGGGGTTTGTTTTTGTTTTTTTGGTTTGGACAGGCAGCACTGGGGGGGCGGGGACTTGGTCGGTGTGGTGCTTGGCAGAGGCGAGGACTTGGGCGGTGTAGTAAACTTTTTTCCCAAACCTGGACTTTAGCGTACAAAATCTGGGTGCTTACTGTGAACCTTCCCCAAGCTTGTACCCAGCTTGGATCTATCTCGCTGCCACCAGATAAGATTGAGGCTCTTATCAGCCTGGATTCCCCAAATACTCCTTGGGGTACCCCCTCTCTGGCCTCTCCAACTTCCCCTGGAAAGACCACCCCCCCAAGACTCAGAAGCCTGAGTCCACGGGCAAGGGAATATCCCCCTCCCTTCGCTTCTCCCCGGCTTCTCTTCTGAGCCACTTAAGGCAATGGCTGTAATCTTTTACATTACAATACCAAGAAAGCCTTGTCTCCTTTCTCTCCAAAGAGACAGCTTCAAACACAGGGAAACTAAAGGGATTCTTTCTCTTTATCCCCGTAGCCTGTTCCCGCCCTGGGGACAATAAGAACTAACCCACAGCCTGGGCTTTCCTCTCCCCTTTGCCTCACTAGGAAAAACTTCCACAAGTTTAAAAAGAAAACTTTATATAAAAAGAAAGAAAATACAGAACAATAATACTGCATTAAAGATCAATACAGGCTCTTGCTTATAAGAAAATATGAATAACCAGTCTGATTTAAAAAATAGCCAATTTAAAACAGTCCAGCAAATCAACACACAGTAAATACAAATCAAAGCACATCACAGCCGATTACTTTGTTTCCTTTTGTACTCACAGACTTTTAGTAGAATTTAGAAAGAAGATTGGAGTTAGAGAGAAATTTGTTTACTCACAGCCGAGGAAAACAACAAAGACCCCGAGTTCCTTTCCCTCCCAGACTTTTAAAAAAATCCAGGTCTCTGATTGGTCCTCTGGTCAGGTGTTTGGTTCCCCCTTTTTCAGGTAAAAGAAACTTAACCCTTACCTACCTACTTATGACAGGCGGCGCAACGCGATGCTTGGGGGGTGGGGACTTGGGTGGCGCAACGCAACACTCAGGGGGGTGGGGACTTGGGTGGCGTGACGTGATGCTCGGGGAAGCGGGGACTTGGGCGGCACGGTGCAGTGCTTGGGAGGGGCAGGGGGCTTAGGTAGTGCAACGCGATGCTCGGGGGGGTGGGGACTTGGGCGGTGCGATGCGACGCTTGGGTGGGGACTTGGGCGGCATGATGCAACGTTCGGGGGGGGCAGGGACTTGGGCGGCATGATGCTCGGGGAGGGGTTTGGCAGTGCTAGTGGAGGTGGGGCGGCGCTCTTTTTTTTTGCTTGGGGCGGCAAAAATGTTAGAGCCAGCCCTGTTTGGAGACAGGGTGGCTGAGCTGGAGGAGCTACAAGAGACAGAGAGATACACAGATGAGACTTTCCAGGACACAGTAGAACGGTCCCATCTCTGGTCTGACAGCCTCTGTTCTGTTGAGGGGGATGAAAGCCTCAGGGAAGGCGAACATCCAACTGGAGCAGAGGAAAATGATCCCATAGTTGGGACCCTCCTCCCAGATGATGTCGCGGTATCCTCTCGACTGAGGCTACTTCTCCAGGGGAGGGAACTCCAGTTATTGGGAAGAGACAGGTATTAGCAATGGGAGATTTGATCATTAGAAACATAGATAACTGAGTTTGTGATGAGCGGGAGAACTGCATGGTGACTTGCCTGCCTGGTGCGAAGGTTGCAGATCTCTCAAGACATCTAGATAGGCTTATGTATTGTGCTGGGGGGGAGCCAGTGGTTGTGGTACATGTAGGTACCAATGACATGGGGAAAGATAGGAGAGATGTCCTGGAGGCCAAATTTAGGCTGATAAGTAAGAGATTGAACTCCAGGACCTCCATGGTGGCACTCTCTGAAATGCTTCCCGTTCCACCCGCAGGGCCAGTTAGAAAGACAGAACTGCAGGGTCTCAATGAGTGTATGAAACGATGGTGTAGGGAGGAGGTGTTTAGGATTTATTAGGAACTGGGGAAGCTTTCGGGAGAGGGGGAGCCTATATAGGAAGGATGGGCTCCACCTAAACCAAAACAGAACTAGATTGATGGCACTTAAAATTAAAAAAGTCGAAGAATAGTTTTTCAACTGAGGGCTGGGGGGAAGCTGACAGGTATGGAGGAGTATGTGTTTCTGATATCCCTTAGGGGAGGATCTATAAATGGAGATTCCCTATGTCCTAATAAAGAGGAGAGAATAGAAAATGGTACAATACAGGGAGGATCTGATGAGAAACTGTCAAATGAAAAAAAGTCCCATTCAATTATGTCATGCAATAGGGGACAGCCATAAAATGACAAGTTTTAAAAATGCTTGTATACCAATGCTAGAAGTCTAAATAATAAGATGGATGAACTAGAGTGCCTAGTATTAAATGAGGATATTGATATAATAGGCATCTCATAAACCTAGTGAATGAGGATAAGCAATAGGACACAGTAATACCAGGGTACAAAATATATTGTAAGGACAGAACAGGTTGTGCTGGTGGGGGAGTGGCACTATATGTGAAAAAAAGCATAGAATCAAATGAAGTAAAAATCTTAAATGAACTAAATTGTACTACAGAACCTCTATGGATAGTAATTCCATGCTTGAAAAATAAAAATATATCAGTAGAGCTATATTACTGACCACCTGACCAGGATGGTGTTAGTGAATCTGAAATGCTCAGGGAGATTAGCGAGACTAATAAAATAAAAAAATCAGTAATAATAATGAGGGATTTCAACTATCCCCATATTGAATGGATACATGTCACCTCAGAAAGGAATGCTGAGATAAAGTTTCTTGACACCTTAAATGACTGCTTCTTGGAGCAGCTAGTCCTGGAATCCACAAGAGGAGAGGCAATCCTTGATTTAGTCCTAAGTGGAGCATAGAATCAAGTCCAAGAGGTGGACCACTGGGTAATAGTGACCATAATATAAAAAAATTTAACATCCCTGTGGTGGGGAAAACTCCACTGCAGCCCAACATTGTAGCATTTAATTTCAGAAAGGGGAACTACACAAAAATGAGGAGGGTAGTGAAACAGAAATTAAAAGGTACAGTGCCAAAAGTAAAATCCCTGCAAGCTGCATGGAAACTTTTTAAAGACACCATAATAAAGGCTCAACTTAAATGTATACCCCAATTTAAAAAACATAATAAGAGAACCAAAAAAGAGCTGCCGTGGTTAAACAACAAAGTAAAAGAAGCAGTGAGAGGCAAAAAGACACCCTGTAAAAAGTGGAAGATTAATCCTAATGAGAAAAATAGAAAAGAGCATAAACTCTGGCAAATGAAGTGTAAAAATATAATTAGAAAGACCAAAAAAGAATTTGAAGAACAGCTAGCCAAAGACTCCAAAAGTAATAGTAATTTTTTTTCAAATACATCAGAAGCAGGAAAGCCTGCTAAACAACCAGTAGGACCACTGGACAATCAAGATGCTAAAGGAGCACTCAAAGACAATAAGGCCATTGTGGAGAAACTAAATGAATTCTTTACATCAGTCTTCACTGTTGAGGATGTGAGGGAGATTCCCAAGCCTGAGCCATTCTCTTTGGGTGACAAATCTGACGGTATGCACCCAAGTGTTCTGAAGGAACTCAAATGTGAAATTGAAGGACTACTAACTGTCATCTTTAACCTATCATTTAAATCAGCTTCTGTACCAAATGACTGGAGGATAGCTGATGTGATGCCAATTTTTAAAAAGGGCTCCAGATGTGACCCTGGCAACTACAGGCCAGTAAGCCTCACTTCAGTACCGGGAAAATTGGTTGAAACTATTCTAAAGAACATAATTGTCAGACACATAGATAAACATAATTTGTTGAGAAATAGTCAACATGGTTTTTGTAAAGAGAAATCATGCCTCACCAATCTACTAGAATTCTTTCAGGGGTCAACAAGCATGTGAACAAAGGAGAGCCAGTGGATATAGTGTATTTAGATTTTCAGAAAGCCTTTGACAAAGTCCCTCACCAAAGGCTTTTAAGCAAAATAAGCAGTCAAGGGATAAGAGGGAAGGTTCTCTCATGGACTGGTAACTGGTTAAAAGATAGGAAACAAAGGGTAGGAGTAAATGGTCAGTTTTCAGAATGGAGAGAGGTAAACAGTGGTGTCCCCCAGGGATCTGTATTGGGCCCAGTCCTATTTAACATATTCATAAACAATCTGGGAAAAGGGGTAAACTGTGAGGTGGCAAAATTTGCAGATGATACAAAACTACTCAAGATAGTTAAGTCCCAGGCAAACTGCAAAGAGCTACAGAAGGATGTCACAAAACTGGGCAACAAAAAGCCAGATGAAATTCAATGTTGATAAATGCAAAGTAATGCACATTGGAAAACAAAATCCTAACTATATATACACAATGACGGGGTCTAAATTAGCTGTTACCACTCAACAAAGAGATCTTGGAGTCATTGTGGATAGTTTTCTGAAATCATCCACGCAATGTGCAGCGGCAGTTAAAAAGGCAAACAGAATGTTGGGAATCATCAAGAAAAGGATAGATAATAAGACAGAAAATATCATATTGCCTCTATATAAATCCATGATATGCCTACACCTTGAATACTGCATGCAGATGTGGCCACCCCAGCTCAAAAAAGATATATTGGAATTGGAAAAGTTTCAGAAAAGGGCAACAAAAATTATTAGGGGTATAGAATGGCTTCTGTACGAGGAGAGATTAACAAGACTGGGACTTTTCAACTTGGAAAAGAGGCAACTAAGGGGGGATATGATAGAGGTCTATAAAATCATGAGTGGTGTAAAGAAAGTAAGTAAGGAAGTGTTATTTACTCCTTTTCATAATACAAGAACAAGAGGCCACCAAATGAAATGAATAGATAGCAGGTTTAAAACAAACACAAGAAAGCATTTTTTCACACAATGCACTGTCTAGCTCTGGATCTCCTTGCCAGAGGGTGTTGTGAAGGCCAATTCTATAACCGGGTTCAAAAGGGAGCTAGATAGATTCATGGAAGATAGGTCCATCAATGGCTATTAACCAGGATGGGCAGAGATGGGGATGTCCCTAGCCTCTGTTTGCCAGAAGCTGGGATTGGGTGACAGGGCATGGATCACTTGATGATAATCTGTCTGTTCATTCCCTTTAGGGCACCTGCTATTGGCCACTGTCAGAGGACAGGAGACTGGGCTTGATAGACCTTTGGTCTGACACAGTATGGCCGTTCTCATGTTCTTATTTAGGATTGTCCACACAGAGCTTTGCACTAGTTCATCAAAACCAGTGCACATGTATGTGTAGACAAGCATTAAATTAATTCACAAATAAAAAACCTTGTTATAGGGGATTTCAGGTTGCTTGGCGGTGCCATGTACCCTTCCAGAATAAAGTTGTGAATAGCAGAAAACTGGTACAACTGAAAGCCAGGAAATACACTCAGGCCACGTCTACACTGCAAGTTACAGTTCAGTAACTTGCTCGCTCAGGGGTGTGAAAAATCAAACCCCGCCAAGCGCAGCAAGTTTGGATGTTGTAAAGCACCAGTGAAGACAGGCTCCGAGCATTGGGAGGCACCCGGAGCTATTATTCCCCTCACTGAGGTGGGTTACACAGAGCACTGGAAGAGCTCTCTCCCAAGCACTCATGGGGGACCACACTGTCAGAACAAAGCACTGCTGCGACAGTGCTGCCACGGCAGCGCTTTGAGGTTTTTAGCCCGTCTACACTGGTAAAGCCCTCCAATTTGCTGGCCCAGAGAGGTGAAAAATCACTCCACTGAGTGCAGCGAGTTTGAGTGCTTTAAAGTGGTAGTGTAGACAGGCTCCAAGCACTGGGAGCCGCACTCCCAGCGCTCGGAGCTAATCCCCTTGTGGAGGTGGATTACCAGGAGCGCTGAGAGAGCTCTCCCCGAGCACCACAGCGTGTCCACACTCGCACATCAAAGCACTGCTGCGGCAGCACTTTGAACTTATGAGTGTAGACATAGCCTAAGTTCTGGTCTACACTATGTATTTTAACCGATTTTAGCAGCATTAAACCGATTTAACGCTGTACCCGTCCACAGTATGAGGCCCTTTATATCGATATAAAGGGCTCTTTAAATCGGTTTCTATACTCCTCCCCGACGAGAGGAGTGGCGCTAAAATCCGTATTACCATATTGGATTAGGGTTAGTGTGGCCGCAAATCGACGGTATTGGCCTCCGGGCGGTTTCCCACAGTGCACCACTGTGACAGCTCTGGACAGCAATCTGAACTCGGATGTAGTGGCCAGGTAAACAGGAAAAGCCCCGCGAAATTTTGATTTTCATTTCCTGTTTGCCCAGCGTGGAGCTCTGATCAGCATGGGTGGCAGTGCAGTCCTAAATCCAAAAAGAGCTCCAGCATGGACCGTACGGGAGATACTGGATCTGATCGCTGTATGGGGAAACAAATCTGTTCTATCAAAGCTCCGTTACAGAAGACAAAATGCCAAAGCGTTTGAAAAAAAAATCTCCAGGCTACACAGTACTGCGTGACAAGCGTAACGGGAAGCCAGAGACTCAAATGGACGCTCATGGAGGGAGGGAGGGGGTACTGAGGACTCCAGCTATCCCACAGTCCACAGCAGTATCCGAAAAGTATTTGCATTCTTGGCTGAGCTCCCAATGCCTGTAGGTTCAAACACATTGTCCGGCGTGGTTCAGGGAATAGCTCGTCAATTTACTCCCCCCACCACATGAAAGAAAAGGGAAGAAAATCGTTTCTTGACTTCTTTCAATGTCACCCTGTGTCTACTGAATGCTGCTGGTAGATGTGATGCTGCAGCAGTGAAGCGCAGTATCTGGCTCTTCTCCCCTCCCCAGTGGCAGATGGTGCAGTAGGACTGGTAACTGTCCTTGTTATCAATCTGTGAGTGCTCCTGGCTGTCTTCAGGTGAGGCTGGCCAGGGGCGCCTGGGTGAAAATAGGAATGATTCTCGGTCATTCCCAGTAGATGGTACAGAACGGCTGGTAACCATCCTCATCATAGCAACTGGGGGCTGAGCTCCATCAGCCCCCTCCCTTTCCTGTGTAAAGAAAAGATTCTGTCCTGCCTGGACTGTCATAGCAGTGGCATGCTGGGCTTCTCTCCCCCGCACTGCTTAATGTCCTGCCTGGACTGTCATAGCACCAGGAGGCTGCCTCCCCCTCATTTTATCTCACTAACAACTCACTGTTTCTTATTCCTGCATTCTTTATAACTTCATGACACAAATGGGAGGACACTGCCACGGTAGCCCAGGAAGGTTGGGGGAGGAGGGAAGCAACAGGTGGGGTTGTTGCAGGGGCATCCCCCGTGAGTGGCATGTAGCTCATCATTTCTGCAGGATCTGACACAGAACAGCTGTGCTCTCTGATACATTGGTTCTCTAATACAGTTGTCCCATATTCTAGGCAGGACTGACTCCATTTTAAGAAACCATAAAGGAGGAATTGACTCAGGAGTCATTCCCAGTTTTGCCTTTGTGCCCCCAGCCAATCTCAGCCAGGGGGACCTATGATAGCAGCAGACAGTATAGAAGGACAGATAACTGTCATCTCATTGCCAATTTACGCCAGCAGCAGACAGTACAGAATGACTGATAACCATCTCCGCTATCATGGAAAAGCAAATGAATGCTGCTGTGTAGTGCTGGAGTATCGCCTCTGTCCACGGCATCCAGTACACATACGGTGACTGTAAAAAAAAAATGCTGAATGGGCTCCATGGTTGCCGTGCTATGGCGTCTGCCAGGGCAATCCAGGGAAAAAGGGAGCAAAATGATTGTCTGCCATTGCTTTCCCGGAGGAAGGAATGACTGACGACATTTACCCAGAACCACCCGCGACAATGATTTTTGCCCCATCAGCCACTGGGCTCTCAACCCAGAATTCTAAGGGGCGGGGGAGACTACGGGAACTATGGGATAGCTACGGAATAGCTACCCACAGTGCAACGCTCCGGAAATCGACACTAGCCTTGGACCATGGACGCACACCACCGAATTAATGTGCTTAGTGTGGCCACGTGCACTCGACTTTATACAATCTGTTTTATAAAACCGGTTTATGTAAAATCGGAATAATCCCGTAGTGTAGACGTACCCTCAGTGTATTCATAGCCTCAGCAAACCAGAAAGACAAACGCTCAACAAGAAAATGTAGGCTTTAAGGTGACATCTCCCACACCTGATCACACTTGGAGTTTTCTTTTATTTTTGATGAGCTAAACTGAAATAAAATTATCTTAATCTGATACAAGAGTCTTGTACCTTAATCAAAGGTGTGAATTTAAACTGATTTAATTATTGTGGGGTCAGTGTGTGTGTGAAGAGATGCCCTTAGGTTGTTTGGAAATTTCTCACAGACCATCCTAGAGAGAGAAATGACCTACAAAGAGAGGATGTTGGAACAGATTAGACAGGAGTGTGACAGGGCCCAGGCAGTGGGAATGCTGACTGCAGGGATGTTGAGACAAATCTGTCAGTGTGTCCTGTTTGTCTGTCTGCCTCACTTTCATTACGTTAATAGCAGGAACTGTGCCTTAAACGTGATGGTGAAATCTCACCTCTCGCCTTTTTCTCCCTCTAGAGAGCGATTTAGATAAGGAGACTGAGAAAGGTCAGTGTCTGGGCCCATCACGTTAGCTGGCAGTAGAGTTATCCACATAAACACAACAGGGTGAAATCTTGCCAGCCGTTATTAATTATTAATTAATCATTGGAACAATTTACTGAGGTTAATGGATGGCGGGTGGAGCCCCCCTTTGGGGAAGCTAGCCCCAGCTCCACCTCTTTCAGCTATGCCCCCCCCCCCCTGCAGCCAGATCCCTGAGACTCCCTGTCCCTCCCCCACACCTGGAGCAGCCCCAAGCACCCCCTCCCTCAGATGGAGTTGTTCCAGGCTGCCTGAAGTCCCGAGCCCTCCCCACTCCCACCTGCATGGAGCTGCCCCAGGTCAGCTGCAGCTGTGCTGCCCCTCCCCTCCCCAGACCCTAAGCTGCCTTGGGAAAAACATCTCTCAGGTCTGGAAGATGCTTGTGCTATGCCCCATGTCAGTTCCGGGGTGGCTGAGGAGGTGGTATGTGCTACTCAGCTTCCTGGGTTCCACAGTAATTAGGGAAATTACTGATGAACACAGGAAGCTGAATAGCACATACCACCTCCTCAGCTGCCCTGGAAACTGCTTGGGGTGTAATAAATCAAAACCTTCCCCCCAAAACCCCACAAATGGGGGTCTGGTGGCCACAGCAGTGGCAGGGGAGGCTGATCCTCTCCTAGCTTCCTATACCCGTCGCCTATGCCAAGGGTCATGGTGGATTCTCCAGCACTGGCAGTTTTTAATCAAGGATATGTTTACACTACGAAATTAGGTCGATTTTATAGACATTGAATTTTTAGAAATCGATTTGATACAGTCGATTGTGTGTGTTCCCACTTAAGACCATTAAGTCGGAGGAGTGCGTCCAGAGTACCGAGGCTAGAGTCGACTTTCGGAGCATTGCACTGTGGGTAGCTATCCCACAGTTCCCGCTGTCTCCGCCACCCATTGAAATTCTGGGTTGAGCTCCCAATGCCTGATGGGGCAAAAACATTGTCAAGGGTGGTTTTGGGTACATGTCGTCAGGCCCCGCCCGTGAAAGCAATGGCAAAAAATTGTTTCTCGCCTTTTTTCCTGGGTTACCCGTGCAGACAACATACCACGGCAAGCATGGAGCCCGCTCAGTTCACAGTCACCATATGTCCCTTGCGTGCTGCTGACAGACGCGGTACTGCATTGCTACACAGCAGCAGCTTCTTGCCTTTGCAAGTTAGCGAAGATGGTTAGTAGCTGTATTGTACCGTCTGCTGTTGTCTCCTGGTTTCTCCTGGGTGGCCTCGGTGAGATCGGTCAGGGGTGCCTGGGCAGACATGACCTCACCAGTGCTGGTCAGGAGCACCCATTTCTGCCCAGATGCCCCTGACCAACCTAACCGAGGTCGGTCACCCACAGGACAACGACGACGGTTAGCAGTTATATTGCACCATCTGCTGTTCGCAGGGCAAGGCAAGGGGATGCTGCTGTGTAGCACTGCAGTACCACATCTGCCAGCAGCACCCAGGAGACATACGGTGATAGTGAGCTGAGAGGGCTTCATGCTTGCCGTGGTATGTCGTCTGCATAGGTAAACCAGGAAAAAAGGCAAGAAACTATTTTTTGCTGTTGCTTACACGGGGGGGGGGGGGGGGAGGAGGGGATGGCTGATGACATGTACCCAGAAACACCCGCGACAATGTTTTTGACCCATCAGGCACTGGGAGCTCAAACCAGAATTCCAATGGGTGGCAGAGACTGTGGGAACAGTACAGTAAACCAACCCTGTAAGCCATGTCGTCAGTCGCCCCTCCCTCAGTGAGAGCAACAGCTGAGAATTGTTTCACGCCTTTTTTCCGTGCAGATGCCATATTACGGCAAGCATGGAGCCCGCTCTGATCGCCGAGGCAATTATGAACACTATAAACACCATGCACGTTATCCTGCAGTGTATGCAGCACCAGAACCTGAAAAAGCAGGCGAGGAGGCAATGGCAGCGCAGTGTCGAGAGTGATGAAGACATGGACACAGACTTCTCTCAAAGCACAGGCCCTGGCAATTTGTCCATCCTGGTGGCAACGGGGCAGGCTCATGCCATGGAATGCCGATTCTGGGCCCGAAAAACAAGCACAGACTGGTGGGACCGCATAGTGTTGCAGGTCTGGGATGATTCCCAGTGGCTGCAAAACTTTTGCATGTGTAAGGGAACTTTCATGGAACTTTGTGACTTGCTTTCCCCTGCCCTGAAGTGCAAGAATACCAAGATGAGAGCAGCCCTCACAGTTCACAAGTGAGTGGTGACAGCCCTGTGGAAGCTTGCAATGCCAGACAGCTACCGGTCATTAGGGAATCAATTCAGAGTGGGCAAATCTACTGTGGGGGCTGCTGTGATCCAAGCAGCCAACGCAATCAGTGAGCTGCTGCTATCAAGGATAGTGATTCTGGGAAATGTGCAGGTCATAGTAGGTGGCTTTGGTGCAATTAGATTCCCTAATTGTGGTGGGATGATAGGTGGAATCCATATTCCTATCTTGGCACGTGGCACCAGACCACCAAGGCAGCCAGTACCTAAACCGCAAGGGGTACTTTTCAGTGGTGCTGCAGGCACTGGTGGATCACAAGGGACATTTCACCAACATTAATGTGCGATGGCTGGGAAAGGTACATGACGCTTGCATCTTCAGGAACTCTGGTCTGTTTGAACAGCTGGGGAAAGGGACTTACTTTCCACACCAGAAAATAACCATTGGGGATGTTGAAACGCCTATAATTATCCTTGGGGACTCAGTCTACCCCTTAATGCCATGGCTCATGAAGCCATACACAGGCACCCTGGACAGTAGTCAGGAGCTGTTCAACTATAGGCTGAGCAAGTGCAGAATGGTAGTAGAATGTACCTTTGGACATTTAAAAGCGTGCTGGTTCAGTTTACTGACTCGGTTAGACCTCAGCAAAACCAATATTCCCATTGTTATTGCTGCTTGCTGTGTGCTCCACAATATCTGTGAGAGTAAGGGGGGGACGTTTATGGTGGGGTGGCAGGTTGAGGCAAATCGCCTGGCTGCTGATTATGTGCAGCCAGACACCAGGGAGGTTAGAAGAGCGCAGCAGGGTGCACTGTGCATCAAAAAAGCTTTAAAAATCAGTTTCATGACTGGCCAGGCTACGGCATGAAAGTTCTGTTTTTCTCTCCTTGATGAAAACTTGCCCCCTTGGTTCACTCTACTTCCCTGTAAGCCAAACGCCCCCCCCCCCCCCACTATGATCACTGCTTACAGAGGCAATAAAGTCATTGCTGTTTCAAATTCATGCATTCTTTATTAATTCATCACACAAATGGATGTATAAATGCCAAGGTAGATCGGAAGGAGGGAAGAACCGGGTGGGGTGGGGGAGGAGGGAAGGAAAAGGCCACACTGCACTTCAAAACATATTTGTTGAATGCCAGCTTTCTGTTGCTTGAGCAGTCCTCTGGGGTGGAGTGGTTGGGTGCTCGGAGACCCCCTCACCGTGTTCTTTGGTATCTGGGTGAGGAGGCTATGGAACTTGGGGAGGAGGGCGATTGGTTACACAGGGGCTGCAGCGGCTGTCTGTGCTCCTGCTGCCTGTTCTGCGCCTCAGCAATACACCGGAGAGTATCAGTTTGATTCTCCAGTAGCCTGAGCATTGCTTCCTGCCTCCTTTCATCCCGCTGACGCCACCTATTATCTTGATCACGCCACCTTTCCTCTTGCTCCCACCACCTGTCCTCGCGTTCATTTTGTGCTTTCCTGCACTCTGACATTGTCTGCCCCCACGCATTCTGCTGGGCTCTTTCAGTGTGGGAGGACTGCATGAGCTCAGAGAACATTTCGTCGTGAGTAAGTTTTTTTCTCCTTCTAATCTTCGCTAGCCTCTGGGATGGAGATGATACGGGGAGCATTGAAACATGTGCAGCTGGGGGAGGAAAAAAAAGGGAGAGTACTATTTAAAGAGACACATTTTAGAGAACAATGTGTAGACTCTTTCATAGTGAACCAAGCTGTTAACACTACATAGCATGTGTGCTTCCTTTACAAGGTCGCATTTTGCATCTTATATTGCGGGCCTGCCGGTTTGGCGTGAGAGATCACGCACGACTGTGTGGGCTGGCGGGCAACAGATTTCGACTTGCAGGCAGACATGGTAAGACACAGTCTTTTGGCTTCTTTAATCTTCATAACATGTGGGGATGGTTTCAAACAGCAGCGCCCTCATGTCCCATACCAAGCACCCGTCGGGCTGGCCATTTAAAAGGAGGGGCTGCAGTTTTTGGGTTAACATGCAGCACAAACCCAACTAAAACCCTCCACCCCACCCTATTCTCTGGGATGATCACTTCACCCCTCCCCCCACCGCATGGCACACAGCGGGGATGATTTCTGTTTTGCCACAGGCGAACAGCGCAGCAGGAATGGCCACCCCTTAATAAAATTTCCCTATTTCAACCAGGTGACCATGAATGATATCACTCTCCTGAGGATAACACAGCCAGATAAAGAATGAATGTTGCTTGAATGCTAGCAAACGCTGGGACCATACGCTGCCATGCTTTGTTATGCAATGATTCCAGACTACGTGCTACTGGCCTGGCATAATGGAGGACGGAATAAGGCTGCCCTCCCCAGAAACCTTTTGCAAAGGCTTTGGAGGCACATCCAGGAAAGCTTCATTGGGATGTCCCTGGAGGATTTACGCTTCATCCCCATACATGTTAACAGACTTTTCCAGTAGCTGTACTGGCCGCGAATGCATCCCAAGTCTTCAGGACAAATTAATAATTAAACACACTTGCTTTTAAACCATGTACAATATTTACAAAGGTACACCCATCAGAGGTTCCTTCTCCACCTTCTAGGTCCAGGAGCTCGCCTTCGGTGGGTTGGGAGGGTACTAGATCCAGGGTGAAAAATAGTTCCTGGCTGTCGGGGAAAACAGTTTCTCCACTTGCTTGCTGTGCGCTATCTTCAACCTCCTTCTCGTCCCCAGGTCCACATCTCTGTTGCATGAGAATCCATTGACGGAGTCTACGCACAGGGCTAGGATAGTTGTAGGGGCACCCCCAAGAATGACACGCAGCTCATCACAGAAGTGGCATGTCTGGGGCTCTGACCCAGAGCACCCATTTGCCTCTCTGGTTTTTTGGTAGGCTTGCCTCAGCTCCTTAAGTTTCACGTGGCACTGCTGCGGGTCCTGGTTATAGCCTCTGTCCTTCATGCCCTTGGAGATTTTTTCAAATGTTTTGGCATTTCGTCTTTTAGAACGGAGTTCTGATAGCATGGATTTGTCTCCCCACAGTGATCAGATCCAGTACCTCCCATTCGGTCCATGCTGGAGCTCTTTTGCGATTCTGGGACTCCATGGTCACCTATGCTGATGAGCTCTGCATGGTCACCTGTGCTGATCAGCTCGCCACGCTGGCCAAACAGGAAATGAAATTCAAAAGTTCACGGGTCTTTTCCTGTCTACCTGGCCAGTGCATCTGAGTTGAGAGCGCTGTCCAGAGCGGTCACAATGGAGCACTCTGGGATAGCTCCCAGAGGCCAATACCATAGAATTGCATCCACACTACCCCAAATTCGACCCAGCAGGGTCGATTTCAGTGCTAATCCCTTCGTCAGGGAGGGGTACAGAAATCAATTTTAAGAGCCTTTTAAGTTGACAAAAATTGCTTTGTCGTGTGGACGGGTGCAGGGTTAAATCGATCTAATGCTGTTAAATTCGACCTAAACTCGTAGTGTAGACCAGGGCTAAGAAGCTACAAGTGCCTGGAGCCTTCCCCCTATGGGATTCTTGACCAGAAGAGTGCAGGCTACAGAGTGCTCTCCCAAAAGGGGTGTGACTCACAAGGCTTTGGTCTGACAGACTCATAGGAAATGCCCAAGAGCCACAGACGAGGTTAAAGTGCCTAAGGTGAAAATTCGATGTAATCCCCCATGTTTCTGTTGCTGTTCCTTTTAAACAGCCCACTGACTGCAGCTAGTTGGGGACTAGCAGGTAAACAAAGGGAAAAGTTCATGAGCCCTTGCAGCAAGCTCAGTAGGGCATCTCCAAGGGTGGTGAACAATTCCACTCCCAAATACAGTCAAAGCTGTTTTATCCAGCATGCTGGGGCAATGGGGGGTACCGGTGAGTGAAAAATGCCGGTTAACTGAGAGGGAGGGAGTTTGGGTGCAGAGTTGGGGGTTGGGGCACAGGAAGAGGTGTGGAGTGCAGGCTCTGGGAGGGAGTTTGGGTGCTAGAGTGGGCTTGGGGAAGGGAGTTGGACGGCAGAAAGGGGGACGGGGTGCCAGATCCTGGTGCACTTACTTCAGGCCACTCCCTGCAAGTGGCAACGTGTCCTGCCTGCTCCTAGATGGAGGCATGGCAGGTGGCTCTGCGCACTGCATCCACCCCACCCTGAAGGAACTGCAGCCAATGGGAGCTGTGGGGGCAGCGCCTGTGGGTGGAGATAGCATGCAGATCCTCCTGGCCACCCCCTGCCTAGGAGCAGCAGAGGCACGTCACTGCTTATAGGGAGCTGCCCAAGGGTAGTGCCCCCCAAATCTGGCACCCTACACCCTCTCCCGTTCCACAACATCCTGCCTTAAGCCCCCCTGCACCCAAACTGCCTCCCAGAGCCGTGCCCCAGCCCTGCACCCCAATCCCCAGCCCCACACACTCTCCTGTACACAAACTCCCTCCCAGAACATGCACTCCACAATCCCTCCTGTGCTCCAACCCACTGCCAGCCCTGCACCAAGTGGACCATAAACTGGAATTTCAAAAATGATCAGAAATGCTGGTTTATAGAGCTTTCTGGTGCTGAAGTGCTGGATAAAACAACTTTCAATGTATAAAGAAAAAAATTGCCAAAATCTTAAGTTATTTCAGCCAGACCCAGAGGAAGACAGACACATCAGATCTCCACCCTGAGCACTGTTAGTCACAGGCCTGTTTTACTCATTGCAGCAAGAAGAAGCAAGGAGAAGGTTACTAGCCTATTTGAAGACTTGGATGCTGGTTGCTTGTTCAGCTCATGGCGGTGTGGTGACATTAATGCCACATCAGTAGTGTATGTTTTAAATGCACAGGATTTGTGGCCTGTGAACCATTTGGTATTGAAGAAATCTGTGTGTTTGATGCTAATTTTATTGTTGTTGTTTGCAAAGTATTTGCTGCATGGATGTCATGATAAGATTGTGTCTAGATTTATGAGGAGCCTCAGTTAATTCTCACATTGTCCTCTTATGAGCCTAATGATTGTTTTAGTTTGAGCACCTTTATTCCATTGTGGTGTCTTGGGGCATGTCTACACTAGGGGCCGGATTGACACATGGCGATCAATCCCCCAGAGGTTGATTTATCGTGTCTAGTGTAGATGCGATATATTGACAGTTGAGCACTCTCCTATTGACTCTGGTACTCCACCAGAATGAGAAGTGCAGGCAGAGTTGACAGGGGAGCGTCAGCTGTCAAATAACTGCTGTGAAGACACTATGGTAAGGAGATCTAAGTACGTCGACTTCAGCTAAGCTATTCATGTAGCTGAAGTTGCGAAACTTAGATCGATCTGTGCAGTAATGTAGACAAGCCCTTGCTCCAGTTTGGAATAAATTCAGGCTATGAGCCTCCACGACTGTCCAAATGTGCATATTCATCCCTTGTTGTTATCCACAGGTGGGAGTTCTGCTGTCCAATCAGATTGAATGCGGTTACTCTCCCTGCAGTAACATGGAATTATAGCGGGTGCTTGTGTAACCAAAGTTTGGTGGGTTACATGCACAGTACAGAAGGGAATGACCTTGTTGTGGTTATAAAGTGAACTCTATGTAATACCCAGTCGTGGCTATGATCAGAGGTGAAAATGGGCTGGTGTGTGCTGGAGCAGCACTCTGGCAAGAGCTGGCTGCCGCTCTGGCCTGAACACGGCCGACGTTTTGCTCCCCCTGTCTGCAGGCCTGCTGGTAGGGTCCGGCAGTGCTGCCGCACTGGTGAGTGGGGGGGCGGGCCCAACCCCTGCTGCCGGCTTCAGGCCACCGCTAATCCCCCGAGCCGCGTCATTTGAGGGACGGGGTGTCGGTGGAGTGCGGGCACATAGGAGCAAGGTGGAGGCTTCCCAGCCCTGCCCCTTCTGCCCGAGGCCCCACCCCTTCTGGGGGCCAAGTCTGCCCCCCCCATTACGGATGCTGGCCTCCACTTTCACCCCTGGCTATGACTGGCAGCTCAGAGACAAAGGGTTGGATCAGAACCACCACTGGAAGGAGCTGTTCACTGCTTAACTGATGGGCAGGGAGGCTAAAGACTTCCACTTAGTTACAAAGATAAATTTACAAACATTTGTGATCCCCTGGGGGCTTAGAGAGCACGGCCCCTTCAAACCTGTCCTGGGGCAAAGGAAGTGCTGGGTGTTCTGGAGGGAGAAGGGTGGAGACAAGGAGAGAGACAGGGTGAGTGTGTCTGTAGCTCCCAAACAAGAGGGCTACAGCGAGAGGCCCTCACACACTGACAGCAGCCAAGAACCTGCCCAAAGCCCAGGAATGACAGAGAGGCTGGCTGGGGACACCCCAGGATGAGCACTGTGCCAAGGAAAACATAAGAACATACCCAGAGCCAGACCCAGTTTTGCTGTCACTCAGAGCCATCTGGGGCTGTGAGTACTTGGGTGTGTGACTCTACACTGGGAATAAGGAAGGAGGCTGTTAGCCAGGTAAGTGGGGAGGTTGTCACTCTGTGTGGGTTTGCAGAGAGCAGCAGAAGAGGGCACTGCATAGGTTTGCTGTGGAAAATTCATTGGTGTCAAAGATGACCAGGAGCACCCAAGACTCACTGCTGCACGGGAACTCGACCCAGGACTCCTGAACTGTGAGTGTAGATGCTGTGATTGGCGTCTCCCATTTTTAACTGTGGTATCACTGGGCCCATGGTACCTTGGGTTGACTGTAACCTCTTTTACTGGTGCTCCCATATTTCCCCCCTGTTGTTTTCCTATCTTCATCCCTCAGTAAATAAATATTTCCCTTTCCTATATTCACTGATCTATTCTGGTGTGTGTGTATTTACACCGGTGGGGTTTGGAATGGATGTCTCTGGGGTGGAAGGGAGTTACTCCGCTGTGCTCCAGCGCGTGCCTGTTCTTGGCCAGAGCCACTTTGCAGAGCAGACTCCATCTTGGCCATGAGGGCTCTAAAATCAGGACATCCGATCACCCTAGTTCTGTAGGCTGTGTCAATAGAAGTGCACAGAGGTGTTGCTATGTAAGCAGAGTCAGGATGAGCTCTACCCTGACATCTAGGGGTGAGGTGTGGAAAAGGACTTCAGGGGCTGATCTTGTTTGCATGGGTACACCCAGTCTGCCTAACATGAGGGACTGCCTGCCCAAATGGCCACTTTGGCTGCTGTGAGATCCCCAGTCTCTTTGTTATTGGGGCAGGAATAATAAAGGGTTGTTATCTTGGATATGTGAATCAAGGACAGCAGAACTGTACTTGGCATTTTATGATGGAGGGACTCGCCCTCAACTTAGTGGCACTTGCTAGGCAAGGGACATGTGTTCCAAAAGCCAGTGAATTGAGAGAGATCATTGGCAGGTATGTGTATTGGAGGGTGTGGTCCTTTTCTGAGAGCGCTACATATTATTTTGACCCTTTTTCTTCTCACTGTGTAATAACAGAGATAATTTTGATTTCATTAGGAGTCTTGTTACATGCTGAAGAGCTGAAACCTGTGATATCTAGGTCCAAGTATTAGATCTACTTTAGGCTAGTAGAGCACCAGTACTGAGGCTCCCCTACTACCAGCTAAACTCACTGAGCCCTGAAGTAGCTGAGAGCTGTGTTAAGTAGAGGGGGAGGGGGGCTGAAGGCAGGTTGGTGAGTGGCTAGCAGAGAGGCATGGATAATGGAGCAGGTAGCAGGGCGGCTGGTGGAGAGCAGAATGGAGTGGATTGCAGGATGGCTGGCAAAGAGGCTGTCATAGCTTCCTACTCAGATCTGAACCTTAGCGTTCATAACCTGAGAAGCTAGCATGAACCCTCTAAGCTTAATTACCAGCTTAGATCTGATAGGCTGCCACCAACCAGGAATTTCAGTGCCTGGTACACTTGGGTCCCCCAAAACTTCCCTGTGGGACCCCAAGACTCAGATGCCCTGAGTCTCCTAACAAAGGTAAATAAACCATTCCCCCCCCCCACCTCTCTCCCATCCAGAATTTCCTCTCTGGGCTAACCTGAGAGTTACTGATGCAATCTCTTTACATCACAATACCAAGAAGCTTGTCTCCTCTCTTCCACAAAGAGACAAACCCAAAGACAAGGAAACAGAAAAGATTCTCTCTCTCTTCCCTCTTAGCTTCTTCCCGCCCTGGGACACTAGGAGAGTTAAACACAGAGAGCAGTTTTTCCCCTCCCCCCCTTGTCTTTCCTTTCTCCCACCAATTTCCTGGTGGGTCAACTAGAAAAAAAAATGAACAGGTCTTAAAAAGCAAAACTTTTAATAAAAAAAGAAAGAAAGAATAGAATAACAGTTCTCTGTAATCTAGATGGTAAGATACAGGGTTTTCAACTTATAGAAAATGAATAAACAATAGAAAAGGGATAAACAGCCTTATTCAAAAACAATACAATTTAAAGTACTTATAGCCAAATACACATAAAGACTCCATCAGCCAGATACACAGATGCAAATACAGCAAAACAATTTAAAAGACTATACTTTTGCTACCTTTGTACTTACAACTGGGAAACAGAAGATTAGAAGGACTGGAAATAGATCTTCTCATAGCTGAGAGAGCACAGAACAGACAGAGAGCCAAGACCAAGAAACACCCACAAATTCCCACCCTTAAGCTTTGAAAAATCCGGTTTCCTGATTGGTCCTCTTGTCAGGTGTTTGGTTCCCTTTGTTAACCCTTTACAGGTAAAAGAACCATTAACCCTTAGCTATCTGTTTATGACAGAGGCACAGCAGGTGGTGAAGGTTGCAGCAGAACCCCATGGAGAGGCATGGCACTTGGCCGTTGACCTGAGCAGCAGAGCATGTAAGATGCCCCCCTCCATACCTCCCTCCCCTTCCACCCAGGCTGTGAGGTAAACTCTGCAGATGAACTTCTGAACTCTGGGGGCTGCACTGACCAAGGTCAGAAACTGTAGGTGGGGTGTCTGTTGAGTTGCTGGACTTAAGACCCTGAGGGGAAAAGGACATTACCAAGCTTACTTGGGGGTGGGTCATTTGTTCATGGTTTGTGTCATGAATCCTGTTTGTGCTGTTTCCCCAATATAATGCTGCATTCTTTCCCTTCTTTATTAAAAGGCTTTTGCTACACTCGGACTCTGTGCTTGTGAGAGGGGAAGTGTTGCTTCTTAGAGGCGCCTGGGGGGCGGGGTGATGGTATGTAATTGTCCCAGGTCACTGGGTGGGGGCTCAAGCCGGTTTTGCATTGTGTTATTGAAACAGAACCCCTGGATACTGAACCTGGCCCTTGTTACTGCCAACTCTGATGGACAGAAGGGTTACATCTATTTGTGTTTGCATTTGTATTTGTAGAGGCTGTTAGGGGCAGTGTGGTGGGAGATAAGCTAAGACCTGATTGGGGCAGGGCTTCTCTGAGGAGGGATCCTATAAAGGTAGCCAGCCAGTCAGGCAGGCAGTGGCATAGACAGCTGCAGTGGCACAGGAGCCAGAAAACAAAGCTGTAAACAGGGGAGTTTGAGGGGAAGACTAAGAGAGCCAGGCTAGTGAAGGGAGTGTGTGGTGGTCTGGCAGTGTTTTGGTGCTTGTTGGGCATTTGTGTGGCTGTGGGTGGTGGTGTTTTGGTTTGGTTTGTGGTTCCTGGACTAAGAGGACTTAGGTGAGAAGGCTATGACAGATACAGAGGCAGCAGTGGCAGTGACCCAAGCAGTGGAAGACACAATGAAGATGACTGGATGTGGAAGCTGCAGCATGTACATGATCCTGGAGGGGGTACCTGAAAAGAGTTTCGTCTGCATGATGTGCCGCCTGATAGAGTTGATGAAAGAAAAGATCTGAGGACTGGAGATGCAAGTGGTAGCTCTGGTTGAGTTTAGAAGGGGGTTTGAGCGGATGATGGAGCAAAGACATGAGGAAGCTGAAGGGAAAAGCTTAGACTTATATGGAAGCAGGACCAAAGAACTCTGAGGGAAGACTGTTGGGTGAGAAAAGTGGACGGTGGAAGCATGTGACTAAGAGAACCAGGCAAAGGAAATGACGGACCAGTGAAGGAGAAATAGAGCTCAGGAACAGGTCTGCAGAGTTGGAAAATAAAGAAGGGACACAGCAGGTGGTCGCTGAAGGTGGGAGGGCAAGGAAGAAGAGAAGAGCAGCTAGTCCTACAGGAAGAGGGGAAGAGTCAATGGAGACAACACCAAAGATGAGCCCCAGGAGGATACGGGATGGGTTGCAGAGGATTGCAAGGGAGAATAGGAATCGAGAGGACTTGCAGCCAGAGGGAACAGGGGACAGACTGGAGAATCGCACCATCACCAGGAAAAGGCAGGTCTATGTGATTGGGGACTCCTTACTGAGAAGAATAGACAGGCCTGTAACTAGTGCTGATCCAGAGAACAGAAGGGTGTGCTGTCTGCTGGGTGCTAAGATACGAGATGTGGACCTGAGGCTGAAGAGGATCCTAACGGGAGCGGGAAAGAATCCACTGATTGTTCTTCATATGGGAATAAATGATATGGCCAGATTCTCGCTGGAACGTATCAAGGGAGACTATACCAGACTGGGGAAGACATTTAAGGAAATCGAGGCTCAGGTGATCTTCAGTGGGATTCTGCCTGTTCCTAGAGAAGAGCAACAAAGGTGTGACAAGATGGCTCAGGCAGTGGTGCTATAAAGTGGACTTTGGGATGTATAGCCACTGGGAAGCATTCATGGATAGAGGACTGTTCTCTTGAGATGGACTTCACCTGAGTAGAGAAGAAAATAGACTTCTAGGAGGGAGGCTGGCACAACTGATTAAGAGAGTTTTAAACTAGGAATTTGGGGCAGATGGTTGAGAGATGTCCAGGTAATCTCCATGCCAGATTTTAACATTGAGAGGAAAGAAAACCAAGTAACAAAGGATACAGCCGTGGGTAGGAGAATGGACATATGGAGGAAGGGTAGTGTAGATACCAGTCTAATAGATAATACTGGCGGTAGAATGTCTGTGCCTAATCCGGTAAAGAATGTGAGAGAAGCCAAACAGCAAAAATTAAGATGTTTGTACACTAATGTGAGGAGCCTAGGTAACAAAATGGAGGAACTAGAGCTACTTTGGTGCAGGAAGTGAAACCAGATATTATAGGGATAACAGAAACATGGTGGAATAGGAGTCATGACTGGAGTACAGGTATTGAAGGCTATGTGCTGTTTAGGAAAGATAGAAATAAAGGCAAATGCGGTGGAGTAGCATTGTATATCAGTGAGGAGGTAGACAGTAAAGAAATAAGTGATGGAATGGATAAGACAGAGTCTGTCTGGGCAAAAATCACATTGGGGAAGAAAGCTACTAAAGCCTCCCCTGGGACAGTGCTTGGGGTGTGCTATAGACTGCGGGGACCCGATTTGGATATGGATAGAGACCTCTTTAATGTTTTTAATGAAGTAAATACTAATGGGAATTGTGTGATCATGGGAGACTTTAACTTCCCAGATATAGACTGGAGGACAAGGGCAAGTAGTCATAATAGGGCTCAGATTTTCCTGGCTGTGATAGCTGATGGATTCCTTCACCAAGTAATTGAAGAACCAACAAGAGGGGATGCCATTTTGAATTTGGTTTTGGTGAGTAGTGAGGACCTCATAGAAGAAATGGTTGTAGGGGACAACCTTGGTTCGAGTGATCATGAGTTAATTCAGTTCAAACTAAATGGAAGGATAAACAAAGATAGATCTGTGACTAGAGTTCTTGATTTCAAAAGGGCTAAAGTTAAAGAATTAAGGAAATTAGTTAGAGAAGTGGATTGGACTGAAGAACTTGGGGATCTAAAGGTGGAAGAGGCCTGGAATTACTTCAAGTCAAAGTTGCAGGAACTATTTAGAAGCCTGCATCCTAAGAAAGGGGAAAAAATCATAGGCATTAGTTGTAGACCAAGCTGGATGAGCAAGCATCTCAGAGAGGTGATTAAGAAAAAGCAGAAAGCCTAAAAGAAGTGGAAGATGGGAGGGGTCAGCAAGGAAAGCTACCTTAGTGAGGTCAGAACAAGTAGGGATAAAGTGAGAAAGGCCAAAAGCCACGTAGAGTTGGATCTTGGAAAGGGAATTAAAACCAATAGTAAAAAGTTCTATAGCCATATAAATAAGAAGAAAACAAAGAAAGAAGAAGTGGGACAGCTAAACACTGAGGATGGAATGGAGGTTAAGGATAATTTAGGCATGGCCTAATATCTAAACAAATACTTTGCCTCAGTCTTTAATGAGGCTAAAGAGGAGCTTAGGGATAATGGTAGGATGACAAATGGGAATGAGGATATGGAGGTAGATATTACGACATCCAAGGTAGAAGCCAAACTCGAACAGTTTAATGGGAATAAATTGTGGGGGGAGGGGGTAAATAATCTTCATCAAAGAATATTAAAGGAACTGGCACATGAAATTGCAGGCCCATTAGCAAGAACTTTTAATGAACCTGTAAACTCAGGGATTGTACTGTATGACAAAAGAATTGCTAACATAGTTCCTATTTTTAAGAAAGGAAAAAAAAAGTGATCCAGGTAACTACAGCCCTGTTAGTTTGACATCTATAGTATGCAAGGTCTTGGAAAAAATTTTGAAGGAGAAAGTAGTTAAGGACATTGAGGTCAATGTTATTGGGACAAAATACAACATGGTTTTACAAAAGGTAGATCGTGCCAAACAAACCTGATCTCGTTTTTTGAGAAGGTAACAGATTTTTTAGACAAAGGAAACACAGTGAATCTAATTTACCTCTATTTCAGTAAGGCATTTGATATGGTTCAACATGAGGAATTATTAGCTAAATTAGAAAAGATGGGGATCAATATGAAAATTGAAAGATGGATAAGGAACTGGTTAAAGGGGAGATTACACCGGGTCATACTGAAAGCTGGACTGTCAGGCTGGAAGGAGGTTGCTAGTGGAGTTCCTCAGGGATCGGTTTTGGGATCAGTCTTATTTAATCCTTTTATTATTGACCTAGGCACAAAAAGTGGGAAATGTGCTAATAAAGTTTGCGGATGACACAAAGCTGGGAGGTACTGCCAATATAGAGAAATTCCGGGATATCCAACAGGAAGATCTGGATGACCTTGTAAACTGGAGTAATAGTAATAGGATGAAATTTAATAGTGAAAAGTAGAAGGTCATGCATTTAGGGATTAATAAGAAGAATTTTTGTTATAAACTGGGGATGCATCACTTGGAAGTAACAGAGGAGGAGAAGGACCTCAGAGTATTGGTTGGTCACAGGATGACTATGAGCCGCCAGTGTGATATGGCTGTGAAAAAAGCTAATGTAGTGCTGGGATGCATCAGGCGAGGTATTTCCAGTAGAGATAAGGAGGTGTTAGTACTGTTATACAAGGCACTGGTGAGACCTCATCTGGAATACTGTGTGTGGTTCTGGTCTCCCATGTTTAAGAAGGATGAATTCAGACTGGAACAGGTACAGAGAAGAGCTACTAGGATGATCTGAGGAATGGAAAACCTGTCTTATGAAAGGAGACTCAAAGAGCTTGGCTTGTTTAGTCTAATCAAAAGAAGGTTGAGGGGGGATATGATTGCTGTCTATAAATATATCAGATGAATAAATACCAGAGAGGGAGAGGAATTATTTAAGCTCAGTATCAATGTGGACACAAGAACAAATGGATATAAACTGGCCATCAGGAAGTTTAGACTTGAAATTAGACGAAGGTTTCTAACCATCCGAGGAGTGAAGTTCTGGAATAGCCTTCCAAGGGGAGCAGTGGAGGCAAAAGACATATTTGCCTTCAAGACTAAGCTTGATAAGTTTATGGAAGGGATGGTATGATGGGATAGCCTAGTTTTGGCAATTAATTGATCTTTGACTATTAGTGGTAAATATGCCCAATGACCTGTGATAGGATCTTAGATGGGTTGGGATCTGAGTTACTACAGAGAATTCTTTCCTGGGTGTCTAGCTGGTGAATCTTCCCCACATACTCAGGGTTTAGTGGATTGCCATATTTGGGGTCAGGAAGGAATTTTCCTTCAGTGCAGAGTGGTAGAGCCCCTGGGGGGTTTTCGCCTTCCTCTGAAGCATGGGGCATGGGTCACTTGCTGGAGGATGCTGTGCACCTTGAAGTCTTTAAACCACAAGCTCAGACATAGCTCAGGGGTTTGTTACAGGAGTGGGTAGGTGAGATTCTGTGGCCTGCATTGTGTAGGAGGTCAGACTCGAAGATCATAATGGCTCCTTCTGACCTTAAAGTCTATGAGTCTTCCAGCTATGGGGCTTGTCAGCAGTCTGGTCTTTGCTGCACTTGCCCTAAGCCTCATGTCATGGTTACAGAACTAGCTACACCTGTGCCCTGGCTGGTCTGTCTGGCAGCACCTTCAGCGGTCAGGCCTCCTGCCTTCACCTGTCCTGTGGGGTTGGGGGAATTCCTCAGTTCTCCCATGCTTAGACCAGACTCTGGGTAATGGGACCCTGTGTATCAACCACTGTTACCCTGTGGGCACCAGACACAAGCCAAGAATAGATCCCAACTGGTCGCATCGATCCCAACTGGGGAGGATCAGCCATTGTTTGCCCCAGGTGTGCCATTGTTTGCCCTAGGTGTGTAATAACCACAACATACTAATATCACCTGACTTTTTATTGGCGTTTATGTATCTTCTTAATCACTTGCTCTAATGCAGTATCTCTTACCCTTTCCAAACTACAGTACCCCTTTCGTGAATCCGATGTCTTGCATACCCCCACAGTTTCACCTCCCTTAAAAACTACTTGCTCACAAAATCAGACATAAAAATATGAAAGTGTCACAGCCACACTATTCCTGAAGAATTGGTGACTTCTCATTTTTATCACATAATTATAAAATAAATCAATTGGATATAAATATTGAACTTACATTTCAGTGTATAGCGCATAGAGCAATATAAACAAGTCATGGTCTGTATGAAATTTTAGTTTGTACTGACTTCACTGGTGCTTTGTATGTAGTTTGTTGTAAAACTAGGCAAATATCTAGATGAGTTGATGTACCCCCTAGGAGCTCTCTGTATACCCCAGGGATACATGTACCCTGCTTTAATGACCTCCAATTTAACCTACTAACCCTATCCCAGACTCCAATGAGTCACAACAATTTTCAAAACAATCTGAGTACGAGTGTGGATTTTAGAGCCCTTGGGGGGGGGGAAATTGTTTTTAAAAAGTAAACTAGAACAAACCTTAACCAGAGCAGAGCTACTGACCCACTATAATGAGAAAAATCAGCTGTCATTTCACAATGACCGCTCTGACTCCACTTATTACTGTGTTGAAGACATCAAAGTACCACAAGTCACTGACCTGCCACCTGCAGTTCCAATAAAGCTTCTTCATAAGAGACACCGGACTGAAAAAAACATGTGTACTGCCCATCATCGGAGGGTCGGACATTGCGTATTCTCAGGAAAACTCTCCCATTGGTGATGTCGTCTTTCAAGAGCGCAGTTCTTCTTCGATATTCTGGCATCTCCTCTCCATACTGGTCCTGCCCATCATGGTACAGATGCACGACTTCAGAGTACTTGGATCGGAACCATCTCACCTCCATGTTCTCAGCACTCATCCTGGGGGAGAGGTGGCAAGGCAGGATGGCCTCACCCCCTAGGGAGGCGGTGACTGGACGGTCAGGTCCAGTCACTGTGAACTGTGCTGTGAAATGTACAATGAAAAATGGAAATTAAATTGGCGAGAGGTGGCAATATTTCAGCAGGAAGACCCACAGTGAGAGCACGCCCGCATTAGAAGTGAACACCATGTCCCCATGCAGTGCCCTAGGCATGTCTGTGAGTTCAGAGAGTCACAGGCTTGGGTAACTGCACCTATGACCCCTCTGTGGTCTGCTCAAGGAATGGCCCCTTAGGTCTCAGCCCTCCAGCTGTCATGTCTCTCTGGGCAGGGACCCACGTCCCTCTCCCTCACACTGGGGTTTCAGGCAGTAGCATAGCTAGGGTGTGCAGGGGAAGCAGCTGCTTCCCCTCAGCACATTTTCTAAAAAGTGGCACCTTTGGCATGGTTACCATGGCGCCAGGCCCACACTCCGCTCTGAAGCTTGGCCTGCTGGGCTTCCCCCAGTGTGCTGCATACCCTGCCGATCAGCTGGAGGGAGACAGCTGATCACGTGGCAGGGAGGGGAGGGGAAGAACTGAGCTCCAGCAAGCTGGGCTCAGTGGGAGGAGGAGATGCCCACCTTCCTTAGTATACCCTGCTGATCGGCTGTGTCTCCCAGCAGGAGGGAGATAGCTGATCGGCGCAGCGGGGAGGGGGAAGAACTGAGCTCCAGCAAGCTGGGCTCCTGCAGGCAGGCTTTGCTGGCATCCCCTAGTGTGCTGCATAAACCCTGCCCCCTCCCTGCCGCAGCGATTGGCTGTCTCCCTTGGTCTGGTGATGACATTATACTAAGATGAATCGTGAAAATAGTGTCCTTGGGCGATGGTGGTCACTCTGTGCTGTTCATGTGAATCTTGCATTTTTGTATGCTGCGTTGGTGTAGCCCTGTTGTTCCCAGGAAATTAGAGCCACGAGGTGGGTGAGGTAATATCTTTTATTGGAGCAACTTTTGTTGATGAGAGAGAGAGACAAGCTTTGGAGCTTTCACAGAGTTCTTTCTTCTTCCTGAAGAAGAGTTCTGTGAAAGCTCAAAAGCTTGTCTTTCTCACCAACAGAAACCGGTCCAGTAAAATATATTACCTCACCCACCTTGATATATATTACCCCCCCATATTACCTCATCCAGCTTTCTAGAAGTGAGTTTTCATGATGACATGGGAAGTGCTCTGACTGGTCCTGACTTCTCTGTATCAGCCCCTCTAGCTTGCACTGCATCCCAGTACCTGGGGGCTGAGTACCTGCAGTGCTGAGACTCTGTGAGATCAGGGACTCACAGACCCATCTGGGAGGGGAAGGGGACTCCTCCTCAGCCTCTCTCTCTTGCTGCCTCCTTTTCTCGAGTGGCCTCATGATACACAGAGCCAGCGTGGCTAGGTGCTGCATTGGAGAGTCTCCCAGTGCAGCCTCCCACCCCCTCTCCCCCATGCGAACCCCCAACAGACCCTGCCCACCTCTATCTGATTTTTTCTCTCATGTGGGGGACTGTGCCCCCGCCCCCTTGCTCAAGTGTGCTGCCTGCTTCCAGGGGCCACAGATTGCAGAGCAGCCCCCTCAGGAGAGATGAGAGGGGCTGTCCCACCGGGTGCGTGCACAGCCCTCCAGAGCACTGCTTTGCCCCATTATATCTGAATTCGTGTTATATCGGGTCGCGTTATATCGAGGTAGAGGTGTAATTTGATATGTTGGGTGGCACCTTTTTTTATGTGTTTGTTCCCCCTGATGTTAGAACCTGGCTACGCCACTGGTTTCAGGCCCTGCAATTCACTGTGATTTTCCCAGCAGGCCTGACCAAATACCAGCTCCTGTGCTTTGCTTTCTGTGACAGGGCTGTGAAATGGCAGTAACCAAACAGCTCCTGCACTTAGGATGGAAGAATCCCATGCACAGCTACAGGCTGGGGATCGACCGGCTAAGCAGCAGTATTGCAGAAAAGGATCTGGGGATTACAGTGGACAAGAAGCTGGATATGAGTCAGCGGTGTATCCTTGTTGCCAAGAAGACCAATGGCATATTGGGCTGCATTAGTAGGAGCATTGCGAGCAGATCAAAGGAAGTGATTATTCCCCTCTATTCGGCACTGGTGAGGGCACACCTGGAGTCTTGAATCCAGTTTTGGTCCCCCCACTACAGAAAGGTTGTGGACAAATTGGAGAGAGTCCAATGGAGGGCAAAGAAAATGATTAGGAGACTGGGTCACATGACTTACGAGGAGAGGCTGAGGGGACTGGGGTTATTTAATCTTCAGAAGAGAAGAGTGAGGGGGGATTTGATAGCAGCCTTCAGCTACATGAAGGGGGGTTCCAAAGAGCATGGAGCTAGACTGCTCTCAGGGATGGCAGATGACAGAACAAGGAGCAATGGTCTCAAGTTGCAGTGGGGGAGGTCTAGGTTGGATATTAGGAAACACTATTTCACTAGGACGGTGGTGAAGTACTGGAATGGGTTACCTAGGGAGGTGGTGGAATCTCCTTCCTTAGAGGTTTTTAAGGCCCGGCTTGACAAATCCCTGGCTGGGATGATTTAGTTGGTGTTGGTCCTGCTTTGAGCAGGGGATTGGACTAGATGACCTCCTGAGGTTTCTTCCAACCCTAATCTTCTATGATTCTATAAACTCTTCCAAAGCAGAGAACATTTAAGCACAAAAGCCTGACAGAGAAAAGTTACCATAAACCCATCAAAGGTCTGAACACACGTCACACGTGTCCCAAAGGATTCTCCTCTGGCACATGGACTCCCTGGTAGGGTTCAAAGACTTTCAAACCTTTCTCTAAAGGTCACCCCCTTGGTTAACAGGTCATGTCACTTTGTAGCCCAAGATCTTGGGCCTCTGGTAAGTTAAAATCCAGGTTTTAAACAAAAACTCTTTGTTCTCTTAGACTTCTGGACCTGGTCTCAGGGTTAACCTTAGGGAAAATGGTGCCCTGGGCAAACTTGTATTTCGATGCCTCCCCTATCACCCTTAGCACCCACAGTCTTTCCACTTCCCCATCACCTCCTTGCCCCACTGCTTCCTCCCAGTGCTTAATTTATATTGAAAGAGGTTCTAGAGCTCAGACCTGGCACAAATTAAGCACTGGCTGGGTGGTCTGATAGTGGTGACTGCTGGTCAGGCACCCAGCTCTGAAGGCAACATCGCCACCAGCAGTAGCACAGAAGTCAGGGTGGTGCGATATAGGGTATACTGCTACCCTGACTGCTGCTGTGACTCGTGGTGCCTGGTATTCAGCCTGCAGCTCAAGACAAGCTTTACACTATCACACAGGGGCTGCATCTTGCCAGAGCCCGCAGCCCTGTGGGCCACTCCTGGCTCACTGGGCGCCATTTCTGATTTTGGGGAGTGGGGGCAACTTTAACTGTGATTCCACGGGCTATGTAAATACCTGAAAACTCTAGGGTGGTTTTTTTATATAACTTTGTAATTAGCTGACAGGAACACTGTATCTATTTCCTAGATGTAAGCGGGGTCTGAATGAGCTCTCCCCTGACATCTAGTTGAGAGGGGGAGAGACTTCAGGAGCAAACTCTATTTACATGAACACACCTACTCTGTGTAAATATCTGGCAGACAGGAGCTGTGTAGCTCCAAGTTTGGCTGGTGCTGCATTACAAATCACTTTAGTACTGAATGCAGGGGTAGTGAAATGCTGTTATCAGTGTTGTTGTCTTTATTGTCTGAGTAGAAGGGAGCAGAACTGTGCTTAACCTGTCCCAAATGAGAGGTCACCTTGCTAAGCCAGGGGCTTGAATGCAAGACCCCCCTGAGAAAGCAAAGAGGGGGTGGGGACAAGTGTTTTAGCAAGGAGATGTGGACGCTCCCAAGGGGCCCTGGACAGGTTTAACTTGTTCCTCCCCATGGTTCAAAGGTAGAGCTAAATAGGCTCTATCAGCACCAGATTTACCATGGCATCACCGTAGTGCCAGGCCTAAGCTCAGAAATGGCCCAATAACACTCACTTCCTCCCCTCTCACAGAGGTGCAGAAAGAGAGCATCAGAGCAGCAGAGATCCAGCATGCCAGCTGAGAACTCACGGGGCCCTGGAAGCTGTAGTTCCTTGGCCAGCTCTCTGCCTATAGAGCCTGCCCTGGAGCAGGGAAGGAACTGCATTTCCCAGCATTCCCTTAGCAGCTATCAACAGGAAAGGGAGGGGAAGGAGTGAGGAAGCTGAGACCCCATGCACTGCAGCTTGCTGTGAATGGAGAGCTGGCTGCTGGAAGTGGGTGGCACTGTGAATGGGGGACAAGTATGCTCAAGGAGTAGAAAGCTTTGGCCCAGATATCACCCTCAGAAGACTTCCCCAGACTGGATTAGGGATGCTGGTATGACCTCACCTGGCAGCCCTCAAAGAAGGAATTGGGTGAACTAAATGGACTGTGCCCCTCTCTATCTGAAGCCTAGTGAGGGAGGTATGTGGATCCCACTAGAAGTTAAAATGAAAAGTAAGGGAGAGGATGCTCTACTAGAAGACCTGGGCAGCTTTAGATACAGTATCAGGCATGTAGGAGGATTTCCACTTCTGAGCCATGGAAGCAGAAATGCGCTTTTCCTCTCCAGAGGTATCTAATATTCAGGAAGGGAATCTAGCATCTGCCTTCCAGATTTGAACACCCTCAAAATTCAGGAGTGCTCAAGCTCAATTTAGGCAGCTGTTAACTTCATTTCTCCCAAATCAAATATACTGATCCACTGTAACTTGCTGTAGCAAAAATAGGATAAAATTGAGCAACAAACTCTTGGGTCTTACTAGTGCTAACTAGGACCGGAATTGCTATTTTCAACAGCCATTGCCTTTTTTTTTTTTTTTAGCTTTGTTTGTTTAAAAAGAAGACAGTGCTATTGTATTGGCAAATTCCCCACAGAAATGAAGAGTGGAAGAAAAGAATAACAAAGGCATCTCAACTTTTCCTCATTTATGTAGGACAGTCTTACAATATGGATCAGATATCATCCAGTCACACAAGCTGAAAATTGTTCCACTTGACTGCAGCTCTGTAACCATGTGGGAACCAGTCCTGTCTGTGTTCTGTGCACATCCAAAATTCCTGCTGAATGCAGAAGTGCCTTGCTTTTGTAACCATACTACCTGATATTTTCAGCACTTGTCAGCAAAGGAAGGTTTACATTTAGTAATATGGCAAGAGGCCTCTCCGAAAAACTTAGGTGCTGTAGGAAGTGTTACTTATTCACTAGGTAATGTGAGACCTTCCTGTTACATTAGTAAACCAGTGCAGCATAGAATGCGCTTTGCTCCAAGAGTCTAGCATGGGGTCCTCTGCTTCTATACACAGTCCATTAAAGGCAATTAAAAGACTCCCACTCACTTCAACAGGCTTTGGAGACAACTGGGTAAACACAGGGTAACTCCATTGTCTTCACAGGGTCTTGGTCCCACATCGGAGGGGAGGCCATGTGAGCTTGTTGTAGAGCTGCTGCTCAGGGATAGAAACCCCCTGGCAACCTAGCCTCCAAAATTATTCAGGCTGCACTTTCTGCATGACTATGTGCTAGCTGAGGGGTGTGTGGGAATTGATGGTCTCTGCTGCAGGTGATGGGCATCTCAGGTACTTAAAGCCATGGCCTAAAGGAGGGAAGCACCTAACTCCAGAGTCTGCAGCTGCCTGGGGCCAGTGCTGAGGATGTAGAGTCCATAGAGCCGCTGTTGCAAGGTTCAAGCATGCTCAGCCTTGGAATTGCCACCCCTCCCTTGCTGCAGCTGCAGCTATCTAAAGCTGGCCTCTGACAGTTGGCCCCATGGCTCTGTGACTACTGGGGGCCATTAACTAGGAGTGGATAAAGAAATTGGAGTTAACCTCAAGGAACAGAGGTCACCTGTAGGTAAGGAATGTCAAGGGGAGCAAGGAAAGACGAAGCAGACCAGGCTTGCAGGGGAGAATAGCCCCAGCTGGCTAGGGAGCACATCCAAGGTAGAGGGGAAACAAGCATGGGGAGAGGAGGTGGTGACCAGGTAGTAGACTAGCATGTAGATGGAAGCAGAGCGAGAAAGGCTGGTGACTTCGGGTTCCCAGGGGCTAAGTCCTCACTTTGAGGAAATGGTGTTTGCAAGTGGCTTGCTCAAATGGCAGAATGAGTGTTGAGGGAGGGATTTGTCAGAATTGATCAGGTATCTGCTGGCTGTGAGCCTTTATTTAGTTGAGACCAGAACCACATACAGTGACAGGTGACATAGGGTGGTACTGGAGACATGGCTATAGAAGGTCTGAATGAGGAAGGAGATAAATCTTTGGGGAGTTTCCCTGATCACTATGAAAGTTCTACTCACTATGTACACTGGTAAACCCACATGGATATACAGCTTAATGAGAAAAACTGGGGGCTGAGGGAAGAATGTATGTAGTCATGTAGAGGTGTGTGATCAAAATGAAAAATGTCTCTGAGATTCAGTACTGGGTATACTATGGCACCAATGGCACTGCCACACCAGGCCCACACTAGGAGCCCACAATGACTACATGGGGGCCCAGAAATATGTTTGGTGCCAGGGCCCACAAAAGGTTAATCCAGCCCTGGGCTCCATTAGGAGCCTTTTGTCATTTTAAGTGCTTAAAAGTGCTGACAATCACTTCTGGTGGGACAACGTGTCTACCCAGCCTCAGAGCTGACAGTCACTAAGGGCTTGGCTACATTTGTGAGTTACTGCGCAGTAAAGGAGCCCTGGGTGCCCTAGCTCACTCCCCATCCACACTGGCAAGGCACGCAAAGCGCTCTGTCTCCGCGGCTACAGCACTGCTGGTACTCCACCTCAGCGAGTGAAATAACGTTTGCTGTTCCCCCACTGGATTGCCGTGGTGCCAGTGTATATGCCCTGTTCTGTTAGTGCGCTGTGATTGGCCTCCAGAAGTATCCCACAATGCCTGTTCTAGTCACTCTGGTCATCACTTTGAACTCTACTCCTCTGCCCTCAGATGACCAACTGTCAAACCTGCCCTTTAAATTCTCTGGGAATTTTGAAAATCCCCTTCCCGTTTGCTCAGCCAGGCATGGAGTAGTATCAGCGCATCTTTCCAGGTGACCATGCCTCCACATGCCAGGCGAGCCCCAGTATGGAGCAATGGCGAGTTGCTGGACCTCATCAGTCTTTGGGGGGAGGAAACTGTCCAGTCCTAGCTGTGCTTCAGCCGTAGGAATTACGATACCTTTTGGCAGATATCAAGGGACATGATGGAAAGGGGCCATGACCGGGATGTACTACAGTGCAGGGTTAAAGTGAAGAAGTTGCGGAGTGCCTACCACACAGCCCGCGAAGCAAACAGCTGCTCTGGTGCTGCCCGTGTGACCTGCTGTTTTTACAAAGAGCTGAACGTGATACATGGGGGTGACCCCACCTCTGTTCCGAGTACCTCAGAGCCCAGGGCAACAAGGCAGGAGGAGGAGGACGAGGAGCAGCCAAGTGGGAGCGAAGGTGCTGATGTGGAGGAAGACACCCTGGAATCCCTAGAGCAATGCAGCCAGGAGCTATGCTCAAGCCAGGAGGAAGGTAGCCAGTCGCGGTAGCCAGTGCTTGGGGAAGAACAAACACCAGAGGAGGTCCCCGGTAAGCGGCTTTTATTTTGGGAAGGAAGTTATTCGGTGGAGGATTAGGGCTGCATGCATGTCTAGATGCGGAACAGAGCGTTGATGTGCTCTATCACATTGCGGTAATTGGCCTCAGTGATCTCTTCAAAGGTCTCAGCCAGAACTTGGGCAATCAGCTTGCGCAGGTTTCTCGGGAGAGCCACTGTGGTTCTTGTCGCAGTCAGTCTAACATGTCCGCGCCACTGTGCTATGATAGGTGGGGGGACCATTGCTGCACGCAAGCATGCTGCATGTGGGCCAGAGCGGAAGCTGCATTGCAGTAGAAGACCCTCTCTTGTTGATGGATGCTGATGACCAGCAATACCAACAGCAGCAAACCCAGCGAGGAAGCCAGAGCTCCTACCTGACACCAGCCTGTGAACCTGTAGAATGAGGCAGAGAGCGACGTAGCTGGGCAGAGCAGAGCTCACTGTGCAGCCGAGGGAGAACGAGGGAACCTTCCCCGTCATCGTAGCTTGGTCTGGGGAACAGGAGAAATAACAAACCAGATGGTGAGTGGGTGGGATGCAGTGACAGTGCCACAGTTGTCGGACTTTCGTAGCCCTGGTTCATGGATCAGTTACATTTACATGTATGCGCTTCCCAATATTCATAGACTAAGGTCAGAGGGACCATTAGACCATCTAGCCTGACCTGTGCCATGGGCCAAACACTCTCACCCATTTACCCCTGTAATCAGCCCAAACTTGTGTTTGACTAAAGCATCTTCCAGAAAGTCACTAATCCTTGATCTGAAAACAGCAAGAATTGGGCAATTCCCCACTTCCCTGGGTAGTTTGTTCCAATGATTAATCACCCTCAGTGTTACAATTCTGTGCCTTATTTCTAATTTGAATTTGTCCAGTTTTAACTTCCAGCCATTGGGTCTTGTTATGCCTTTCTACCCTATATTAAAGAGAACTTTAGTACCCTGTATTTTCTCTATGAAGGTGTCATGGAGTGTGGGGGAGTCCGGGCCCTGCACCCCCAACTTCCTGTGATTCACCGGGACTCTCAGCCAGCCAGTAAAACAGGAAGTTTATTAGATGACAAGAACACAGTCCAAAAGAGGGCTTGTAGGTACAGACAACAGGACCCCCTCAGTCAGGTCCATCTTGGGGGCCTGGGAGCCCAGACCCTGGGCCTGGGCCTCCTTCCATTTCCCCAGCCAGCTCCAAACTGAGACCCCCTCCAGCCATCTCACCCAACCACCCCTCCTCCTCGGCTCCTCCTCCAGTCTTTGTCCAGTTTCCTGGGCAGCAGGTGTCACCTGGCACCAACTCCCTCCAGGGCTCAGGTTACTTGCTCATGTATCATCCCCCAAGTGAAGTCACACCCGGATATCACACCACTATCCAGCATCAATGCAGACAGTACCAGTAAAACTCCCACACAACATTCCCAGGTCAATACTCCCCACTCCCTGCTCCATCACAGAAGATGTGACAGATGGGGAACTTTACTGAAATATTTTAATGAACTATCAGTAGGACTCTCTACCAATCCCCTTGGCATCGCTACTGCTTTAGGGGAAAGAATTGCTTCTTTCTCTGGGACTAGGCTGAACAGGCAATTATCTGAGATGTAGAGCCACTCAGAGTGTCTGGGCTGGAATCAACACATATCACTCCCTTCACTCTCTCCTCAGGCCCTGTGCTACCACCACTCCTAGCTATCTTCAAGACACCACTGACTTCCTGAGGAAACTACAATCCATTGATGATCTTCCAGAAAGCACCATCCTGGTCACTATGGATGTAGAAGCCCTCTACACCAACATTCCACACAAAGATGGACTACAAGCCATCAGGAAAAGTATCCCCGATTATGTCACAGCACACCTGGTGGCTGAGCTTTGTGATTGTGTCCTCATCCACAACCATTTCAGATTTGGGGACTATTTATACCTTCAAGTCACCGGCACTGCTGTGGGTACCCGCATGACCCACGGTATGCCAACATTTTTGTGGCTGACTTAGAAGAATGCTTCCTCAGCTCTCATCCCCAAGCGCCCCTCCTCTACTTGCGCTACACTGATGACATCTTCATCATCTGGACCCACGGGAAGGAGGCCCCTGAAGAATTCCATCAGGACTTCAACTGTTTCCACACCACCATCAACCTCAGCCTGGACCAGTCCACACAAGAGATCCACTTCCTGGATGCTACAGTACAAATAGTAACATAAACACCACCCTAAACCAGAAACCTACTGACTGCTATACTTACCTACATGCCTCCAGCTTTCATCCAGAACACATCACACGATCCATTGTCTACAGTCAAGCCCTAAGATACAACTCCATTTGTTCCAATCCCTCAGACAGAGGATCCCTATCAAGTGTTCTTAAAACTGCAGTACCCACCAAAGGAAGTGAAGAAACAGATTGACAGAGCCAGATGGGTATCCAGAAGTCACCCACTACAGGACAGGCCCAACAAGGAAAGTAACAGAGCACCACTGTCCATCACTTACAGCCCCCAGCTAAAGCCTCTCCAGCACATCATCAAGGATGTACAACCTATCCTGGAAGATAATCTTTCGCTCTCACAGATCTTGGATGGCAAGCCAGTCCTCTCTTACAGACAGCCCCCCAACCTGAAGCAAATACTCACCAGCAACTACACACCACACAACTGAAACACTAACTCAGGAACCAGTCCCTGCAACAAATCCCATTGCCAACTCTGTCCCCATATATACTCAAGTGACACCATCATAGGACATAATCACATCAGCCACATCATCAGGAGCTCATTCACCTGCATATCTACTAATGTGATAGATGCCATCATGTACCAGCAATGCCCCTCTGCCATGTACATTGGCCAAAGCAGACAGTCTCTACGCAAAAGAATAAATGGACACAAATAAGACATCAAGAATGGTAACATTCAAAAACCTGTTGGAGAACACTTCAACCTCCCTGGACACTCAGTAACAGATTGAAAGTTGCCACACTTCAGCAAAAAGCCTTCAAAACCAGATTTCAGTGTGAAACAGCAGAGCTGGAATTCATAGCGCACTATCAGACTGGGTCTGAACAGAGACTGGGAGTGGCTGGCTCACTGCAGGAAGTCATTTCCTCTCTTTTGGTATTCTCACCTTCTCATCAACTGTTGGGAGTGGACCACATCCACCCTAATCAAATTGACCTTATTAGCACTGGTCCTTCGCATAGTAATGTGGAATTGTGTGGATCGTGGGGTCCACCACAATAGAAGGTCACTTCCAAGGGACTGGCTAAAGGCCAGAGCATAGATCAGACCTTGTGAATCCATGACAGAAAGTCACCTCTCAATCTTCTCTTTGCTGAAGTGAACAGATTGATCTCCTTCAGTCTCCTACAGTGAATCATTTTTGGTGACCTGTTTCTGCAGTGTCTGTGATAATTTGGGCGCAATCCAGACCAGTGAGGGGCTGTGTCACTGCCTGCCCTGCCCTCCCAACTGTGATTGCTCAGAACCGCAGAAATGCCCTGTCACACAGGGAGCAGTTCAGAGCTGAGCTCTCTTGGAGACATGGCCCTAGGCCTCTATGGCCTCCAGCGCCTGCAAGAGGCTGTGTTGCTGTGAAGGGCAGGGAGCTTCCGACAAGGGCTGACTTCACTTGGGGCTCACACCACATAGCGCTGATGGAAGCTCTGGCTGGGTCTGGACTGTGACAAGGGGAAATGGTTGTAACCTGCCTCGGGCCAGGATGGCTGCAGGGTCTGGCACGGTTCAGTAACCAGCCACACAAGAGAGGAAGTAGGTGAGAGCAGGGCTGGCAGGGGGAGTCACTCACTGAGCACCTGCATTCAGTAGCAGCTGCTGATAGATACCAGTGAGAGGTAAAGCTCCCCTCGCCCTGCCAGAAACCCCCTGAGGGCAGCAGCAGCCTCCCCTACCTCCCTTGGAGTGAGGGCCCCCTGGGATACAAAAGGCCTCCTGGGCACAGACAGTTGCAATTTACACTCAGAGGGGGAGATTTTTACAAACACAGGAGAGCTAGGATCAATGGGCCTTGTGCTCCTAAATCCCTTAGGAGCTTTATAAAATCTCCCCCTCCCTGCATCAGTTGCTTCCAGTCTGGCTCCCCTTCCATCTTTCACCCGCTCACTCTGGAGTGTCCCGTTAGTGAGCTGAAGATTTAAACACCCGCACTCTCCCAACAGTGCCCCATGGGAACATTACAGCCAGTGATCGGTGCCTACCCCTGTCAGTAAATGAAGCAGAACAGCAAACAAATGCAAACCTGGCAGTGGAAACACTGGGCAGGTCTCTGAATCTGTGTGGACATTTCTACAGCCACAGCTGAGTTCCCAGTAGGAAAGTGACAGTTTATCCCCCAGATCCCAGGAACGAGGCCCATTGATAGCAGCAGCTTGTCTGACTAATCAGCCTGGAACTATCCAGGGGAGCAGTTCAGCTGGGTTGCAGTGAGGACCCCCTACCTGCAGTGTCCTGTGGAATCGTTTCTGAGCCGTTCCAGTCTCTGTAGGGGGCTCCCAGCTTCGCTAGCCCCCAGAGCCATTCCCTCTAGGCAGAGCTCCTGCTCCCAGTGACTGGTTCCCTCTCCCAGGCTGTGACATCCATCCCACCGGAGGGGTCAGGGAGCTGCAGGGGTTAACTCCAGCCTGCCCCTGACCTTCTCACTCAGTTAATGCAGATTATATTGAACGGAAGCCCCGTCCCCTCTTGGCACATCCCCCAGCTTCAAAAGTGAAAGTAAGATCAAAGCTGGAACATGACTGTGACTGGATCCGCCTCACAGGACGGTTATGGCACAAAGATCAGATTCCTGTGACACACCCACAGGGCGGTGAGAGAGCAGTTTTGGTGCCAGCAGCCTCGGTGCCAGCAGCCTCAGCTCTGCAGGTTGCCTGGTGATGGCCAGTTCTGCAGGCTGTTTGTCCTGTGCTCTATGGATCTCTGTAATTACTTCAGCCCTGTGTCAAGAATGGGATCAAATCCTGGTGCAGCAGCCCCTAGACTCAGTGGCTATGTTAATCATTTCAGTTCCCTGATGTAACATTAACCAGTGATTATTTGAGGGACAGGGTTTTGCTCTATGCTTTCCAGTGGGCCAGCCCTACTCCCTGAGCCTCCACTCCTGCAGTATTATTCAGACAGCCTGGCCCTGATCCTCTTTCCTGGGCCCTGGTTGCTCTGATCTTCCCTTAGAAACAAGTGCCAGCAGGGCAAGGAGACATGATATAAAATGGTGCCTGGCTGAGTGCAACAAACCTCCTGAATTCTGTGGGATCTTGGAAAATGTTGAATTCCCTCACTGTGTAATGTTGTGATAACTGGGCTACACATCTACCTGAATTGTGAGCTGAGCTGTGAGAAGTGAGAGAAAGATGATAAAATATCACAATAGCTGATAGCAATAAATGCTGATAGGAAAAGCTGCAAACAGAGCCGGTGCTACCTCACTGGGGGCCCTAAGAGGGAACAGTGTGTATGTGGGGGGAAGGGGTGGCCTTTACCCATCCCTGAGAATACTAAGTGCATTATTTCCAAAAATCAGGGCCCCCTGAGCTGCCTGAGGGCCCTAAGCAATTGCTTAGTCTGCTTACGCCGAGCACCAGCTCTGGTGGGAGAGAGGCCCACTGAATCAATCCCCACAGACAGACTCTTGGTTTAACTCCAGGACTGTGTTCAGATCATGTCTGGTTAACATGAGGAGGGTGGGATGGGAAATCAATGGAGCACAATGGGTGTGTCTGAAATTAGGCCTAGCTGGTAAACAAAATAATGAGGGGATGGGCTATTCCACCCACCGTTCCCCCTGGGGACCTCGAGAAGAGAACCTGGGGAGGGGGGAATTAGCTGACACTGGCTAACTGGGATTCGGGTGGGCTGGAGAGAGCAAGCTCCACCATCATGGCTGCCACCCCCACCATGTGTTCAGCCCTCAGAATCTACCATTATGCAGTTGGGCCTTCATAGCCCTGATCCAGAGGGATGTGCTTACCAGACCAAGCCAGAGAGGGTCCATCTCCACTGTCTCTGGCTACATCCCTGGGATAAGAGACTTTTACACACACACACCCTGCTCCCTCTGTGTGTCCTATTCCTTCTATCATAAACATACAGCTAAGGGTAGCATAAAATCCCTCCTTTACCTGCAAGGGGTTAAGAAGCTCAAATAACCTGGTTGGCACCTGACCGAAAGGACCAATGGGGAAAGAAGATACTTTTAAATCTGGGAGGGAGGGAGAGGAGGAGATTTTGTTTGTGGTCTCTTTGTTGTTCTCTCTGGGGACAGAGGGAGAGGGACCAGGAAGGAAAAAATCATCTCCTAAACCCTTACCTGAAATAAGCGTCTAAGATTTTTTTTTTAAGAACCTGATTATTTTAGTGTCCTAAAAGTCAAGGGTCTGCTCTGTACTTTTATTAAAGGCAATTGGTTGGTATATTATTCTCAAGCCTCCCCAGGAAAGGGGGTGAAGGGTCTTGGAGGGATATTTTGGGGAAATAGGAACTCCAAGTGGTCCTTTTATTCATAGATTCATAGATTCTAGGACTGGAAGGGACCTCGAGAGGTCATCAAGTCCAGTCCCCTGCCCTCATGGCAGGACCTAATACTGTCTAGACCATCCTTGATAGACATTTATCTAACCTACTCTTGAATATCTCCAGAGATGGAGATTCTACAACCTCCCTAGGCAATTTATTCCAGTGTTTAACCACCCTGACAGTTAGAACCTTTTTCCTAATGTCCAACCTAAACCTCCTTTGCTGCAGTTTAAGTCCATTGCTTCTTGTTCTATCCTTAGAGGCTAAGGTGGACAAGTTTTCTCCCTCCTCCTCATGACTTCCTTTCAGATACCTGAAAACTGCTATCATGTCCCCTCTCAGTCTTCTCTTTTCCAAACTAAACAAACCCAATTCTTTCAGCCTTCCATCATAGGTCATGTTCTCAAGACCTTTAATCATTCTTGTTGCTCTTCTCTGGACCATCTCCAATTTCTCCACATATTTCTTGAAATCCGGTGCCCAGAACTGGACAAAATATTCCAGTTGAGGCCTAACCAGCGCAGAGTAAGTGGAAGAATGACTTCTCGTGTCTTGCTGACAACACACCTGTTAATGCATCTCAGAATCATGTTTGCTTTTTTTGCAACAGCATCACACTGTTGACTCATATTTAGCTTGTGATCCACTATAACACCTAGATCCCTTTCTGCCTTACTCCTTCCTAGACAGTATCTTCCCATTCTGTATGTGTGAAATTGATTGTTCCTTCCTAAGTGGAGCATTTCGCATTTGTCTTTGTTAAACTTCATCCGGTTTACCTCAGACCATTTCTCCAATTTGTCCAGATCATTTTGAATTATGACCCTGTCTTCCAAAGCAGTTGCAATACCTCTCAGTTTGGTATCATCTGCAAACTTAATAAGTTTACTTTCTATGCCAATATCTAAGTCATTGATGAAGATATTGAACAGAGCCGGTCCCAAAACAGACCCCTGCGGAACCCCACTTGTTATACCTTTCTAGCAGGATTGGGAACCATTAATAATGACTCTCTGAGTATGGTTATCCAGCCAGTTATGCACCCACCTTATAGTAGCCCCATCTAAATTGTATTTGCCTAGTTTATTGATAAGAATATCATGCAAGACCATATCAAATGCCTTACTAAAGTCTACGTATACCACATCCATCGCCTCTCCCTTAGCCACAAAACTAGTTATCCTGTCAAAGAAAGCTATCAGATTGGTTTGACATGATTTGTTCTTTACAAACCCATGCTGGCTATTCCCTATCACCTTTCCACCTTCCAAGTGTTTGCAGATGATTTCTTTAATCACTTGCTCCATTATCTTCCCTGGCACAGAAGTTAAACAAACTGGTCTGTAGTTTCCTGGGTTGTTTTTATTTCCCTTTTTATAGATGGGCACTATATTTGCCCTTTTCCAGTCTGGAATCTGTCCAGTGTCCCACGATTTTCCAAAGATAATAGCTAGTGGCTCCGATACCTCTATTCGCTCCCTGAGTATGCTAGGATGCATTTCATCAGGCCCTGGTGACTTCCAGGCATCTAACTTTTCTAAGTGATTTTTAACTTGTTCTTTTTTATTTTATCTTCTAAACCTACCCCCTTCCCATTAGCATTCACTATGTTAGGCATTCCTTTAGACTTCTCTGTGAAGACCGAAACAAAGAAGTCATTAAGCATCTCTGCCATTTCCAAGTTTCCTGTTATTGTTTCTCCCTCCTCACTGAGCAGTGGACCTACCCTGTCCTTGGTCTTCCTCTTGCTTCTAATATATTGATAAAATGTCTTCTTGTTTCCCTTTATTCCCATAGCTAGTTTGAGCTCATTTTGTGCCTTTGCCTTTCTAATCTTGCCCCTGCATTCCTGTGTTGTTTGCCTATATTCATCCTTTGTAATCTGTCCTAGTTTCCATTTTTTATATGACTCCTTTTTATTTTGTAGATCATGCAAGATCTCTTGGTTAAGCCAAGGTGGTCTTTTGCCATATCTTCTATCTTTCCTATCCAGCGGAATAACTTGCTTTTGGGCCCTTAATAGTGTCCCTTTGAAAAACTGCCGATTCTGCTCAGTTGTTTTTCCCCTCAGTCTTGATTCCCATGGGACCTTACCTATCAGCCCTCTGAGCTTACCAAAATCCACCTTCCTGAAATCCATTGTCTCTATTTTGCTGTACTCCCTTCTACCCTTCCTTAGAATTGTGAACTCAATGATTTCATGATCACTTTCACCCAAGCTGCCTTCTACTTTCAAATTCTCAACGAGTTCCTCCCTGTTTGTTAAAATCAAGTCCTGAATCTTTGTCTAAATCACTTGGTGGTGGTAGCAATACCGTCCAAGGACAAGGACAGGATTTATGCCCTTGGGGAAGTTTTTAACCTAAGCTGGTGGAAATAATCTTAGGGGGTCTTTCATGAGGGTCCCCATGTCTGTAGCCCAGAGTTCAAAGTGAAGAGGGAACCCTGAGACCTTCCCTACCTTATTTTTATTCTGTCCAGTCCCTTTCCTTTTGCCTTCTGTATATTTTGCAGTGGAGGCACTGAATGCAATGACCTAAACATCTGGATGCTGGTACAAGTTTGCTCTGTCCTGCGAGTGGCTGATCAGATCATGTGCTGTGATTCTCCAGCAGTGAGGCTGCGAGTCAGAGTCAGACCCACAGACAGAAGCTGAATTTTCTCTCTCTGCTGTTCTTTTTTCTTCCCCTCCATGGGACCTTAGCGCAGATATTTGGGGCATTTCACTCCTCTCAGAGCTACTGTTTCAGGCTGTCTGCAGACTCAGGCAGTCATTGCCTGTTCACATTTTCAAGGTTCTTGCTTAAAAGTCTTTAAATCATGACTTGAGAACTTCAGTAACTCAGGCAGCAGTTATGGGTCTATTACAGGAGTGGATGGATGAGGTTCTGTAGCCTGATGTGCAGGAGGTCAGACTAGATGATCACAATTGGTCCCTTCTGCCCTTGAAGTCGATGAGTAAATGAATTGGATGCCCAATTCTCATTAATTTTAAAAGGGAGCTGGGCCTCCAAATCTTCTGTGGGGCTTTGAAAATCCCACCCGTGATTATTGAAGATGCAGATGGAGATTCTGGAGCCCAGTTCTGAAGCAAGAGGTGAATTCTGCAGCCTGAGAATTGAGGAATTCACTGGGCCCAGATGTAATTAACGAAATAATGTTTTTGTAACACCCACCTGGCCAGGCTTCCTGCCACACTAGAGAGAAACCCTGACACAGGTCTGGTTGTGAGGAGTGTGACAAGGGTCGGCAGCTTGGCAGGAGCTCAGCAACCGCCCAAGATAATCAGACAAAACCCTCTCCACAGTGTCATTTTCATTCATAGATTTCGTGGTACAATTCAATAAATCAATGTAGCAGATTCTGTGGCCAGGTTCCCTTCATGGAACTGCACAGGCTGAGACCCCATGGGTAGGGCCCCCTCTAGGGATCTGAGTCAGTCACTCTCCTTGTCCAGTGGTTGTTTCACCTCTCTGCTGAGACTCCAAACAGCATCTGCGTCAGTGCCAATTGTGAGAGTGGATGAGGCGATGTGGGGCCAGTTCCCTATGAAATAGACTAAGACCCAGCAGCTCACTTCGCACAGGTCACCAGATATCATCCACGTATTGTCCTGTGCTATTACTGACTGACTGTACAAGTGCCCCAGCAGTGAAAGCCAGGTGTGGGCCAATGCCCAGCCACCTGTCTGTAACAGAAACCTTTTCGAAGGATTATATTTATCCTTCTAGCTGCTTTGATACCTCAATATCTACCCTGCATTTCCCTAGAAACTTTTGTACGAATTATTACTGGGAACATTTGTATTTTACTTTTCCATAAGGTTGCTTTCTTTTTCTTTTTTAAATTCTTCCAAAATTAATGAAAGACTAAATATATAAATTATAAGGTCGCAGAGCACACAGGGATGGGTGCAGTATAAGAACCTGACTAGAACAGGAGGGATCACACCCCTGCTGTGGTAACACATACCGGAGGGGTTGTTGCAGCTGCAGGATGTCTCCATGGGGCTCCCATGCAGGAATACCCTTCACATAGCTCTGTCAGTGGGTGGGGGATGCTCTCCCACAGACTGAGTCAGATACTTCTCCCAAAACTGGCCAGTGCTGAGGGACCAGCAGGAAATCAGGGGGCCCTAAGTCTCAAGCAGTGCCCACTATGGCCAACCCTGGGAAACACTGCGCCTAGGGAGCAGCAGTAGCAGGAAGTCTCCTGTGATCACAGCTGCCCCTGGGGAACTCCATAAAGGGGGAGGCCCACCATGAATGGGAAGGTGCAGAAAATATCATACAGCCCAGGGCCGGCCCACAACATTTTGGCACCTAAGGCAGGGAGCTCAAATGACGGCCCCATGCCCCCTCGCTTGGGCCAAAACTTTGAAGCTCTGGGTCCTAGCAGTTCCCCTCCACCACAGTCTGGCTCCTGAGGTGACCGCCTCAGTTTGCCTTATGGTAAGGCCAGCCCTGGTACAGCCCCAAATGATACTGCCTTTTCCAGTGGATCTCCACTAGGCTGAGGGAGGGACAATGGGTGTCCCCAGCTATGACCCATCCATTCTCCTCACCATCTGCTGTCAGATCTATGGAGCACACACTGCAAGAGGGGCAGTGCCACAGAGACCTCTGAGCTCCATTCACATGGGAGCAGGGGACCCTGGTTTCCTCTGAGAGCAGATCTGGGCAGGGGGACATGAGTCACCTCTATTTTTGGTAACTTTTCTTCACATCAGTTTGCATTGAAAGGCACCTTATCTCTAGAGGCAGGAATTGTTGTAACCTTCAGACTTTACAGCAATAAATAATACGGGTAGCACCATAAAGCCGTTCCCTTATCAGGTCGACAGTTTCTTGATGGCCAGGGAGACATTAACTGTCTGGCTCTTGGGAAGTTTAATTCTTAAGAAGAGAAGGAAGAAAAGTTAGAAAATTTCATCTAACATTGAACAATGTAACAATAGCGGCAGATACTGGTTCACACAGGGGACAGGATAAAGGTACAGAACCCCTCATGGGGCAAGCTCTCACCTTGCCACACCCACCCTCTTGTGCCCCATCCCAGTGTCCCACTCTTCTCTTATTTTAGCTTGTTCCCTTCTGTTCTTGGAAGATTCAGCCTCAGGATCCCCCCATGGGGTCTGTCTGTTCCTGATGCTGGGAGGGGGAATCAACACTCCTCAGCTCGATGATTCAAACCTGTGAGCCCCCTTCCTGCTCCCATTGGGTGAATGGTTAAAATCCCCACTGATGTCAATAGGGGCTGCAGCTGGGCCCCATGTGGGGACCTCCCATGTGATTGCCAGTGGCTCAGTATCACACATGGCACCAGAGAGATGTCAGGGCAAAAATCCAGTCACCTTAGCATGTTTGCCCCAAACTCTCCTCTGTCTACAAGGGCAGAACCAGGCTTTTAAACCTGGTGATTAAATGGGGATGTCCCCTCCACACTGTGTTTATACCATGTTAGCAGCTCGGTGACATGCAGGTTACTCCCCCAGGTGGAAATACCCTGATTGCCAAGCAGGAGGACACGAGACCTTCACTGGCTGCTATTTCTCCCAGTGCCTGGTAAATAATTTGCCTAACTGATCTGACCCCACCCTGTTTAACAGCAGGAGAATGGAGCAGGTGGTGAAGGAAGGGAGGGTGGACAATGAGTAGAGAGGTGTAAAAGCTGAATATACTCTGTGGCTCAGGACCAGAAACGAATACGTAGCTCACATTCATCAGTGAGTTAAAAGTACATTGGGAAGATTTCAGGAGAGGCAGGAATATCACAAAGCTTATGTAGGCAGTCAGGGTTATGGAAGTTTTGGAAATTTCTGCAAATATAAATGCTACAGAATGCTAAGGATTCAAATCCCCTACCATTTCGAACCACCCTTTGCTTTCTAAGCAAGCATTGGCCACGTTCTTCTGGCCTTCAGACAGTGGAGAACATTTAGTCCCTGAACTGTCCTTGCGTGCAGTGCAGGGACTCAGCAGACCAGCAATACAGACAGACTTGCACAACTAATACTAAATTCCATATTGGCAAAGTCAGGCAGATTTTGCTACAGGCCAAGTGACTGGTTTCCATGATGTCATGTCACAATTTGCTACCTCTTCCCTCCTTTCTCATTGCTCTAGGGAGAGTAAATTATAATAAATGGGGATACACCTCTTACAATCTTTTACCATTCCCATACTCTGGACCCATGGTAGTAAATTATGACAAGGCAGCAACCATCTGTAACAAATTTGCTACCTCTCATCTCTGTCATCCCCCGTACAGGGTAGCTAATTGTGATGGATTAGGTCAGGCAGCTCCAGTTCACATGGAGGATGGTCCTCTGGGCTCTTGACACCTTCATTGGCCTGCCTGCCCTGTCAATCAGGTTGACTGAGAGCTTTGGCCTCTCCCCATTGGCCCTGGGGACGGCTAGCCTTAGGATGTTAATTTCTCTTCAGCCTTTCCCCTTTTTTTCAGGAGAGTGCCAAACCTCCATTAAGTTTCAGTTAAGAGCCCCTACATTCCCCCTTTCTAAAATTCTGCCACATCCAGAATGTCCACACCAGCACATCCAGGTCCCATATTAACAACATTTACAAGCATTTTATATATATAAACATTTAACGTATTTAACATTCTATGTCCACTTTATCTTACACATGATAACATTCACTATACAATGCACAAAACCAATAACATAATCATCTATAAGTTTCATGAGCTTTTCACCTTTCTCAGTTCCCTGGAACCATCTTAACGCTAGTGGTTTATTACCCATATTTTCTATTCCCCGTCCTCGAGTAACACCGGATCAATTTGAGGGATCTGGCCATTTTCATCAGGGTTTGGGTTTGCTCTACCCTGTTCCCCTGGGGACTCAGTTTATGTGACTAGAACCACACTCACACTGGTTTCAGTCTCCTCGGGGCATGCTCATGTGTGCCACCTATGGTCACTAATCAGACTAAGAGTGCAATGTTTTAGCTGGTCACCAAGCACTACTCTCTCAGGACCTCCTCCTCCAGGCCGGATGGTGTAAACTGGCAGATCGAGGTTGTTGTGGTAAAGTACAATGTGGAGATTTGACTCCCTCTTGTCCTGTATTTTATTACATCCCCAGTGTCTATGGTTACGAACTGGGACATGGTCAGCAGGTCTGACGAGAGCCCCACTGGTCTTGTGATCAGAAGTCCTCTCCCTACTTTGGGCTGTGTCTTGAGTTGTGCTGGGAGCAACTTCACAGGCTGTCTTCAGCCTGTCATGGTGACATTTGACCCAGCCCTCCAAATTGGTCAGCTCATCCTTAGAAAAGGGTTTTTGATGCTTCTCTAGCAACATGTTTAAGGGCTAGTCTACACTAGAAGCTCTACATCTAGTAAAGACAGTCTTTGCCGATGGGACAGAGTTCTCATATAGGCATAAAACTCCACCTCTATCAGAAGCAGTAGCTATGTTGGTGGGAAAAATTCTCACACCAATATAGTGCTGTTCACACTGGTGCTTAGATCAAAGTAACTTATATCGTTCAGGGGGGTGGCTTATTCACACCCCTGAGCAACATAAATTATACCAAAGTAAGCGGTAGTGTAGACAAGCCCTAAGTTAACCATCTGTGACAGGAATCAACTCTTGGAGCTCTGCTTAAACTGCAACTGGCAATTTGTTCTTCATTCTCTCTTCTTGTCACCCGCAGCTCATCTTCATTTTTTTCAAAGGTCACCTCCACCTGAGTTTAGAAGACTCACTGGTATTCTTCCTTTCATGGCATTTGTCAGTACATTGGCTGGCCAGATCCCATTAAGTAGGCTTACTCAAGATGCAGGCTCTACAAGCACTTGCTATCCACCAGTATTTCATGGTACCCAGCAGCATTCATCAAAGATCTTCACTCTCCAGGGAGGAATAGCCACCCTCTGTCTTCCAGCCACTTTCACATTTCCAATTTACCCCCAGGGGCCCAGGGAATGGTTGTCTCTCTGCTCAGGTCCGTACCCTACTCTGCACAGCTTTCTTCTTACAGTGCCCGTGACAGTTCATTCTTCTGGCAACACTAGCTCCTTTAACTCACTAATGATGTGCATCCCTAGAATCCCTGAGGCTCCATCTCCCATATGATTTCCTTCAGAGACCTTGTCTTTCCGGATGAAGATATATTTTCCTGGCAGTGTATGACTCATGTTCTCTATATCTGTTTCAAGGCACCCTACCACTGGGATTGGCATTCCATTAGCTGCTGTTAGATGTACAAACTGTCTGCTGTGCATGGTCAGCTCCTTGTCCTTTAAATATTTTTTAAAGTGCGACTCAGTAATGGTGGTGACTTCTGAGCCAGTATCTAACAAACATCTGTTCTTCACCCCTGCTATAAGTACTTCATCAGTTAAACAGTCTCCAAATGCTCGCTCACAGAAGTCACTAGATATGCTGGCGCTGTTCATGTTTCTTCCATCACTGTCTGCAGAGTGATTTTCCACCAAGAACAGGCCTAGGAATCCTTCTGCCACTGCTTGGCCTTCTACTGTATATGGAGCACCAGGAATGAGTTTTGGTTTCGGGTGCCTGGCACTCTGGTCTCCTTCTCAGTGGACATTCTCAGCTAGTAGGCCCTGGTCCTTCACAAGTGTAGCAAATGTACCTTCCCTGCTCAATCGTTCAATGGAGATTTTCAGGATATCAGTGTCCTTGGATACTTCGGTGTACCAGAGAGATTTAAGCTTTCATCATCTCAGTCATCACCTTCAGCCAGGTTCTGGACAGCTTCATTTAAACTTTCTAGTATTAACTGTGTTTGGGGCAGGGCCTTTTCCCTGATCGCTGCATTCACTAGGCCTGCACTTTGTGTACAGTTATTGGGGCTTGTCCATCTCTTCCACAGGAACTTCCTCATCTTTGGACCATGTAACGGCAGCTGACACGAGTTCCTGGAAGCTCTTAATGGTCTCTTCTTTAAACCTCTTCTTCATTTCACGTCAGAGGGAGTCATCCTGGAGCCCCAGCACCAGCTACTCTTTCAGAACCATATCCCTGTCTGAAACTTGTTGTGGGTCCCAGTGCTCCAGCTTGCTCATTCTCTCCTGGAGGTTGTATGTTTAGGCCCAAATGGTCTTACCTGGATTCTGTGTCAGCTTATAGAATTCCTTGAGTCTGGTTCCAATGAGCTCTTTGTTTCTGTGACATTGCATTCCATATGTTTTATGGAAATATGCTTATGAATGTGAATATGACATAACTGGAACATGCTTTATGTAAATATTCCATGTAACATATCTCTGAAAAGGTTATGTTCTACTGAATATATTCATCCTATTTGTATGCATGTCTCATTTTTATAGCTAAAGTTATGAGCGTTGGCTCTATTCTTATATGTTAAGTATTTGCTGTGAAAAACACATAAGGGAGGGTGAGCCGACCTATTGTGAAGAGACTAAGTTAACTGGAAGTAGGTGACTAACAATGGACTGTGGGAGATACCAATCCACATGTGCTAAGCTAACATGTAAACAATGGCGGGTTGGCCTGCAGAAAGCTGAATCGTTAATGGACATGTGACTTGCCCATGTGGCTCCAAACTCCATCTAGCTGCTGTAATCTGCAAAGGGGTTTCCTCCCACCAGGCAGAAAACATAAAAGGCCCTGGAAAACCCTCCATTTTGTCTTCAGCTGGCTCAAGAGGCTGCCAGTCAAGAGAACACTCCGGTTTACACCTGATATGTAAGCTGGAACTAAGGACTGCACCAGGGGAAAGGATTGGGCCCAGACTAGGAAAGAATCCAGTCTGTGAAGTATGATTATTGGAGCATCTCTGAGGGTGAGATGTTACCTTTAACTAGATCCTCAGTGTATTAAGTTAGCCCAGTGTGTTTTGGTTTATTTTACTCAGTAACTTTGAACTGTTACTACTTGGAATGACTTAAATCCTACTTTTTATACTTAATAAAATCACTTTTGTGTATTAATAAACTCAGAGTAAGTGATTAATATCTGGGGGGCAAACAGCTGTGCTTATCTCTCTATCTGTGTTATAGAGAGTGGACAATTTATGACTTTGCCCTGTATAAGCTTTATACAGAGTAAAACTGATTTATTTGGGGTTTGGATCTCATTGGGAGCTGGATGTCCGGTGTGAGAAACAGATAACTTGCTGAGCTGTTTTCAGTTAAAGTCTGCAGCTTTGGGGCTTAGCCCAGACCCTAGGTCTGCATCGGGCAGGCTAGTATGCAGGGGCGGCTCCAGGCACCAGCACGCCAAGCACGTGCCTGGGGCAGCAAGCCACGGGGGGCACTCTGCCAGTCGCCACGAGGGTGGCAGGCAGGTTGCCTTCGGCGGCATACCTGCAGAGGGTCCACTGGTCCCGTGGCTTTGGCAGACCTCCCACAGGCGTGCTGCCAAATCCGTGAGACCGGGGACCTCCCACAGGCAAGCCGCCAAATGCAGCTTGCCTGCCATGCTTGGGGCGACAAAATACCTAGAGCCACCCCTGCTAGTATGTCTGCCCCATCAAGGCGGGTTCTGGGGGGCCCAGACTGGCAGGGAAAACTGGCTCCGAGGTGATTTCGGCACATCAGGTGACAGTCCCAAGGAGATCTCTGTGACCCAACCCATCACAGTTTCCATACTCTTCTAAGAGAAGCTGAAATGTTTTCTTTCCATCTGTCTTGTCAGCTGTTGCCCTGAACTTCACTTTGGATCTGGTCTGGCCAGGGCTGGATTAACTTTTTGTGGGCCTGGTGCCAAACGTATTTGTGGGCCCCCCAGGGAATAATTGTAAAAGGGACCAGGGGTAAAAGGACAATGGGGCAGGAGCTAGGGAGGGGTCAAGGGTAAACTGCAAGCACAGCAGGGCTGGGGAGGGGGTAAAGAGGATCCCCCCCTGCTCATGCCCACATGGAGCAGGTACTTACCTGGTTCTAGCCCATTCTTTTTGTCTCTCTCTGCACTGAGCTGCCCCTCCTCCTGCAGCAGCAGGACAGGTTCTCTTCCAACCCTCTGGGGTGGGTGCTGGGAGTGGGAGGAGCGGATGCTAATGTGGTTACTCCTGTAACTGGACATTTAGTTCCCAGTCAACACTGCTAACCGGACACTCACGTCCCATTTTCTACTGGAGTTTCCAGTCTAAAACTGGATACCTGGCAACAGGGCTGCCAGAAAAGCCTGAGGGGGGAGAAGGGCAAGCAATCATTTTTAAAAGTAAGAGGGCTAAGCCTTCAGGGGTGGGGAAGTGGGGGAAGGCTGGGGGAGTGGAGAGGAACTAGTGGGCAGGGCCATGTCTGCTGTACTGCCCAGGTAGGTTGGAGACTGTGGGGATCAACTGGCACAGTATCCAGGGCTGGTGCAAGGATATTTTGCACCCTAGGTGAAACTTTCACCATTCGCCCTCCCACTCCCCTCTGGAGCATCACTTTTATTATAAATTTTCAAAAATGGATACAGTGGAGTCACATCTTACGTGGGGGTTAGGTTCTAAAGTCAGCGCGTAAGAGGAAGAATCACGTATAATGAAAATTACCATAAACTACAGTACACAAAGTATACATAGTATACACTGTCTACACTGGAAGAGGAGTCCTCAACCTATGGCACTTGTGCCAAAGTTGGCACACGAGCTGATTTTTTTTTTTTTAAATGGCAGACTGCGGGTCCTGGCCATAACTGAGCCTGCTGCCGGCCTGGGGTTCCATTCACTCAGCTGCCAGTCAGCAGGGCTGCCCGGAGTGGGGTGCAAGTGGAGCAATTTGCCCCAGGCCCCAGGCCTTGCAGGGGCCCCCATGAGAATATAGTATTCTATAGTATTGCAACTTTTTTTATGGAAGGGCCCCAAAAATTGCTTTGCCCCAGGTCTCCTGAATCCTCTTGGCAGCCCTGCCAGCAAGGGTCCCAGCCGGCGACTCCACTCAGCCTCCTGCCATTCACCCAGGCCGGCAGTAAGCTGAGCAAGGCCGGTGCAGGGCCGCTGGCCAGGACCCCAGACCATCAGTGGGCTGAGCATCCGCTGGCTCTTGGCAGCCGGGGTCCCAGCCGCCAGCCCCGCTCAGCCTGCTCAGTCCACTGCCAGCCTGAGTCCCAGATGCTGGATCCGTTCAGCCTCCTGGCGGCCTGAGTGAACAGGACCCCAGGCCAGCAGAAGACTGAGCAGGGCAGGTGGCTGTGACCCCGACTGGCAAGGGGCTGGCAGCCAGAACCCCACACTGGCAGTGGGCTGAGTGGGGCTGGTGGCTGGGACCTCAGCTGGCTGGAACTGGCCCGCTGCTAGCCCTGCTCAGCCCACTGCCAGCTGAGTGAACAGAACCCCAGGTCGACAGCAGGCTCAGCAGCAGCCAGGACCTGCAGCCTGCCATTAAAAAAAAAAAAAATCAGCTTGCGTGCCACCTTTGGCAGGCGTGCCATAGATTGAGGATCCCATTCTAGTGTATACTGTACTTTATGGTAATTTTCACTATACACAATTTTCCTCTGATGTGGTGACTTTAGAACCTAAACCCGTGTAAGATGTGACTCCACTGCAGTGTAAAAAAAAATTTTGGGGCACCACTTTTTGGCACCCCCAAATCTTGGCGCCTTAAGTGATGGTGTAGTTTGCCTAGTGGTTACACCGGCCCTGGCAGTATCCCCAGCCCAGGTGATGTGACAGCCAGTGGTGGATTTAGAGTTAGTGGGGCCCCCCAGCCCTGCACTCAGCTTCATTTTTGGAGCTCCTCCTTGGGACCCAGTCAAGAAAAAGAACATTCTCTCTTATCTCCTCCAACCCCCATTTTTCATTCATTTATTCTTCATCCTTCTCCCATAAGTAATAGCAAGTAAATGAAAATAAAGTGAGGTACCTTGATTGTTCTTGTAGTCTAACTTATTTTTCCACAGGCCACTTGAAAATCATAGACAATTTAATGATCTTTCCAAATATTGTAAAAAAATGTTTGAGTTCAGGGTCTGGCCAGGAGCTAGGGTGAGGGAGGGGGCTCAGGGTTGGGGCAGGAGGTTGGGGTGTGGAGCGCTTACTTGGGGCAGCTTCTGTTTGGTTCTCAGGATGGGGTGGGGATGTGGGGTGTGTGTGCAGGAGTCAGGGCAGGGGGCTCGGTATGTGTGAGGAGGGTGCAGATTTCAGGGCAAGGGCTGGGGGGCATGAGGGATGATGCAGGAATCAGGGCTGAGGGAGGTGTGGGGAGGTAAAAGCGGGTGCAGGGGGCTGGAGAGGTGTGAGGGGGATGCAGGAGTCAGGGCAGGGGACTGGGGGTGTGTGGGAGGTGCAGGGGTCAGGGAAGGGGGCTGGAGGTGTGTGAGGGGGTGCTGAAGACGTGTGAGGGAAGTGCAGGGTCAGGGCAGGGGGCTAAGGGTGTGTGAGGTGGTGCAGGAGTCAGGGCAGGGGGCTGGATATGTGTGAGGCAGTGCAGGGGGCTGGGTGAGTGGGAGGGTGCAGGTGTCAGGGCAAGGGGCAGTGCAGGGGTTGGGGGGGCAGGGGGCTGGTGGGTGCTCACGCAGGGGGCTGGAGGGGGTATGCCCCAATTCCAGCCCCTTCCCCAACATCTCACTCCCGCCTTTTCTCCTCCTCCTCTCCAGAGCGGCGTGCTGCAGCTCCCTCCTCCCCGCTCCTGCCAGCAAGGAGCTGATCCAGCTGATCGGTGTGTGTGTGTGTGTGGGGATGTAGCATGCTTGGGAAAGGGGTGGAGCAGGAGCTAGACTGCAGGCAGAGGTTGCCACGGAGCTGCAGCAGCAGCAGAGTCAAGCTGTGACGCCACAGGAGAGAGCGGGAGGGGAGGGGAGGGGAGGGCGGGAAGCACGGAGAAGAGAGTGCAGGGCCCCTTTCGACCGTGGGCCCGGTGTCAGTGACACCATTATAAATCCAGTATTGGGTCTTGGTTTTGCTGTGCTTTTCCACAAAATGTGTGTGATCTTCAATTCTCAACACCTGTAGATCTGCTTTCACTGACTTAATCCAGTCTTCTATCATGATGTCCCCTGGCTTTGTTGGCAAGCTATTGAACTCGGGTATCTTCCAGTCTCATGGAACATAAATGGTAGGAGGCTTCTTAGTTGCATCAGCATGCTGGTCTGTCACCACCTTAGCCAATGATAAAATGTCTTGCTGCCCACTTCTAGCTTGTTGTAATATGTACATACACACTGCATAGAGCTGGAAGGGACCCTGAAAGGTCATCAAGTCCAGCCCCATGCCTCTACTAGAACGACCAAACACTGAATTTGCTTCAGATCCCTAAGTAGTCCCCTTAAGAATTGAACTTACAACTGTGGGTTTAGTAGGCCAATGATCAAGCCACTGAGCTATCCCTGACCCTAATGCTTCAGCCTGTCTACTAATGTGTGCTGAAGTTCAGAAAACTGCGTATGTAGTTTTTCAATTCCACTCTTTATAGATTTCTGACCCAGACCTGGACAGTACTACCAGAATTCAACCAGTAAACAAATGGGGCAAATCCTACGGATAGGATCCTGTTTGCGATGCCAATTATGTAAATGGGGAAATGGTCCCACTATTGTGGGGAACTTTCTTGGCTTCTGCACTACCCCAGTGGTATCGGATAGCGAGACAATCCGAGTCCTTATTCCCACTCCCTTTACCTGAAGTTATAAGAGGCAACAGTCTGTAACCCACTAATGCCCGTTTGACTGGCAAAGTGTTAACAGGCCACTTATCCTTGATTGGTCATCTGGTCCATTCCATTGTTCTGAGGCAGGTCTAAGGCCTTGTCTATACTATCGACCTATTATGAAGCTGTACGCACTGCAATGCTACTCCCACTCATTTAACTCTCATTTAAAGCCATATCACAGAAACTAGATGAATTCTTTGCATTGGTCTTCACAGCTGAGAATGTGAGGGAGATTCCCAAAACTAAGCCATTCTTTTTAGGTGACAGATCTGAGGAACCCATCCCAGATTGAGGCGTCATTAGAGGAGATTTTGGAACAAATAGCTCCATTAAACAGTAATAAGACACCAGGACCAGATGGTATTCACCCAAGAGTTGTGACCAAACTTAAATTTAAAATTGCAGAGCTACTAACCGTAGTCTGTAACCTATCATTTAAATCAGCTTATGTACCAAATTACTAGAGGATAGCTAATGTGATGCCAATTTTTAAAAAGACCTCCAGAGGTGATCCCGGCAATTATAGGCCTTTAAGCAGGGCCGGCTTTAGGCTGATTCCTCCGAATTGGACCCCGCGCCCAGCCAGAGTGCAGCAAGCCCTGCAGCCCCGCAACCCTGGCCAGAACATGGCAAGCCCCGCAGCCCCACTCCCCCTGCTGGAGTGCTGGCTGGATCGTGGCAAGCCCGTAGCCCCATGCCCCCGGCCAGAGCATGGCAAGCTTGCGGCTTCCCTCCCCAGGCCGGAGTGCCAGCCAGAGCACAGCAAGCCCCGCTCCCTTGGCAGGAGCACGGCAAGCCTCACGGCTCCACTCCCTCGACCAGAGCGCAGCAATCCAAAGCATCACTGAAGACTTGGAGCGCCGCCCGGTGACTACAAGCCCCACAATTTGAGTCCTGCACTTGCTAAAGCCGGCCCTGACTGTAAGCCTGACTTCAGTACTGGGCAAACTGGTTGAAACTATAATAAAGAACAATATTATCAGACATATAAAGGAACATAATTTGTTGAGGAAGAGTCAACATGGTTTTAGTAAAGGAAAATTATGCCTCACTAATCTACTAGAATTCTTTGAGGGGGTCAACAAGCTTGTGGACAAAGAGGATCCTGTCGATATAGTGTACTTAGGTTTTCAGAAAGCCTTTGACAAGATCCCTCACCAGAGGCTCTTAAGCAAGGTAAGCTGCCACAGGATAAAAGGGACGGTGCTCTCATGGACTAGTAACTGATTAAAAGATAGGAAACAAAGGGTAGGTATAAAGGGTCAGTTTTCAGAATGGAGAGAGGTAAATAGTGGTGTCTCCCAGGGGTCTGTACTGGGTCCAGTCGTATTCAACTTATTCATAAATTTTCTGGAAAAGGCGGTAAACAGTGAGGTAGCAAAATTTGCAGATGATACAGAACTACTAAAGATAGTTAAGACCCAGGCTGACTGTGAAGAGCTACAAAAGGATCTCATAATACTGAGTTACTGGGCAACAAAATGGCAGATGAAATTTAATGTTGATAAATACAAAGTAATGCACATTGGAAAGCATAATCCAACTATATATATAAAAATTATGGGGTCTAAATTAGCTGTCACCACTCAAGAAAGAGATCTCGGAGTCATTGTGGCTAGTTCTCTGAAAACATCCACTCAGTGTGCAGTGGCAGTCAAAAAAGCGAATCGAATGCTGGGAATAATTAAGAAAGGGATAGATAATAGGACAGAAGCTATCATCTTGCCTCTACATAAATCCACGGTACATCCACATCTTGAATACAGTGTGTGCAGATGTGGTTGCCCCATCTCAGAAAAGATATTTTGGAATTGGAAAAGCTTCAGAAAAGGACAACAAAAATGATTAGGGGTATGGAACAGTTTCCTTATGAGGAGAAATTAATAAGAATGGGACTTTTCAGTTTGGAAAAGAGAAGGGTAAGGGGAGATATGATTGAGGTCTATAAGATTATGAGTGGTATAGACAGGGCCGGCTCCAGGGTTTTTGTCACCCTAAGCAGCAAAATAAATAAATAAATAAATGAATGAATCCACCATTGTGATCGGGACCTGCTCCACTGTGCCACTTTCTTTTTCAGTGGCAATTCGGCGGCAGCTGGTGCTTCACTCCGAGAGGGACCGAGGGATCTGCCACCAAATTGCCACCAAAGAGCCCGACGTGCCGCTCCTTCCCCTTAGCCGCCCCAGTAGCTGCTTGCTGAGCTGGTGCCTGGAACCGGCCCTGGGTGTAGAGAAAGTAGATAAGGAAGTGTTGTTTACTACTTCTCATAACAGAAGAACTAGGGTCACCAAATGAAATTAATAAGCAGCAGGTTTAAAACAAATAAATGGAAGTATTTCTTCACACAATGCACAGTCAACCTGTGAAACTCCTCGCCAGAGGATGTTGTGAAGGCCAAGACTTTAACAGGATTCAAAAAAGAACTGGATAAATTCATGGAGGATAAGTCTATCAATGGCTATTAGCCAGGATGGACAGGCACGGTGTTCTTAGCCTCTGTTTGCCAGAAGCTAGGAATGAGCGACAGGAGATGGATCACTCGATGATCACCTGTTCTGTTCATTCCCTCTGGGGCACCAGCATTGGGCACTGTTGGAAGACAGGATACTGGGCTAGATGGGCCTTTGGTCTGACCCGGTATGGCCATTCTGATGTTCTCCTGCAACCTCAACATAATAAAACCACCTTGACAAGAGGTGTAGCGCTTAGGGTGACCTAGTTAGAATGATGCAGTTGTCAGTGTAGACCAGGAGTGGGCAAACTATGGCCTGCAGGCTGCATCTGGCCTGTCAGGCCTTTTATTCTGTCCCTTGAGCTCCATTGACCCGCTTCGCATGCCTGGCGCTTCCATGTATTCAGGACATGCATGACGGGTGTGAGGGCATGCATGTTACTCTAGCTGTACAACACAAATGCGCTTCATGCACAGAGCCTGGAACGTGCAAGCCCACGTGCCTGCTACTTGTTCACTTAGGTGACTCTGATGTTTTAGTAATGTTAATTTTCCATTATTGAGGATAAAACAAAGAGTAGATGGCCAGGGTGTGCTCAGTGGCAGTTTTCAAAGTTGTGGGCTGTTGGGACCCACATGGAAGGAGATTCTGAGAGCAGGGGGTCTGATGAATCTCAATGAATTCCAATAACTGGAGCTGATGTCTGGAAAGGTGCTGATACCAGAGATGCTGGGGGTGCGGCAGGAACCCCTGACTTGAAGTGGCTTCCATCATATAGAGGGTTTACAGTTTGGTTCAATGACTCACAGCACCCCCATTATCCATTTTGTTCCACCATCTCTGCTTGCCTCTGCCCTGCAGAGAAAGGAAACCAAAATGGGTGACGCTCTAATAGTGGAGAAGGAAGTGACATTCACTGTGTGGAAGCTGGCAACTCCAGGCTGCTACCGATCAGTCACAAATCAGTTTGGAATTGGGAAGTCCACTGTGGGGGTTGCAATGATGCAATTTAATCATCTTCTGCTAGTTAATCACCTCCCCCAAACTTTAATCACCTCCCGCTACAAAGGACTGTGACTCTGGGTAATTTACGTGAAATAGTGGATGGTTTTGCAGCAATGAGATTCTCTGATTATGGTAAATTGAACACGTATCCTCATTTTGGCCCTAGACCACCTTGTGATGGAGTACATCAACACAAAAGGGTACTTCTCTATGGTATTGAAAGCACTGATGGATTACCAGGGTTGTTTTGTGACAGATTTTTGTTTCTGACTTGCCTGAAGCATTAGGTGATTAGGCTGAAGCCACAGGACTGTTTGGGGAGTAGATGACAAAACACATTAAATGTTTAAATTTTAAAGCTTTATTGATAAAATAATAAAGTAATAGCAGAGAGTGATGGGTGCTTTTTACATCTCTTAGAGGAACGAAGAAAGCGTTAGTGCCCCGAGCCCTAACCCCTTTTATTCTTATACATTGACTGCCTGAGGCTGGCCAGGCATGGGTGTAACGTAAGAAAAAGAGGGGGAAGGATGGATGGGAGTTTTGTTTTGTGCACCTAGGTTATTTAGGATTTGCTGCCAAGTGTTGCCCTTTGCAATTTATATGTGCTGATAGTTAGAAGATGTAGTTAGCACATACCGCTTAGCCATGTTATTGGGGGGTGGGGAAGAGCCACTTTTTACACATTGCGAGGGACCAGACATACATTGTATTACATCAACAAATTTTGCAGGCCTGAAGCAGCAAGAGTGGTTTTACCACTTTTGCTTAGGGTGTTTTGGGGCTTTTGCTATTACTGCCTTGTTTTGTTAACAAAGCAAGAGGGGAAGAAAGAGAACACCACGAATGCACCTATTGGGGAAACTGAGGCACAGATTAAAAACTTTTAAAATTATTAGTTGTTTTGTTACAGCCCTTTTTGGCTTGTGTTATGGATGTTGTTTGCCTGGTTTAGGAGGTTATAACAACAATATTACATTTTGAGATTAGTAATTGCTATTGCTTGCCAAGGGGCTTTTTATTTTACTTCCACTCCAGACCACCACAGGAGGAATAGGGTTTGTTTTTATGGGATTTAGGGGAGGTTTGGGGCCACCCACCAGGTATTTTGCTGTGGCCGTGGTGTGTTTATTTGGACTATGCGCTGCTTTTATGGCACCCTCCCTTTAGCCTTCCACCACATTGTGGCTTGGGCCCCTTTGGCCACTCGAGCTAGGGAGAGACTTTGGAGGCATTTTCTAAAAAAAATGATTATTTAGATAATTTTATGGACAGCTGGAAACTCAGATGGTCCAGGCAGATGGCAGAGAAGCATATTGTGACAAAGTTCCTCCTCTACCTTGGTGAGTCCTGCACTTATTGGCAGATTTGCTCACCTCACAGATTTACCCTGTGGGTCAGAAAACAGCCCAGAGACCTTCCCCTCTGGTGGAACCCACAGTCCAGGTCAACTCCGGCTGTGTTTGATCAGGAGTTGGGAGGTTTAGGGGGAACCCAGGCCCACCCTCTACTCCGGGTTCCAGCCCAGGGCCCTGTGGACTGCAGCTGTCTAGAGAGCCTCCTGGTACAGTTGCGTGACAGCTACAACTCCCTGGGCTATTTCCCCTTGGCCTCCTCCCAACACTTTCTTTATCCTCACCACAGGACCTTCCTTCTGATGTCTGATAACGCTTGTACTTCTCAGCCCTCTAGCAGTATCCCTACTATTCTCAGCTTCTTGTTCCCAGCTCCTCACACACACTTCCTCTCCTCCAACTCCCTCTAGCCTGAGGGGAGTGAGCCCTTTTATAGCATCAGAGGGGCCTTAATTAGAGTCAGGTGCTTAACAGCCTCACCTGACTCTTAGCAAGTTAATTGGAGTCAGGTGTTCTCATTAGCCTGGAGCAGCCCTTGCTCTGGTCACTCAGGGAACAGAAAACTGCTTATTCAATGGCTGGTATATCTCCCTTCTAGTGCTCTGCTGTTCCCAACTGATCTGGGTCTATCACAATATGTTTTGAGCTGATTGGCGTGTGCCATTTGAAGCTTGTACATTATCAGGGAGATGCAGTGTAGGATGGAGTAGGGACCCACCCACTTATCATTTAGAGTGTGTGTTGCCTTCCCCAACTTTTGCAACATCACTGTGTTTTTAATTTGCCATTTTTGGATGTTTTTAATGACAAATTTTTTATGCTTGGCCTTTTTTTTATTTAAAGTGGCCTTTATGGCTTTGTGGGTTTTTAAATTGCTCCTCCTTCCACTGGGCAAAGCTGAGACTTTTTGGTTGTGGCAAACAGTGCATGTGATTATTGGTAAACACAGTACTTATATCACATTTAAATTTATTTACTAGCTGGTTGCTAACACTTTTCTTTTGTTAAAACTTTTTTTTTTTTTTTTTAGGAATTAACACATACACATTGACCATTATACCATACTTTGGTTTTATTATTTAATTTATTTTACATATAGGATTTTAGTGAAATGTCTTTACTACAGAGCTTTGGAGCAACAGGCAAGGACAAGCACACCCACTTTTGAGGGGTTTACTTGGTACAACCTTTGGTGTTCAGAAGTTTTCCCTTTTTTTAGCCCACTGGCTTGAGGTCTGGCATAGCCAGAAAGATTTTATGTGCCATAAAAGGAGTGGGCTAACTTTCCATCTCCTTGGTGTTGCTGTGTGTTTTTAACAACAATTTTTTTAATTAAAAGGTTTGGCCTTATTACGCTAGAAACATACTGCATTTGTCTGTATTGATAGATATTAAACAGTGATTTTTTTTTTTTGCTTTAGCAAGTATATTAAAACTTTAGTGTTTCCTGATATTACCCAAAACATTTTGTGTTTTTAGGTGAACAAAGCAAGTATTTGCATTTTAGTACATTCCATAGCTATAGCAGTATGGTTTTTTATTTTTATTTGTTTTTGTGTTAGGCTGTTTTGTAGCTGGGACAGAAAGCTTAATTTATTCTTAATTACCTTTAGGTTTACAAAATTTATGATTTTTGCTTTAAAATCAATTTTTGTAGTATGGTGTTTGCTACCTGGGGAGGTTTTTTTAACAGCATTTGATACACAACAGTGCTAGCAACAAGACTAATGATACAAGACAAAACACAGAACACACACAAAAATTTTTATTGTGACAGTAAATTTATCATTTTTTGAGTTGCTTTTTAGCTGGTATTAGCTTTTTTTGCTTTTTTGAAAGACAAGAAAAACATATTTTTACCCCTTTGGGGGTGGCAGATTATTGCTTTATATATAAAAATTCCCCTCAACCTCGGGTCCTCTACCAGAGGCCTGGGAGTTTGAGGGTTCTGCGCAGTATCTTAGCTGTTCCTAGCACTGCACTCTTCTGGACAGAGAGCTCTGATGTTGTTCCTGGGATCTGTTGGAGCCACTCACCCAGCTTAGGAGTCCCAGCCCCGAGTGCTCCTACCACCACTGGGACCACTTTGGCCTTCACTTTCCACATCCTCTCTAGTTCCTCTTTCAGGCCCTGGTACTTCTCCAGCTTCTCATATTCCTTCTTCCTGATGTTGCTGTCACTTGGCACTGCTATATCTATCACCACCGCTGTCTTCTGGTCCTTGTCTATTACCACGATGGCTGGTTGATTGGCCAGTACCTGCCTGTGTGTCTGGATCTGGAAGTCCCACAGAATCTTAGCCCTGCTATTCTCCACAACCTTCTGTGGAATCTCCCATCTGGTCTTGGGAGGGTCTAGCCCATACGCTGTGCAGATGTTCCTGTACACAATGCCAGACACTTGGTTGTGCCGTTCAGTGTATGCTGTTCCTGCCTGCCTCTTACATTCTGCCACTATGTGTTGGACTGTCTCTGAGGCCTATCTGCACAGTCTGCACCTTGGGTCCTCTCTAGTGTGGCAGACCCCTGCTTCAATGGATCTGGTGCTCAGTGCCTGTTCCTGTGCTGCTATGATCAGTGCCTCAGTGCTGTCTTTTAGTCCAGCCCTTTCCAGCCACTGGTAGGATTTCCCAACGTCAGCCACCTCAGCTATCTGTCGATGGGACATCCCATGCAGGGTCTTGTCTTGCCATGGCACTTCTTCTGCTTGGTCTTCCTCCCATGTCTGCTGCTGACTCAGGCATTCTCTCAGCAGCTCATCTTTGGGGGCCATCTTACTGATGTACTCCTGGATGTTCCAGGTTTCGTCCAGGACAGTGGCTTTGACGCTCACCAAGCCCCGCCCGCCTTCTTTCCGGCTGGTATACAGTCTCCGGGTGTCGGACTTGGGGTGGAAACCTCCGTCCATTGTGAGGAGCTTCCGGGTCTTCACATCGGCAGCCTCCATGTCGTCCTTTGGCCAGCTCACTATACCGGCAGGGTATCTGATGATCGGCAGGGCGTATCTGTTGATGGCGTGGATCTTGTTCTTCCCACTGAGCTGGCTCTTCAGGACCTGTCTTATCCTTTGGTGATACTTGGATGTTACTGTCTTCCTTGCCTCCTCATCGTGGTTTCCATATGACTGTGGGACGCCAAGGTACTTGTAGCTGGTCTGTATGTCTGCAATGTGGCCCGCTGGTAGTTCGACCCCATCAGTCTTGACTACTTTCCCTCTCTTTACTACCATCCGGCCACACTTCTCCAGTTGGAATGACATCCCGATATCCTCACCGTAGATCCGCATCAGATGGATTAGCGAGTCGATGTCTTGTTCATTCTTAGCATACAGCTTGATGTCATCCATGTAGAGGAGGTGGCTGATGGTATATATATACACACACAAATACTCTTGCTGATTGCAGGCAAAACAGAGGAACTACCGCCATATTTTTTTGTGTTTGTTTTATAGGCAGGCCAGGTTTTAGTGGCTTTTACCTTTATTAGTTAGGTAATTTGCATTAACACAGATGCTTTTTGGCTTGCTTTTGGATTTAAAGCCATTAGCAGTTTAGTGACTCTGTTTTACAAGGGACACAAACAACTTTCACAGAGTTTTGATTACTGTTTACTTTTAACGATTGCTGATTTTTTTTATACATTTGGGGTAGTTATGTTTTAATAGAACCCCCTTATATTATTTTAGCAAATTTGACTACATTGTTTATAGTTAAATGATTTTAATTAGATAGTCTTTTGCTTGGATTATTTACAGACTTTTTTTTGGAAAAGGGCCCTTTTTTTTTCTTAGAATGGCTGGAAAGAAACCAAGAAATTTTTTTTATAACACTTTTCCTTTTTAACACTGTTACCACATTTAACAGCTTAATTCCCTCCAGCCTCTGCAGAGTTAACTTTTTACTTTTTTAAAAAAATTACTTGCTTATTTTTTAAAATTACACCTTTATTAACTTAGATTTTACCATTTCAAGTACTATTTCAGGGATCTGAATTTCCCATGCCTGTACTTACTGCTTTCTTTACTTTTGCCACTATGCCCTTAAGGCTTTCAACCTGTTTTTCAATATTTTATCTGCTGCCTGCCTGCTTGTCTGGGCCCGATTTTTTTTTTTTTTTTTTTTCTGCACTGTCCCTTTCCATGGGCACAGGCTTTGTTCTTCTACAAATTTAGCAAGGAAGGTGGGCTCCTTAATTAGCCCCCACCCCTCCTGGTCCCTTTCCTCTTCATAATCACCCCACGGAGTGCTCTTCTTGTAGTTGAGGGTGCCATACATATGACCTTCTCCCCCCTCACCAGCTGGACCTCTCCTCGGTCTTAATGAGCGCTGCTATAGGGATGCAACAAGGTACCACCCAAAATTGAGGATCCTTACAAAGGGAGAAATTAAAGCCATTGTGGCGTATGCTGAGCATGGAAGGTCAAGTTTTTAATGGGTTCCTGAAGGACCAGTACTTGCTTAGCCAGTGCTTTCAGACGGGTGTGTTTCGCTTTTTCCACCTGAAAGTCCTGTCTTAAGGCCTGCAACTTTTCCTGGGTGTAGGCCTGGGTTGCTGCCTGGTTAGTAATTTGTGCTTTTAGTTGCTCAATTTCCACTGACTATCGGGTACACACCTTGTCTCTTCTCCCCAACTTCTCTTTTTGTTCCGACAACATTTGATAACACATGGCCACTACAGTTCAAACTAATCCCACAGCTGCCCCTAGGTTTTTGCCCTTTTGATTTTCATACTCAGCATACAGGTCTAACAAATCCTGCCAAGTCTGCACTTTTTTCTGAAGCTCTGCTGCAGAACCCTAGGGACTGAATCCCTCTCCAGCTGGGAGAGATTCTCACCCACCTTTGAAAGAGGCAGCAGGGTCCCATCCCTCTTTGCTGCCTCCCCCATGGCTTGGGCATCAAGTCCACGTGCGTCCCGTGATGCCAGCTGACTGAGCAGCGAGACCATCGTGTTTGCGCTCTCTAATGCCCTTATGTCCCACCTTGAACCCCTCATTGATACCATCGCCCATGACTGTGGGAGTCCCATGTCTGCAGCTGTACCCTTCTGTTTTTTGAACATGTTGTTACAATCCCTTCGTACAACTCTTAAGTTTTTTAATTATTTGAGTTTTTACACAGCACATGTTGGCACCAATGTTCACCTCCCTGGGCCAGAGGGAGAAACGCTAAGCCTCCCTCCATATTACTTGGCCCAATACCACCGAGGATCCATATACCAAAACCCTTCCTGGGCAGAGCAAAACCCCCGACGTTCTTCTCTTCAACTCAGCCATACAACAACTGAGGGAGTGTGCACCAAGGATTATATGGATGGAGCGAGATTCCCTGAGTCCTACTACTACTACCCCGGACTTCTACAACTGGGAGTATACCCACCTGCACCCTGTCCTTGCCAACCAGGGTGGAGAGAGGAATACTAAACCTCTCTCTGGTTCTCAAACCTACGACGGCTGAGAGTGGGTACACCTTTAATCATAAAATCCTTAACATGTAATACCAAAAGTGCTGGATAGAGCAAACATGAAATACCAAGGGCAAAGCAGTTGGTGCATTCTGCAGGGCTCCCCTCCTCCACAGATCTCCACCAAAACTGTGACCAATTTGTTTTTGTTACCAATGTGCCTGAGGCGTTAGGTGATCAGGCTGAAGCCGCAGGATTGTTTGAGGAGGAGATGATGAAACATACCAAGTGTTTAAATTTTAAATCTTCATTGATAAAATAATAAAGTAACAGCGGAGAGTGATGGGTGCTTTTTACATCACTCAGAGGAAGGAAGAAAGCGTTAGTGCCCTGATCCCTAACCCACTTTCATACTCACACACTCACTACCCGAGGCTGGCCAGGCCTGGGTGTAACATAAAAAAAAGAGGGGAAAGGGTGGACAGGAGTTTTGTTCTGTGCACACAGGTCGTTCAGGGTTCACCGTGATCTCCGAATTACTCCAGCTCTCAGGAAGGTTTTACGTTGTGGGGTCTCTTGGGGGCATCTTCTTTAGAGATCTTTGTTCCTCTTGCTCTGTGTACCAGTTTAAACCAGCCTTTTGTGGCTTTTTCAGCTTTCCCCAAAACAAATCAGTTTCAGGGCCATGAGACAGTCGTGTTTTTCCCTTGCTGGCCTTCTGTTTTGCTTTTTTCTGCATCCCCTGCATTTTGTTCAACAATTCTCCTTTCTCACGGCTGGTGGAGGGGGCTGGACTTGGCAGGTAGCAGAGTGTATGCTATGGCCTTGGGCTGGAGTCAGCTCCTTATTTTCAGGCTGAGCTTGCTAGCTGCAGTGTTGAGTTACCCCATTTTCTGCTCTCTTCCTCCTTCCCCTTTGGCCTCTTGCAGCCTGCAAAGAAACTTTCCACTTCACACGCACACCTTTGACCCTTCCCAAAATGCCCTACAATGCTTGCAACAGAGTTAGCAATATACAATATATAATGCATATACAATGCTGATCTGCCTTCCCTAGGGGGCCCCCTGAGGAAAGGGGTCCTTGAGGTATGATAGTTTCATCAACATCAGTGCAGGCTGATCTGGGAAGGGGCATGAAACATGCATCTTCAGGAGCACTGGCCAGTACAGAAAGCTGCAAACAGGGACTTTCTTTCCAGACCAGAAGATTTCCATTGGCGATATGGAAACGCCAATAGTGAACCTTGGAGACCCAGCTTACTGCTTGCTACTGTGGCTCATGAAGCCTTACAATGGCAGCTTTGAAGTCTGCAGCAATGAGTGCTTCAACAACAGGCACAGCAGGTGCAGAATGACTGTTGAATGTGTCTTTGGTTGCTTAAAGAGGCACTGCCGCTGCCTTTTTGGCAGGTTAGACTTTAGTGAGAAAAATATTCCCATTGTCATAGCACCTGTGTGCTCTGCATAACATTTGTGATACTAAGAGGGAGAAGTTTCCTTCTGTGCTCCTGCCTGTTTCCTATCTTGACTATCCATTCACAGTTTTTCATTGACAGCTTCTCCCCATGGTTTCTGCTTACAGTCCGAAGCACCTGAGAATTGCAGCACCTCCTGGAACATCATTTCCTTACTTTTCTTGTTATGTGTCCTTATCAGATGGAGCCACTCAGCTGGTGAGCAGGAGGAGATGTCAAGGACACATGTACTTATGCTAAAAAAACAAGACACAGAGGCATTATTGTGAGTTAATTCTCACCCTTGATCCAAATGAGCTAAGAACACAATTTTATCGCTTTCCCTTGGCTGGCACATGGCACAGTGGGAGCCCCAGGCATGATGATTTTGGCCCCAGGGGGACGGGTAAGATAAGACAAAGGGTGTGGGGTTTCAGAGAGGTATCACTACAAGACACTGTTCTGAATACTGGCACTGTTTTCCAGTAGCTTATTTCACTCATGAGAGTAACTGAGGATGCAAGGGTGAAGCTCCTCTGTGCGTGCAGCTGCAGGCCGGATCCATATGCTGCTTGCCTATGTGCTGCTATGATGCCTGCAGTAGTATTTGCCAATTGGCGTGGCAAAGTTTTCTATCATGGGGGAAGAAACAGAGCAGCCTTCCCAAGAAACCTTTGGCAGAGGAGTGCCAAGTACCTTCTTACAAGTCTTCCTATCTTTCCTTTGCTTTGGGATAGTTTGAATGGATTCAGTTGCCCTAGCCTGCGATAACGCAGCCCTTCATTATAAATGGTCAGTGACTCAGCACAGTTAATCAGTGGAACTTAGTCTACCTAGGGAACTGGTGTCCACCATCATGACTAGTGCTAGTGCAGGTGCTTTCTGGAAGTCTGGACATGGAGTGTGAGAGAACTCTCACCCTCAGAGGCCCTGCCAGCCCAGCAATGACCCAGACTGTGCAGTTGCATGAAGGGACAATGGCCTGGGACTCGGACAATCTGTTGTATTTTGGTTGCATAAGAAAACTCATCAATTACCCCAAGTATCTAGCTGAGAGTCCGTGCAGCGCCTGGCTCTGCCATACCCCTCACAATCAGGAAAATGTTAGGCTTTCTTTCCCTCACCCCCAGGAGATGGAAACCTTGGAGGACAGAGGTTTTACATACAATTTGGTTTTTATAAAAGCAGCAAAGAATCCTGTGGCACCTTATAGACTAGCAGACTGTCTGTTAGTCTATAAGGTGCCATAGGATTCTTTGCTGCTTTTACAGATCCAGACTAACATGGCTACCCCTCTGATACTTTGCTTTTTATGTTATTGATTCTCAGAGAACAGGAAGAAACAGGCCAGAGCTGAGTGTCACCTGCCAAAGTGAGTGGGTTGGCTCCAAATCTGTCACTCACTGGTACTGCTGGGGATGTTTCTTTAAGAGGACTTTGATCTTGATTACTCAGCATGTGACAAGGATTCCTGTTATGATAACTTCCCAGCTACTGAGTTACTTTCATTTCTGTAGCTGGTGGGAGCAGCAGAAACGGGCAGCGATTCCATTCAGTTACAAATGCAGTAAATTAATGAACAGGACAGAGTGAAACTCCCTGGCTGTGACTCCTGTGCTGAATGTGTGAAATCATCTCAGCAAAGGAAGGTTTCACAGGAAGTGCAAACTCATGGATGCTAGAAAAACTAAGAGCTTTGTAGGACCCTGAAGCTGATTGGAGGAGGTGTCCCTACAGGACTCAGCAGGTAAGGGATCTTCCAGCGCTGGAACTACTGACTAGCTTGATATTTCCTCATCCACACACACACTCAGATGAGTTGTCAGTGTCACAGGGCCCCTCTCCCAGGTTTGTCGGGGTAAACCTCTGCTCCCATAATTCGAGTGTAAAGTTGGCTGCAGAAACGCACACATGCGACCAAAAATAACTGTTTGGTTTTGGTAACACCACAGTGTGCTTAGTCCATTCCAGTCACACAATGAGGCAGAGTCTCTGCCCCACAGATCTTCTAGCCTGAAGGCTGCGAGAAGGTTTTCCCCTTTGCTGGTTCATTGGGCTTTAGCAGAGCCTGGGGCTTTGCAGTAGAGCTCATTTGCTCTTGCTGTTTTGCTGCCTGATGGGAGCTCTAGTTAGTGAACAGCTTCCTTACATAATGTTATTGGCTGTGTGTGGCTCCTCTTCCTTACCAGTGGATGGATTTGTAAGAGGACTTAAGTGTCTGTTACTTTGGGTACTGTGACAAAGTTCCTCCTCCACCTTGGTGGGTCCTGCGCTTATTGGCGGATTTGTTCACCTCAGTGATCTTCCCTTCTTTTGGAACCCACAGTCTGAGTCAGCTCCTCCTGTGTCTGATCAGGAGTTGGGAGGTTTGGGGGGAACCTGGGCCCGCCCTCTACTCCGGGTTCCAGCCCAGGGCCCTGTGGATCGCAGCTGTCTATAGTGCCTACTGTAACAGCTGCACGACAGCTACAACTACCTGGGCTACTTCCCCACGGCCTCCTCCAAACACCTTCTTTATCCTCACCACAGAACCTTCCTCCTGGTGCCTGATAACGCTTGTCCTCCTCAATCCTCCAGCAGTACACTCTCTCACTCTCAGCTCCTTGCCTTCTTGCTCCCATCTCCTCACACACGCTCCTTCTCCTCTGGCTCCTCCCTTCCTGACTGGAGTGAGGTCCTTTTTAAACCCAGGTGCCCTGATTAGCCTGCCTTGATTGGCTGCAGGTGTTCTAATTAAAATAGCTATCTCTACTGCCTTCTAGAAAGATCTTAATTGGCTCCAGGTGCCTTGATTAACCTGGAGCAACTGCCATTTGGTTACCAGGGTCCTAGGGATTTGTTTAGCCTGGGGCTAACATACCTGTTTCTCAGTACTTTACTGTAGCCATCTGGCCTTGCCCCATCACATATCCCCCCCTCTGCTCAACACCATAGGGTTGGGCAACTTGGGACGCCAGCCAGTGCGCTCATGAAAGACCATCAGCGTTGCCGTGGTGGCAACCAGCCCTATGCCGTATGCAGAACTGGAATGGTTGGAGGGACAAGAACCACCTTGTGACCCTTGCATTCTTTTCCTTATTTCTCTGCATCCATTGAAAGGGTGCATGGTCAGTCACAAGAGTAAATCGCTGGCCTAAGAGGTAATAACTCAGCATCTCCATGGCCCATTTGACAGCAAGGCATTCTCTCTCGAGTACTGCATACTTCTGTTCTCTTGGGAGCAGCTTTCTGCTTAGGTAGAGGATCGGGTGTTCTTCTTCTCCAATCATTTGCGACAGAACTGCCCCCAACCCCACCTCTGAAGCATCTGTTTGCAAAATAAATTCCTTGGTAAAGTCCGGGGCTATGAGGATGGAGTCATTACAGAGAGCTGTCTGAAGGTCTATGAATGCCCTCTCTGCTGCGTCGGTCCACTTCACCATGTCTGGACCTCGGGCCTTCACCAGTTCCGTTAGAGGACCTGCCCTACTGGCGAAGTGGGGAATAAAACGTTGGTAGTAGCCTACCACACCCAGGAACGCACAGACCTGCTTCTTTCGGGTCGGCCGGGGCCAGTTTTGAATCGCCTCTAGCTTATTAGTTTGGGGCTTCACTATACCCCTTCCTACAATATATCCCAGGTACTTAGCCTCTGCTAGTCCTATGGCGCATTTAGCGGGATTAGCGGTGAGGCCAGCCCGCCTTAAGGTGCATAGTACGGCCTCAACTTTCTCCAAGTGGGTTCCTCAGTCTGGAGTATGGATGATGACATCATCTAGGTATGCGGCTGCATAACTAGTATGGGGGCGCAGCAGCTTATCCATGAGGCGCTGGAATGTAACTGGGGCCCCATGTAGCCCAAAAGGGAGGACTGTGTACTGGAATAGCCCGTCCGGGGTGGAGAACACTGTCTTTTCTTTAGCTTCTTTGGTTAGGGGAATCTGCCAATACCCTTTTGTCAGATCCAGTGTAGTCAAGAATCGGGCACTACCCAGTCGGTCAACCAGTTCGTCGATGCATGGTATGGGGTACGCATCGAATTGGGATACTTCATTCAGTCGGCGAAAGTCAGTACACAATCTCATGGTACCATCAGGTTTAGGCACTAGAACTATTGGACTGCACCACTGACTGTAGGGTTCTTCAATAACGCCTAATTCTAACATTTTCTTTACTTCAGCCCTGATTTCCTTTCTTTTGGCCGCTGGGATTCGGTAGGGTCTCAGTGTTACCTTGGCTCCAGGGATTGTGCAGATATGGTGATAGGTCTCAGTTGTCCGCCCAGGTTTTGTAGAGAACACATCTCGATTGCGATTAATCATGTCGGCTGCCTCAACCTTTTGATTTGGCGTCAAGTCAGGTGATATCCTCACTTGCTCGTGTAAGTTATCCTTCTGGGGAAGGGTCTCCTGGGTGACTAAGCATGCCTCTTGATCATGCCAAGCTTTGAGAAGATTGATGTGGTAAATTTGCTCAGGTTTCCTGCGGCCTGGCTGCCGCACCTTATAGTTTACCTCTCCCATGGCTTCAATCACTTCGGAGGGTCCCTGCCACTGGGCCAACAACTTGCTTTCCGTTGTGGGCACCAGGACCATTACTCGATCCCCTGGTTGGAACCATTGAAGCTTTGCTTGGTGGTTATAATGGATTCATTGGGTCTCCTGTGCTTTCTCCAAGTGTTCCCGTACAATGGGTGTAACTCGAGCTATCCGATCCCTCATCTGTAGTACATGCTTGACTATGTTCCTTCTGGGATTTGGCTCCTCTTCCCAGGTTTCTCTGGCTATATTCAATATGCCCCAGGGATGGCGCCCATATAGTAGTTTGAATGGAGAGAAACCTGTGGAGGCCTGTGGGACTTCCCGGATGGCAAACATGAGGTAAGGCAATAGGGTATCCCAGTCTTTCCCATCCCGGCTCACCACTTTCCTGATCATGGCCTTGAGGGTCCTATTGAACCTTTCCACAAGGCCGTCTGTTTGTGGGTGGTATACAGAGGTCCGTAGGGCTTGTACATGGAGCAATGAACAGAGATCTTTCATCAACTTGGACACGAAAGGTGTCCCTTGATCAGTCAGTATCTCCTTGGGTAGCCCAACCCGGGAAAAGATCTGTAGTAGCTCCTTAGCTATTGTCTTGAAAGCTGTGTTGCGTAGGGGAACGGCTTCTGGGTACCGGGTTGCATAGTCTAGTACAACCAGAACATGTTGGTGGCCCCAAGCTGTCTTCTCCAGGGGCCCAATCAGATCCATAGCTATGCGTTCAAAGGGTACCTCTATTATTGGAAGAGGTATCAAAGGGGCCCGCAAGTGTGGGCGAGGGCTGTGTAGCTGACACTCTGGACAAGAGGTGCAGTATCGCCTGACATCTTCATGTACTCCTGGCCAGAAGAACCTCCGCAGGATCCTGGTCTGGGTTTTCTCTACCCCTAGGTGTCCTCCAAACAGGTGACTGTGGGTGAGGCTCAATATGGCTTTTTGATGTTTTTGTGGCACCAGAAGTTGATGTATCTCCTGCTCCTGCATTTGCACCACACAGTACAGGAGATCTTTCTTCACTATAAAGTAGGGTCCTGGACCCCGGACCTTCCCCTCCACTGGTGTCCCATCTACCTCAGCCACCTCTTTCCTGACGTTATCATATCTAGGGTCCTCTGCCTGGTCCCTCCCGAAAGTCTCTCTCCCAGGACTAACCTGCCTCAGCTCCCAGGGCCAGCTTCTGTTTCTTCCAACGGCTCATCACCAACATGGCTGGGGCCAGCCTCCGGCTCACCTTCCGTGTTGGTAGTTTCTCTGATGGCTGCTCGTATTCATCTGCCTACTAGCGCAGTCTTCTGGCGCTGGGTCAGGATCCGGGTTCCCAAGGCCTTCGCGGCCTTCCTTTCCTTTTTTGTCTTCCGGGCCTTTTGGGGGGCTGAGAATAGATCCTGAGAAAACTCTGAAAACTTTGGGGGTTGACATTCCCCCAACAATGAGTTGCTGCCAACGGGGTCCCCATCTCCCTCCAGCCTCTCTGGGGAGAGTAAATTACCAAACCCTGGATAGCCCCTCCCAATGACTACAGGATATGGGAGTTTAGGAACTACGCCCACTGTCACCTCAATGGGGTTCCCCTGAACCTCTTTCTCCACTGGGGTGGTGGGGTAATGACTCACGGCCCCATGCACGCATTTCACTGCTACGCGTTTGGCTTGTAGCAGCTGGATACTTTTTACCAGCTTACCCGATATAAGGGTGATAGCACTCCCCGAGTCCACAAGCGCTGTAGTCTCTACTCCATTTATCTTCACCGGCCTGGTATAGTTATGCGGGGCTTATGCGACGCCCGCAAGGTGGATAAGGGAGCATGGGACTTGCCAATCCCCCAAGTTGCATTGCATAGGCTCCTCGGTGCTGGGACATTGTGCTGCTATGTGTCCCTACTCCCCACATGCATAACATCTATCATTGTTTCTAATCATTCCCCTATCATGTGGGTTAGGGGGTTTAGTCTCAGGGCTTCCCCCACTCAGGCCTATCCCTTCCTTCTGGGGTCTCCACTGGTTTTCGGCCTCCCTCTTCCTCCACCTAGGACTCCCCAGGGGTTTGGCTGTCCCACCTTCCAGGGCTAGGGTTGGGTGTTTGCTACGAAGGGGGCTTTCCTTGGGTAGTCGGGTCAATTCCCTGGCTGTCATGCATCTTTCTACCAGCGTGATCATCTCATCATAGGTGGACAGAGATCTGGTGGCAGTGCCCTCATGTACCAGTCGATGACCCGAACCTCTAGTATCTGTTCCGGACTCCGGGACTCTGTTTGCAACCATTTTCGTGCAAGATGTATGAGGTCATACAGTTGGGACTGCGGGGTTTTGCCTTCCTGGTACCTCCACTTGTGATACCGCTGGGCCCGCACTGCAGTCGTTACCCCAGATCTGGCCAGGATCTCTGCTTTCAGCTGGGGGTAGTCTGCTGCAGCCTCTTCAGGCAGATCATGGTAGGTCTTCTGGGCCTCCCCACACAGGAATGGGGCAAGGATGCCAGACCACTGATCTCTAGGCCAGGCCTCTGGTAGGGCTGTCCTCTCAAAGGACAGAAGGTATGCCTCTACATCATCCTCCCACATCATTTTCTGCAGCCAGTGGCTGGCCCGTATGAGCTGCGTCCCATCATGGCCACGGTTCAGCTCTGTAAGGGTCTTTACCTGGTTTACCAGTTCCCACAACATAGCTCGGTCTTGAGAAGCCTAGTCCATCAGCAGGCGATTAGTTTCTTGCTGCAGCCACACTGCCTCCTGTTGGGCGGCTGCCTGGACACGGGTAGCCTCCTGCTGCGCTACTGTGGCTTGTATCAGTGCCCGCACTACGTCATCCATTGTAGTGAAAAAAAGTAAACCCTCTCCTTTTTTTTATTTTAAATCACCCTCCTTTTTTTTTCCACCGCGCTGTGCACACCAAAGATCCCACTCTGACACCATTTGGTTACCAGGGTACTAGGGATTTGTTTAGCCTGGGGCTAACATACCTGTTTCTCAGTACTTTACTGTAGCCATCTGGCCTTGCCCCATCACAGTGGGAATTGTATGTAATATTTTTATGAACTGCCTGTACGACTCTGTATCTATCACCTTAGCAGCAGTATGCATTGGGGGAAATAATTGCTTTTCTCCCTGGGATGTGGTAGATGAAGGTAGGTATCTCAGACATAGAGCTGCTTGCACTTCCTGGTTTAGAATCAACACACTGGAATCGCATAACCTATAGAGACAATGAAAACCACAATGACTAAATGTTAACACCTAGCTGCAGAGACAGCTGAACATGGGAGCACAACATGGCTATGTCTGGAGAGCAAAGAGGAGAGGTGTCAGAGTTAGGTTAGGAAGAGCAGGGTACACAGACACAGAGTGCTGCTAGAGTGGAGAAACAAAGAAGACAGGGGAGGCGACGATGGGCCTGGTGACAACCTAGCTTCCAACCAGAGGAACTAGCGCCCCCAAATAGCCCCACTAGTGCCCTCAGGGGAGACCCAATTCCCCCTGTCCCATCATCCCCACCAGCACTCCTGAGAGAGACCCAGTTCCCCCTGACCCATCCCCCCAACCAGCACCCCTGTGGGAGACCCAGTTCCCCATCCCCATCATAGAATCATAGAATATCAGAGTTGGAAGGGAACTCAGGAGATCATCTAGTCCAACTCCCTGCTCAAAGCAGGACCAATTCCCAACTAAATCATCCCAGCCAGGGCTTTGTTAAGCCTGACCTTAAAAACCTCTAAAGATGGAGCTTCCTCCACCTCCCTAAGTAACCCATTCCAGTGCTTCACCACTCTCTGACTGAAAAAGTCTTTCCTAACATCCAACCTAAACCTCCCACACTGCAACTTGAGACCTTTACTTCTTGTTCTGTCATCAGGTACCTCTGAGAACAGTCTAGATCCATCCTCTTTGGAACCTCCTTTCAGGTAGTTGAAAGCAGCTATCAAATTCCCCCTCATTCTTCTCTTCTGTAGACTAAATAATCCCAGTCCCTTCAACCTCTCCTCATCAGTCATATGCTCCAGCCCCCTAATCATTTTTGTTGCCCTTCGCTGGACTCTTTCCAATTTTTCCACATCCTTCTTGTAGTGTGGGGCCCAAAACTGGACACCGTACTCCAGATGAGGCCTCACCAATGCCGAATAGAGGGGAATGATCACATCCCTCGATCTGCTGGCAATGCCCCTACTTATAGAGCCTAAAATGTCGTTAGCCTTCTTGGCAACAAGGGCACCCTGTTGACTCATATCCAGCTTCTCGTCCACTGTAACCCCTCAGTCCTTTTCTGCAGAACTGCTGCCTAGCCATTCGGTCCCTAGTCTGTAGCAGTGCATGGGATTCTTCCATCCTAAGTGCAGGACTCTGCACTTGTTTTTGTTGAACCTCATCAGATTTCTTTTAGCCCAATCCTCTAATTTGTCTAAGTCCCTCTGTATCCTATCCCTACCCTCCAGCGTATCTACCACTCCTCCCAGTTTAGTGTCATCTGCAAACTTGCCGAGAGTGCAGTCCACACCATCCTCCAGATCATTAATGAAGATATTGAACAAAACCGGCCCCAGGACTGACCCTTGGGGCACTCCGCTTGATACCGGCTGCCCACTAGACATGGAGCCATTGATCACTACCCGTTGAGCCTGATAATCTAGCCAGCTTTCTATCCACCTTATAGTCCATTCATCTACCCCATACTTCTTTAACTTGCTGGCAAGAATTACCCCCACCAGTACGCCGGGGGAGACTCAGTTCCCCCTGCACCATCACCACCACCAGCACCCCTGGGAAAGACTCCGTTTCCTCTCCCTCATCACCCCCATCAGCTCCCCTGGGGGAGACCCAGTTCCCCCTGACCCATCCCCCCTAGCACCACCCATCCCCCCTAGCACCACCCCCTGCCCCATCCTCCCCTGATCAGCACCCATGGGGGAGACTGGACCTCCCCTAGTACACCCTGCCCCATCCCCCCCCATCACCAGCACCCCTGGTTTAGAAAGGGGTTTGGTCTGGAGAGGGATGTGGGTCGGGTCCAGTTTGGAATTTTGGCCTGGTCTTTTGGGGGCACAGTTGGTCCTGATCCTAATTTTAAATTTGCCCCAGTTTCATGCAAAAATGTAATTCAAGCCCTGTTAGTTCCTATGAGAAATGTGACAGATGAGATAATGGATTGGTTCCCTCTTAGTGGGGGCAGCACATGACTGGTGTGTTGGCCAGCCTTGTTAGCTGGTTTTACACACACACGCACAGCCACCCCAACACAAGAAGGGAGGCTCCGAGCACCCAGCCACTCCACTTCAGAGGATGGCCCAAACAACAGAAGGCTGTCATTCAAACGGTTTGATTTTTAGTGTTGCTACAATAAGCAATGTGGCCTTGTCCTTCCCTCCTCCCCCACCGCACCCAGACTACGTTGTCCATTATCTCTTTTTTTTAATTAAGAAAGAAAGAATGCATGGTTTCAAAACAATAGTTATTTTGTTTTGAAGGGGGAAGGGTGGTTGGCTTACAGGGAATTAAAATCAACAAAGAGGGAGGGTTTGCATCAAGGAGAAACACACACAACTGTCACACTGAAGCCTGGCCAGTCATGAAACTGGTTTTCAAAGCTTCTCTGATGCGCAGTGCGCCTTACTGTGCTCTTCTAATCACCCTGGTGTCTGGCTGCTCAAAATCGGACGCCAGGCAATTTGCCTCAACCTCCCACCTCGGCATAAATGTCTCCCCTGTAATCTCACAGATATTATGGAGCACACTGCAAGCAGCAGTAAAAATGGGACTGTTGGTTGCGCTGAGGTCTGACCTCGTCAGCAAACCGCACCAGTGAGCTTTTAAACGTCCAAATGCACATTCTACCACCATTATGCACTTGCTCAGCCTATAGTTGAACTGCACCTTACTACTGTCCAGGATTCATGAGCCATGGAGCAACGGGTAGGCTGGGGTAGGTCCAACTGCATGGTACTGCCGGCTGGGAGAGCAGCCTGAGGCAGAAGCCTCTAGCTCACATGATATTCCAGGCAGGACTGAATCACCATGAGACAAAACTTAAAGAAGAGAATGACCTGGAGTCTCTGGCTTCCATTCTATGCTCTAACAGGAGGATAGCTATGTCTGTCCAGGCGCCCCTGATCGACCTCACCAAGGTCTTCCAGGAGCACCCAGGAGATGTACGATGCCTATCAGTCCTACTGCAACATCTGCTGCAAAGGCAAGGAGCTGCTGCTATTTAGCAATACAATACAGTGTCTGCCAGCAGCACCCAGGAGACATATAGTGAAGGTGAGCTGAGCGGGCTCCATGCTTGCCGTGGTATGGTGTGGTATGGTACCCCAAGAAAAAAGGCGCAAAATGATTGTCTGCCATTGCTTGTACGGAGGAAGGGAGGAGGGCCTGACGACATGTACCCAAAACCACACTCGACAATGTTTTTGCCCCATCAGGCATTGGGAGCTTAACCCAGAATTCTTGCCAGCAAGTTAAAGAAGTATGGGGTAGATGAATGGACTATAAGGTGGATAGAAAGCTGGCTAGATTATCAGGCTCAACGGGTAGTGATCAATGGCTCCATGTCTAGTGGGCAGCCGGTATCAAGCGGAGTGCCGCAAGGGTCAGTCCTGGGGCCGGTTTTGTTCAATATCTTCATTAATGATCTGGAGGATGGTGTGGACTGCACTCTCGGCAAGTTTGCAGATGACACTAAACTGGGAGGAGTGGTAGATACGCTGGAGGGTAGGGATAGGATACAGAGGGACTTAGACAAATTAGAGGATTGGGCTAAAAGAAATCTGATGAGGTTCAACAAAAACAAGTGCAGAGTCCTGCACTTAGGATGGAAGAATCCCATGCACTGCTACAGACTAGGGACCGAATGGCTAGGCAACAGTTCTGCAGAAAAGGACTGAGGGGTTACAGTGGACGAGAAGCTGGATATGAGTCAACAGGGTGCCCTTGTTGCCAAGAAGGCTAACGACATTTTAGGCTCTATAAGTAGGGGCATTGCCAGCAGATCGAGGGATGTGATCATTCCCCTCTATTCGGCATTGGTGAGGCCTCATCTGGAGTACGGTGTCCAGTTTTGGGCCCCACACTACAAGAAGGATGTGGAAAAATTGGAAAGAGTCCAGCGAAGGGCAACAAAAATGACTAGGGGGCTGGAGCATATGACTTATGAGGAGAGGTTGAAGGGACTGGGATTATTTAGTCTACAGAAGAGAAGAATGAGGGGGGATTTGATAGCTGCTTTCAACTACCTGAAAGGAGGTTCCAAAGAGGATGGATCTAGACTGTTCTCAGAGGTACCTGATGACAGAACAAGAAGTAATGGTCTCAAGTTGCAGTGTGGGAGGTTTAGGTTGGATGTTAGGAAAGACTTTTTCAGTCAGAGAGTGGTGAAGCACTGGAATGGGTTACTTAGGGAGGTGGAGGAAGCTCCATCTTTAGAGGTTTTTAAGGTCAGGCTTAACAAAGCCCTGGCTGGGATGATTTAGTTGGGAATTGGTCCTGCTTTGAGCAGGGAGTTGGACTAGATGATCTCCTGAGTTCCCTTCCAACTCTGACATTCTATGATTCTATGATTCTATTATAATTCCAATGGGCAGCGAAGACTTAGGAAACTGTGGGATAGCTACTCATGGTGCATTGCTCTTTAATTCAATGCTAGCCATGGTAGTGAGGATGCACTCGGCCGACTTAATAGCTTAGTGTGGACATCTGCAATAGATGGTATAAAATCGGTTTCTAAAAATCAACTTCTATAAAATCAACCTAATTTCGTAGTGTAGACAATGGGATAGCTCCTGGAGGCCAATACGGTCAATTTGCGTCCGTGCTACCCCAAATTCGACCCAGCAAGGTCAATTTTAGCATAACTCCCCTCATCGGGGAGGAATACAGAAGTCGATTTTAAGACCCCTTTAGGTCAATGGAAAGGGTTGGCTGTGTGGACGCAGTCCATGCTGCTCCAATAGGGAATGAACATTCAAAAGTTCCTGACGGCTTTTCCTGCTCGCGTGGTTGAAGAGCATTGGAGTTCAAAGTGCTCACTGGAGCGCTCTGGATCATCACCTGGAGGCCAGTAACTCCAAATTACAATACACATTGTTTACACTCCCCTTAATTAGAGGCATGTATATTGCCTCTGGTTTTACTCCACTCATTCAGGTGGAGTACAGGAGTCGATTTTAAAATCCTTTATGTCGACAAGAGGGACTTGGCAGTGTAAACACACTCATTATAAATGCTAATGCTGAATACTTCGACCTAAGCTTGTAGTGTAGACCAGCCCTAAGAGGCTTTTTCCTTTTAAAAACTCTCTCCAGCTAAAGAGGATGGAAACCAGGGATGTTGTTAAATGAAAGACTAATTTAATATTTTATACTTCAAATGCTTTAACTGTTTTTCCTTCTTTTTTGATATCTTTAATAAAAGATTGAAAACATTTGTTATAGTGCATTTGCCATGGTGCTAAGCAGGCTGAGGTCGCTGTGTAACAAATCCAAGCCCATTTTAACTGTTTAATGTTGAACAGTGACTGGGTCATGTTAACACCTTTGACTCTTTGGGCCCCTATGGGTATGTCCACACAGCAATAAAAGACTCGCATCAGTAAGTCTGAGTCTGGATCAACTGAAAGTGTAGACACACCCTATTTTACAGCTGCATTTATACAACGCTCTTATTCCAGAAGACAAATGCATTGTTCCTGTTTACCCAGTGGACAGCAGAAGTGGGCTAACACAAAAACAAGGCATTCTTGCTCCTAAATTAATGTCCACATATGGATTTATTCTGGAATAATCATGACTGTTAGCACAGGTGCAGCTCCAGGGAGCAAGCACTAGTGCAGACGGGCTGCCAGCTACTGCTGGCATTTTAACCTCAGTGATGTTTGACCCTGCTTGGAGCTAGTGCAAACTAGAGCAATAGGGAGAATTCCTTCCCAACTCCAGGCATTGCACACCAGGCTGGACTAACCCTTGTGCCAGTCACTGCACGTCTGATTTTGTTTGTTTCTTCTCATCCCAGACCCAGCTATGATGACAGGGAAGGTTCCTTTGTTCTCCCCTGGCTCCACAGTGAGCTCCACTCTGCCTGGCTACATCGCTCTCTGCCTCACTCTACATGTTCACAGGCTGGTATCAGGTAGGAGCTCCGGCCTCCTCGCTTGTTTTGCTGCCTGTTCTCACACAGAGCTTTGCTGTCCTGCAGCTCCTCACACATACAGAGAGAAGTGACCATGTCACCCCTTCCAGGGTCACCCCCACTGGACACCCAGGCAGCTCAGGGCACACCCAGAATATCCCTCCTCCTAACGCTGTCTGGTGGACTCCTGCCAGACAAACCCCTGGGTGAAAACTCCCATTGACTTCAGTGGGGCCTGGATTTCTCCCCTGGATTTGGTGTCTCCACTTCCGTTATGGTCCTTGCTTTAATCTAGCACCAGCCTCCTCTCTGCCCTTCCTGCTAGTGTGAGAGTGTTCCCCCCCTCCTCAGGCCTCCCCTCCCCTGGTCTCCTGCCACATGATACGTTCACTGACAAAAACCTTCATTGATGAAGACTGTGCATGAAGGGGCTGTTAAAGAGGATGAAGGGCTTGTAAAATGTGACAAGTAAGGGGCTGTTTCTGGGCAGCAGTTCAGTGTAGAGCAGGGTCAATAGCTCCTGTTCAGAGCAGCTCCCCTAAAAACAAGTTTCCCCTTAGCAAGGAGAAGGTGTTTGACTCTGTGCTACAGTTGTCATATGCCCTGATCCCTGAGTAATGTGCTTTATCTGCGCAGGCAGAGTGTGGGTCTGTGTGAGGTGTGTGTATTGGATCATCTCTCAGAGAGGGCAGTGTTAAGGTAGCTCTGGCCTGTACCTTAACTTTGCATTTGCTGGTGTTCAGAGTCCTGAGTTTTGCTGAGCTGTTTTCTGGAAGGACCTGAGATACCTCTGGAAACCGTAACTCTGCATAAGCAAAGATTTTTGTCAGTGTCTTTCCGAGTTTCTTGAACAGAAAGAGGACTCCTTGTAGTACACATTAATGGTCATTTAGGCAGTTGTAGTCCTCACTTAGATTTGCAGTTGATACATGACTGTGGCTAGATAATAATACAAAACCCTACCTTTTATATAGTACTTTTCCTCAGTAGAGCTCAAGGAATTTTATTCATTATCCCCATTTTACAGAGGCACAGAGCAGTGAAGAGACTTGCCCAAGGTCACCGAGCAGGCCAGTGGCAGAGCCAGCAATAGTTCCAGTCCAGTGGTCTCTCCACTAGGCCACACAATTGCTATATCATTCCTCAGCACTCTTCACTCTGCCTGTACATTTTGTTACAGTGCAATGGGGATAATGGGGTTGTGCTTTGAAGGGGTTACAGTGTGTAGTTGTTAACAGAGAAATCTGAGACACAGCCCATGTCCCAGCATCTTGACAGTTCCCTGGTGCTTACAGTGACTGTAAGTGTGAGAGAAAACTGCTGAGCCTGATTCCTTTTACATCCTCTGCCCCACCATCCCTAGCAACGTGTAGCCCCCTCTTCCTCCTCCAACTTTCCAGCTCTCCCTCCCCTTCCCTCACCATGAAGCCATTAGTTAGCACTGTGGAACCCTTTAATATGTAAGATGTTCTTCCTTGCTGTCTCCAGATGAGGTGGACATACCTGCATTAGCTGTGATCAGGCTGTCATGCTATAAATGGCAGAGTAGCCACAGTGGCACGAGCAGCATCCCTGAATATGTACCTGGTCTTGGGCAGGATCATACCTGGGGAACTAGCCCATCCCCCCCTCACACCACCATGGCTATGCTTTCTCATGCTAGCTCAATCAAAGCTAGCGGGTGCATGTCTCCTCACACTGGAAATTACACCTCCAGCTCAAAATGTAGATATCCGCTCAGTGTTACCAGCTCGCAGAACTTTATCACAAGTCTCATGCTATTTGATGGGTTTCTTAAAATCACAGCTCCTGGAGGCCTGTGATTAGCCGAGAACCTCAGCTTTAATTTTGTTTTAAAGTATGTTTCTGTCCATCTTGGTGCAAATGTGACCCAAGTCATCTTTAAAGGTTCAGAAATCAGAAGGCAGAGACCAATTTTATGATTTTTAAAAAATCTCTTTATTTTTAAGCCAATCTCATAATTTGGGCAGGGGGGACTTTCTCCTGATTTTTGAACAGTTCAAAGTTGGCAATACGCCTCCTGCTGCACTTACATTCCTGTCTGTCTTGGTTCCTCTCCAATTTAATTTTAGTTTTCCCCTGACTCATTTCACAGCACAGTTCACAGTGACTGGACCTGACCATCCAATCACCGCATCCCTAGGTGGGGAGGCCATCCTGTCCTGCTACCTCTCCCCCAGGATGAGCGCTGAGAACATGGAGGTAGGATGGTTACGATCCCGGGACTCTGCAGTGGTGCACCTGTACCGTGATGGGAAGGATCAGTACGGAGAGCAGATACTGGAATATCAAGGCAGAACTGAGCTCTTGAGAGATGACATCACTGATGGGAAAGTTTCCCTGAGAATACACAATGTCCAACCCTCTGATGATGAGCAGTACATGTGTTTTTTTCAGTCCAGTGTCTCTTATGAAGAAGCTTTATTGGAACTGCAGGTGGCAGGTCAGTGACTTGTGGTACTTTCATGTCTTCAAAAGGGTAATAAGTGGAGTCAGAGGGGTCATTGTGAGATGCCACCTGATCTGTCTCATTATAGTGGGGCAGTAGTTCTGCTCTGGTTAAGGTTTATTCTAGCTCACCGTTTAACAGCTGTTTTTTCTAAAGGCTCTAAAATCCAGAAACATACTCAGATTGTCTTGAAATTTGTGACACAGTGGAGTCTAGGACAGGGTTAGTGGGCTAAGACTGAGTTCATTAGAGCAAGGAATTAATGAGATACACAAACACCCCTAAAAATTCAGGAAATATTGGCATGTTGTGGTTATTACAACTTTTTTGTGCACACCTGGGACCAGAGAATAGCTGATCCTCCCCATGCTTATGTCACCAGCTGGGATTGATCTCGGCTTGTGTCTGGTGCCCACAGGGTAACAGTGGTTCATATACACAGTCCTGTAGCCCAGTGCCTGGTATAAGAATGGGAGAACTGAGGAATTCTCCCCACTCCCCAGGACAGGTAAAGGCAGGAGGCCTGACCCCTGAAGATGCCAGAGACACCAGCATGGGCACATGTGTAGCTAGGTCTGTAACAAGGACATGAGGTTTACGTCAGGTGCAGCAAACACCAGGCTGCTGACAATCCCTGTGGCATGGCAAGAAGACACCTCTGTGCACTTCTACTGACACAGCCTACAGACCTCAGCACTGAAATGAGGCACATACGTGATCCCTCAAGATACATGCACCTCTCCTTATATCGCAGTGACAGCTTTGCCAGCCTGCTTGAATTAATCCCTCCCCCAGTCACTACAGGGACTCCAAACACAGTCTCCATCATGCCTGTGTGTTGTGGAACCACCCTCACTGAACCATTCCCAGAGTTTATTGCTAGCCCAGGAGGCAGAGTCCAGGTGGCAGGGCTGGGCCCTGTGTGCTGTTACTTTTATCTCTTGGGTTTCAGGAGTTTAAGTTTAGCCGCTCTCTGCATTTTGGAAAGGCACCAGGCCCTGCTCACCAGGCCCGGTTTGTCCTTCTCAGGGGAGTCCTACCTGGCACAGTGCTCCTCCTGGCTCCCATCCTGTGACATCCCCAGTCTGCTGCTCTGTCCTTCCTGGGCTTTTGGCAAGTGTTCGGCTCCTGTCATTGTGTGAGGGCCTCTCGCTGTAGCCCTTTTGTCCAGATCTACAGACACACTCACCCTGTCCCTCCCTCTCTCCACTCTCCTCCCCTGGAACACCCAGCCGTTTGTTTGCCCCAGCACAGGTTTGAAGGGGCCGTGCTCTTTAAACCCCAAGGGGATCACAAATATGTTTCTAATTAGCTTTATAAGTGAAAGTAGTGGAAGAGTTTGGCCTCCCCGCCCATCAGTTGAGCAGTGCACAGCTCCTTCACATGCTTCTTCTAATTCAAACCTTTGTCCCTGCTGCACAGTGTGTGGTGAGAGGTTTTGTCTGTGTTCGTAAAAGGGAGAACCAGTCCCTTGTTCCTGCTCAGGAAACAGCAGGATTATGTAGCGGCTCCCCATGATTGATAGAGAGCATGAAGAACATGCACACATGCTAGAACAGTAATAAATGAGAGGCAGGGTTGCCTGGTGGATCGTCCAGTGGACTGAGTGTCAAGGGACAGGGGTTCTAGTCCTACCTTTGCTACTGAGCTGTGCGTGAACTTTGGCAAGTATCTGTTTCCTCTCTCACCCTTTGTCTGTGTTACCCGTTTAGACTGTAAGCTCTGCAGGGGACAGACTGTTTCCTACAATGTGTGTACAGCCCTGGGCAGCAGGTACAAGAGACAGGGGGTCTGCTCTTATGGTGCAGGGGGTTTGGCTGCCATGGGGTTTCTGGTGGAAGCGGCAGGGTTAACTCACTGCCCATGTGTACAGTGCCCAACACACCTGGGCCCCTAAATCACTACTGTAAGACACACAATCATAGCCAATAACTCTGATCAACTTTTACTTAAAACCCTTCTAGCAACTTGCTCCATCCACAGCACAAGAACTCTTAAATGTGGGTAACCTGAGCTGCCACAACTGGGTATTACACAGAGTTCATTTTATAACCACAACAAGGTCATTCCCTTGTGTAATGTACACGTAATCCATCAAACTTTGGTTACACAAGCACCCGCTATAATGCCGTGTAACTGCAGGGAGAGTGAGCAGGTTCAGTCTGGTCTGACAGCAGAACTCCCACCTGTGAATAACAACACACGAGATAAATATGAACATTTGGACAGTAACAGATGCTCCTACCCTGAGTTTCTCTGGTTTGGAATAAAGACACCACAGTGGAGTAAAGCTGCCCCAAACTGAAACAATCATTAGGTTCATAAGGGGACAATCTGAGGGTTAACTGGGACTCCTCACAAATCTAGACACAATTTTATCATTACATCCATACAGCAAATACTTTACAAACAGCACCAACAAAATTAGTATAAACATACAGATTTCTTCAGTACCAAATGGTTCATAGGCCACAAATCCTGCATTTAAAACTTACACTGCTGATTTGGCATTAATATCACCACACCGGCATGAGCTGAACCAGCAGCAAGCGCCCAGTTCTTTGAATAGGCTGGTATCTGTCTCGTTGGGGTTATATTCTCACTGCAATCAGTAAAAGCAGACCTGTGAGTATCAGCACTTAGGGCAGAGATCTTCACTTCCCCTCTGGTGTGGCTGTCGCTCTCTGGGTCCAGCTGAACTAACTGAAAACTTTGGTACCTTTTTTCTTTATATTGGGCGTGGAATTGGCCCCCCCACCCTTGGAGATGCCCTACTGAACATACAGCAAGGGTTCATAAACCTTTTCCTTTGTTCACTCGTGTTACCTGGACACTCTAGGACACCCCACACTTACCCAATTCCTAGGGCTCAGCATGTACTCTTCTGTGGGTTTGTGGGGTCTTTTACCAGCGAAAGAGCCTTACACAGTAATATCCTCACCCTCTATTTATTAACAATTACGGAGCAGAATACATATGCTAAGCATACAATGCTGTGCTCACGAATCCTGATCAGGCAGGTGGACTTACCCTGTTGGCCAGTCAAGGTCAGTCTTGTCTGGAATCTGGTTGCTGCCCATGACAGTCATGCAGAGGATTTGTAGCAGCTCTGATCTTGGGGTGTGTCTTACAGGCAAGTTCTTTCTTCTTCTTCCAGGTCTTTTCTTCTTCTTCTGTTCCTTCTGCTGTTCCTTCTTGGACCCCAGGTTACATAGTGAAACTTGAGTCCTGAAACTTAACTAATCATTTTACTAAAATATTACAAACTAATTATTTGACCAGTCTTAACATACTGTGAAGCAATTCTTTAACCAATCATACCCCAGCACCTTAGTTGATTTAAATCTTGCAAAATTAGTTATGCAACAGGCAGAAACAATCAAAGAACTAGACAGAAACCAGACAGATAAACAATAGAGAAGTGGGGACAATAAAGACAAAACAATAACAAAGTAGAGGTTTCACACCCACAACTATTGATAAGTTATTCCTTTCCAGACAGAAGGCCATCAGGTAAAGTTTTCTTTAAACATCTTAAGAGATTCCTTGCTTATCTGGTGATGATGGGCACTATTAGGACAGGATCGCCTTCTTAACAGCCTGATATTATATTGTTTTGATGTAATTTAGATGGAATGTTAGGATGGAACTTTCTGCTTCTTGGCTCATGGCTGCTGCTCTCCTAATGTGGCTGCAGGAAAAGTCCCCAGACCCTACACCTGCTAGTCCCCGACTAGTTGGAAGCAGCGAACTGTTTAAAAGGAACAGACACTGAAGCACGGGGGATGGGATGGGGGGCTTACATATAATTGCCACCATAGGCCCTTTAACTTCAGTTCTTGTCTGTGGCTCTTGGGCATTTCCCCTGAGTCTGTCAGACCAAAGCCTTGTGAGTCACACCCCTGCTGGGAAAGGATACAGTAGCCTGTGTTCTTCCGGGCAAGAATCCCATGGGGAAGGCTCCAGACATCCGTCCCTTCTCTGTTTCTCCTGGGAGGATGTTTTTCTCTCTAGGCTAGTCTGTGTGAAATTTCCCAACTCCCCGAGGGCCCCTCTGCATACACACTGACACTGCTATAGTGAAATCAGTTTGAATTCACACCTGTTTAAGGTACAAGATTCTTGTTTCAGATTAAGATAATTTTATTTCAGTTTATCTTGTCAATACTAAAAAAAGTCCAAGTGTGATCTGGTGTGGGAGGCATGACTTTAACCCAGCATTTCCTTCAGACTGCTGTCCTGGGCAACACAGTATGGGGAGGAGGTGAGCAGCCCTCAGTGGTGAAAAAACAGGTTAAGGGCTATTGACAAAAGCTGGACATGCACAAGTCTATGGGTCCAGATCTAATGCATCCAAGGGTGCTGAGGGAGTTGGCTGATGTGATTGCAGAGCCATTGGCCACTATATTTGAAAACTCATGGTGATTGGGGAAGGTACTGGACAATTGGAAAAAGGCAAATATAGTGCCCATCTTTAAAAAAGGGAAGAAAAAGAACCCAGGGAACTACAGACTAGTTAAACTCACGTCAGTCCCTGGCAAAATCATGGAGCAGGTCCTCAAGGAATGCATTTTGAAGCACTTGGAGGGGAGGAAGGTGATCAGAAACAGTCAACATCGATTCACCAAGGACATATCATAGAATCATAGAATATCAGGGTTGGAAGGGACCTCAGGAGGTCATCTAGTCCAACCCCCTACTCAAAGCAGGATCAATCCCCAACTAAATCATCCCAGCCAGGGCTTTGTCAAGCCTGACCTTAAAAACCTCTAAGGAAGGAGATTCCACCATCTCTCTACGTAACCCATTCCAGTGCTTCACCACGCTCCCAGTGAAAAAGTCTTTCCTAATATCCAACTAAACCTCCCCCACTGCAACTTGAGACCATTATCATTATCATCTAGTACCACTGAGAACAGCCTAGCTACATCCTCTTTGGAACCAAGAATGCTGGAACCTCACTGCTAGTGCATACGGGATAGTCTTCTTGCATCAGAGCCCCTAACCCAAAGTACATCTAATGCTTAGACCTAGGTATCAGTGATTTCAGCTCTCTAAATTAAGTCTAAATTAGCTCTGTTACACAGTGGAGAGAGAACAGATGACAATCATGCTCACAGTCAGAACCCCAAAGTACAACTACCCCCACCCTCTCAACTCATTGGGCTTTGGAATCTATATCCCTTGTCTAGGAAATGCTGTTTAGTTGAGGATGAGTCCCTCGGTCAGAAAATGCCAAGTACAGTTCTGCTGTCTTTGATTCACTCAACCAGGATAACAACCCTTTAATACTCCTGCCCCAATAACAAAGAGACTGGGGATCCCACAGCAGCCAAAGTAACCATTTGGGCAAGCATCATGCTAGGCAGAGTGGGTGTGCCCATGCAAATGAGATCAGTCCCTGAAGTCCTTTTCCACAGCTCACCACCAGATGTTAGGGGAGAGCTCATTCTGACTCTGCTTACACATACATATGAACTAATGCAAACCTCTCTATGGAAACTTAAATGGGTTTGGAAATGGGTTATATTGATTTAGCTTGAGTTAATTCTTTCTTGATTTAAGAGTATCCACACTGGAATTTGCAATTGATTACTTAAACCAGTTTAACTAAACTGAAGCAAATTTGTGCAAAGAAAAGCCCTGATATTAATATTAATTTTACTGTGTATCAGATATGAATCTGGTCAGATTAACTGAGCAACCACACTCGTGGACTCACACTCGATCATTAGTTTAACAGGAAATGGCTTTTGATAACAGTCTAATAAATCTTTTGGCTCATTACTGGGCACTGTCAGATTATCACAAGTTCATTTATTTCTTCTGTAGATTTGGGCTCTGCTCCTGTCATCTCTGTGGCGGGACATCAGGATGGAGGGATCCGGGTGGTGTGTCGATCAGCCGGATGGTACCCACAGCCCGAGGTGCTGTGGAGAGATCTCCAGGGGCAGCTTTTGCCATCAGTCTCTGAAGAAATATCCCCAGAGGCCAATGGCCTGTTTCAAACAGAGATTGCCATTGTTCTAACAGAAGAGTCCAACCAGAAAGTGTCCTGCTTTGTCAGGAACCCCCGACTCAACGAAGAGAGAGAGTCAGTGATTTCCATAGCAGGTCAGTGCCCGTCTGTGCCACACATGGATAGACTGAAATGCTGCAGACATGAGTGGAGATTATTTATTATTGTGTCTCCTATGTATTGGCCTGAACCTTCAAGGTGCTGAGCACATCTTGGAAAGTCTTGAACTACCTCTTCTCTTTGGCTATGTCTACATTGAAATTAGACACCTGCTGGTGCCCTGTGCCAGCTGACTCAGGTTAATGGGCTAGGGCTAAGGGGCTGTTAAATGGCAGTGTAGACATTCAGGCTTGGGCTAGAGACCAGGTTCTAGGACCCTGTGAGGTGGGAGGTTCCCAGAGCTCAGGCTTCAGTATGACCCTGAAGGTCTACACTGCAATTAAACAGCCCCTTCACCCAAGCCTCCTGAGCCTGAGTCAATTGGCATGGGCCAGCTGTGGGTGCTAATTGCAGTGTAGACATACCCTTTGACTCCAGTAGGAGCTGAGGGTGTTTAGTACCTCTAAGGCTGGGGCACCATTGGCCAGATTCTCATAACAGCTCAGTACCCAGAAATCATCCTTCTTCTCAGTGTGGGAGGGGGAGGGAATTCTCCTTTGTTCTTGTGCTGTAGTAAGAACTGTATTGGAATTGCAAGCTGTCACTTTAGGAGTTGAGGGTTTCTAGGTCCTGTTAGCAGGCCAGAAGGCTCTGTAGCAAAGCATGTGAGCAGAATCAGGGTTTGTCTACAGGAACAGTTAGTTTGTGGCAAACTGGGGTGTAAATCTGCCTCACACTAGCCTGCCACACACTAACTGTCCATGTGGACCCTGCTACATGCACTAACAACTCCATAGTGAGCTTTGATCTGTTCCACTTTGAAACAAGAACAGATCAAGGTCCACCAGGGAACTTTTAGTGCAGTGCAGCAGGGTGCACACAGCCAGTTACGGCATAGCAAGCTAGTGCGATGTGGATTTACACCCCAGCCAGCCTAACTGTGCCTATAGACAAGCTGACATAAAGCAAGTTGGGGTGAGTTGGGCCCACTGCCTTAGGGAGCAGCCCCTGTTGTGTATTTGGTTGTTTGTGGTAATAGAACCTTGTTGTTGCTATGGCAACTGAGTTAGATTATTAGGGGATAGCCCAACCAGTTTTGTCTGGTTTTTGGTTAGTTCAGTGTGTGGCAATAAATGGCTGCTCCAGGGTTTACAGCTCTTTGTGTCTCCAGTGATTTCTTCCTAAAACTGTTGTCCCCAAGGATACAACAATGTGGTGACGAGGATGGAATGTCTGTGCTGCCCCAGCAACAGAAGGAAGCAGAAGTCAAGGTACAAAAAACCCCATTTTTGCTGCTGGAATGGGGTGAGAACTGGCTTGTTTGCACTAACTGTGCAACCTGAAACTAAAACCATGGATACACTTACGGGGCCGCTGGAACCTTTTGAGGAGACTATAGAGCAATGGCCTGTATATACTGAGCGTTTTGAACTTTTTGTTATTATAAATGACATTACAGAAGAGAAGAAGGTACCAATGTTCTTAAATGTTGTAGGGGCTAAAACCTACTCCCTGCTACGCAGCTTACTACACCCTGTTAAGCCAGTGACTAAATCTTACAGTGACATTGTGGAAATCCTGGGGTCCCATTTTTCTCCAAAACCACTGGTAATTGCTGAAAGATATAGGTTCCACAAAAGAGACCAGAAAGAAGATGAAACAGTTGTACAATTTGTAGCAACTTTGAAAAAGCTAGCAGAACACTGTGAATATAAGGAGATATTAAAAGATGCTCTATGTGACAGGTTAGTGTGTGGCCTGCACAGTGAAGCTATACGGAAGCACCTGTTGGCAGAGGCTCAGCTTACCTTACAGAAGGCTGTTGATGTTGTGGTCTCCATGGAACTGGCAACAAAGGAGGTGCAATACATTGGTGAATCCTTTTGGGTGCATAAGGTGTCACAAGAACCAACCCACAAAACTGTGGAGTCAGGAATATTACCGCTGTGGTAAGCCAGGTCACCATGCATCAGAATGCTGGTGTAAGGACCTGGTGTGTTGACACTGTGGCAAAAAGGGACACATTCACTGAGTGTGCCTGTAAACAAAAAGAGGCCTGTGATCTGGCTGACCAAAAAGGGAAATCTGCATACCCTAGAACAGACCCAGGATGACCAAGGAGACACCTCATCACAAGAAGAAGAGCCATTCCACGTTTTGTCTTTGGCAGTGGGCTCATATGAATACTGGGTAACCCCACTGTTGGATGGCAAACCTATACTCATGGAGCTGGACACCAGTGCAGCCGTCTCGCTGGTCTCCGAGACTGTGTTAAAGAAAAGCTACAGCATCTTCCACTTAAGGCAACAAAAACTGTTCTGAAGATGTATACGGGAGAAGCTGCGCCCATGTTGGGCGCTACTGATGTTAAGGTGGAGCTCAATGGACAGACTGCTAAATTGCCACTTAATGGATAGGTCTTGGCTTAGGAAGATCCAGCTGAACTGGGCAGAAGTGCGCTGAATGACTACAGAAGAAACTAGTCTGCCTGCTATACTAAGGAAACATGCTGCTGTTTTTGAAGAGGATCTGGGAAGTATGAAGGGAATCACTGTGACATTGAACATTAAACCTGACAGTCAACCAAAAGATCTGAAAGCCAGAACTGTGTCATATGCCATCAGGCCGAAGGTTTAAGTGGACCTAGAGCACCTGGTCAAAAATGGAGTCCTAATACCAGTTACCCATAGCTCATGAGCAACTCCTATCGTTCTAATAGTGAAGAAGACTCCCTCTGGATTTGTGGTGATTTTAAAGTCACTGTCAACCCAGTGTTGTGTGCAGAGCAATACCCGCAACAATGACCTCTTTGCAGGCCTGGCTGGGGGACAAAAGTTCAGTAAGATTGATCTGAGTCAAGCCTATTTACAGATGCACATCGATGAAAAGTCCCAAGAGCTGTTGACTATTTTGACACATAAGGGACTTTATCAATACTGTCACCTACCCTTCGGAATAATGTCTGCTCCCTCCCTGTTCCAGGGGGCTATGGACCAGATCTTGTGTGGCTTGCCAGGAGTCCAGTGCTATCTGGACGACATCTTGTTCACTGGAAGGAATGAGGAGGATCACCTAAAGAATTTAGAGGCTACCCTGCAAAGACTGGAAGAGTATGGCCTATGAGTACGCAAAGAATTATTCCAGCCCTCTGTTGAATATTTGGGACACATCATTGATGCTACGGGTCTTCGTAAGGCCCCTGTAAAAGTTAAGGCTATTGTTGAGGCTCCCCCTCCTCAAAATGTTAGAATCATAGAATATCAGGGTAGGAAGGGAACTCAGGAGGTCATCTAGTCCAACCCCCTGCTCAAAGCAGGACCAATTCTCAACTAAATCATCCCAGCCAGGGCTTTGTCTAGCCTGATCTTAAAAACCACTAAGGAAGGAGATTCCACCACCTCCCTAGGTAACCCATTCCAGTACTTCACCATTCTCTGAGTGAAAAAGTTTGTCCTAACATCCAACCTAAACCTCCCCCACTGCAACTTGAGACCATTACTCTTGTTCTGTCATCAGGTACCACTGAGAACAGTCTAGATCCATCCTCTTTGGAACCTCCTTTCAGGTAGTTGAAAGCAGCTATTAAATCTCCCCTCATTCTTCTCTTCTGCAGACTAAACAATCCCAGTCCCCTCAGCCTCTCCTTATAAGTCATGTGCTTCAGCCCCCTAATCATTTTTGTTGCCATCTGCTGGACTCTTTCCAATTTTTCCACATCCTCCTTGTAGTGTGGGGCCCAAAACTGGACACAGTACGCTAGATGAGGTCTCACCAATGTCGAATAGAGGGGAATGATCGCATCCCTCGATCTGCTGGCAATGCCCCTACTTATAGAGCCCAAAATGCCGTTAGCCTTCTTGGCAACAAGGGCACCCTGTTGACTCATATCCAGCTTCTCGTCCACTGTAAACCCTAGGTCCTTTTCTGCAGAACTGCTTCCTAGCCATTTGGTCCCTAGTCTGAAATAGTGAATGGGATTCTTCCGTCCTAAGTGCAGGGCTCTGCACTTGTCCTTGTTGAACCTCATCAGGTTTCTTTTGGCCCAGTCCTCTAATGTGTCTAGGACCCTCTGTATCCTATCCCTAACCTCCAGCATATCTACCACTCCTCCCAGTTTAGTGGCATTTGCAAACTTCCTGAGAGTGCAGTCCACGCCATCCTCCCGACCATTAATGAAGATATTGAACAAAACCGGCCCTTGGGGCACTCCACTTGAAACCGGCTGCCAACTAGACATGGAGCTGTTGATCACTACCCGTTGAGCCCGATGATCTAGCCAGCTTTCTATCCACCTTATAGTCCAACCATCCAGCCCATACTTTAACTTGCTGGCAAGAATACTGTGGGAGACCGTATCAAAAGCTTTGCTAAAGTCAAGGAATAACACATCCACTGCTTTCCCCTCATCCACAGAGCCAGGTATCACCTCATAGAAGGCAATTAGGTTAGTCAGACATGACTTGCCCTTGGTGAATCCGTGCTGACTGTTCCTGATCACTTTCCTCTCCTCTAAGTGCTTCAGAATTGATTCCTTGAGGACCTGCTGCATGATTTTTCCAGGGACTGAGGTGAGGCTGACTGGCCTGTAGTTCCCCGGATCGTCCTTCTTCCCTTTTTTAAAGATGGGCACTACATTAGCCTTTTTCCAGTCATCCGGGACTCTCCCGATCCCCATGAGTTTTCAAAGATAATGGCCAATGGCTCTGCAATCATATCTGCCAACTCCTTTAGCAGCGCATTCGGCCCCATGGACTTGTGCTCGTCCAGTTTTTCTAAATAGTCCCGAACCACTTCTTTCTCCACAGAGCGCTGGTCACCTTCTCCCCACACTGTGCTGCCCAGTGCAGCAGTCTGGGAGCTGACCTTGTTTGTGAAGACAGAGGTAAAAAATCATTGAGTACATTAGCTTTTTCCACATCCTCTGTCACTAGTTTGCCTCCCTCATTCAGTAAGGGGCCCAAGCTTTCCTTGACTTCCTTTTTGTTGCTCACATACCTGAAGAAACCCTTCTTGTTACTCTTAACATCTCTAGCTAGCTGCAACTCCAAGTGTGATTTGGCCTTCCTGATTTCGCTCCTGCATGCCTGAGCAATATTTTTATACTCCTTTCTGGTCATTTGTCCAATCTTCCACTTCTTATAAGCTTCTTTTTTGCGTTTAAGATCAGCAAGGATTTCACTGTTAAGCCAAGCTGGTCGTCTGCCACATTTACTATTCTTCCTACACATCGGGATGTTTTTTTCCTGCAACCTCAATAAGGATTCTTCAAAATACAGCCAGCTTTCCTGGACTCCTTTCCCCCTCATGTTATTTTACCAGGGGATCCTGCCCATCAGCTCCCTGAGGGAGTCAAAGTCTGCTTTTCTGAAATTCAGAGTCCGTATTCTGCTGCTCTCCTTTTTTCCTTGTGTCAGGATCCTGAACTTGACTATGTTATAGTCACTGCCTCCCAGGTTCCCATCCACTTTTGCTTCCCCTTCTAACTCTTCTCTGTTTGTGAGCAGCAGGTCAAGAAGAGCTCTGTCCCTAGTTGATTCCTCCAGCACTTGGCCAGCTTCACTCATTTCTAGGACTATTGAACTATTATGGAAAGTTCAACTCAGTTAGCCACACTGCTAAAACCACTTCATGAGCTCCTGGGGCACAACAAGGCCTGGAAGTGGACTGAAGCCTGTGATGTTGCATTTAACAAAGCTAAGGATGCACTGCTAAATTCTGAAGTTCTGATGCACTTTGATCCATCCTTACCCCTACAGTTGGCCTGCAATGCATCCCGTTATGGTGTGGGAGCAGTCGTGTCACACATTATGTCTTTGGGAGAAGAGAGACCTATTGCTTTTGCTTCACACACTCTAAGCAAAGCAGAAACTAACTATGCCCAAATCAAATATGAGACATTGGGAATAATTTTCAGAATTTGGAAGTTTCCTCAGTACCTGTTCAGATGGAAGTTTACTCCTCTCATAGACCATCAGCCTCTGACTTCAATTTTTGGACCCCACTCAGGCATTCTCCCATTAGCTGCCAGTCATATGCAAAATTGGGCATGGTTGCTTTCCACGCACACATATGAAATCAAATATCGGAAATCCACTCTGCATGGCAATGCAGATGGTCTCTCAAGGCTGCCTTTGCCAGTCAAACGTCAAGATATTGCCCAGAAGGAAATCTTTTACTTTGAACAGGTAGAGAATACACCCATCACCGCTACTCAGGTAAAGAAGGCAACTTGAGTTGACCCAGTATCGTCCCAAGTTATGGATCTGGTGCTGCATGGAATATCTCGATGAACCTCTCCAGTGTCACCTGACCTTGTTACCTACATGTCCAGAAGGAAAGAGTTATTGATCCAATCTGGTTGTTTGTTGTGGGGGAGACGTGTCATTATCCCACCACCACTGAGATCACAGATATTAGAACAGCTACATTCCAGTCACTGTGGAATAGTGTGCATGAAGAGCATTGCACAAAGCTATTTTTGGTGGCCTGGATTGGACAGTGCTATTGAAGAGAAGGCAAGAGCTTGTATTTCATGTCAGGGTGTGAGGAATCCACCCCAGTGGGCACCCCTACACCCATGGGACTAGCCTGAAAACCCATGGAAACTTATTCACGTTGACTTCGCTGGCCCACTTGAAGGAAGCATGTTCTTGGTTGTGATAGATGCCCTTTCTAAATGGCCAGAAGTCTCTATAATGCAGTCCACTACTGCAGAGAGTACTATCCAAAAGCTTCATGGACTCTTTAGTCATTTCGGTCTGACAGAACAACTTGTGAGCGACAACGGACCGCAGTTCATCTCTCAGGAGTTTCAAAATTTTATGAAACCAAATGGAATACATCAAATCACTTCAGCACCATATCATCCATCCACCAATGGATTAGCTCAGTGGTCCCCAACTCGGTGCCCGCGGGCTCCATGGCACCCCAGGAGCGTCCTGGCCCCCAGGAGAGCACCCGCCGGCATTTTGACAGGGATGCCTCTCCAGGACGCTGCTTGCCATTAACAAGTGATGTCAGCAAGAGGCGTCACCCCCGAATTTCGGCGGGGATGCCTCTGACTGACGGTGCTTGTCGTCGACAAGTGACATCATCGAGAGGCATCGCTCCCGAATTTCGCCAGCGATGCCTCTCGCTGACGCCGCTTGCCGTTGACAAATGACATCATTGAGAGGTGACGCCCCCGAATTTCGGCGGGGATGACTCTCGATGATGTCGCTTGTCGATGGCAAGCGGCGTCATCGAGAGGCGTCGCCCCTAAAATGCTGCCAAAATTTGGCGGCATTTCGGCTGGTGCTCCACCGCTGCAGTGGTCCTTCGGCTGGCGCCCACCAACAAAAAAGGTTGGGGACCACTGGATTAGCTGAAAGATTTGTGCAGACAATGAAACAAGCTTTGAAATCGGTAGGAGGACAATTATCCATTCAAAAGCATCTGGACACCTTCTTACTATTCTCCAGAAACACACTTCATGCTACAACCAAGGCATCCCTGGCCTTTCTAATGATGGGATGACAGCTGCGCACTTGCTTTGATCTGCTGAAACCTTCTGAACCCCAACCAACTGTGCAACATCAGCAGGAGGATCAAGTCATCAGGAATGCACCCAGAGCAAAAGACCGAACCTTTAGCCCGGGACAGCCGGTTTTGGCTCAGAATTATACCTCTGGAGATAAATGAGTCCCTGCCACTGTTATCATCACTCAAACAGGGCTTGTTTCCTACACAGTCCAGACTGCAGGGGATCTCACCTGGCAGCGACATGTAGATCAGCTGCTGCCAGGTCATACCAGTCCTCAGGACACGTCTTCAGTTGAGTTGCCTGACTTCACCACTTCCGTTGAGACACCGAATCAAGTCACCTGTTCCTGACTTTTCTCCCTCCATTACTGCCAGAGGCAGAGATACCCCCCTGCCCAGAACGAGCTGATACCACATCCTCACCCATTCACCCTATGAACCCTGAGCCCATTGTCAGGCCTGCGCCCAAGACACTTTTGAGTGCAACAACACCAGAAGTCTTGCTGTAATCCACCTAGAGACAGAAGGCCTCCTCATCGGCTGGATCTTTAGCTAGGGCAAACCCACGGTTACGGGGCAAAATAATCCCCAGGGTTTAGCCAGGAATGGAGGCAGTCTACCCTTCTTCTCTAGTTTAGTGTTTGTTTTGGTTAGGGGATGTTTTCATTAAGGGGGGAGGAATATGTTGTGTATTTGGTTGTCGTGGTAATAGAACCTTGTTGTTACTATGGCAGTGTGTGGCAATAAATGGCTGCTCTTAAAGGTTACAGCTGTCTGTGTCTCCAATGATTTCTTCCTATAACTGTTGCCCCCAAGGATACAACAGCCCCCCTCTCCTATTTTAAAGTTTCTTGTGTGTTAAGGTTCTGGATTCTAAGACATAAAGTTGTGTTATGCTGCAACCTTCCAGCAGGAGTATTTATGTCTGTGTCTAATTGTTCTCTCTGTGTGTGACCACAGTTCTCAGCAGGGGTGGGGAAGGGAATTCTCCTTTGTTCTCAGTGAGAGCTGCTGGGTGCTTAGTATTTATGAAAATCTGGCTAATGAAGTCATTTTTCCTAAATAGCAGAAGAGAGCCCTAGATATGGTCTGAGTATTGCTGCTTAGAATACATTTGAAAATACCAGCAATAAAAGTTGAGACCCAAAATTGGCTGAAACAAATTTTTACCTAGGAGCATCTTAATTTTTAGAATAAAAGGTTGCGATTTTATGTATTATTATCTACCAGATAACTTCGTTAATACTGAGTGAATATTTCACTGTAATAGTAATAGTAAGAAAGTTGTATTTGTAAAGCACTATTCATCTGAGGTCTCACAGTGCTGCACTGATGGTTAGTCTATGATATGTCCAGTATTACCTAATTGTTATGTTCACAGCACACACAGAGAGAGTTGAAACCACACATAAACACTTTTCCCAAAAGGCTGCAATGTAGCACTGCTTTATTTCTAAGAATCCAGAACTCTAACATGCCACAGCCAAATACAGAGAGAGACAAAGCAGGCTGCTCCCTAAGGCAGCGGGGCAGAACCAAACCCACTCGGCTCTAGGCTGGCTCTTTGCAGACGGACTGCAGAGGACCCAGATGCACACTCCCAAAAGAGCTCTTTAGCCTGCAAGCAGGACCAGGAATCCCCTCAGGATTTCAAGTGTCAGCTTGTAATTTTTACACAGTTTTCAATATAGACCACTAATCACTTAGCAAAGGGCCCTCTAGTCAGCCATTTCCCCAAGGCCCAGGGAAGAGGACTCTGGAGGAATTTTTACTCTGAATCTATAGGCTCAAGTTTTGTTTTTATTAAAATCCTCCATTAACATATTTTGGGCCAGACTCTCCTATGAAGCTGAACCCCAATCTGTAGCCTTGGGATCACTTAGAGCAACCTAGGGACTTCTTGAGCTTATGCCAGTGGGGGATAGGTGTAGCGTAATGGAGCTGCACCCTACATCCTCCCTATCCCCAACACACCCCCTCCCATTAATTAACCATGTTCAGTAACCAGGCTAAAGCTTGGACTTCCATTGGCTTAATAGTAAAAGCACAAAGCAGTCACATCTCCCTGTGTATTTCCCTGTGAGAGTCTTGTAAATAGGCACCACTGTCACAGTGTCCTGCCTTCATTCTGCACATGTTTGCACCCTAGTCAATGGCACTTTCTCTTGCAGAGCTGTTTTTCCCACGAGGCAATCCCTGGACGGTGGCTCTGGGGGTGATCCTGCCTCTCCTGGCTGTTCTCATGGCCCTGGCCAGCTACTGCTTCTGGAGGCAGCACAGAGCGAAAGGTGATGTAATGAGAGGGGTGAGGGGAACATGGTGAGAGACAGACAGGGATTTAAAAACCAAACCAAAAGTAAAGAGACAGGGATTAAGGGGCTTTGATTCAGTGTTCGGAGGAGTTTCAGGCAGTGAGAGCTGGGCTGAGGGTGAAGAGGGAGCTGAAGAAATTATGCTCATGTTTGAACCAAGAATTGTCAAGTGGTTTCAGCCTTTCAGACTCAGGCCAGGTCTACACGACGCGCGAAAATCGATTTTAGATACGCAATTTCAGCTACGAGAATAGCGTAGCTGAAATCGATTATCTAAAATCGATCTACTCACCCGTCTTCACCGCGCGGGATCGATGTGCGCTGCTCGCCATGTCGATTCCGGAACTCCGTTGGTTTTGGTGGAGTTCCAGAATCGATGTAAGCGCGCTCAGGGATCGATATATCGCGTCTAGATGAGACGCGATATATCGATCCCCGAGCAATCGATTGTAACGCGCCAATACGGCGCGTCGTATAGACGTGGCCTCACACATGTAATTGGGATCCTGGAGTGAGATCTGAACTGTTCCCTGAGGATCTGCATGGCTCAGTTTGAAACACTCATATGGGGCTCAATGAGCTGGGCTGAAAGCACCGACATACGGAACTTGGCTGCTTGAAAGAAAAACAGAACTCAAAGTAGAAGAGAGGGATTTGTTAGGGCCCAACTCTGCCCCCCATCTGTGCTTCTGAGTAGGAGCTGTGGATGGGCAAAGCAGTGGCTGTGCAAATGGAAAGGTTAGAACTTATCTACACTAAGGGTACGTCTAGACTACCTGCCGTATCGGCAGGTAGCGATCGATTTCTCGGGGATCGATGTATCGCATCTCATCTAGACGCGATATATTGATCCCCGAAAGCGCTCCCGTTGACTCCAGAACTCCACCAGCGCAAACGGCGGTAGCAGAGTCGATATGGGGGCTGCGGACATTGATCCCGTGCCGTGAGGATGAGAGATAAACCGATCTAAGATACTTTGACTTCAGCTATGCTATTCACGTAGCTGAAGTTGCGTATCTTAGATCGAACCCCCCCAATAGTGTAGACCAGCCCTCAGATTTGCTCTGCATGCAGAACTGCCCTTCAGTGACCTATGTGTTTATAGAGATGCTGGAATTTTCACAGCTGCCTAAGGGGTCTGAATGCCCAATTTTAGTTTAAATTAATGGATACTGAGTGTGCAAATCCCCAAGGCAGCTGTGAAAGTCCCACCCAGAGGGTTTTCTCACCTGAAGGGCTGTGAAAATTATGTAGAAATGTACCAGTGTTGGAAGAATTGGGAAGGGGAAATGTCTGTTACAATGATTTCCCAGTGGGGACGGAAGCGGGTAATGGAGAGAAGCAGAAAGGAGCTTTATACTTGCAAAAGCTGGAACTGGATACTGCACCTTTAGAACTGTCACCTTCAGCACCAGGTGTGAATTGGTTTAGTTAGTGGCAGGGACGGGTCCAGACACCAGCACGCCAAGCGCGTGCCTGGGGTGGCAAGCCACGGGGAGCGCTCTGCCGGTTGCCGCAAGTGCGACAGGCAGGTTGCCTTCGGCGGCATGCCTGCAGAGGGTCCGCTGGTGGACCTCCTGCAGGCGTGCTGCCGAAGCCGCAGGGCCGGGGACCTCTCGCAGGCATGCCGCCAAAGGCAGCCTGCCTGCCGTGCTTGGGGTGGCAAAATACCTAGAGTCACCCCTGGTTAGTGGCTTTAGTTAACAGATACATTATGTGGGTTGAGTACACATTTAGGTGACAGGGATACACTCATTTTGAGTTATATGTAAAAGTCATGTATATGCCCAGAGAGAGAGAGAGCGAACTCTGTTGGGCTCATTTTGAATTATTGAACAATCAGAACAATTAACTGCCACTGCCTTGTTCCTGGCGCCTTTCAGAAAATTCTCTGCACCAGCTGCACTAGTGAGCTGTGGCTAGGATGCTGTAATAACGTAAACACACTAAGGATTTGCACAGCTGGTCTGAGATGCTGCTTACACTCAGGGCCGGCTCTAGGTTTTTTGCCGCCCCAAGCAAAAAAAATTTTGGCTGCCCCCTCATCTCAGCCCTGGGCTCCCCCCGTACCCCCCTGCTGCCCCAGCCCTGGGCTCTTCCCACCACACACACACACCCTGGGCTCCCCCCTTCCCCCCCACCAGTGCCCCCCACCCCGCTGCCACCTCAGCCCTGGGCTCCCCTCTTCCCCCCCACCAGTGCGCCCCACACACACCTCCTGCTGCCCCAGCCCTGGGCTCTCTCCTCCCCTCACCTGCACCCTCCTTCCGCTGCAGCCCTGGGTCACTGGTAACTCACTCCCAGGGCAGGTCATTCAGCAGGAATTTTGGATGTGCACAACACAGACAGGATTAGTTGTGAGACAGGATGGTTACAGAACTGCAGTAAAGTGGAACAATTTTCAGCTTGTGTGATTGGAGGATATCTGGATGCATATTATAAGGCTGTCCTCCATAAATGAGGAAAAGTTGAGGTGCCTTTATTATTCTTTTGTTCCATTCTTCCTTTCTATAGGGAATTTGCCAATGCAATATCACTGTTTTCCTTTTAAACAAACAAACAAACAAAAAAAAGGCAATGGCTGTTGAAAATAGCAATTCCAGTCCTAATAACCACTGGGAAGCATTTCTTGCTCAATTTTATCCTACTTTTTCTACAGCAAGTTACAGTGGATCAGTATATTTGATTTGGGAGAAATGAAGTAACAGCTACCCAAACTGAGCTTGAGCACTCCTGAAATTTGAGGTGTTCAAATCTGGAAGGCAGGTGCTTGCGGGGGGCAGGGCCTGTGGCTCCATGGGGGAGCATGGCAGCATGTATGCAGCAGCATGTCTGGTGCTGCGCGGAGCCAGACACGCTGGTCTGAGTAGCACGGTAAGGGGGCTGGGGGATTGGAGAAGGGGTAGGGGGTTCCGTGGGGGGGCAGTCAAGGGACAGAGAGCAGGGGTGATTGGATGGGGCAGAAGTTCAGGAGGGGCAGTCAAGGGCAGGGAGAAGGGAGGGTTAGACAGGTCAGGAGTTTGGGGGGACAGGCAGTGGTTGGATAGGCATGGGAGTCCCAGGGATTTGTCAGGGGACAGGTAGGGAGTGGGGTCTCAGGGGGAAGTTGGGGACAAGTTGGGGTCTCAGGAGGGAGCAGCTGGGGACAAGGAGAAGGGAGGCTTAGATAGGGGGTGGGGTTCCAAGGGGCAGTTAGGGGCAGGGGTCCCGGCAGGGGGTGATCAGGTGACAGGGAGCAGTGGGAGGTTGGATGGGTTGGGGTTTCTGTTGGAGGGAGTGGATGGTGGCAGGGTGGGGCTACCCTCCCGCTCCGTGTCCTGTTTTTTGAATGTTAAAATATGGTCTCCCTACCATCCACAGTCCAACTCTCCATCACAGCATGCTGCTGCATGAGGTCCCCCTCCTTCCTTTCCAGTTTGTAGTGACCAAGGGAATGCTGGGAAAAGTAGTTCTTTCCCTGCTCCAGGGCTGGCTCTATAGGCAGGGAGCTAACCAAGGAACTACAGCTCCCAGAGCCCCCTGTTGGCTCTTAGTTCCCATGCTGGATCCCTGTGGGTTGCCGCCCCTGCAAATGGGCTGCCCCAAGCAGGTGCTTGCTTTGCTGGTGCCTAGAGCCGCCCCTGCTCACACTGGGCACAAGATGGTCTCACTCAGGTTGTTCTCAGCAGTGACTGACAGACATGACGCTACCTCCATTTCCAGCAGTGTTGGTACTCCAGGGCTGACACATCAAGGGGATGAGCTCCCAGTGGGAAAGAGGCGACTCCTGTAGGGGCCCATCCACACCCCACTCCTTGGCTCATGCTGACCTGAGCACCCAGCTAAAGAAAGGCATCTCCACCCTGTTCTTAGCTGGGACACTCAGGCCCTAGGGGAAGCTCTTCCCATGTATCACTAAGACCAGGGGACAGGCACCTGCCACAAGGTCAGGATTTGGCCTAGAATGTAGCCAATCAGACCCCATCCCTTTCCCAGCCCAAGTCAGTGCCCCATTCCATCGCTCACTTCCATCCTCCATCTCCACAGTCAGGAGCTGGGGGGAGGCGGGGGGGGAAGCTGGGGCTGTTCAGGGGATGGGCCAGAGGGGAACAGACAAGGAACTGGACAAAAAAAGAGACCTTCTCCTCCTCAATAGCCGGATTAGACCAGATTGTGGCAGGGCCCAGGCAGTGGGGTTGCTGGCTGCAGATTGAGATAGATCTGTTTGTGTGTCCTGTTTGTCTGTCTGCCTCACTTTCACAGTTACAGCACAATTACGTTAATAGCAGGAACTGTGCCTTAAACATGATGGTGAAATCTCACCTCTTGCCCTTTTCTCCCTCTAGAAACTCTGCGATTGGATAAGGAGAGCGAGAAAGGTCAGTGTCTGGGCCCATCACATTAATTGGCAGTAGAGTTATCCCCATAAATACAACAGGGTGAAATCTGGCCAGCCATAATTAATCATTGGATCAATTGGAACAATTTACTGAGGGTCATCGGTGGTGGATGAAGCCCCCCTTTGGGGAAGCTAGCCCCAGCTCCGTCTCTTTCACCCATGCCCTCCTCCTGCAGCCAGAGCCCTGAGACCCCCTGTCCCTCCCCCACACCTGGAGGAGTCCCAAGGATCCCCTCCCTCAGGTGGAGGAGCCCCAGGCCAGCTGAAGCCCCAAGCCTTCCCCTCCCACATGCTCAGAGCTGCCCTGGGTCAGCTGCGGCTGTGCTGTACTTCCCCTTCCCAGATTCCAAGCTGCCTGTGGAAAACCATCTCTCAGGTCTGGAAGATGCTTTTGCTATGCCCCCTGCAGGTTCCAGGGTGGCTGAGGAGGTGGAATGTGCTACTCATCTTCCTGGGTTCCTCAGTAATCTCCAGTCCAGGGAAATTACCGATGAACCCAAGAAGCTGAATAGCACATACCACCTTCTCAGCCACCCCAGAACCTGCATGGGGCCTAATAAATGAAAAACTTCCCCCAAAAACCCCACAAACAGAGGTCTGGTGGCTGCAGCAGTGGTAGGGGAGGCTGAGCCTCTCCTAGCCTATGATACCCATCGCCCATGCCAAGGGTCATGGTGGATTCTCTGGCACTGGCAGTTTTTAATCAAGATTGGGTGTTTTTCTAAATGATCTGCTGTAGGAATTATTGTGGGGAAACCAAATGGCTTGTGTTATGCAGGGATCAGACTAGGTGATCACAATGGTCCTTCTGGCCTTAGAATCTGTGAATTGATGAATCACCTCTCATCTTATTCTCTCTCTAGAGACCCTGCTTTCTGAATGGGAGGGAGAGAAAGGTCAGTATCTGTTACAATATTAGGTCTATTCTCAAAAATACGACAGGGGGAAGTCTCACCTCTCCCTCTTTTCTCCCTCTAGAGGCTCTGCAATCTGAGATGGAGAGACAGAAAGGTCAGTGTCTGGGATCAGTGGGATCCGACTGATTTTAAATCTAACCTTAGTTCTGTATTTCCTGAGTTTAGAACACTTGGTTTGGGGATAATGACAAACTCCCTGTAATGTGCTTTACCCTTAAATTACAAATACGTCCTCTCCACCTTAACCCTCACTAATCATAGAATTGTAGGACTGGAAGGAACCTTGAGAGATCAGTTAGGCCAGTCTCCTGCACTCATGGCAGGACTAAGTATTATCTAGACCAGAGGTGGGCAAACTTTTTGGCCTGAGGGCCCCATTGGGGTGTGAAACTGTATGGAGGCCTGGGTAGGGAAGGCTGTGCCTCCCCAAACAGCCTGGTCCCTGCTCCCTAACTACCCCCTCTCACTTTCCACCCCCTGACTGCCCCCCTCAGAAACCCTGACCTATCTAACCCCCCCTGCTCCTTGTTTCCTTACCGTCCCCTCCCAGGACCCCCTGCCCTAACCCTCCCCCAGGATGCCACCTGCTATCCAATCCCCCCTGCTCCCTGTCCCCTGACTGTCCCCCGGCCCTTATCCACCCCCCAGCTCCCCAACAGGCTCCCTGAGACTTCCCACTCTATCCAACCCCCCCGTTCCCCGACCCCTGACCGCCCCGCCCCAGAACCTCCACCTCATCCAACCACTTCCTGTCCCCTGACTGCTCCCAGGACCCCCTACCCAACCCCTTACCATGCCGCTCAACGCGGCAGGAGCTCACAGTCCCGCTGCCCATGCCATGGCATGGCTGCAGGGGTGGGGGACAGCAGGGGAGGGGTGGGGGGCTAGCCTCCCTGGCTGGGAGCTCAAGGGCTGGGTAGAATGGTCCCACAGACTGGATGTGACCCGCAGACCATAGTTTGCCCACCTCTGGTCTAGACCATCTCTGGCGGGTTTCCTCTAACCTGCTCTCATGATGGAGATTCCACAACCTCCCTCAGCTTTTATCTCAGAATCGCATTATAGTCCCAATTTACAAAGAGCCTTAGACACCTAAAATCCAGCCACCATTTTAGACACCATGATCCACAACCGTCCGCTTGGGTGACACCTATCCCTGTAGGCGCCTAAATTCACTCCGGACATAAATCTCTGTGTAAGTTCTCACACTGTTTAAGCTTCTGCCTCTGGACATGAAGAGTGCACTGCTGCCTCACTCTAGATGTTTGGGCAACTATCTCCCACCTGGGCCGCTGGCAACACATAAATTCGGGGGAGGAGCATCTAGCTCACCTGTAGGCCCTGATCCAGTAGACGTGCACAGAGGCCACCCAGGACTGAGGTGAGAGACGGGAAGGAGAAGAACCTTCCTCCTGGGCAGTGCGTGAACCACCCCTCTGCCCCCTGCCCCTCTCCTCGAGCCCCTGCCTGAGCTCTGAGCTCCCCATCAAGGCTGCTGCCCTCCCAGTGTCCCCAGCCCCCATGCCTAGCAGCAGCTGCCAGAGGGGTGTGCCAGTCACTTTTTGGAGCTGTCCAAGGAAAGCACTGACCCCCTGGCTCCCTGCACCCCAGCCCCCTGCCCCAGCTCAGAGCCAGCACCCCGCACCCAAACTCCCTCCCAGAGCCTGCACCCCAACCCCTGCCCCAGCCCAAAGCCCACACCCTCTCCCGCACCCAAACTCCCTTCCAGAGCCTGCATCCCAGCCCCTGCCCCAGCCCAGAGCCCAAACCATCTCCAGCATCCAAACTCTCTCCCAGAGCCCGACATACCACATCTCCTGCACCCAAACTCCCTCCCAAAGCCTGCCCGGCTCCCGGACCCCAATCCCCTGCCCCTGCCTGGTGACAGTGAGTGAGGGTGGGGGAGAGTGAGTGATAGAGGGACGGAGCTGGAGTGAGCAGGGAGCAGGGCCTCAGAGAAGGGGCGGGGCAGGGAGCATGGCAATGGTCTTTGAGTTTGTGTCATTAGACAATTGGCATCGCTACCAGATGGGCATGTGGCAACCCTGGCCATACTGGAAGAGTACGCCCAGCAGCACAGCTGGCAGCACTGCCCAAGTGTCAGGCGGACTGTGTCTGCATGAGCGCAGCTTGTGAATGCCTGGGGGCCCATTGACTGTTCTGCCTTGGGGCCTGGAATTGCTGTCAGCGACCTGACCACTCCTATCTCCATTAAATCCTCACCTTTCACAGCTCCCTCCTCTCCCAGTTCTCCTCCTGCCTCGCTAATCACTGTCGGTATCTGTTCTGTTGGGTTGGTCTCTTCCTGTCTCCCTCTTTCACAGCACATCCCCCAAAGCCCAGTGCTAGTCCCTAGTGGTTCTTATGGACACTCGTGGCATCAGATACCACCTCTATGCCAGTGACTCTCAAACTCTTGCTCTGCTAAAGATTGATTCCAGGCATCTCATCCCACATCTCAGCCTGTCTGACATCTCTTTGTCGATGTCCAAAGTGCAACTTCAGATCAAAGCTCTTCTGGCCCCTCACAGCCCACCCCACTTTCTAGTTTCTTCATCTGTTTGGATAACATCATAAGCCCTCCCCGAAGCAGGGGGTTATGACAGCTCTCCCTGCCTCCCATCCGACACACTGGGCTGCCCTGAGCTAGATACCAGGATCTCTGCCCTTTCTGTGGGCCAGGAACTGTGGTCCTTAGGTGGGGTGTGAAGCCTGAGCTGGCTGCAGGGAGCCCAGAGCAGAGTTGGAGGCCTGGGGTCTGAGCCCTGCTCAAGGTGTCTCCTTATGGGAGGGGCTGGGGGGTATTTCCCCTGCCCTGGCTGGGAGAACTGCTCCATGATGTAGACCCAGGTCAGGGATTGGGTGAGGGGGAGAACAAAACTGTTCTGTATTTTTGAAATATAGTGTTGACCACCCCACATCTCCATCAGCCCAGTCATTCTAGACATTATCTCTGACTCTGCCTCTCTCTAGGCCCCCATGTCCTGACCTCACCCCAGTCTCCCTGCTCCTGCATGTATAACACGCAGGGCTGCCTCTATGCACCAGCGTTCCAAGCATGTGCTTGGGGCGGCACTTTCCAAGGGGCGGCACTCCAGTCCTCCCACCCCCCATTTTTAATTTTTTTTTTGCTTGGGGCGCAGAAGGCCGGGAGCCGGCCCTGAACCAAGATGTTCCCAGTCAGCTGAGGCTTTCAGGCCGAGCTGGAACTGACACTGCAGTTCTGGCTGCAGTAGCTAGGTGGCGCTCATGGCAGCCTGAGTTGCACAGGCTGGACTGCAGTTCAGGCTGCCCTGAGCATCATCCCCGGAGCTGAGCCCGGGCTGCGGCGGCGAGAGGGGCTCAGCTCGGGGGGATGATGCCCTCCAGCGGCAGGGCAGCCTGAACTGCAGTCCAGCCTGTGTGTGAGGAGCCGGGGAGGGAGGAAGCAGGGCCCGGCATGCAGGGAGGGGAGAGGGGTCTTGCTGTCACCGCTGCTCTGTTCTGAGTCTCCCCAGGGTGGCGCGGCTTTTCCCCGCCGGAGTGGGCTGTGCATGGTGCCGCCAGACTGGGCAGGGAGCGAGGATCCCGGCTCGCGGGCTGACAGGGCGAGTGGCTGGGCAGCCCGAGCTGCCAGGGAACAGCCTCCCCTGGACCCAGCCCGCTGCCCGCCTCCCCCGTGCTGCCTGCCCTGGGCGGGGAGAGGCAGAGCCCAGCTCCGAGCAGGGCAGCGGGGGATACTGCCCTGCCAGGGGACCTACGCAGCTCGGGCACCTGAGGGTCAGTGTCTGTCCTCTCAGCTCTGCATACACAGGGCTGGGGAAGCAGCTGTCAGCGCCTGCCCCTCTCAGCCCTCGCACACCCCATCCTATTCACAGCCCCTCCACTTGTACCTTCCCCCATCGCTCCTTCACCGCACCCCTTCCCCTTGTACACTCCCTTCACCCGCACCTCTCCTCTTGTACCTTCCCCCAGCCCTCTCCTCCCACACCTCCCCCTTCCCCTGTACCTCTTCCCCCGCAACCCTCCTGATACCCCCTCTCCTCCTCCACCCTTCTCTGCGAGTACATCACACCCCGCTTCTCTGCCAGTGTAGAGCCCCCAAGCACCCCCACACCTGCTCCTCTGCCTGAACCCTCTTTACTAGATCCCCATCCCTTTCCGGGTACAAGGTTTGAGGGTTAGTCCCTATGCCTTCCATGTGCATCTGGAGCACTAAAAATGGAGTTGCAGGGGATGGGGGGGTGAGATTTGTACTAAAGTGAAATAAAAATAGGAGAAACTGTTTGATCCCCACTGAAAGTGTAAACGGGGATTGCTGTGGTGAATGAAGAGGTCACGTTTTGGGGGACGGCAGGAGGTGTGGGTGCGGGGGAAGAGAGAGCCTAGGGCTGAGGCGGCAGGGTGGGAGAGGGCACTGGTTTGGGGGGAGAGCCCAGGGTTGGGGAGCAGCCAAAATTTTTTTTGCTTGGGGCAGCAAAAAACCTAGAGCCAGCCCTGATAACACGTCACAGATACAGCCTCTTGTGTCTGTCTCAACAGCCCAGGCTCTCGTTCACCCCATCATCTCACACCTCCACTGCTGTAATCTCCTCCTGCCTGGCCTTAACGCCAGCTGCTTTGCCCCCTCAGCTCCATCCAAAGCACGGCTGCCAGGCTCAGCCCTCAGGCTTGTCTCTCCTGTCACATCCACCACTTAGTTCCACTGAGGCCCCTCCAGCACCGCTCCAGCACAAGCTCCTTGTCTTTGCCTTTAGGCCTCTCAACATTTAGTCCCATCCTGTCTAAGCAATTGGCGCCACCTTCCCTCTTCCAGCGATAGCTGGATCCAGGGGTGGGCCTGCAGGGCCAGTTTTAGGGGTGGATGTGCAGGGCTGGTTCCAGGGGTGGGCGCGCAGGGCCATCATCCCCGGCACCACTTCCAGGGGGAGCTTTATTGCTGCTGAGCTTTTTATTTTATTTTTTCTCCTGGCAGCCTAGGTAGGGTGACCAGATAGTAAATGTGAAGAATCAGGACACTATTTTTTGTGCGGGGTCGGGAAGAATAGTTGCATTTATAAGACAAAGCCCCTAATCTTGGGGTATCTGGTCACTCGTCTGTCTGCTTCTCCCTTAAACACCTCAGTGTTTTCTCCCACTCCCAATCCATATACAGAAAAACATCTCCTCAGTATTTGTAAAGCTGCCTCCTTCTCTCTTCAGTCCCTCCTCCAAACCCAGCCGTGCTGCACCCCCTGGAATCTCTCCTGGCTGGACACATGGTCAGCCAGGCCGAGTCTGTGTGTACAGGACCTAGCACCATGGGGCCTGGCACAGTGTGTGCAGGACCTAGCGCAGAGAAGCCTGGCCCTGAGTGTGTGTCTGTGTGTGTACAGAACCTAGCACAGTGGGGCCCGCCCATGAATGTGTGCACAGCACCTAGCCCTGAGTGTGCATGTGCAAGACCTAGCATGATCAGGCCTGGCCCTCAGTGTGTTGTACAGGACCTAGCACAATCAACCTTGGCCCTCAGTGTGTTGTACAGGTCCTAGCACCATGGGGCCTGGAACTGTGTGTATGTGTACAGGATGTAGCCCAGTGGGTCCCAGCCCTGAGTGTGTGCATACAGGACCTACCACAGTGGGGCCTGGCCCTGCGTGTGTGTGTACAGGACCCAGCTCAGTGGGGCCCAGCTCTGAGTGCGACCTCTGGATGCTACTGGAATGCAAATAACAATGTGCATTGGGGCAGGAGACTGGAGTTATGGCCTGGGGTGGGGCGTAAAGGGGTGTGTGTCTGTGTCTGTGCAGAGGATGGGGGATGAAGAGGGGCAGGTGGGTGAGAGGTTGCAGGGACCAGTGTGGCTCGGCCAGAGACAAGTAATGACATGGAGCCAGGAAGCCCTGCTCTCTGGGCCAGGATTACCTGTCCAGTATCTGAGGTTTATAACACAGTAGATATAACAGATGAGGCAGGGCAGCTTCAGTCCATTCGCCCATAAGAAGCTGGCTCCTGTGCTGTGCTCTGCTTAATGCCTTATGGGCAAATCTTTCAAAACATTCGTATCACTAGTGAGGGAGATGTCTCTTTTAGCTTGACTGTTGCCCATTAAGTTTTGAGAATCAACATTAACTTCTGATGTCGTTGACTTTCCAGCGGAATACGAGGCAGCGAAAGGTGAGGACATTTGTACTAGTTGTGATTATGCTTTAAATTGGAAAAGGAACACTCAGAGCTGTGTGTGCAAAGACATGTTAGCGTAAAACATTCATGTGTTACAGAGACGGGTAACGTACACGACAAGGGGAAATCCAGATATTACCCAGACATAATGGATGGGAAATTTGTGGCATTGAAATATGAATATTAACAGTTTTATTTTTCACAACATTAACCCTTGGAAATACCCTTAAAAAGCAAACAAACAAACGTCACTTACTGACACCGGAGAGACCCTGTAACAAGAACAATGATTCTTTTATACCAATAGGGCCCGGCCCGGTAAGCTCTCCATGGATGTTCTCCTGCACCCCTAGGTCTCCTTGGAGCAGGATTGGGCCCTGTTGGCTTCCACACACACCAGCTGTAGGATCAGGCACGTGGGTCTGATCCCACTGAAGCTGGCAGGAATTGCAGGTGCTCATCACCCCTTGGGGTCACCCAGCATCCTCCAGAGGATGGAGACATTTAGGAAGGAAGAGTTCTTTGAGCTGCAGGCCCAGGTTCTCTGCTGGGCCAGGACCTGCATGGGGTGGGGGCAGTGAGGGAACTAGTTATGGCTCCCTGGTTCTCAGGCTGCGCCAGGGGTTGCTCTAATTCACTCCAGCTGGCCGTGGTCCCTGACAATTGTGATGTTCCCTGCCCTGCCCCAGCACACACACCCCAGCCCCTCCCAGCCCCAACACTCCCCCTACACCAGGATGGTGGGGGGAGGCAGTTGACACAGGAGCCAGATATGCTGCTTTATCCCATCTGGGCTTTCCCTATGGCAGGGGAATTCTCTGATGTCCAGGGCCTGGTTCCAGCCAGTCTGCACATCCCTGCACATAGTGACCGGAGCAGGGCAAAGAACTGGGCCCTTTATCTGCCCTCCCTACTTACATGAGTGATCCCCACAGGTGCGGCCCCATTGATTTCTGGGGGGGAAGGTTTGCAGGATCAGATACAATAAAGGAGAAATCATATCTATTGACTAGGAGCCCAATCCTGCTGTCCTTACTCAGGCAAAATTCTCACTGAAGCCAATGTAATGCACAGTTAGAACTGGGCACTTTTGTTACTGAGAATCTCTCCTGTTGATTCATTTATGTTCTTTTTTCCCTTTTCTTTCCTCTCGTTCCCATGGACCCTCTGGCAGAACTGGGTAAGCTGTTTCTGGTTGTGTGGTTTGTTTTTCACAGCATGTGACTTGCTGAGGCTGCATTTCATTTGTGTAAATTCTCATTTCTGATTATTTCAGGACTCACCAGAGCCCAAGGATACACAGGTAACTAACGCTGATACTGCCGCAGTCACTCTCAGACCCATTCCTCTGGGATACTCGGTCACTGCTCACTGTTCTTACAGCTTTCAATATCTAAGGGGTCGGGCAAAATGTGATTGTCTGCGTGAAACTTTGAGGAGCTTGGTTATGCACCCTCCCCCGCCCCCCAGGTACCTGCTAGGGGCAGGGGCGAGCTGGTGCAAACAGATAATTGGTTAACTGCTCGCTGTTGCTATTTTATAGCCTCTAGTTACGCCATTGTTTATTTCAGTCTTGGCCATTTTTTGGCAGAAACATGCAGCCGATGAGCTTATCCAGCCCTGCTGGATGCAGTGGCAGAGTGTGGGTGGAGGGCAGACGGGCAGCTGGTGGCTCTAGAATGGTTGCTGGGGTGAGGAACAAGGAATTTAAACCTGTCCCCACACTTCGGGCTTCTCAGCATGGGAAAGAGCCCAGAGTAGCTAGTGTGGAATATTCTGCACTTGTATCTTCCAATGGGGATTAACCCAAAGCAGACAAGGGCACTGTTAGCATGGAATCAGAGTGTCCACAAAGGCAGCTAGTGTTGATTAGACATGTAGACAAGTCCTTAACGTTACTTCCAAGCAGAGGTGAAAGTGAGCCAGGGTGCCCTGGTGCAGTGCACTGGTAAGAGATTGGCCGGCTGGGGGCGGGACTCTGGATACTGCCGGCAGGGTAACACTGGGTGGTGATGGGCATGGGGGCCCATCCCTCCCCTTCTGCCCACTCCCCCCCCTTCTATCCTTCTCCCCCACAGTAGCCCACACCACCACCCCCATGACCCCCAGCGCCAGACAGCCGGGGCAGAGGGATGAGGCCCCAGCCCGAGCCAGCACACACACTCCCTAGGTGGTGCTGCCTCAAGCTCCTGGCCTCAGCCCCCTCCCCAAGCAGTGGTTGCCATAGGACAGTACCTGTAAGAAATGTACTTTCATACCTGCTTCCAAGAGAATGAGGAGAAGCCTCCCACCAGGTCCCTTCCCAGGGACCGCAAGCCCTGACTACCCCCTGCTGTGACAAAGTTGTGCCTAGATCTGCTGGTTCCTAGGTCAGCACTTTACCCACAAGAGCGTCCATTCACTACCCCGATAACAGACAGGACACTGGACTGGCCAGGGAGGGGCAGTGACAGGGGAGGGCTTGGGGAGCAGAGCCCCGTAACACCAGGGGACTGTCACAGAGCTTGGGTCTCACGTGCCACCATAGGACATGGACCTTGCACATATGCAGTGTGCTAGTGCCCAGTGCCTGGCTGTGTGAATTAAAGCAGCACAGGAGTGTGGGGGGCAGTCAGAGCTGGGAAGCGGGTGAGAGGAGGGGGTTCTGAGACAGGAAGGAGGAGGCAGCGGTTGGATGATGCTCAGAAGCAGGGAGTTTGTTCGTGGTGTAGGGGGAACTGGTGGGAGAAGGGAACAAAGGGAGGAGGGTGAGTGGGACTGGTAGTGGGGGAGCAGCAGGTGTCAGGTGAGGGGTGGGCAGGGCAGAGCCTGAGGGGTGGAGACAAGGAGTGGAGCCAGTGAAGGAAACAGCAGTGGGTGTGAGGGGGCCTGTAGCCCAATCTAGAGATTCTATATTGATTATACTGATAACTTACGAATTTGTAGTTGTCACTTTGTGGGTTGACCGGTTTTTCTCCCAAGATCAGGAGCAAAGTCACAGACACCCCAACTCAGGAAGGGAGACAGAGATGCTATAGAACGCCCATCAGCACATTCATATACTTAGATAATTTTTTTGCAAAAGAACCTAAAACGTGAGCCATTGTTGTTTATGTGATGGGCCAGAGTGATGAGGAGGAGGAGTTGGTGACAGCGATCAGTTCAGAATGGCAGGGCAAGGCTAGAGTCAGGAAGACCAGATGCTACTTCTGGGTTATTTCAGACCCCTGCTTCCCTCCCCGCCCTTGCTGCCCCCAGCCCAGCGCAGTCTAAGGCCACAGGGCCCTGGCAGGGCCATTCCACACCCTTGGCCCCTGAGCCTGTTGGCATCCTGAGCCTGTCTCCTCAATGCCTCATTCTAGGGAATCTCCAGCCCCTGGGGAGCCTCCTGCCCCCACATCCCCGCAGCTGCCCTGTCCTGGGCAGGGTCCCAGGCCCTGAGAGACTCGCTGGCTGCTCCCAGCTGGCCAGGCCCGGGGTCTCCAGCAGGGCCATTGGTTCTGGTACTGCACTCGTTGTCAGAGCTCCCAGCCCTTGACCCAGCCGGGCCTGTTGTCCCAGTGCTGATCCCTCCCCTGCGGGTGGAGACGTTGCTGCTGTCAATGACTGAGCCCCTCTCTCTGCCGCTGCCTCTGCTGCTGCGCTCGCAGGCTCAACCCGTGCCAGGGCCAATGCGGCGCTGCTGGGGCTGCTCTTTCCCTTGGCACCTGGATTCTCTGTGTCTGGGGCAAATGGCCAGGTGAGTGGGCAGGGACCTGCTCAGAGACACACCCCCTGTGCTGCACCCAGAGGCAGAGACCAGCCAGGACTGCGCAGCAAAGTGCCACTATGCTGGGATTAATTTGGAAAAGAGTTTCCTTTCCTTCCACCCACCCCAGCAGCCCCGGCCGGTCAGTGCCACTCGACTGCCTGCACTCTGACCCCAGGGATCCTTGTCCGGCAGCTCAGTGGAGTCGCTGGGTGAATGTGGGGGGCAGTAACCAGGGCTCCCTGCACCCTAGGGTCCCCGTGTGCAGTGGGAAAGGACCTGCACTGTCACACAGCCCTTAGGGGCTGGGCAGTGAGTGTTATTATTGATATAGAGCCCACATGTGAGCCAGCCACAGCAGAGACAGAACAAGGGGCTGCCAGCCCCAAGGGGCTCCTGGTCTGAGTGTGGACAAGGCCCCACAAGGGCAGCAGCAAACACTGAGATGGTGCAAGGATCCCAGTGCACCCTTGGGCTTGTCTGGGTGGCTCTGACAGCATATTGTAGTGACCCTACTGGCTCCGTGCTGGGCCCTGCATCACCCTCAGTTTACTATCCAGCCATCAGGGGGCTCAGTACCCCCAGGGCACAGAATCATACAATATCAGGGTTGGAAGGGACCTCAGGAGGTCATCTAGTCCAACCTCCTGCTCAAAGCATGACCAATTCGCAAATAAATCATCCCAGCCAGGGCTTTGTCAAGCCTGACCTTAAAAACCTCTAAGAAAGGAGATTCCACCACTTCCCTGGGTAACCCATTCCAGTGCCTCACCACCCTCCTAGTGAAAAAGTTTTTCCTAACATCCAACCTAAACCTCCCCCACTGCAACTTGAGACCATTACTCCTTGTTCTGTCATCTGGTACCACTGAGAACAGTGTAGAGCCATCCTCTTTAGAACCCCCTTTTAGGTAGCTGAAAGCAGCTATCAAATCGCCCCTCATTCTTCTCTTCTGCAGACTAAACAATCCCAGACCCCTCAGCCTCTCCTCATAAGTCATGTGCTCCAGCCCCCTAATCATTTTTGTTGCCCTCTGCTGGACTCTTTCCAGTTTTTCCACATCCTTCTTGTAGTGTGGAGCCCCAAACTACATACAGTACTCCAGATGAGGCCTCACCAATGTCGAATAGAGGGGAATGATTCATAGATTCATAGACTCTAGGACTGGAAGGGACCTCGAGCGGCCATCGAGTCCAGTCCCCTGCCCTCATGGCAGGACCAAATACTGTCTAGACCATCCCTGATAGACATTTATCTAACCTACTCTTAAATATCTCCAGAGATGGAGATTCCACAACATCCCTAGGCAATTTATTCCAGTGTCCAACCACCCTGACAGTTAGGAACTTTTTCCTAATGTCCAACCTAAATCTCCCTTGCTGCAGTTTAAGCCCATTGCTTCTTGTTCTATCATTAGAGGCTAAGATGAACAAGTTTTCTCCCACCTCCTGATGACACCCTTTTAGATACCTGAAAACTGCTATCATGTCCCTTCTCAGTCTTCTCTTTCCAAACTAAATAAACCCAATTCTTTCAGCCTTCCTTCATAGGGCATGTTCTCAAGACCTTTAATCATTCTTGTTGCTCTTCTCTGCACCCTCTCCAATTTCTCCACATCTTTCTTGAAATGCGGTGCCCAGAACTGGACACAATACTCCAGTTGAGGCCTAACCAGCGCAGAGTAGAGCGGAAGAATGACTTCTCGTGTCTTGTTTACAACACACCTGTTAATGCATCCCAGAATCACGTTTGCTTTTTTTGCAACAGTATCACACTGTTGACTCATATTTAGCTTGTGGTCCACTATGACCCCTAGATCTCTTTCTGCCATACTCCTTCCTAGACAGTCTCTTCCCATTCTGTATGTGTGAAACTGATTGTTCCTTCCTAAGTGGAGCACTTTGCATTTGTCTTTGTTGAACTTCATCCGGTTTATCTCAGACCATTTCTCCAATTTGTCCAGATCATTTTGCATTTTGACCCTGTCCTCTAAAGCAGTTGCAATCCCTCCCAGTTTGGTATCATCTGCAAACTTAATAAGCGTACTTTCTATGCCAATATCTAAGTCATTGATGAAGATATTGAACAGAGCCGGTCCCAAAATAGACCCCTGCGGAACCCCACTTGTTATACCTTTCCAGCAGGATTGGGAGCCATTAATAACTACTCTGAGTACGGTTATCCAGCCAGTTATGCACCCATCTTATAGTAGCCCCATCTAAATTGTATTTGCCTAGTTTATCGATAAGGATATATGCGAGATCGTATCAAATGCCTTACTAAAGTCTAGGTATATCACATCCACCGCTTCTCCCTTATCCACAAGACTCGTTATCCTATCAAAGAAAGCCATCAGATTGGTTTGACACGATTTGTTCTTTACAAATCCATGCTGGCTATTCCCTATCACCTTACCACCTTCCAGGTGTTTGCAGATGATTTCTTTAATTACTTGCTTCATTATCTTCCCTGGCACAGAAGTTAAACTAAGTGGTCTGTAGTTTCCTGGGTTGTTTTTGTTTCCCTTTTTATAAATGGGCACTATATTTGCCCTTTTCCAGTCTTCTGGTATCTCTCCCGTCTCCCATGACTTTCCAAAGATAATAGCTAGAGGCTCAGATACCTCCTCTATTAACTCCTTGAGTATTCTAGAATGCATTTCATCAGGCCCTGGTGACTTGCAGGCATCTAACTTTTCTAAGTGATTTTTAACTTGCTCTTTTTTTATATTATCTTCTAAACCTACCCCCTTCCCATAAGCATTCACTTTGTTAGACATTCCTTCAGACTTCTCAGTGAAAACTGAAACAAAGACGTCATTAAGCATCTCTGCCATTTCCAAGTTTCCGGTTACTGTTTCTCCCTCCTCACTGAGCAGTGGGCCTACCCTGTCCTTGGTCTTCCTCTTGCTTCTAATATATTGATAAAATGTCTTCTTGTTTCCCTTTATTCCCATAGCTAGTTTGAGCTCATTTTGTGCGTTTGCCTTTCTAATCTTGCCCCTGCATTCCTGTGTTGTTTGCCTATATTCATCCTTTGTAATCTGACCTAGTTTCCATTTTTTATATGACTCCTTTTTATTTTGTAGATCATGCAAGATCTCGTGGTTAAGCCAAGGTGGTCTTTTGCCACATTTTCTCTCTTTCCTACCCATCGGAATAGCTTGCTTTTGGGCCCTTAATAGTGTCCCTTTGAAAAACTGCCAACTCTCCTCAGTTGTTTTTCCCCTCAGTCTTGATTCCCATGGGACCTTACCTATCAGCTCTCTGAGCTTACCAAAATCCGCCTTCCTGAAATCCATGGTCTCTATTTTGCTGTACTCCCTTCTGACCTTCCTTAGAATTGCAAACTCTATGATTTCATGATCACTTTTACCCAAGCTTCCTTCTACTTTCAAATTCTCAACGAGTTCCTCCCTATTTGTTAAAATCAAGTCTAGAACAGCTTCTCCCCTAGTAGCTTTTTCAACCTTCTGAAATAAAAAGTTGTCTGCAATGCAGTCCAGGAACTTATTGGATAGTCTGTGCCCCGCGGTGTTATTTTCCCAACATATCTCTAGATAGTTGAAGTCCCCCATCACCACCAAATCTTGGGCTTTGGATGATTTTGTTAGTTGTTTAAAAAAAGCCTCATCCACCTCTTCCACCTGGTTAGGTGGCCTGTAGTAGACTCCTAGCACGACATCACCCTTGTTTTTTACCCCTTTTATCCTAACCCAGAGACTCTCAACACTTCCATCTCCTATGTCCATCTCCACCTCAGTCCAAGTGTATACATTTTTAATATATAAGGCAACACCTCCTCCCTTTTTCCCCTGTCTATCCTTCCTAAGCAAACTATGTCCGTCCACACCAACATTCCAATCATGTGTATTATCCCACCAAGTTTCAGTGATGCCATTAATGTCATAGTTGTATGTATTTATTAGCACTTCCAGTTCTTCCTGCTTATTACCCATACTTCTCGCATTTGTATATAGGCATCTAAGATACTGGTTGTATCTTGCCTCCTAGTTTTGCCCTGACCCTCCTTTCTCTCTGCCATTATAGCCCACACTCCCTCTTGTTTCTGACCCATCTCCCAGGTCTTCATATTCCCCACTTATCTGTGGGCTTTGCTCACCTGTCCCTGTCGAACCTAGTTTAAAACCCTCCTCATTAGGTTAGCCAGTCTGTGTGCAAATAGGATCTTTCCCCTCCTCGAAAGGTGAACACCATCTCTGCCTAGCAGTCCTTCCTCGAATAGCATCCCATGGTCGAGGAAGCCAAAGCCCTCCTGTCAACACCATCTTCGCAGGCAGGCATTCACCTCCATGATCCATCTGTCTCTGCCCGGGGCCCTACTTTGGACAGGAAGAATCGAAGAGAATATCACCTGCGCTCCAAACTCCTTCACCCGTACTCCCAGAGCCCTGTAGTCACTCTTGATCCACTCAACGTCATACCTCGCAGTATCATTTTTCCCCACATGGATGAGTAGCATGGGGTAGTAGTCAGAAGGCCAGATAATCCTCGACATGCCTCTGTAACATTTCGGATACGGGCCCCCAGCAGGCAGCATACCTCTCGAGATGAAATGTCAGGGCGACAGATGGGTGCCTCCGTCCCCCTCAGCAGAGAGTCTCCAATCACCACTACCCTACGTTTCCTATTTTCAGTGGTGGCAGCAGACCTCCCAGCCTTAGGGGTACGAGGCTTCTCCTCCTTTACTGTAGGGGGTGATTCCTTCTCTCTTGTATCAAGAAGAGCATAACGGTTACCTATCACCACAGCGGGAGGGTTCGCAGCAGGGGTGGAGCACTGCCCGTTGCCAGAAGCAACCAGCTGCCAGTGTCCACCCTGAGCCATCTCCTCCTCCACCAGTGGTGCGTCAGCAGTCCTGTGAACTGGGACAGCTGCCTCAGCTGTCTCCACATGGACACTGTCCAGGAATTGCTCATGGATACGGATGCTCCTCAACCTAGCCACCTCCTCCTGTAGCTCTCCCACCTGCTACCTGAAAGATTCCACCAGTAGGCACCTTTCACATTGGATGCCCCCCCCCAGCCTGGATATCAGTAAGTGGAAATTGCAAGTTAGTCTTTGCAAAACCACACCAGAATCTGGGTAGAAGCATCCATGCTCTGGTGCTTTGTTTGGCTACAGGCGCAGGTGGAGGAGACAGAAGCAGTGCTGGCACAGGTGTTGCGGGTCTTCCTAACCATCGTAAGCCTCCCTCTGTCAAACTCCCTTTCATACTCCCCTGTCTGCAGCTCCCTGTCTGCTCTGCTCTGCTTTAAAGAGAAAGGTTTTGGATTAGTTTGGTTTATAGGTTTTCAAGGGATTAATGGGTCACGTCCCTCGATCTGCTAGCAATGCTCCTACTTATACAGCCCAAAATGCCTTTAGCTTTCTTGGCAACAAGGGCACACTGTTGACTCATATCCAGCTTCTCGTCCGCTGTAACCCCTAGGTCCTTTTCTGCAGAACTGCTGCCTCGCCACTTGGTCCCTAGTCTGTAGCAGTGCATGGGATTCTTCCATCCTAAGTGCAGGACTCTGCACTTGTCCTTGTTGAACCTCAACAGATTTTTCTGGCCCAGTCCTCTAATTTGTCTAGGTCCCTCTGTATCCTTTCCCTACTCTCCAGCGTATCTACCACTCCTCCCAGTTTAGTGTCATCTGCAAACTTGCTGAGGGTGCAGTCCACACTGTCCTCCAAATCATTAATGAAGATTTTGAACAAAACCGGCCCCAGGGCCGACCCTTTGGGGACTCTGCTTGATACCGGCTGCCCACTAGACATGGAGCCATTGAGCAGGGGCAGCCAGAGGGCAGGGGCAGCAGGCTCAGGATAGCTGCAGACAAGAGGGAACAGCCTGGGAGCTGGGATACAGAGGCCAGGAGTCAGGTGGGAGCACCACCCTGTGCTCAGTGCTCAGTTGCTCCAGGTTCTCACTCAGGGACATAGGCTCCATTGGGCCCAAGCAGACAGACTGGAGAGAGCGAGGCTCTGTCTGCCTGGGGAACGAGCAGCAGTTCTGTTAAATGGGGGCCAGTTGTGCAGACTCATCATGGGGTGGCACCCCCAAGTTTCCCCGTCAGCTGGCTCTGGGTGACCCTGCAACTGCCCTGCCTCAGTTTACTCTCTTCAGCCCTCCTTAAATGGCTCCCCACACTCCAAAAGGGCTGAGACAAAAGTCCCCTGCTGGGGTCCACACCAAGTCCAAGAACACCCCAAAATAAAATCTTTTCCTGTGCTCCAGCCTCTGGCTCTAATTCAAGTGCCTCACTGTCCTCGAGTCAGGCACCCCAGCCCTCTTTCCTGGAGCTGGGTTGGTTCAGACTGTACCTTTGTTTCCTGCAGCCCTCACCTTCAGGCCTCTGTCCTCATACAGCTGCTGTTTCTATCAATGTTGTCTGTGGGAGCTCCTCCCCCTTAGAGGAGCTCCTCTCCCTACGCATGCCCCTTCCTGGCTCCTTGCTCTGTGAGCTCTCCTGGGATCCCCTCTCCTCAGCAGCCTCCTGTTTCTGGGATCCCTCCAGCTGAGCCCTGGTAACTCTTTATCAGACTTATTAGCTGTTTAGCTGCCAACCAGCCACCTAGGGATTTAGTTACTTCCAGGTGGGGCTGGGTTGCCTGGGTCTCCCTTACATGAGCCTGGCACAGGTTGGCTGGTCCCTGATTCCCCTTAAAGGGCCAGCCATCGTGACCTCCCTTCCCCCAGTCTACCTAAAGGCAGGTTTGACCATGGCTAACACTTGGTTATGTTCTGCAGCCAGGGACACTTCCTGTCCTTCTACCACAGGGAAACCTACAAGGACCTTGGCCATATTTTTATTCTTGTCACTGAATTGTGAAAAAAATGAAGAGACCAGCAGTTGTGTTCCCCACAGTCCTGTGTAGCTCATGTGCTGGGCAAAACCCCCCATAGTCTTCAGCATGGCCTAGTTCAGAACAACTTGTACTCTGTGAGCCAGGCCCTCTGGCCATAGCAGAACTAGGCAATAGCACCAGGCTTCTACCATTGCCGTCATGCTGCTGTAACAGATACGCGCTGGCTACAGAGCTTCCCCCAGAGTCAGATCCACACCAAATGTGCTCATCACAAGGCCCTTTAATGCTCTGCCAGGTCTGGATGAGGTTAGCGTAAATAAGGTCCATTACACACAGCCCCACCTAGCTACAAGGTCCCTCCAACAGCTGCCTCCCAGGACACACTCACACACGTGCCCTTTGGAGTTAAGTTTGTCTTTCATTCAGAGAGCTCCTCATTAGCATCTCTAATTATTACTGAGCACAGCTTTTTTCCCTACAGCCTTCAGTAAATGAGCTCTGGGAGCACATTTCAGATCCTCTTCTGTCCACATGGCTGGGTGTAATGTTACCAGCTGGCAAAGTGCCTTTCTGCTGCTCCCCTTTTCCTGTAGGATGGACTTTGGTTTAGCCGAGTTCTGGTTTGGGCTTTGTGTTCCTCTTCCAGGTCTCTGGGGGGAGAGGTCCCCAGTCTCTTTCTTTTCTATTTCAACTTCCTCTTGGACGTGTGTTTTATGGTGGCTTTTACCTCAATCAGGTGGAATCCCCACTTCAGACAGTCCATCTTCCACGTGATGGGCCTGTACCTCTGCATCCACCACAGCGCTGTCCTTGTCTCCAGCCAGCTGGCGTAGCTCACTGCCCAGCTGCTCTGTTTTCTGGAGAAGCCGCGCCTACTCTGACAGAAATTCATCCCTTTTCACAAGGCCTCTGGGCTCTTCTGCTTCGTATGTGTGTCAGAGCTGAATTTCATTCCACACTCGATCTTAAGCTGGTTCTGGAGATTAGTCAGCTCCTTCTGTAACAACAAACACTGCTGTTCCCCAGTCACCTTCCTGTGCTGAGACGGGCTCTTTCCAGTGCTCCTGCTCCCGCTGGATGGCTTGGGCTGAGATCCAGTCCCTTGTCAGCGCATCTCCTCTAGCTCCTGCAGGGCCCCAGTCTTTGGGCCTGGAGGGTGCTCAGCTCTGCAAGGCCTTCGGCCCTGCTCCCCTCAGCTCCAGCAACCTTTTCTTCTAGCTCTTCCCGGTCCATTAGTGGGTGGGTTTGTTGGGTTGCTGTAGAGGATACAGCCACTAGTGCAGCTTCCTCTGTGGCCAGCACCTCTGTATCTGTGCCTGTTGACATCCAGTCCTTCAGTGCATGATCCACTTGTTCCGCTAAAAAGCCTCCCAGGACACCCGCAGCATCACTGCACTTCCCTCTGTAAACGCAGCCTCCTGGTGATTTATTGCTGGGCTCTCTCTTATCACACACACTAGAGCCCTCAGCCTGCACCTTTGCCCCCTCCAGAGCCATCAGCTTTAGTCTGTCTAGTTCTTTAACTTATTCCAGGAGCTGTTCCTTCTCCTCTATTAGCAAACATCTACATTTGATCTATGAGGTGTGATTCCAAGCTCATATAGATGTACCCGTGTTAGCACCTAAAAATAGCCATTTGGCCAGGGTAGCACAGGTGGCAGCTTCAGCTACTGCCTGAGTAGAAACCCGCCCAGCCCCCTTGGTACGTACTCAGGCAGCTGTCCCGAGCTGCCCTTCCTAGCCAGGCTACACTGCTTCTATTAGCATGCTAGCTTCAGTGTGCTAGCCTGAGCAGAGCTAGTGCAGGTATGTTTACATGAGCTGGGAATCTCAGCTCCTGGCTCCGTTACAGACACCCTCTGTTTCCAGTTTGCTGGGTTTCTTCCTTCTGACTGGTGTGGCAGGCTCCTGTGTCCCAGCAAACCCTGCTCTAGTTTCCCAGTCACATCCTGTAGCCCTTTTTGGGCCCCTCCTTCGCAAGGCCTAGGGCTTGTTCAAGCCCCTACAGTTTTGGCTCCTGGGTAACTTTCCTCTGCATGGCTCATTTCCTACCTTGGCTGCCTTGAGACTGTTGTTCCCCAGCTCCCTGATGCTTTGCACCTCCAATGATTGAACTATTCTGGTCTCCAGGTGCTGCTGCTTCTCTAGGGCCAGGGCTCCTTGACCAGGGGTATTGGCAATTCCAACTGCCACTTCCTCCCTGTGGGGTGGTGCCTGGTGCTTGGTGCATTCAGCAGCTGTGAGTTTCTCCTGTATTTTAATAAACTCATCAGTCATTCACTTACACAGGTGCTGGAGCTTTATCTCCAATGGCTGGGCTTCTTGGGAACTAGAGCAGAATTTCTTCTGCCGAACGCCCTGTTTCTTTTTCGGTGCCTTGACCTGTTTGCTCTTTGTAGCATCAACCTGGTGGCTTCTCTCCTGCTCTGTGAGTAGCTCCTTCTGCCTGTCCTCTGGTCACTGGGTTTGCTCATGTTGCTTGGCCAGTTTCAGTAAGAAAACCTGCACCTGGGCCTGCAAATTACAGAGCTGTTCTATAGCCCTCTCAGAGCTCTTGTCACACCCTTCTCCTGGGATCACATTTAGCTTCTGCCTCAGCTCCCCTGGCCCAGAGAGCCAACTCTCCCCTAGAGCTGCTGGTTGGATCATTTTCCAAGGGAGTCAGTTCAGGTTCTTGGGGGAAGCTACTCAAACGCTCCCCGTTCCCAAGCTTTGAATCTGGGAGGGAGGCTAAGGTATCGCTGGTAAGCGGAGGGACGTCTGAAACCCATGGCTGACCATTCCCTCTGATGCTTATATCCCAGGGCCTGCTTTCTTAGCAACCCATTTTACTAGAAACTCTCACTGCCCCATAACAGCCTCTCTGCCCCAAATCCAAAGTTCTTGTAGGGCAGTATCTTTTTATGTGTCCCTTTTCCCTGCAGTCAAAACAAATTAACCCTAGGGGGGGGTCACTCTTTTCAGCCCAAAATGGGGTTCCCACAGTCCTGGGCCTGACCTCCCCATGGCAGGATGTCTTTAATAACCTGAGACTTACCTGTTCCCCGAGTGTTCTAGGAAACCAGGCCAGTCTCCCCGTCCTTGCTCCTGGAGGCAGCCCCATCTTATGTGCCCGTCCTGCCCACAGTGAGTGCACAGCATTGGACCAGCCCTGTCTGCGATGGGTCAGGGTGAGTCGAGGTGACTTTTTCCAGTCACTGGCCCTCCTCAGTGCGTTGCTGTGGGTGCCTGGGCACTTCCAGCAATGGGAGCTGGAACACCATGGCTCTTGTTGGCCCTCCAGACACCAGCTTGGGAGAGTGAATGTCCCTCTGGCATGGAAGGTGTCTGTGTTGTGCTGCTCTGTCAGCCCCGCTGGGCGAGTCTCAGAGCCGCAGTGACAGAAGTTGGCTTGTGGGGTTTGTGCTACAGCATTAAACACAGCTGTGTAGATGTTGTGGCTGGGGCTGGAGCCTGGGTTTGAAGTCCCCACTTACTCCCTGGGCTTCAGAGCCCCAGCTCCAGCCTGATCCAGAAGGTCTGTATGGCTCTTTTTAGCGCCATAGTAGGAGCCCCACAAACCTCAGTCTATTGTGCCGGCTCTGAGACTTGCTGCCGTGGGCTGTGTAGACGAACCCAAAGTGTCTCCAGAGTCTGGGTGTGAAAGTTCCCAGCGTCTGACCCAGGGCCGGTTAATGAGAGCGAGGGGGGTGGCTGGCACAGTTGTTAGATGGAGACACCTGAGCCCTGGGGCTCTGAGACGGTCTCGGTGACCATTATCCTTTCTAGGAGACGCGTAGATGCAGCTTCAGAGGGTCTGTGCAGCTCACAGAGTCCAGGGGACAAATCGCTCTGAGCAGAGTTCAGGCTGGAGCTGAGACTCCATTTTCAGCCTGGTATTTGAGGTGAATTCAGGAGCTGCGGGGGATGGGGAATTTTCCTACCCAGGGCAAATTTAATGGCAGCCCTGGGGTGTTTCATAGCTTATGTCCTGAGCCCGTAACTCTGTGTTGCTGGGGATGTTGATAGTCACTCACTGCAAGTCACTGGGGTTTGGACTCCTAAGTTGCTCAGACAGGTTTGAAGTGGAGCTGGGTGAAATGTTTTGGACAAATAGTTTATTTGCTGCAAAATATTATTTTGGATCAATTGAAACTTTGCAAGTCCATGTTGAGTTTGCTGAATGGTTTGAAAGAACAGAAGAAGGTGCCACCGCTTTCCTTCCACCCTTTAGCCCAGTGGCTGGGCCCTCAGCTGGGAGCTCCATGTTCAATTCCCCCCTGTGATTTATGGGGCAGGAATTAGAATGGGGGTCTCCCCCCATGCTCAGGTGAGGGCTGGAACTGCTGGACTCCGGGTGTCTGACGTGGGGCTCCCTCAATCTCTCCTGCTGAAGATACCCCCCTGTGTCTAAACACTGCCATGGGCCCTGGGCCAGAGCGTGGGAGTGAGAATGACTCTGCAGCCCAATGGGTCAGGCTCCACCTGGGAGCTCAGAGTCCAGCTCCCCTGCCCCCAGTGACTCTGTAATTATTGATCCATAACCCCAGTGAGGGGAGGGGTTACGGCCCCTGGCACAGCAGTGCCTCAGCCATGTTGGTGCCTCCATGCAAACCCCTAGTGCAGACGCGCTGCACGGGTGTGAGCTGGGACTGGCCTCTGGTGCAGCTTCTCCCAGATGGAGGGGGCAGGAAGTGGGGAAAAGCCCCCACCCTCCCCACTGCCCCAACCTCATTAGTAATGGCCCCTGTTCCCCGCATTACCCAGTTAAACCTCCAAACATCCCCCGCAGCCCATCCCCCACTGTCCTGCCCCCACCCAGAAGCCAAGCCCAGATCCACTTCCCATGGCCTGGGGGTGGGGCTGGGCCAGTCGAAGGAAGGGGCCGGCTGTGGGGTTTGCCTGACTGGAAGGTGGTGTCCATGGGGCCGGCCGGTAAGGAGAGTCCCAGCTCCACCCCTGGGGCAGGGCTGCCTGGCCAGTGTGCATGGGGACGGCACCAACCTGTTCTTAGTAAAAAACCAACCACACACGGCCCCAAAGCAACAGAGATCCAGGCCCGCCTCCTTCATCCCTCTCTGCCCCCAGGCACCTGCCAATCTCATCGCCCTCCAGCCCCTAGCTCCTGCCCCTCCCTTCCCTTCCCTTCCCTTCCCTCAATGTCTGTGCCCACCTGGCCCCTGCTTCTATCCTCCATGGCTCCACTTTGCCCCACCCCCTCCCTTCACCCCCTTTCTGCTCCTATGGTCCCCTATCCACCCACTTTGTCACATGCCCCCTGCTCTCCTCCTACCTCTGCCCCCTGGAGCCCACCTGGGCTGAAACTTACCCCCTCTTCCAAACACTCTTTGCACATGGTGCTCATCCATGACTTCACTCCCCCACTCCCTGTCCTCTGCTCTCCCCTTTCCCACCTGCTCATGAATCCCAGCTCTCCCCTCACCTCCATTTCTTCTAGTGCCCACTCCATCTTTCACCCTCCTCTGTTGTCCTGGCTCCTGCTCTTCTCACTCCCCTCAGTGTTCCTGGCACATGCTCCTCTCTGCATCATCTTTGCCCCCCTGACACCCACCCCTTCCCTCACCCCCCTGTGCCCAGCTCTCCTCTAACCTCACTCTGACCCTCTGGCTCCTGCCCCTTCCCAAGCCTGTCTCCTAACAGCCTCTACCCACCTGCCCTGCCTCTCCCCTCACCCCTCTCTGCCCTCTGGTGCCCACCCCTCCCCCTCAGTCCTCCTTGTGTCTGCCCCTCTGCTCACTCCCCTCAATCCCCCTGTCACCTGCCCCTCCCCTTTCCCCTCTTCCTCTCTGGTGCCCCCCACACCATCCTCTGCCCCCATCACCCATGACTCCATTCCCTGCCTCCCTGGTGCCTACCCCTGCTTTCACACCATCCTGCTCCTAGCACCCACTGCTCCCCTCCCCCTTCCATCCTTTTGCCTGCCCCGTCCTTTCCCGCTTCTGTCGCCCAGCACCTGCCCCTGTCTCTGCCCCTCTGGCACCCACCTCTTACCTTGCCCTCTGTACCCCCCAATGCCTCCTCTTGCCCCTTGTTGGCCACAGTGCCTGCCCCTTTCCATGCCACACCACTGTCCTCCTGGTGCCTGCCTCTCCCCCTGCCCCATTGCTGCCTGCCCATCTGCTTGTCCCCTTTCCCCCCTGACTTGCACCCCTCTGCTCATGCCCCTCTAGCCCCCCTTGCCCTTCCACCCCATGATGACCACCCTTCCCTCAATCTTCATTTGCCCCAGTGCCTGCCCCATCTCATGCCACACCACTGACCCCCAGTGCCCACCTCTCCCCCACTCTGTCCTGTCAGTGCCTGTCCCTGACCCCCTCTGGCACAAGCCCCTTCCCTTGCCCCCCAACCCCCTGGTGTCTGCCTCTTCCCTTGTACCCCCTCCCCCTGCCACCTTCCCCTTAGTTCTTCCCCCACCCCTCCTGTCACCCCCCTCTGCCTCCCTGACACCTGCACCCCTCACCCCCCTCTAGTGCCCTGGTACCAGCCCCTTTGTCCACTTCTCTGCCCCCCTTGAGGCCCATCTCTACCCTCACCCCCATCTGCCTCCATGGTGCCCGCCCCTTCCCTTGTCCCCTCGCCTGCCTGGTGAAAACCCCTTCCCTTGAACCACTTTGGGCCCCCTGGTGTCAGACCTTCCTTCCCCCCCATCTCTGCCCCCCTGGTGACTACTCTCTCCTCCCCTCTGGGTCCCACCCCTCCCCTCATCCTCCCTCTGTCCCCTTCTGCCCACATCTCCACACCCTGTGCCCCCCTAGGGCTTGCCCTTCTCCACACCCCACTTTCTACTCTGTGTGCACCTGTTCCCTTCCCCTCTCTGCCCTCTGGTGCCCACCCCTCTCCTGTCTCCCCTCCTTATATCTACCCCTCTGCTCAGCCCCTGCATCCCTCCTGGTGACTAGCCCTTCCCCCAACCAACCAGCACCCACCCCTACCATCATACCCCTCTCTCCCTTGATGGCAGCCTCTTCTCTCTGTCCCGTTTCCCCCTGGGGTCTGCCCCCCCGTGTCCCCCCATGGCCCTCTGGCACCTGCCCTACCCCTCACCCCTCTTCCTCCCCTTGCCACCTGCACCTTCTCCCTCCCCCTCCTTTTCCCCTGGTGCCAGCCTTTCCTTCTATCCCCCTCTGCCCTACTCCTCCTCCCCTCCTCCCTACCCCATTAGAGCTTCAGCTTCTATCCCAGTACCTGCCCTACTCCTCCTCCCCTCCTCCCTACCCCAATGGAGCTCCCCCCATTCCTTCACATCCCCGGTGCCCCTCCCTTCCCTTGCTTCTCTGTGCCCCTGGAGTCCGTCCCCTTCTTCTGCGCCGGCACACACCGCTCCACTCACCCCCTGCAGCCCCTGGAACCTGCTCTTGCCTTCCCCCACCCCGTCCTCCTCATGCCCACTGCTTCCCTTGCCCCCCCTCACTTGTATCTGCCCCTCCCCTCGCGCCACCCTTCACCCCATGCAACCCCTTTGAATCTGCCCCCTTCACCCTCCCCTGCCCTTCTGGTACCGGGTCCTCTTGCCCCCCATTGCCCTTGTGCCTGCCCCCTCTGCCCCTCCCCCACTGACCCATCACCTGCCCCACCCCTTTCCTGTCCCAGCATCAAGCTGTCCCGCACAGCCCTCTGCTGCCCTCCCCTCCCTTCCCCCACTGACACCTTCCCCCACCCCCCGCCGCATCTGCCATTTCCTCACAGGCAGATGGACCCTGACTCCCCTCAGGCAACAACCCCCCTCCCCCGCACAGCGATTAACAGGGACGCAGGTTAATTTCCCTTTGATCCCAGGGACCAGCCCCTGCCCGCAGCCCTGACTCTGTGACTCTCTCCCCAGTGGACGTGACTCTGGATCCAGACACGGCAAATCCCGAACTCGTCCTGTCTGAGGATCGGAAACGTGTGAGACTTGGAGACAAACGACAGAAACTACCCAACAACCCTGAGAGATTTGATACGTATCCCTGTGTCCTGGGCGCTGAGGGGTTCGCGGGCGGGAGGCGTTACTGGGAGGTGGAGGTGGGAGACAAGACGAGATGGGACCTGGGGGTTTGTAGGGGATCTGTGCGCAGGAAGGGGTGGGTCACACTCACACCTGAGGATGGATACTGGGTCCTGAGGCTGTGGTATGGGGAATACCAGGCCCTCACCTCCCCCTCGACCCCCCTCCCCGTGAGCGCCAGGCCCAGCCGGGTGGGGATTTTCCTGGACTATGAGGCGGGCGAGGTCTCGTTTTACAGTGTGACTGACAGGTCCCATCTCTTCACTTTCACTGGCACCTTCTCCGGGAGGCTCCGCCCTTATTTCAGTCCCTGGTTCAACACTGAGGGTACAAACGCGGCTCCCCTGATAATCTGCCCGGTCCCAGCTCAGGCCGGAGGGAATCTCCGCCTCTGACAGTCACCCCGCGGCACAGACTGGCCCCTCCCAGCACTGCTGCTCTTCCCGCCCCCTGGTGGCAGAGGCCGGTTACTGCAGGGAACTGGATTTTTTTTGTGCTGTCCAGATGCTGCCAGTTTCCTTTTTCAGCTGGAGTAGAAACCCGGATACCAGGCAACCCCCGCCCAGGCTGGGTCAATGGGACCCACTTGCTGGAAGGAGCCCAGACAGCTTCCCTCCCACTCCCTCTGTGTTTGCTCCACCCCTAGCAAAGGGTGATGCTGGTAAGAAATCCTGCCAGACAGCTGGTGGGTTTTGCTGCCCTCACCTTTCCCCTCCCCTGCCCAGGGGTAGCAAATGGTGATGGACGGGGATCATTCACTCCTGTCAGAATATTCTACCCCTGTGAAATCTCAATGCAAAATATGAAAAGAAAGGTTATTCTAAATTAGAAACTGTTATTGTAAACAAAAACATTTTCATTTACATTTCAACAGTATTTCAGAAACAAGCATCTAAACATATTTTTAGAAATGGAATTATTTACATTTATTTTTATTCTTCCCTCAAATCTATATTGAGGTTTAACTTCTCTACATAGCATCATTTGTATTTCAACTGTGTCATTTCAGGAAATCCAAAGTATTTCTCTTATCAAAATAATTATTAAAAACTGTCAGACTGGGTTGTTCAGTTACAATGTACATGTGTCATAAACATCACAACTACACATGTGCAGCTGCTCTCTCTTGCTCTCTTTATTGTCTTGACTGGTTCTCCCTGGAAGGCCGGGCACATACACCCACCTCCTGCACTACACCTTTGAAAATTAATAGGGGAAAAAATGATATAATTAATTCAGCAATATATTTAAGTTAACTCACACAAGATTATAAAATAGTCTTTGAACTTCTGTCAGCATTAATTCATATGATTTTTAACTTCCTAGCTACATATAATTGATAATCAAGACATGACCCTTCCTTTCTTGTTCTCACATCAATTAACAAAACATGGTCCCGAACCTCAGAAGCTATCTTCCTGTAAATAGAAATCTCTTCTACAATATCCTTTTTTTAGTTTATTTTTCTTTAGAAATATTATTTGCAGCCAATGTACTGTGAGCGTCCACTGTTGATTTCAATGTACTGCCAGGCTCTTCATGTTCTTGGTTCTAAGGATGCAACAAATGTATTTTTGTAAAAAAAAATAGAGAAGGGGTTGTGTTCCTTTACTGAATCATCACAAATTAACTTAATTGTATTAAAGATGCTGGCACTTAATGGCCCATAACGTGAAATTTGGTGAAGTTTTATTGGGAAACCTTTCTTCTCAGCCATAAATCAATTGAAAGGGTGATATTTTTGTTGTCATGTGAGGTTTAGAGTACAAAGAAAATAAAGTTGCTCCAGGAAATTTATCACAGTTCCTCTGGGTTCTCTGTCCACCACCTTCCTGAGTGCTCTGTACAAATAGTGACTGATTGGTCTAATTCCTTGAAATTAGCAATTGAACCTCATTTCCTGAAGAGCTAGCTGAGCAGAGCATGAGGGGAAGCACATTGCATGGCATTGCTAGGACTACTTTTTGTATTAAATGTGATGCATTATGAACATTTTCAATGTAATAATTCAGTTTTGAAAATTCAAAACTGGGCTGGGTGAAGCGGCCCAAGCAACCCAGTGGCTGCAGCACAGTGGCCAGGAGCAGCAGCAGGGCCATAGAGGGGACCGGTACCCGGGGCACTGCTCTGCGGGGCCCGCGTCCCACTCTCCGGGGCTCCACTCCCTCTGGGGCTGCTCTGCCCGGCCCTGGCTCCTCAGCCCCCTGCAGGAGTGATTCGCCCGGCTCTGCCTTCCTGAGTCCCGGCTAGTCCTGGAGGCAGGAGCCCCGACTGGAGAAACCCTGGGCTGAGGCATGGCCCGGGAGCCCTGCTGCTTACCCTGACCCTGGGAGCCCCAGACTGGCTGGATGCAAGGAGGGAGCGGGTGGAGTCATCACTGGTGGTGGGGAGACCAGGGCTGGGGTGGCAGCGGGTTTGGGGGGTGAGGGGGAGAACCCAGCACTGGGGAGGCAGGGAGCACAGGTGGGGGAGGGCACTGGTGGGGTGGGGTGAGAGCCCAGGTGTGCAGGGGGGAGCCCAGGGCTGGGGTGGGGGGCAACCAAAATTTTTTTTGCTTGGGGCAGCAAAAAACCTAGAGCCGGCTCTGGCTGAAGATATCTGTATTTCCTAGTTTTTAATACGGGGAAGTGTTAATCTAAAAATAGATAATTTTTCCTAAAATTTCCTTCAGAAATATCTGTGTTCCTTTCCCTATTTCCCATTGGATAAGAAATCACAGTAATTACATATAATTCAATCTTATTGCATTATTACATGGGAAAATATGTTCGCAAATAGTAAAAATTATGTTGTATATTAACATATCTGACAAGACATAAAAGTGTGTTGTCACTAACAATTTACAGCATGAAATGTCATGAAGAGATAGCTGGCAACGTTCATTTTCAAATTTCTAACTATGAAAGGGCTCCTGCATCAGTTCCTGCAACCCCTGGCTGGCAGACCTCTGTGTGAATTAAGCAGCAGGGAGTCTGCCGGGGAACGTCCCACAAGTGTCTTTATTACCATTTATCGTGCATCACAAGATAGCAGCAGTTACGTGGAGGCCCTTTCCTGTTCCCTGGTTCAACCTTTTATACGGCTGCTTTCTTCTCAGTGCTGAGCTAGTGATCTCATCAGGCTCCCTACAGGTGCAAGTGATCCCCTCCCTCCTTCCAAACCTGAACTGCTCAGTCCCTCCTCAGTGCCCTAGGTGCTCTCAGTGACTCAGCCCCTGTCACACAGCCATGATTTTGTAGGTGACCATGTAGTGAAAATAACACCAAATGGAAACTGTTACCTCATTATTATATTCAGAACCCAGATCTGCCAGTATCTGCTCTGGACAGCCGTGGTGATATATAATTTTACATGTCCTCTTTCCACCTCACATGCCATCAAGTTGGAGCGCATTAAATCAGTTCCAGGCACTATAACTCTCGAGGTGTCCACACTGGCAAGGCACATAGAGTGCCCTGACTCCACGGCTGGAGCCCTCCTGGTAATCCACCTCGACGAGAGGCGTAGAGCTTTCTGCACCTGGGTTAAAGCACTGTGGTGCCCGTGTGAATGCCCTGCTCTATTGCTGCGCTCTCATCAGCCTCCGGGACATGTCCCACAATGCCTGTTCTAGCCACTCTGGTCATCAATTTGAACTCTACTGCCCTGGCCTCAGGTGACCAACTGTCAGACCCGCCCTTTAAATTCTCTGGGAATTTTGAAAGTCCCCTTCCTATTTGCTCAGCAAGGCATGGAGCACTCTCTGCGCATCTTCCCAGGTGGCCCTGCCTCCACGCTCCATGCGACCCTCAGCGTGGAGCAATGCTGAGATGCTAGACCTCATCAGTGTTTGGGGGGAGGAAGCTGTCCAGTCCCATCTGCATTCCGGCCATAGGAATTACGATACTTATGGACAGATTCAAGAGCCATAACCAAAAGGGGCCATGACCGGGATGCAGTGCAGTGCAGGGTGAAAGTGAAGGAGCTGCGCAATGCATATCACAAGGTGCGGGAGGCAAACCACCACTCCAGCACTGCCCCCATGACTTGCTGGTTCTACAAAGAGCTGAACACAATACTTGGGGGTGACCCCATTGTAACGTTGCACTCCATATGTTTATGGAAATATCCTTATAAATGTGAATACAGTAACTCCTCGCTTAACGTTGTAGTTATGTTCCTGAAAAATGTGACTTTAAGCGAAACAGTGTTAAGCGAATCCAATTTCCCCATAAGAATTAATGTAAATGGGGGAGGTTAGGTTCCAGGGAAATTTTTTTCACCAGAAAAAACCTATATATTGTATAAATATATACACATACAGTGTAAGTTTTAAACAAACAATTTAATACTGTATACAGTGGCAATGACTGTGAAGCTTGGTTGAGGTGGTGGAAGTCAGAGGGTGGAAGAGAGTGGGATATTTCCCAGGGAATGCCTTACTGCTAAATGATGAACTAGCTTTTGGCTGAGCCCTCAAGGGTTAACATGTTGTTAATGTAGCCTCACATTACAAGGCAGCAGGAATGGATGGAAGGGAGACAGCAAGCATGGCAGACAGCGACAAAGACACACACCCTGTGTGTATTGGAGAGAGAGAGCGCGCTGCACACGGCCCCTTTAAGTAAGCTGACCCCACATTGTCTTTTAAGTGGATCTGGAAGTTGAGACAGCAGCTGTTGCTGCCCCAAGCTCTCTCTGTCTGTGTCCCCAGCCTGCTGTATATGGAGAAGGGGTAAGTGAGGTGCAGGAGCGGGGGGGGGGCACCCTGACAAAAGCCCCCCCCCACCCATCTCCCCCTGCACAGCAAGCAGGAGGCTCCTGGGAGCAACTTCAAGCCAGAGGGCAGGAGCAGCACAGGGCAGTTGGGGAAGGGACAACTGAACTGTCAGGAATTGGTAGCCTGCTGGGCAGCTGCTGCACAGGGAACTTAAGGGAGCGGGGAGCTGATAGGGGGCTGCTGATCCACCCTAGTTCCAAGACCCCACCAGCTAGCTGCACTGGGCTGCTCTTCTGCAAGCAGTGGACAAAGCAGGCAGCTGCCAAACAACGTTAGAAGGGAGCATTGCACAACTTTAAACAAGTATATTGCCTAATTCAGGGGTAGGCAACCTATGGCACGGGTGCCGAAGTCGGCATGCGAGCTGATTTTCAGTGGAACGCACACTGCCTGGGTCCAGGTCACCGGTCTGGGGGGCTCTGCATTTTTATTTAATTTTAAATGAATCTTCTTAAACATTTTAAAAGCCTTATTTACTTTACATACAACAATAGGTTAGTTGTATATTATAGACTTATAGAAAGAGACCTTCTAAAAATGTTACAATGTATTACTGGCACGCGAAACCTTAAATAAGAGTGAATAAATGAAGATTCGGCACAGCACTTCTGAAAGGTTGCTAACCTCTGGCCTAATTGATCAGCAACGTAAGAACAAAACAACGTTAACCGGGATGACTGTATGACATAACTGGAATATGCTTTATGCTAAATATGCCATGTAACATATCTCTGAAAAGGTTATGATCTACTGAATATATTCATTCTATTTGCATGCACGTATCATTTATATATCTAAAGTTATGAGCGTTGGCTCTAGTCTACTCTGTTAAGTTTTTGCTGTAGGAAACACATAAGGGAGGGTGAGCCAACCTATTGTGAAGACTATTTAAGTAAATTGGAAGTAAGTGACTAACAATGGACTGTGGGAGACACCAATCCACATGTGCTAAGCTAACATGTAAACAATGGCATCGGCCTGCAGAAAGCTGAATCATTCATGGACATGTGACTTGCCCATGTGGCTCCAAACTCCCTCTAGCTGCCGTAATCTTGCAAGGGAACAAAGAGGTTTCCTCCCACTAGGCAGAGAATATAAAAGGCCCTGGAAACCCTCCAGTTTGTCTTCAGCTGGCTCATGATTGCTGGACCCAGGCCATAAACTACAGCTTTGGTCTGAAAAGGATTGGGCCCAGGCTAGGAAAGAATCCTGCCTGTGAAAGGAGCTTATTGGAATAGCTTTGAGGGTGAGATATTACTTGTAATCAGTTTCTTAATGTATTAGGCTTAGACTTGCATGTTGTTTTATTTTACTTTCGTGATCTTCCTTGCTCTGTCTGTTATTACTTGAAACCACCTGAATCTTACTTCTTATACTTAATAAAATCACTTTTGTTTATTAATAAACCCAGAATTAGTGATTAATACCTGGGGGAGCAAACAGCTGAGCATGTCTCTCTATCAGTGTTATAGAGAGTGGACAATTTATGAATTTGCCCTGTATAAGCTTTATACAGAGTAAAACAGATTTATTTGGGGTTTGGATTCCACTGGAAGCTGGGTATCTGGGTGCTGGAGGCAGGTAACTTGCTGAGCTGTTTTCAGCGAAGCCTGTATCTTTTGGGGCTTAGCGCAGACCCTGGGTCTGTGTTGGGCAGGCTAGTGTGTCTGGCTCAACTAGATGGGGTCCTGGGGGGCCCAGGCTGGCAGGGAAAATGGGCTCAGGGGTGATTTCAGCACATCAGGTGACAGTCCCAAGGGGATCTCTGTGACCCAACCTGTTACACCCACCTCCACTCCAAGGAGCACCATGGACACTTCACAGGCCATGCCAGCCCAGAGTGCAACGAGCCAGGAGGAGGAAATCGGGAGCGAGGTTGCTGAGGAGGAGGGGAGCCCAGAGACAGAGGATGGCTTGGCATCCATAGATACACGCATCCAGGAACTCTTTTCAAGCCCGGAGAAAGCTAGCCAGTCAGAGCAGGTGGAACTTGGGGAATCGCAAAGATCAGAGGAGGCACCTGGTAAGCGCCTTTGATTTTGGGGAGCAAGCTACTGGGGGTGGGTTGGTGGAGCGAGGAAAGTAGCAGAAAGCAGGCTTGGGTCTGTGCGGTGCCTAGAAGCAGAAGAGGACATTGATGCATCTCTCACATCTTGGCAATCAGCCTCACAGATCTCATCAAAGGTCTCATGCAGATACCGGGCAATCGATTCTGTAGGTTCCTTGGCAACACTGCTGTGTTCATTGTCCCATTAAGAGTAACATTCCCACTCCATTGTGCCATCACGGGTGGCGGGACCATTGCTGCACAAAGGGAAGCTGCATAAGGGGCAGAGCAGAATTTGCAGTCTTGCAGAAAACCCTGACTTGCTTCCCTGCTCACCCTCAGCAGCGAAATATCTTGAGTGATGAACACAGCCTGTGGAAAATGTGTGGGATAGCGTTGAGTATAAGGCCCCCCTGCAGTGTTAGCTCTCCCCATTACACATGGTCCCTGAGCAATGAGTTCCCCTGGCCCCTGAGGTTACTCTCCATTTTGGGGGTGTCATGGTGTAAACCCCCACTCTGAACCTTAGCGTCCAAAAGATGGGGTACCAGCATGAATTCCTCTAAGCTCAATTACCAGCTTAGAACTTGTAGCGCTGCCACCAAGCAGGAATTCCAGTGCCTGGGAAACTTTTACGGGAGAGTGCATTAACTCCTTGATCTGTTGCTGCTGCAGACGTTCCAGGGTTGTGGAGAGGTTCACCTCTTCCACGCCACCATCACTTTTCCCTTCGTAGTAGACACCATCAGGCCACTCAGCGTCATCTCCTCCCTGGACTGTAAACTGACAAACCTGTAAGTCTCTGGAACAAAAGGGCTTGAGAGAATTAACATGGTACACTTTGGGTTTTAGTGAGGAATTGGGAAATGCTATGAGGTAGTTAACAGCTCCCAGGCGCTCTTGGACCGTGAATGGCCCTTCCCATGATGCTTCCATCTTATGGGCCTGTTGCGCCTTCAAGACCATAACCTAGTCTCCTACCTTGAAGGAATGTTCATCATAGCAGGCCTTTTGCTCTTCCTGAGTATCCTTTAGGTTTTCTCTAGCAAGGGCTAAAGAGTGTTGGAGGGTGTTTTGTAGGTTGCTTACAAAGTCCAGAATGTTAGTTCCTGGAGATGTAAACCCCTCCCATTGCTGCTTCACCAACTGTAATGGCCCTTTAACCTCATGGCCATACACAAGCTCAAACAGTGAAAACCCTAAACTGGGATGTGGTACAGCCCTGTAGGCAAAGAGCAACTGCTGCAACACTAGGTCCCAGTCACTGGAGTGTTCATTCACAAATTTACGTATCATGGCCCCCAAAGTTCCATTAAACCTTTCCACCAGGCCATTGGTTCGATGGTGGTAAAGGGTGGCAACCAAGTGATTCACCCCATGAGCTTCCCACAGTTCTTTCATGGTCCCTGCCAGGAAATTTGTCCCTGAATCTGTAAGGATACCGGAGGGCCAACCTACCCTGGCAAAAATGTCTATTAGGGTCTGGCACACTGTTTTAGCCCTAGTGTTGCCTAGAGCTACTGCTTCCGGCCATCGGGTAGCAAAGTCCACGAAAGTCAGCACGTACTGCTTTCCTCTGGGGGTCTTTTTTTGGGAAAGGACCCAGAATATTCACAGCTACTCGCTGAAATGGGACCTCTGTTATGGAGAGTGGTTGGAGAGGGGCCTTGACCTGGTCTTGGGGCTTTCCCACTTTTTGGCACACCTCACAAGACTTGGCAACGTCCTTGCCCATCCCCTTCCAGTGGAATGACTTCCCCAGCCTGTCTTTGGTTCTGTTCACCCCAGCATGGCCACTGGGATGATCATGGGCTAAGCTTAAGAGCTTCCCCCGGTACTTAGTTGGAATCACCAACTGTTTTTGTGGATGCCAGTCTTCCCAGTGTCCATCAGAAAGAGTCTCCTTATATAAAAGCCCTTGTTCTATAACAAACCGGGATCGGTTAGAAGAGCTGAGAGGTGGTGGTGTGCTCCGTGCCGCCGCCCAAGCTTTCTGAAGGCTGTCATCTGCTTCCTGCTCCGTCTGGAACTGTTTCCTGGAGGCTGGAGACACCAGTTCTTCCTTAGACTGTGGACTTGGCTTGGTCCTTCAGGAAGCGATGTAGGTGATGGGGTTGTTTTCGAGGCTGGTGAACCGCTCTCCGCTGGTGCTCCAGGTGGTATTTCAGGCTCTGGCTGAGCCTCTTGGGTCTGGTTGTCTGCTGCTTCTGCCAGTTCAGGCTCCCTGGTGCCCTCTGGCATTGGGGTTGAAGATGGGTTTGCAAGCACTGGCGTTGGTGCTGGGAACGGTTCTGGTGCTGGTTGCTTTTCCAGTTCTGGATCTGGGACTGGAGGCACTTTGGCTGTTGCAGTCATTGGCAGGGGATCCTGGTCCACTACCTCTGTCTGGGTCTCTGGTAACACAGATGGGGCCTTTGTGGACGGTTCAGGAACAAGGATGGGTCTGGAGGCTTGCCTGGCTTGGCTGCGTGTAACCATTCCCACCCTCTTGGCCCGCTTTACCTGGTTGGCCAAGTCTTTCCCCAGTAGCATGGGGATGGAATAATTGTCATAGACTGCAAAAGTCCACATTCCTGACCAGCCTTTGTACTGGACAGGCAGTTTAGCTGTAGGCAAGTCTACAGCTTTTGACATGAACGGGTAAATTGTCACTTGGGCCTTTGGGTTGATGAATTTGGGGTCCACTAAGGATTGGTGGATAGCTGACACTTCTGCCCCCGTGTCTCTCCACACGATAACCTTCTTTCCGCTCACTCTCAAAATTTCCCTTTGCTCCGAGGGTATTTGAGAGGCATCTGGGCTTGTGGATCTTTGGTGTGATGCTGCACTTGGTTGGGGTTCTTGGGGCAGTTGGCCTTTATACGCCCCAGTTCATTACACTTAAAGCATCGCCCAGCTGACTGGTCACTGGGCCGAGGTGGGTTACTGGATATTGGTGAGGTGAGAGAATAGGGTGTCGGCGGCTTCCCTTGGGTTGTAGGTGGGGTCTTGGGTTGCCCTCGGGTATAGGGTTTATAGTCGGTGTGCCCCCTGTGATATTCGCTCCCCTTGATAGTAGCTTTTTTCTTTTCTGCCACTTCCATCCATCTGGCTCCAATCTCCCCCACCTCAGTTACAGTTTTGGGCTCCCCATCTAGGATGTACCTTTCGATTTCCTCCGGAACACCCTCTAAGAACTGCTCCAATTGTATTAGGAGGTGCATCTCATCCAGAGATTTAACATTGGCTCCTGATATCCAGGCATTATAATTCTTTTCAATGTGGTAGGAGTGTCGGTTGAATAACACATCTGGTTTCCAACTTAGGGCTCGAACCTCTGACGGGCATGCTCAGGTGTTAGTCCCATTCTGATTCTGGCCTTGGTTTGAAAAAGTTTATAATCGTTCATGTTCTCCTTAGGCATTTCAGCCGCCACCTCTGCTAAGGGTCCACTGAGCAGTAGCCTCAGCTCTATCATGTACTGGTCTTCAGAGATGCTGTACCCATGGCAGGTCCTTTCAAAATTTTCTAGGAAGGCCTCAGTGTCATCACCTGCCTTGTAGGTGTGAAATTTCTTGGGATGTGGAACAATAAGTGGAGAAGGGTTGTTAGGGTTGGCTGTGTTATTCTGCTTAGCCTGTTCTAGTTCCAGGGCCTGCTGGTGGGCCTCCCTCTGAAGCTCTATCTGTCTTCTGTGGGCCGCCTCTTTGTCTTCTTGTTCTCTTTTGTGGGCTGCATCTTTTTCTTTTTCTCTCAGCTCCATTTCTTTTTCTCTCAGTTCTATTTCTTTTTGTTTTATTTCTAGTTCTTTCTGTTTCTTTTCCATGTCTCGCTTGTGGTCTGCGTCTTTGAATTGTCTCTCTGCATCCAGTTTTGCCCGTTCCTTGGACCTTATACTTTCGGCTTCCTTGTGCTGGAGTGCCATCTGCTGTTTACTGCTTGAAATGCTGCTTTTCTGTTGCCTTCTTCGGGTTGCCTAGCAACAGAGTCTTTTTTTTAAACTCCTTTTACCTAGCTATTCCTGACAGTTAGAAAGAAAAAAAACATTCATTTGCAAATGTGTTTTGCTGGTGTATGGTGACTCACAGCTGGAGTCCCTATGTTTACCAAAAGACCCTTGTTAAACTTAATGTCTCTGCCTTCAGGCAGTCTCTCTGCACAACCAGAAAGGAGAAAAGGAAAAAAATTTCTGGCTGTAGTTTTAAAAACCCTCTCTCCTGCTTACAAACGGCTAGCAGAAAGAAAAGAGAAAGAAAAAATCCTACTGGTTTTGCTTCTAAACCCAAACCTCTCAGTCTGCCTGCAGATAGCTAGCAGGGAGAAAAATAAAAACCTCACTGGCTTTTTGAATTCTATCTATCTATCTATCCCACACGCTGCACACCATGTCATGGTATAAACCCCCACTCTGAACCTTAGTGTTCAAAAGATGGGGTACCAGCATGAATTCCTCTAAGCTCAATTACCAGCTTAGAACTTGTAGTGCTGCCACCAAACAGGAATTCCAGTGCCTGGTACACTCTGGTCCCCCAAAAACCTTGCCCGGGGACCCCCAAGACCCAGACCCTCTGGATCTTAACACAAGGAAAGTAAACCCTTTCCTCCTGTTGCCTCTTCCAGGCTTCCCGTCCCTGGGTTACCCTGGAAGATTACTGTGATTCAAACTCCTTGAATCTTAAAACAGAGAGGAAAATTCACCTTCTCCCCTCCTTCTCTCTCCCCCTCCCAGACTCTCTCTGAGAGAGAAAGTAATCTTAACACAGAGAGAAAATTAACCTTTCTCTCCCCCTTCCCTCCTTTCTCCCCACCAATTCTCTGGTGGATTCAGACCCTGTCCCCTGGGGTCTCACACCAGAATAAAAAAAACAATCAGGTTCTTAAACAAGAAAAGTTTTTAATTAAAGAAAGAAAAACAGTAAAAATTATCTTTGTAAATTTAAGGTGGAATATGTTACAGGGTCTTTCAGCTATAGACACTGGGAATACCCTCCCAGCCTAAGTATACAAGTACAAATTAAAATGCTTTCAGCAAAATACAAATTTGAACTCCTTCCAGCCAAATACACATTTGCAAATAAAGAAAACAAACATAAGCCTAACTCGCCTTATCTACCTAGTACTTACTATTCTGGACATATAAGAGACTGTATCAGAGAGATTGGAGAGAAACCTGGTTGCACGTCTGGTCACTCTCAGAACCCAGAGAGAACAATCACCAAACACTAACAGCACACACAAAACTTCCCTCCCTCAAGATTTGAAAGTATCCTGTCCCCTAACTGGTCCTCTGGTCAGGTGACACCCAAGCTCACTGATCTTGTTAACCCTTTACAGGCAAAAGAGACATGAAGTACTCCTGTTTTATTAACCCTTAACTATCTGTTTATGACAGGGGGTCTTGTGGCTTATATGCCTTGGGACAGACAGTTGTGATAAGTATGTGAGTTGTGCTTGTGTTTAAGTTCAGCTGTATCATTGCTCTGTCTAGTGTTAACAATAGTGCCTCTGTAAAATGTTGCATTTTGCCTTCACAGAGGCAGCCTTGGCACCCCAGTCATCCTTGTTATCGCCAACCGAACTGCTCCGCAGACTCAGGAAGCAGCCTCGACAAAGTAAAGAGGACCTGCTGCATAACCGAGAACAGAAAAATGCAGGAGTGATGTGTCAGCAAGATGAGGGAACGGAAGGAGAACACAGAGCAGCTCCTAAACATCATGGAGCAGCAAGCAGACTCAATGCAGGTGCTCGCAGAACTGCATATTGAGCAGCTTCGCGCGTGCCCTCCCTGTAGCCTGTGTCCCAAAACTCTTTCCCTTGCACCCCATGTCACTGCCAACACAGTAGATCATAATCTTTCTAATGGTATGTTACATGGGGCACTGAGAATAATGCACATTTCAGTTATGTTATATTCATGTACATAAGCATATTTTCATAAAGTATGTGGAGTGCAAAAGTCACAACTGCATTAAGTGAAAGCAGGAATAGCCCAGGAAAGCAACAAGCACTGCTAGTCAGTGCACCATATGGAGCACTAGGTATCTAGTAGTGTTACAACTACTGCACTCCTGTGCATGCCACCAAACATTACTGGCTTTCAGCATCGAATTGCTGCCTCAGAGCATCCCGAATCCTCATGACCCCACTTTGTGACCCTCTAATGGCCCTGGACTCTGGCTGCTCAGATTCAGCCTCCAGCCACTAAGACTCAGCGCGCCGGGGGTAGGAGTGAAACTTTCACCCTTCCCTTCACAAATATTATGCAGGGTACGTCAAGCGGCTATAACCATAGGGATGTGGTCATCGCCCAGGTCCAGCTTCCCATACAGACATCGCTAGCAGGCCTTTAAACGGCCAAAGGCACACTCAGCAGTCATTCTGAACCAGCTCACACTGTTGTTGAACTGCTCCTTGCTGCTGTCAAGGCTTCATGAGCCACAGCATCAAGGGGTAGGTGGGATCTTCCAGGATCACAATGGTTATTTTGTCTTCCCCTATGGTGATCTTCTGGTCTGGGAAGAGTGTCCCCGCTTGCAGCTTCCTGAGCAGGCGTGAGTTCCGAAAGATACGTGCATCATGCACCTTTCCAGACCAGCCTGCATTAATGGCCATGAAATGCCCACGGTGATCCACAAGTGCCTGGAGAACCATTGAGAAATACCCCTTCCGATTAATGTACTTGGAGGCTAGGTGTAGCCAGAATTGGAATATGCATCCCATCTATTAGCCCTCTGCAGTTAGGGAAACCTATTTGTGCAAAGCCAGCCACAATGTCATGCACATTGCCCAGAGCAATGTTTTTTCTGAGCACAATGCAATTAATGGCCCTGCGCACTTCCATCAACATGAGCCCAACAGTCGACTTGCCCACTTCGAACTGGTTAGTGCCCGATTGGTAGCTGTCTGGAGTAGCCAGCTTCCACAGTGCGATCGACACACACTTCTCCACCATTCTCGTGTCGTTGCACCGCAGGGCTGGGATGAGCTCAGCATAAACTCCCATGAGAGTGGCTTTCCTCATCCGAAAGTTCTGCAGCCACTGCTCATCATCCCAGACGTGCATCACAATGTGATCCCCCCACTCGGTGCTTGTTTCCCGAGCCCAAAAGTGGCATTCCATGGTGGTCAGCACATCCGTGAATGCCACAGGCAATCTTGTGTCATAGCTAGTACACATGACAATTGTATCGGATTCCTCATCTGTAGTTTAAGGAGTAACTGGACTGCCATTCGTGATGTGTTAGTGAGACCCATCAGCACATTCCTCAACAGTTCAGGATCCATTCCTGCAGACCAAAGAGGCAGACAGAGTGCACAGTAAAAAAAACATTGAAAGATGGCACAAAATGCAGCTGGAAGCAAAGGGGCTGCCAGGATGCGAAGAGATGAATGACGAGGCTTTTGGACAGGACCCAGGATGCCCCGCAGTACCCCCCCCGCCTTCCCACAAGCCTCAGCGGCAGAAGAGGAAGAGGTGCGCTGTGGGATAGCTGCCCAGAGTGCACTGCTCCGAATGCTGCTGCAAGTGCTGCAAGTGTGGCCACGCCATTGCCCTGGCAGCTGACAGTGTGAACACACAGCGGCGCTTTCCCTGGAGCGCTTTCTGAGAGGTGATTTAACTTCCAGTGCCTTACATCTGCACGTGTAGACATAGCCTCACTGGCTTAAGCTACACCAAAATAAACCACTCGGGACCACGATAAGCGCTTTGATGTGCGAATGTGGTCATGCTCAAGCGCTGGGAGAGAGCTCTCCCAGTGCTTCGGGTAATCCACCTCCACGAGGGGAGTCGCTCAGAGCCTGTCCCCACTAGACAGCACTCAAGCTTGCTGCGCTCGGGAGGAGTTGATTTTTCACACCCCTGAGCCAGCAAGTTAGAGCACTTTAACTTGCCATGTAGACGAAATTGTTGTTTAAACCAATGTAGTTAAACCAGAGCAAAACCCTTTATGGATGCTCCTCTTATTTCATTTTAAATACATCTTATGGAGGTTTATATTAACCTGATTCCTAATTGACTTGAGATGAACTGAAATAAGCCTTGTTCAAACTGAAATAAGACTGTCCACACAGTCTTTCACACAGGTTTAACTAAATGAATTAAAAAAACTTATCTAAGGCTCATCTCTAGGCAGTCTGTTTGTCTGTTTAAGTTGGACAGTGCTAGTTTTGGAAAGATTTGTCCCTGTCCAGTGCCATACATGCGTTTGTCTGGTATCATTATGGAGGACACCATTTTGCAGAGCTTGCTATACTGCTTCTGCCAGTATGACCTTGGACACACCGGTGGGGGCAGGGTGGCACGCTCTGCAAAATGGCATCCTCCATACAGCGGGACTTCACATGCATGGTGCTGGCAAAGTCATGACGGCAGGGCTGGGGTCACACCAGTGAAGACAGGTTCATCCTGTTCCTGAAGTTCTGGAATGTCCAGTGTTCCAGGGATGCTCAGTGGCCACCCTACTTGTCTACACAGGGGGGTTAAGCTGGATTAATTTGAAGTGATCTGATTTTAAAATGTATGCTCAGACACAGTTCAACCCTTCACGTCACACTAATTCTGTGTTCATTGTGAACTCTGGAGTCCTCTTGCAAAGTGGGCTACCTATGCTTCTAATAGTTCTATCCATCTATTGGCTGTGTGCAGACAATCCTGCTGCGCATCACTTTGACAGTCCTCCAATCGCTATCCCACACTGCTTTCCAGGCAACTGTTACTGACCTGTTTACCTGAGTGCCCTCCCCTGCTCTGGTGTCTAGCTCCCCAGATGACAACCCTGTTTAAAAGTTGGGATGGGGCCAAATTTTGCCTGTTTGCTCCTGGGTTTGAGTATATCACTATTGCTGAAATATTACCCCAGAAGTCCTATGACGCCCCTTGAGCAGCCTCTGCAAGCTGTGCTGAGACCTGGATATCATGATCATGGGGGAAGGATTGTTGGTTGAGGAAGCTCTTGTAGCGAGTCACTGCCATAGAGATCTGGCTGTGGATGTTGCTAAGCTGGTGTTTGTGAGGGGCCATGACTGGGATGCTGACCAGTGCCTGATAAAGGAGTTTACATCCCTGTTACACACAGTGACCAGCACGAGAGAGACCTTTATCTGCCCTGATAGGCCACCACGCAGTGTTACCCACCAGCGGGGCTGTATCTGTGCAGTGTGGGAGGAGGTAGCAGGGGGAGTCAGTTTGGGGGATTCCTAGATTCCCTCAGGGCCATTAATCTGACTCTGAGATGGGAACATCTCTGCATTTCCAGCCTTTGGGGGAGTCTCTGCCCATGGAGGGGAGTGAAACAGCCACAGAGGGCAGCAGTGAGTGCTGGGGCCCTGCTACAGGGGCCACCCTGTGCTGTAGACTCAGTTGTGTGGTGGATCTGGTCCCAGCGTGATGGAGGGATGGGGAGTAGGGAGAGCTGAGGAAAAGAATTTGGTAGCTGAGCCAGGGGAAGTGGAGTGAAAGCCCAGCACCAGGGCTGTGTGAGCGATGGGCCCAGGCTGGGTGAATGGCAACAACTCATGGGAAGAAGCCTGGGCAGTTTGTCTCCAGTAAAGGAAAAAAGGGTTCTCTCGATCACAAAGGACCAAGCCCCAGACCCAAGTCAATACACAAATCAGATCTTACCCACAAATCATGCTGTCGTCAATCCTTTAGAATCTAAAATCTAAAGGTTTATTCATAAAAGGCAAAAGATAGAGATGAGAGCTAAAATTGGTTAAATGGAATCAATTACATACAGTAATGGCAAAGTTCTTGGTTCAGGCTTGTAGCAGTGATAGAATAAACTGCAGGTTCAAATCAAGTCTCTGGCGTACTTCCACAGCTGGGATGGGTCATTCAGAGCTTCAGTTTGTAGCAAAGTTCCTCCAGAGAGAAGAAGCAGGATTGAAGACAAGATGGAGATGAAACATCAGCCTTTTATAATCTTTTCCAGGTGTAAGAACACCTCTTTGTTCTTACTGTGGAAAATTACAGCAAAATGGAGTCTGGAGTCACATAGGCAAGTCCCTGCATACTTTGCTGAGTACAAGGCGTATCTGCCTTCTCTCAATGGGTCAGTTGTATAGCTGATGGTCCTTAATGGGCCATCAAGCAGGTTAGGCAGAGCTAACACCAACTTGTCTGGGGTGTCACCCAGAAGCACAGCACAAATTTGAAATATAGACAGGATAGAGCCAATATTCATAACATCAACTACAAAATGACTCATGCATACAGACAGCATAATCATAATCAGTAACCCATAACCTGGTCTTCAACACCTTATATGACCCTGTCATAAACAGATAAGAAAAGTTAATAGCACAGAAGTACTTTATATCTCTTTGACTATAAAGGGTTAACAAGTTCAGTAAGCCTGGCTGTCACCTGACCAGAGGACCAATCAGGAGACAGGATATTTTCAAATCTTGAGGGAGGGAAGTTTCTGTGTGTGTTGTTAGAATTTGGTTGTTGTTCACTCTGGGGGCTCAAAGGGACCAGACATGCAACCAGGTTTCTCTCCAATCTCCCTGATACAGACTCTTATAAGTTCAAAATAGTGAGTACTAGATAGATAAAGCGAGTTAGGCTTATGTTTGTTTTCTTTATTTGCAAATGTGCATTTGGCTGGAAGGAGTTTTAATTGTGCATTTGGCTGGAAGGAGTTCAAATTTGTATTTTTGCTAGAAGGATTTTAATTTGGTACTTGAATACTTAGGCTGGGAGGGTATTCCTAGTGTCTATAGCTGAAAGACCCTGTACCTATTCCATCTTAGATTTACAAAGATAATTTTTACTGTTTTTCTCTCTTTAATTAAAAGTTTCTTGTTTAAGAACCTGATTGTTTTTTTATTCTGATGTGAGACTCCAGGGGACGGGGTCTGGATTCGCCAGGGAACTGGTGGGGAGAAAGGAGGCAAGGGGGAGAGAGAGGCTAATTTCTCTCTGTGCCAGGATTACTTTCTCTCTCAGGGAGAGTCTGAGAGGGGAAGAGAGAAGGAGTGGGGAAGATGAATTTTCCTCTCTGTTTTTGTGATTCAAGGAGTCTGAATCACAGTGATCTTCCAGTATCAGAGGGGTAGCCGTGTTAGTCTGGATCTGTAAAAGCAGCAGAGAATCCTGTGGCACCTTATAGACTAACAGACGTTTTGGAGCATGAGCTTTCGTGGGTGAATACCCACTTCGTCAGACGCAGGTGTCTGACGAAGTGGGTATTCACCCACGAAAGCTCATGCTCCAAAACGTCTGTTAGTCTATAAGGTGCCACAGGATTCTCTGCTGCTTTTAGTGATCTTCCAGGGTAACTCAGGGAGGGGAAGCCTGGGAGAGGCAACGGTGGGGGAAAGGGTTTACTTTCCTTGTGTTAAAATCCAGAAGGTCTGGGTCTTGGGGGTCCCCGGGCAAGGTTTTTGGGGAACCGGAGTGTACCAGGCACTGGAATTCCTGGTTCGTGGCAGCGCTACAGGTTCTAAGCTGGTAATTAAGCATAGAGGAATTCATGCTGGTACCCCATCTTTTGGACGCTAAGCTTCAGAGTGGGGAATTGTACCATAACAGACCCCCTTTATATAAGATTTGGTGCCATTACAGGACCTTGGTTGCAACCATGTCCTATATGGTCCCAGATTATATCAATAATGTCACAACTTACCTCTGTGTTTCTCTCTCTCTCTGTATCTCCCCTTCTGTAACACAACTAGGCACCAGGACGGCTCCCCTGTGTTCTGAGATGCTGATGATGGGTGTGACATTAACCCCTGTCATTTTACAGACCCAGTAAAGATGTCATTCAGATCCACAATATTTCTGTTTTCCTGACTTTAATTCCTGGTGTTCTGGCGGGATCCAACTGAGAGTGCCAATTCAGGATAAACTGTTTAAACAGGGCAGTTACGGCCCAAGGCTGGGGTTCTTCCACCTCTAAGGCAAACAAAACCAGCCAGACAAAGAGGACTTTGGTCACACCCCACTGGCTAACCACAAGTCACACAAGCAATTCCCTTAGTCACTTCAGTTTCCCAGTGTCACCACCAGTCCCACTCGTCCTGGGGACAAATGGTTATGAAAACCAATACCCCAATAAAAGAAAAAAGGTTCTCTCGATCACAAAGGACCAACCCCCAGACCCAACTCAATATACAAATCAGATCTTACCCACAAATCACGCTGTTGTCAATCCTTTAGAATCTAAAATCTAAAGGTTTATTCATAAAAGCAAAAAGAGATGAGAGCTAAAATTGGTTAAATGGAATCAATTACATATAGTAATGGCAAAGTTCTTGGTTCAGGCTTGTAGCAGTGATAGAATAAACTGCAGGTTCAAATCAAGTCTCTGGGACAGCTGGGATGGGTCACCAGTCCTTTGTGTTGAGCTTCCATTTGTAGCAAAGTCCCTCCAGAGAGAAGAAGCAGGATTGAAGACAAGATGGAGATGAAGCATCAGCCTTTTATAATCTTTTCCAGGTGTAAGAACACCTCTTTGTTCTTACTGTGGAAAATTACAGCAAAATGGAGTCTGAAGTCACATGGGCAAGTTTCTGCATACTTTGCTGAGTACAAGGCGTATCTGCCTTCTCTCAATGGGTCAGTTGTATAGCTGATGGTCCTTAATGGGCCATCAAGCAGGTTAGGCAGAGCTGACACCAACTTGTCTGGGGTGTCAACTAGAAGCATAGCATAAGTTTGAAATACAGACAGTATAGAGCCAATATTCATAACTTTAAATACAAAAATGATACACACATATAGACAGTATAATCATTACAAGCAATCCATAACTTTATCTTAGACATCTTATTTGACTCCCTTTATACAAGATTTGGTGCCACTACTGAAGGAGTTACAAGCAAGCCATATAAGGTGTCTAAGACCAGGTTATGGGTTAGAGAGATTGACCATCAGCTCTGATTAAAAAAGGTCTGGCAAATCCTCCTCCAAGTATCCGTGTCACTTTTGTTAGCTTTACGGTTACACTACAGGACGTTGGTCTCAATAATGATCTATACGGTCCCACTTTATGTCAATAACATCACACTTGTCCCCCACCCCCTCAGCTGGGCACAGAAGGGGCTTTAATGAAGGTCTCTCCTCAGAGGTAAAAGTAAGCTGATATGGCATACTGGCATAATCTGGTATGCCATGCCGGACTGGACCAGCTTCCCCAGGGATGATTTAAAGGGCCCCAGGGCTCCAGCTGCTGTGTGGAGCTCCAGGCCCTTTAAATCACCACTGGAGCTCCGGCAGCTCAGCTCGGGTGGGGATTTAAAGGTCCCAGGGCTCCCTGCAGCAGCCGGAACCTCTGGCCCTTTAAATCCTCACCAGAGCCCGGAGCTCCGGCAGCCGGACTCGGGCAGGGATTTAAAGGACTCGGTGCTCCTGCCACTGTGGGAGCCCTGGCCCTTTAAATTCCCACTCAAGCCTGGCTGCCGGAGCCCCAGTGGCAGCAGGGCTCCGGTGGCACTTTAAAGGGCCTGGGGCTCCCCTCCCTGGAGCTCTGCAGTGGTCAGAATCCCAGGACTTTAATTTGCCCCTGAGCCCCGGGGCTCCCAGCCACCTCTGCAGCTGGTAGCTCCAGGGTGATTTAAAGGCCCTGAAGGAGGCTCTGAAACCAGGGGCAGATTTACCATTAAACATAGGGGGCTCTGGCACGGGACCCCCCAACAAAAGGGGGCCCCAGGGCCAGGCATTGAGGCAGCTTAGCCCCAGCACCCCCCTGTCATAAACAGATAGTTAAGGCTTAATAGAACAGGAGTACTTCATGTCTCTTTTGCCTGTAAAGGGTTAACAAGCTCAGTGAGCCTGGCTGTCACCTGACCAGAGGACCAATCAGGAGACAGGATACTTTCAAATCTTGAGGGAGGGAAGTTTTGTGAGTGCTGTTAGGATTTGGTTGTTGTTCTCTCTGGGTTCTGAGAGTGACTAGATGTGTAATCTTTCCAATACAGGCTCTTATAAGTTCAGAATAGTGAGTACTAGGTAGATAAGGCGAGTTAGGCTTAAGTTTGTTTTTTTTATTTGCAAATGTGCATTTGGCTGGAAGGAGTTTAATTGTGTATTTGGCTGGAAGGAGTTCAAATTTGTATTTTGCTGAAAGGATTTTAATTTGTACTTGTATACTTAGGCTGGGAGGGTATTCCCAGCGTCTATAGCTGAAAGACTCTGTAACATATTCCACCTTAAATTTACAAAGATAATTTTTACTGTTTTTCTTTCTTTAATTAAAAGCTTTTCTTGTTTAAGAACCTTATTTTTTTTTATTCTGGTGTGAGACCCCAGGGGAGGGGGTCTGGATTCACCAGGGAATTGGGTGGGGAGAAAGGAGGGAATGGGGAGAGAGAGGTTAATTTCTCTCTGTGTTAGGATTACTTTCTCTCTCAGGGAGAGTCTGGGAGGGGGAGAGAGAAGGAGGGGGGAAGGTGAATTTTCCTCTCTGTTTTAAGATTCAAGGAGTTTGAATCACAGTAATCTTCCAGGGTAACCCAGGGAGGAGAAGCCTGGGAGAGGCAACAGGAGGAAAGGGTTTACTTTCCTTGTGTTAAGATCCAGAAGGTCTGGGTCTTGGGGGTCCCTGGGCAAGGTTTTTGGGGGACCAGAGTGTACCAGACACTGGAATTCCTGTTTGGTGGCAGCGCTACAAGTTCTAAGCTGGTAATTAAGCTTAGAGGAATTCATCCTGGTACCCCATCTTTTGAACGCTAAGGTTCAGAGTGGGGGTTTATACCATGACACCCCCTATGGGGGAGTGCTCCATGTGGCAGAGACTGGGCAGGGGAGCAAGGAGGGAGGCTCACCTGCAGCCTCAGGGGAGCCAGCAGGAGGGGTGGGTGGAGGATTCAGGAGAAGCGGGGTGGGGCTGTGCAGCTGGCCAGAGAGAAGGGGCGCTTTGCTGGGGAAAGCACCTCTTCTGTCCAGCCTCCAGCTGCACGGCTGCCCCCTGCTCCTTCTGAGTCCTCCGCCTGTGCTCAGAATTCCCTACTGTGAGTGCACTGAGGATGCTCACCTGAACTGAGCATGCGCAGTAACATCTGCTGTTGCAGGTGCCCTCACTCTGCCCTCCCTCTAGTCAGACTTTGTGGCCTGCTCTTTGGAGGGGTTAAAAAGGGGCAAAAGGGGTAAATCACAACTGGGGGCAGGGGGATCAGGGTCTGAGCAGGGGGCAGAAATTTACTGGCCGATGGGATCAAGCTACTGTAGGTAGAAGAGGGGCTGGAGAGGAAAAATCAGGGTAAGGGGTGATAGCCGGGTTTAAGCCCATGGGGGAGACTCTGCCAGACCCTGTGGGGGGACAAAACCCCTGTCCAGGGAGGGAGAAAGGGGGGAACAGTGAAACAGTGACCCCCCTGGGATGAGCCACCTGCTGTGCTTGCAAATCTGGGGGTGGGGGGAGAGGCTTTTAGTTCTCCTCGCAGGACGCTGCATGTCAGCCCCAGGCCAGAGGGCAGGTTCCTGAGGTTGTGCCTTAAAGGCACAGGCAGCCCAATTCCTAGACTGTCAATGCTTAGACACTGCAGCTCCTCTCTATCTTATACACGTGCTGAGGTGCTACTTTACTGTTACAGCCAGGAGACTGAATGCTGTGAAATATTGTGCATACATTCCCTCCCTCAAACTTTGCCTCACGCATTTTGAGTATTTAAAAGCATTTTCTATCAGTTTCTATATCTATATGAAGTCACTGCAGCTCCTTTCTCTTATATAAGTGCCGAGGTGCTAAACTCCCTCCCAGAGCCCACACATCCGCACCCCCTCCTGCTCCAGGCCAGAGCCTGCACCCCCCTGCCCCCAAACTCCCCCCCATAGCCTGCACCCCCCCTGTACCCAAACTCTGTCCCAAAGCCTGCACCCCAAACATGGCAGGATTAACCTTTTGTGGGCCTGGTGCTAAACATATTTGTGGACCCCCTTGGGGACAATGGGGACATGGGGTGGGGGAGCGGAGTCCTCAGAGCCAGGGGCAATGAGAGATGGGTCATGGCAATGAGCCGGGGGCAATGAGAGATGGGTCATGGCACAGCAGGGACAGCTCTGCTCCACTCCACCCAATACAAGGGCACTGTTTACAAACCGGCAGCCACCAGATGAAACTGGCAGCTGCCAGACGCACACTGGTCCGCCTGGCCCTGCACTGCCATTGTGCTTCTTCCCCTTGGGGGCAGGCCCATGCCGCACCATGCTACCCCCCTGCCCAGGACTCCTCTGACCCCCTACACCCAGTGCCACACCACTAGAAACCCCCACAAACCCCTGTTCCCAGTGCCCTCCCACAGACCACTATGCCCAGCACCCCCCCACTCGGAACCCTCCCCACAGATCCTCTCAGTGCCCAGTGCCCCTCTAGCCAAACACCCTCCACAGCCCTTCCACCACAATTGCACAGCACCTTGCAACTCCCCCCCACAGATCACCTCACTGTCCAGTGCCCCCCACAACCCCACTGCCACAACTGCAGAGTGCCCTGCACACCCCACCCATACTTCACAGCCCCCCAACACACACAGATCTCCCCACTGCCCGGTGTCCGCCAAAGCCCCCCTCTCCTCAGCACCCCCAAAACATGCAAACCTTCCTCACTGCCGAGTACCTCCCACTCCTTCAATGCCCAGCACACACCCCCAGACCCCCTAGAGACCTGCTCTACCATGCTCTGACCCACAGCCACAGTAGTCGGCCCTGATGGGAGGTAACTGTGTCTGCCAGGCTGAGCTGGCAGTGCAGCCAGGGCTGGTCCTGTGGCAGGATAATTCTGGGCCCTTGGGAGTGGTGCAATCAGCCAGGCTGGAGCAGGAGCAGGGCCTGCCCGGGCCAGGATCCCTCAGGACGCACATGCCTGGCACGACCAAGCTGAGCACCCCCGCACTGTCCCCTGTGACTGGCTGAGACTGGCCTGGCCTCTGCACCAATCCCAGGTGGTTCTGCCCCTGGGGAGGCAGGTGGGGCCTCACAGGTCCCAGGCAGCAGAGACAGCTCAGAGCTGGAGCACTGCAGGGGAGCGGGGAAGATCACTGGAACGTGACTCCTGAAATCCCACCCAGCCCACCCACACCCATTTGCCCTGTGGCCAGCAGCCCTTCCCAGCCCACATGATGGGCCCCAGCTGCTGGCTACAGGCGAATGGAACCTGCTGGCTGAGAGCTGTTCACATAGCAAGGCCAGGGTGCTGGACTGCCCTGAGCGAGGGGCCAGACCCGGCTGTGTGGATAGGTTACAGAGGTCCATAATGGGCTCCTTCCCATGGTGGGCCTGGTGTCACGGTGCCACTGGCATCATTGTAAACCCAGTACTGACGCCAAACCCTCTCCCACAGCAAAACTCCCTTGGACCTTTTCTGGATGCCATCAGGTGCTACTTTACTGCTACAGGAAACTGGGGACAGACTTTATCCACTGCACCAGTCTCTTGATGCCACTCTAGCAGCAAAAAGGGGGATGTAATAGCCCCTGGAGATTTCTCCCAGTACAGGGGTTACCATGGGGGTTGATTAGGATGGAAAAGGGAGTGGAAAAAATTGTGTTTTTCTGGGCTGCAGAGCAGCCTATGGGCAGTCATATAAAGGTCTTGTAAGTTTGTTTTATGTCCTAGAACTAGGGTGGCACTACAGTGACTTGAAGCCAATTTTACCTTCCTTCCCCCTTTTTGCTGGGGCTCCAACTTCTGTGCTTTGCAGTGACAGCCAAAGACATTTGTGGAGTGTAACAGTTTTTCCCTCATTGCACTGAAGGTGGTTGCTGTGTGGGTGTACTAGGTAACACTAATTTCGCCTTGAAATATAATTTTGTTCCTCCTCTTTGCTATCCTATGCTAGGCTAATATTTGTCTCTAGACTGTTTTCCAGGATTTTAAGTGGAATTACAATAGCTGAAGGTTACTAAATATTAGGAAAAAAATGTAATTCTGTTCATATTTTGAAACTATTTAGTTCACATTCCAAAAAAAAGTTGGTGTGTGTAAAATATTCCTGGTAAACATTCACTGTTTTTTCATATGTAACTTTAGATGTGGGTTTCACACGTAGACCACAAAACTATGATTGACTATTTAGTAGGAAATTTTACTTGATGCTAAGGGACATCATGACTTTGCCTGCTGGTACTTGTTATTTGTTTGGTATATACAGTTGGAAATCGTATATCTTAACTGCTTAAAGAAATGGAAGGATTTATCTGTACTTTCACTATTTATATGAAAGTTTTAAAAATTACATGAATTTATCTCACTAATACCCAGCAATAATATTGCCATTTCACCCATCCAGAGAGATGAATGAAAGTTAAAGAACTTGTCTACAGGTCTGCAGTTCTAAAATTCCACTTCTAGTGTAGAAAAAGATTGTCTGTTTTACAAGAATTCAAAGCTACACATTGTAATTCACCCTGCAGTAAGAAAGTGGCATTTTTGTAAAGACAGTGTAATTGGTTTGGGTTGTCAATTGGGCTCCATTCAAACATGCTTTCAATCTTAGTTGTGTTTTAATTAAGTTTTTATTGTTTGTGATCCTCTGAAATGTTTTCAAGCTCATTCATAAAACCAATGCAGCAGTTTTCTTCTAATTGAAGAAATGGGAGGGGGGTACAATACGTAACCGATGCATCTAGCAGTGAGTATGTGTGAGCAGGTGCCTTTCTCAACCTACTATAAAACAAAATTCTTACAATCCATAGTATCAGGAGCTTACCCATTTTCTCTGACTTGGCTGTACATTTTAGTGAATTTCTTTGTTAATAAAATTCAGCTCAAGAATTCTAGCCAGGCTTGGCTATTCCGGGAGTGCCTACATCAGGAATGCTCAGCCCAAGTAAAGATGGTCTTTCTGACAGCCACTCTCCTGTTCCTTACATTTACTTCAGTAATAAGCCACTTGCCTCAGTGAGGAAACTAAGCTCGCTTAACCCTTTTCCAGCAGGATCATCTTCTGACCATGTCCTCCATTCTCAAGCCAGCCTGCTGAGCAGGTTGACAATCTAGGAGTTCAACAAAGAATACTTTTTTTTTAGATAGCCAAAGAAAGGGCATTGGCATATTTTCTTACAAGGCCAAACCACATGTTAGATGATACTGTCCTCAAAGTCCTGAAGAAATTCAGAGAATGGGGCTAAGATCCATTATAACAGCTCTGGTGGCCTTATACATATCCACAGATCTTCTCTCTGTTCTTCTGCTTTAACTCAAGCTCCTCCACTTTAAAGTTTCGTTTTTGATAATAAGATACGATTTGTGCTAACAGCTTGACAGTTTGGTTCATGAAAGTGAAACTTTTTAAAGAAATGTTGACTCCCTGGATAAGTGATTTAAGAATTTATCTCCCTTCACTCCCTCCTCCAGTTTTATTGTGAACTTAGGGTGTGTGGGTTGATCTGGAAGTCTTTCATCATGCTCAGACTTGTCCTCACGAGCATTTGAGACCACTATTGGTGAATAGTGGATATAATCTCTTGTGCTTCTTCAGCATGGTTGGTAAGATCAAACCTAGGGTCCAGCAGATGCTGACAAGGCAAAATATCAATATGGTTCCTAAGTATTTGGTCTGTAAGCTATGATTTTCCTTGTATTTCTGTCCTATAAGGTAATGTTTCTAGTGCTGTAGGCCTGTTTTTTAGAGATGCTGAGCAAAGGGAGTGGTGGATGCACAAAACCTCTGAAAAACAGGCTCCTAATGACTGACAAGGTTCAGCAAGACGACTTACACGAATAAATAATCCTCTGCATGCGTGAGAATTTCAGAGTTGTGAGCTGGGCAAGGATGTACGTGCAGGTGAAGAGTTTTTGCCTTGGCTTGCTTTAAGCCATGAGGATACATTTTCAGCCTCATAATTATATACATGAAAATTATAATCTATAACATTACTATAACATTACTGTAACAATAATGAATATAACATCACTATAACAACAATGCTCAGTGCATCATGAGCTTCTGAAGACACCTGACATGACAAATTTTGCTTTGGATACCACATAATCTTATTATAAGGATAAAGATGGGGATGTAGGGTGCTCCCACGAGGTGCATAATGTCACAGCAGGTCTTGAAAAACTTACTATCCAGGAGAGAGAGGGTATGTTTACACTGCAGTTAGACATCTGGGGCTGGTCTGTGCCAGCTGACTTGGGCTCTAGCTAAGAGGCTGTTTAATTGTGGGGTAGATGTTTGGGCTCAGGCTGCAGCCCGAGCTCTGGGACCCTTTCACCTTGCAGAGTCTAGAGCCCAGGCTCCTGCCCAAGCCCAAATGCCTGCACCACCGTTAAACAGCTCTTAGCCTGAGTCAGGCGGCACGGGCCAGCTTCCGGTTTTTAACTGTAGTGTAGACATATCCAGAGAGGTCAGTGACCTCACTGAGAGGTCCAGCAGAAGTGCTCTGGTGTTAAGCCCAGCCTCCTGCCTTTCCCAGCTGGATGTTAGGATTTCTATCAAGGTGTTGTCTCCAGGCCCTGACCAGTGGGGAGCGAGGAGGTGTGATAGTTCTCAGGATAGCCAGGTCCTATCTACACTGGTAAGTTTGTGCACTGTAAAGCAGCTTTGAGCACTGTAAATCCCAAGGTGTACACACTGCCAAGCCACTTAGTGCGCAGAAACTGCGCAGATGCAGCGCTTTAAAAAAACCACCCCAATGAGAGGTGTACAGCTTTCTGCACCGTGGCTACAGCACTGCAGTGCCAGTGTAGACATCATGGTGACTACAGCCCTACGACTGGCCTCCCTGAAGTGTCCCACAATGCCTGTTCTCACTTCTCTGGCTATCGGTTTGAACTCTACTGCCCTGCCCTCAGGTGACCAACTGTCAGCCCCACCCCATACATTCCTTTGCAAATTTGAAAGTCCCCTTCCTGTTTGCTCGGTGGCCTCAGCGCACCTTTCCAGGTGGCCATGCCTGCTCCACACACCAGGAGATCCCCCACTTGGAGCAATGCCGAGCTGCTGGACCTCATCGGCATTTGGGGAGAGGAGGCTGTGCAGTCACAGCTACGCTCCAGCTGTCGGAATTATACCTATGGACAGATTTCTAGATGTATGATAGAAAAGGGCCATGACTGGGACACATTGCAGTGTAGGGTAAAAGTGAAGGAGCTGCGGAACGCCTACCACAAGGCGCGGGAGGCAAGCTGCTGCTCCGGTCATGCGCCCACGAGCTGCCGGCTCTACAAATAGCTGGACGTGATACTTGGTAGTGACCCCACCTCCACTGCGAAGTCCCCTGTGGATACTTCATTGCCAGTCGAGAGTGGACCAAGCCAGGAGGAGGCAATCTTGGATGAAGAGGGGGAGGGGGAACCAGAGGCAGAGGATGACTCGGAGGCCAGAGATGCATGCAGTCAGGAGCTCTTTTCTATCCCAGCGAAGCCTAGCCAGTCACAGCAGTCGGATATTGGTGAAGTGCAGACAGGAGAGGAGGCCCCTGGTAAGTGGAACTGATTTGGGGAATTGTTGAAGTGAGTTGTAGGGGGCAGGAGGGTTGCAGAAATCAGGCTTGTCTCCCACCTCCTGCCTAGTTTGCGTGGCAGAACAGGCTATTGATACACTCCCTCACTTCAAGGGCATCTCCCTCAGAGATCTCCAGGAAACTCTCATGGAGATACTGGGCAATCTGCTCCTGTAGATTCCTTGGAAGAGCAGCTTTGTTTCTTGTCCCATTAATGGTAACTTTCCCGTGCCACTGTGCTGTCATGGATGGGGGGAGAGAGGAACCATAGCTGCATACAGACTAGCTGCACAGGGGCCAGAGTGGAAGCAGCAGGCTTGGAGAAGACCCTTCATTGATTCCCTGCTCACCCTCAGCAGCGAGATATCTTCTATAATGATCAACTCCTGTGGAAAGTGTGGGGACAGGAATGATTATCAGCCCCCCCTTACAGTGCTGGCTCTGCCCAAGAGCCACATGTCCAGTGTACAGCAGGATCTGGGAACAGGGATTTACCCTGCCTCTGCGGCTGCTCACCATTTTGGAGGTCTTGTGGCTCATGTGTGCTTGCCTGGGATCAGCCAGTTAGTGACAGATGTGTGAGTACTGGCTGTGTTTTCAGCCACTGAAACAGTGTTGTCTGTGTTGTAAACAATACTACTTCTGTAAAATGTTGCATTTAAACGTGACAGAGCTGATCTTGGGAGCACAGTATCCCTCTTTCTTATCAGCTGCAGAACGGTTGCAAAGAATTAGAAAGCAACCAAGAAGAACTCAGGAGGACTTTATGCATAAGGTTATGATGCACTCTGCCACCAAGAAAAAGGAATTGAAGGAGTGGCAGGACAGCAAGAAGAGGGACCAAAAGGAGAACGTGGCACACCAGAAAGAAGCCATGGAGTGGCTCTTAACAGTTATGAAGCACCAACAGACATGCTCCAGGCGATACTAGCTCTTCAAACCGAGCAGCACCATGCCCGTCCTCCCCTGCAGCCGCTGTTGCAGAACTCTTTCCCACATGCCCCTGCCCACCCCCCGCATACACCACTAACACACTCTTATCAACCTCCTGGCTCCACTCTCTACTTGCAGCATTCTACTCCTCCCTCCTCACAGTCCAGCAGTGTGGACTCCCAATACCCACTGCACTCAACACCCATCCCTCTGCAGTTTGGCCCTGCTGAAGTACAGCACCCGTCGCATCATACTCCAAAGGAGAAGGTTGGGTATGATGCCTGGACCGACACAAATCTGTAGCCATCCTGGGATCCCTCTGCCTCTTGAGACCTTCCATTCCCCATTCCTTCCATTCCCCCATCCTCCTCCCTGCTGATGATTTTTTTCGTTTGACTCTCTCCTCTGGTTGTTGTCTTTCAGTAAAAGAAATGTGTTTGTTTAAAAGCAATCTTTCTTCTGTGAAGTGAAAGCAAAAAGAGCACTGCAAAGCAACATACAGTTATGTTAAGGCCTCTTCTTGCATCATGTTCACCAATCACCTCCTGGCATTACAAGGACTGCAATCCCGAGCATAGCAACAAATGCTAGTGGCTTTCAGCTTCAAATTGCTGTGTCAAAAAATCCCTGAACCTTATGGCCCCACACTATGCCCCTCTAATAGCCCTGGTCTCCAGCTGTTCAAACTCAGCATCTAGGCGCTGAGCCTCTGCAGTCCAGCCCTGAGTGAATCTTTCACCCTTCACTTCACAAATACTATGGAGTGTACAGCACACAGCTGTAAGCATAGGAATATTGTCACCGGCCATGTCCAGCTTCCCATACAGGCATGACCAGCAGGCTTTTAAATGGCCAAAAGCACACTCCACAGTCATTCTGCATTTGCTCAGCTTGTTGTTGAACTGCTGCTTTCTGCTGTCAAGTTGCCCCATGTATGGCATCATGAGCCACAGGCATTAAGGGGTAGGCGGGTCTCCCAGGATCACAATGGGCATTTCGACTCTCCCTACAATGATCTTCTGGTCCAGGAAGAAAGTTCCAGCTTGCAGCTTCTTGGACAGGTCAGTGTTCTGACACATGCATGTGTTATACACCTTTCCAGACCAGCCTGCATTAATGTCTGTGAAACACCCGCAGTGATCCACAAGTGCCTGGAGAATCATTGAGAAATACCCCTTGCGATTAATGTACTCAGTGGCTAGGTGGTCTGGTGCCAGAATTGGAAAGTGTGTGCCATCTATTGCCCCTCCGCAGTTAAGGAAGCCCATTTGTGCAAAGCCAGCCACAATCTCATGCACGTTGCCCAGAGTCACGATCTTTCGGAGCAGGCTGTGATTAATGGCCCTGCACACTTGCATCAACACGACTCCAACTGTCAACTTTCCCACTCCGAACTGGTTAGCGACAAATCAATAGCAGTTGTTAGGATATAGATATTCAGGCCTGTCTGCAAAGGCCTATACTTTAAGAATGTAGGTGTATTCTTATCACTTAGCTAGTTATAGAGGTATAAAAGAAAGAATCAAAATCACTGTCTGTGGAATGGCCTTCTCTTACTGTGACAGGCTAAGGCCTTCAGCTAACATGTAGTTAGGCAGCCATAAGCTGGTCACATCCTCAGTATGTATGGTCCCATCCTCACATTCCAAACTAGTCACATTGAAATAATGTGCTATTGGGCTGTTAGGAATACAATCCTGCCCTGATATTCCTGTCACCTCCAGAGAAAGGGAAGAGCCTAGAAGATAGTATCCTGTCTGGCAAGAACTCCTTTATCGATAGACACAGCTGGAAAACCCTTATGTCTGGATAGATGTAGTTGTGAAATCCTCACTTCTGTATTGTTTTGTATGTTTATTTGCATGATCTCTGTCTGGTTCTGTAATTGTTTCTGTCAGCAGTGTAATTAATTTTGTTGGGTGTAAACCAATGAAGGTGGTGGAATAGAATTGATTAAATAACTACGTTACAATATGTTAGGATTGGTTAGTTAAATTTCAGTAAAATAATTGGTTAAGGAATAGCTAAGCAAAACTCAGGTTTTACTATATAGTCTGCAGTCAATCAGGAAGTGTGTGGGGAGAAATGAGATTAGGGACTGGGGATGGGGGAATTAAAATCATGTCTTGCTAAAATGGGAAAATGGGAACAGGAGATGGGAACAGGAACAGGGACACAGGCAAGGCTCTGTGGTGTCAGAGCTGGGAAGGGGGACACTAAGGAAGGAAATTGAAATAGTGCTTGCTGGAAGTTCACCCCAAAAAACATCGAATTGTTTGCGCCTTTGGACTTTGGGTATTGTTGCTCTCTGTTCATGCGAGAAGGACCAGGGAAGTGAGAGGGTGAAGAAATAAGCCCCCTAACAGCAGTTTGGAGTAGCCAGTTTCCAAAGTGCAATTGCCACATGCTTCTCGAGCAACAGGGCAGCTCTCATTCTCATGCCCTTGTGCTGCAGGGCTGGGGTGAGCTCATCACACAATTCCATGAAGGTGGCTTTTCTCATGCGAAAGTTCTGCAGCCACTACTCATCATCCCAGATTTGCATGACGATGTGATCCCACCACTCAGTTCTTGTTTCCCAAGCCCAAAAGCAGTGTTCTACTATGGTCAGCACCTCCATGAATGCCACGAGCATTCTCATATCATAGCTACTACATGTGGCAAGATTAATGTCACATTCCTCTTGCCTTTGTAATTTAAGGAATAACTCCACTGCCACCCATGACGTGTTGGTCAGAGCGAGCAGCATTCTTGTCATTAGTTTGGGATCCAGTCCTGCAGCCTGAAAGAGGCAGGGCCCGCAGTACACAAACCATTGAAAGATGACACCAAATGCGGATGGAAGCACAGAGATTGCTGGGACCCAGGATGCCCCGCCACCACTTCCACCTTCCCACAAGTCTTAGCGGCAAAAAAGAAAGAGGTGCTCTGTGGGATAGCTGCCCAGAGTGCACCGCTTCTGTCGTAGCTTTCCTACTCCGATTTGAACCTTAGCGTTCATAACCTGAGAAGCTAGCATGAACACCTCTAAGCTTCATTATCAGCTCAGATTTGATCTCGCTGCCACTAGCCAAAAATTCCAGGGTTTTGGCTCCCTCTGGTCTCCCCAAACCCTTCCCTGGGGAACCCCAAGACTCAGAAGCCCTGAGTCTTACCACAAAGGGAAATAACCCACTTCCCTTCCCCTTCTCTCTCCCACCCAGAATTTCCTTCTGGGCTAACCTGAGAGTTACTGATGCCACCTCTTTACATCAACATACCAAGAAGCATGTCTCCTCTCTTACACAAAGAGACAATCAAATATAAGGAAACAGAAATGATTCTATCTCTCTTCCCCCTCCCACCAATTCCCTGGTGCTGTAGAGCTTCACCCTCCGTAGATCTAACACAAAGAGAATTTCCCTCCCCTTCGTTCCTTAGCCTACCCAGAGAGAAAAAAACTCAAACAAGTCTTAAAAAGAAAACTGTATATAAAAAGAAAGAAAAAGACATAAAAATATGATCTCTGCATTAAGGTGACAATACAGGGCTATTGCTTAAAAGAAAAAATATGAATAAACAGCCTTATTCAAAAAGAGATACAATTTAAACATTCCAGCAACTACACACATGTAAATACAAAAAAAACCAATAACAGCCTATTGTTTTTTCTACCTTTGTACTCACAACTTTGAAACTGAAGATTAGAAGCTTGAAGATAGAAAGATCCCCTCTCATAGCTGAGAGCCAGACAAAGACACAGACCCAACATTCCCTCCCTGAGTTTTGAAAAAATCCAGTTTCCTGATTGGTCCTCTGGTCAGGTGTTTGGTTCTCTTTGTTAACCCTTTACAGGTGAAAGAAACATTAACCCTTAGCTATCTATTTATGACAGCTCCAAATAGTACTGCAAGTGTGAACATGCTATTGTGCAGGCAGCTGTCAGTGTGAACACACAACAGCGGTTTCCCTTCTGCGCTCTCTGATCAGCGCTGTAACTGCCGGCGCTGTAGCTTTGCCAGTGTAGACATGCCTTGAGAATCACCTTGCTACTCTCTGCCTCCAGCATTAGAGAATCTTGCTTTGAGCTTAACTGGGTGTCAGCTCCCTGACACCACCAGCCTGTTAGCCACTCAAACACCATTTATGGGAGGTTCTTCTTTTGTATTGGCTTCCAGCTAGTAGATGTAAACCTGAAGTTTCACCTCACCTTTCGCTGTTGCTGCTGTGGGACAACCCGTGGCAATAGGGATTTGCAGGATTGGGTCCTTTTGATTTTCATCATCCATTTAAATTCTGAACACAGTTTTCATCATATTTAATTCCTGAAGAGATCCAGCATTTCTCTGCTGTTTCCATTAGGCTCTAGCTTGCTTTAAAATATCTGATTCTCTAGGGATGGTCCCAGACTCTCCCCTCCTGCCCACCCCCTCCCCTGTCTAGGTGTTCTTATCCAAGTACTTTCCCCCTTTTCCCTGTTAGCTCTTTAGTAGTATGTATAGTCTGTGAGAAACATCTGTGTTACATTTACAAAAAGCACTAGTCTGCTTATCAAAGCTAAATACTCAATAGCACATGATAGGGCATGTGTGGCACCCTTTGCCTTAGGTGTGAGATAAGGCACAAGGCTAACGTAGAGTATTTTCAACACCAGTGAAGTGTTCTTCATGGAGTATAACACACAGACCCTGAAATGCATTATGCTTTTTCTAATTTTGTTTTTTCTTGCCAGTTTTAAAATGTTGGGCTATTTTTGTAGTTGGTGGAGAAGCTTTTGATGTGTGGATGGATGTATTTACAGTACTTAACAAGCATCTTCAATTGGGGAGAGGAGCCCAGTAATTGCTATTGAAGCTTTACAGATCTGTAGACAAATGTATGCTTTCATTGACACCAGTACGCTTCTATTGGCTTCAGTGAGTCAGAAGTCACATGCAAGTGAGGTAAGAATTTGGCACGTAAGTCTCTGGATATTTTTTCTCCTCAAGCATTGCAAATTATACAAGCACCTATCCCTCCAAATTCTCTACCTCTGGACCAGAGGATGTGAAAGACACCCCAGGACTGGTGACAGGTGCTGGGTAGCAAAGTCTGATGGGTGTGGGGAGACCCACTTTGGCACAATTTGCCACCCTTGGGAGTAGCCCTTTGATGGGGTCTAGTCTGTGCTCTGTACCCCCAAGTCTCACCTCCCTTTACACGTACTCACACGCTAAATGAGACATCACACCTCAATAATCAAATAATTCAATTGCAAATTAGAAATGAGGAAGCAAATTCTGCTGGTTTGGCAAGGCAGAGCCATCCCTCCGAATTCACTGTCCCTGGACTAGTTGTGGCACATTGACAGATAGTCAAAAGGTCGTGGCGGAAACTGCTACTGGTAGCAAAATTGGAGGTGTGTCAGCAATGTGTGGGGGTCCCTGTCGCCTCAGACCCCCACTGCCCAACAGGAACCGCCGCCCCTGCCCAGACTCACCCCAGCTGGGCCTCGCTTTGTTGTGCTGCTCTCCCCATGCTCCTTCATATCCACCCTGGCATCCCACTGGCTGCCCAGGGTGGTGCATCCCGCCCCACCCTGCCATTGGCTGCCACGCTGAGATGACTCCACCTCCATATCTCTGGGTCAGTCACAGGCAGATGCCCAGCATGCCTGGTGAAGAGGATTTTGGGGGATGTTGTTTTTGTGCTATGGGAATGATGTTATCCCCTTGGGAGTCAATCGGAGCACAGCTGCTCATTCCATGCATCAGGCTCAGGCTGCAGATGGGTAACGTGAAGAACCCCAATGGGTCACTTGCAGACAGGCAACACTGGTCATGCTGTGATCTGCTCCCACTCTCCCACTGCATTATCAGAGCATCATTCTGCTTTGTGTGCGATGAAGGAACATAAATCCACACCATGTAGAGGTCAAGCATAGGAGTTTATTGCACAGAGTGCTAGGAGTGTCACCTGGCTTATTAGGCTCTGAGACACTGTCAATCAATTGATTATAATGGAATATATGGATTTTCCATGGGAGGGGGAAAGTGACAAGGTAGGCAGGTCCACACCCCGGGATAGGTCTAGCCACAAGACAAGCTAGCACATTAGCCATTGGTTAACAGGTTACATAATGTCTCCACCCATGGTCTCAAGTTAGCAAGTTAACATTTAATTAATATTTTGATAAAATGTTATTAGTATCAAATATATACGTTGAATTCTGATTTGGGGTCCATAGGAATGAAGTAGCTCCTCTGATTGTCCAGCAGATACATCCTAGGGGTTAAAACAAAGAAACAGTGAAAGAATATGACAATAAAGATTGTCTCCTTTGTGTTTTAAGGCAGGCATTGATCCCTGGGAAAGGGAGGTGGGAGGAGGCCATATCTTATACTGACATGTATAAGATAAACTCAAGGTTGGATCTATGGGAAGAATGTCTCCCTACAGAAGAAACTAACACAATAGGAGCAGCAAAGAATCCTGTGGCACCTTATAGACTAACAGAGGTTTTGGAGCATGAGCTTTCGTGGGTGAATACCCACTTCGTTGGATGCATGTTGTTGAAATTTCCAGGGGCAGGTATATATATGCTAGCAAGCAAGCTAGAGATAATGAGGTTAGTTCAATCAGAGAGGATGAGGCCTTGTTCTAGCAGTTGAGGTGTGAAAACCAAGGGAGGAGAAACTGGTTTTATAGTTGGCAAGCCATTCACAGTCTTTTTTTAATCCTGAGCTGATGGTGTCAAATTTGCAGATGAACTGAAGCTCAGCAGTTTCTCTTTGAAGTCTGGTCCTGATGTTTTTTTGCTGCAGGATGGCCACCTTAAGGTCTGCTATAGCGTGTCCAGGGAGGTTGAAGTGCTCTCCTACAGGCTTTTGTATATTGCCATTCCTAATATCTGATTTGTAGAGACTGTTCTGTTTGGCCGATGTACATAGCAGAGGGGCATTGCTGCAGGTGAATGAACCGGTGATGGTGTGGCTGATCTGGTTAGGACCTAAGCAGACCTAACCAGATCAGCCACACCATCACCGGTTCATTCACCTGCACGTCCACCAATGTAATATACGCCATCATATGCCAGCAATGCCCCTCTGCTATGTACATCGGCCAAACTGGACAGTCTCTACGGAAAAGGATAAATGGACACAAATCAGGTATTAGGAATGGCAATATACAAAAACCTGTAGAGAACACTTCAACCTCCAGAGTTTTGAATGTCTGAGCTTCTTGTGCAGCAAGTTCAACCTTAACTCTCAGTTTCTTGGCTTTGTAATGGTTGTTTTTTTACTAGCTAAAACATTCTCATAAGGATTTTTACCCTTTAGTTACTCATTTGATCTCAGCTTCCCCTTTATGAACTTATGGGGTTTGTTTGACTGTTCGACTGAGAAGAACAGTAGAAAGAAAAGAGAGTTACACACCTCACACATACATCACAACATCCAACCAATAAACAAAACTACAGCATTCTTACCTCCACACATTGACCTAATTTTTGCAATTTACATTTATTAAAATATCTCCCAATAGTATATAAGTCTTCACTACCTGCTTTATAAAGTTAACAAACTCTGACATTGTATAATGCTGAGACAAGGTGCATGAGGTAATATCTTTTACTGGACCATCCTCTGCTAGTGAGAGAAGAGCTGAAGAAGAGCTCTGTGTAAGCTCGAGAGCTTGTTCTCTCACCAACAGAAGTTGTCTGATAAAAGATATTACCTCACCCACCTTGTCTCCCTAATATCCCGGGACCAACATGGCTACAGCAACACTGCAAACTACTCTATAATGCTGTCAGTTATTTTCCCTAGGAGATGTTAATCTAGGACAAAAACAATGAGGAGTCCTGTGGCACCTTAAAGACTAATACATTTATTTGGGCATAAGCTTTCATGGGCTGGAACCCACTTCATGCATCTGACGAAGTGGGCTCCATCCTACGAAAGCTTATGTGACAGGACTCCTCATTGTTTTTGCTGAAACAAACTAACGTGGCTACCCCTCTGAAACTTGTCATCTGGGACAGTTCTGGCCTTTTGCAGCCTGTGACAGAATGTACCCCTGCGTTCACACCCTACACACTATTGTAATAATTTTTGTACAAAAGACGTGTCTTCTAAGGTATCATTTGAAAACGCGTAAGTTGCTGGTCAATATTGTCCTGATAAAATATGTGTGGCAACATTGTGTGAGAAGATATAAGATTCCCCTGTATGGTGTTATTAATACATGTTCCAAACCACAGCCCTGCCCAAAGAGAAGCTGGCAAAAGGTCTATTCTAAACAAAGGAATTACACATAGACACCCTGTCTCCTGAATCTCAGCTGGAAATGCTTCTCAAAGAGGGGACAGGACTATAAAAAGAGGGAAACACCCCAAGACACTCCCCTCTCTCTGCCCATCATAATCACTAAACTGTAAACCCTGTATATGATGGAAACCATTTCAAGCCATGGAGTGAAGCAGCACCCGCAATCCCCCTCGTTCCGGCACCTATGACAAGGTGGGGAGAAAAGTTTTGAACTTGGGTCTTTCCCCATTTGTGTAGAGTACCTGAGTGTCTGTCCTATGGGACAGGTCTCTCAGTGTTTCCTGCTGAAGCTCTTCCACTGTGTATGAATACAGAAATAGTCCTTAGGCCAGGCAGAGAGTGAGACTGACTCCAGTTCAGTGGTTAGAGCATCATGTGGGAAACCCAATATGCCGTTCCCGTGCTCCAATGCAGGGTGAATTATTCGTACATCGTGGAAGAGTTTCAACAGGAGAGGCTGAGGGAGATTCACATCAGAGTAACCAGGCATCTCAGCCCTCTCTTGGGCTTAAAGTCCCTTCTCCACATCAGGAAGAGGGTAGAAGTGAACCAGGCTCTCCTGCATACCAGGGGACTGCTCTAATCACTGGATTAAAGGTTGGAGGCAGGGAAGGTTACCTCCTTTTTTTTTTTGTGAGAAAAAGCGAACTCCATGACAGGGTGCACAGCTGTGAATCTTGTGTGAGGGGAAATGCTTCCCTCCAGCCCAGACTCAGGCCTCTAAATCCCTTTGGGGGCAGGGCTCAGGAAACCCCGCTTTCCTCGGCATTTCCTATGGCTAATTTAGACAGCTTCCTCCTCAGCACGTGGCTTTTGTGGATCCCATTGTCAGGCCCCCATCTCTCTCCATGCAGTGTACATGGAGCCTGCACACCTCACTTGGGGCTGTTGTGGGTTCCATTAGGCTTCAGGGTGCCTATGCTCTAGGTGTTGCAATGCTGAGTCCAAGTCCTCTTTGTCCCCCTCCCAGACCCTGTGGAAGGCCTCACTCAGGGCTGGAATCAGGCAGAGGAGCTCTATGCCCATGTGCGGACTCTGGTTCCTTGGGACCATGGCAGAATCTCAGCTTGCATTTAAAAAAAGAATAAGTCTCTAGCTCTTGTGATTGCATAGAAAAGCTTGAAAATGTGATTCAAATGGGACTGACACAGTGACACCTGCCTGAGTCTGCAGAGAGCCTGAATATAGCTATGAACAGGGGAGCTGTCCCATACAATGCAAGGGGAATTAAGTCCCAGCTCCTCTGCTCCTAGGGTCCCTGCCAACCCCTCCCAGCTGGGGGCTCTGTGTGTGCCAAGAGGGCAGAGCACAGTGGGCCTGTCCCCCCACCAAGGCAGAGATACCCTGGCTGCTAGGAAAGTACTTGAGGCACTCAGCCACCACCCCCACCTCTCTGAGTTCAAAAGGGGACCCTGCTTCTCCTGAGAGGGGCCCTGCTGCTGCTCAGGGAGCGAAGAAAGGAGCCCCAGGGCCCTATACCTAAGGGATGGGTCTCTGTGCCACCCCTACTCCAGGGGGCAGAGGCATCAAGAGCTCCATGTTGTGGTGCCTAGATGAGACCCAGAGAGATTCAGACAGGAGAAAGACTGACCTGCAGCTCCACCTTCCATGTTTCTGAGGCTGTATCCGTGCAATTTCCTTCATCTATAGTGTAAGCTGACCAGACTGGGATTTGGCTGCTCTCGTCGTAAAAGGTTGTGAAACGATGTTCCTCCATATTTCTGGCAAATGTTAGCTCCGTTTGTAATGTCAAACCGTTGGGCTCAATTCCTCTGTAGAAATAGCATCTACATTTACTGAAAGTGGGCATTAGTTCAGCCAGCGCCTGCCCAGCCCAGAGCGAGGGGCCCCATGAAATGTAGGAGACCTAAGTTCAAACACTTATTCTATATCAAGCTAAGAGGGAATTTAACCTGGGTCTCCCAGGTGAATGCCCTAACCACTCGCCTAAAGATTATAATGGAGGCTCCTCTTCAGGCCATTTTGTGGATCTCTTTTAGCCCTTTATTTCCTTTACTTTCATGTTAAAAAGCGCATTGAAATTAAATGAACAGGTGCATTTGGGTCAACCAAAACATTTAGTTCAATCCAAAATGAAACTTTTGTCAGCTTTTCAGTTTGCTGGAATTTTTCAGGATTTTCAGCTAAACACTTAAAGGCGGTTGTCTGACTTTATGAACCTGAGTTTGAAACTTTTTTCATTGTCCTTGTGATCACTGCCCCTTTTCTCTCACTCCAAAGGAGGATTGTGAGCAAAATATCAGTGAAGAGCTTCCCTTATGTGGCCAGCTTACCCGGCATTGACAACAATGACATTTTCACTGATCAGGGTGCCAACCTGAGCATACTGACATAGGAACACATTTTCTGTGGCCCCAAGACACACCACTGATAAACACACACCACTGATAAACACCACTGGGGACCCTGCTGTGTGGTCTGAATAGTTTCCGCAGCTGCCCTTTCCTGCAAGGTTTTCCCTACACATCCATTGTTCATGCCACTGGAATAAGCCTTAAAAGCCTGCATTAGCAAATGGCAGTGCCGCTGTCTCTTATAATATTTGGGGCCTGCTGGGGAGGCCCAAGAACGAGGAAGTGAGTCACAACTATAGGTCCAGCATGGTTGTTTTCACTGTTCAGTGCTTCCTCCCCACAGTGTTATTCCAGGAACAGTGATAATACTGATTGCATGGGTCACTTATTGTGCAGTCAAGCATAGCTCCAATATCAGTAATCACTCATTGTGGACTTCCCTCACCAGAGAGCTCTTCCAGGAATTCTTTACTCCCGGGGGAATTCTGTGCCAAAAAATTAAAAATTCTGCACACTAGATTTTAAAATTCTGCATATTTTGTCAAAATAACACAATATAATCATGCCAGTTTCAATTATTTTGGTATTTTATTTCAAAATAGCTATCAAGTACGTCTGTAAGAATACAGACCAAAAAAAGAAGATTCTGGTAATGTTTTTGACAAAGAGATTCCTTACTAGGCCTATTAATACAGAACTTTGAGTAATTAGTTTAAATTACAATACAGAAAATACAATACAATACAATACAATACAATACAATTCCCACACTCATCAGAAGCAGTGAAAAGGCTTCGGGGAGTTAGGAGTAACAGAGGAGCTGAGGGAGAGGAAAGGATCCTGGAGGGTCGTCAGATGCGAGTGGGAGAAGTATGGAACAGGTTTTTGGGCGGGGTGGGGGGAAGGGCATTGTTAGGGAGTTAAACAGTCTCCCCCACAAAGATCCTGGCTGACCCCAAGCCTCTCCCATTCAGTAAGGCACATCTGTCCCTGTCTCTGCACACACACCCCACTGCTCTGGGTCTCTGCATCCTCCTTCCCATCCCCATATGCCCCTACAGCCCTACTCCTGTCCTCATGTGGCCTTGCACCCCCACTGCCATTCAGCCCCTGACTCAAACGTTGTCACTCAACTAATTCCTGAGCCCGTGCCCCAGTTGGTGCCCCCCACTAGCCATTCTGAACCCCAGTCTGTGACCCACCCAGCAGCCACAGTGGCTTCTGGTGGGCAAAAGGCAGAACTGCAGCGCTTCTCAGGCAGAATACACCTCTACCCCAATATAATTCTGTCCTCGAGAGCCAAAAAATCTTACTGCGTTATAGATGAAACCGCTTTATATTGAACTTGCTTTGATCCTCCGGACTGCGCAGCCCTGCCCCCCTGGAGCACTTCTTTACCGTGTTATATCGGGATGTGTTATATCGGGGCAGAGGTGTATATTTAAATCCTCCCAGAACCAAATACTAGAAAAGAACAAAATCAAAGTACCCAACTGCCTCCTGGACTCTGTCTGACCAGGGAAGCCTGGCCCTTGTCCCTCTTCCAGGGGCATTCTCACTTGCAGTGCTGTGGGCTGCCAGGTCCCAGCATCTCACAGTTCATCTCTCTCCCAGTTTCCCCAAGGTCGACTGGACAGCACACCCTGTGGGGCTGCTGCCTCCCCTCCCCACTGAACTTGCCAGCTCTTTCCATCTCCAGATCAGGTATCCGTGCTCTGCAACCCAGTCCTGTCTCTCCTATGAACTGGGACTTCCTCCTCTGTCTCACACATCTCTCCTCTGGGGCCCAGGCCTTCCCACAGCTGCTGTCTTGTGTTCCCTGTGGCCCACTCACTGGACTGCAGGCTCCCTTCTGGTCTCTTGCCTCCCACAGCACAAGAACTGTCTTCACTTCTGCTTCCTTCACTCTCCCTAGGAGGTCAGAGCCGCCTTCTCCTGTCCCTAGGGCATCCACTATCACAAGGGCTGCCAGTAGCACCTGGGCCCTGCGCGCTCACAGCTGCACCTGGGGATCACTTTGGTGCCCGTCGACCATGGCCAGCTTGTCCTCCGAGCCTGCATTCTGGGAAGGGGACACCCTGGTAGCTGTTAGCCCCTGTGTCCCCATTCTCATGTGGTCTTGCACCCCCACTGCCATTCAGCCCCTGACTCAGCGCTATCACCCCACTAATTCCCGAGGCTGTGCACCAGTCGGTGCCCCCCTCTAGCCATTCTGAACCCCAGCCTGTGACCCACCCAGCAGCCCCGTGTGCCCTGCTCTGTCTGTCCTAACCTGGCTCTGAGGGCAGGGTGCTGTGAGGAACTTCTGCTCCTGGGGGGATTCTGTGACACTGCGCATGCCCAGAATTTTTTTTTCCTGCAGAAAATACATTCTGCCTGAGAAGTGCTGCAGTTCCAACTTTTGCCCACCAGAAGCCGCTGTGGTCCTAGAAAGCCACCTATTATAGTCATAGTGCCAGACCACGGTGGCCTCTGGTGGGCAAAAGGCAGAACTGCAGCACTTCTCAAGCAGAATACATTTTCTCTGCAGGAAAAAATCTGCACCAGAACACGAATTCTGCACATGGGCAGTGGCACAGAATTCCTCCAGGAGAAGGAATTGGTAATCTGCATTCTTAGCTCCCTTTTAAACTCCAGCCTTGAGTTGTTTGGCTGCTGTGAACATTTCAGAACTCCTCCCTATTGTGTAGAGAGCAAAAGACACAACACTTCCCTTCCCTTCCAGGAAATTCCTTGAGCTGGGGATGCTGTAACTTGACTTGCCAAGCAGGTCTCCATGAAGGAAAATGGCCAGCTTGATCCATCGCAGCAGAGGATTATAAGATTTGTCTAAGAACTCCCAGAATTGCAGGTGGTAGGGGCAGAGCTTCATGAAAATTATCCAGGATACTGTGCACTTGTCACCGGTGTAGAGGGGAGGTAAGTCCATTTAATTACCAATTCTGTGCTACAGAATTCTTCTCTCTCACTTAAAGTATTTGCACAGACCATGAATTTCTATCCTTGCAAGAGACTACAGCTGGCTTTTCTATAGGAACCCTCTCAATACCAAAAGTGGGCATTCTAATAGGATTCACTTTCTTGCTCTCCTTAGGAATCCACTACTTCTCTTTACCATAAGACAGTTACACACACACACTTAATAATTTCAAATGCCTTTTTTATGAATAACACTCCAAAAATAATCTGTTATATCGCTGCAGTTACAATGCACCCTAACTAGACCAACATCCCTAGCTAGAGATTTGTTATCTCCCTTTAAAAGGAAGACTATAACACAGGGCCTAGACCCAAAATATATACAATAGCTTACAATATAGATACAAAGATTGTGACTTTCGACTATCAGAGATCTTGCACTTTCACATAGGCTCACCCTGGATATTATATTGACAGTTGAATAAAACATTGAGATATATAGTACAACCAGGTGTTTCAGCACCCATACTATTGAGCACAAACACAGCTTCAGATAAATCAAATTTGACAATTGCAGTAGCTGTGAGACACATACACTGTGTTGGGTTCAGTGACGCGTAGGCAGGTCTGAATGAGCCCTCCCCCCGACATCTACTGCTGAGCTGGGTAGGAAGACTTCAGGAACAGACTGCATTTGTATAAACACAACTACTCTGTGTAGGTGTGTACCAGAGGGAAATGCTTTGAGAAAGTGATCAGTTTTGGCTGGTTTTGGGTTCCAAATCACTTTATTACTGAATGCAGGGGTAGTGAAACATTGGGCAGTGGAATTGTGCTTAGCCTGCCTGAATGAGGGGGTCACCCTCAGCTACCTCACTTGCTAAGCAGGGGTAGGGAGGCCAACTGCTAGTGTAACAGAAAAAATGGATGTAGGCAGTTCTGTCTGAAGAATTCTTCTAGACATTAGCTGACTCTTCTGTTTAAAGAGAAAGCTGATTGGACTCAGTTGGGAGTCTTTGTTGTGTGAAGTGATCACTAGAATTAAAATGACTAATAACTAGGGGTTGAGCCTTAGCTTGTTTCCGTGAAAGAGACGGCTCTCTCTGTGCTAGTAGTGATATCCTACACTACTTATTGGGAGCTGCATTAGATGGTAGAAACTCAGGCTTTGTCTACATTGGCAATTGAGCAACAAAAATGTTGTAGTTCACAGGAGCTTAAAAAAAATCCCCTGAAAATCCAAAGTTTTGCTGCAGCAAGTGGCAGCGTAAATGCCTCTTTGTCGGCAGGAGCACTCTCCTGGCGACAATGCAAACCCCGCTCGTAGGGGATGTGTAACAAGGGGTGCTCTTGCAGGACACTACTGAGAGTATCAGTTCAGGGCAAACTGCTTAGAGCAGGGCAGTCACAGCCCAAGGCTGGGGGTCCTTCGCTACTAAGGCAAACCAAACCAGCCAAACAGAGAGGACTTCAGTTTCACCCCACTGGCTAACCAGAAGTTCTACCAGCCATTCCCTCTGATACCCCAGTTCCGCTGTATCACCACCAATGGCCCTCCTTATAGGAACAAATGGTTATGAAAATGATTGTCCCCAATTAAAGGTTCTCCTGATCCCAAAGGACCAAGTCCCTGACTCAGGTCAATATATAACTCAGATTTCACCCACAAATCACGCTGTTGCCAATCCTTTAGAATCTAAAATCTAAAGGTTTATTTATAAAAAGAAAGACATATAGATGAGAGTTAAAATTGGTTAAATGGAATCAAATACACACAACAATTGAAAAGTTCTTGGTTCAGGCTTATAGCAGTGATGGAATAAACTGCTGGCTCAAATCAAGTCTCTGGCATACAAGCATCCCAGCTTGGATGGTCGTTCAGTCCTTTGTTCAAAGATTCAGTTTGTAGCAAAGTCTCTCCAGAGGTCGGAAGTAGTATTGAAGACAAAATGGAGGGGTTTCCAGGGCCTTTTATATCCTCTGCCATGTGGAAGGTAACTCCCTTGTTCCTACTATGGAAAATTACAGCAGCAAGATGGAGATTAAAGTCACATGGGCAAGTCACATGTCCATGCATGACTCCGTTCTTTTGCAGTTGGCAGCCATTGCTCACATGCTACCTTGCACGTTCCCAGGAAGGCTGCTCAGATTTGAATTGGAGTCTCCCAAGGTCCATTGTCAGTTAAGTGTTTCTTGATGAGCCACTTAATCTGAATATTCCCTTCTCAATAAGATGGCCAAGCTTCGCTGGGGCTGCTCATAAGCGAACACAGAGAAATACAGGTACGTAGCCATATAACTTCAAATACAAAAATGATAACACGCATACAAACAGCATAATCATAACCAGCAAATTACAACCTTTTCATAGACATTTCACGTGATCATCTTTGTAGAAGATTTGTTGCAACTATATAACAGTGGTTGCAATAGTGATCTATATCAATGTTTCCCAAACTGTGGGTGACAACCCCCAGGAGATCATGAGATGTTGAAAAAAGAGAGGAAGAAAGAAAATGAAAGAAAGTCAGGATATGTCACAGTTGAAGCAGCTTCAGTCTTGCAGGGCTGGCTGTGCTCAACTCCCCACTCTGGGTATTGTGTCCTGGCTCCTGGTACATGCGTGGAGTCACAGCACCACTCACTAAATTTGGCTCAGGCTCCCCCCAATTCAGGGGGGCCAGGCTAAACCTGAGTAGCAATGCAACACAACCCTGTGTGCCAGGGGCCATGTTGCAATGCCAGAACCAGGGAGCTGAGCCCTCCTCCACCCAAAGGAGACAACACCGTGAAAAAGTTTGGGAACCACTGATCTATATGGTCATAGATCAATTACATAACATCACACTATCCTGTGAAGTAAGTATACCCTAATATTTCTGTGGGCAAGGAAGACAAGTTTGAACATAGAAAGAAGGCCCAAGCACCTAAGCCCTATAAGAAGAGGGTGTTAGGGGCTTGTTTTAGTTAGGAGGGTGAGCTTGTTTTCTAAAAAATGAGGAGTCTTAAAGACCAACAGATTTATTTGGGCATACGCTTTCATGGGTAAAAAACCCTCCACTTCTTCAGATGCATGGAGTGAAAATTACAGATACAGGCATAAATATACTGGCACATGAAGAAAAGGGAGTTACGTTACAAGTGCAGAACCAGTGTTGACAAGACCAATTCAGTCAGCGTGGATGTGGTCCACTCCCAATAGCTGATGAGGAAGTGTCAATACCAAGAAAGGAAAAATTGCTTTTGTAGTGAGCCAGCCACTTCCAGTCCCTATTCAAGCCCAGATTGATGATGTTAAGTTTGCAAATGAATTGTAGCTCTGCAGTTTCTCTTTGAAGTCTGTTTTTGAAGTTTTTTTGTTGAAGGATGGCTACTTTTACATCTGTTATTGAGTATCCAGGGAGACTGAAGCGTTCTCCTACTGGTTTTTGCATGTTACCATTCCTGATGTCTGATTTGGGTCCATTTATTCTTTTACATAGGGAGTGTCCAGTTTGGCCAATGTACATGGCAGAGGGGCATTTCTGGCACATGAAGGCATATATCACATTGGTAGATGTGCAGGTGAACGAGCCCCTGATGATGTGGTTGGGTCCGATGACGGTGTTGCTAGAGTAGATATGGGGACAGAGTTGGCAACAGGATTTGTTGCAGTGTTTGGTCTCTGGGTTAGTATTTCTGTGGTGTGGAGTGTAGTTGCTGGTGAGTATTTGCTTCAGGTTGTGGGGCTGTCTGTTAGCGAGGACTTGGAGTGACTCCTCTGCAGCCTCACCGATCAGTAGCTCTGTGAGCACAGGGATGCCACAGCTTTAACTCCATCCTGGGCTTCCCCTCCACAGCACCTTCCCAGCCCTTGTCCACTGACCTTTCTATTGCTGGCTTTCTACTGAGGCCATGGAAAATGGCTGGGAAGGGGTGAACCCAAACAGCTCTGTCCCTGTATGGTCCGGATTCCCAATTCTGCTCATTGTCAGGCAGCCAGGCCAGGAATTAAAGCCAGGAAACAAGAACAAAATAACATGAATTTCAATGACATCTTTACTGGGTCTGTGAAATGCCGCCATGCTCCCATCAGCATCTCAGCACACAAAGGAGCCGTGCTGACACCCTGATTGTGTTACAGTAGGGGAGATATAGCGAGAGAAACACAAAGGAAAGGTGAATATCTCTGAGGACAAGGGCAGCGGATGAACACGCCCTTAGGGGAGGCTTGCCCCCAGCCCTTCACTCTCTGCCTGAGCCCCCACTTCTGCCCCCTCCCCCACTAGCACATACCTGCGGTCACTGGCCACACCCGCCCCCAACGCTTGGTGGAGGGCAAGTGACACGGCTGGAATGCCCCCAGGACCCAGCATTGGGCAGGGAAGTAGGCAATGTTGCTGTAACGCCCCCAGCCCGAGCGCTGGTCGGATGGGCATGCGATCCAGCCAGAGCGCTCCCAGCTCCAGCACCGGGTGTGCAGGCAGGCGGCATGGTCCCAGCACTGGGAAGACAGATGGTGCAGCCCCAGCCCCACAGCCTGCCTGCCCCAGCCTCTGGCCCACAAGGGAACAGCAGACGGCATACAACAAGCAGGATGGAGGCTGGGGGTGGAGCATGGGCGGGGCACATCAGACTATTTGGAAAGGCAGAGCCTTCCCATGCCTACAATACCCTCCAGCACTGCCCATCCCAGGTTGAGGATCTGATACTCCCACAGTATGTGGCTGGTAAATAATTTGCACCCTTTGCTGAATCAGCCGCATCACTAGGCATGTACAATGAAGCCCTTTTAATATTGCAAAGCCAACCTGCTTCCAGCCTCCCCTGTCTGACCTCAGCATGACACTTGCCCAGCTCAGGGTCACCAGCTCCCTTACCACAGAAGGCACCAAGGGGGGAGCTGCTGGGTACAGAGCAGGGCAAGGAGGGGTTAGGGGTGCGGTTGTATGGGAAGGTGACTAGGCAAAGGATGTGGAGTTGGGGAGGAGCCGTATGGTCGAGTGAACATGTAATTAGAATGGGAAACAAGTTGCCTGGGCTCCTTGCTCTCACTCTCTTCCCCTGGCCTAGTTACCGAATTACCTTCCCCAGCTCTCCCCACTCCCCATCCCTCCCTCCGTAGCACTGGGACATCATGCACAGAGCAGCCATACAGCAGGGCCCTGGCACTCGCACTCCTGCCCCCACGCTGCCCCCTGTGGCCATTTTACTCCCCTCCATGGGCAGAAACTCCCCCCAAGGGAGTGGAAATGCCAGGAGGTTCCCATCTCAGAGTCAGATAACACAGTTAATGGCCCTGGGGGGACCTAGAAATCCCCCAAACCCTTCCCCGTGCTATCTCCTCCTCCTACTGCACAGATACAGCCCCAGCGGGTAACGCTGAGTGGGGCATTATCAGGACAGATAAAGGTCTCTTTCGCACTGGTCATTGTGTGTAACAGGGATGTAAATTCTTTTATTGGGCACTGCTCAACATCCCAGTCATGGCCCCTCCTGCACAACAGCTTAGCAACGTCCACAGACAGGTCTATTGCAGTGACTGGCTACAAGAGCTTCCTGACCAACATGGCGATGACATCTATGTCTCAGCATGGCTCCCAGAGGCTGCTCGTGGGGTTTCGTCGGGCTTCTGGGGTAATATTGCAACAGTAATGATATATACTCAACCCAAGAGCAAATGGGCAAAATTTGGTCCTGTGCCAACTTTTTAAACAGGGTATGGGTCATCCTGGGAACTAGACACCAGAGGACACACAGATAAACAGGTCAGTAACACTTGCCTGCAAAGCAGTGTGGGATAGCTGTTGGAGGACTGCCAAAGTGGCATGCAGGATTGTGTGCACAAACAGTAGATGGATATAACTAAATTCACAGCAAAGGTAGGACTCCAGCGATCACAATAAATGAGGAATTAGTATGCTGTATGCTTTTTTTTTAAATTATATTAACTCAACTGAATCCAGTTTACACCCCCATGTACAGACAAGTAGGATGGCCGCTGACACATCCCCAGAGTACTGGACATTCCAGTACTTTTATAATGGAATGGGCCTGCCCTCGCTGCCCTCGATGGCTTGACCCTGCCCTTGCCATCATGACTTCACAGGCACCAAGTCACAGTATACGGGGGATGCCATTTTGCTGTGTGCTGCCTTGCCGCCACCAGTGTGTCTGAGGTCATGCTGGCAGTAGCACGGTGTCATGCTCTCAAAATGGCGTCCTCTCTAATGACATCAGACAAAACCACATCTCGTTCTGGACAGGGACAAAGCTTTCCAAAACCAGCACTGTCTGACTTAAAACCCAAGAAATGGCCTGCCTAAAGACAAGTCTTAGGCCTTCTCTACACTGGAAGTTGGAGCGCATCAGATTAGCCCCCAGCGCTGTAACTCCCGAGCTGTGTACACTGACAAAGAACTCCGCAGTCGGAGTGCTCTAGGTAATCCACCTTCACGAGAGGTGTACAGCTTTCTGCACCCAGGCTCCAGCTCCACAGTGCCAGTGTAGACGCCCTGGTCAATTACTATGCACTGATTGGCTTCCGGGATGTGTCCCACAATGCCTGTTCTAGACTCTCTGGTCATCAGTTTGAACTCTATTGCCCTGCCCTCTGGTGACCAACTGTCAGATCCGCCCTTTAAATTCTCCAGGAAATTTGAAAGTCCCCTTCCTGTTTGCTCAGCCACACATGCAATGATCTCAGTGCATCTTTCCAGGTGACCACGCCTCCTCCACACACCAGGTGATCCCCTGCTTGGAGTAATACCGAGGTGCTGGACCTCATCAGCATTTGGGGAGAGGAGGCTGTCCAGTCCCAGCTGTGCTCCAGCCAGAGGACTTTTGATACCCACGAGCAGATATCAAGGGCCATGACTGAAAGGGGCCATGACCGGGATGCTCTGCAGTGCAGGGTTAAAGTGAAGGAGCTGTGGAGCATATACCACAAGGCGTGAGAGGCAAACCACCACTCTGGTGCTGCCTCCACAACCTGCCGGTTCTACAAATAGCTGGATGTGATACTTGGGGGTGACCCCACCTCCAATGCGAATAGCCTCATGGACACTTCGAGGGCTGTTCCAGCTGAGAGTGCACCAAGCCAGCAGGAGCAAATCGAGAGCAAGGATGCTGAGGAAGAGGGGGACCAAGAAACAGAGGACAACTCGGCATCCATAGGTGCTTGCAGCCAGGAGCTCTTCAGTACCCCAGAAGAGGCTAGCCAGTCTCAGCTGTCAGTGGTTGTGGAAGTGCAAACAGCAGAGGAGGTGCCCAGTGAGTGGATCTTGTGTTGGAAAGTGAGTTGTTGGGGGAGGGTTGTTGGGGCAGTTGGTTTGCTGAAAGCAGGGTTGGCTCTGTCCAGTGCTTGTACTGACATATGCCTAGAGGCAGAAGAGGGAGTTGATGGAATCTTTCACTTCACGGTAATTGGCCTCACAGATCTCATCGAAAGTCTCATGGAGATACTGGGCAATCTGCCTCTGCAGGTTCTTTGGCAGAGCTGCTGTCTCCATTGACCCATTAAGGGTAACATTCCCATGCCACTGTGCTGTCGGGGGGATGGACCATTGCTTCACACAGGCAAGCTGCATAAGGGCCAGGACAGAAACCACAATCTTAAAGAAGACGCTTCCTTGCTTCCCAGATCAGTCTCAGCAGTGAGATGTCTTCCAGGATAAAAACAGTGTGTGGAAAGTGTGGGGACAGTGCTGAGTGTAGGACACCACTGCAGTGTTGCCTCTCCCCAAGACATACTATCCCAGAGTACATTAAGGCCCTGGAACAATGAGTTACCCTGACCCTGTGGCTATTCACCATGTCGGGGGTCTTGTGGCTTCTGTAGCTCATGTTCTAATAGGTGTGTGAGTAGTTGGTGCTTGTGTTTAAGCTCAGTCGTATCTTTGTTCTGTCTAGTGCAAACAATGGTTCCTCTGTAAAATGTTGCATTTTGGCTTCACAGATGCAACCTTGGGATTGCAAATACCCTTGTTATCACCAGCTGAATGGCTGTGCAGACTGAGGAAGTGACCTCAGAAAACAAAGGAGGACCTTTTTCATGAAGTTAAGCAGCAGGCCACTGATGAAAATAAAAAAATGTGGGAGTGCCGGGTCATAGAGAGGCAGTAAAAGAAGGAGAACGTGGAGCACCACAAAGAAACCACGGAGCGGCTTCCTAAACATTTTGGAGCGCCAAGTGGACTCATTCCAGGAGCTCCTAGCTGGAGGAGCAGCTCGACACCCGCCCTCCGCTGCATATCACCGCCAACACAGTGTAGACACTATCTAGTCCCCTGTTGCCACCCGCTGCCTTTGATACCTGCCCCTGTCCAGCACAGCCCGCTCCCAGCAGTACCCACTGCACTCAACCCCCATTCCACTGCAGTGTACCCTTCATGAAGTGCAGCACCCTTTTCACGTCACTACAAACAGCAAGTCTGCATATGATACCTGGACATATGCCAATCTGTGAATGTCCAGGGTGCCTCCCCTTCCTTCCCCACCTCCTTTCCCCCATTTCTCTGTGTGTCTCTCCAGCTGTTGTATTTTTGTAATAAATGATTTTTTTGGTATGGAAGAAATCGTTATTGTATAACATGTAAGGAAGCATAGCACAGGAAAGCTACATGTACTGCTAGTCGGTACACCATAAGGAGCAATGGCAGGTCTCCTAACAGCATTACAGCCACTGCACTCTCCCATGCATGTGATGCACCATAAAAGGTAATAAGGACACTTGGTGGAGGTGCCCTGGCAGACTGCCTGCTGCTTAATTCACACAGGTCTGCCAGCCTGGGGTTGCTGGCACTGATGGGGGAGCCCATTCATAGTTAGACATTTAAAAATGAACATTGCCAGCGATCTCTTCATGACACTTCATGCTGTAAATTGTTAGTGACAACACATTTTTATGTCTTGTCAGATAGTAAAAACCATGTTCTTTATTAACCTATTTGCCAACATATTTTCCCATGTAATAACACAATGAGATTGGATAAGAAACCACAGTAATACACATCATTCAGTGAAAAATAGGGAAAGGATCACACATATTTCTGAAGGAAATTTTAGGGGAAAATTATCTCTTTTTAGATTAACATTTCCCTGTGTTAAAAACTAGGAAAAACACATAGCTTCAGCAGCCCATGCCACATAGACACCAGCAGACTGGATAAAAACACAAATGAATCCATCAAAAGATAACCTTAGGGTGTTTATTTTCAAATAATCAAGGTAAGATTAGGGCACTCTGACATGAATGGCATACTGTGAATAAATTTGCAAAACTGAATTATTACATTGAAAATGTTCATAACGCATCACGTTTAAAACAAAAAGTAGTCCTAGCAATGCTATGTGATGTGCCTCCCCTCATACTCTGCTCAGCTCTTCAAGAAATTAGGTTCAACGGCTAATTTGAAAGAATTAGATCAATCAGTCACTGTTTTTACAGAACATTCCTGAAGGTGGTGGACAGAACCCAAAGGGACTGAGAATTATTTCCTGGAGCAACTTTATTTTCTTTGTACTCTAAACCTCCCATGACAACAAAATATCCCCCTTTCGACTGATTTATGGCCGAGAAGATTTCCCAATAAAGCTTCACCAAATTTCATGTTATGTGTCATCAAGTGCCAGCATCTTTAATACAATTAACTTAATGTATGATGATTCAATAAAGGAATACAAGCCCTTCTCTATTTCTTTACCAAACTACATTTGTTTCATCCTTAGAACCAAGAACATGAAGAGCTCAGCAGTACATTGAAATCAACAATGGACACTGACAGTCCATTGCCTGCAAACAATATTTCTAAAGAAAAACAAACTAAGGAAAGAATAGTGTAGAAGTGGTTTCTATGTATACGAAGATAGTATTTGAGGTTCAGGCCCGTGTTTTCTTAATTGATGTGAGAACAAGAAAGAAAAGGTCACATCTTGATTACCGATTATAGAAAGTTAAAAATCGCATGAATTAATACTAACAGAAGTTCAAAGACTATTTTATAATCTTGTGTGAGTGACCTTAAATATATTGCTTAATTAATTCTGCCATTTTTTCACCAATTAATTGTCAAAAGTGTAGTTCAGGGGGTAGGGGTATGTGCCTTGCCTTCCAGAGAGAACCAGTCAAGACAATAAAGAGAGGCAAAGAGAGTGAGAGCAGCTGCACATGTGTAGTTGTGATGTTTATGATACCTGCACATTGTAACTGAACAACCCAGTCTGACAATTTAATAATTGTTTTTGTTAAGATAAATATTTTGGATTTATTGAAATTCCACAGCTGAAATACAAGTTATACTATTTATAGAAGTTAAACTTCAATATAGATTTGAGGGAAGAATTAAAAAATAAATGTAAATAATTCCATTTCTAAAAATATGTTTAGATGTTTGTTTTTGAAATGCTGTTGAAATGTAAATGAAAATGTTCTTGCATTTACACCTTGTGACAATAATAACATTTTCTAAATTGGAATAATCTTTTTTCTTTCATATTTTGCATTGAGATTTCACAGGGGTAGAAAATTCTGACAGGAGTGAATGATCCCTGTCCGTCACCATCTGCTACCCCGGGCAGGGGATGGGGAAAGGTGAGGGCAGCAAAAACCACCAGCTGTCTGGCAGTATTTCTTAGCAGCATCACCCTGTGCCAGGGATGGAGCAAACACGGGGAGGGGGGAAAATCTGTCTTGCTCCTTCCAGTAAGTAGGACCCGTTCATCCAGCCTAGGGTGGGGTTGCCAGGTGTTTGGGTTTCTACTCCAGTTGAAAAGGGAAACTGGCAGTGTCCAATCAGCACAAAATGCCCAGTTACCTGCAGTAACTGGCCCCCCATCGCTGGGGGCGGAAAGAGCAGCAGCGCTGGGAGGGGCCAGTCTGTGCTGCGGGGTCACTGTCAGGTAGAGAGATTCCCTCCGGCCTGAGCTGGGACCGGGCAGATTTTCAGGGGAGCCGCGTTTGTACCCCAAACATAGTAACCAGGACTGAAATAAGGGCGGAGCGTCCCGGAGAAGGTGCCAGTGAAAGTGAAGAGATGGGACCTGTCAGTCACATTGTAAAACGAGACCTCACCCGCCTCATAGTCCAGGAAAATCCCCACCCGGCTGGGCTTGATGCTCACGGGGAGGGAGGTCGATGGGGAGGTGAGGGCCTGGTATACCCCACCCTTCAGCCACACAACCCAGTACCCATCCTCAGGTGTGAGTGTGACCTTCCCCTTCCTGCTCACAGATTCCCTACAAACCCCCAGGTACCAGCCTATCTTGCCTCCCACCTCCACCTCCCAGTAACGCCTCCCGCCCGCGAACCCCTCAGTGCCCAGGACCCAGATATCATGCTCAAATCCCTCAGACTTGTTGAATGGATCCCAGGCTCCGTGGCTCACATTTTTCTGATCCTCAGACAGGTTGAGGTTGGGATGAGCTGTGTCAGGATCCAGAGTCACGTCCACTGGGGAGAGAGTCACAGAGTCAGTGTGAGGGGCAGGGGCTGGTCACTCGCATCAAAAGGAAATTAACCTGCATCCCCGTCTCTCCTCACAGTGCCTGCCCCTTCCCTCGAACCCCTTCCCCTGGCACCTTCCCCTTAGTTCTCCCCCCTGCCCCTCCCCTCGCTCTCTGCCCCCCTGACACCAGCACCCTTCACCCCCACTCTAGTGCCCTGGTGCCAGCCACTCCCTTCACTTCTCCTCTGCCCCCCGAGTTGCATCACTACCATTGCCCCCATCTGCTCCATGGTGTCTGCCCTTCCCTTCCTCTCTTTGGACCCCTGGTGTAAGCCCTTTCCCTCACCCCATCTCTGCACCACTGGTGCTCACCCTTCCCTCTCCCTCTGCCTCCCTGGTGCCCACATCCCCACACTCCTCTCTCTTCCCCTCTGTGCTCACCTGTTCCCTTGCCCCCGCTCTGCCCCCTGGTGCCCCTCCCCTCTTCTTGCATTTGCCCTTCTGCTCAGTCCCCACATCCCTCCTGGTGCCTGCCTCTTCCCTCACCCTCCTCTGTCTTCCTGGCACCCACTCCTCATGCCCTTCTCCACTTTTATGACTGCCCCTTTCCTTTGCTCCCCTGTTGCACCCTGAGATTTGCCCCACCCCTCACCCCCATGGCCCTCTGGCACCTGCCCTACTCCTACCCCTCTTTGTCCCCTTGTCTCCTGTGTCTTCCCCACCACCTCCTTTCCCCTGGTGCCAGCCCCTCCTTCTACCCACCCTCTGCCTTCCCAGTGCCTTTCCCTCTGTTCACTCCTTGTGTCCCGTGGTGCGAGCCCTGTCCCTCTCCCCCCATCTGAGCCTCAGTGCCTGCCCCTTCTTCTGGCCCCCTTTGGTCCCTTGTGCCCACCCCTCCCCTCATCTCCAGTCCTGCCCCTCACACATACTCTATGGCCCCGGTTAGCTCAGTTGGTAGAATATCAGGCTCTTAATCTGAAAGTCCAGGGTTTGAACCCCTGCCTGGACACTCAGCATCAGGGGAAGAGAGAGCTCAGTGGTTTGAGCATTGGCCTGCAGAACCCAGGGTTGTGAGTTCAATACTTGAGGGGGCCATTTAGGGATCTGAGGCAAAAACTGGGGGTTGGTCCTGCTTTGAGCAGGGGATTGGACTAGATGACCTCCTGAGATCCCTTCTAACCCTGATATTCTATGCCTGCCTGTCTGCACCCCATTCTTCCCCCTGGCGCCTGCCCTTCCTCTGGTCACTGTCCTTTCCCCCCAGGTTCCTGCCTCACTCTGTGTCATAGAATCCTAGAAAATGAGGGTTAGAAGAAACCTCAGGAGATCACCTAGTCCAACTCCCTGCTCAAAGCAGGACCAATCCCCAAGTAAATCATCCAAGCCAGGCCTTAAAAACCTCTAAGGAGGGAGATTTCACCACCTCCCTAGGTAACCCATTCTAGTGCTGCACCACTCTCTGAGTGAAATAGTGTTTCCTAATATCCAACCTAGACCTCCCCCACTGCAACCTGAGACCATTACTCCTTGTTCTGTCATCTGAGAACAGCCAAGCTCCATCCTCTTTGGAACCCTCCTTCAGGTAGTTGAAGGCTGCTATCAAATCCCCCCTCAGGCTTCTCTTCTGCAGACTAAATAGGCCCAGTTCCCTCGTAAGTCATGTGCCTCAACCCCCTAATCATTTTTGTTGCCCTCCACTGGACGGTCTCCAATTTGTCCACATCCTCTCTGTAGTGGGTGGACCAAAACTGGACGCAATACTCCAGAGGTGGCCTCACCAGTGCCGAATAGAGGGGAATGATCACTTCCCTTGATCTGCTGACAATGCTCCTACTAATGCAGCCCAATATGCTGTTAGTTTTTTCGGCAACAAGGGCGCAATGCTGACTCATATCCAGCTTCTTACCCACTGTAATCCCCTGGTCTTTGTTCTTGGTGCCTGCCCATTTGCTCCCCTGCCTCATGATCTTGGCCCCTGCCCCACCCCTCCTCCCTTCCACCTCTTGCTCCCCATTGCCCTTGTGCCTGCCCCTCCCTTCCCCCACCCTTCTGCTCCTGTCACCTGTCCCTCTCCTTTCCTCTCTCAGCATCAGCCTGTCCCCTTCCCCTCCGCCCATATTAAACTCTCCTGCCGGTGTCCCAGCTTTTTCTTAAAAATGGGCAAATTGTCCTATATTTTCTGTCTCTGTCCCATCAGTAGTGGCAGGTCCTGCTGCTGGCCAGATCCCTGCTCACCAGATGCCCACCCACCAGTGGTGAGGAGGAGGTGGCCAGTGACTGACAATGGGGGTGGGTTTGCAAAGCTAGTGGTGGGGCGAAGATGCAGAACGCAGGGCCGGACTCTCCCCCTGCTGGTCCATCAGTGCAGCCCCCACTGTGTGCCAGCTCTCAGCTGTGAGCTGCGGTAGCTGGTGAGTGCAGGCAGGCACCAGGATGCAGCCGGTTACATGTTGCCCTTTCTTCCCACCCCTCGGCCCTTTCCGTGCTCCCTCTCTCGCTGTCCTCGCCCTGCTTTGCTCCTTCTCACCCCCAGCCCCACTGCTACTCCATATCTGCTGCCCCCCAGCAGGGCACATCCTCCTTCTAGCACTGTATGAAGAACCAGCCCCTGATCTGAGCGCTCAGCTGCTCACCAGCAGCCTCACCGGCAGGCTCTTTCCTCCCAGCACTCTGGGAAAGCCCAAGACCCTCTGGCCCAAGGCACTAGACAGGAGGAGCCGAGCCCTGCATGTGCCAACCTCCCCTGCCCTCCCAGCGCTGGCACAAGGAAGCCTCTCCTCTCATCAGTTAAGCTCTGGACTGTGTGTGGGGGGCGTGATTTCCAGCCTGTTCACGCCCCAAACCTGCAGGCTCCACAGCAGCCTCTGGGGTAGGGTCCTGCCCCCAGGGAGTGCGGAGCTACTCCAATCCCTGGTCACCCTCCCCTGCTGAGTCACCTCTCTGGCCCAGTTCACTGAAGCTCCTGCAATCAGATTTCCTGGGCCCTGGTGCACAATGCATCCTTAGGGCTTAACCCCTTCCTGCCTGGACTAAAGTCAGAGGAGGCTGACTCAGGTATGTCAGTAGCCATCCCCTGCTGTAACCCCTCCCCTCACTGGGGTTATAGATGAATAGAGGAAGGGTCAAGTGGTACTGTGGAGTCGCAGGCACCTGGAAGGCAGAGTCATATGAGGGACGGGGCAGACCCCAGGGAATCTCTGTTGCTTTGGAGGGGGGATTTCCTCACTTCCTGCCCCCTCCATCTGGGAGAAGGTGCATCGGGTGCCAGTCCCAGCCCATACCTGTGCAGTGCGTCTGCCCTAGGGGTTTGCACTGGAGCAGCTACAGCAGCGCAAGGAAACCCCGGTAGACACGGCCTGAGACACTGCTGCGCCAGGGGCTGTAACCCCTCCTCTCACTGGGGTTATGGGTCAGAATTACAGGGTCACTGGGGCAGGGAAGCTGGACTCTGGGTTCCAAGGTGGGGGCCCAATCCACTGGGCTGCAGAGTCATTCTCACCCCCACGCTCTGACCCAGGCCCATGGCAGTGCTTAGACACAGGGGCGTCTTCAGCAGGAGAGATTGAGGGATTCCCACATCAGACACCCAGAGCCCAGCGGTTCCAGCCCTCACCTGTGTGGGGAGACCCACATTCTAATTCCCGCCCTACATCACACAGGGAGCACCTTTTTTTTTCTGTTCATTGAAACTAGTCAGCAAACTCAACATGGATTCAGGAATAGTTTCAATCAAACCAAAAATACAAACTATTTCTCCAAAACATTTCTCCCAGCCCCACTTCAAACCTGTCTGAGCTACTTAGGAGTCCAAGCTCCAGAGACTTGCAGTGAATGACTGGCAACATCCTCAGAAACACATAGTTACGGGCAGGCCAGGCTCAGGGCATCAGCTATGAAACACTCCAGAGCTGCTGTTAAATTTGCCCTTGGTAGAAAAATTCCCCCTTCCAGACCCTGATCTCACCCCCACATCAGGCTGAAAATGGAGACTTGGCTCCAGCCTGAACTCTCTGCTCAGAGCCATTTGTCCTGTGGACTCTGCGAGCATCACAGACCTCCCTGCAGCTGCCCCTGGGCATCTTCCAGAGTGGATTATGCTATCAGAGACCGTCTCAGAGCCCCAGGGGCTCAGGTGTCTCCATCTAACACCTGCGCCAGCCACCTCCCTCGCTCTCATTCACCGGCCCTGGATCAGACACGCTGGGAACTTTCACATCCAGACTCTGGAGACACTTTGGGTTTGTCTACACAGCCCGTGGCAGCAAGTCCCAGAGCTTGGTCCACAGACTGAGGTTTGTAGGGCTCCTGCTATGGCGCTAAAAAGAGTCATACATTCCTTCTGTCTCAGTCTGAATTTTGGGCTCTTAAGCCCAGGGAGCAGGGGGAGCTTCAAACCAGGCTCCAACCCCAGACACAATGTCTACACAGCACAGCACAGACAGTAGCTGTGTTTAATGCTGTAGCACAAATTGCATGAGCCAAAGTCTGTCACCCCGGCTCTGAGACTCACCCAGGAGGGCTGACAGAGCAGCACAGCACAGATACCTTTCATGCCGAAGGGACATTCACTCTCCCAAGCTGGTGTCTGGGGGCAGCAACAGCCATGGGTGTTCCAGCTCCCATTGCTGGAAGTGCCCAGGCACCCACAGCAACTCACTGAGGAGGGCCAGTGACTGGAAAGCGTCACCCTGACCCACCGCAGACAGAGCTGGTCCAATGCTGTGCACTGACTGTGGGCAGGACGGGCACACGAGATGGGGCTGCCTCCAGGAGCAAAGATGGGGAGACTGGCCTAGTTTCCCAGAACACTCAGGGAACAGGGGAGTCCCAGGTAATTAAAGACACCTGCCATGGGGAGGTCAGGCCCAGGACTGTGGGAACCCCATTTGGGGCTGGGAAAGGTGACCCTCATCCCAGGGTTAATTTGTTTTGACTGCAGGGAAAAGGGACACATAAAAAGTTGCTGCTCTAAAAGAACTTTGGATTTGGGGCAGAGGGGATGTTGCTATGGGGCAGTGAGAGTTCCTAGTACTGGGTAAAATGGGTTGCTAAGAAAGCAGGCCTTGGGGTATAAGCTTCAGAGGGAGAGGCCCGTCATGGGTTTCAGACATCCCTCTGCTTACCAGGGATACCTTAGCCTCCCTCCCAGATTCGAAGCTTGGGAACTGGGGGCATTTGAGCAGCTTTTCCCAAGAAGCTGAAAGGACTCCATGGGAGAAAGATCCAGCCAGCAGCTCTAGTGGACAGCCGGCTCTCTGGGCCAGGGTATATGAGGCAGAAGCTAAATGTGATTCAGCATTTCTGGTGGCCCCAAGAGAGGGGTGTGACGAGTGCTCTGACAGGGCTATTGAACAGCTCTGTAATTTGCAGGCCCAGGTGCAGGTTTTCTTACAGAAACTGGCCAAGCAACAGGAGCAAACCCAGTGACCAGAGGACAGGCAGAAGGAGCTACTCACAGAGCAGGAGAGAAGCCACCAGATTGTGGCTACAGAGAGCAAATGGGTCAATGCACTGAAAAAGGAACAGGGCATTCGGCAGAAGAAATTCTGCTCTAGCTCCCAAGAAGTCCAGCCATTGGCGATAAAGCTCCAGCACCCATGTGAGCCAAGGACTGGTGTAATCAGGGACGGCTCTAGCCATTTCGCTGCCCCAAGCATGCCGGCATGCAGCGGGGGGCGCTCTGCCAGTCGCCGGTCCCGTGGTTCCGGTGGACCTCCCGCAGATGTGCCTGCGGAGGGTCCGCTGGTCCCGCGGCTCCAGTGGATCTCCCGCAGGCTTGCTTGCGGATGCTCCACCGAAGCTGGGGGACCAGCGGACCCTCCGCAGGCACGCCTGCGGGAGGTCCACCGGAGCCACATGCCGCCCTCCCGGCAACCAGCAGAGCGCCCCCATGGCATGCGGCCCCAAGCACGCACTTGCTGTGCTGGGGGCCTGGAGCCGCCCCTGAGTGTAATTATTGATATTCAGGAGAAACTCACAGCTGCTGAATGTACCAAGTGCCAGGCCCCATCCCACAGGGAGGAAGTGGCAGTTGGAATTGCCAATACCCCTGGTCAAGGAGCCCTGGCCCTAGAGAAGAAGCAGCACCTGGAGACCAGAATAGTTCAGCCATTGGAGATGCAAAGCAACAGAGAGATGGGGAACAACAGTCTCTAGGCAGCCAAAGTAGAAAATGAGCCATGCAGGAGGAAAGTTACCCAGGAGCCAAAATGGGAAGGGCTTGTACAAGCCCTAGGCCTTGCAAAGGAGGGGCCCAGAAAGGGCTGCAGGATGTGAGTGGTGTGGCTGGGAAACTAGAGCAGGGTTTGCTGAGACACAGGATCCTGCCACACCGGTTAGAAGGAAGAAAGTTGCCGAAGGTGAAACTGAGGATATGTCTGCAACTGAGCTGGGAGGTGAGATTCCCAGCTCGTGTACATGTCCCTGCACTAACTCTGCTCAGGCTAGCACACTGAAGCTAACATACTAATAGAAGCAGTGTAGCCTGGCTAGGAAGGGCAGCTCGGGCTAGCTACCTGAGAACGTACCAAGGGGGCTGGGTGGGTTTCTACTCAGGCAGTAGCTGAAGCTGCCACCTGTGCTACCCTGGCCACATGGCTATTGTTAGGTGCTAGCTTAACTATGTCTACGTGAGCTGGGAATCACACCTCTTAGATCAAATGTAGACGTTTCCTAATAGAGGAGAAGGAACAGCTCCTGGAATAAGTTAAAGAACTAGACGGACAAAAGCTGATGGCTCAGGAGGGGGCAGAGGTGCAGGGTGAGGGCTCTGGTGTGTGCGATAAGAGAGAGTCCAGCAATAAATCACCAGGAGGCTGCATTTACACAGGGGAGGGGAGTGATGGGTGTCCTATAAAATTGGGACATCTGATCACCCTACATCCAAGAGGAAGCTGAAACAAGAAGGGAAGAGACAAGGGACCTCTCCCCCACAGAGGCCTGAAAGAGCAATACAGAGCCTGAACTGGAGCCGGGCTATAAAGAAGTCCATCGGAAAGAAAAAGATGTCCCCCCAGGGCAGAAGCAGGAAGGTGCTTTTCCAGCTGATAACATTACACACAGTCATATGGGCGGAGGAGGATCCAAAATGGACTCCAAGAGCTCCTTTGCTGAAGGCTACAGGAAAAAAGATATGGCCAGTTGCAATTAATGATGCAAAGAAGGAGCTAGTCTGAATGAAAGAGACCTTGGAAGAGACTCACTGCAGATTTATGTGAATTCAGGGGACATCATTACTTGGTAGTTGTGGATTATTTTTCCAGGTATATAAAAATAGTGTACTTGAAAGATGTAACACACCACAGTGTTACTGAGGAACTGAAATGCACTTTTGGTCATTTCAGGGTTCCAGAAGAACTTGTGACAGAGCATGGACCACAATTCACTGCAGCAGAATTTAATTTAGCCAAATAAAATATGATCTTCCTCATATTACTAGCAGCCCATATTATTCACAAGTGAATGGAGAAGCTGAAAGAGCTGTATAGACAGCCAAGAATATCTTAAAACAGAAAGATCCATTCTTTGCTCTTCTGAGTTACAAATCAACACCAATAGCAGCTACTGGACACAGTGCAGCACAACTCCTGATGAGAAGACAACTCAGAACTGCCCTCCCAATGTAGGGAGTTGCCAGATCAGATAAAAAGACAAAAAGAGCTTAGGAACACTTTTACAACAGACATCACTCAGAGACCTACCAAGTCTAGAACCCGGTGATGGTGTTTGTGTCAAACTGGATGGAGAAAAAGAATGGAATACTCCAGGTGTCGTAAAAAATAATCCAGCACCCAGGTTGTATGTGGTTGAGACTGACAGAGGAGAGCTCAGCAAAAACTGTCAGTATCTGCAGTTTGTTTCTCAGAAAGAACAATCCACAGAGCAAACTCTACAGATGGTGGAGGCAGAGCAAGAAGATGACTCAAGGATTCCAGACAGACCACAGTCAGTCATTGCAACCAGTGAACACCCAGAGGACCAATCTGTTACATATTCGGGTCATGTCATTAGAAGACCAGTGCCATTCAGAGATACAGACTGACCCATATTGCACCCCAAATACAGTGTGACAGTGTAAATACTGTAAATGGTAGGAATGTAGGATTTAAAGGGAGAGATGGAATGGACTGCTAAACTGTACTTTACTGTTCAGCCACTAGGTGCTGCTGTGTGCTAACTACCCTTTTTAAACATTCCTCAGTCAGACCTGGCAGAGCATTAATTGATCTTACACTGAACACAGCTGGTGTGTATCTGGCTCAGAGGGAAGTTCTGTGGCTGGTCCATATCTGACACAAGAGCATGACACCAGTGGTGAAAGGTCAGTGCTATTGACTACCTCTGCGATGGCCAGAGGGCCTGACTTAGATTTGGTCTACACCACAGATTCAGTCTGACATAAGGCAGCTTATGCCGACCTAATTATGTCAGTGCACACACAACAGCCTTGCTCCCACTGATGTAAGTGCTGCACTGCACCGACATAATAACTCCACCTGCACAAGAGGCATAGGACTAATGTCGGTGTAGTTAGGGTGATGCAATGTTGGTGTAGACACTGTCTTATTTACCTCAGCTGTTGGCTGTCGTTAATTTCATGGCTCCATGCTGGAGCCCTGAAATTATCAAGAAAGCCCAGTCCCATGGTGGGCTTCAGCTGAAGCCCATCTGCCCTCCATCCTACCTCCCTGCTAATGGAAGTGGGAAGCTGGGTGGCTGCCCAAGATTCCCGTCGGGCAGCTGAGCTCCTGGTGGGGAACTGGGCACAGCTGAGAGAAGGAGGGCAGTGTGAACAGCCACCCTAGTAATTACTATTGTGGCCATAAGGTGACCTAACATAGGTTGACTGAAGTTTGCAGTGTAGACATGCCCTTACAGGGGACACAAGTTCTGAACTATGTCACGCTACAGACTATAGGGGATTTTGCCTGTCACATGAGCTACATTGAACATTGGGGACACAACTCGTGGTCTCTTTATACTTCAGTGTTGAGAATAAAAATATGGCCAATGGCCTTGCAGATTTCCTTGTGGTAGCAGGGCAGGAAGTACCCCTCTGGGTGCAGACAATAACCAAGTGTGAGCCATGGTCAAGCCTTCCTTTGGATACAGTCTGGCTTTGTGGGGGGAAGGGATGTCACGGGGGGCTGGCCCTTTAAGGAGAGTCAGGCACCAGCCTACCTATGACAGGCTCCTATAAAGGAGAACCCACCAACCCAGCCCCACCTGCAAGTAATTAAATCTCTAGGTGGCTGGTTGGCAGCCAAACAGTTAATGATTCTGATAATGGGTTACCAGAGCTTGGCCAAAGGGTCCTAGAGACAGGAAGCTGCTGAGGAGAAGGGATCCCAGGTGAGCTCACTGAGCAAGGAGCCAGGAGGGGCTGCCCCCAGAGAGAGGGGTTCCCCTGAGGGAGAAGAACCCCCAGAGGTGACAGTGACAGCCCACAGCAGCTACAGCAGGACAGAGCCCTAAAGCTGAGAGCTGCAGGGAATAAAGGTGCAGCCTGACCTGAACCCAGCTCTGGGGGATCCTGATTCCACAAGGGAGATTGAACCAAGCCCGGCTCCAGGAAGAAGGGCTGGGGGCTCCTCATTCCATGAGGAAGACAGAACCAAGCCCGGCTCTGGGAATTGGGGGGCTGAGGGACTCCTGACTTGAGGAGAGTGAGGAGCTGGAGTGAGAGTCAGGGCTGGAGCAGAGCAAAGGAAAATATTTTGGGGGGGGGTTACGTGAACTAACAACAGACCTCAGCAGGGGACTCAGACCTTTTGGACTGTGTGGAGTAATGTAAGGAGTGTGAAGAGGGTAAACTGAGGCAGGGTGTTTGCAGGGCCACCCTGAGCCAGCTGAAGGAGTTTGGGAGGGGGATGATGATGGGAGGCTCGGGATCCCTATAGGCTCAGGGACATGAAATGGCCCAGACTCATCTGTGACCAGGCCCACTGGACACAGACTGCACTGGGCTGGGGGCAGCTAGGGGGAGGGGAGCAGAGATGGGGAGGGGAGCAGGGATTAAATGAACCAGAGCCTACGTTGGTGCCTGGAGAGAGCATCTGGCCTTCCTGACTCTTGCCTTGCCCTACGATTCTGTTCTGATCATTGCCACTCAACTCTCCCTCCTCACCACCTTGGATGCTTCACACCCACTGCCACCCCCTCACTGGCTCCCCTGCTTGTGCTCCCCTCCCAGACTCTGCCCTGCTCACCCCTCACCCCCTGCTGCTCCTCCACTACCAGTCCCACTCACCCTCATGCTTACTTTGTTCCCTTCTCCCATCAGCTCCCCCTGTACCTGGAACAAACTCCCTCCATGGTTAAAGTGCTGTCTTAGGAACCAGCAGATCTAGGTCCAACTTTGCCACAGGCTGCCCGTGTGACCTTGCACAAGTCACTGAGTCTCTATATTTCAGTTCCCCAGCTGTGAAATGGGGATAATCATCATAGGTGGTGCGTAAAATAGGCCATGCTCTGGCCCCGCCCACATTCCGTGCTCTCCCACAAGCCATTGCCCAAGCTGGCGGGAGCTCAGCTTTGCCACTGGCCAGAGGCTAACAACCCGGTGCTGGGGGCGGTGCTGAGGCCAGCCGGTGATCTGGCACTGGGGGTGGTATGGTGCTGGTGCAGGAGAGTGGCTCAGGACAGTTTGGCCAGGACTCCTCTGGCCACTAGAGGGAATGGGGTGGGGAGAGGCGGTGCATTCAGGGCACTGGTTGACAGGGAGGAGCTGATATTTGGGGCTTCAGCAGACGGAGGTTGAGGAGGCGGGGCCTTGGGCAGAAGGGGCTGGGCTGCATGGCTAGCTTCCCCAAAGGGGGCTCATGTGCCACTCATGATAATTATCCTTCCTTCCCCCATCCTGTGTCCATCTGGTCTATACAGACTGGAAGCTCTTTGGGGCAGGGACAGTCTGTTATGTGTTTCACAGCTCCCAGCACCAGGACCTTGAGCATGGCTGGAAACTCCAGGCCGTCCTACACTGCAAATAATATCAGTGTGTTCAGGATCAGATTGTGCCCCACTGACTCACGCTGGGCAACCCCTCGAGTCCCATTGCGCCAGGGTGGCAGAATCTGGCCTTTAACTCAATAAGAATTTCTATTTATTTTATGCTGCCCTCAGATATCCCAGATGCTGTAGATGTTCCTGTTGAAGCCTGCACCTGGGGTGTGGAGTTGTCATGGGGGAGCTGGAGTGTGGACAATCGAGCAAGGAACAGTCAGGACTTGTGGTCCAGGGGAGAGGAGGAGTGAGGATGCTTCTCCTCTTTCCCTTGGAAGTAACTTTAGGGGTTTATCTACACAGGGAAAAGCCCTGAGTAGCTAGTGCAGAACAGCTAGTCAGCACTGGCTGCCTGTGTGGACACTCTGATTCCATGCCAAGAGTGCCCTTGTCTGCTTTGGGTTAATCCCCATTGGAACTGAGTGTCCTCACCCCCTGCTGCAGACTGAGTGCAGAATAATAGTGTCCACATGGGGAGTTAGTGCAAAATAGCTTTAAATTCACACCCTCACTATTATGGTGCAGAACAGCGATTCCACACTAGCCATGCTGGTCTCTTCCCCGTGAATTCCCCATGTGGACAAGCCCTCAGTGTGGGGAGAGGAGGGTTGAATTCCTTGTTCCTCACCCCAGCAACCCTTCTAGAGCCACCAGCTGCCCCTCTGCCCTCCACCCATCCTCTGCCACTTCATCCAGATGGGCTAGATAAGCTGATCGGCTGCATGTTTCTGCCAAAAAATGATACACAATGAAATAAATAATTAATTGACTAGAAACTATAACATAGCCACAGAGAGCAGTTAAACAATTGCCTGTGGCACCAGCTTCCCCCTCACAGCAGGTACCATGAGTGAGTGAGTGCATGTGTGCGTGCGTGTATGTGTGTGTATTCTCTATTCTCTCTCTCTCTAACTTTCACATGGACAATGACATTTTGCCACACCCCTTGGTTACTGTGAGAGCTGTAAGAGGGCTGAGCAGGGACCGAGTATCCCAAGGGAATGGGACTGAGAGGGACTGCGGCATTATCAGCGTTAGTTACCTGCGTATCCTCGGGCTCTGGCGAGTCCTGAAATAATCAGACATGAGAATTTACACAAATAAAATGCAGCCTCAGCAAGTCATAGACTCAACAAGTCACACTGTGAAAAACAAATGACATGGAGCTTACCCAGTTCTGCCAGAGGGTCCATGGGAATGAGAGGGGAGAATAGGGAAAAAAAGAACATAAATGAATCAATAGGAGAAACTCTTAGTAACAAAAGTGCCCAGTTCTAAACCCACATTACATTGGCCTCAGCGTGAATTTTGCCTGAGTAAGGACAGCAGGATTGGGCTCCTAATCAGTAGTAAGGGCTTCTCCTTTATTGCACCTGATCCCTCAAAACCTCCTCCCAGAAATCAATGGATAAAGGGCTCCAGTCACTGTGGGGATGGTGCAAATTGGCTGGGACCAGGCCCTGGACATCAGAGAATTCCCCTGGTGTAGGGAGAGCCCAGCTGGGGTAAAACAGTGTAACTGGCTCCTGTGCCAATTGCTCCCCTCATCCCATTGTCAGGGGCATGTCAGGGCTGGGGCTGGGGTGTGTGCCGGGGCAGGGCAGGGCACATCACCAATTCTCAGGGACCAAAGCCAGCTGGAATCAGAACAGCCTCTAGGGCAGCCTGAGAATCAGGGAGCCATAACCGGCCCCCGCCCAGCCCCCCACCCCAAGCAGGCCCTGGCCTAGCAGAGAACCTAGGCCTGCAGCTCAGATAACTCTTCCTACATAAGTGTCTCCATCATCTAGGTGATGCTGGTGACCCCAAGGGGTGCTGAGCTCCTACAACTCCTGCCAGCTCCCATATAAGCAGACCTATGTGCCTGATCCTACAGCTGCTGTGTATGGTCTGTGGAAACCAGCAGGGCTCAGAGAACTCGATCCTACTCCAAGGAAAACTAAGTATGCGGGAGAACATCCATGGTGAGTTCACAGGGTGGGCCCTAGTCATGCAAACTAATTATTGTTCTCGTTACAGGGGGTCTCTGGTGTCAGTAAGGGAAGTGTGTTTGTTTGTGCTTAAGACTGTATTTCCAAGGGTTAGTGTGAAAAATAAAACTATGACTATTAGGTTCCCAGGTGTCCGGTTTTTGACTGGAACACCTGGTCAAAAAGGGGCCCTGGCGGCTCCAGTAGCACTGCTGACTGGGCCGTTAAAAGTCCAGTTGGCAGTGCAGCAGGGCTAAGGCAGGCTCCCTGCCTGCCCTGGCTCTGTGTGACTCCTGGAAGCAGCCAGCATGTCCCTATGGCTCCTAGGCACAGGGGTGATCAGGGAAACTCTGCGCACTGCCCTTGCCCTGACTGGTGGCTCCACGGCTCCCATTGGCCAGGAACCAGGGCCAATTTGAGCTGTGGGGGCAGTGCCTGCAGGTGCTGAGGCACCTGCCCAACCCTGCACCTAGGAGCCAGACATGCTGGACATGCTGACTGCTTCCAGGAGCTACTCAGAGCCAGCCTTGAGCCCACTTCCACACTTCAAACCCCTTGGCTCCAGCCCAGACCCCCTCCTGCACCCCAGACCCCTCATCCCTGGCCCCATCCCAGAGCCCTCACCTCCACCTGGAGCCTTCCCCCCCTCCTGCACCCCTGCCCCAGCCCAGAGCCCCCCCTATACCCTGAACCCCTCATTTCTGGTCCCACACCAAAGCCCTCACCCCCGCCAGAGTAATCACCCCCTCCTGCACCCCAACCCTTGCCCCAGCCCAGTGAAAATGAGTGAGGGTGGGGGAGAGTGAGTGATGGAGGGTGGAGAGATGGAGTGAGTGCAGACGGATCCTCTGAGAAGGCACAGGACCTAGGGGAAGAGGCGGAGCAGAGGGTGGGGCAAGGGTGTATGGTTTTGTGTCATTGGCAACTGTACTTAATCATATTTCAATGACACAAATTTTCCATTCATTATGTCTGGGTAATATCTGGATTTCCCCTTGTCATGTACGTTACCCGTCTCTGTAACACATACATTTTTTACACTAACACGTCTTTGCACACACAGCTCTAAGTGTTCCTTTTCTAATTTAAAGCATAATCAAAACCAGTAAAAACACACATACCTTTCACTGCCTCATATTCCGCTGGAAAGTAAAAGACATCCTGAGTTAATGCTGAGTCTCAAAACTTGATGGGAAATAGTCCAGCGAAAAGCAACATCTCTCTCACCGATGATACAAATGTTTTGCAAGATTTGTCCATAAGATGCTAAGCAGAGCACAGCACAGCACAGCACAGCACAGCACAGGAGCCAGCTTCTTATGGAAGCAGGAACGCAACCTGTCCTGCCCCAGCTGTTACATGTACTATGTTCTACACCTCAGACACTGCACAGCTAAACCTGGACCAGAGAACAGGGCTTCCTGGCTCCACAGCTCTACTCTCTGTCTCTCTCATATTGATCCCCAAAACCCTTCCCACCTGCTCCTCTTCATCCCCTGTCCTCTGCACAGACACACACACCTTAAAGTAGGGTTGCCAAATCTGGCTGGATGTATTCCTGGAGATGTCATCACGTGACATAATCTTTAATTAAAGGTAGATCTTTAATTCCTGGAGACCCTAGGCCAATCCTGGAGAGTTGGCAACCCTACATTTACTGATGTCATGCCTGCATATCCCATAGCCAGTCTCCTGCCCCACTCCATATTGTTATTTGCATTCCAGCTGCATCTAGAGGTCACACTCAGATCTGGGCCCCACTGTGCTAGGTCCTGTAGGCACATGCTCAGAACTGGGCCCCACTGCACTAGGTCCTGTACGTGCACACTCAGGGCTGGGCCCCACTTTGCTGGGTCCTGCACACACACACTCAGGGCTGGATTAACTCTTCTGGGGGCCTGGGGCTAGTTGATTCTGTGGGGCCCCCTGGGCTCCAGGGTTGGGCCAAAAATGAGGGGTTCAGTGTGTGGGAGGCGGCTGCCAGGGAGTGGTCTGGGTGTGAGGATCTGGAGGGGAGGTAAGATGCAGGAGAAGGTTGGGGAGAGGGAGGGTGCAGGAGTGGTGCCTTTGGGAGGCAGGTAGGGTGCAGGGCCGGGCTGGGTGGGTGCAATGTCTGAGAGGGAGGGAGGGTACAGGAGCAGGTTGGGGGGTGGGAATGTGGGGTTTGGGAGGGAGGATGTAGGAGCAGGGTGGGAGTGTGGGGTCTAGGAGGGAGGAAGGGATGTAGGTTGTAGGAGCAGGCTGGGGTTGGCGGTCTGGGAGGGAAGGAGGGTGCAGGAGCAGGCTGAGGGTGGGAATGTGGGTTCTGGGAGGGATGTAGGGTGTAGGAGGGGGCTCATGTGCAGGCGCTTACCTGGCTCTCCTGCTTGGTGTGGGGGGGACATCTGCAGGCACCGCCCCCACAGCTCCCATTCACCCCGATTCCCAGCCAGTGGGAGTGGCGGGGGCAGAGCGAGCAAAGCACTGGGACAGAGAGCTTCCCTGTGCTTGTGTGACCAGGCTCCAGCCTGGGGCAGGTGGGGGAGGAACAGGTCAGCAGTGCACAGAGCCATTTCACCCCTCTTCCCCCCAATCCACCCGCCTGGCAGAGCAGGCCAAGAATGCACCATGGAGGGGCATAGGCCGGGCATAGGAGCTTAGCCCCAGGGCAGGCTCCAGGCCCCAGCACGCCAAGCGCGTGCTTGGGGCAGCATGCCACAGGGGGCACTCTGCTGGTCGCCGGGAGGGCGGCAGGCGGCTCCGTTGGACCTCCTGCAGGCATGCCTGTGGAGGGTCCGCTGGTCCTGCAGCTCCAGTGGAGCATCCGCAGGTACGCCTGCGGGAAGTCCACTGGAGCCGCGGGACCGGCGAGTGGCAGAGCGCCCCCCGCAGCGTGCCGCCGTGCTTGGGGCGGCGAAATGGCTAGAGTCAGCCCTGCTTAGCCCGGGGCCTTGGGCTACAACCCCTAAAGTCCCTTTCTTAATCAGGCCCTGCCCACAGTGCTCGGTTCTATGCACACACACTCCAGACTGTAAGAGACACAATCCCTATTCCAAAGAGTTTACAGTCTTGTGGCCTGACCCTGCAAACGTTTATGTCCTGGTCTAACTTTACTCACAAACCTTCTTCTCTTCCCCACCCACCCCTCTAACTGCTGCCCCATCTCCCTCCTCTCTTTTGTCTCTGAACTCAGTGCACCCAGGCTGCAAACAATGCTTGTGTCTCCAGCTGTCCTAGATCCCTTCCAGTCTGACTTCCCGCTCCACTCAGATCACTCTCACTGGGGTCCCTAGTGATCACCCTGACAGATCTCAGTGCCCACAACCTTGTGGTTATTTTTGGTTCCTCCCTCTGCACACCCAGGCCGTTTCCAAACACTGCTGCTGCCTCTTGAGTGTTATCTCCAGTATCTGCCCTTTTCTCTCTATTCCTGAAGCACAATCCCTCTCTCAGGCCCTCATTAGATCCTGCCACAACTAAATCAGCAGCTTCTATGGCTCCCATACGCACCCACTGTCCCCCTTCTGTCCACACAAACTGCATCTAACAAAGCGACAGTCCCTGGCCCAGGGAGCTCACCCTCTGCATGGCAGACCAGGTACAACGGGGGACGAAATAGACAAGTGGGGAGAAGCGGTTGGGAGGGGGAGATAATGATAAAAACAAACCAAAACCCAGCTCACCACGTGCTCAATGCCAGATTGGAGAGATTCCAGGGGCCACAGCACAGCTGGGTTTGGAGGAGGGAGTGAAGAGAGAAGGGGGCAGCTTTACTAACACTGAGGGGGTGTTTTTCTGCACATGGAGAGGGAGGGGGAGAAAACACTAGGGTGTTTAAGGGAGAAGCAGACAGGGAAGTGACCCGGGCTGAGGGTGACCAGACACCCCAATATTAGGGGCTTTATCTTATATGTGCAAAAAAAATAAAAATAAAAATAAAGTCCTAATTTTTCACACTTGCTACCTGGTCACCCTACCTAGGCTGCCAGGAGCAAAAAAAAAAAAAAAAAGCCCAGCAGCAATACGGCTCCCCCTGGAAGTGGTGCTGAGGGTGATGGCCCAGCGCGCTCACCCCTAGAACCGGCCATCGCTGGCAGAGGGACGGTGGCGCCAATTGCTCAGACAGGGTGGGACTAACTCACTGGTGAGGGACCTAAAGGCAAAGACAAGGAGCTTGTGCTGGAGGGGCCTCAGTGGAACTAAGTGGTGGAGGTGGCAGGAGAGACGAGCCTGAGGGCTGAGCCTGGCAGCCATGCTTTGGATGCAGCTGAGCGGACAAAGCAGCTGGCGTCAAGGCTGGGCAGAAGGAGATCACAGCAGTGGAGGTGTGAGATGATGAGGTGAATGAGAGCCTGGGCTTTCAGGACAGACACAAGAGGCTGTATCTCTGACGAGTTATACAGGCAGGAGCAGGGAGACTGGGGTGAGGTCAGGACGTGCAGCCCAGCGAGAAGCTGAGTCAGAGACAATGTCTAAATTTCTGGTCTGAGTGACTGGGCAGAGGGAGGTGTTCTTAGGGTGGGCCACATTGTATTTCAAAAATACAGAACAGTTTTTTCTGCCCCCTCCCTCCCAACCCAGGCCTACATCATGGAGCGATTCTCTCAGCCAGGGCAGAGGAAATACCCCCAGTTCCCTCCCATAAGGAGCCACCTCGAGCGGGGCTCAGACCCGAGCCCTTCCACTCTGCTCTGGGCTCCCTGCAGCCAGCTCAGGCCTCACACCCCACCTCAGGGCTACAATCTCTGGCCCACAGGAGGGGCAGAGACCGTGGTACCTAGCTCGGGGCAGACCAGTGTGCAGGATGGGAGGCAGGGAGGGAGGGAGAGCAGCCACAGCCTCCTGCCTCTGAGAGGGCTCATGGTGTTATCCAAAGAGATGAAGAAACTAGGAAGCAAGGAGGGCTCTGAGGGGTGCAGAAGAGATTAAACACTCAGCTGTTGAACCTAAGTTACCCTCTGGACATTGATGAGGAGATGTCAGACAGACTGAGATGTGGGAACAGTCTTTGTGGAGAAACAGTTTGAGAGACATTGGCATTGAGGTGGTGTCTGATGCCATGCGTGTAGGTAAGAGCTACTAGAGGCAGGGTGTGGAGAGAGGAGAGCAGAGGGCCAAGCACTGGGCTCTAGGGGGCAGATGTTCTCTGAAAGAGGGAGACAGGAAGAGACTGACCCAACAAAACAGACACCGAAGCAGTGATTAGAAAGGCAGGAGGAGAACTGGGAGAAGAGGGAGCTGTGAAAGCCAAGGATTTAATGGAGACGAGTGATCTGGTCAGCGGTGTCAGAAGGAGGAGCATGAAGCTAGAGCAAGGAGGACGAGGATCACATAGAAGCCATGGGATCTGGCCAGGAAGGTCATTAGAGACTTTGGCGAGAGCGGTTTCAGGGGAGTGTAGGAGACAGAAGCCGGATTGGAGTGGGTCTAGGATGGAATTGGAGGAGAGGATCTCCAGACAGCGATTGTAGACAGAGCGTTCACTGAGCTCGGAGATGGAAGGCAGAAGGGCCAATAAGTATACAGAGAATTGGGATCGGGGATGGAAAGTGTGAAGATGGGAGAGACTAAGTGTCACAGGGTGTCTGGTCTTTTAAGGGGAGTTGGGCCCAGCCCCACCCTGTGACTAATCAACTACTGTTGAGGCTAGGGATCAGGTGACGGCTTAAAGATCTCCTGGTCCTCATAAAAGCCTGCCCAGCAAGTCCCTCAGCTATGGAGAGCTTCAGAGAGCAGGAAGACACTTGCAGGGCACCCTAGGACAGGGAAAAGAGCTCTGTTCATGTCTGATTGTAACACAAGCATGAAAACAAAGTTTTAACAAGGTTTCAAACAGGAATTTGGACAGGCATCCAGATCTCCGAGGCAGCTTCAAAAGCCTCAGCCTTATTGGCTGGAAATTCGTAACTCCATTCCCTGCACCAGCCTTCTCGCATCCACTGTGAGTAGAACTGACCAGGGGGTGAGAAATACCTTGTCAGACAGGATAACCTACTAACAAATATAGGCTATAGATTGTGCTTCTTATACTTGTAACTTTATGTTTCTAAATCTACACCTGTTTTTTGAGTCTCTGTCTCAGGCTTTATTAATTAAACTTCAGTTTGGTTTTACTGTAGACGTGTCTAAGTGCCTGGTGCAAAGAAGTCTGTTGAATGAAGTTGAAGCCAGTAAGCAGGGGTGCTCTGCTTCCACTGAGGCAGCAGATGGTCTTGCATTGCTGGTGTCCAGGAGACAGGGGACTGGGCGCCGAGTGTAACAAAGCCGGGGTGGGAATTACTAGTCTGCAGAGAGACACAGCGGGGCTTATGGAGCCCTGAGCACAGCGCCTCGTGTTGCCTGTAGCCAGTAGCTTTGGGAGAGTTTCCCCTGGTGGGCACAGACAAGGCTCCCACACTGTGAGCAGGTTGCAGTGATTTACCTTGGAGAACTCGTGTAACCCCAAAGGCATCTCAGAGCTCCCTATACAATGAATGGGGAGAAGCAGGTGCCTTAGCATGGGATCCACAGAACCCAGTGTGTTAGGAGCCATGTAAGCCAGCCAATGGGAGAGGCCGACAAGAGGGGTATGTGCTAAGCCCCGCCCCTCTCCTGAGTTTGGTGCCTATCTCTGCTAGTGACCCACAGCCAGGAGCCCCTCTTCTAGAGCCAGGCAAATTAGGCACATCCATGCAGGGCCGGCTCCAGGCACCAGCGCAGCAAGCAGGTGCCTGGGGCAGCCAACGGAAAGAGGAGGCATGTCTGGGTCTTCGGTGGCAATTAGATAGCAGGTCCCTCAGTCCCTCTTGGAGGTAAGGACCTGCCACTGAATTGCCGCCAAAGAATGAAGCAGCGGCAATAGAGCTGCCACCGAAGTGCCACTGATCGCGATCGCGGCTTTTTTTTTTTTTTTCGCTTTGGGCAGCAAAAACACTGGAGCCAGCCCCGCCTCTGTGTGTCTCTGAGACAGAGTAAGGCACTGGCCATGCTCCACACAAGATGGGCGAAGGGCAGGAAGGTGTTATAGAGTGATTCTGAGTTAATAGTTAATTAAAGTGTAACAACTTGAACAAAAGAGATGGGGTGCCTCACATCCATAGCCCAGTGGTTAGAGCATTGTCCTGAGAGGTAGAAGATCCTTGTTTAAATGCCTTCTCTTTATCTGGCAGAGATGGGGGACTTGAACCAGAGTTTGCTGCAATCCAGGTGGGTACCTTAACCCCTAGGCTAAATGTTATAAAGGAGGCTCACTGCCCTCTCCATCTCCCACCTCATTCTGTGTGCTGTTGGGTGGCGTCTGAGCACATCTACTGGATCAGGCCCCACAAGTGAGCTAGATGCTCCTCCCCTCAGTTTATATGTCTCCAGGGGCACAGGTGCCCAGATGTCTACAGCAAGGCAGCTGTGTGCTTCATGTGCCTAGAAGCAGAAACTTAGACACTGAGAGAACTTTTACACGAGAGATTAAAGCCTCGAGTGAGTTTAGGTGCCTACAGGGTTGAGTTTCAACCAAGTGGGGTTTTGTGGATCACGGTGCCTAAAACTGAAATTGAGAGGCTTGTGTCTGGGGTTTCTTTGTAGATCGGGGCCATAATGCACAATGCAATTCCCAGATAAAAACTACATTAATGTGGAGTTAAGGCTGAGGGTACATACTTGTAACTTAAGGGTTAAACACATTACAGGAGGAATCTTTTAATTATTCCCAAACCAAGTGTTATACACCCAGGAAATACAAATTATGGTTAAATTATAAAAGAAATCTATGGTCTAGAAATGCAGCTAACCCACCTAAACAAACTTAACTCTGCCCTGTAGTAAGATCATGAGGGGAAAATTGAAAAACATTGTGTACATTTAAAAATCAGTTTTTATTTAATGTAGAACCACACATACTGCTCTGTGCTGATCAGACCTGTATGGTTATTGTCTGGAGTCACTGCAGGGTGGAGCTGAGGTTGTGGGTGTGCATGGTCACTGAGGGTGAAATCCCTCCTCCCACCCCCATATTACATGGGCACAGAAGGGTCAGAACACAGGAGGTTCCCAGGTGAAGGATTCTGTGAAACACTGGACAAGTCTCTCCGGGTTTATCACTGCAAAAAAACTTGTGTCAGTGGGTCTGAGTGTGGGGCAAATGACTTCAGCTTCCAGCAGTGGCACTACAGGGCTGAAAATAGCAATGTAGAAGTTTCTGCTTGGGCTGGCACCTAGGTTCTAAAACCCAGTGACGGGGAAGAGTCTCAGAGCCTGGGCTCCAGCCCAAGTGGGAACGGCTACGCTGCTAGATTTAGCCCTGCAGCACAAGCCCCAGTCAGTTGACCCAGGATCTGAGACTCGCAGCCAGAGGTGGTTTTTGCACTGTACACGTACCCACAGTCTCCAGCAATGAGACTGACCAAGCTGGGCAGGTGTATGCAGGGTCCTGGGCTCAAGGTGCCATTTCTCTAATTTCCATGGGGTTTATTAGGACAAATGGGCTCTTCACTCTTCAGAGCCTCTTTGTGTCCATGTGAGCAGCCCCTGAGCTCCCTGCTTGGGGCTCTTGTGCCAACATGGAGACATTCCTTGTCACTCATTAAAACAGGCTGTAACTCCACCTGCTAAAATTGAACTAAAGGTGTTAAACTGTGACTCCTCTAGCAGTAAATGGGATTTTCAATTGAGTTAAGTTGGCTCAACTGAGCTGACTTGACTGACTTGACATGAAATCTTCAACGCATCCCATTGGTCCCAGACACTGACCTTTCTGCCTCTTCATCTCAGATCGTAGGGTCTCTAGAAGGAGAAAAGAGGGAGTGGTGAGAATTTCTCCTGTCGTGTTTATGGGGATAATGTTAATTTTGTAACTGGCCCAGATACTGACCTTTCTCTTGTTCCTGTTCAGACAGCAGGGTCTCTAGAGAGAGAACAGGGTGAGAGATGATACATCAAATCATAGATTCCAAGGCCAGAAGGGACTGTTGTGATCACTTAGTATGACCCCTGCATAACACAAGCCTGGGGGCTTCCCCACAATAATTCCTACAGCAGATCATTTAAAAAAATCCAGTCTTGATTTATAAATTGCCACTGCTGGAGAATCCACTACAGCCCTTGGGAAATTGTTCCAACAGTTAACTAATAATGGTGAGATTTCACCCTATTTTATTTATGGGGATAACTCTACTGCCAGCTAGTGTAATGGGATCCAAACACTGACCTTTCTCGCTCTCCATCTCAGATCGCAGAGTCTCTAGAGGGAGAAAAGGGCAAGAGGTGAGATTTCATCGTCATGTTTATGGTGCAGTTCCAGATTTTAATATAAGTGTGCTGTAACTATGAAAGTGAGACAGACAGACTGACAAACAGGACACACAGCCAGATCTGTCTCAACATCCCTGCACTGACCATCGCTCACTTTCCTTCCACACTGACCATCACCTCTAGGAGCTGCTCTAAGTGTCTCCCCCAGGAGCCATCCCTGCTCCCTGGGACCCGCCACACTCCTGTCTGATCTGGCTGTTGTGGGGGAGAGGAAAGAAGGTCTCTTTTTTTTTATCCAGTTCCCTGTCTGCTCCCCTCTGTGCCCATCCCCTGAAAAGCCTCAGCTCTCCCCAGCTCCTGACTGTGGGGATGGGCGAGGGAAGTGAAGGGTGGGAACGGGGCATTGACCTGAGCTGGATAAGGGACAGGGGCTGATTGGCTCCATCATAGGTCAGCTCCTGGCCACGTATCACTAAGGTCATGTCTATTCGCTGATCCTAGTGATATCTGGGAACAGTTTCTTCTACGGCTTGGGTAGATGGGATGCCCCAGCTAAGAATGGGATGGAGGGGTCTTTCTGTCATGGAGGGATAGCTTAGTGGTTTGTGCATTGGCCTCCTAAACCCAAGATTTGTGAGTTCAATCTTTCAGGGGGCCATTTAGGGAGCTGGGGCAAAAATCTGTCTGGGGATTGGCTTTACTTTGAGCATGGGGTTGGACTAGATGACTTTCTGAAGTCCTTTCCAAGCCTGATATTCTATGATTTAGCTGTATGCTTGGGTCAGCATGAGCCAGGGAGAGGTGTGTGGATGGGCCCCTATAGGCATCACCTCCAAGGTCAGCTCTTTCCTACTTGGAGCTCATCCACTTGGTGTATCAGCCCTGAGGTACCTACACTGCTGGAAATGGAGGTAGCATCATGTCTGACAGTCACTGCTGAGAGCAGCCTGAGAGAGATCATCTTGTGCCCAGTGTGAGCAGCATCTCAGACCAACTGTGCAAGTCCTGAGTGTGTTTGTGTTATTACAGCATCCTAGCCACAGCTCACTAGTGCAGAGAATTCTCTGAAAGGCCCAGCGAACAAGACAGTGACAGTTGATTTTTCTGATTTTTTTTTAGTGCTTGGAAATAAGTCATAGAATCATAAAATATCAGGGTTGGAAGGGACCTCAGCAGGTCATCTAGTCCAACCCTCTGCTCAAAGCAGGACCAATCCCCAACTAAATCATCCCAGCCAGGGCTTTGTCAAGCCAGGCCTTAAAAACCTCTAAGGAAGGAGATTCCACCACCTCCATAGGTAACCCATTCCAGTGCTTCACCACCCTCCTAGTGAAAAAGTTTTTTCCTAATATCCAACCTAAACCTCCCCCACTGCAACTTGAGACTATTATTCCTTGTTCTGTCATCTGCTACCACTGAGAACAGTCTAGATCCATCCTCTTTTGAACCCCCTTTCAGGTAGCTGAAAGCAGCTATCAAATCCCCCTTCATTCTTCTCTTCTGCAGACTAAACAATCCCAGTTCCCTCAGCCTCTCCTCATCAGTCATGTGCTCCAGCCCCCTAATCATTTTTGGTGCCCTCCGCTGGACTCTTCCCAATTTTTCCACATCCTTCTTGTAGTGTGGGGCCCAAAACTGGACACAGTACTCCAGATGAGGCCTCACCAATGTCAAATAGAGGGGAACGATCACGTCCCTCGATCTGCTGGCAATGCCCCTCTTATACAGCTCAAAATGCCATTAGCCTTCTTGGCAACAAGGGCACAGTATTGACTCATATCCAGCTTCTCGTCCACTGTAACCTCTAGGTCCTTTTCTGCAGAACTGCTTCCTAGCCATTCGGTCCCTAGTCTGTAGCAGTGCCTGGGATTCTTCTGTACTAAATGCAGAACTCTCCACTTGTCCTTGTTGAACCTCATCAGATTTCTTTTGGCCTAATCCTCTCATTTGTCTAGGTCCCTCTGTATCCTATCTCTACCCTCCAGCGTATCTACCTCTCCTCCCAGGTTAGTGTCATCTGCAAACTTGCTGAGGGTGCAGATGAGCCCAGCATAGCTCTCTCCGGACACATAGACAAATTTTCCATATGACTGAAAATGAGTGAATCCCTATGTGATGAGGCATATCAACCTGCACTGGTCCAACAAGGGTTGAACACAGCCTATGGGTGCGAGAGGCCATGCTTCCTCGCCCCTCCTGGACACGCTCCAACTGGACGCTGGATATACAAGGGAGCAGTTCAGCCCAGTTTGGGCTGACAGTGGAAGAGAGCGTACACATGCTCTGAGCTCCTGCCAGGAAGCTGCTAGATCTGCAAACTGTGGCAGCTGAACACACCGATTCCACAGCAGGACCCCAGTTGACCATGGAGACAGAGGAAGACAGATGGCTGTTGCTGGTGGAGGAAATGCCATCACTGTGGGAAACAGCCCAGGAAGATTATTTATTGAAGTTGGAATCTGAATCTGAAAACAGGGCTACTGTTTTCATAGGGCCCTGGGTTGGGACCCAGTGGAGCAGGGTGGATCTGGGTCGCCCTATCCCTTTCTGCACCTACCACTGGGTGCAGGGCCCCCCCCAGGGATTGGGTGCTTCTGCCTGAGATGGCAACTATTGGGCACTGCTACTGGAGGCTAGAGCCACTGGTTGTTAAAGCCCTCGACTGATTGACTTTCACTGCTAGGCCTCGCTGCCCTGAGGATAGGGCAGCCCTATTGACTCTGGCCATGGAGCCTCACTGCCTTGAGTGGAAGGGCAAGGGCAGCCCCATATATTCTGGTCACAGGGCCTCTCTGCCTTCCACACCCACCCTGCCTAGATACTCAGCATGATGGGATTGCTTGCCCAAATGATCACTTTTGGCTGACTGATTTAGTTGGGGATTGGTCCTGCTTTGAGCAGGGGGTTGGACTAGATGACCTCCTGAGGTCCCTTCCAATCCTGAGATTGTATGATTCTATGTAGGATCTGCCATCTCCTTGTTATTGGGGCAGGAGTAATAAAGGGTTGTTATCCTTGGTGTGTGAATCAAGGGCAGCAGAACTGTACTTGACATAACTGATTGAAGGATTCACCTTCAACTAAATGGCACTCGCTAGGCAGGGAACATGGGCTCCAAAGCCTAGTGAGGCTACCCAGCCAGCCAGCCATTTGATTCTTTATCTCTGCTGTGTAGTAGCAAAGTTAATTTAGACTCAGTTGAGAGTTTTGTTAGACACCCCAGAGCTGAAATCACTGATGTCTAGGTCTAACTGTTAGACCTGCTTTGGGACAGTGTCTCTGATGTAACAGACTTCCTTGCAAGGGGAGGGATAGCTCAGTAGTTTGAGCATTAACCTGCTAAACCCAGAGTTATGAGTTCAATCCTTTAGGGGGCTATTTAGGGAACTGGGGTAAAAATCTGTCTGGGAATTGGTCCTGCTTTGAACAGAGAACTGGACTAGATGACCTCCTGGTCCCTTGCAACCCTGATACTCTATTATTCTAGTGTGCACCAGCCAGTGAGGCTCCCACACTTGAGCAGCTGAAATCATGACAACTGTGCTAAGTGGGGGGGACCTGAAAATATCCTGGTGGATTGGTGTAGCAATTGGCCAGCAGGGTAGCTGGTGAAGAGGCAGTGATCAGCCAGTATGGTGGCTGGCAAAGAGGAGGGACAAGCAATTGCCTGGGCAGCAGAGCTATTAATGTGCCTACTTACCTCATCTCCACCCAGGGTGGGAGGTGAACTCTGGATCTGCACTGACCCAGAACAACAACTGTGAGTGGGATGCAGAGAAGGGATGGGCATGTTAAAGGGACATTTGATTGCTGGACTTAAGAACCTGAAAAGTTCACTGCCTGAGTCTTTGGCTCATTGTTTATGTTTATGAACCCTGTTTGTGGTGTTTTCACAAATTAATGCTGGGTTATTTCCCTCCTTTTATTAGAAGTTTATTTCTACACTGAGACTTTGTGCTTGCAAGAGGGAAAGTATTGCCTCTCAGAGACGCCCAGAGGGTGGTATATAATTATCCCAGGTTACTGGGTGGGAGCTCAAGCTGGTTTTGTGTTGCATTGTTGAAGAGAAACCCCTAGATATTGAACCCAGCCCTTGTTTATTCCAGTTCCAACAGGCAGAAGGCTTACAGGTGACAGTTCTACAGGTACAACACCCAGTTCCAGCTTTCACAAGTACAAAGTACAGCTCTTCTCTGCTTCTCTGAATTACCTGCTTATGTCCCCACTGGGAAATTGTTGGGGTAGGTACTCCACCTCCCCAAGGATTAGGTCGGGATCACTGAGTTGCTCACAGGTGAGGATTTCCCACACCCCCGAGTAAGGGATGTAGTTCTACTGACAGAAGTGTGCAGTGTAGATCCACCCTCAGGCTGAGTGCAGCAAGTTTCAGTGCAGTAACTTACCAGTGTAGACAGGCTCCAGGCACCTCATGGAGTGGTTTTCCTAGAGTGCAGGGAGAGCTCTCTCTGACCTCTGGCACATTACCACACTGTAGAGGAGGAGGTAACCTCTCCACTATCACTACTTTCCCATTCACAGCTCCTACTCATCTAGATGGGGAGGGGCATGCACATACTGGGGGGAGGAGGCGGGGGCAGAGCTGGAACTGAAGAAATCCCCTCTCTCCCCCTACTTTCTGTTAGTTTTTCTTGCCAAGTTACAAATGTCAGCGCTCCAAGCCCAGCTCACTGAGCCCCACACAGGTGTTTCAGTGTAAGCAGGGCTGATCCCCGTGGAATGGTTCAGAATCCCATTCGATTGGAATCCTTTCGTGAGCATTGAAGGGGTGAAGCCATTTGACACTTCTCAGCTCAAATGTGAAGTCATCGTTCACCCTCCTCCTGAATCCCATTGCTTGAAACTCTTCTGAACAGGGAATCAAATCCTAGTATCTTTACTTTTGTTTTTCATTTTTCTCTCTCCCTCCACCCCAAATTCTCCCCTTTCGTTACTTCACCTGTTGCTCTGTGTCGCCTCCAGAAGCAGTAACCAACCAGGGCCATGAGAACAGCCAGGAGAGCCAGGATCACCCAGAGAGCCACTTTCGAGGGATTCACCCTTGGGAAAAATGGCTCTGCAAGAGAAAGTGCCATTGACTTGGGAGCAAATACCTGCAGAAGGAAGGCAGGACGCTGCGACAGTGGTGACACTGTGATTAGTTAAAAGAATCTCACAGGGAAATACACGGTGAGATGTGACTCCTTTGTGCTTTATTATTAAGTCAATGAAAGTCCAGGCTTTATTCTCCTTACTGATCAAGGTTCGTTAATGGGAGGGGACATGTTGGAGGTAGGGAGGGAGTAAAGACAGAGTGGAGCTCTGCTGTGTTACATAAATCCCCCACTGACATAAATTCAGGTATTCCCTAGGCTGCTCTAATTGATCCCCAAGCTGCAGCCAGTGCAGACTGGCCCTCTGAACCAGAGAGTTGTGACCAGCTCCTCGACTCCCCTGTGCTCAGAGGGGCTCAGTGACACCAGAGAGTCTGGCCCAAAATATGTTATTACAGGATTTCAATATAAATGAAATTTGAGCCTGGAGAGTCAGAGTAAAAATTCCTCCAGATTCCTCTTCCCTGAGCACTGGGACGATGCTGATGATAGGGTCCTTGCTATATGGTTAGTGCAGTGTATTGAAAACTGTGTATAAATCACAAATTGTCCCTCTGAATCCTGAGGGGTTTTCTGGTGCTGCTTGAAGGCTAGGGGGCTCTGTAAGGAGCATGCAATGTGAGGCCTCTGCAGTCATTCTTCACAGAGCCAGGTGGGCTATGTTCTGCCTCCCTGCCTCAGGAAGCAGCCTGCTTTGTCTCTCTCTGTATTTGGTTGTTGTGTGTTAGAGTTCTGGATTCTTGGGAATAAAGCAGTGTTACATTGCAACCTTCCAGGAAGAGCATTTGTTTTGTTTCTCACTCTCTGTGGGTATGCTGTGAACACAACAATAATGTGATACCGGGCATATCATATGCTTATCAGCAGAGCAGCACTATGAGATCTCAGATGAATAGTGATTAACATATGCAACATCATTATTATAGTGATGAACTACTCATTCTGTATTAACAATGTTATTTGGTAAATAATAACAGAAAAATATGAACCTTTTTTCTAAAAATTAAGATGCTTTTACCTAAAAGTTTGTTTCTGCATGTTTTAGGCCTGATCCTTTATTGTTAGCACTGCCAAAACTCTCATCAACCTGGATATGCAGAGAAAGTAGCATCTGTCCCACTGTGTGACTATGAAATAAAAAAACACAATGTACATTCATGGCCGATGCTGGCTGTGGAGCTCTGTGATTACTGCTTTCTGTGCAATTAAGCACAGGTTACAACCTGATCCTCAGTTATGACTTGGGCAAAACTCTCATTTAAGATGATTGGAGTTTTGCCAGAGTCTGAACTGCAGTACGGGGCCTAGAGTGCAGCTTTTATACTCATAGACTCATAGGTCAGAAGGGACCAATATGATCATCTAGTCTGACCTCCTGCACAAAGCACTGATGTGGTATTTTCAGATATTATCTAAGTAGCAATGCTCAAACCATATCCAGGGCTCTCTTGTGCTAGTCAGGAAAAATGACTTAATTGGCTAAATTTTCATAAATACAGAGCACCCAGCAGCTCTCAGTAAGAAGAAAGGAGAGTTCCCTCTCTCTCCACACTGAGAACTGTGATCCTCACAGCACACACTGAAAGGTTAGATACACACATAAATACTCTGGCTGGGACTCTGCAGTGTAACACAACTGTATCCCTTAGAATCCAGAAACTTAACCCACAAGAACCCCACAATGTAGTCCCTAAGACAACTCATCGCATCGCACTTTACGTAACACTATGACACACTCTGCTCTATATAACACACTGAACCCCATTTTCACCACAGTTATATGGTTATGATATATTTTGTACAAAGTATGCCTTGTGAGGTATCATTTGAAAATTCATAATTCAATGAGCATCATTGTTCTGTTAAAATGTGTACGTTAACATTGTATGTGGAGCTATGAGATTTTACTATGTTTGTTTGTGAAATACATTGTAATTCTGGGGAATGTCCACAGACTAGCTCCTCAGAGACAACAAAGAACTGATGACAGGTGTTAGAAAGCTATATACTGCTGAGGCAACCATTTGCCATTGGGGGACTGTAAACAAAGGATTTGCATATCATCCTCAGTGATGTCTCAAATATTACATACACAGCTAGTGTGAACAAGAAATTTACAGTTCTCCTGATAGACTCTTCAAATCTCACATACGTGGGTCTGTTTTCTCTATACCCCAGTGGGGAGTAATCCTCGAAGAGAGGAGGAGGGTATAAAATAATAGACAGTGATCTTCATATTACATCTCTTCCCCCATCTCTACTCACAGCAATAAGATTGCTTGAAAGTCAATAGGAGCATCGTTGAACTGTAGGGGCAGGAAGGTGCGGGGGTGCAGGGAAAGAGTTGGTCCTAGCTGGAAGGCTTTCCAGTTAGTCTGGACTGCAGTAAGTTTTTGGGTGCGAGAAACCTTTTTGCTTTCAAATCTTACTTAGCTTAGTAAAGTTTAGGAATTAGTTTTTGGTTTTATTTTTCACTTCTTTTGTAACCAATTCTGAGCTTTATGCCTTATCACTTATTATCACTTAAAATCTACCATTGTCTAGTTAATAAACTTATTTTATTGTTTTATCTTAACCAGTGTGTTTTGGTTGAAGTGTTTGGGAAATCTCTACTCAGGTTAACAAACACTCCAGCAGAATCATTTCCTTTGATGGAAATGACTGACTATTAAAGATTGTTCAGTAATGTGCTGGACACTACAGGATGCACCTATCCGGGTACAAGGCTGAGGAATTTGCGAGTGTTACCTTGTATGTTATGTAGTTCATAAGTGGCTAGGAAAGCATTCATGTAACTTTGCTGGGAGTGACTTTACATGCTAATGGCTGTGTGTGAGCAGAGCCCAGAGAGGCTGCTTTTCACTAGCAAAGCCATGTAACAGGCATCCTGGGCTGGAGAGTTAAAGGGACACAGCAGTTCAAATGTCCAGACTGTACCCTAGAGCATATCACAACAGTACTTCACTTCTTAGAATCCAGAACCATAAAACACAAGAACCCAAACCAGAGAGGGGCTGCTCCCTAAGGCAATGGGCATCTTGCTTTACATTAGCTTGTCTATAGGAACAGCTAGTGTGCGGCAGCCTGGGGTATAAATCCACCTTGCACTAGCCTGCTGCGCACTAACTGGCTATGTGCACCCTGCAACTGTGCTCTACAAGTTCCCTGGTGCATTTTGATCTGTTTCCATTTCAAAACAGGGTAGAACAAAGCACACTATGGAATTACTATTGTACATAGCAGGCACCACATGGACAGTTAGTATGTGGCAGGCTAGTGAGAGGCAGATTTACACTCCAGCTTGCCACAAACTAACTGTTTCTGTAGACTCACAGGATTTTCTAAAGAGCCTTCTGGTCTGTGAACAGCACCTGGCAAACACCCCTCTCAAAGTGATAGCATGAAATTCCAACACAGTCCACACTACACCACAAAAACAAAGCAGAAATCCGTCCCCCACCCCTACTGAGAAGAATGATGATTGCTGGTGTGACATTACACTCCATATTCTTTACGAAAATACACTTATGATATGAATATGACATAACTGAGGTGTACTTCATGCAAGTAAGGTATCATTTGAAAGGTTGTGATTTACTTAATGTGATTATCCTATTTGTATTCATGCATCATTTTTTTATCTGAAGTTAGGAATATTGACTATGTATTTGTATTCCAACTATACTACTTTGGGTGACACCAACTGCTAACACTTCAGATACAACAATGGAGAAGCCAGACAGGGCCGATGCCCCATCAGTGAGGACAATGGACTGTGAAAAGGCTTGGCCTTCCTGTGGATGCTCCATAGTGCCACTAACTCATGGACGCTGTGATGCTACAGAGTCAGGTGACCTGGTCACCTGATACTAACCTCCATTTTGGACTGCTAAACTTTTCCACTGGGAGTTGGGGGAATCAAACAAAGGATTCCTGCCTTATCAAAATCCTATATAAGATGGGGAATGGAAACAATCAAGGTCTTCAGTTCATTTCTTGTCTGCCTTCCCACCCAAAGAGACACTGAAAAACATCTGGAAACAAGAACTGCTTGACCCAGGCTGGAAAGATATCTGGCCTGTGAAGGAATCTACCTAATACACACCTCTATCGAGAGTGAGGAATTGCTATATGTAACCAATTTCTTTAGTGAATCTAGCTTAGTGTGTGTGCTTTGTTTTATTTTCTTAGTAATCTGCTTTGTTCTGTTTGCTACCTCTTTAACCTCTTAAAATCCATCTTTTGTAGTTAGTAAACATATTTCTTGTTTATAATATAATCCAGTTTATATAATTTCTAACTGGGGGGGTGGAGAGTTGTGCATACCTTCCTCCATACTGAGGGAAGGGACGAATTTCATATAAGTTTGGGTTTGCACTTCAAGGGAGATGAACACCTGGGTCTGTGACAAGTTCCTTAAGCTGAGTCTTCTCAGAGCTGATCGCAGTGTCTGTATCGTTCTGCAGCAGGACGTGGCCCTGCCTGTGTTTTTGGCTGGAAGAGACTTGTGACCCTGGCCCAGCAAGACCAGGTAAAAGGGACTCAGGCCGGTAGAATAGACTGACTCAGTGGCATCCCAACACAACGGGTGGCATCCCAAGAGAGTCCAACCCATCATAGCTGGGTAATGAGCTATTATGAAAATCTGGCCAATGGTGTTCCAGCCTGCAAGGTGCTAAACACCTTCAGCTGCTACTGGAGTCAAAGTTTATGTCTATATTGCAATTAAACACCAGCAGCTGGCCCATGCCAACTAACTCAGGTGTGCTGGGCTCAGGCTAAGGGGCTGTTTAATGGCAGTGTAGATGGGCTTAGGCTGAAGCCCGAGTTCTAGGACCCTCACAGGGTCCTAGAGCCTGGTCTCCAGCCCAAGCCTGAACGTCTACACTGCCATTTAACAGCCCCTTAGTCCAAGCATCTTAGCCTGAGCCAGCTGGCACAGGCCATCAGCAGGTGTCTAATTGCAGTGTAGACATATCCAAAGAGAACTGAGGTTGCTCAGGACTTTGCAAGACGTGCTCAGCACCTTGAAGGTTCAGGCCAATAAATGGGAAACAGTGATTAATACTCTCCGCTCATGTCTGCAGCATCTCAGTCTATACAGGTGCAGCATGGATGGGCACTGACCTGCTATTGAAATTGCTGACTCTCTCTTCTGGTTGAATCGGAGGTTCCTGACACAGCAGGACACTTTCTGGTTGGACTCTTCTGGTATAATAATAGCAATCTCTGTTTGAAACAGCTCATCTGCCTCTGGGGTTATTTCTTTAGAGGCTGATGGTAAGATTTTCCCCTGGAGATCTCTCCACTGAGCCTCGGGCGCTGGGTACCATCTGGATGATCGACACACCACCCGAATCCCTCCATCCTGATGTCCCTCCACAGAGATGACAGGATCAGAGCCCAAACCTACAGAAGCAATAAATGAACCTGTGATAATCCTGCAGTGCCCAGTAAAAAGCCAAAAGCTTTATTACACTGTTAGCAAAAGCAATTTTCTTTTAAACTAATAATCAAATGTGAGTCCATGAGTGTGCCTGGTCAGTTAATCTGGTCAGATTCATATTTGATAGACAGTAAAATTAATATTAATGTCAGGGCCATTCTATGCACAAATTTGCTCCACTTTAGTTAAACTGGTTTAGTTAATCAAGTGTAGATCCCTGTGTGGACACTCTTAAATCAAGAAGGAATTGACTCAGCTAAATCAATATAAGCCCTTTCCAAACTCTTTTAGGAGTGTCCACACAGAGCTTTGCACTAGTTCATCAAAACCAGTGCCCATGTATGTGTAGACAAACATTAAATTAATTCACAAATAAAAAACCCTTGTTATAGGGGAGTTTGGGTTGCTTGGCAGTGCCTTGTAGCCTTCCAGAATAAATAAGTGAACAGCAGAAAACTGATACAACTGAAAACCAGGAAATACTTTCAGCAAAACAGAAACACAAACACTCACACTTCTCACACCAGATCACACTTGGGGGGTTTATTATTGATGAGCTAAACTGAAATAAAAACTATCTTAATCTGAAACAAGAGTTTTGTACCTTAATCAAAAGTGTGAATTCAAACAGATTTCATTATTGCAGGGTCAGTGTGTGTGTGCAGAGAGGCGCTTAGGCTGTTTGGAAATTTCACACTGACCATCCTAGAAAGGAAAACGACCTACGAGTGTTTGGAGCCTTCCCCATATGGGATTCTTGCACAGGCTATGGAGTGCTCGCACAGCAGGGCTGTGACTCACAAGGCTTTGGGCTGACAGAGTCATAGGAAATGCTCAGGAGCCACAGACAAGAACTGAGGTTAAAAGACCTGATGGGAAAATTCTATTTAACCCCCCATGCTTCTGTTTCTGTTCCTTTTAAACAGCCCACTGATTCCAGCTAGCTGGGGACTTGCAGATAAACAAAGGGAAAAGTTCATGAGCCCTTGCAGCAAGCTCAGTAGGGCATTTCCAAGGTTGGGGACAAACTCCACTCCCAAATACAGTAAACGCTGTTTTATCCAGCATGTTGGGGGGAATGGGAGGTACCTGTGAGTGAAAAATGCCAGTTAACTGAGGGAGGGAATTTGGGTGCAGGAGAGGGTATGGGGCTGGGGGTTGGAGTGCAGGCTCTGGGAGGGAGTTTGGGTGATGAAGGGGGGTTGGGGAGCAGAAAGGGGGGCAGGGTGCCAATCCTGGGGTGCTTACCTCAGGCAGCTCCCTGCAAGTGGTGACCTGTCCTGGCTGCTCCTAGATGGATGCATGGCAGGTGGCTCTGTGCGCTGCCCCCACCCCTCACTGAGGGAACTGCAGCCAATGGGAGCTGTGGGTGGAAGTAGCATGCAGATCCTCCTGGCCACCCCTCTGCCTAGCAGCAGCTGGGACAGGTCACTGCTTGCAGGGAGCCACCAAATCTGGCACCCTGCATCCCTTTCTGTCCCATAATCCCCTGCCCTGAGCTCCCTCCCATACCCAAACTCCCTCCCAGAGCCCACACTCCATAACCCCTCCTGTGCTCCAACCCCCTGCCAGCCCTACACCAAGCGGATTATAAACTGGAATTTCAATGATGATCAGAAATGACACTTTACAGACCTTTCTGGCTGCTGAAGTGCCAGATAAAATAGCTTTTACTGTATGAACAAAAAAAGTTGACAGAATTTTAAGCTGGGGGAAGGGATAGCTCAGTGGTTTGAGCATTGGCCTACTTAAACCCACTGTTCTGCGTTCAATCCTTGAGGGGACCACTTAGGGATCTGGGGCAAACTCAGTACTTGGTCTTGCTAGTGAAGACAGGGGGTAAGGCTGGACTGGACTCAATGATCTTTCAGGGTTCCTTCCAGCTCTATGAGATAGGTATATCTCAAATTATTATTAGTTTAGCCAGACCCAGAGGGTGTCAGCCATACCAGATCTCCACCCTGAGCACTGATAGTCACTGGCCTGTTTTATTAATTGCAGCAAGAAGATAGCCACAAAGAGAAGGATATCACCCTACTGGAAGAACTGGGTGCTTGCTGCTTGTTCAGCTCATGGCAGCATGGTGATATTAATGCCACATCAGTAATGTATGTTTTAAATACATAGGATTTGGGGCCTGTGAACCATTTGGTAGAGAAGAAATCTGTATGTCTGATGCTAATTCCATTGTTGTTGTTTGCAAAGCGTTTGGATATAATGATAAGATTATGTCTAGATTTATGAGGAGTCTCAGTTAACTCTCAGATTGTCCCCTTATGAACCTAATGATTGTTTCAGTTTGAGCAGCTTTACTCCATTGTGGTGTCTTGTTCCTGTCTCGAAGAAATTCATGCTATGAGCATCCATGACTCTCCAAATGTGCATATTTAATCTCATGTGTTATGATGCCCCTCTCTGTTCCTGCAGTAACATGGAACTATAGCGGGTGCTTGTGTAACCAAAGTGTGGTGGGTTACATGTACATTACACAAGGGAATGCCTTGTGGTTATAAAGTAATATCCAGTCATTGCCGTGATTGGCAGCTCAGGTTACCCACAGTTGACAGATATTGTGCTGTGGATGGCAGTGAGTGGCTGGAAGGGTCTTAAGTAGAATGTAACATTGTCAGTGCATTAAAATTAAAATGATGAAATACACAAATTACAAGTGTTGTGGAATTATTGGCTATGATTGTCTGTCATACAGCTGCGATTAGAGGCCCCAGTCTCGGGCATAGGCATCAACTTTTCCTGGCACCGGTGGGCAGGGCCGGCTCTAGCCATTTTGCCGCCCCAAGCATAGTGGCACGCCACGGGGGGCGCTCTGCCGCTCACCGGTCCCGCGGCTGTAGTGGACCTCCCGTAGGTGTCCCTGCAGAGGGTCCACTGGTCCTGCGGCTCCGGTGGACCTCCAAGCCTGTGGAAGGTCCACCGGAGCCGCTTGCTGCCCTCCCGGCAACCAGCAGAGCGCCCCCGGTGGCATGCCGCCCCAAGCACATGCTTGGCACACTGGGGCTTGGAGCTGGCCCTGCCGGTGGGTGCTTGAGCCCCCTCCTGCCCCTGCCCCGCCCTGCCCCATTCCAACCCCTTCCCCAAAGTCCCCACCTCACCTCTGCCCTCTCCCTGCCCCTATTGGACCCCTTCCCCAAATCCCCACCCCGGCCCCGCCTCTTCCCCAAATGTGCCGTATTCCTCCTCCTCCACCCTCCCTCCCAGCACTTGCTGCATGAAACAGCTGTTTCACGGCACAAGTGCTGGGAGTTAGGGGGAGAAGGAGAACATGGTATGCTCAGGGGAGGAAGCAGAGGTGGAGCGAAGGTGAGCTGGGGTAGGGGGGCAGGGTGGGGAGCTGCTGGTGTGTGCTCCGGAGCACCTACGGAGTCAGTACCTATGGTCTGGGGCCCTGGTGTGTTGGGCACTGCACACACATTACAGGCAGGGGCGGCTCCAGGCCCCAGCATGCCAAGCTCGTGCTTGGAGCGGCATGCCGCGGGGGATGCTCTGCCAGTCGCCGGGAGGGCAGTAGGTGGCTCTGGTGGACCTCCCGGGACCAGCGGACCACGGGACCAGCAGACCTTCCACAGGCACGCCTGCAGAAGGTCCACCGGAGCCACCTGCCACCCTCCTGGCAACCAGCAGAGCGCCCCTCGGGGCATGCCACCCTGCTTGGGGCGGCGAAATGTCTAGAGCTGCCCCTGATCACAGGAGACAATCTGTAGCCTGAAGAGTTTACAATCTAAACAGGCAAGATGGACAAAGGGTAAGAGAGGAAATAGACACAGAGACTTGCTCAAGTTCATGCACAGCTCAGTGGTAAAGGCAGGAATAGAACCCCTGTCCCTTGACTCTCAGTCCACTGCGCTATCCATTGGGTAACCCTGCCTCTCATTTAGTGGTGTTCTAACTTATGTGCACATGCTTCATATTGCTTACCAATCATGGGGAGCTGCTACATAATCCTGCAGTTTCCTGAGCAGGAACAAGGGACTGGTTCTTCCTTTAATGAACACAAACACCTCTCAGCAGGGGCAAAGGGTTGGATCCGAAGGACCATTGGAAGGAGCTGTGCACTGCTTAACTGGTGGGCAGGGAGGCCAAAGTCTTCAACTACTTCCACTTAGTTGCAAAGATAATTTTATAATCATTTGTGACCCCTTGGGCAGAGGAAGTGTTGGGTGTTCCAGGAGAAGGAGAGTGGAGAAAGGGAGAGCAAGAGGGTGTGTGTGTCTGTTCCTCCTGACAAGAAGTCTACAGTGAGCAGGCTGTCGCCTAGTGAAGCAGCTGAGAACCTGCCCAAAGCCTAGGAGGGACAAAGCAGCTGGCTGTGGACACCCCAGGATGGGAGCCAGGAGGATCACTGTGCCAGGGAGGAATCATCCGAGAAGGACAAACCAGAGCCAGAGCCAGTTTTGCTGTCACCCAGAGCTGTATGGGGCTGTGAGTACTGGGGCTTGTGACTTTGCATTGGGATTAAGGCAGGAGGCTGTTAGCTAGCTAAGTGGGGAGGTCGTTGCTCTGTGGGGCTTTGCAGAGAGCAGCAGCAGAAGAGGGCACTCGAGGGGTTAGCTATGGAAAATTCATTGGTGTCAAAGACAACCAGGAGCACACAAGACTCATTGCTGCACGGGAACTCAGCCCAGGACTCCTGAACTCTGAGTGTAGACACAGAGCTTGGTGTCTGCCCTGTGACACTGTGCTTGGTGTGTCTCATTTTTTATTGTGGTACCTCTAGACCCATGGGTCATTGGATTGACTGTAACCTGTTTTACCGGCGCTCCCATATTTTCCACCTGTTGTTTTTCTACCTTCATCCCTCTGTAAATAAATATTTCCCTTTCCTATACTCACTGATCTATTCTGGGGTGCGTGCATTTACACAGGGGAGTCATAACAGCTGCCCCTGGGGTAGAAGGGAGTTACCCTGCTGTGCTCCAGTGTGTGCCTGTACTTGGTCAGAGCTGCTCTGCAGAGCAGACTCCTTTTGGCCATGAGGGCTCTATAGTTACATATTAATCCCTACAAAGTACTTCCCAACGCAGAATTACAGTTTCCCAGCAGGACCTGGTGCCTTTCCAAATGCAGAAAGCAGCTAAACATACATTTCTAAAACCCAAGAGATATAAAGTAACAGCACACAGAGCCCCAGCCCTGCAACCTTAGCTCTGCCTCCTAGGACTGGAAATAGGCACGGGGAGCAGTTCAGTGAGGGTGGTGCCATAATACACAGGCATGAGGAAGGTGCCATTGCTGGTGTTGTGTTTCTTGGATTTGGATGCCAGCATCTATCTGCCTGCACTCCCACCACCTTCCCCATGTTCAGAGTCGCTGTAGTGACTGGGGGAGGGGTTAGTTAGAGCAGGTCACTGTGATATGACAAGAGGGATCACGTATGTGTCTCTTTGCACTGCCAAGGTCTGTAGGCTGTGTCAGCAGAAGTGCAGTGGCTCTTAACCTTTCAGGAGTCTGATTTGTCTTGCGTGCCCTCAAAGTCTCACCTCCCTTAAAAATGACTTGCTTATAAAATCAGACATAAAAATACAAGTGTCACAGCCACTATTACTGAAAAATTGCTGACTTCTCATTTTTACCACATAATTATAAAATGAATCGAGTGGTATATAAATATTGAACTTACATTTCAGTGTATAGCGTATAGAGGAGTATAAACAAGTCATTGTCTGTATGAAATTATAGTTCATACTGACTTTACTGGTGCCCTTTAGGTAGCCTGTTGTAAAACTAGGCAAATATCTGGATGAGCTGATGTACACCCTGGACAATCTCTGCGTACCCACAGACAGGGGCTGCTCTAGGCACCAGCAAAGCAAGCACGTGCTTGGGCAGCCCATTTGCAGGGGCAGCAGGGATCCAGCATGGGAACTAAGAGCCAACAGGGGGCTCTGGGAGCTGTAGTTCCTTGGTTAGCTCTGTGCCTATAGAGCCAGCCCTGGAGCAGGGAAAGAACTACATTTCCCAGCATTCCCTTGGCCACTACCAACAGGAAAGGAAGGGGGAGGGAGTGAGGTAACTGAGTCCTCATGTTGCAGCTTGCTGTGAATGGACAGCTGCACTGTGATGGGTAGGATACCAGATTTTAACATTCAAAAAATAGGACACTCCATGGGGAGGGAGGGTAGACCCGCCCTGCCACCATCCACTCCCTCTGACTGCCCCCCATAGAAACCCCAACCCATCCAACTCCCCCTGCTCCCTGTCCCTTGATCACCCCTTCCCAGGACCCCTGTCCCTAACTGCCCCCCAGGACCCCACCCTCTATCTAAACGCTGCTGGTCCTTGTCCCCTGATTGCCTCCTCCTGGGACCCCTGCCCCTAACTGCCCCTTGGGATCCCACCCCCTATCTAAGCCTCCCTTCTCCTTGTCCCCAATTGCCCCCTCCTGAGACCCCCCCAACTTCCCCCCCAGGACCCCACCCCCTACCTGTCCCCTGACAAACCCCTGGGACTCCCATGCCTATCCAACCACTGCCTGTCCCCTGACTGCCCCCCAGAACCTCCACCCCATCCAACCCCCCTGCTCCCTGTCCCTTGACTGCCCCCCCAGAACCTCCTACCCCTTCTCCAACCCCCCTTCTCCCCTTACTGTGCCATTCAGACCAGCATGTCTAACTCTCCGCAGCTCCAAACATGCTGCTGCATACATGCTGCCGTGCTTCCCACGGAGCCACAGCTGCCCCGCCTCCCCCCGCACCTGCCTTCCAGATTTGAACACCTCAAAATTCAGGAGTGCTCAGGCTCAGTTTGGGTAGCTGTTACTTCATTTCTCCCAAATCAAATATGCTGATTCACTAACTTGCTGTAGAAAAAGTAGGATAATATTGAGCAAGAAATGCTTCCCAGTGGTTATTAGGACTGGAATTGCTATTTTCAACAGCCATTGTCTTTTTTTTGCTTGTTTGTTTGTTTAAAAGGAAGACAGTGATAGTGCATTGACAAATTCCCCATAGAAAGAAAGAGTGGAACAAAAGAATAATAAAGGCACCTCAACTTTTCCTCATTTATGGAGGACAGTCTTATAATATGCATCCAGATATCCTCCAATCACACAAGCTGAAAATTGTTTCACTTTACTGCAGTTCTGTAACTATATGGGAACCAATCCTGTCTGTGCTCTGTGCACATCTAAAATTCCTGCTGAATGATCTTCCCTGGGAGCGAGTTACCAGTGACCCAGGGCTGCGGCGGAAGGAGGGTGCAGGTGGGGGGCAGAGCCCAGGGCTGGGGCGGCAAGGGGGTACCGCAAGGAGCCCAGGGCTGGGACGGGGGGCAGCCAAAATTTTTTTTTGCTTGGGGCAGCAAAAAACCTAGTACCGGCCCTGCCCCCAGGGGTACATGTACCACTGGTTGAGAACCACTGCTCTAATTACCTCAAATTTAGGCTACTAACTGTATCCCAGACTCCAATGAGACACAGAAATGTTCAAGACAATCTGAGTATGAGTGTGAATTTTAGAGCCCTTAGGGAAAAAACAGCTGTTAAACAGTGAACTAGAACAAACCTTAACCAGAGCAGAGCTACTGGCCCACTATAATGAGAAAAGTCAACTGTCATCTCACAATGAACCCTCAGACTCTACTTGTTACCCTGTTGAAGACGTCAAAGTATCAGAAGAAATTACTGACCTGTCACTTGCAGTTCCAATAAAGCTTCTTCATAAGAGACACTGGACTCAAAATAACACGTGTACTGCCCATTGTCGGAGGGTCGGATATTGCGTATTCTCAGGGAAACTCTCCCATTGGTGATGTCGTCTTTCAAAAGCTCAGTTCTCCCTCCATATTCCGGCATCTGCTCTCCATACTGATCCCACCCACCATGGTACAGGTGCACAACTTCAGAGTACTTGGATCGGAACCATCTCACCTCCATGTTCTCAGCGCTCATCCTGGGGGAGAGGTGGCAGGACAGGATGGCCTCACCACCTAGAGAGGCAATGACTGGATGGTTAGGTCCAGTCACTGTGAATTGTGCTGTGAAATGTACAAAGGAAAATGGAAATTAAATCGGCAAGTGGCTGGGGGTGGCATTAACTCAGCAGTGAGACTCACAGTAAGAGAGCAACCTGGGTTAGAAGTGAACACCATGTCTTCATACAGTGCCCTAGGCAAGTCTGTGAGTTCAGAGAGTTACAGGCTTGGCGTAACTGCACCTCTGACCCCTCTGTGGTCTGCTCAAGGAATGTCTCCTTAGGTCTCAGGCCTCCAGCCGTCTCCTTTCTCTGAATAGCGACACTCGGTACTCTCCCTCCACACTAGGGTTTCAGGCCCCTCAATTCACTGTGGTTTTCCCAGCAGGCCTGATTAAAGACCAGCATCTGTGCTTTGCTTTCTCTCTCAGGGCTATGAACAGCTTGTGCCAGGAGCTACCAATAACCCAAGAGCTCTTCCAAAGCAGAGAACATTTAAGGAGAAAAGCCTGACAGAGAAAAGTTACCATAAATCAATCAAAGATCTGAACACATGTTACACATGTGCCAAAGGATTCTCATCTGGCACATGGGACTGACTGGTAGGATTCAAAGTCTTTCAAACCTTTCTGTAAAGGTTGCCTCCTTGGTTAACAGGTCATGTCACTTTGTAGCCCAAGATCTTGGGTCTCTGGTCAGTTCAAATCCAGCTTTTAAACCAAAAATCTTTGTTCTCTTGAGCTTCTGGACCTGGTCTCAGGGCCAGTCTTAGGGAAAATGGTGTCCTGGGCAAACTTGTATTTTGGTGCCTCCCCCCATCACTCTTAGCACCCACAGTCTTCCCACTTCCTCATCACCTCTGTGAAAGGAGAATGAATTATATTGTAAAAATAAGAATGGATTAAAGAAATGTTGTATGTACCTTTAGGCAGAAATAAGAAATGTTGAAATACAAGTGTCAGGAAAAGAAACATTAGGCATAAACAAGGGTGCTAATGGCGAAACATTAACAGAAGATCGGTAATAGGTAGTAAGGAAATAAGATATGCATGCCTAGCCCAGGTAAACTTATCAGATTCTGCTTCCTTTGTTATCTTGTTAAGTGCTCGCCCTTTTATCTGTATAAATAAGATAGATTGTGCCTTGCATGGTGCTCACATTATCTGGGTGTTATTAGCAGAGCGCTGTGCTAATAAAACAGAGTGGTCTGACAAACTGTGAGTCCTGAGTCTAACTTTGACACCTCCTTGCCCCACTGCCTCCCCCAAGTGCTTAATTTATATTGAAAGAGGTGCTAGAGCTCAGCCCCTACTGGCACTGGTAGGGTGGCCTGATAGTGGTGGCTGCTGGTTGGGTGTCCAGCTCTGAAGACAACAGCACTAGCAGCAGCAGCAGCGCAGAAGTAAGGGTGGCATGATATATGGTATAATGCTACCCTGACTGCTGCTGTGACTCATGGTACCTAGCAGGCTGTACACTATCACACAGGGGCTGCATCTTGCCAGGGCCTGCAGCCCCTTGGGCCACTCCTGGCTCACCAGGTGCCATTTCTGATTTTGGGGAGTGGGGGCAATTTTAACTGTGATTACAGGGACTACTTAAGTACCTGAAAATGCCAGGGTTTGTTTTTTTTATATGTCAGTAATTAGCTGACAGGAGCACTGTATCTATTTCCAAGAGGTAAGCAGGGTCTGAAGGAGCTCTCCCCTGACAGCTGAGAGGGGGAGAGACTTCAGGAGCAAACAGTACTTACATAAACACACATACCCTGCATAAATATCTAGCAGACAGGAGCTGTGTAGCTCCAAGTGATCAGCTGTGGCTGGTGCTGGGTTACAGATCACTTTAATACTGAATGCAGGGGTAGTGAAATGCTCTTATCAATGTTGTTGTCTTTATTGTCTGAGTAGAAGGGAGCAGAACTGTTTTTAACTTGGCCCAGATGAGGAGTCACCCTGAGCTGAAAGGTCCTCGCTAAGCCAGGGGCCGGAATACCAGACTTTCCTATGAAAACAGCAGGAGTGGTGACAGGTGTTTTAGCTAGGAGATGTGATGCTCCTTAAGGGTCCCTGGTCTGGTTTAACTTGTTCCTCCCTGTGGTTCAAAGATAGTGTTAAATAGGCTCTATTAGGAGCTTTTTGTTATTTAGTGTTTAAAAGAGCTGACAATCACTTCTGGTAGGATGTGTCTTTGCCCAGCCTCAGAGCTGATAGTCACTAAGAGCTTGACAGAACCTCAAGAGACTGACCTGCTAAGGTCACAGCAGACAGAGGTGGTAGAAGGTGTTTGGCAAGAGGAACAGGGGCTGGTGGGGTAACTAGCCAGAGCAAATGCGCAGAGGATAGATCAAGCCAGGTGCCTTCTTCTCTGAGTGGGAGGTTAACTCACACAGATGCACCTCTGATCCCTGGGTCCTCACTGACCAAGGACAACTGCTGTGAGTGAGGTATAGTGAGGGAGCAGAGAGGGACACCAAAAAGGAACTTTTGGTTGTAGAACTCACGAACCTGAGGCAGAAGACTCTGCCCTACACACTCTGGGATGGGTGTCCTACTCACAGTTTTATGATTATGAATCCTCTTGTGGCATTTTTCCTAATTAATATCGGCTGACTTTCCCCCTCCTTTCATTGTTTTTTTTCTACACTCAGATTCTGTGCTTGTGAATGGGGAAGTGTTGTCTCTCAGAGGCACCCGGGGTGATGTGTAATTTGCCCAGGTTACTGAGTGGGGACTGGAACCAGTTCTAGGTTGTTGATGAGGAACCCACAGATATTGAATCTGGCCCTGGTTCCTGCCGACTGCACCTGGCAGAAAGGTTACTATAAAAAGAAAGAAAAAATATAGACAAACTCCAATTAAAGCCACTTTTAAAATTTATATGTAAATTTAGAACAATCAGGAGATAAAGCAGCAAGATATTCCCAATCCCAAGCCTTGAGCTATCAGTTCTGGATCTTTAACACAGATATAAGAAACACAAGTTTGATACTTTGTACTCTATCTTTAGTAAAGATAAATAAAAATAAAGAAAATCTGCTTACTTTCGCTAACAGACACAATCTCTTTTACTGCCATTATCTACTCTATTCTAGTCAATTGTTTTTCACTCCACTAAAAAGTATTTATTTAATTTAGAAAAAGCTTTTTTTCTCTTTTATTACCAATGGGAATTTAGTTTTCTAATTACTTTTGCATTCATGTTTACCTATCACAATCATGTATGTGACTCACTGACATTTGACTCCATCATTACTATTAGTATCAGACTTGGAACCACATTTATTTTCATATGAATTTTAAGTTATTTTACAGATATAACTAAAAATGCCATATGAAAATAAGTGATCTTCATCTGCACAATGGCTAAAGTTACGTGTTTAGCATTTGTTGTTGTTGTTGTTGTTAAACTGGCACTGCTAAGGTGACTACAAGCTAAATTTACATTTTAGAAGGATACTATTATTTGATTGTACCACTTTAAATAATGAACGGCAAAGCACAATATGTTAATAAAAGTACTAATGAGAATTACTCCAATCAGGACAGGTTGGGCATTTTCGAACTCACTACTCAAAGATTTAAATTTAAGCATAAGAGAGAAATAAGATTATGAAATGCACAGACACGTTAAAAAAACAAACAAAAAAACCCCAGTGCTGTTATCCTTAAGTAACGCTGAAAGAATAAAATTACAGGGAATATATGTGCATTGTGCATTTCGACAGGAAGTACCAAGAATTAACAACAACAACAACAGTAGTATAAGTGTATGTTGAGGGGAGAGTTTGTGTGTGTTGAGGAGTTTGAGAGACAGAGTGTGGGGGAGGGGGTGAGAGAGCGTGTGGGCCTGGGAGGTGGGGTAACCCTCCCCCATGGCATAGATTACAATCCCCAGCCCACAAACTTACATATAACGTGTATAGCAGCCATAGATAAAAGGGACACAAAAATACACAGAACATTCATAAAGGGGATTCAACAGTCCCCAAAATGTCACATGTGGCTGCAATATCTGCCACGCAGAGTTCACATGTGAGTGTTAGACACTATCCCTATTATCTCTGAATGGGGCTCAACACATGTCATGAGTGCCCTGGGGATAATGATGCTGGGGGCCTGGGTTTCTGATACATCAAGGCGTTTTCGTGCTGCTCCAGCACAGGGGTTTCCTCATCTGCAGGAGGGGTGATGTAAAGGCAGGCAAGGTGTAAAGAGATGAAAACAGAACATCACCACACAGGCGATGGCGTCAAAGGTAAAGTCAGAGGCCAGAAAATGGAGGGAAGAAGGAGGCAGATAAGAAGGTGAAGGAAACAGAGAACTAGTCACTGTGGAACTGCACAGGAGGGGGTGGGGAGTGTCTCAGTGGAGAGACTCAGTATTCAGAGAGAGCCTGTTAAATTAGCAGGATGGAAACCACAGTAGGAGGGAACCGAAATGCCCGAGTAGCTGTGGAGGCAGCCCTGGAGTGGAGGAGGTCACTTTAAGGCAGGGGTCCCCAACACGGGGCGGCAAGAAGCGTCATCCACGGGCGTCGCTGCCGAAATGTCGCCGAATTTCAGCACCACTTCGGCGGATGCTCGACTGCTGCCATGGTCCTTTGTCTGGCACCTGCCAGACAAAAAAGGTTGGGGACCACTGCTTTAAGGGGTTCACGGAAGGCACGGGATGAAAAAGCCAGCAAACATCCTCACTGTGAGATGAGGTCTAGCTCTGAGTCCTAGTCAGATGTGTCTACTGCAGCATGAATGAGTTGTGGGTAGTTACTTCACCAGAAAGTCTAGGATTCAGGTCTCCTTTGTGGCTGAAGAGTCTGATTTGTGATGTATATGGTCTGGTAGTGTAGTATCTGGCCATTGGAAATGACTTTTTAAATAGCTTGTGAGCCCTGTAGTGGTGCTCACTGTGTTCTGTGTTTTTGAAGCTGCCAGAAATCAGCCAGAGCAGTAGGATGGATGTAGCGTCAAGGCCTGACATGATGGTGTATAGATAGTAACCATGGTTAGTGGGGACCCAGCTGTGCCCTGTGCTTTCTTCCTGGTACTAGTTGTGGGCAGGCTGAGCAGACGTGGTGTATACGACAAGGCAGTGATGTGAGCAGGACGCTGATGATCAGCAATACCAACAGCAGCAAACTCAGCAAGGAGTCCGGAGCTCCTACCTGACACCAGCCTGTGAACCTGTAGAGCGAGGCAGAGAGCGACGTAGCCGGGCAGAGCAGAGCTCACCGTGGAGCCGGGGGAGAACGAGGGAACCCTCCCCGTCATCATAGCTTGGTCTGGGGAACAGGAGAAATAACAAACCAGATGGTGAGTGAGTGGGATGCAGTTACAGCGCCAGGTTGTCTGACATTCATAGCCCTGGTCCATGGATCAGTTACATTTACCTGAACGCACTTCCCAGTATTCAAAGACTAAGGTCAGAGGGGCCATTAGATCATCTAGTCTGATCTGTGCCATGGGCCAAACACTCTCATCCATTTACCCCTGTGCTTAGCCCAAACTTGTATTTGACTAAAGCATCTCCCAGAAAGTCACCAACCCTTGATCTGAAGACAGCAAGACAAGGACAATTCACCTCTTCCCTGAGTAGTTTGTTCCAATGATTAATCACCCTCAGTGTTACAATTCTGTGCCTTATTTTTAATTTGAATTTGTCTAGTTTTAACTTCCAGCCATTGGTTCTTGTTATGCCTTTCTACTCTATATTAAAGAGAACCTTAGTACCCTATATTTTCTCCATGAAGGTGTGACAGATGGGGAACTTTACTGAAATATTTTTATGAACTATCAGTAGGACTCTCTACCATTCCCCTTGGCATAGCTACTGCTTTGGGAGAAAGAATTGCTTCTCTCACTGGGACTAAGCTGAACAGGCCAGAGATCTGAGATCAGAGCAACTCAGAGTGTCTGGGCTGGAATCAACAGATATCAATGGAAACAATGAGGAGTCCTGTGGCACCTTAAAGACTAACAAATTTATTGGTGCATAAGCTTTCGTGAGCTGGAGCCCACTTCATCAGATACATGAACTGGAAACTTCAATGGGCAGATATATATACACATGCAGAGATGGGTGTGTTACATAACTATGCAGAGGACCAAGTGCTAATGAGGTCAGTTCAATCAGAGCAGATGTGGTCCACTCCCAACAGTTCATGAGAAGGTGAGAACACATTATAATAAAGGAGGCTGACAAAGGTGCTGCTGTAGTCATCATGAACAAGTTGGATTATGAACTGGTGGCTGACAGGCAACTCTCCAACACCACATTCAATAGGCCACTATCCTCTGATCCCACTGAGGAGTAACAAAAGAAACAACACCATCTGCTCAAGAAACTCCCTGAAAAAGCACAGGAACAAATCTACACAGACACACCTCTAGAGCCCCAACCAGGGGTATTCTATCTGCTACCCAAGATCCATAAACCTGGGAACCCTGGATGTCCCATCATCTCAGGCATCGGCACACTTACAGCAGGATTGTCTGGCTATTTGGACTCTCTCCTCAGGCCCTATGCTACCGGCACTCCTAGCTATCTTTGAGACACCACTGACTTCCTGAGGAAACTACAATAGTAATAAGTAATAGCAATAATTGGAGACATACCAATCTCCTAGAACTGGAAGGGACCTGGAAAGGTCATCAAGTCCAGCCCCCTACCTTCACTAGTAGGACCAAGTACTGATTTTTGCCACAGATCCCTAAGTGGCCCCCTCAAGGGTCAACCTCACAATCCTGGGTATAGCAGGCTAATGCTCAAACCACAGAGCTATCTCTCCTCCCCAGTGCATTTATGATCTTCCAGAAAATACCATCCTGGTCACTATGAATGTAGAAGCCCTGTACACCAACATTCCACACAAAGATGGACTGCAAGCCATCAGGAACAGTATCCCTGGTGATATCACAGCACATCTGTTGGCTGAGCTTTGTGAATTTGTCCTCATCCAGAACCATTTCAGATTTAGGGACGATTTATACCTTCAAGTCAGCCGCACCTCGATGGGTACCTGCATCACCCCACAGTATGCCAACATTTTTATGGCTGACTTAGAACAATGCTTCTTCAGCTCTCCTCCCCAAGTGCCCCTCCTCTACTTATACTACTCTGATCACATCTTCATCATCTGGACCCACGGGAAGGAGGCCCTTGAAGAATTCCACTGGGACTTAAACAATTTCCACACCACCATCAACCTCAGCCTGGACCAGTCCACACAAGAGATTCATTTTCTAGACGCTACCGTGCAAATGGTCACATCAACACTACCCTATACTGGAAACCTGCTGACTGCTGTACTTACCTACATGCCTCCAGCTTTCATCCAGAACACATCACATGATCCATTGTCTACAGCCAAGCCCTAAGATACAAACTCATTTGCTCCAATCCCTCAGACAGAGACAAACACCTACAGGATCTCTATCAAGCATTTGTAAAACTACAATACCCACCAGAGGAAGTGAAGAAACAGATGGACAGAGCCAGATGGGTACCCAGAAATCACCTACTACAGGGCAGGCCCAACGAGGAAAGTAACAGAGCACCACTGGCCATCACCTACAGCCCCCAGCTAAAGCCTCTCCAGCACATCATCAACAATCTACAACCTATCCTGGAAGATATCTCCTCACTCTCACAGACCTTGGGAGACAGGCCAGTTCTCACTTACAGACAACCCCCACAACCTGAAGCAAATACTCATCAGCAACTACACACCACACAACAGAAACACTAACCCAGGAACCAGTCCCTGCAACAAACCCCGTTGCCAACTCTGCCCGCATATCTATTCAAGTGACACCATCATAGGTCCTAACCACATCAGGCACACCATCAGGGGCTTGTTCACCTGCACATCTATGAATGTGATCTATGCCATCATGTGCCACCAATGCCCCTCTGCCGTGTACATTGGCCAAACCGGACTGTCTCTACACAAAAAAATAACGGGACACAAATCAGACAGCAAGAATGGTAACATTCAAAAACCAGTAAGAGAGCACTTCAGTCTCCCTGGACACAGTAACAGAGCTGAAAGTTGCCATACTTTAGCAAAAAACCTGCAAAAATAGACTTCTATGTGAAACTGCAAAGCTGGAATTCACACACAAACTTGACACTATCAGACTGGGTCTGAATAGAGACTGGTAGTGGCTCGCTCACTACAAGAAGTAATTTCCCCTTTTTTGGTATTCTCACCTTCTCATCAACTGTTGGGAGTGGACCACATCCACCCTGATCAAATTGACCTCGTTAGCACTGGTTCTCTGCATAGTAATGTGGAATTGTTTGGATCATGGGGTCCAGCACAATAGAAGGTCACTGCCAAGGGACTGGCTGCAGGCCAGGGCACAGATCAGACCTTGTGAATCCATGACAGAAAGTCACTTCTGAATCTTCTCTTTGCTAAAGGGAACTGATTGATCTCCTCCAGTCTCCTACTGTGGGGCATTTGCTCCAGCCCCTAAATCATTTTTTGGTGACCCGTTTCTGCAGTGTCTGTGATATTTTGGGTGCAGTCCAGACCAGTGAGGGGCTGTGTCACCACCTGCCCTGCCCTCTCAACTGTGACTGCTCAGAGCCCCGGAAACCTGCCCTGTCACATAGGGAGCAGTTCAAAGCTGAGTTCTCTTGGAAACGTGGCCCTAGGCCTCTGGCCCCCGGTGCCTGGAAGAAGCTGATTTGCTGTGAAGGGCAGTGGACTTCCACATGGGGCTCACACCACATTAAACCGATGGAAGCTCTGGCTGGGTCTGGACTGTGATGTGGTGAAGTGGCTATAACCTGCCTCAGGCCAGAATGGCTGCAGGGGCTGGCATGGCCCAACGAGCAACCACACTGGTCAGGAATTAGGTGAGAGCAGGGCTAGTGGGCCACAATGTGTATCATTCACTGGGCACCTGCATTCGGTGGCAGCTGCTGATAGATGCCAGTGAGAAGTAAAGCTGCCCTCACCCTGCCAGAAACCCCTCTAAGGGCAGCAGCAGCCTCACCAGCTCTCCTTTGGGGTGAGGGCCCCCCAGGATGCCAAGGGCCTTGTGGGCACAGACAGGTGCAATTGACTCTCAGAGGGGGAAATTTTTACAAACACAGAGGAATTTGGGTCAACAAGGAATGGAATTATGCTCCTAAATCCCTTAGGAGCTTTAGAAAATCTCCCCCTTGCTGCATCACTTGCACCGAGTCCGGCCCCAGGTGTTTCCCTTCCATCTTTCACCCTCTCGCTCTGGAGTGTCATGTTAGTGAGCTGAAGATGAAAACACCCGCATACTCCCAACAGCAACATTACACCGGTGATCGGTGCCTACCCCTGGCTGCCAGTAAATGGAGCAGAACAGCAAACAAACGCAAACCTGGCAGTGAAGACACTGGGCAGGTCTCTGAATCTGTGTGGACATTTCTACAGCCACAGCTGCGATCCCAGTAGGAAAGTGACGGTTTATCCCCCAGATCCCAGGAACAAGGCCCGTTGATAGGAGCAGCTCCTCTGACTAATCAGCCTGGAACTATCCAGTGGAGCAGTTCAGCTGGGGTTGCAGTGAGTGACCCCCTACCTGAGGTGTCCTGTGGAGCCGTTTCTGAGCTGTTCCAGTCTCTCCAGGGGGCTCCCAGCTTCACTAGCACCCAGAGCCATTCCCTCTAGGCAGAACTCCTGCTCCCAGTGACTGGTTCCCTTTCCCAGGCTGTAACATCCTTCCCGCCGGAGGGGTCAGGGAGCTGCAGGGGTTAACTCCAGCCTGCCCCTGAGCTTTTCAGTCAGTTAATCTATTTTATATTGAATGGAAGCCCTGTCCCCTCTTGGCACATCCGCCAGCTTCAAAAGTGAAAGAAGGATTGAGGCTGGAACGTGACTGTGGCTGGATCCGCCTCACAGGATGATTATGGCACAAAGATCAAATTCCTCTGACACACTCACAGGGCTAGGAAGAGAGAAGCTTCGGTGCCAGCAGCCTCAGCTCTGCAGGTTGCCTTGTGATGGCCAGTTCTGCAGGCTGTTTGTCCCATCGCTCTACGAATCTCTGTAATTACTGCAGCCCTGTGTAAAGATTGGGACCAAATCCTGCTGCAGCAGCCCTTAGACTCAGTGGCCATGTTAATTCATTCTAGTTCCCTGATGTAAAATTAACCAGTGATTATTTGGGGGACAGGGTTTTGCTCTATGCTCTCCAGTGGGCCAACTCTACTCCCTGGGCCTCCACTCCTGTGGTGTTATTCAGACAGCCTGGCCCTGATCCTCTTTCTTGGGCCCTGACTGCTCTGCTCTTCCCCTAGAAACAGGACCCAGCAGGGCAGGGAGACATAATATAAAATGGTGTCTGGCTGAGAGCAACAAACCTCCGGAATTCTGTGGGATCTTGGAAAATGCTGAATTCCCTCACTGTGGAATGTTGTGATAATGGTGCTACAAATGTCCCTGGATTGTGAGCTGAGCTGCGAGAAGTGAGAGAAAATTGATAAAATATCACAATAGCTGATAGCAATAAATGCTGATAGGAAAAACTGCAAACAGAGCTGGTGCTACCTCACTGGGGGCCCTAAGAGAGAACAGTGGGGGGGGGGGTGGCCTTTACCCACCCCTGAGAATACTAACTGCATTATTTCCACAAATCAGGCCTCCTGAGCTGCTCAGGGCCCCAAGCAACTGCTTAGTCTGCTTATGCCGAGCGCCGGCTCTGGTGGGAGACAGACCGACTGAATCAATCCCCACGGACAGACTCCTGGTTTAACTCCTGGACTGTGTTCAGATCGTGTCTGGTAAACATGAGGAGGGTGGGATGGGAAATCAATGGAGCACAATGAGTGTGTCTGAAATTAGGCCTAGCTGGTGAACCAGATAATGAGGGGATGGACTATTCCCCCCACCGCTCCCCCTGTGGGGACCTCTAGAAAAGAACCTGGGGGGGGAATTAGCAGCCGCTGGCTGACTGGGAGCCGGGTGGCCTGGAAAGAGCGAGCTCCACCATCATGGCTGCCACCACCACCATATCTTGGGACCTCAGAATCCACCATTACACTGCTGGGCCTTCATAGCTCTGATCCAGAGAGATGCACTGACCAGACTGAGGCAGGGAGGGTCCCAGATGACATCGCCACCTCCACCTACTCTGGCTACATCCCTGGGATAAGAGACTTTGTCACACACACACAGCCTACCTCCCTGTGTCCTTTTCCTTCCCTACCTTACTTTTATTCTGTCCAGTCCCTCTCCTTTTGCCTTCTGTATATTTTGCAAAATAGCTGTAAGCCTGTGGCCAGAAAGAAGAACTAAAAGCAATGACCTAAACAGCCGGATTCTGGTACAAGTTCGCTCTGTCCTCGCAGTGGCTGATCAGACCATATGATATGATTCTCCAGCAGTGAGGCTGTGAGTCAGGGTCAGACCCACAGACAGAAGCTGCATTTTCTCTCTCTGCTGTTCATTTCTCTCTCCTCCATGGGACCTTAGCGCAGATGTCTGGGGCAGTTCACTCCTCTCAGAGCTACTGTTCCAGGCTGTCTGCAGACTCAGGCAGTCATTGGCTGTTCACATTTTCAAGGTTATTGCTTAAAAGTTTTTAAATCATGACTTGAGACCTTCAGTAACTCAGGCAGCAGTTACGGGTCTATTACAGGAGGGGATGGGTGAGGTTCTGTAGCCTGTGATGCGCAAGAGCTCAGACTAGATGATCGCAATGGTCTCTTCTGCCCTTGAAGTCAGTGAGTAAATGAATTGGGTGCCCAATCCCCATTAATTTCATATGGGAGCTGGTCATCCAAATCTTCTGTGGGGCTTTGAAAATCCCACGCGTGATTATTGAAGATGCAGATGGAGAATTTGGAGCCTAGTTCTGCAGCAAGAGGTGAATTCTGCAGCCTGAGGATTGAGGGATTCACTGGGCCCAGGTGTAATTAAGGAAATAATGTCTACGTAACACCCACCTGCCCAGGCTTCCTGCCGCACTAGAGAGAAACCCCTACAAAGTTCTGGTTGTGAGGGGTGTGACAAGGGCTGGCAGCCTGGCAGGAGCTCAGCACCTGCCCAAGATAATCAGACAAAACCCTCTCCACAGTGTCAGTTTCATTCATAGATTTCCTGGTGCAATTAAATAAAACAATTTAGCAGGGTTTGTGGCCAGGTTCCCTTCATGCAGCTGCACAGGCTGAGATCCCATGGGCAGGGCCCCCTCTAGGGATGTAAGTCAATCACTCTCCCTCTCCAAAAAAAAAACTAGGAGTCCTTGTGGCACCTTAGAGATTTAACAAATTTATTTGGGCATAAGCTTTCATGGGTTATGTCCCACTTCATTAGATGCATGGAGTGAAAAGTACAGTACCAGGTATAAATATACAGCACATGAAAAGATGGGAGTTGCCTTACCAAGAGGAGGGTCAGTGCTAATGAGGCTAATACAGTCCATTCCCTCAGACAGAGACAAACACCTACAGGATCTCTATCAAGCATTCTTAAAACTACAATACCTGCCTGGGAAAGTGAAGAAATAGATTGACAGAGCCAAACGGGTACCCAGAAGTCACCTACTACAGGACAGGCCCAACAAAGAAAGTAACAGAACACCAGTAGCCATCATGTACAACCCTCAACTTAAACCTCTCCAGTGCATCATCAAGGATATACAACCTATGCTGGAGGATGATCCCTCACTCTCACAGACCTTGGGAGACAGGCCAGCCCTCGCTTACAGACAGCCCCCCAACCTGAAGCAAATACTCACCAGCAACTACACACCACACAACAGAAACATTAAACCAGGAACCTATCTCTGCAACAAACCTCATTGCCAACTCTGCCCCCATATCTATTCAAGGGACACCATCATAGGACCTAATCACATCAGCCACATCATCAGGGGCTTGTTCACCTGCACATCTACCAATGTGATATATGCCATCATGTGCCAGCAATGCCCCTGTGCCATGTACATTGGACAAACCGGACAGTCTCTATGCAAAAGAATAAATGGACACAAATCAGACGTCAAAAATTGTAACATTTAAAAACCAATTGAAGAATACTTCAATCTCTCTGGACACTCACTAATGGACCTAAAAGCAGCCATTCTTCAACAAAAAAAAACTTCAAAAACAGACTTCAGTGAGGAACTGCAGAGCTGGAATTAATTTTCAAACTTGACACCATCAAATTAGGCCTGAATAAAGACTGGGAGTGGCTGAGTCACTACAAACAGTAATTTCCCGCCTCCTCTGCTGATATTCAGACCTTCTTGTCAATTGTGAAAATGGACCACATCCACCCTGATTGAATTGGCCTCGTTAGCACTACAATAAGTAATTTTTCCCCTCTGTTGGGAATGGGCCACATCCACCCTGACTTTATTGGCCTCCCTTGCACTGACCTCCCATCTTTTCATGTGCTGTATATTTATACCTGCCTACTGCATCTGATGAAGTGGGTTATAACCCTCGAAAACATATGCCCAAATAAATTTGTTAGTCTGTAAAGTGCCACAAGGACTCCTCGGGTTTTTTTCTGATACAGATTAACACGGCTACCACTCTGAAACCTGTCTCCCTGTCCAGTGGATGTTTTGCCTCTGTGCTGAGACTCCAAACAGCATCTGCGTCAGTGCCAATTGTGAGGGTGGATGAGACAATGTGGTGCCAGTTCCCTATGAAATAGATTAAGACCCAGCAGCTCACTTCACACAGGTCACCAGACATCATCCATGTATCATTGTCCTCTGCTATTACTGACTTACTGTACCAGTGCCATAGTGGTGAAAGCCAAGTATGTGCCAATGCCCAGCCACTTCTCTGTAACAGAAAGCTTTTTGAAGGATCATTGGATTATATTTGTCCTTCTAGCTGCTTTGATTTCTGGGTTTGATACCTCAATATCTCCCCTGCATTTCCCCAGAATCTTTTGTACAAATTACTGCTGGGAACATTTGTATTCTACTTTTCCATAAGGTTGATATCTTTTTCTTTTTTGAACACTTCCAAAATTAATGAAAGACTAAATATATAAATAACAAGGTTGCAGAGTGTACAGGGATGGATGCAGTGTAAGAACCTGACTAGAGCAGGAGGGATCACACTCCTGCTGTGGTAACACCTGCTGGAGGGGTTGCGGCTGGAGGAAGTCTCCATGAGGCTCCCATACAGGAATGCCCTTCACACAGCTCTGTCAGTGGGTGGGGGCTGCTCTCCCACAAACTGAGCCAGAAACTTGCCCCAAAACTGGCTGGTGACAGGACCAGCAGGAAGTCAGGAGGCCCTAAGCCCCAGGCAGTCCCCATGGCCATCCCTGGGAAACACAGCGCCTAGGGAGTAGCACTAGGAGGAAGTCCCCTGTGATCACAGCTGCCCCTGGGGAACCCCGTAAAGGCAGATCCCCACCATGAATGGGAAGGTGCAGAAAATATCATACAGCCCCAGGGGATATTGCCTTTTCCAGTGAATCTCCACTAGGCTGAGGGGGGAGGGACAATGGGTGTCCTCAGCTCTGGCCCATCCATTCCCCTCACCATCTGCTGTCGGATCCATGGAGCACACTCTGCGGGGGAAGGGGGAAGTGTCACAGAGACCTCTGAGCCCCATTCACATGGGAGCAGGGGACCCCTGGTGCAGAGGTTTCCTGTGAGAGCAAATCTGGGCAGGGGGACATGAGTCACCTCTATATTTGGTAACTTTTCTTCACATCAGTTTGTGCTGAAAGGCTCCTTGTCTCTGGAGGCAGGAATTGCTGTGACCTTCAGACTTTAAAGCAATAAATAATACAGATAGCACCATAAAAAGTTCCCTTATCAGGTGAACGGTTGCTTGTGATGGCCAGTGACACATTAACTATCTGGCTCTTGGGAAGTTTCATTCTTAAAAAGAGAAAGAAGAAAAGTTGGAAAACGTCATCTAACATTGAACAATGTAACAATAGTGGTAGATACTGGCTCACACAGCGGACAGGGATAAGGGTACAGAATCCCTCATGTGGCAAGCTCTCACCCTGCCCCAGTCCCCCCATCTCCTGCTGCGACCCACCTGCCCCTTGTGCCCCCTCCCAGTGTCCCACCCTTCTTTTATCTTAGCCTGTTCCCTTCTGTCCTTGGCAGATCCAGCCTCAGGATCCCCCCACGTGGTCTTGTCTGTTCCTGAGGCTGGGAGGGAGAATCGACACTCCTCAGCTTGATACTTCAAACCTGTGAGCCCCCATCACACTCCCACTGGGTGAATGGTTAAAATCCCCACTGACATCAGTGGGGGCTGCAGCCGGGCCACATGTGGGGACCGCCCATTTGATTCCCAGTGGCTCAGTATCACACATGGCAGCAGAGAGATGTTGGGGCAAAATCCAGTCACCTTAGCCTGCTCTCCTCCCTCTACAAGGGCAGAACCAGGCTTTTAAACCTGGTGATTAAATGGGGATGTCCACTCCACACTGTGTTTAGACCATGTTAGCAGCTCAGTGACATGCAGGTTACTCCCCAGTGTGGAAATACCCTGATTGCCAAGCTGGAGGACACGAGACCTTCACTGGGTGCTATTTCTCCCAGCGCCTGGTAAATAATTTGCCTGACTGATCTGACCCCACCCAGTCTCCCCACCCAGTGCAAAGAAATACTGAGACTGAACTTTCCCATCATCCTGTGTCATTTGTGACCCGATTACAATCTGTGATCCTGTTTAACAGCAGGAGAGAGGAGCAGGTGGCGAAGGCAGGAGGGCAGACAATGAGTAGAGAGGTGTAAAAGATGAATATACTCTGTAGCTCTGGACCAGAGGCAGATGCATAGCTCACATTCACCAGTGAGTTAAAAGGGCACTGAGAAGATTTTTCTGCATCTTCAAGAGAGGCAGGAATATCACAAAGCTTATATAGACAGTCAGGGTTATGGAAGTTTTGGAAATTTCTGCCACTGTAAATGCTACAGAACACTAAGGATTCAAACTCCCTCCCATTTCGAACCTCCCTTTGCTTTCTAGGGCAAGCATTGGCCACATTCTCCTGGCCTTTAGACAGTGTAATATGGAGAACATTTAGTCTCTGAACTGTCCTTGCGTGCAGTGAAGGGACTTTGCAGACAAGTAATACAGACAGACTTGCACAACTGATACTAAATTCCATACTGGAAAAGTCAAGCAGATTTTGCTACCAGTAGCGATTACTGCTACTTACTACCTGCATCTGACGAAGTGGATATTCACCCACGAAAGCTCACGCTCCAAAACATCTGTTAGTCTATAAGGTGCCACAGGATTCTCTGCTGCTTTGACTTTCATGGTGTCCTGTCAAAATTTGCTTCGGCTCCCCCCTTTCTAATGGCGCTAAGGATAGTAAATTATAACAAATGAGAGTGCACGTCTCACAATTTTTTACCATGCCCATCCTCTGGTTCTGTGGTAGCAAATTGTGACAGAGCCGCAACCATCTGTCACAATATGCTATCTCTCATCTCTGTTGGCCTCTGCTCCAGGGGTAGCTAATTGTGATGGATTAGGTCAGGCAGCTCTAGTTCACATGGAGGACGGTCCTCTGGGCTCCTGCCTCCTTCATTGGTCTGCCTCCCTGTCAATCAGGTTGACCTGGAGAACTTGGCCTCTCCCCATTGGCCCTGGGGACTGCCAGTCTTAAGATCTTAATTTCTCTTCAGCTTTTCCCCTTTCTTTCGGGACAGCGCCAGATCTCCACTAAGTTTCAGTACAGGGCCAACAACCCCCGTACACTCCCCCTTTCTGCCACGTCCAGAATGTCCACACCAGCACATCCAGGTCCCACATGAACAACATTTACATGCATTTTATATATATAAACATTTAACATATTTAACATTCTATGTCCACTTCTTTATCTTACACATGATAACATTCACTAATACAATGCACAAAACCAATAACATAATCATCTGTAAATATAACGGGCGTTTCACCTTTCTTAGTTCCCTGGAACCATCTTAACACTAGTGGTTTATTACCCATATTTTCTATTCCCCGTCCCCAAGTAACACAGGGTCAATTTGAGGGATCTGGCCATTTTCATCAGGCTTTGGGTTTGCTCTACTCTCTTCCCCTGGGGACTCAGTATATGTGACTAGAATCACACTCACACTGGTTTCAGTCTCCTCGGGGCATGCTGATCTGTGCCCACTATGGTCCCTAATCAGACTAAGAGTGCAATGTTTTAGCTGGTCCCTAGGCACTACTCTCTCAGGACCTCCTCCTCCAGGCCGGATGGTGTAAACTGGCAGATTGGAGTTGTTGTGAGCAAGTACAATGTGGAGATTTGACTCCCACTTGTCCTGTATTTTATTACATCCCCAGTGTCTATGGTTAAGAACTAGGACATGGTCAGAAGGTCTGATGAGAGCCCCACTGGTCTTGTGATCAGAAGTCCTTGTCCTGCTTTGGGCTGTGTCTTGAGTTGTGCTGGGAGGAACTTCACAGGCTGTCTTCAGCCTGTCATGGTGATCTTTGACCCAGTCATCCAAATTGGTCAGCTCATCCTTAGAAAAGATTTTTTGATGCTTCTCTAGCAACATGCTTAAGGGATAGTCTACACTAGAAGCTCTGCGTCTAGTAAAGACACTCTATGCCGACGGAAGAGAGTTCTTGTAGGCATAAAACTCCACCTCTGTGAGAGGCTGTAGCTATGTCGGTGGGAAAAAATTCTCCAACCAATATAGTACTGTCCACACTGATGCTTAGATCAAAGTAACTTACATCATTCACGGAGGTGACTTATTCACTCCCCTGAGTAACGTAAATTATAACAAAGTAAGTGGTAGTGTAGACAAGCCCTAAGTTAACCATCTGTGACAGGAATCAACCCTTGGAGCTCTGCTTGAACTGCAACTGGGAATTTGTTGTTCATTCTCTCTTCTTGTCACTCTCAGCTCATCTTCCTTCTTTTCAAAGGTCATCTCCACCTGAGGAACCACTTCCTCAGACCGGTATACTTCAGCAACTCTAATTCAAGGATACAACCCCTCAGCCTTTGCACTTGAGTTTAAAAGACTCACTGGTATTCTTTCTCTCATGGCATTTGTCAGTGCATTGGCTGACTGGAACCCATTAGGTAGGCTTGCCCAAGTTGCAGGCTCTACAAATTGATATCCACCAGTATTTCCTGGTACTCAGCAGCATTCATCAAGGATCTTCCCTCTCCAGGGAGGAATAGCCACCTTCTGTCTTCTAGCCACTTTCACATTTCCAGTCTGCCCTGCTCAAGCCAGTACCCTACCCTGCACAGCATTCTTCTTATAGTGCCTGTGACAGTTCATCCTCCTGGTTCCTTCTCCTGCCAATTGTAGCTCCTAGAGTTCCTGCCAGGCCAGTAATGTCCCAGACTGTGCAGCTGCATGAAGGGACAATGGCCCAGGTTTAGGTTGGATATTAGGAAAAACTTTTTCCTAGGAGGGTGGTGAAGCACTGGAATGGGTTACCTGGGGAGGTGGTGGAATCTCCTTCCTTAGAGATTTTTAAGGTCAGGCTTGACAAAGCCCTGGCTGGGATGATTTAGTTGGGAATGGGTCCCGCTTTGAGCAGGTGGTTGGACTAGCAGATCTCCTGAAGTCCCTTTCAACCCTGATATTCTGTGATTCTATGATTCTATGACAATGTGTTGTATTTTGGCTGCACAAGAAAACTCATCAATTACCCCCAGTCTCTAGCTGAGAGTCTGTGCAGCTCCTTGCCCTGCCGCACTCCTCACAATCAGGTAAGTGTGAAACTTCCTTTCCCTCACCCACAGGAGATGGAAGCCTTGGAGGACGGTGTCTTTACACGCAATTTCTTTTTATTTTACTGATTTTCAGAGAGCAGGAGAAACAGGGCAGAGCTGAGTATCACCTGCCAAAGTGAGTGGGTTGGTTCCAAATCTGTCACTCACTGGCAGTGCTGGGGATGTTTCTTTAAGAGGACATTGATCCTTGTACTTTACTCAGCATGTGACAAGGATTCCTGTTTCCGTAACTTCTCAGCTATCTTGTTACTTTCATTTCTGAAGCTGGTGGGAGCAGCAGAAACAGGCAGCAATTCCATTCAGTTACAAATGCAGTAAATTAACAAAAGACAGAAGTAAACAGGACAGAGTCAAATCCCTTGGCTCTGTGTCTCCTGTGCTGAATGGACGAAACCACCTCAGCAAAGGGAGGTTTCACAGAAAGCAGGAACTCTCCCTAGGGGATGGCTGTGGTTGCTAGAAAAACTGAGAACTTCCCAAGAACCCTCAAGCTGCTTGGAAGTGTCCCCACAGGACTCAGCAGGTAAGGGGGCTTCCATCCCTAGACTACAGAGTAGTTTGATATTTCCTCATCCCCAGGGCCCGCGCTTTCATTTAGGCGACTAGGGCACCAGCATTATGCGGGGGGGCGGCAGGCGGCTCCTGTGGAGCTGTCACAGGCATTTCTGCAGACGGTCCGCCGGTCCCGCGGCTCCGGTGGAGCTGCCGCAGGCATTTCTGTGGACGGTCCGCTGGTCCCGCGGCTCCGGTGGACTGTGGCAGGTCCACCGGAGCTGCGAGACCCGCACGAGGGGCGGCGAAATGGCCTGGCGCCTAGGGCGCCAGAAACCCTGGCGCCGGTCCTGCTCATCCCCACACACACTCAGATGAGCTGTCAGTGTCACAGGGCTCCTTTCCCAGTTTTGTCAGGAGTAAACTGCTGCTCTCATACATCGAGTGTAAATTTGGCTGCAGAAATGCACACACATGATGATCTATCATGAATATAGGGGGAAAGTAGCATCCTTTATGTATACCAGCCCATTCATTTAGCTATAAAGACCTTCTTAGCTGTTTTTCTGAACTGCTTTACCTGTAAAAGGTTAACTGTTTCCCTGAAGATGCTTAGAAAAAAACCCACAAACAAACAAGGGAGGAGTTGGCAGAGAGCTGAGACTCAACGAAAATCAAACATACATTCAAACTGGGGAAAACCGTTTCCTTTCTCAGTCTTTGGTTTTGGTCTGGGTCTTCACTCTCAGAAATGAGAGGAAATCAGCAGGTACAAAATCTCCTAAAACCATACCTGGAATAATCCATCTAAAACCACAGAAATGTGAGTGGGGTAAAAAAGGTTTAGATAGATGCTCTTAGGCTATTTGTTTGTTGGGCTTTTCTCTGTGGTTTTATAGGATTTTTTCATCTTTTCCTTTTGGTAACTAAAGCTGAGCCCAGAGAGGAATTCTCTGTGTGTATTAAATTCTAGCACTCTGTAAAATCTATTACTATCATGATTTTTTCATATGTGGTTCTTTATTTTGTTCTTATAATAAAATTTACTTTTTTAAAACAATCCTTTGATTCCAAAGTCCTTAAAACAAAGAGTTTGTCTGTGCTCACCTTGATAAGACAACTGGTCAGTATTTTATTCTCAAGCCTCCCCAGGAAAGGGGGTGAAGGGCTTAGGGGAATATTCTAGGGGGATAGTGATTCCAAGTGATCTTTCCCTGAATATTTTGTGTATCACTTGGTGGTGGCAGCGATACCTGTCCAAGGCAGAGGACTCTGTACCTTGGAGGAGTTTTAACCTAAGCCAGTAAAATATAAGCTTAGGGGGTCTTTCATGTGGGACTCTACCTTCTGCACTTGAAGTGCCAGAGTGGGGAATTTTAGCCTTGGCATGATAAGTAAGTGTTTGGTTTTGGTAACACCACAGTGTACTTAGTCTATTCCAGTCCCACAATGAGGTAGAATCAATGCCCCACAGAGCTTCTAGCCTGAAGATTGAGAGAAAGTTTTTCTCTTCGCTGGTTCATTGGGCTTTAGTAGAGCCCGGGACCCTGCAGTAGAGCTCATTTGCTCTTGCAGTTTTGCTGCCTGATGGGAGCTGTAGTTAGTGAATAGCTTCCTTAAGTGATGTTATTGGCCGTGTGTGGCTCCTCTTCCTTACCATTGGATGGATACATAAGAGGATTTAGGTGCCTGTCACTTTAGGTACCTAGAAAAAAATCCCAGAATCAGGACACACTGGGATTCACAAAACCCTGCTCGTCTGCGGACAAACCCTGCAGTGCCTACAATAGCTTGGTACCTAAATGTTTGCAGTAACAGTTTACAGGTGCTTATTTTTCTGCCTCTGAGCATTTTCCCTACTCCAATCCTCCCAAATACTCAGAGGGTGGCTCCCTACCCCAAACAAGGGGTAAAGACACCCCAAGGCTGCAGCCAAGTTGGCTGACGTATGGAGGAAGGTGGGTTCACAGCCCTCCTCACTCCCTGGAAGATGAGTAGGAGGGGTAGTGGCAGGTTCCCATCTCAGTTTCAGCCCTCAGGCATTGGGGTGGCAGGAGAACACAGAGGCACATGGAAACTTCCCATGTGCACCCTGCTAGTGACATCCAAAATATAAGGCCCCAGGGAGGGTGTGAAACTGCTCTGAACTGTGTTATGAAAACGGTCTGTTTGAGTAATAAAAGTCTGTGCTCTAAGAATCTTGAAATTTCCTGGTAGAAAAGCTACCAAGAGGATGGGAAATTGGTTTTGGCATCTATGGAAAACATCTGTGGTTTTACCTGAACTTGGAAGGCATCTGAGTCCCAGGTAGCAGGAGATTTGGACGTTGCCAGGTCACTGGTTGAAGAGATCTTGCTCAGTTTAATGTCAAAGGGGAAAGAGATGTGACAAAGTGGGAATTGTCTGTAATATTTTTATGAACTATCTGTACGACTCTGTACCTATCACTTTGGCAGCGCTATCCATTGGGGGAAATAATTGATTTTCTCCCTTGGACATGGGAGATGAGGGTAGGCATCTCAGACATAGAGCTACTTGGACTTTCTGCCCTGGAATCAACACACTGGAATGGCTGACCCTACAAAGACAATGGAAACCACAATGACTAAATATTAACACCTCGCTGCAGGGGCAGCTGAACATGGGAGCACAACATGGCTGTGTCTGGAAAGCAAAGAGGAGAGGTGTCAGGGTTAGGCTAGGAAAAGCAGGGTACGCAGACACAGAGCACTGCTGGAATGGAGAGACAAAGAAGACAGGGCAGGTGAGGATGGGCCTGGTGACAGCCTGGCTTCCATGCAGAGGAATCATATCCTATGCCTGCCTCTCTCATTCTAACCCAAAGACTTTTGGATTCTGCATACCTGGTGACCAATACATGGTTCTCTTGTTTTGCAGAGGCTGCCTGTGTCACTATAAATACTCACTGAGACCTTTAAGCCCTGAAGGAGCCTAGTACAAACTTCCTGCAGGAGTCTGGCTGGACTGGATTCACTGCAGGGAGCCACATAGAGACACAGGGATCTCTGCTGTCCGATGGTCCAATCTTGGAGCCTTGAAGGCCATGGCGCTGCCCCAGTAGAACTGTGTGGGTCCTTGGGGCCTGGCACACTGAAGGGGTCACTGCCAGGAGACCCTGAGAATCTGTGGATCCTTGGCAATGCTGCGAGGTGTGTGTGAGAGCTTTTGCCCAGCATTGTGTTTTCCATGTTACTGCACTGAGATAACAGAACAAGGCAGTGACAGCTGAAGAGGGAGACTCCATGGGCCAGATTCCGTCAAATCTGTGCATGGAGTGGTTACAAGTAATGAGGCATAAAAGTCAGAACTGGTTACAAGAAAATAAAAGTAAAATGTAACTAACGCATAATTTAACAAGCTAAGTGAAGTCAAAGCAAAGGTCTCTCTCACCACATATTCCAGCAGTCTTACTGGCTGAATTCCTTTCAGTCAGAATCCCTCCCCCTAGTCCAGTGCTGCTTACTTTGCTTGTCAGGTGTTGTTGATGCCGTGGGTAGAAAGGAAGGGAGAGGGAGAAAAATTATATAGGAAGGGAGAGCAAACACCCCAAGTTCTCTCCATTTGATTTTGTTGATACCTGACTGAGGCATTGGCCTACCTTTTGTCGTTGGAGAGCCAGTTTGTGACCTCTCTCCAGATTTGGAATATGTCTTAGTAACATCATACAGTAGAATCTTATAACTTTACTTACAATGCTGCTATACATATTTTACCAGGACAATAATAATCAGAAAATTATGAGTTTTCAAATGATACCTCATGAGGCATACTTAATACAAGATTTATCATAGTCCTATGAAAGGGGTGAACATAGAGGTGGAGACTGTTACAGGCATCCTTGGTGCAATGAACTGGAAAGACTGCCTGGGTCACCGTGGGACTGACAGAGACACTGGAGGATTTTACCCCAGAAGGGGGAAAAGTGACCTAGCCGAAGAGCTAATCCCCAGGGTGATCAGGAGGAAGTGCCAGACAAGGGCTGAGTGGAGCACCCCATGACAGAGTGCTTAAAGAAAGATTTTGGGGGAGAAAAATTGGCCACTGGCCTGAGCTTCACCATCATACCTGCCACCCCCAGCATCTCCTAGGATCCCAGACCTTTCTCACCTCAATCCTGAGAGACGCCCTGACCATACCAGGCTAGAGAGAGGGACTTTGATGGCATCACTACCTCCACTGGCTCCAGCTGAATCCGAAAGACCACCTGGGATGTGAGATTCTGAGTGTGTCTTTCTCTCCCACTGCCCTCACATGACCTTTTACTTCTCTACCTCATTTTTAATTTCTTATCTCTCTCCTTTTTCCTTCTGTCTAATAAGAGTCTGACTTAGCCGGCCAAGACTGCATATTTTGCATCAGTGCTGTGTGCTTGTTAAACAGCCATAAACAGCCTGCTGCTCGGAAAAAGTTGCCAGATCTCAGCACCCAGGTCCCACCATGTGCTGGGCTTGTGTTTCTCCAGCAGTGAAATTGCAAGTGAGTGTCAGCGCCACAGACAGAAGCTGCATTTCCTATCTTTGCTGGTCTTGTCTCTCCCTTCTTGTGTGTGTTTGTCTTGTTTTGTCCTCTTAGCAAATATGACTGGACGATATCAACAACAGCAACAACAACAGAATCAGCCCATGTCAGTAACTTCTCTTTTTCTCCCAAAGCAGTTAGTAACATGTATGCCGTGTAGTTGTAGCCATGTCAGTCCCAGGATATTAGAAACGGGTGGGGTGAGGTACATCTTTTATTGGATCAATTTCTGTTGGCAAGAGAGACAAGCTTTTGAGACACACAGAGCTGTTCTTCAGGTCACCATCTTTATTACCATAATTTATTACTATCTAAGAGACTGTCAGATAAGAGGCTTTTTCCTTTTAAAAACTCTCTCCAGCTAAAGGGAAAGGAAACTAGGGATGTTGTTAAATGAAAGACTAATTTAATATTTTATACTTCAAATGCTTTAACTGTTTTTCCTTCTTTTTCGATATCTTTAATAAAAGATTGAAAGGATTTGTTATGGTGCATTTGCCATGGTGCTAAGCAGGCTGAGGTCTCTATATACCAAATCCAAGCCCATTTTAACTGTTTAATGTTGAACAGTGACTGGGTCATGTTAACATCTTTGGCTCTTTGGGCCCCTATGGGTAAGTCCACAGAGCAATAAAAGACTCGCAGCAGTAAGTCTGAGTCTGGGTCAACAGAAAGTGTAGACACACCCTATATTACGGCTAAATTTATCCAACACTTGTTCCAGAAGACAATTGCATTGTTCCTGTTTACCCAATGCACAGCAGAAGTGGGCTAACACAGAAACAAGGCATTCTTGCTCCGAAATTAGTGTGCACATATGGATTTATTCTGGAATAACCATTAACCTTAGCACAGGTGCAGCTCCAGGGAGCAAGCGCTAGTGCAGATGGGCTGCCAGATACTGCTGGCATTTTAACCTGATGTTTGACCCTGCTTGGAGCTAGTGCAAACTAGAGCTATGGGGAGTATCCCTTCCCAACTCCAGGCACTGCACACCAGGGTGGGCTAACCCTTGTGCCAGTCACTGCACATCTGATTTTGTTTTACTTCTGATCCCAGACCCAGCTACGATGACGGGGAAGGTTCCCTCGTTCTCCCGTGGCTCCACAGTGAGCTCCGCTCTGCCTGGCTACGTCGCTTTCTGCCTCACTCTACAGGTTCACAGGCTGGTGTCAGGTAGGAGCTCCGGCCTCCTCGCTGGGTTTGCTGCCTGTTTTCACACAGAGCTTTGCTGCCCTGCAGCTCCTTACACATACAGAGAGAAGTGACCATGTCACCCCTTCCAGGGTCACCCCCACTGGACACCCCCATAGCTCAGGACACACCCAGAATATCCCTCTGCCTAATGCTGCCCGGTGGACTCCTGCCAGCCAAACCTCTGGGTGAAAACTCCCATTGACTTCAGTGGGGCCTGGATTTCTCCCCTGGATTTGGTGTCTCCACTTCCCTTATGGTCCTAGCTTTAATCTAGCACCAGCCTCCTCTCTGCCCCTTCCTGCTAGCGTGAGAGTGTCCCCCTCCCACCCCACCCACCCCCACCCCCGTCTCCTCCTGCCACCTGGCACTGACAACAACCTTCATTGACACAGAGCCATGGCTACTGGGGGGTTCATCTGCCCTTCCAGAGCATTGAGTTCAGCAAAACTCAAACTGCTGAAAACCAGGACATAGGGAGTTAAAGCACATGCCAACGCAACCTTAACTCTGCCTCCTCCCTAGAGCCCGCACTAGTCACTGGGAATTACCTGCATGCATCCACTGCATGCATTCACTGTACTGGGTGTAGCTGGACTGAATGGTGGAGACATTAGCTGGAGCAGCTTGGTGGAACTGTCGCTGTGATGTGGGATGATCTGGGTTAGAGCTCCCCCAGGCATGTGAGTAAAGGAGAGAGGTGCATGTCTACCGAGGGATCCAGTATCCCCCATTTCAGCACTGAGCTGTGTAGTTGTGTCAGTAACAGGGCTTAGGGGTCTGGCTTGCCACAGGGATTGTCTGTATGTTCAGTGACGGGGAAGGAACATATAGTGCTAGATGGAATCCTGGGAGTGAGGGTGAAGGGGCTGTTAAAGAGGATGAAGGGCTTGTAAAATGTGGCACGTGAGGGGCTGTTTCTGGGCAGTAGCTCAATATAGAACAGGGTCGGTAGCTCCTGTTCAGAGCAGCTCCCCTAAAAACAAGTTTTCCCTTAGCAAGGAGAAGGCATTTTACTCTGTGCTACAGTCAGGGATGTCCCTAGGGGATGCGGGGCCCGGGACAACCCCTCCACCCCATTCCTCCCCTTCCCTCAAACCCCCGCACCCCCCCGGAGTGACGCCAGGAGCCGACAAGGCAGTGTGGAGCTGAGCAGGGCTGGTCATGCTGCCACCAGCCCCCATGTGCCATGAAACCTGGGGGCCCCCAAAGCATGGGGCCTGTGGCGACTGCCTTGAACCATCCAATGGACAGGATGGCTCTGGCTACAGTTGTCATGTGCCCTGATCCCTGAGTGATGCACCTTATCTGCGCAGGCAAAATGTGGGTCTGTGTGCGGTGGGTGTATTGGATCAGTTCTCAAAGAGGGCAGAGTTAATGTTGCTTTGGCCTGTACCTTAACTTTGCATTAGCTGGTGTTCACAGCCCTGAGTTTTGCTGAGCAGTTTCTGGCAGGACCTGACATACCTCTGGGAACCTTAACTCTGCATTAGCAAAGATTTTTGTCAGTGTCTTTCCTAGTTTCTTGAACAGAAAGAGGACTCCTTATACAGTAACTCCTCACTTAATGTAGTAGTTATGTTCCTGAAAAATGTGACTTCAAGCGAAATGATGTTAAGCGAATCCAGTTTCCCCATAAGAATTAATGTAAACGTGGGTGGGGTAGATCCAGGGAAATTTTTTTTTGCCAGACAAAAGGCATTATATACATTTTAAATAATTTTAAACAATCAATTTAATGCAGGTATAAGTTTTAAACAATTTTAAAGAAACAATTTAATACTACAATCATCATTGCTGAGTATGAAGCTTGGTTGAGGTGGTGGAGTCAGAGTGGAAGAGAGTGAATTGTACCCCGGCTCCTCTTGCTGTTCTTGCAAGCACAGGCACCGACTTTGCCAGGGGTGGGGGGCTCAACCCTTGGCCCACCCACTCCACCCCTTCCTCCAAGCTCTCACCCTTAACCAGGGGTGAAAGTAACTTACAGGATTTACCGGTACTGTTGGAGTCCTGTGGGGGGCGTGGCCTCATCCGGAAGAGGTGCGGCCTCAACCAGAAGAGGCAGAGCCTCTCAAGATTGAAAGGTCCTGGGGCACTGGCTGTGTCTGGGAGACCCAGGACCTTTAAATCAATCTGGGGCTCCCAGCTGCAGAGGTGGCTGGGAGCCCCCGGGGCTCGGGGCAAATTAAAGGTCCCAGAGCTCCAGCCGCCACGGAGCTCCGGGCCCTTTAAATCCCCATCGCAGATCCAGCTGCTGGAGCTGCAGGCAGGATTTAAAGGGCCCAGAGCTCCCACGGCTGCGGGGAGCCCCGAGCCCTTTAAATCCATCCCCAGCCTGGCTGCCGGAGCCGCGGGCAGGATTTAAAGGGCTCTGGGCTGCCTGCAGCCGGGGGAGCTCTGAGCCCTTCAAATCCCAGCGCCAGCCCGGCTGCTGGAGCCACGGGTGGAATTTAACGGGCTCTGGGCTGCCCACAGTGGTGGGGAGCCCAGAACTCTTTAAATCCCTGCCGTGGAAGCCGGTACGATCCGGCATGGTGTACTGGCTGTTGCTGGTACACGCATGGGTGGCTCCAGGCACCAGCACACCAAGCGCATGCCTGGGGCGGCAAGCCACAGGGGGCACTTTGCCAGTTGCCACAAGGGCAGCAGGCAGGTTGCCTTGGGCGGCATGCCTTTGGAGGGTCCACTGGTCCTGTGGCTTCGGCGGACCTCCCGCAGATGTGCCACCGAATCCGCGGGACCGGAGACTTCCCACAGGCAAGCCACCAAAGGCAGCCTGCCTGCCGTGCTTGGGGCAGCAAAATACCTAGATCCGCCCCCGGATACGCGTACCCGACCGTACCCGCTTACTTTCACCTCTGCCCTTAACCCACCTCTTCTCCCCACCCTCCACCTCCTCCCCCTTTACTCTGCATGCCACTTTCTCGCTCCTCCCCATCCCTCCCCTGCCCCCTGCCTGTGGCAATCATCTGGTTTGTGGTGGTCAAGAAGCAGGGAGGACGGGGGAAGAGCGAGGACATGGCAAGCAGGCTCCTCCTCCCTCCTGCCACCTGAATGCTGCAGATTAGCTGATTGCTGCAGGCAGGAGGCGGGGGAGCAGAGGGAAGGTGCTGATCCGTGGGGTCCACCAGTGGGCAGGAGGCACTGGGGGGTGTAGGGGAGCTGATGGGGGGCTGCCAGACATGGACAAAATAGGCAGCCAAATGATGTTATAGCGGAGCATTGCACAACTTTAAACAAGCACGTTCTGTAATGGAGCAGGGACGTAAGTTCGAAACAATGTTAAGTGAGAGGACATTAAGTGGGGAGTTACTGTAGTAGAAGTTAATGGTCATTTAGGCAGTTGTAGTTCTCACTTAGGTTTGCAATTGATACATGACTGTGATAATAACTGAAAGCCCTAACTTTTCTATAGTGCTTTTCATCAGTAGAGTTCAAGGAACTTTATTCATTATCCTCATTTTACAGATGGGGAAACTGAGGCACAAAGTAGTAAAGAAACTTGCCCAAGGTCATCGAGCAGGCCCCTGGCAGAACCAGGAATAGTCCCAGTCCAGTGGTCTCTCCACTAGGCCACATGGTTGCTATGTCATTCCTCAGCACATCTCCTCCTGCCTGTACATTTTGTTACAGTGCAATGGGGATAATGGGGTTGTGCTTTGAAGGGTTTACAGTGCGTAGTTAACAGGGCTGGTGTGAGAAATCTGAGACACAGTCCATGTCCCAGCATCTCAACAGTTCCCTGGTGCTTACAGTGACTGTATGTGTGAGAGAAAACTGCTGAGTCTGACTCCTTCTCCATCCTCTGCCCACCATTCCTCACAACATGTAGCCCCTCCTTCCCCCTTCCCCCTTCCCCCTCCACCATTCCAGCTCTCCCTCCTCTTCCCTCCCCACTAAGCCATTAGTTAGCACTGTTGAAGCCTTTAAGATGTAAGATGTTGTTCCTTGCTGTCTCCAGATGGGTTAGACGTACCTGCACTAGCTCTGATCAGGCTATAGTGCTATAAATGGCAGAGTAGCCACAGTGGCACAAGCAGCCTCCCTGAATACGTACCTAGGGTCCTGGGCAAGATCATACCTGGGGAGCTAGCCCACCCCCCCACTCACACCACCACGGCTACACTTTCTCTTGCTACCTCTGTCAAAGCTAGTGGGTGCATGTCTCCTCACACTGTAAATTACACCTCCAGCTCCCACTGTAGACATCCCCATCCAATGTTACCAGCTCACAGAATTTTATCACAAGTCTCATGTCATTTGATGTGTTTCTTAAAGCCACAGCTCCTGGAGGCCTGTGATTAGGTGAGACGCTCAACTTTCATTTTGTTATAAAGTAAGTTTCTGTCCCTTGTGGTTACAGATAAATGCTTGGAAATGTGACCCAAGGCTACTTTAAAGCTTCAGAAATCAGAAGGCAAAGAACAACCCCAATTCTATGATTTTTTTTTTAAATATCTTTATTTTTAACCTCACAATGGGGGGGTGGGGCTGACTTGGCAATACGCATCCTGCTGCACGTACATTCCTATCCACTTTAATTTTCTTTTCCACCCGACCCATTTCACAGCACAGTTCACAGTGACTGGACCTGACCATCCAGTCACTGCCTCCCTAGATGGGGAGACCATCCTGCCCTGCCACCTCTCCCCCAGGATGAGCGCTGAGAACATGGAGGTGGGATGGTTACGATCCCAGGACTCTGAAGTCGTGCACCTGTACCGTGATGGGCAGGATCAGTATGGAGAGCAGATGCTGGAATATAGAGGAAGAACTGAGCTCTTGAGAGAAGACATCACCAATGGGAGAGTTTTCCTAAGAATATACAATATCCAACCCTCCGACGATGGGCAGTACATATGTTATTTTCAGTCCAGTGTCTTTTATAAAGATGCTTTATTGGAACTACAGGTGGCAGGTCAGTAACTCGTTGTGATACTTTGACATCTTCAAAAGGGTATTAAGTGGAGTCAGAGGAGTCATTATAAGATGACACCTGATTTGTCTCATAGTGGGTCAGTAGCTCTGCTCTGATTAAGGTTTATTCTAGTTCACTGTTTAACAGTGTTTTGTCTAAGGGCTCTAAAATCCGCACAATCCACACGCATTCTCAGATTGTTTTGGAAATTGCTGCGACACACTGGAGTCTGGGACATGATTAGTGGGCTAAATTTGAGGTCATCAGAGCAAGGAATTAACGAGATACACAAACAACCCTAACAAGTTAGGTGATGTTGGCATGTTGTGGTTATTACACATTTTTTGTGCACACTTGGGGCCAGAGAATAGCTGATCCTCCCCATGCTGATGTCACCAGCTGGGACTGATCTCGGCTTGTGTCTGGCACCCACAGAGTAACAGTGGTTGATACACAGAGTCCTGTAGCCCAGCGCCTGGTATAAGAATGGGAGAATTGAGGAATCCCCCACCCCACCCTAAGACAGGTAAAGACAGGAGGCCTGATACCTGAAGGTGCTGCCAAAGAGACCAGCAAGGCACATGTGTGGCTAGGTCTGTAACCAGGATATGAGGTTAAGGTCAAGTGCAGCGAACACCAGACTGCTGACAATCCCCATGGCATGGCAAGAAGACACCTCTGTGCACTTCTACTGACACAGCCTACAGACCTCAGCACTGAAATGAGACACATACATGATCCCTCAAGGTACATGCACCTCTCTTCATATTGCAGTGACAGCTTTGCCAGCCTGCTTGAATTAATCCCTTCCCCAGGCACTACAGGGACTCCGAACACAGTCTGCGTCATGCCTGTGTGTTGTGGCACCACCTGCACTGAACTGATCCCACTGTGTATTGCCAGCCCAGGAGGCAGAGTCCAGGTGGCAGGGCTGGGGTGGTGTGTGCCATTACTTTGTATCTCTTGGGTTTCAGGAGTTTAAATTTAGCTGCTCCTTGCATTTGGAAATGGACAAAGCCCGTCTGGGAAGCCTTACTTCTGCATTGGCACGTAGTTTGTGGGCATTAATATGTAACTATAGACTCCTCATGGCTGAGATGGAGTCTGCTCTGCAGAGCAGCTCCGGACAAGAAGAGATGCTAACTGGAGTGCAGCGGCGTAACTCCTTCCACCCCAGGGAACAGGGTTAACTGAGACTTCTCATCAATCTAGACACAATCTTATCATGACAACGATACAGGAAATATTTTACAAACAGCACCAACAAAACAAGCATCAAACATACAGATTTCTTCAGTACCAAATGGTTCACAGGCCACACACCCTGTGCATTTAAAACATACACTGCTGATCTGGCATTAATGCCATCACATTGCTCTGAGCTGAACCAGCAGCAAGCACCCAGTTCATCCAAAAAGCTGGTATCCATCTCTTTGTGATTATCTTCTCGATTCAATCAGTAAAAGCAGGCCTGTGAGTGAGTATCAGTGCTTAGGACAGAGATCTTCACCTCCCCTCTGGGTCTAACTGAAGACTTTGGTACTTTTTTTCCTTTATATTGGGAGTGGAATTGTCACCCACTGTTGGAGATGCCCTACTGGGCATACTGCAAGAGTTCACTAACTTTTTTCCTTTGTTCACCCATGTTATCCACACAGTCTAGGACACCCCACCCTTATCCAATTCCTAGGGCTCAGGGTATACTCTTCTGTGGGTTTGCAGGGTCTTTTACCAGTGAAAGAGTCTTACACAGTAATATCCATATCCTCTATTTACTAACAATTACCAAGCAGAATACACATGCTAAGCATACAATGCTGTGCTCACCAATCCTAATCAGGCAGGTGGACATTCCCTGTTGGTCAGGCTAGGTCAGTCTCATCTGCATTCTGGCTGCTGACCATCACAGTCATGCAGAAGATTCATACCAGCTCTGATCTTAGGCTGTGTCTTACAGGTGAGTTCTTCTTCTTCCAGGTCTTTTCTTCTTATTCTTCTTCTGTTCCTTCTGCTGGTCTCCTTGGACCTCAGGTTACATAGTGAAGCTTGAATCCTGCTTAGCTTAACCAATCATTTACTAAAATATTACAAAATATTCTTTTATCAATCCTAGCATATCGTGAAACAATTCTTTAACCAATCATATCCCACCACCTTAGTTGATTTAAATCTTGCAAAATTAGTTACGCAACAGACAGAAACCAGACAGATGAACAATAGAGAAGTGAGGACAATAAAGACAAAACAATAATGAAGTAGAGGTTTCACACCACAACTGTTGATAAGTGATTCCTTGCCAGACAGAAGGCCATCAGGCAAAGTTTTCCTTAAACATCTTATGAGATTCCTGGCTTATCTGGTGGTGGTGGGCATTATTAGGAGATCACCTTCTTAACAGCCCAATATTACATTGTTTTAATGTAATTTAGATGGAATGTGAGGATGGGACTTTCTGCTTCTTGGCTCATGGCTGCTGCTCTCCTAATGTGGCTGCAGAAAAAAGTCCCCAGAGCCTAGTCCCTGACTAGCTGGAATCAGTGAACTGTTTAAAAGGAACAGACACTGAAGTACGGGGGATGGGATGGGGGGTTACATATAATGTCCACCATAGGCCATTTAACCTCAGTTTTTGTCTGTGGCTCTTGGGCATTTCCCATGAGTCTGTCGGACCAAAGCCTTGTGAGTCACACCCCTGCCAGGAGGGGACTCAGTAGTCTGTGCTTTTCTGGGCAAGAATCCCATGGGGAAGGCTCCAGACACCCGTCCCTTCTCTGGCCTTGGCTACACTGGCGCTTTACAGTGCTGCAACTTTCTCGCTGAAGAGTGTGAAAAAACACACTCCCCCAAGTGCTGCAAGATACAGCACTGTAAAGCACCAGTGTAAACAGTGCCGCAGCGCTGGAAGCGCGGCTCCCAGCCCTGTAAGCTAATCCCCACAGGGAGGTGGAGTACGTGCAGCGCTGGGAGAGCTCTCTCCCAGCGCTGGCACTGCGACCACACTCACACTTCAAAGCACTGCCACGGCAGTGCTCCCGCAGCAGCGCTTTGAAGTTTCAAGTGTAGCCAAGCCCTCTATCTCTCCTGGGAGGTTGTTTCCCTCTCTAGGCTGGTCTGTGTGAAATTTCCAAACTCCCTGAGGATCTCTCTGCACACACACTGACACTGCAATAATGAAATCAGTTTGAATTCACATCTGGTTAAGGTACAAGGCTCTTGTTTCAGAATAAGATAATTTTATTTCAGTTTAGCTTGTCAGTACTAAAAAAACCCCAAGTGTGATCTGGTGTGGGAGGCTTGACCTTAACCCGTCATGTTCTTCCATCTAGTGTTTGTGTTTCTGTTTTGCTGAGTGTATTTCCTGGCTTTTGGAGGTACCAGTTTTCTGCTACCCACTTCTGCATTCTGGAAGGGTACAAGGCCCTGCCAACACAACCCAAACTCCCCTATTACAAGGTTTTTTATTTGTGAATTAATTTAAGGCTTGTCTACACATGCATGTGCACTGCTTTCAATGAACTAGAGCAAACCTCTGTGTGGACACTTAAATGGGTTTGGAAATGGCTTATATTGCTTTAGCTTGAGTCAATTCCTTCTTGATTTAAGAGTGTCCACTGTGACAAAGTTCCTCCTCTGCCTTGGTGGGTCCTGCGCTTATTGGCGGATTTGCTCACCACAGTGATCTTCCCCTCTGGTGGAACCCACAGTCTGGGTCAACTCCTCCTCCTGTGTCTGATCAGGAGTTGGGAGGTTTAGGGGGAAGCCGGGCCCACCCTCTACTCTGAGTTCCAGCCTAGGGACCTGTGGATTGCAGCTGTCTATAGTGCCTCCTGTAACAGCTGCATGACAACTACAGCTCCCTGGGCTACTTCCCCATGGCCTCCTCCAAACACCTTCTTTATCCTCACCACAGGACCTTCCTACTGGTGTCTGATAATGCTTGTACTCCTCAGTCCTCCAGCAGCGCACCTACCTGCTCACTCTCAGCTCTTTGCACCTCTTGCTCCCAGCTCCTCACATGCACACCTCACTGACTAACTGGGAGGCTTTTAACTAGTTCCAGCCAGCCCTTGATTGGCTTCAGGTATCCCAATCAATGTAGCTATCTCCACTGCCTTCTAGAAGAATCTTAATTGGCCCCAAGTGTCTTGATTAACCTGGAGCAACTGTCATTTGGTTACCATGATACAAGGGATTTGTTTAGCCTGGGGCTGACATATGTGTTCCTCACTACTTTACTGTAGCCATCTGGCCTTGCCCCATCACACCACAAGGATTTGCCCTGGATTAACGAAACCAGTTTTACTAAACCAGAGCAAGTTTGTACATAGAAAAGCCCTGACATTAACATTTATTTTACTAAAAAGAACAGGAGTTCTTGTGGCACCTTAGAGACTAACAAATTTTTTGAGCATAAGCTTTCGTGGGCTACAGCCCACTTCATCAGATGTATAGAGTGGAACATATAGTAAGGAGATATATATACACATACAGAGAACATGAAAAGGTGATAGTTGTTTTACCAACTCTAAGATGCTAATTAATTAAGAGAAAAAACTTCTGTAGTGATAATCAAGATAGCCCATTACAGACAGTTTGACAAGAGGTGGAGAATACTTAACATGGGACATAGATTCAATGTGTTTTAATGGCTCAGCCATTCCCAGTCTCTATTCAAGCCTAAGTTGATACAAGTGTGCTCAGTTAAGATGAGTTATAACCAGCAGAAGAGAAAAAAAATTTTGTAGTGGTAATCAAAATGCTCCATTTGCAACAGTTGAGAAGAATGTGTAAGGAACTGTGTGTGGTGGTGGTGGGGAAAATAGTTTTACTTTGTGTAGTGACCCATCCCATCTTCCAGAAAACACCATCCTAGCCATTATGGATGTAGAAGCCCTCTACACCAACATTCCACACAAAGATGGACTACAAGCCATCAGGAACACTATCCCCGATAATGTCATGGCAAACCTGGTGGCGAAACTTTGACTTTGTTCTCACTCATAACTATTTCAGATTTGAGGACAACATATACCTTCAAATCAGCGGCACTGCTGTGGGTCCCCTCATGGCCCCACGGTATGCCAACATTTTTATGGCTGACTTAGAGCAACGCTTCCTCAGCTCTCATCCCCTAACACCCCTGCTCTGCTTGCGCTACATTGATGACATCATCATCTGGACCCATGGAAAAGAAGCCCTTGAGGAATTCCACCATGATTTCAATGATTTCCACCCCACCATCAACCTCAGCCTGGACCAGTCCACACAAGAGATCCACTTCCTGGACACTACAGTGCTAATAAGCGATGGTCACATAAACACCACCCTATACCAGAAACCTACTAAGCGCTATACTTACATACATGCCTCCAGTTTCCATCCAGACCGCACCATGATTCATTGTCTACGGCCAAGCTCTACAATACAATGACATTTGCTCCAACTCCTCAGACAGAGACAAACATCTACAAGATCTCTATAAAGCGTTCTTACAACTACAATACTCACCTGGTGAAGTGAAGAAACAGATTGACAGAGCCAGAAGAGTACCCAGAAGTCACCTACTACAGGACAGACCCAACAAAGAAAGTAACAGAACGCCACTAGCCGTCACCTTCAGCCCCCAACTAAAATGCTCCAGCGCATCATCGATGATCTACAACCTATCCTGAAGGACGATCCATCACTCTCACAGATCTTGGAAGACAAGCCAGTACTTGGTTACAGACAGCCCCCCAACCTGAAGCAAATACTCACCAGCAACCACAGACCACACAACAAGAGCACTAACCCAGGAACCTATCTTGCAACAAAGCCTGTTGCCAACTCTGTCCACATATCTATTCAGGGAACACCATCATAGGACCTAATCACATCAGCCACACTATCAGAGGCTCATTCACCTGCACATCTGCCAATGTGATATGCCATCATGTCCCAGCAATGCCCCTCTGCCAAGTACATTGGCCAAACGGGACAGTCTCTACGCAAAAGAATAAATGGACACAAATCAGATGTCAAGAATTATAACATTCAAAAACCAGTCGTAGAACACTTCAATCTCCCTGGTCACTCGATTACAGACCAAAAAGTCACAATATTACAACAAAAAAACTTCAAAAACAGACTCCAACAAAAGACTGCTGAATTGGAATTAATTTTCAAAATGGACACCATTAAATTAGGCTTGAATAAAGACTGGGAGTGGATGGGTCATTACACAAAGTAAAACTATTTCCCCATGTTTATTTCCCCACAGCTACCACCACTGTTCCTCACACGTTCTTGTCAACAGCTGGAAATGGGTCATTTTCATTACCACTACAAAAAGTTTTTTTTCTCTCCTGCTGGTTATAGCTCACCTTAACTGAGCACTCTTGTATCAACTTAGGCTTGAATAGAGATTGGGATGGCTGAGCCATTAAAACACATTGAATCTATTTCCCATGTTAAGTATCCTCACATCTCTTGTCAAACTGTCTGTAATGGGCTATCTTGATTATCACTACAAAAGTTTTTCTCTTAATTAATTAGCCTCTTAGAGTTGGTAGGACAACTCCCACCTATGTGTATATATATCTCTTTACTACATGTTCAACTCTATGCATCCGATGAAGTAGTCTGTAGCACACGAAAACTTATGCTCAAATAAACTTGTTAGTCTCTAAGGTGCCACAAGTACTCCTGTTCTTTTTGCGGATACAGACTAACCCGGCTGCTAGTCTGAAACCTGTCATTTATTATACTGTACATCAAATAAGAATCTTGCCAGATCAGCTGACCATCCACACTTATGAACTCTCATTCAATTATTAGCTTAATAGGAAATGGCTTTTGATAACAGTGTAATAAAACTTTTGGCTTGTTACTGGGCACTGTAGGATTATTACAAGTTCATTTATTTCTTCTGTAGGTTTGGGCTCTGATCCTGACATCTCTGTGGATGGACATCAGGACGGAGGGATCCGGGTGGTGTGTCAATCATCCGGATGGAACTCACAGCCCGAGGCTCAGTGGAGAGATATCCAGGGGCAGATCTTACCATCGGCCTCTGAAAATATTGCCCAAGAGGCCAATGGCCTGTTTCAAACAGAGATTGCCATTGTTATAACAGAAGAATCCAACCAGAAAGTGTCCTGCTGTGTCAGGAATCCCCTACTTGACCAGGAGAGAGAGACAACGATTTCCCTAGCAGGTCAGTGCCTGTCCGTGCTGCACATGGATAGAAAGAAACACTGCAGACATGGGCGGAGAATATTTATCTTTGTGTCTCCTATTTATTGGCCTGAAACTTCAAGGTGCTGAGCATGTCTTGGAAAGCCCTGAGCAACCTCAGTTCTCTTTGGATATGTCTACACTGCAGTTAGACACCTGCTGGTGGCCCGTGCCAGCTGGCTCAGGCTTAGGGGCTTGGGCTAAGGGACTGTTAAATTGCGGTATAGACATTAGGGCTTGGGCTGGAGACTGGGCTCTAGGACCCTCTAAGGTGGGGGAGTTCCAGAGCTCAGGCTTTAGGCTGAGCCCGAACACCTATACTACAGTTAAACAGCCCCATAGAGCCCAGTGAGCCTGAATCATTTTAGCATGGGCCAGCTGCAGGTGTCTAACTGCAGTGTAGACTAGGGGTCTCAAACACGTGGCCCGCATATTCCTGCAGCCTGCTATAGACACTGACTCTCCCCTCTGCCCCTCCTCTCCCCTCCAATCTCCCCGCTAGCACACCACATCCCTGCTCCTCTACCTACTTCCCAGCACTTCCTGCCACCAAACTGCTGTTTGGCAGTGCTTAGGACTTTCCAGGAGGGAGTGAGGAGGAGCTGAGATGCGGCACGCTCAGGGGAGGAGGTGGAGAAGAGGTGGGGCTGGGGCAGGGATTTGGGGAAGGGGCTGGAATAGGGGCAGGGAAGGGAAGCATGAGCTGTGTGCTATTCTGGTTTATGCATCATCAACAGAACTTTTGACTACGAGTCTAATCCAACCCCCACTGAAGTCAATGACATTCTTTCCATCGATTTCAATGGAAGTTAGACAAGACCCTAAATTCCTGGTGCAGAATATAGTACTGGTGAAGAAGCATAAGTGAGAAAGAACACTGCTGGACTGAAATTACAAGGTACATTTGCAGACCTGTGTAAAGGTGTCCACTCACCACAGGAGCACCTCCTGGTGGGTACCCCACCCTTTTAGGCCTTGTGACAAAGTTCCTCCTTTACCTTGGTGGGTCCTTATTGGCAGATTTGCTCTCCTCAGTGATCTTCCCCACAGTCTGGGTCAACTCCTCCTGTGTCTGATCAGGAGTTGAGAGGTTTGGGGGGAACCCGGGCCTGTCCTCTACTCCAGGTTCCAGCCCAGGGCCCTGTGGATTGCAGCTGTCTATAGTGCCTCCTGTAACAGCTGCAAGACAGTTACAACTCCCTGGGCTACTTCCCCATGGCCTCCTCCAAACACCTTCTTTAGCCTCACCACAGGACCTTCCTCCTGGTGTCTGATAATGCTTGTACTCCTTAGTCCTCTAGCAGGTCTCACTCTCAGCTCCTTGTGCCTCTTGCTCCCAGCTCCTCACATGCACTTCCTCTCCTCTGGCTCCTTCCTCCCTGACTGGAGTGAGTTCCTTTTTAAACCCAGGTGCCCTGATTAGCCTGCCTTGATTGGCTGCAGGTGTTCTAATCAGCCTGTCTGCCTTAATTGGTTCTAGCAAGTTCCTGATTACTCTAGTGCAGTCCCTGCTCTGGTCACTCAGGGAACAGAAAACTACTCACCCAGTGACCAGTATATTTGCCCTCTACCAGACTCCTGTACCCAACTGATCTGAGTCTGTCACAGCCTCTTGTATGAATCCCTAATCTAGGACAGAACCAGAAAGTTTACTCTCCTCCTGACCTCCTCCTTGTCTTTAGCCACCCCCCTTACCCCCTAAAAGTGGTTGCAGACCTCCATCCTGCAGCCTCCTTCCTGCTGTCACTTCCTGGCTTTATCATCCTAGCCCAGGTCTTCCCTCTGCTGGGCTTCATCTTCCATTAGTTCTTATCAATCCCTGACTTCCCTCCAGCTGCAACATATAAGGTTAACTGGCCCTTTCTGGCCCACATTTACCCACTCAGGGCTTGTGTGGGATGGACACATGCTGACAGAAATTTTTTTTAACTCGTACAATTAACAAACTAACACTGCCAGCTAAGTGGCCAAAAATGAAATGACTGTCAAAATTAGCACTGACTTTTCGCATTACAGTTTTTAAAAAGTTAATACGTTGACTTTTAATAGCATATTATATTACTCTTCATTTTTTACTACATTTTTGTATGGTTGTATGAAAAGGTTTCAGTGATACAGCCCTCAGGTCAATGAATCAGTCCTCATGTGACCCGTGAGGTGATTTGAGTTTGAGATCCCTGGTGTAGACGTACCCTTCAACTCCAGTAGGAGCTGAGGGTGTTTAGCACCTTGCAAGCTGGGACACCATTGGCCAGATTTTCATAACAGCTCAGTACCCAGCAATCATCCTTCTTCTCAGTAGGGGTGAGGGAGGGAATTCTCTTTGTTCTTGTGCTGTACTGAGGACTGTGTTAGAATTGCAAGCTGTCATTTTAAGAGAGGGGGGCCTCCCAGTCCTGTTTGCAGGCTAGAGGGCTCTGTAGCAAACCGTGTGAGCAGAATCAGGGCCTGTCTACAGGAACAGTTATTTTGTGGCAAGTTGGGGTGTATATCTGTCCAGGACCGGCGCCAGGGTTTCTGGCGCCCTAGGCGCCGGGCCATTTCGCTGCCCCGCGCGTCGGTTTCGCGGCTCCAGTGGAGCTGCCGCAGGCATGCCTGCAGCAGGTCCACGGGAGCCGCGGGACCGGCGGACCGTCCGCAGAAGTGCCTGCAGCAGCTCCACCGGAGCCACCTGCCGCCCCCCCCCATAACGCTGGCACCCTAGGCGACTGCCTAAGTCACCTAAATGAAAGCGCCGGCCCTGAATCTGTCTCACAGTAGCCTGCCACACACTAACTGCCCATGTGGACCCTGCTACATGCACTAACGATTCCATGGTGTGCTTTGAAACAGGAACAGATCAAAGTGCTCCAGGGAACTTTTAGTACAGTGCAGCAGGGTGCACTCCGCCAGTTAGGGCACAGCAGGCTAGTGCGAGGTGGATTTACACCCCAGCCTGCCACACACTATCTGTGCCTATAGATGAGCCACTATAAAGCAAGGTGGGGTGAGTTGTGCCTACTGCCTTAAGGAGCAGCCCCCCTGCTCTGTTTTGGGTTCTTGTGTTTAAGGTTCTGGATTCTAAGACATAAAGTCGTGTTATGCTGCAACCTTCCAGCAGGAGTATATATGTTTGTATTTAGCATCTGTGTGCTTTGACCATCACAGTTCTCAGTGGGGGTGGGGGAGGGAATTCTCCTCTGTTCTCAGTGAGAGCTGCTGGGTGCTAAGTATTTATGAAAATATGGGTAATAAAGTCAGTAATAAAGTCATTTTTCCTGAACAGCACAAGAGAGCTCTCTGGATATGGTCTGTGCATCACTACTTAGACTACATCTGAAAATACTAGTAATAAAAGTTGAGGCCCAAAATAGGCAGAAACAAATTAGGAAAAAAGGTTGTGATTTTATGTATTATTATCTAGCAAATAACTTGGTTATGATCGAATTAATATTTCATCACTGTAATAGTAAGAATGTTGTATTTGTAAAGCACTATTCATGTGAGGTCTCATAGTGCTACAATGTTGGTTAGTCTATAATATGCCCAGTATTACCTGATTGATGTGTTCACAGCACACACGGAGAGTTACAAACAGAACATAAATAATGTTCCCAAAAGGCTGCAATGTAACATTGCTTTATTTCTAAGAATCCAGAACTCTAATGTGCCACAGCCAAATACAGAGAGAGACAAAGCAGGCTGCTCCTTAAGGTAGAACCAAACCTACCCTGCTCTAGGCTGGCTCTTTGCAGATTGACTGCAGAGGACTCAAATGCACACTCCCTACGGAGTCTTTTAGGAATCTCCTCAGGATTTCAAGTGTCAGCTTGTTACTTTTAGACAGTTTTCAATACACCACACTAATTACTTAGCAAAGAACCCTCTAGTCAGCCATTACTCCAAGGCCCAGGGAAGAGGACTCTGGGGGAATTTTTACTCTGAAACTATAGGGTCAAGTTTTGCTTTTATTAAAATCCTGTATTAGCATATTCAGACACTCTCATGTAGCTGAGCCCCCGGGCGCAGAGGGGAGTTGGGAGTGTCAGGAAGCTGGTCATAACTCTCTGATTCTGAGGGCCAGTCTGCACTGGCTGCAGCCTTGGGATCACTTAGAGCAACCTAGGGAATGCTTGTATTTATGCCAGTGGTGGATGGTGTAGCATAATGGAGCTGCCCTCTGCCCTCTCCCTATCCCCAGCATGCCCCTTCCCATCAACTAACCATGTTCAGTAACCAGGCTAACGCCTGGGCTTCCACGAGCTCAATAATAAAGCACAAAACAGCCACATCTCCCTGTGTATTTCCTGTGAGAGTCTTGTAACTAGTCCCAGTGTCACCACTGGCACAGTGTCCTGCCTTCATTCTGCACGTGTTTGCTCCCAAGTCAATGGCACTTTCTCTTGCAGAGCTGTTTTTCCCACGAGTCAATCCCTGGACAGTGGCTCTGGGTCTGATCCTGCCTCTCCTGGCTGTTCTCACTGCCCTGGCCAGTTACTGCTTCTGGAGGCAGCACAGAGCGAAAGGTGATGTAATGAGAGGGGCTGAGGGGAACTTGGTGAGAAACAGACAGAGATTTAAAACTAAACCAAAAGTAAAGAGACAGGGATTAAAGGCCTTTTATTCAGTGTTCGGAAGAGTTTCAGACAGTGGGAGCTGGGCTGAAGGTGAAGAGGGAGCTGAAGAAAGTATGATCATGTTTGAACCAAGATGTGTCAAGTGGTTTTAGATCTCACTCTGGGATCCAGATCATATGTGACATTGAACTGTTCCCTGGGGATCCATACAGCTCTGTTTGAAACACCATGTGGGGCTCAGTGAGCTGAGCTTGGAGCCCCGATATGTGGAACTTGGCTGCTAGCAAGAAAAACAGAATGCAAAGTAGAAGAGGGGTTTGTTAGGGCCCAATTCTGCCCCCCAGTCTGTGCTTGTGAGTAGGAGCTGTGGATGGGCAAAGCAGTGGCTGTGCAAATGGCAAGGTTAGCACTTACCTACACTCAGATTTGCTCTGCCTGAGACTCAAATATTATATTAAAACTAATGTTTGAAATCAAATTCATGTTACACAGGTTTAAAGAAAGGGCACTGTACATCTGGGGTCAAGCCTGGGTTATAAAAAATTAGAAGTCTTGGTTACAAAGCTGAAGAGATATGGAGGGTACATAGCAAGCATTGTCCCAGACTGAGGTCTGTGAGTTTTTAAGGGGTAGGGAATGCCACCCATAGAGTGTATAGAGTCAGGCCAGGTCTACACTACGCCTTTAAATTGGTTTAATGGCCGATAAATCGACTTAACGCTGTACCCGTTCACACGACATTGGCCAGGTCTACACTACGCCTTTAAATCGGTTTAATGGCCGATAAATCGACTTAACGCTGTACCCGTTCACACGACGTTGTCATTATATCAATATAAAGGGCTCTTTAAATCGATTTCTATACTCCACCCCGACGAGAGGAGTAGCGCTAAATTCGATATTAACAACTCGGATTATGGTTAGTGTGGACGGAAATCGACATTATTGGCCTCCGAGAGGTATCCCACAGTGCACCACTGACCGCTCTGGTCCGCAATCTGAACTCGGATGCAGCGGGCATGTAAACAGGAAAAGCCCCACGAACTTTTGAATTACATTTCCTGCTTTCCCAGCGTCGAGCTCTGATCAGCACGGGTGGCGATGCAGTCTCAAATACAAACATAGCTCCAGCATGGACCGTACGGGAGATACTAGATCTGATCGCTGTATGGGGAGACAAATCTGTTGAATCAGAGCTCCGTTACAGAACAGGAAATGCCAAAGCGTTTGAAAAATAAACTCCAGGATACACAGCGCTGCATGACAAGCGTAACGGGAAGCCAGAGACTCAAATGGACGCTCATGAAGGGAGGGAGGGGGTACTGAGGACTCCAGCTATCCCACTCTCCACAGCAGTCTCTGACAACTATTTGCATTCTTGGCTGAGCGCCCAATATCTGTAGCTTAAAACACAGTGTCTGGCGTGGTTCACGGAACAGCTCATCAGTCTCTTCCCCCCCACCACCACGTGAAAGAAAAGTAAAAGAAATCATTCCTTGACTACTGTAAATGTCACCCTGTGTGTACTGAATGCTGCTGGTAGACGCGATGCTGCAGCAGTGAAGAGCAGTAGCTGCTCCTCTCCCCCTCCCTGGTGGTAGATGGTCAGCTAGTGAGTGCTCCTGGCTGAGGCTGGCCAGGGGCGCCTGGGTAAAAATGGGAATGACTCCCAATTTCTCCCAGTAGATAGTCCAGAACGGCTGGTAACTGTCTTCATCATAGCAACTGGGGGCTGAACATCAGCCCCCTCCCTTGTAAAGAAAAGATCCTGAACTGCATGGACTGTCATAGCCCATGGAGGCTGCCTCCCCCTCATTTTATCTCACTAACAAGTCTCTGATTCTTATTCCTGCATTCTTCATAACATCATACCAGCAGTGCAGGGGGGGGGCCACACTGCAACAGTAGCCCAGGAAGGTGGGAAGCAACAGGTGCAGTAGTTGCAGGGGCACCCCCTGTGAATACTGACACGGAGTAGCTGTGCTGTGATACACTGTTTCTTTAATACACTTGACCCTATTCTTGTCAAGACTGACTCTATTTTTATAGACCATAAAGAAAGGGATTGACTCAGTCCCAAATGAGTCAATCCCAATTTTGCTTTCAAAAATTTTCAGCCAAGGGCACTCATGATAGCAGCAGACAGTACAGAAAGGGAGAGATAACTGTCATTGCCAGTTTTCTCTAGCAGTAGATGGGACAGAATGACTAATAACCATCTCTGCTATCCTTGCAAAAGCAAGTGAATGCTGCTGTGTAGCACTGGAGTATCGCCTCTGTCTCGGCGGCATCTAGTACACATACGGTGACGGGAATAAAAAAAACCGGACGGGCTCCAGGGTTGCCGTGCTATTGTGTCTGCAAGGGCAATCCAGGAGAAAACGGTGCCAAAGGACTGTCTGCTGATGTTTTCCCGGAGCAAGGAATGACTGATGACATTTACCCAGAACCCCCCGCGACCATTAACATTTGCCCCTGAATTTCAAGGGGTGGGGGAGCATGGAGGAAGGGAAGGGGGTGCTGAGGACTCCAGCTATTCCACAGTCCTCAGCAGTCTCTGACAACTATTTGCATTCTTGGCTGAGCGCCCAATGTCTGTAGCTTAAAACACAGTGTCTGGCGTGGTTCACAGAACAGCTCATCAGTCTCTTCCCCCACCCCAACACGTGAAATAAAAGTTAAAGAAACCATTCCTTGAGTACTTAAAATGTCACCCTATGTGTACTGAATGCTGCTGGTAGACGCGATGCTGCAGCACTGAAGAGCAGTATCTGCTTCTCTCCCCCTCCCCCTCCCCGGTTGTAGATGGTTCAGTAGGGCTACTAACTGTGCTCAGCAACATGTAATGGTGATATTTACAGTCTCACAGCTGGTTCTTCACAGTAGGTAGGACACAATGGATAATAACCCTCTTTATAGTAGCAACTGGGGGCTTCAGCCTCTTCCATTTCCTGTGTAAAGAGAAGATTTAGCGCCACAACGCTGTTTAGGACTGCCTGGTGAAGGCCATTGCCCCACACCTCAGTGAGATTGCAGTCAACCACACCATCCCTGGCACCAACAGCCTGCTGCGCCCAGACATCATCATCACAGACAAGGAGCGGAAAAAGATCATCCTCGTCGACGTGACAATCCTGTTCGAGAACAGGACCCCGGTGTTCTGCGAAGCCCGAGCCCGCAAACTCGAAAAATACGCTCCCTTGACTGACACCTTGCGGGCAAAGGGCTACAAAGTCTACACCGACGCCCTGATCGTCGGGGCGCTAGGTGCCTGGGACCCCTGTAACGAACATGTACTCAGGGCCTGTGGGGTGGGCCATCGCTACACGCGACTCATGAGACGCTTGATGGTCTCGGACACTATCTGGTGGTCTAGGGACATTTACACTGAACACATCACCGGCCACCGCCATTACCTGCACTGTTCTAGGCCTGGGATGCTTCTTCCAAGTCTCTGTTTCATTTTCCTGCGTTCTTTATAACTCCATGACACTAATGGGTGGCGGGGAAACTACCATGGGAGCCCAGGAAGGTTGGGGAGAAGGGAAGCAACGGGTGCAGTAATGAAGTGGTAAGGAATGCAGAGACCTGTTAGTGTGAGATAAAATGAGGGGGGGGGAGGCAGTTTGAGGCAGAGAACCCAGGCATCCTGGCTCACAGGAGGGAGGAAGTGAGTGAAGCATGGGGGGGACCTACCTCCAGGAAGAAGACATGATGGGGGGCAAGGACCACAAAGGGTTACATGGAGTCAGAGGGCACCCAGGCCCCTCAGCTGCCAGGGCCAGAGAGCCCTATTTCTGCTCGCGGCGCCAGACAATGACCATGCCCTTGGCGTCGCTGGAGGCCAGCACTCAAGGAATGGTTTCTTTAACTTTTATTTCACGTGTTGGGGTGGGGAAAGAGACTGATGAGCTGTTCCGTGAACCACGCCAGACACTGTGTTTTAAGCTACAGACATTGGGCGCTCAGCCAAGAATGCAAATAGTTGTCAGAGACTGCTGAGGACTGTGGGATAGCTGGAGTCCTCAGCACCCCCTTCCCTTCCTCCATGCTCCCCCGTCCCTTGAAATTCAGGGGCAAATGTTAATGGTCGCGGGGGGTTCTGGGTAAATGTCGTCAGTCATTCCTTGCTCTGGGAAAACATCAGCAGACAGTCCTTTGGCACCGTTTTCTCCTGGATTGCCCTTGCAGACACAATAGCACGGCAACCCTGGATACCATCCGGCTTTTTTAATTCCCGTCACCGTATGTGTACTAGATACCGCGGAGACAGAGGCGATACTCCAGCTGCTACACAGCAGCATTCGCTTGCTTTTGCAAGGATAGTAGAGATGGTTACTAGTCATTCTGTCCTATCTACTGCTGGAGAAAACTGGTAATGAGATGACAGTTATCTTCCCCCTTTCTGTACTGTTTACTGCTATCATGAGTGCCCCTGGCTGAAATTGGCTAGGGGTGCAAGGCAAAAGCAAAATTGTGATTGACTCACTTGGGACTGAGTCAATCTCTCCCTTATGGTTTCTAAAAATAGAGTCTGTCCTGCCTAGAATAAGAGGCAAGTGTATTAGAAGAGCATAGCTGCTCCATGTCAGTATTAACAGGGGGTGCCCCTGCAAGAATGGCACCTATTGCTTCTCTTCTCTCCCAACCTTCCTTTGCTACTGTGGTAGTGCCCCCTGCTATTTGTGTCATGAAGTTGTAAGGAATACAAGAATAAGAAACAGAGACTTGTTAGTAAGATACAATGGGGGGGGGAGGCACTTGGAGGCAGCCAGCCAGGGCTATGACAGTCCAGGCAGGACAGACTCTATTTTTAGAAACCATAAGGGAGTGATTGACTCAGCCCCAAGGGAGTCAATCCCAATGTTGCTTTCAGAAATTTTCTCCCATGGGCACTCATGATAGCAGCGGACAGTACACTGAGGCACTGGCCAGGTATACAGGAAATGCCCCTAATCCCCGTGAACTTTTGAATTCCATTTCCTGTTTGGCCAGCGTGAGGCTCTGCTCAGCACACACAGGTGACCACGCAGAGCTCATCAGCACAGGTAACAATGCAGTCTCCTGAGAATCGAAAAAGAGCACCATCCTGGACCACAAAAGAGGTACTGGATCTGATCGGTATCTGGGGAGAGGATTCAGTGCTAACAGAACTCCGTTCTAAAAGATGAAATGAAAAAATATTTGAAAAAATTTCAAAGTCTATGACGGGAAAAGGGCACAGCAGGGACTCCGTGCAGTGCAGAGTAAAAGTGAAGGAGCTCAGACAGGCATACCAGAAAACCAGAGAAACAATGGGAAGGTCTGGCTCAGAGCCCAAAACATGCCGCTTCTATGCAGAGCTGCATGCAATTTTGGGTGGCTTCGCAACCGGTACCCCACCCCTGTCCCTGGATTCAGACGTCGGGGTTCTAATATCAACCGTGGATGAGGATTTGGCGGAGGGGGAAGATGGCGAGGAAGATGAAGATGAGGAAGAGCTTGGTGAGAGCACACAGCACTCCGTGAACCCCAACAGCCAGGAGCTTTTTGACACCCCAGAATTACCGTCCCAGCCCTCCCAAGCCACAAGCCCAGACAGTGAAGCCATGGAAGCGACCGCTGGTGAGTGTACCTTTGTAAATATCAAACATGGTTTAAAACAAGCGGTTTTTAATGATTGCATTGCCATCAGGGCTTGTGATGCACTCGCAGCTTGTAAAGTTACAGGAAAAGTTCATTAACATGTCTGGGGATGGAGCGAAAATCCTCCAAAGAAATCTCCATGAATCGATCTTGGAGGTACTCAAAAACTCTTATGAGAAGATTTCGGGGCAAGGCGGCCTTATCCGGTCCCCCATTGTAGGAAACTTTTCCACGCCATGCATGCAGCAAATAATTAGGAATCATTGCTTCACAGAGCACGGCTGCTTATAGCCCCGGGCACTGATGGCATTCCTGAAACATACGATCTGCATCCTGTGGTGTTATTCTCAGGATAGTGATATCATCCATTGTAACCTGGTTGAAATTCAGGAATTTATATAGGGGTCAGACATGGCGATTTTACTAATGGCCAGAGCGGGGAGAGGGGAGGAAGGATAGCGCTGAGTTTTCAGCGTTTGGAGAGCAGGAATCTTCCTACTAGCCACGCGGTGCGGGGTGTGAAGGAGGGTGATCATTAGCAGCGATCTTACATGATCGCAGCCAAGCGGTGGAGGGGGAGCGGAAAGAGGGGGGTTTGGGCTTTGCTGGTTCCTCTTAACAGGAACAAGGCATCATAGATCACTGTGTATATGAACGCTGGAGAAGTCAAACTTTTAAAGACTTACCATAGCCGCATGGAAGTTGGGTGCCCGGACCTGTGTCTGTTGTAGATAAGCAACACCAGAGCCACAGGCACAGAATATTTAAACGATGCAAAATGCGACCTTGTAGTGAAATCACATGTGCTATGTAAGGTGGATAGTGTTATTCACTGTGAAAGAGTACTGGCATTGTTCTGTGAAATGTATCTTTTTACATACTTCTCTCCCTGTTTTCACTCCCCCATGCAGCTGCACAGTTCTCCAGCATCCCTACGCCATCCCGAAGGATAGCTCAGATAAGGCGGAGGAAGAAGAGGACGCGAGATGAAATGTTCACAGAAATTATGGAAGTAACACGCAGTGACAGAGATCATCAGAACGAGTGGAAGGATGTGGTAGCAAACTACAGGAAAGATGCCAGTGAACGATATGAGAGGTGTAGGCAGGAAGATCAGAGGTGTAGGCAGGAAGATCAGCGGTGGCGACAAGCAACGCTGGATCTGCTGCGTGCTCAAACTGATATCCTCCAACGCATGGTGGATCTTCAGGAAGAGCAGCGGGGTACCAGAGTGCCGCTGCAGCCCCTGTATAACCACACTCAAAGCTCCCCATGTCCCATATTTCCCTCACCCAGGCGTGTAAGAACGCGTGGGGGAAAGCTTTCTGCATCCGCCTACTCCACCCCCCTGGAGAGTGCAAGGAAAAGGCTCTAATTACGTTGAAATGTGCTTAATGGCCTTTCCCTTCCCCCTCCTTCCAAAGCACAGCAGCCTCCTTCCAAAGCATCTGTATTTTTAATAAAGAATACATCCAAAGCGGGAGGGTGGGTTGCTTACAGGGAATGACTTTTAAGAAAGAATACATGATTTTTAAATGATACAGAATGAGTTTTAATAAAGAATACATGATTTTTAAACGATACTGACTTTATTTCCTTCACCAAGCTGTAATCAAAGGGAAAGTGTGGGTTGCTTACAGGGACTGAGTCAATCAAGGGCAGAGGGTTCATCAAGGGGAAGCAAACACAGCAGTCACACCGTACCCTGGCCCATGCTGAAACTCGTTTTCAAGGCTTCTCTGATGCGCACTGCCTCCAGGTATGCTCTTCTAATCGCTCTGGTCTCTGGCTGCTCGTACTCAGCGGCCAGGTGATTTGCCTCAGCCTCCCACACCGCCAAAAAGGTCTCTACCTTACTCTCACAGAGATTGTGGAGCACACAGCAAGCAGCAATAGCAAACGGGACATTGGTTTGGCTGAGGTCTGAGCGAGTAAGTAATGATCGCCAGCGCCCTTTTAAACGCCCAAATGCACATTCTACCACCATCCTGCACTTGCTCAGCCTGTAGTTGAACAGCTCCTGACCACTGTCCAGGCTGCCTGTGTATGGCTTCATGAGCCATGGCATCAAGGGGTAGGCTGGGTCACCCGGGATAACTACAGGCATTTCAACATCCCCAACGGTTATTTTCTGGTCTGGGAAGTAATTCCCTTGCTGCAGCCGTTTAAACAGATTAGTGCTTCTGAAGACGCGAGTGTCATGAACCTTCCTGGCCATCCCATGTGGATGTTGGTGAAACGTCCCTTGTGATCCACCAGTGCTTGCAGCACCATTGAAAAGTACCCCTTGCAGTTTACGTACTGGTTGCCCTGGTGCTCTGGGGCCAACATAGGGATATGGGTTCCATCTATGGCCCCCCCACAGTTAGGGAATCCCATTGCAGCAAAGCCATCCACTATGACCTGCACGTTTCCCAGAGTCACAAACTTTTGTAGCAGCAGCTTAACGATTGCTTTGGCTACTTGCATCACAGCAGCCCCCACAGTAGATTTGCCCACTCCAAATTGATTCCCGACTGACCGGTAGCTGTCTGGCGTTGCAAGCTTCCAGAGGGCTATTGCCACTCGCTTCTCCACTGTGAGGGCTGATCTCATGTTTGTATTATGGTGTTTCAGGGCAGGAGAAAGCATGTCACAAAGTTCAAAGAAAGTGCTTTTACGCATGCGAAAGTTTCGCAGCCACTGCGAATCGTCCCACACCTGCAAAACAATGCAGTCCCACCAGTCTGTGCTTGTTTCCCGTGCCCAAAATCGACGTTCAATGGGTAGAAGCTGCCCCATTACCAGCAGTAGCTCCAAAACACTGGGGCCCGCAGTTACGGAGAATTCAGCCTCCATGTCATCCTCGCTCTCGTCGCCGCTCTGCCATAGCTGCCTCCTCCTCTCCTCCTGCCTTTGCAGTTCATGGTTCAGCATAGACAGCACGAGAGTACGCGAGGTGTTGACAACGGTCAGGATAGCGTTACTGATCTCAGGGTCCATGATTGCTGTGCTATGGCGTTTGCTCAGTTCACCCATTGAAAAAGGCGCGAAACGGTTGTCTGCTGCTTTCACAAAGGGAGGGGTGAGGCTGTACCCAGAACCACCCGTGACAATGATTTCTGCCCCATCAGGCACTGGGCTCTCAACCCGGAATTCGAAGGGGCGGGGTAGACTGGGAACTATGGGATAGCTACGGAAGGGCTACCCACAGTGCACCGCTCCAGAAATCGGCGCAAGCCATGGAGCATGGACGCACACTATCGAATTAACGTCCCTAGTGTGGACGCTCACAGTCGATTTTATAATATCAATTTTATTAGACCGATTTTAGCTAATTCGATATTATTCTGTAGTGTAGACGTGGCCTCAGAGTCAGTAGCAGTAAAGTGGATTGGTACATGGGTGGAGTTTGTCCCTCGGCCCGTCAGTGTCTAGAGACAGATACAGTCTGTCAGGGAAGGAAATAGGTTATTTCTCTGACTGTGTCCCTTGTCGGCGGTTTGGTTCTGGTATTGTCGGTGTCCTGTGATGAGTTCAGTGTATATGTCCCTCATTAGCCGGGCATAGCGCCGACCAACTTCGCACGCTCTGAGCACCAGTTTGTTGTTGGGGTCCCATGCGCCCAGGGCTCCGACAATCAGGGCATGGATCTGGACCTCATAACCCTGGGCTCTCAGGGTGTCAGCCAGCAGGGTACACAGGGCAATGAACTCTCTATTGTAGCATAAGTGCTCAACTGTAGTTTTTTCTCCAGTCGCAAAAGGCAGAACTGCCCTTCAGTGATCTATATGTTTATAGCGATGCTGGAATTTTCACAGCTGCCTCAGGGTTCTGAATGCCCAATTTTTGTTGAAATTAATGGATACTGAATGTGCAAACCCCCAAGAGCGCTGTGAAAGTCCCACCCAGAGGGTTTTCTCACCTGAAGGGCTGTGAAAATGATGTAGAAATGTACCAGTGTCAGAAGAATTGGGAAGGGGAAATGTCTGTTCCAATGATTTCCCAATGGAGACAGAAGCGGGTAATTGAGAGAAGCAGAAAGGAGTTTTTTACTTGTGAAAGTTGGAACTGGATGCTGCACTTTTAGAACAGTCACCTTCAACACCAGGTGTGAACTGGTTTAGTTAATGGCTTTAGTTAACAGATAGTTATGTGGGTTGAGTGCACGTTAAGGTGACAGGGATACACTCGTTTTGAGTTGTATGTAAAAGTCAAGTATATGCCCAGAGAGAGAGCGAACTCTGTTGGGCTCATTTTGAATCATTAAACAATCATAACAATTAACTGTCACTGCCTTGTTCCCGGGGCTGTTCAGAGAATTCTCTGCACCAGCTGCACTGGTGAGCTGTGGCTCGGATGCTGTAATAACACAAACACACTCAGGATTTGCACAGCTGGTCTGAGATGCTGCTCACTCTGGGCACAAGATGGTCTCGCTCAGGCTGTTCTCAGCAGTGACTGTCAGACATGACACTACCTCCATTTCCTGCAGTGTTGGTACCCCAGGGCTGACACATCAAGGGGACGAGCTCCCAGTGAGAAAGAGCTGATTTTAGAGGCGACCCCTGTAGGGGCCCATCCACACCCCCCTCCTTGGCTCATGCTGACCTGAGCACCCAGCTAAAGAAAGGCATCTCCACTCTGTTCTTAGCTGGGACCCTCCCCATCTACCCAGGCCCTAGGGGGAGCTGTTCCCGTGTATCACTAGGACCAGGGGACAGGCATCTGCCACAGGATCAGGAGTTGGCCTAGAATGTAGCCAGTCAGACCCTGTCACTTTCCCAGCCCATGTTAGTGCCCCATTCCCTTTGCTCACTTCCATCCTCCATCCCCACAGTCAGGAGCTGGGGGGGTGAGGGTGGGGGGTCAGGAAAGAGCTGGGGCTGTTCAGGAGATGGGCACAGAGGGGAGCAGGCAAGGAACCGGACAAAAAAAGAGACCTTCTCCCTATTCTTACCATCCCCCTCAATAGCCAGATTAGACAGGCAGTGGGGACACTAGCTGCAGGGATGTTGAGACAGATCTGTCTGTGTGTCCTGTGAGTCAGTCTGTCTGCCTCACTTTCATAGTTACAGCACAATTACGTTAATAGCAGGAACTGTGCCTTAAACGTGATGATGAAATCTCACCTCTTGCCCTTTTCTCCCTCTAGAGACCCTGCGATCTGATAAGGAGACCGAGAAAGGTCAGTGTCTGGGCCCATCACATTAGCTGGCAGTAGAGTTATCCCCATAAACACAACAGGGTGAAATCTTGCTGGCTGTTATTAATTATTAATTAATCATTGGAACAAGTTACTGAAGGTCATGGGTGGCAGGTGGAGCCCCCTTTGGGGAAGCTAGCCCCAGCTCCACCTCTTTCACTTGTGGCCCCCCTCCCCACTACAGCCAGAACCCCAAGACCCCCTGTCCCTCCCCCACACCTGGAAGAGCCCCAAGTGCCCCCTCTCTCAGCTGGAGGATCCCCAGGCTGGCTGAAGTCCGAGTCCTCCCGCCACCCACCTTCCCGGAGCTGCCCCAGGTCAGCTGTGCTGTGCCTCCCCTTCCCAGATCCCAAGCTTCCTGGGGAAAAACATCTCTCAGGTCTGGAAGAAGCTTTTGCTATGCCCCATGCAGGTTCTGGGACAGCTAAGGAGGTGCTATGTGCTACTCATCTTCCTGGGTTCCTCAGTAATCTCCAGTCCAGGGAAATTACTGATGAACCCAGGAAGCTGAATAGCACATCCCACCTCCTCAGCTGCCCTGAACCTGCATGGGGTATAATAAATCAAAAACTTCCGCCCAAAACCCCACAAACAGAGGTCTGGTGGCTGCGGCAGTGGCAGGGGAGGCTGAGCCTCTCCTACCCTATTATAGCCACTGCCCATGCCAAAGGTCATAGTGGATTCTCTAGCACTGACAGTTTGTAAATCAAGATTGGATGTTTTTCTAAATGATCTGCTGTAGGAATTATTGTGGGGAAGCCCACAGGCTTGTGTTATGCAGGGGTCAGACTAGGTGATCACAATGGTCCCTTCTGGCCTTGGAATCTGTGAATTGATGAATTACCTCTCACTCTGTTCTCTCTCTAGAGACTCTGCTGTCTGAATGGGAGGGAGAGAAAGGTCAGTATCTGTTATAATATTAGGTCTATCCTCATAAATACGACAGGGGGAAGTCTCACCTCTCCCTCTTTTCTCCCTCTAGAGGCTCTGCAATCTGAGATGGAGAGACAGAAAGGTCAGTGTCTGGGATCAATGGGATCCGACTGATTTTAAATGTAACCTTAGTTCTGTATTTCCTGAGTTTATAACACTTGGTTTGGGGATAATTACATGGGTATGCGGGGCCGGTTCTAGGGATGGGGCAGCAGGGTCAGTTCTAAAGGTGGGAGTGGGGGGCCAGTTCTAGGGGTGGGCCAGCAGGGCTGGTTTTAGGGGTGGACATTCTGGGCTGGTTATAGGGCTGGGCCAGCAGGGCCGGTTCCAGGGGTGGGCCAGCGAGGCCATCATTCTTGGCACCACTTCCAGGGGGAGCTTTATTGCCGCTGGGCTTTTTATTTTATTTTTTCTCCTGACAGCCTAGGTAGGGTGACCCGATAGTAAGTGTGAAGAATCAGGACACTTTTTTTTGTCCAGGGTGGGCGAAATAGTTGCATTTATAAGACAAAGCCCCTAATATTGGGGTGTCTGGTCACCTGCCTGTCTGCTTCTCCCTTAAACACCTCAGTGTTTTCTCCCACTCCCACTCCATGTACTGAAAAACATCTGAGTGTGTGTGTGTGTGTGTACAGAACACAACACAGTGGGGCCCGCCCATGAATGTGTGCACAAAGCCTGTCCCTGAGTGTGTGTGTTCATGATCTAGCGCAATCGGGCCTGGCCCTGAGTGTGTGTGTACAGGACCTAGCACCATGGGGCCTGGCACTGTGTAGCCCAGTGGGTTGCAGCCTTGAGTGTGTGTGTACAGGACCTAGCGCTGTGGGGCCCACCCTCAGTGTGTGTGTACGGGACATAGCGCGATCGGTCCTGGCCCTGAGTGTGTGTGTACAGAACCCAGCTCAGTGGGGCCCAGCTCTGAGTGCGACCTGTAGATGCTACTGGAATGCAAATAACAATGTGCAGGTGAGGCAGGAGACTGGAGTTATGGCCTGGGGTGGGGCGTAAAGGTGTGTGTGTGTGCAGAGATGAGGGATTCATAGATCATAGATTCTAGGAATGGAAGAGACCTCGAGAGGTCATTGAATCCAGTCCCCTGTCCTCATGGCAGGATGAAGAGGGGCGGGTGGGTGGGGGGTTACAGGGACCAGTGTGGCACGGCCAGAGACGAGTAATGACATGGAGTCAGGAAGCCCTGCTCTCTGGGCCAGGTTTACCTGTCCAGTATCTGAGGTTTATAACGTAGTAGATACAACAGATGGGGCAGGGCAGCTTCAGTCCATTTGCCCATAAGAAGCCGGCTCCTGTGCTGTGCTCTGCTTAGAGCCTTATGGACAAATCTTCCAAAACACTTGTATCGCCAGTGAGGGAGATGTCGCTTTTAGCTTGACTGTTGCACATTAAGTTTTGAGACTTGACATTAACTCCCGATGTCTTTGACTTTCCAGCGGAATACGAGGCAGCGAAAGGTAAGGACTTTTGTACTAACTTTGATTATGCTTTAAATTGGAAAAGGAACACTCAGAACTGTGTGTGAAAAGACGTGTTAGTATAAAACATTAATGTGTTACTGAGACAGGTAATGTACACGACAAGGGGAAATCCAGATATTACCCAGATGAAATGGATGGGAAAGTTTTGGTATTGAAATATGAATATTACGTTTTATTTTTCACAACGTTAATCCTTGGAAATACCCTTAAAAAGCAAACAAACAAACATCACTTACTGACACTGGAGAGACCCTGTAATGAGAACAGTGATTCTTTTATACCAATAGGCCCTGGCCCGGTGAGCTCTCCATGGATGTTCTCCTGCACCCCTAGGTCTCCTTGGAGCAGGATTGGGCCCTGTTGGCTTCCACACACACCAGCTGTAGGATCAGGCACATGGGTCTAATCCCACTGAAGCTGGCAGGAGTTGCAGATGCTCATCACCCCTTGGGGTCACCAGCATCACCCAGATGATGGAGACACTCATGAAGGAAGAGTTCTTTGAGCTGCAGGCCCAGGTTCTCTGCTGGGCCAGGACCTACTTGGGGTGCGGGCAGTGAGGGAGCTGGTTATGGCTCCCTGGTTCTCAGGCTGCCCCAGGGGTTGTTCTCATTCAGTCCAGCTGGCTGTGGTCCCTGACAATTGGTGATGTGCCCTGCTCTGCCCCAGCACACACACCCCAGCCCCTCCCAGCCCTGACACTCCCCCTACACCAGGATGGCAGGGGGCAGTTGACACAGGAACCAGATATGCTGCTTTATCCCATATGGGCTCTTCCTATGCGAATTATTTGATGTCCAGGGCCTGGTTCCAGCCAGTCTGTACCATCCCTGCACACAGTGACTGGAGCAGGGGAAAGAACTGGGCCCCTTATCACTAATGGCCCCATTCTGCCTCCCTGACTCACATGAGTGATCCCCACAGGTGCAGCCCCATTGATTTCTGGGGGGAGGGTTTGCAGGATTAGATGCAATAAAGGAGACATCCAGAGGTGAAAGTAAGCCGGTAGGGTCCAGTATGGTGTACCAGCAAGAGCCAGTATGCCGTGCCAGACTGCATCGACTTTGGCAGCTGGGATTTAAAGAGTTTTGGGCTGCCCGCTGCAGTGGGGGAGCCAAGAGCCCTTTGAATCCCGCCTGTGGCTCCAGCAGCTGGGCTGGAGCCAGGATTTAAAGGGCTCAGAGCTCCAGCGGCTGTGGGCAGCCCAGAGCCCTTTAAATCCCGCCTGCAGTTCCAGCAGCCGGGCTGGAGCTGGGATTTAAAAGGTTCAGAGCTCTTGTGGCTGCAGGGAGCCCAGAGCCCTTTAAATCCCACCCGTGGCTCCGGCAGCCGGGATTTAAAAGGCTCAGAGCTCCCCGCTGCTGCGGGAAGCCCAGATCCCTTTAAATCCAGTCCGTGGCTCCGGCAGCCAAAGCTTCAGTGGGGATTTAAAGGGCTCGGGGCTCCATTGTGGCCCGAGCCCCGGGCCTTTTAATTTGCCCCTGAGTCCCAGGGGCTCCCAGCCACCTCTGCAGCTGGGAGCCCCGGGTTGATTTAAAGGCCCTGGGGCTCCCAGCCACAGCCGATGCCCCAGGGCCTTTAAATCTTGAGAGGCCACGCCTCTTCTGGTTGAGGCCCCACATCTTCCAGTTGAGGCCATGCCCCCCTCAGGACTCCAGCAGTAAGTCCCATAAGTTACTTTCACCGCTGGAGACATCATATCTATTGATTAGGAGCCCAGTCCTGTTGTCCTTAGACAAAATTCCCACTGAAGCCAATGTAATGCTGGGTTGGAACTGGGCACTTTTTTTACTGAGAATCTCTCCTGTTGATTCATTTATGTTCTTTTTCCCCTTTTCTCTCCTCTCATTCCCATGGACCCTCTGGCAGAACTGGGTAAGCTGTTTCTGGTTGTGTGGTTTGTTTTTCACAGTCTGTGACTTGCTGAGTCTGCATTTCATTTATGTAAATTCTCATTTCTGATTATTTCAGGACTCACCAGAGCCCAAGGATACGCAGGTAACTAACGCTGATACTGCCGCAGTCATTCTCAGACCCATTCTGCTGGGATACCCCTGCGCAGTCCTCTTACAGCTCTCACAGTAACTAAGGGGTCAGGCAAAATGTCATTGTTTGCGTGAAACTTTGAGGAGCTTAGTTATTCACACACCCCCTGGTGTACCCGCTGGGGGCAGGAGGGAGCAGGTGCAAACATATAATTGGTTAACTGCTCACTGTTGTTGTTTTATAGCCTCTAATTAATACATTGTTTATTTCAGTACTGGCTATTGTTTGGCAGAAACATCCAGCCAATGAGCTTATCCAGCCCTGCTGGATGCAGCGGCAGAGCGTGGGTGGAGGGCAGAGGGGCATCTGGTGGCTCTAGAAGGGTCACTGGTGTAAGGAACAAGGAATTTAAACCTGTCCCCACATTTAGGGCTTCTCAGTGTAGGGAATTCATGGGGAAGAGCCCAGAGTAGCTAGTGTGGAATATTCTGCACTTGTATCTTCCAATGTGGATTAACCCAAAGCAGACAAGGGCACTATTAGCATGGAATCAGAGTGTCCACACAGGCAGTTAGTGCTGACTACCTGTTCTGCACTAGCTACTCAGGGCTTTCCCCCACGTAGACAAGTCCTTAACGTTACTTCCAAGCAGAGGTGAAGGTGAGCCAGGGTGCCCTGGTGCAGCGCACCGGTAAGAGATTGACCAGCTGGGGGTGGGGCTCTGGATGCTGCTGGCAGGGTAACACTGGGTGATGCTGGGCATGGGCGGCTCATCCCTCCTCTTCTGCCCACTCCCTCCCCTTCTATTATCCTCCCCCACAGGAGCCCAAAAGCACAACCCCTGTGACCTCCAGCCCCAGCGCCAGACAACCAGGGACAGAGAGGGGAGGCCCCAGCCCGAGCCAGCACACAGTCCCTAGGCAGCGCTGCCCTAACCTCCTGCCCTGAGCCCCGTCCTCAAGGGTTGGTTGCCGCAGAACAGTACCTGTAAGAAACTGAAGTTACTTTCACATCTGCTTCCAAGGGAAAGAGGAGAAGCCTCCCATCAGGTCCCTGCCAAGGGACCACAAGCCCTGACTCCCTCTTGCTGGGTGAGGGGTGAGCAGAGCTTGCGGGGTGGGGACAAGGAGTGGAGCCCATGAAGGGGACGGCAGTGGGTGTGAGGGTGCCTGTAGCCCGATCTAGAGATTCTATATTGATTATACTGATTACTTACAAATTTGTAGTTCTCACTTTGAGGGTTGACCCATTTTTCTCCCAAGATCAGGCCCAGTATTATTTAAATCATGACATAGGTGGGAACCCCGCTGTGCACAGCTGCACACTCACACTCTAGGAACTCTTTTAGATTTACAAATAGTTTATTAACACATTTAGCAAAGTCACAGACACCACAGCTCAGGAAGGGAGACAGAGATGCTATAGAATGTCCATCGGCACATTCATATACTTAGATAATTTTTTGCAAAAGAACCTGAAACATGAGCCATTGTTGTTTATGTGCTGGGCCAGAGTGAGGAGGAGGAGGAGTTGGCAGCAGCGATCAGGTCAGAATGGCAGGGCAAGGCTAGAGTCAGGAAGGCCAGATGCTCCTTCTGGGTTATTTCAGACCCCTGCCACCGCCAGCCCTGCTTCCCTCCCCACCCTTGCTGCCCCCAGCCCAGCGCAGTCTATGGCTATAGGGCCCTGGGCAGGGCTGGGCTCTGGGCCATTCCACACCCCTGGCCCCTGAGCCTGTCGGGATCCTGAGCCCGTCTCCTTGATGCCTCATTCTAGGGAATCTCCAGCCCCTGGGGAGCCTCTTACCTCCCCACCCCTCCTGGGCAGGGCCCCGGTCCCTGAGAGACTCACTGGCTGTTCCAAGATGGCCAGGGCCATTGGTGCTGGTACTGCACTCACTGTCAGAGCTCCCAGTCCCTGCTCCAGCCCGGCCTGTTGTCCCAGCACTGACTTCTCCCCTGCGGGTGGGGACCCTGCTGCTCTCAATAGCTGAGCCCCTCTCTCTGCTGCTGCCTCTGCTGCTGCGCTCGCAGGCTCAGTCCGTGCCAGTGCCAATGCGGTGCTGCTGGGGCTGCTTCTTCCCTTGGCACCTGGGTTCTCTGTGTCTCGGGCAAATGATGGCTGAGTGGGCAGGGACCTGCTCAAAGACACACGCCCTGTGCTGCACCCAGAGGGCAGAGACCAGCCAGGGCCGGCTAGCAAAGTGCCACTGTGCTGAGATTAACCCTTTCCTTCCACTCACCCTACCAGCCCTGGCGAGTCAGTGCCACTCGACTTCCCACGCTCTGACCCCAGGGACCCGGGTCTGGCAGCTCAGGGGAGTCACTGGGTGAATGTGTGGGGCAGAGTAACCAGGGAGCCCTGCGCCCCAGGGTCCCCGCGTGCAATGGGGAAGGCCTTGTGCTGTCACACAGACCTTAGGGGCTGGGCAGTGAGTGTTTATTGATATAGAGCCCATGCGTGAGTCAAGTGCTGCAGAAACAGAACAAGGGGCTGCCGGCCCCTAACAGCTCCCGGTCTGAGTGAGGACAAGGCCCCGCAAAGGGGGCAGCAATGCTGATATGGTGCAAGGATCCCAGTGCAACCTTGGGCCTGTCTGGCTGGGTCAGACAGACTATTGTAGTGACCCTGCTGGCTCCATGCTGGGCCCTGGGTCACCTCCAGTTCAATATCTAGCCATCAGTGGGCTCAGTACACACACGGCAGGGGCTGCCAGAGGGCAGGGGCAGCAGGCTCAGAGACAGCCACAGGCTGCAGGGAAGAGGGAAAACCCTGAGAGCTGGGATGGGGAGGCCAGCAGTCAGGTGGGAGGCACCACCCTGTGCCGAGTTGTTCCAGATTCTCACTCAGGGATGCAGGCTCCATTAGGCCCAAGCAGACAGACTGGAGAGAGCGAGGCTCTGTCTGCCTGGGGAATAGGCAGCAGTTCTGTTAAATGGGGGCCAGTTGTGCAGACTCATCATGGGGTGGCACCCCCAAGTTCCCCCTCAGCCGGCTATGGGTGGCCCTGCAACTGCCTGCCTCAGTTTACTCTCTTCAGCCCTCCTTAAACTGCTCCCCACAGTCCAAAAAGGCTGAGACAAAAGTCCCCTGCTGGGGTCCATTCTGAGTCCCAGTAACCCCAAAACAAAATCTTTTCCTTTACTCTGCTTCAACTTCTGGCTCTAATTCAAGGTCCTCACTCTCCTCAAGTCAGGAGCCCCCAGCCCTCGATCCTGGAACCAGGTTCAGTTCAGACTGTATCTTTTTTCCCTGCAGCCCTCACCTGCAGGGCTCTGTTCTCATACAGCTGCTGTTTCTATCAATGTCATCTCTGGCAGCTCCTCCCCCTTAGAAGAGCTCCTCTCCCTAGGCGCGCCCCTTCCCGGCTCCTTGCTCTGTGAGCTCTCCCTGGCTCCCCTCTCCTGGCTAGCTTCCTGTTTCTGGGATCCCTCCAGCTGAGCCCTGGTAACCCTTTATCAGGCTCATTAGCTGTTTAGCTGCCAACCAGCCACCTAGGGATTTCATTACTTCCAGGTGGGGCTGGGTTGCCTGGGTCTCCCTTACAGGAGCCTGTCACAGGTTGGCTGGTCCCTGACTCCCCTTAAAGGGCTGGCCCCCATGACCACCCTTCCCCCAGTCTACCTAAAGGCAGGCTTCACCGTGGCTAGCACTTGGTTATGTTCTGCAGCCAGGGGGCACTTCCTCCCCTTCTGCCACAAGGAAACCTATAAGGCTCTTGGCCATATTTTTATACTTGTCATTGAATTGTGAAAAAATGAAGAGACCAGGAGTTGTGTTCCCCACAGTCCTGCGTACCTCGTGTGATGGGCAAAACCCCCATAGTCTTCAGCATGGCCTAGTTCAGAGCAACTTGTACTCTGTGAGCCAGGCCCTCTGGCCATAGCAGAAGTAGGCAATAGCACCGGGCTTCCACCATTGCCATCATGCTGCTGTAACGGATACGCGCTGGCTACAGAGCCAGATACACACCAGATGTGCTCATCACAAGGCCCTTTAAAGCTCTGCCAGGTCTGGCTGAGGTTAGCATAAATAAGGTCCATTACACACAGCCCCACCTAGCTACAAGGTCCCTCCAACAGCTGCCTCCCAGGACACACTCACACACGTGCCCTTTGGAGTTAAGTTTGTCTTTCATTCAGAGAGCTCCTGATTAGCATCTCTAATTATTACTGAGCACAGCTTTTTTCCCTACAGCCTTCAGTAAATGAGCTCTGGGAGCACATTTCAGATCCTCTTCTGTCCACATGGCTGGTGTAATATTATCAGCTGGGAAAGTGCCTTTCTGCTCCTCCCCTTTTCCTGTAGGATGGACTTCGGTTTAGCCCAGCTCTGGTTTGGGCTTGTGTTGCTCTTTCAGGCCTCTGGGGGGAGAGGTCCCCAGTCTCTTCCTTTTCTATTTCAACTTCTTGGATGTGAGTTTTTATGGTGGCTTTTCCCTCAATCAGGTGGAATCCCCACCTCAGACAGTCCATCTTCCACACGATGGGCCTAAACCTCTGCACTCACCACAGCGCTGTCCTTGTCTCCAGCCGGCTGGTGTAGCTCGCTGCCCAGCTGCTCTGTTTTCTGGAGAAGCTGCGCCTGCTCTCTGACAGAATTTCATCTCTTTCCACAAGGCCTCTGGGCTCTCTTGCTTCGTATGTATGTCAGAGCTGAGCTTCGTTCCACACTCGATCTTAAGCTGGTTCTGGAGATTAGTCAGCTCCTTCTGCAACAACAAACACTGCTGTTCCCCAGTCACCTTCCGTGCTGAGACAGGCTCCTTCCAGGGCTCCTGCTCCCGCTGGATGGCTTGGGCTGAGATCCAGTCCCTTGTCAGCGCATCTCCTTTAGCTCCTGCAGGGCCTCAGCCTTTGGGCCTGGAGGGTGCTCAGCTCTGCAAAACCTTCTGCCCTGCTCCCCTCAGCTGCAGCAACCTTTTCTTCTAGCTCTTCCCAGTCCATTAGTGGGTGGGTTTGTTGGGTCGCTGTAGAGGACACAGCCACTAGTGCAGCTTCCTTTGTAGCCAGCACCTCTGTATCTTTGTCCATCGACATCCAGCCCTTCTGTGCATGATCTGCTTGTTCTGCTAAAAAGCCTCCCAGGACACCCACAGCATCACTGCACTTCCCTGTGTAAATGCAGCCTCCTGGTGATTTATTGCTGGGCTCTCTTATCGCACAGACCAGAGCCCTCAGCCTGCACCTCTGACCCCTCCTGAGCCCTCAGCTTTAGTCTGTCTAGTTCTTTAACTTATTCCAGGAGCTGTTCCTTCTCCTCTATTGGGAAACATCTACATTTGATCTAAGAGGTGTGATTCCCAGCTCATATAGACATACTTGAGTTAGCACCTAAAAATAGCCATGTGGCCAGGGTAGCACAGGTGGCAGCTTCAGCTACTGCCTGAGTAGAAACCTGCCCAGCCCCCTTGGTACGTACTCAGGCACCTGGCCCGAGCTGCCCTTCCTAGCCAGGCTATACTGCTTTTATTAGCATGCTAGCTTCAGTGTGCTAGCCTGAGCAGAGCTAGTGCAGGGACGTTTACATGAGCTGGGAATCTCACCTCCCAACTCAGTTGCAGATACCCTCTATTTTCAGTTTGTCAGGTTTCTTCCTTCTAACCAGTGTGGCAGGATCCTGTGTCCCAGCAAACCCTGCTCTAGTTTCCCAGCCACACCACTCATGTCCTGCAACCTTTTCTGGGCCCCTCCTTCACAAGGCCTAGGGCTTGTTCAAGCCTTTTCAGTTTTGGCTCCTGGGTAACTTTCCTCTGCATGGCTCATTTCCTACCTTGGCTGCCTAGAGACTGCTATTCCCCAGCTCCCTGGTGCTTTGCACCTCCAATGGCTGAACTATTCTGGTTTCCAGGTGCTGCTTCTCCTCTAGGGCCAAGGATCCTTGACCAGGAGTATTGGCAATTCCAACAGCCGCTTCCTCCCTGTGGGGTGCTGCCTAGTGCTTGGTACATTCAGCAGCTGTGAGTTTCTCCTGAATATCAATAGTCACATCAGTCCTTCACTTACGCTGGTGCTGGAGCTTTATCTTCAATGGCTGGGCTTCTTGGGAGCTAGAACAGAATCTTCTGCCGAAAGCCCTGTTTCTTTTTCAGTGTCTTGACCTGTTTGCTCTCCATAGCCTGAACCTGGTGGCTTCTCTCCTGCTCTGTTAGTAGCTCCTTCTGCCTGTCCTCTGGTCACTGGGTTTGCTCCTGTTGCTTGGCCAGTTTCAGTAAGAAAACCTGCACCTGGGCCTGCAAATTACAGAGCTGTTCAATAGCCCTGTCAGAGCTCTTGTCACACCCAGCTCCCAAGAACACCAGAAAGGCTGAATCTCATTTAGCTTCTGCCCCAGCTCACCTGGCTCAGAGAGCTGGCTGTCCACTAGAGCTGCTGGTTGGATCATTTTCCAAGGGAGTCCTTTCAGGTTCTTGGGGGAAGCTACTCAAACGCTCCCAGTTCCCAAGCTTTGAATCTGGCAGTGAGGCTAAGGTATCCCTGGTAAGCAGAGGGACGTCTGAAACCCATGGCTGGCCTCTCCCTCTGAAGCTCATACCCCAGGACCTGCTTTCTGAGCAACCCATTTTACCAGTACTAGAAACTCTCACGGCCCCATAGCAAAAGCCCAGATCCCCTCTGCCCCAAATGCAAAGTTCTTGTAGAGCAGCATCTTTTTATGTGTCCCTTTTCCCTGCAGTCAAAACAAATTAACCCTGGGGGGTCACTCTTTCCAGTCCAAAATGGGGTTCCCACAGTCCTGGGCCTGACCTCCCCATGGTACATGGGGTACATTTATTTGTATTTAATAACCTGGGACTCCCCTGTTCCCCGAGTGTTCTAGGAAACCAGGCCAGTCTCCCCATCCTTGCTCCTGGAGGTAGCCCCATCTCATGTGCCCGTCCTGCCCCCAATCAGTGCACAGCATTGGACCAGCCCTGTCTGTGGTGGGTCAGGGTGAGTCAAGGTGATGCTTTCCAGTCACCGGCCCTCCTCAGTGCGTCGCTGTGGGTGCCTGGGCACTTCCAGCAATGGGAGCTGGAACACCCATGGCTGTTGCTGGCCCTCCAGACACCAGCTTGGGAGAGTGAATGTCCCTCCAGCGTGGAAGGTGTCTGTGCCGTGCTGCTCTGTCAGCCCTCCTGGGCGAGTCTCAGAGCCGGGGGGACAGACATCGGCTTGTGGGGTTTGTGCTGCAGCAGTAAACACAGCTGCGCAGATGTTGTGTCTGGGGCTGGAGCCTGGGTTTGAAGCCCCCACTTACTCTCTGGGCTTCAGAGCCCCAGCTCCACCCTGAGCCAGAAGGTCTGTACGGATCTTTTTAGCGCCATAGCAGGAGTCCCACAAACCTCAGTCTGTTCTCGCGGCTCTGAAACTCGCTGCCGTGGGCTGTGTAGACGAATCCAAAGTGGCTCCAGAGTCTGGGTGTGAAAGTTCTCAGCCTGTCTGACCCAAGGCCACTTAATGAGACTGGTGCTGTTGTTAGATGGAGACACCTGAGCCCTGGGGCTCTGAGACGGGCTCGGTGACCATTATCCACTCTGGGAGATGCCGAGATGCAGCTGCAGAGGGTCTGTGCTGCTCGCAGAGTCCAGGGGACAAATCGCTCAGAGCAGAGAGTTCAGGCTGCAGCCGAGACTCCAGTTTCAGCCTGGTTTTTGGGGTGAGATCAGGAGCTGTGGGGGGTGGGGAATTTTCCTACCCAGGGCAAGTTTAGCTGCAGCTCTGGGATGTTTCATAGCCGATGTCCTGAGCCCGTAACTCTGCGTTGCTGGGGACGTTGACAGTCACTCACTGCAAGTCACTGGGGTTTGAGCTCCTAAGTTGCTCAGACAGGTTTGAAGTGGAGCTGGGTGAAATGTTTTGGACAAATAGTTTATTTGCTGCAAAATATTCTTTTGGATCGACTGAAACTTTGCAAATCCATGTTGAGTTTGCTGAATGGTTTAAATGAACAGAAGAAGGTGCCACCGCTTCCCTTCTAGCCTTTAGCTCAGTGGCTGGGCCCTCCAGGTTCAATCCCCCCCTGTGATATGTGGGGCAGGAATTGGAATGGGGGTGTCCCCCCACCCTCAAGTGAGGGCTGGAACCACTGGGCTCTGGGTGTCTGACGTGGGGCTCCCTCAGTCTCTCCTGCTGAAGACGCCCCCTGTGTCTTAACACTGCCATGGACCTGGGCCAGAGCGTGGGAGTGAGAATGATTCTGCAGCCCAATGGGTCGGGCTCCATCTGGGAGCCCAGAGTCCAGCTCCCTTGCCCCAGTGACCCTGTAATTATTGATCCATAGCCCCAGTGAGGGGAGGGGAGGGGTTATGTCCCCTGGCACAGCAGTGTCTCAGCTATGTCGGTGCCCCTGTGCAAACCCCTAGGGCAGATGCGCTGCGTGAGTGTGAGCTGGGACTGGCCTCTTGTGCAGCTTCTCCCAGATGGAGGGGGCAGGAAGTGGGGAGAAGCCCCCACCCTCCCCGCTGCCCCTGCCTCATTAGTAATGGCCCCTGGTCCCCACATTATCCAGTTACACCTCCAAGCATCTCCCCCCAGCCCATCCCCCCACTGTCCTGCCCCAACCCAGGAGCCAAGCCCAGATCCACTTCCCATGGCCTGGGGGAGGAGCTGAGCTTGGCGAGGGAAGGAGCCAGCTGTGGGGTTTGTCTGGCTGGACAGTGGTGGCCGTGGGGCCGGCCGGCATGGAGAGTCCCAGCTCCACCCCAGGGCAGGGCTGCCTGGCCAGTGTATGTGGGGACGGCACCAACCTGCTCTTAGTAACAAACCAACCACACATGGCCCCAAAGCAACAGAGATGCAGGCCTGCCCCCTTCATCCCTCTCTGCCTCCCTGACACCTGCGCCCCTCACCCCTCTCTAGTGCCCTGGTACCAGCCCCTTTGTTCACTTCTCTGCCCCCCTGAGGCCCATCTCTACCCTCACCCCCATCTGCCTCCATGGTGCCTGCCCCTTCCCTTGCCCCGTCGGTATGCCTGGAGCAAACCCCTTCCCTTGAACCACTTTGGGCCCCCTGGTGTCAGACCTTCCTTCCCCCCATCTCTGCCCCCCTGGTGCCCACCCGTCCCCACACCCTCTTCTAACCTCTGGGTCCCACCCCTCCCCTCATCCTCCCTCTGTCCCCTGGTGTCCACATCTCCACACCCCTATGCCCTCCTAGGGCCTGTCCTTCTCCACACCCCACTTTCTACCCAGTGTGGACCTGTTCCCTTCCCTAACTCTGTCCCCTGGTCCCTGCCCCTCTCCTGTCTCCCCTACTTACATCTGCCCCTCTGCTCAGCCCCTGCATTCCTCCTGGTGACTAGCCCTTCCCTCACCCTCCCTCACCCCGCCCCACCCCTAACATCATGCCCCTCTCCCCCATGATGGCAGCCCCTTCTCTCCATCCTGTTTCCCCCTGGGGTCTGCCCCACCCCGTGCCCCCCCTCATGGCCCTCTGGCACCTTCCCTACTCCTCACCCCTCTTCCTCCCCTTGTCCCCTGCACCTTCTCCTGCCCCCTCATTTTCCCCTGGTGCCAACCCCTCCTTCTACCCCCCCTCTGCCTTCCCAGTACCTGCCCCACTCCTCCTCCCCTCCTCCTCACCCCATTGGAGCTTCCCCCATTCCCTAACACCCCTATGCCCCTGGAGTCTCTTTCCTTCTTCTGCGCTGGCGCCCACCCCTCCTCTCACCCCCTGCAACCCCCTGGAACCTGCTCTTCCCTTTCCCCACTCCGTCCTCCTGGTGCCCACAGCTTCCCTTGCCCCCCCCCGCACTTGTGTCTGCCCCTCCCCTCGCTCCACCCTTCACCCCCTGCAATGCCTTTGAATCTGCCCCCCTTCACCCTCCCTGCCCTCCTGGTGCTGACTCCTCTTCCCCCCCATTGCCCTTGTGATTGCCCCCCTCTGCCCCTCCCCCACTGCCCTATCACCTGCCCTCCCTTTCCTCTCCCAGCATCAAGCTGTCCCCTCCCCCATCCCTCTGCTGCCCTCCCTTTCCTTCCCCCACTGACACCTTCCCGCCCCCTCCCCCAGCATCTGCCATTTCCTCACAGGCAGAGGGGCCCTGACTCCCCTCAGGCAACAACCCCCCTCCCCCGCACAGCGATTAAAACAGACGCAGGTTAATTTCCCTTTGATCCCAGTGACCAGCCCCTGCCCCCGGCCCTGACGCTGTGACTCTCTCCCCAGTGGACGTGACTCTGGATCCAGGCACGGCTCATCCCAGACTCGTCCTGTCTGAGAATCGGAAACGTGTGAGACTTGGAGACAAACGACAGAAACTACCCAACAACCCTGCGAGATTTGATAGATATCCCTGTGTCCTGGGTGCTGAGGGGTTTGCGGGCGGGAGGCGTTACTGGGAGGTGGAGGTGGGAGACAAGACAGGCTGGGACCTGGGGGTTTGTAGGCAATCTGTGAGCAGGAAGGGGTGGGTCACACTCTCACCTGAGGATGGATACTGGGCCGTGTGGCTAAGGGAGGGAGGATACCAGGCCCTCACCTCCCCCTCGACCCCCCTCCCCGTGAGCGCCAGGCCCAGCCGGGTGGGGATTTTCCTGGACTATGAGGCGGGCGAGGTCTCGTTTTACAATGTGACTGACAGGTCCCATCTCTTCACTTTCACTGGCACCTTCTCCGGGAGGCTCCGCCCTTATTTCTCTCCCTGTCTCAATGATGACGGTACAAACGCGGCTCCCCTGATCATCTGCCTGGTCCCAGCTCAGGCCGGAGGGAATCTCGGCCCCTGACAGTGACCCCGCGGCACAGACTGGCCCCTCCCAGCGCTGCTGCTCTTCCCGCCCCCTGGTGGCAGAGGCCGGTTACTGCAGGGAACTGGATTTTTTGTGCTGTCCAGATGCTGCCAGTTTCCTTTTTCAGCTGGAGTAAAAACCCGGATACCTGGCACCCCCCGCCCAGGCTGGGTCAATGGGATCCACTTGCTGGAAGGAGCCAGAAAGCTTCCCTCCTACTCCCTCTGTGTTTGCTCCACCCCTGGCACAGGGTGATGCTGGTAAGAAATCCTGCCAGACAGCTAGTGGGTTTTGCTGCCCTCACCTTTCCCTCCCCTGCCCAGGGGTAGCAGATGGTGATAGATGGGGTCATTTACTCCTGCCAGAATTTTATACCCCTCTGAAATCTCAATGCAAAATATGAAAAAAAAAAAAAAAAAAAAAAAAAGGTTCTTCTAAATTAGAAACTGTTGTTATTGTAAACAAAAACATTTTCATTTACATTTCAGAAACAAGCATCTAAACATATTTTTAGAAATGGAATTATGTACATTTTTTTTAGTCTTCCCTCAAATCTATATTGAGGTTTAACTTCTCTGCATAGCATCATCTGCATTTCAACTGTGTTACTTCAGGAAATCCAAAATATTTCTCTTATCAAAATAATTATTAAAAACTGTCAGCCTGGGTTGCTCAGTTACAATGTACATGTGTCATAAATATCACAACTACACATGTGCAGCTGCTCTCTCTCGCTCTCTTTATTGTCCTGACTGGCTCTCTCCAAGGCAGAGCACGTACACCCACCCCCTGCACTACACCTTTGAAAATTAATAAGTGAAAAAATGATAGAATGAATTAAGCAATATATTTGTTAGTTCACACAAGATTATAAAATAGTCTTTGAACTTCTGTCAGCATTAATTAATATGATTTTTAACATTCTCGCTACCTATAATTGGTAATCAAGACATGACCCTTCCTTTCTTGTTCTCACATCACTTAACAAAACATGGTACCAAACCTCAAACGCTATCTTCCTGTAGCTAGAAATCTCTTCTGCAATATGCTTTTTTTTCAGTTTCTTTTTCTTTAGAAATATTATTTGCAGGCAATGTACTGTCAGTGTCCGCTGTTGATTTCAATGTCCTGCTGGGCTCTTCATGTTCTTGGTTCTAAGGATGCAACAAATGTATTTTTGTAAAAAAAAATAGAGAAGGGGTTGTGTTCCTTTACTGAATCATCACAAATTAACTTAATTGTATTAAAGATGCTGGCACTTAATGGCCCACAACATGAAATTTGGTGAAGCTTTATTGGGAAACCTTTCTTCTCAGCCATAAATCAGTTGAAAGGGTGATATTTTTGTAGTCATGTGAGGTTTAGAGTACAAAGAAAATAAAGTTGCTCCAGGAAATTCATCCTAGTTCCTCTGGGTTCTCTGTCCACCACCTTCCTGGATGCTGTGTACAAATAGTGACTGATTGGTCTAATTCCTTGAAATTAGCAACTGAACCTCATTTCCTGAAGCGCTAGCTGAGCAGAGCATGAGGGGAGGCACATCACAGGGCATTGCTAGGACTACTTTTTGTTTTAAATGTGATGCATTATGAACATTTACAGTGTAATATTTCAGTTTTGAAAATTTATTCATGCCCTAAACTTACCTTGATTATTTGAAAATAAATACCCTAAGGTTATCTTGTGATGGATTCATTTGTGTTTTTATCCAGTCTACTGCTGTCTAGGTGGCATGGGCTGCTGAAGCCAGGGCCGGCTCAAGCACGTGCTTGGGGCGTCACATTGTCAGGGTCAGCATTCCAGCCAGCCTTCCCTCCCCCCCCCCCCCCCCACTTGGGGTGGCAAAAGCCTAAAGCCAGCCCTGGCAGCAGCAGCACGTCCTGCACAGGGGTGTCCTGGGGCCGCTGTGGTTCATGTCGGGGAGCAGCGACCGCACCTTGTGGCCGGGCCAGGCAGGCTCCGAGCGTGGGACACTTGGGCTGGGGACCGCCCCATGGGGCGCATAGAGCCACCTACAGGTGTTGCAGGGTGGCCACTCCCCAGTGCTACAGCCAGGGCTGGGGGAAGCGGCCTGAGCTGCCCAGGCGCTGCAGCAGGGTGGGCAGGAGCAGCAGCAGCAGCGGGGACATAGAGGGGACCGGTACCCGGGACGCTAACATGCGGGGCCCATGTCCCGCTTTCCAGGGCTCCACTCCCTCTGGGGCTGCCCTGCTCTGTCCCAGCTCATCAGCCCCCTGCCGGGGAGGTTTCCCCAGCTCTGCCCTCCTGGGTCCCAGCCGGTCCTGGAGGCGGAAGCCCTGGCTGGAGGGACCCTGGGCTGAGGCACGGCCTGGGAGCCCTGCTGCTTACCCTGACCCTGCCAGTGCCAGACTGGCTGGAGGCGAGGAGGGAGCAGGCGGAGTCAGCACTGGTGGTGGGGAGCCCAGGGCTGGGGCAGCAGGGGGCACAGATGGGGGAGGGCACTGGTGGGGGGGGTGAGAGCCCAAGGGTGCAGGGGGGAGCCCAGGGCTGAGGTGGGGGGCAGCCAAAATTTTTTTTGCTTGGGGCAGCAAAAAACCTAGAGCTGGCCCTGGCTGAAGCTATCTGTTTTTCCTAGTTTTTAACACGGGGAAGTGTTAATCTAAAAATAGATAATTTTTCCTAAAATTTCCTTCAGAAATATCTGTGTTCCTTTCCCTATTTCCCATTGAATTATATGTAAATACTGTGATTTCTTATCCAATCTTATTGCATTTTGACATGGGAAAATATGGTTCGCAAATAGTAAAAACTATGTTGCATATTAACATATCTGACAAGACATAAAAGTGTGTTGTCACTAACAATTTAAAGCATGAAATGTCATTAAGAGATAGCTGGCAATGTTCATTTTTAAATTTCTAACTATGAATGCTCCTGCATCAGTTCCTGCAACCCCTGGCTGGCAGGGAGTCTGCCGGGGAACCTCCCACAAGTGTCTTTATTACCATTCATCGTGCATCACAAGATAGCAGCAGTTACGTGAAGGCCCCTACCTGCTCCCTGGTTCAGCCTTTTATGCTGCTGCTTTCTTCTCAGCGCTGAGCTAGTGACCTCATCAGGCTCCCAACAGGTGCAAGTGATCCCCCTGCCCTTCCAAACTCAAACTACTCAGTCCCTCCTACTCTAACTGCACTCGGTGCCCTGGGTGTTCTCACTGACCAGGGTGCTCGCTTCCAAAGGGCTCAGTTTGTAGCCGCTATCAGCCCCTGTCACACAGCCATGATTGTGTAGGTGACCATGTAGTGAAAATAACACCAAATGGAAACTGTTACCTCATTATTATATTTAGAACCCAGATCTGCCAGTATCTGCTCTGGACAGCCGTGGTGATATATAATTTTACATGTCCTCTTTCCACCTCACATGTCGTCAAGTTGGAGCGCATTAAATCAGTTCCGGGCACTATAACTCTCGAGGTGTCCATACTGGCAAGGCACATAGAGTGCCTCGACTCCATGACTGGAGAGCTTCTGGTAATCCACCTCGTCAAGAGGTGCAGAGCTTTCTGTGCCCAGGCTAAAGCACTGAAGTGGCAGTGTGGACACCCTGCTCTATTGCTGCACTCTCATTGGCCTCCAGGACGTGTCCCACAATGACTGTTCTAGCCTTTAGATGGCCAGACTCACCCCTGCAGCGCTTCCTTCTGGTTGTCCTCGGGAATTAGCTCAATCCAGCCCAGAGCACCCTCTGCAGGCTGGTGAACCGCCTTCTACACTACTGGCCCCTGTGTCCCTTCAAGGACCCTGGTGCCCCTTTAACTGGGTCTCCCCCTCCCAGGGGAACCCCGACCCCACTATCCCCATTTTGCCTGAATATATGGCTACTGCCCAGTCTCCATCGAGCCTCCGTTCACTGGGGCAGATTGCAGTATTATCCATTCATCATAGGCAAAGGGGTTTGGACCTGCTGCCTTTGCCTACCCCTGGGCTACCCCCTTCAACCTCCAGTACCCCTTGGCCTTACGCTAGGCCGCAGCCTGGGGCTTTCCAGGCAGAAGTTCCTCTGCCTTTGCCCAGCCCCGCTCCAGGCAGGGGCAGCTCCAGGTCCCAGCACATCAAGAGCATGCTTGGGGCGGCATGCCATGGGAGGCGCTCTGCCGGTCGCTGGGAGGGCGGCAGGCGGCTCCAGTGGACCCTCCTCAGGAACGTCTGCAGGAGGTCCACCGGAGCTGCGGGACCGGCGACCGGCAGAGCACCCCGTGCGGCATGCCACGGTGCTTGGGGCGGCAAAATGGCTAGAGCCGCCCCTGGCTTCAGACCCTTCTCTCTCTACAGGCAGAGAGAGACTGACTGGGCTCCTGGCTCACTGCCTCATAGGGGCCAGCTGGGCCTGATTAGGACATGGCCACAGCGGGACCTGCTTTCTCCCAATCAGCCCAGGCTTCTTGCCCCAGCTACAGCCCTCTCCTGGGCTGTTTTACGCTCCAGAGGGCACGAGTGGGTAAGCACCCCGCTACATAGCCACTCTGGTCATCAGATTGAACTCTACTACCCTGGCCTCAGGTGACCAACTGTCAGACCCACCCTTTAAATTCTCTGGGAGTTTTGAAATTCCCCTTCCTATTTGCTCAGCAAGGCATGGAGCACTCTCTGCGCATCCTTCCAGATGACCATGCCTCCACACTCCAGGCGATCCTCAGCATGGAGCAATGCCGAGATGCTAGACCTTATCAGTGGCTAGACCTCATCAGTGTTTAGGGGGAGGAAACTGTCCAGTCCCAGCTGTGCTCCAGCCATAGGAATTACGATACTTATGGACAGATTCAAGAACCATAACCAAAAGGGGCCATGACCAAGATGCAGTGCAGTGCAGGGTGAAAGTGAAGGAGCTGTGCAATGCATATCACAAGGCATGGGAGGCAAACCACTGCTCCAGTACCGCCCCCATGACTTGCTGGTTCCACAAAGAGCTGGACGTGATACTTGGGGGTGACCCCACTGTGACGTTGCACTCCATATGTTTATGGAAATATGCTTATGAATGTGAATACAGTAACTCCTCGCTTAATGTTGTAGTTATGTTCCTGAAAAATGTGACTTTAAGTGAAAAAGTGTTAAGTGAATCCAATTGCCCCATAAGAATTAATGTAAATGGGGGGGGTTAGGTTCCAGAGAAATTTTTTTCACCAGAAAAAAATCTATATATTATATAAATATATAAACACACACTATAAGTTTTAAACAAACAATTTAATACTGTACACAGTGATGATGATTGTAAAGCTTGGTTGAGGTGGTGAAGTCAGAGGATGGGATATTTCCCAGGGAATGCCTTACTGCTAAATGATGAACTAGCTTTTGGCTGAGCCCTCAAGGGTTAACACGTTGTTAATGTAGCCTCACATTACAAGGCAGCAGGTATGGATGGAAGGGAGACAGCAAGCATGGCAGACAAAGACAAAGACACACACCCTGTGTGCATTGGAGAGAGAGAGCGAGCGCTGCGCTCTGCCCCTTTAAGCTGACACCACATTGTCTTTTTAAGTGGCTCTGGAAATTGAGACAGCAGCTGTTGCTGCCTCAAGCTCTCTCTGTCTGTGTCCCCAGCCTGCTCTATATGGAGAAGGAGTAAGTGGGGTGCAGGAGCAGGGGGGAGGGGGACACCCTGACATTAGCCCGCCTGCCCATCCGCCCCCTGCACAGCAAGCAGGAGGCTCCTGGGAGCAGCACCAAGGCAGAAGGCAGGAGCAGCACATGGCAGTTGGGGGAGAGACAGCTGAACTGTCGGCAATTGGTAGCCTGCTGGGCAGCTGCTGCACAGGGAACTTAGGGGAGTGGGGAGCTGATGGGGAGCTGCCAGTCCACCCTGGTTCCAAGCCCCCACCAGCTAGCTGCAGTGGGCTGCTCTTCCTGCAAGCAATGGACAAAGCAGGTGGCTGCCAAACAATGTTAGAAGGGAGCATTGCACAACTTTAAATAAGCATATTGCCTAATTGATCAGCAACGTAAGAACAAAACAACATTAACTGGGATGACTTTGAGTAGTTTCTGTGTGACGTAACTGGAATATGCTTTATGCTAAATATGCTATGTAACCTATCTCTGCAAAGGTTATGATCTACTGAATCTATTCATCCTATTTGTATGCGTGTATCTTTTTCATATCTAAAGTTATGAGCATTGGCTCTAGTCTAGTGTGTTAAGTATTTGCTGTGGGAAACACATAAGGGAGGGTGAGCCGACCTATTGTGAAGACTGTTCAAGTAAATTGGAAGTAGATGACTAACAATGGACTGTGGGAGACACCAATCCACATGTGCTAAGCTAACATGTAAACAATGGCATTGGCCTGCAGAAAGCTAAATCATTCATGGACACATGACTTGCCCATGTGGCTCCAAACTCCATCTGGCTGCTGTAATCTTGCAAAGGGGTTTCCTCCCACAAGGTCGAGAATATAGAAGGCCCTGGAAACCCTCCAGTTTGTCTTCAGCTGGCTCAAGATTGCTGGACCCAGGCCATAAACTACAGCTTTGGTCTGAAAAGGCTTGGGCCCAAGCTAGGAAAGAATCCTGTCTGTGAAAGGAGCTTATTGGAATAGCTTTGGGGGTGAGATATTACTTGTAATCAGTTTCTTAATGTATTAGGCTTAGACTTGCATTTTGTTTTATTTTACTTTTGTGACCTTCCTTGCTCTGTCTGCTATTACTTGAAACCACTTGAATCTTACTTCTTATACTTAATAAAATCACTTTTATCTATTAATAAACCTAGAGTAAGTGATTAATACCTGGGGGAGCAAACAGCTGTGCATGTCTCTCCATCAATGTTGTAGAGAGTGGACAATTTATGAATTTGCCCTGTATAAGCTTTATACAGAGTAAAACAGATTTATTTGGGGTTAGGATTCCACTGGGAGCTGGGTATCTGGGTGCTGGAGGCAGGTAACTTGCTGAGCTGTTTTCAGTGAAGCCTGCAGCTTTTGGGGCTTGGCCCAGACCCTGGGTCTGTGTTGGGCAGGCTAGTATGTCTGGCTCAACTAGATGGGGTTCTGGGGGGCCCAGGCTGGCAGGGAAAATGGGCTCAGGGGTGATTTCAGCACACCAGGTGACAGTCCAAAGGGGATCTCTGTGACCCAGCCCGTCACACCCAGCTCCACTCCAAGGAGCACCATGGACACTTCACAGACCATGCCAGCCCAGAGTGCAACGAGCCAGGAGGAGGAAATCGGGAGTGAGGGTTCTGAGGAGGAGGGGAGCCCACAGACAGAGGATGGCTCGGCATCCATAGATTCGTGCATCCAGGAGCTGTTTTCAAGCCTGAAGGAAGCTAGCCAGTCGCAACAGGTGGAACTTGGGGAATCACAAAGATCAGATTAGGCACCTGATAAGCGCCTTTGATTTTGGGAAGTGAGTTGCTGGGGGTGGGTTGGTGGAGCGAGGAGAGTTGCAGAAAGCAGGCTTGGAGCTGTGCGGTGTCTAGAAGCAGAACAGGGCATTGATGCATCTTTCACAACTTGGCAATCAGCCTCACAGATCTCATCAAAGGTCTCATGCAGATACCGGGCAATCTGATTCTGTAGGTTCCTCGGTAACGCTGCTGTGTTCATTGTCCCATTAAAGGTAACATTCCCACACCATTGTGCCATCAGGGATGGCGGGATCATTGCTGCACAAAGGGAAGCTGCATAAGGGCCAGGGCAGAATCCACAGTCTTGCAGAAAACCCTGACTTGCTTCCCTGCTCACCCTCAGCAGCGAGATATCTTGAATGATGAACACAGCCTGTGGAAAATGTGTGGATAGTGTTGAGTATAAGGCCCCCCTGCAGTGTTAGCTCTCCCCATTACACACAGTCCCTGAGCAATGAGTTCCCCTGGCCCCTGAGGTTACTCTCCATTTTGGGGGTCTTGTGGCTTATGTGCTCTTGCCTTGGGACAGGCAGTTGTGACAGGTATGTGAGTTGTGCTTGTGTTTAAGTCCAGCCATATCATTGCTTTGTCTAGTGTTAACAATGGTGCCTCTGTAAAATGTTGCATTTTGCCTTCACAGAGGCAACCCTGGTATCCCAGTCGTCCTTGTTATCGCCGGCTGAACAGCTCCACAGACTCAGGAAGTGGCCTTGACAAAGTAAAGAGGACCTGCTGCATAACTGAGAACAGAAAAATGCAGGAGTGATGTGACAGCAAGATGAGGGAATGGAAGGAGAACACAGAGCAGCTCCAAAACATCACGGAGTGGCAAGTGGACTCGATGCAGGCACTCGTAGAACTGCATATGGAGCAGCTTCATGCCTGCCCTACCTGTAGCCTGTGTCCCAAAACTCTTTCCCTTGCACCCCATGTCACTGCCAATACAATAGATCATAATCTTTCTAATGGTATGTTACATGGGGCATTTAGAATAAAGCACATTTCAGTTATGTTATATTCATGTTCATAAGCATATTTTCATAAAGTATATGGAGTGCAGCGTCACAACTGCATTAAGTGAAAGCAAGCATAGCCCAGGAAAGCAACAAGCACTGCTAGTCAGTGCACCATATGGAGCACTAGGTACCTACTAGCGTGACAACCACTGCACTCCTGTGCATGGCACCAAACATTACTGGCTTTCAGCATCGAACTGTTGCCTCAGAGCATCCCGAAACTTCATGGCCCCATGTTGTGACTCTCTAATGGGCCTGGACTCTGGCTACTCAAATTCAGCTCCAGCCACTGAGACTCAGCGCTCCGGGGGTCGGAGTGAAACTTTCACCCTTCCCTTCACAAATATTATGCAGGGTACATCATGTGGCTATAACCATAGGGATGTGTTCATCAGCCAGGTCCAGCTTCCCATACAGACATCTCCAGCAGGCCTTTAAACAGCCAAAGGCACACTCGACGGTCATTCCAAACCTGCTCAAACTGTTGTTGAACTGCTCCTTGCTGCTGTCAAGGCTTCATGAGCCACCACATCAGGGGGTAGGTGGGATCTCCCAGGATTACAATGGTTATTTTGTCTTCCCCTACAGTGATCTTCTGGTCTGGGAAGAACGTCCCCGCTTGCAGCTTCCTGAACAAGCCTGACTTCCGAAAGATACGTGGATCATGCACCTTTCCGGACCAGCCTGCACTGATATCCATGAAATGCCCACGGTGCTCCACAAGCGCCTAGAGAACCATTGAGAAATACCTGTTCCGATTAATGTACTCGGAGGCTAGGTGTAGCCAGAATTGGAGTATGCATCCCATCTATCGCCCCTCCACAATTAGGGAAACCTATTTGTGCAAAGCCAGCCAGAATGTCTTGCACATTGCCCAGAGCAATGTTTTTTCTGAGCAGGATGCGATTAATGGCCCCGCACACTTCCATCAACACGAGTCCAACAGTCGACTTGCCCACTCCGAACTGGTTAGTGACCGATTGGTAGCTGTCTGGAGTAGCCATTTTCCACAGTGCGATCGCCACACACTTCTCCACCAGCAGGGTAGCTCTCATTCTCGTGTCCTTGCACCGCAGGGTGGGGGCGAGCTCAGCACACAGTCCCATGAGAGTGGCTTTCCTCATCTGAAAGTTCTGCAGCCACTGCTTGTCATCCCAGACGTGCATCACGATGTGATCCCACCACTCGGTGCTTGTTTCCCGAGCCCAAAAGTGATGTTCCATGGTGGTCAGCACATCCATGAATGCCACAAGCAATCTTGTGTCATAGCTAGTACACGTGGCGATATTATTGTCGGATTCCTCATCTGTAGTTTAAGGAGTAACCGGACTGCCATTCGTGATGTGTTAGTGAGACCCATCAGCACATTCCTCAACAGTTCAGGATCCATTCCTGCAGACCGAAGAGGCTGACAGAGTGCACAGTACAAAAACCATTGAAAGATGGCACCAAGTGCGGATGAAGGCAAAAGGGCTGCTGGAATGTCAAGAGATGCATGATAGGGCATTGGGACAGGACCCAGGATGCCCCGTGATTCCCCCCTCCACCTTCCCACAAGCCTCGGTGGCAGAAGAGGAAGAGGTGCCCTGTGGGATAGCTGCCCAGAGTGCACACGCAAGTGCTGCAAGTGTGGCCACGCCATTGCCCTGGCAGCTGAGAGTGTGAACACACAGCAGCGCTTTCCCTGGAGCGCTCTCTGAGGGGTGGTTTAACTTCCGGCACTTTCCATCTGCACGTGTAGACATGGCCTCACTGGCTTAAGCTGCACCAAAATAAACCACTCGGGACCACGATAAGCGTTTTGATGTGCGAGTGTGGTCATGCTCAAGCGCTGGGAGAGAGCTCTCCCAGTGCTCCGGGTAATCCACCTCCAAGAGGGGAGTCGCTCGGATCCTGTCCCCACTAGACAGCGCTCAAACTTGCCATGCTCAGGGGGAGTTGATTTTTCACAGCCCTGAGCCGGCAAGTTAGAGTGCTTTGACTTGCCAGTGTAGACAAAATTGTTGTTTAAACCAATTTAGTTAAACCAGAGCAAACCCCTGTGTGGATGCTTTCCTTATTTCATTTTAAATACATCTTAGGGAGGTTTACATTAATCTGATTCCTAACTGACTTGAGATAAACTGAAATAAGCCTTGTTCAAACTGAAATAAGACTGTCCACACAGCCTTTCACACAGGTTTAACTAAATGAATTTAAAAACGTATTTAAGGCTCATCTCTAGGCAGGCTGTTTGTCTAGTTTAAGACAGACAGTGCTGGTTTTGGAAAGGTTTGTCCCTGCCCAGTGCCATACATGCATTTGTCTGGTATCATTATGGAGAACACCATTTTGCAGAGCTTGCGATGCTGCTTCTGCCAGCATGACCTTGGACACACTGGTGGGAGCAGGGTGGCACACTCTGAAAAATGATGTTCTCTGTACAACATGGTGATGTGCAGCAGGATTGTGTGCACACAGACAATAGATGGATAGAACTCTATTTGCAGCTGTGAAGCGTTGCAGTGTGTGTGCACATACATTTTAAAATCAGATCACTTCAAATTATTTCAGTTTAACCCCCCTGTGTAGACAAGTAGGGTGGACACTGACCATACCTGGAACACTGGACATTCCAGAACTTAAGGAACAGGATGAACCTGCCCTCACTGCTGTGACCCTGGCCTCGCTGTTATGACTTTGTCAGCACCATAGACTCATAGAGTCTATGAGTCTATGAGTCTATGGTGCTGGCAAAGTCATAACAGCGAGGCCAGGGTCACAGCAGTGAGGGCAGGTTCATACTGTGTATGGTCAGTGTCCACCCTACTTGTCTACACAGGGGGGTTAAACTGAAATAATTTGAAGTGATCTGATTTTAAAATGTATGTGCACACACACTGCAACCCTTCACAGCTGCAAATAGAGTTCTATCCATCTATTGTCTGTGTGCACACAATCCTGCTGCGCATCACTTTGACAGTTCTCCAACAGCTATCCCACACTGCTTTGCAGGCAACTATTACTGTTTACCTGTGTGCCTTCTGGTGTCTAGTTCCCCAGATGACCCAACCCGTTTAAAAGTTGGGATGGGACCAAATTTTGCCTATTTGCTCCTGAGTTTGAGTATATCACTATTGCTGCAATATTACCCCAGAAGTCCTATGACACCCCTTGAGCAGCCTCTGGAGGCTTTGATGAGACCTGGATCTCATCACCATCAGAGAAGGATTGTTGGTTCAGGAAGCTCTTGTAGCCAGTTACTGCCATAGGGATCTGGTGTGGGCATTGCTAAGCTGATGCCCCTGAGGGGCCATGACTGGGATGCTGACCAGTGCCTGATAAAGGAATTTACATCCCTGTTACACACAGTGACCAGCATGAGAGAGACTTTTATCTGCCCTGATAGACCCCCCACTCAGCGTTACTCACCAACAGGGCTGTATCTGTGCAGTGGGGGAGGAGGTAGCGGGGGAGTCAGTCTGGGGGCCATTAACTGTGTTATCTGACTCTGAGATGGGACCATCTCTGCATTTCCAGCCTTTGGGGGAGTCTCTGCCCATGGGGGGGAGTGAAACCACCACAGGGGGCAGCAGTGAGTGAGTTTAGCCCCCCTCCCTCACAGTAAGGTAATCATAGAATATTAGGGTTGGAAGGGACCTCAGGATGTCATCTAGTCCAACCCCCTGCTCAAAGCAGGACCAATTCCCAACTAAATCATCCCAGCCAGGGCTTTGTCAAGCCTGACCTTGAAAATCTCTAAGGAAGGAGATTCCACTACCTCTCTAGGTAACCCATTCCAGTGCTTTCATCACCCTCCTAGTGAAAAAGTTTTTTCCTAATATCCAACCTAAACCTCCTCCACTGCAACTTGAGACCATTACTTCTTGTATTGTCATCTGCTACTGTTGTATCCTTGGGGGCTGCAGGTTTAGGAAGAAATCACTTGAGACAAGAGAGTTGTAAGCCTTAAAAAGCAACCATTTATTTTCACATGCTGAACTAACCAAACCAGCCAAAACTGGCTGGGCTATCCCCTAATAATCTAACTCAGTTCCCATAGCAACAACAAGGTGCTATTACCACGACAACCAAATACACAACAGCTACCACCGAGAACAGTCTAGATCCATCCTCTTTAGAACCCCCTTTTCAGGTAGTTGAAAGCAGCTATCAAATCCCCCCTCATTCTTCTCTTCTGCAGACTAAATAATCCCAGTTCCCTCAGTCTCTCCTTGTAAGTCATGAGCTCCAGCCCCCTAATCATTTTTGTTGCCCTCTGCTGGACTCTTTCCAATTTTTCCACATCCTTCTTGTAGTGTGAGGCCCAAAACTGGACACAGTACTCCAGATGAGGCCTCGCCAATGCCAAATAGAGGGGAATGATCACGTCCCTCAATCTGCTGGGAATGCCCCTATTTATATAGCCCAAAATGCCATTAGTCTTCTTGGCAACAGGGCACACTGTTGACTCATATTCAGCTTCTTGTCCACTGTAACCCCTAGGTCCTTTTCTGCAGAACTGCTGCCTAGCCATTTGGTCCCTAGTCTGTAGCAGTGCATGGGATTCTTCCGTCCTAAGTGCAGGACTCTGCACTTGTCCTTGTTGAACCTCATCAGGTTTCTTTTGGCCCAATCCTCTAATTTGTCTAGGTTCCTCTGTATCCTATCCCTACCCTCTAGCGTATCTACCATTCCTCCCAGTTTAGTGTCATCTGAAAACTTTCTGAGGGTGCAGTCCACACCATCCTCCAGATCATTAATGAAGATATTGAACAAAAACGGCCCCCGGACCAACCCTTGGGGCACTCTGCTTGATACCGGCTGCCAACTAGACATGGAGCCATTGATCATTCCCATTGAGACCAATGATCTAGCCAGCTTTCTATCCACCTTATAGTCTATGTGGCTCTCCTACTCCTAAAAAGAAACAAATGACAAATGCTGTTATGTGGGTTATGTAACAGGCTGTGAATAGGTTTGCAGAGGAGTGTGAAATTTGGAAACAGGAGAAGGAAAGTTTCCAACAGCAGCTGGAGGAGCTAAAATTGCAAAATAAGGAGATGAAAAAAAGTTTGCAAACTGCTCTGATGCAAAATGTAACTAATGTCCAGCAGATGGCTGCTTTAACTGAAACTTGTCAGGAATTAAAATGCAATATGAATGCACAAATGCAGGAAAAACGAAAGTATAAATTGGAGGCTGTAGCAGGATGCTGGTGCAAAAAAACCTAATTAGCCCCTGCCTAATCAGCTCCAGTCCGGGAAACAGGTTGGGGCTGATGAAGAAGGCCTGATGTTGGCCTGAGAATTGGCAACACCTGCTGGCCTGACAAGCCAAGAGCTATAAACGCTGGGAGCGAGCCAGGAGGAGGGGGCAGCAAGGAAGAAGTCGGTCAGTGAGGGAACCAGAGGCCTTGTACCTGAAGGCTGACTCTGCCTGAAAAGGAGGTGACTGATCTTGTAAAGCTTGTATATAGATAGACACTGGTGGTGGGAAAATCTTAAGTAAATAAAGACAGGGTGTTGCACAACCCTGAAGCCTCTCTCAGCCTTATTGAGGGCAGCAAGGTGACTTTGTAACTTGTTCAGTTAAAACTGACACAGTGTAGAACTGATAAATGAAATTGTTTTTAATTGTTCACTTTATTAATGTAAGTTCTGTTCACCATTCACTACACTTGCCTGTATTGTAACTTCTGTTCACTGTTTGATTTTGTATTTCATATGACTTGGCATTGTGCCTCTCTCATACAACTTTGTATTAGAAAATTGGTAGAAAACTTTGTATCAAATGTTCTAGCCCCTAAGGATAGTATAGTTAAAGTGAAAGAAACATGTGCCTTTTTGCTAGAAGTAGAATAAGATCTTCCCCCCACTCTGTAATCAATTGCCCCATTGACTGAATGAGGTGTGAATGAGTGAGGCTTGGAAGACACCCACCTCCAGACAGCTACAACAGTTAAAGAGGGAATGGAAGCCAGAGCAAAAGACAATGCAACTTGTCAAGTGGGCCTAATGGAGGGGAGCAGACATATTGACGACCTCAGGGATTAGAAGCAAGCACCTTCTTTAGAAAACACCCTCTTTAAGCAGCATTGGGACAACACCCAGAGAAAAAGCAGCACAAAGACCAAGGGACACAGACCCAGATTTTGAATCTGGTCTGGATTTGCATAAGAGGGAAGCTGCTATAAATACAAGGTGTCTTGCAGAAGGACCCTGGGTCTCGTCTTGTCACCATCGGAGCATCAATCCGGATTGGCAGAAGCCAGGCTCCACCCCTCCTCCATCTAACTCACCTGACCAGTGCAGTTAAGGGGAGCAACTAGTTGGTAACAACAGCAAGAGGGAGTGGGTTTGTGTGTGTGTGTGTGAATGCATGACTGTAATATATCATATGCATATGATAGAGTATTAATTAATACCTGTATTACTAATAAATGTGGTGTTTGCCTTAATACCCCCTGAAAAGATCCCGTATAGTACTCTGAGTATAACAACAGCCCCTTTTCCTCAGGCCCCAGGAAAAGGGGTGGGTCGTGGTCCCTGTTACAGAGACAAAACAATATACAGGGGCTGTGTCAGTTTTAACTGAACAAGTTACAAAGTCACCTGGAAAAGAGAATCATAAGAAATGCACTGAAGTAATTAATAAGCTGGAGTCTGCTTTGGTGGCTAGAAAAACAATTTTTAGCTTGGCTTTTAATCATAATCTCTGAAATGATGAAGATTGGGAAAATGCTGTGAAAAAGTGTCAAAGGGAAAAAGTACAAGAGAAGGAGGAGGAATATGTAAAGCCAAGTGCCCCTCCAGATCCATATATATATATATATATATATATATATATATATATATATGAAAGAGGGAAAAAATGGAAAAAGGGTATGTGTCATGACGGTCTGGCAAAAAGTATGGGAGTGAAGCAGCAAGTCAGCCTACATACCAGAACATTGATATACCCGTAAGGAGTCCACGGGTGATTAAAGAACAAAGATATAGAGCTAAATACAATCCTGATGGTACAATGGTAAAGGATCAAGAAGGCAGCGAGGTGTTTAAACTCCTGCATGAAGAGGATGAGCCTCTTCAATCAGGGGGAAAAATAAAAAGACAGCCAGCATTGATGGTTCAAATACCTAAATCCCCTATTAAAAAAGACAACTTGCGGATGTTAGCAAAGCAATTAGGCCCCTTGACTCAAAAAATGTGTAACTTGGTTAATGGGATACACTGTTAGAGAACATCTGGATTCAGGAGACCTAAGGGAGCTGGTAACAACTTATGCTGGCCCCATGGAAGGGGTGGTGGTGTTAGCAGAGCTTGAGATGGAGTCAAATCGAGAGGACAGAGAGGCTGCGATACAGGCGATAGCTCGGTATTTCTTAACCCCTTCTGAGTTAAAGGCAGTTTTGCTGATGCCTCACGAGGAAGGAAAGTCAGTTATGGCTTATTGTGCTAGACTGTTGTTGGCAGGTTCTGTAGCTGATATAAAGGAAGGGCAGGTAACAAATTTGTTATATAATGGTAGGGTGACCAGATAGCATGAGTGAAAAATCAGAACGGGAGTGGGGGGGGAGGGGGGGTAATAGGAGCTTATATAAGAAAAAGAACCAAAACTCAGGACTGTCCCTATAAAATCGAGACATTAAGGTGTTTATAGAATCTCAAAAGGAGTTGGATCAGACTAAATTAATTAAGATGGCCCAAGAAGCAAAAAAGGTAGTAAGCAGAATAAGTGGCTCCTCCCAGAAGGCAGTCAGCGAGGTTTCTTACAACAACCGAGCAGGCTACAGGAGTCCTAATCATGCTAGTATGGGACGTGGAGCAGGATGACCCAACAGAGGGTCCAGTGGAGGATCAGTGTGAGCACAAATATGGGCTTTACTCCAGGAGAAAGGAGCGGATATGGTTCATTTAAATGGACAGCCTTTAGAGGTTTTGTAAAATGCTGTGAGTGATTTGGCAGGGAACAAGTCACAGCCTACGCCACAGCCTGGGACTAAGGCTGTTGAGATTGTGGGAACAGGTACAGGAGATCTGGTAGGCCCTTATGGCTTGTTGTCCCGGGAATTGGCTCAGATGGATATGGCAGCTTCCCGTCAGAGAACCCCTGCCCCCAAGATTGAATATTAGTGGCTAAATTGCAGCCACACGTAACTGCTAGACCTTATGTGGAAGCGGGGTAGGTGGGGGCAAAAGGAATCATACAATGGTTACTAGCATTAATTGATACAGGAACTGTCATGGTACAATTCCCCACTCTGAACCTTAGCATCCAAGAGATGGGGTACCAGCATGAATTCCACTAAGCTTAATTACCAGCTTAGAATCTGTAGCGCTGCCACCAACCAGGAATTACAGTCCCTGGTACACTCTGGTCCCCCCCAAAACCCTGCCCGGGGAACCCCAAGACCCAGACCATCTGGATCTTAACACAAGGAAAGTAAACCCTTTCCCCCACCGTTGCCTCTCCCAGGCTTCCCCTCCCTGGGTTACCCTGGAAGATCACTGTGATTTAAACTCCTTGAATCTTTAAACAGAGAGGAAAATTCACCTTCCCCCCTCCTTCTCTTTCCCCCTCTCAGACTCTTCCTGAGAGAGACAGTAATCCTGACACAGAGAGAATTAGCCTTTCTCTCCCCCTTCCCTCCTTTCTCCCCACCAATTCCCTGGTGAATCCAGACCCCGTCCCCTGGGGTCTCACACCAGAATAAAAAAAACAATCAGGTTCTTAAACAAGAAACTTTTAATTAAAGAGAGAAAAAAATTATCTTCGTAAATTTAAAATGGAATAGGTACAGGGTCTTTCAGCTATAGACACTGGGAATACCCTCCCAGCCCAAGTATACAAGTACGAATTAAAATCCTTTTAGCAAAAATACAAATTTGAACTCCTTCCAGCCAAATGCACAATTAAACTTCTTCCAGCCAAATGCACATTTGCAAATAAAGAAAACAAACATAAGCCTAACTCGCCATCTACCTAGTACTTACTATTTGGAATCTATAAGAACCTGTATCAGGGAGATTGGAGAGAAACCTGGTTGCACGTCTGGTCCCTCTGAGCCCCCAGAGTGAACAACAACCAAAAACTAACAGCACACACAGAAACTTCCCTCGCTCAAGATTTGAAAGTATCCTGTCCCCTGATTGGTTCTCCGGTCAGGTGACAGCCAGGCCTACTGAACTTGTTAACCCTTTATAGTCAAAGAGATATAAAGTACTTCTGTGCTATTAACTTTTCTTATCTGTTTCTGACAGGAATGGAGGCAACTCTGATTAAATTGGTGCTGGAGGACATGCAAAAAGGACAAATTATTTCTTTATTTGGCTTTCAGGGCAAAGGAGTAAAAGGAATTTTATTTAAAAAAATCTGTCATGGGTGATAGGACACAGTAAGTTTTGGACAGATACTGTGATCTGTAACAGTATGACTGAAAATGCTACCTTAGGTGCAGATGTGGCACAGCAGAAAAAATGATAATTGATCTGGCAGAAAGTCACCTGTGGAAAAGACAGACAGGGATTGTAAGTGAGCAGGTAATTCCAGGAAAATTAAGGAAAGAAGCTTGTAAAGCCATAGCAGCTGTGGTGCTACCACATAATAAATTGACACAGGAGTTCCCTATGGTGTGGGCCAAAAAAAAAAATCTGAATGTAGGGGCATACAAGCAGCAGTGAAAATAGTAGGAAAATTTGTAAAACCAGTTCCTCAATGTTCCTACCCTGCAGAAGCTGTGCCGCATAGAAAAAAATTGCTACAGGATTTAAAAAAACAAAAAGTGGTAGTGAAGAGCTGGAGTCCACACAATTCTCTGATCTGGCCTGGGCGGAAAGTGGACGGAAGGTGGTGTCTCACGAATAATTATTGGAAAATCAATGCGGCTACAGTCCCAATGGCACCAATAGTAGCTAATTTTCCAGCTATATTGGCTGGAATAGCTGCAGCTGCTAAATGGTTCTCTGTATTGGATATTGCTGTTTCTTTGCGATTCCATTAACCCCTGAGAGTCAGTCTCAATTTGCTTTTACATTTCAGAACAAACAGTTCACATTTCAGCGTGTCCCCGTGGGTTACCATGATGCTCCAGCTATAGCACATGCACATGTGGCAAGGATGTGGGATCAACTCCCTGATTTGAATAAACCGTGGGTTACTTCTTATGTGAATAACATAGTAATAACAGCTGTTTCCCAGGAGGAGTGTAAAGATTGAACTAAGCTGGTTTTGGGAATAGTGAAAAAACAGGCTTCAAATTATCATGGGACAAGGCACAGCTGGTACAGCAAAAAGTTAAATACTTAGGTACTATCTTGGGACAGGAGGGTTGTACTATCAGTAAACTAAAAGTGAAAATCTTAAGCACCCTCCCTAAGCCAGTGGATGTGGATTCAGTTAGGGTATTGTTAGGAGCTATGGAATTTGTTCAGGATTTTATACCAAATTTTGCTCAAATTTGTAGACCCCGATGGTCCCTAATAAAAAAAACTGACAATGGCACTGGGGCCCAGACCATGCTGAAGCATTCAGAACGTTAAAAGAAGCGGTTATGACTGCACCAGTATTAGCATATCCAGATCCAACTAAATCTTTTTACTTAATGGTATTGCACTTCTTGGGAGCTATAGGAGCCCTACTACTGCAGGAAACATGTGAAAAGCAATGCCCTGTTGCTTATGGAAGCCGCCAAATTAACCCCCCATGAGTCCACATTTTCTCCAGGTGAACTGGAATGCTTGGCTATTATATGGGCCTCTTGGAAGTGGGAATACATAACAGGACAAGCTCCTACTATTGTAACCACAGCTTCTCCCTGTGAAGCTGATTCTGCAAGAAAAGACTTCGAATATTAAAGTAAGTGATCATTGTTTAGCTAAGTGGGCCCTGATTCTACAGAACCACAGGCTAGTGGTAAATAAAGGAATCCCCACTACTTCCACATGCTCTAATAATAGAAGGGAAACAGCATGAATGTCCTGTACCTATACAGACACAGTACAAGTGGCCTGTGCAAGAAACTGGGGATCTACTACAGGCAATACAGGATCACAAGTGGGTTTGGTTTACAAATGGATCTAGTTATTACAAGGAAAGTCAACTTGTTTGTGCAGCAGCAGCTGTTTGTTTCCAGAACAAGAACTGGTGATTCCATGTGAAAAAAAGTCAGCCCAGGGAGGTAAAGTGGCAGCAGTCAAGCTAGCATCCGAAGCAACTCCAATGGACTGTGCAAGGACTAAGTATATGGGCACCCATATGGGAACAGCAGGAAGGCAAAGAAGTTGCGTACTGGGATTACTGGAGAACTATGATTGATATTATTCGGAAAAGGGCTGGTTCCACAGAAATCAAGCATGTTAAGGCTCATGCTGAACGATATACTCTGGAAGGATACTACAATGTGAAATGGATGAAATGGCTAAGGAAGCAGCAGCTACAACATCTCCTGTGGTTCACAGTAACATCAAAGTGGTAACTCAATGTCAAATGAAAAAATAAGCAAATCCAGGAAAACTGCAAACAAACACTGATACAGCTGATCAAAAACTTCTGAAACAACACAAAGCATTCAGACAGTGTGAAGACCAGAAATGAAAACAAGTGGGACAAAGAATAACAGAAGTAGAAGGAAAATGAAAAATAACAAAAAACCAAAATGTAATAATAACAAAGCACGGGGATAAAAAACTGGGTACCTCCAGAAAAACGTAAAAAATACTAATCTGATTTGTACACGAACAAGGACATTTTGGAGCTAAAAAAACATTAGCACAAGTTAAAAAAGTAATGTGGTGGCCAGAAATGAACATGCATATTAACACATTTTGTCAATAATGCTTGGTGTGTGCCCGAGTTATCCCAAAAAGGGGGCGGGGGCAGACAGGGAGGAGGAACACCAACCTAACACGTGGCAAAAATTGCAAATGGATTACATTGGACCTTTTAAAAAAACTCTGACAAAAAAACCCTTTTGCTTGGCGGTCCTAGATAATTTTTCAGGCTGGGTAAAAGTAATCCCCACAAGTAATACAGCTCAAAGTACAGCTCAGGCTTTATGGACCCAAATACTAAGCAGATGGGGTATGCCCTTAATGATAAACAGTAATCAAGGACCTCACTTCATGGAAGCAGTGGTAAAAGCATTATTAATAATAATGAAAATCAAACAAAACTGGCATATAGTCCACCTACCACCCACTGAGTGCAGGAAAAGTAAAAAACAACAACAAAAAACCAGCCATGACCAAGCAAATTCAAACACAGGGCTGAAACTGGAAAACTGCTTTACCTGCAATCTTGCTGACCATAAAAGCCTTGGAACAAGCTGAAAGTAAGTACTCACCTTTTAAGTTAATGACAGGTCGAGCTATGAGAACTCCTAAATTCCTAGTCCCATCTGAAAAACAGTTACCTGAATGGGTGCAGAAGGAAATTTGAATAGCAGATTTAGTGCAAACAATTTAAAAAATGTGGGCACAAAAGAATCAGCGAAGACAAAGGGAAGAATAAAAAGAACCATCTGGGTATTAATGGAAAATGGTCAAAAATTGGTAAGTAAAAAAAAACTAAACCCCACGTGAAACGGACCATTCCCTGTAAAAGATGTGGCCAGTCCTATAATGATTCTGGTGGCCACTCCAAATGGGAATGTATGAAAACATTCTGATCAAGTCAAACTGTATCCATCAAAAAAGTTAGTATAATTGTTCATAAATATATAAGATACATATAAAATAGTATATAGTCATGTAAAATGTACTAACCTATAAGGACTGGTTAGAGGCCTGTGTTTTGTTTATTTGTTTTCACAAACTAATCCATGGAAGCAAAAATATACCAGAGAACCTGTTTCCTTTTGGTCATCTATGGGCTCGTCTGCAATGTGGCTACTGAATCACCATCTATCTGTCCCATAGAAGAGGCAACCAGAGATTGTAAAATCAAGCAATTCCAACAGCAGTGGAGGTTTATACCAAAGATAACAGATTTTCTCCTCCAAATTGGGGGTACTAATCTCAAATGGGTAAAGGCGTAAGAAATGGGACTGAGTGTTATAGTCACCCTTCGTGAAAAGGTAATTAAAGCAAACAAAAAATGTGTGACATGGAACTGGAATGTCACAAAACTATGAAGTAAAGATCCTGTATGGTGAACCTACCCCCAACCACGAAGAAGTTCTTGTAAAAATGGTCTTCAACTTAATTGAAAATGCGTGAAAAAATGTGAAGCAGTATTTGTAAAACCAGGGAAGTATCTGTACAAAAGAATAAAATGGGGATTCCAGTATGAGCGTCCATTCCCCTTACTTCCATCTTTTATAGAACGCAGACCTATAACTATAACAGCACCTCCGACCAACTGAAAAAGCAGGAGCAAAAATTCAAAAACGGTCCCTAACTGCTGAAAATAATATACATTTAGGCACAGTTCCAACTGGCATGAACCTTACTATAAATAACAGTTCAAAGCCGTCCTCTGTAGCTTTGTCCAAAGGTTATGTTTCAACATCGCTTATCTCCCCAGAATTAAAAAAAAGGAAGCCAGAAAAAAATTCGAACACAAAACCCTTTATCCAAGCAGCCAGTTCCTCAGTTCAAATACTGAAAAAAGTGGTCAAACCTGATAAAGGCTGTGACGAGGGGAAAAAAACTAAATGGGGAAAATGGAAAAGTTTGGCACAAAATCTGTTCATCCCTTTGGGGCCAAAAAAACCTCTCAAGGAATATGCACCTTTCATGTAACAAACAGAGCAGGTGTTTATCAGGAAACATGTGGAGCCTCTCTAACCTAAGGGCAAAAATAAAAAAAACTTTAAAGCAACTAATGCAGTCAGCACACACTGACAAACAGGGGAAACAATGAATCAAAAGCTGGGATATTCTGTAATGAAATTAAGTAAATTGTTGGGGGAAAAAAGTGTTTCAAATGTTGTTAAACAAATAAGGAATATTCGCTCAGGAATATCCTGGAAAAAAGTTTGGATAAAAGACCAGGAAATCTTAAAAGAACAATAAAAAACATCTTAAAACAGAGCCAAAAAGAAACTTGGCCCCAGATTCTTAACTGGGCATTGAGTTACTACTCTTATATGAATCAATCATTCCAAGATACCTGAAAGGTGCAAGTGCAAACATGTACCATATGCCAGTGCCCTCATTCTTTCCAGTATAGCCAGTGGAAAGGCACAAGAAGTGTGTCCGGTAATATATGCCAGCAGCTGAAAAAATAAAACAAAATACTATAAAATAGACCAGAAGAAAATGAATTAGGGTAAATACCTAAACTAAAAGAAAAGCAAGTACTGGAAGCCCCATGGAAATGGGGTCCCTTGAGTTAAAAAATTGAAATTTAAAATAAAAGAAGGTAATATCACCCTAAACTTACAGTAAAAAAATGGTTGGTGGAAATTATATAAAATAAACCAAAATATATGTGGCATAAAAAAAGGGCAATGTAACAATAAACAACCACATCTGGTTCATGGACCAAGAAATGTGGTTTACTCATGAAAATATAACTCATTTCCAGCCCAAATAATAGCATTGGCACCCCCAAATCATAGAATATCAGGGTTGGAAGGGACCTCAGGAGGTCATCTAATCCAACTCCGTCCTCAAAGCAGGACCAATCCCCAGATTTTAACCCTAGCTCCCTAAATGGCCCTCTCAAGGATTGAACTTAGAACTCTGGGTTTGGCAGGACCATGCTCAAACCACTGAGCTATCTGTATGACTCACCCTAAATTAACATTGCCAAATTTAAAAAAAGAATCAAGTAAAATATTACAGACTGGAATATAAAAATACAAACTAATCAAGGTACACTGGGCCAAATAGAATGGTCAACTATACTATCTGTAAAAGGTCTGCTTGCTCAAAAGTATAACATTGTTTAAAAAACTGTAGAAAAAATAAAATCTCAAATGTGTGCTTGGTACAATATCATATGTCAAGTAACATAAAATAAAGTTAATTGGGAGTTATTTTGTATTTCTGAAATTTCTGTATTATTCCTTGTATGTTTCTGTTGTAAATATCAGATCTGTAAGCAATATAAAACTAACAAGCTTTGCAAAAAAATTATAAAATTAAGTTGTTAAATTATGCAACTAATAATCATAAAATAATGCTTTCAAGTTTTATAAAAAAAAAAAAACCGCACACATAATCTAATAGTTAGCGTACAAATTATGGGTATGGTGTGGCCATACTGAATGAATTGTGTGAGCATATCTTGACATGACTTAAACATGGCTGAAGGGCTGCAGAGGATCCTGGGAGCAGAGTCCCTTTAAGCAGAAGCAGATTTGATAAAGAACTGGCAAAGTCTGTGTGTACGATCGATATTGAACCTATTGGTCGGCAAATATGGGCCCGTGCAAAATAAATATCACATGTATAAAGTTCCAGCATGGAGCACAGGTCGACCTGGTTGTAGTGACCTCGCAGCAAGGACACCACGCAGAGAGCCAGAGTGAATGATTGATGAGTGAGTAAACATGGAGCGGTGTGGAGTGATTTTCATTTGGCACCTCCCCAGCCCCTTCTAAAATACTAATTAAATCAAATTCATAACCACACGCCCACTGGGCATGCTTTTGAGACACGTGACTCCTTTGAGGAAAAAGAGTATGAGAATCAAGCAAAGTAAATTACTGTTGGTTGAGATTCCTTAACTGATGCTTGTAGAAGCAACGCTGCCAGACAGAGTAGCCAAAACTCTGCTCTGAGGGCTTGAGTAGGACCATGAACCAGAGGTGTCTCAAGACAGCCAAGGCCTTGCCTTAGAGGGAGTCTGAGACAGACCAGAGGGCTGAGAAGAACAGACCCGGAGAGAAGAAGCCGTCCATAAAATTGGTAACCACCTTCTCTGTTTGCCAAGCAGGAACTGCGTGAGGCTAGCGCAGGGTTTGTTTGTGTGTGTTTGTAAAAAAGAGACTAGTTAAGAGGAATCTATAGCTCTTAATGGGTTGCTCTTAATGTCTAACATAGAAGTTATGTGCTTAATGTTACCCTTCACCGCTTGTGTAATTCCTTCTCAAGAAACTGCTGTGCATGGAAAATAATTGCTGTGGATCTTTTTCACTGGTATGACAGTAACCTGTTCCACCAGGAGCCAGTAAAGATCCAAGTCAGAGGTAGTAGCGTCCTTGTTGTCAACATTGAGCACCCCCTGCCACTTCCCCAGCAGCACTTAGTCACAGCAACAGCCCTGGACACCAACAGGATGATTCAAATGGGAGGGTTTGCAGGATCAGGCCCTCATTGGCTCTCTCATATATTATTGCTCCACATTTCATACAGCAGGAGGTGGGATTCAGGAAGGGGGTCTGAGCAAGGGAGGGGAGACTCTATCACTGGAGCCCAGGTGGGGAAGGGGCTGAGATCCAAGCAGCTGAAGCTGGTCAGCGTGTCATGTACTGCTCCGCATTGGAATTTGCTACCAGTAGCAGAAACCTGCATTTACTTGGCACCTCCATTTGTGCAGTAGCAGCCCCTAAGTGCCTGTGTATCTGCCTCTAGACATGTGCACTGCTGCCCCCCGCTAGGCACCCCCACACCTGTCTCCTGCCCAATCCCTAGCATGACCCTGAATCTAAGTGCTCCTCCGTTTATCTTGTCTTCAGGGCCCAACTCAGCAGGTCTGCTCAGAGGCGGACCAGTAGATCAGGTCCCGTTCAAAATCTAGCCAGAGGAGGAGGTGCCAGCCCAGCGATTAAAACACTCACTTGCAATATGAAGAAAGACCCAGGTTCATGTCCCCTCTGTCTGAGGGAGAGAAAAGACTTGAACTGGGGTCTCCCCCACCTCTTAGGAGAGATCTCTAATAATTTGTTCCAGCATCTTTCCAGATACTGAAGTTAGGCTGACTGATCTATAATTCCCTGGGTCCTCTTTGTTCCCCTTTTTAAAGATAGATTCAATGTTTATCCTTCTCCAGTCCTGGGGGCCTCATTCCTCCTCCATGAGTTCTCAGAGATAATCATTAACAGTTCTGAGATTGCTTCAGCCAGTTCCTTCAGTGCCCTCAGGTGAATTTCATCAGGCTCCACCAACTTGAATACATCTAACTTATCTAAGTTTTCTTTAACCTGTTCTTCCTTATTTTGGCTGGTGCTCCTTCCCCCTTGTTGTTAATAATTGTGTTGAATATCTGGTCACAACAAATCTTTTCAGTGAAGCTTGAAGCAAAATAGGCATTAAACACCTCAGTGTCAGTGACTGGGACATGGGCAATCATGCCTAGTGGTTAGAGCAGGAGTCAGTACCCAGGAGTCAGAGACTTGGTGCCAGAGCCAGCGGTCAGAGCTAATGTCAGAGATCAGGCACCTGAGTCAAGGGTTCAGAAGTGGGTTCGCTAGAATGAGGCAAAATGGGCAGGGTTAGGACAAGCAGATGCAGGCACTACTGCAGCCATAGGTGATGCTTTGAGCAGCCACTAAACTGCTGTTGGGCTTAAGAGCTGCTCTGCTGACTCTTCCAACCAATCAGGTGCTGTAGCCAATCAAGCAGTCTAGTATAGGCCAGTTGTGTTCATTAGGTTGCCCAGAAACTGACTGCTGCAGGCCCAATTCCTGACACAGCTTTCTTGAGATTGTCAGTTATTAGCTTTCCTTCTTTGCTAAGTAGAGGACTTACACTTTCCTTCACCTCTTTTCTTGCTCTGAGTCTTAACTTATTTATAGAACTTCTTCTTATTGCCTTTTTCTGTCCCTCACTAGGTGTAGCTAAATTTCTGACTTAACCTTTTTCATTTTGACCCTGTGTGCTTGTGCTGGTCTCCTGTGCACATTCTTAGCAATGTGTCCATGTTTCCACTTTTCTAGGATTCCCTTTTGATTTTCAGGTCATTAAAAAGCTCCCGATGGAGCCACATTGGCCTCTTACTGCTCTTCCGATCTTTCCTTTGCATCAGGATAGCTTGCTGTTGTGCCTTTATTAGTGTCTCTTTGACAAACTGCCAGCTCCCCTGAACTCCCTTTTCCTGTAGATTTTCTTCCCGTGGGACCTTAGCTGCTAGTTCTCTGCTTTTGTTGAAGTCTGCTTTCAAAGTCCATTTTCCTTATTCTGCTACTCTCACTCCTTCCTTTCCTTAGAATCACGAAATCTATCTTTTCATGATCACTTTCACTCAAATTGCCTTCAACCTTCATCAGATTAACAACCAATTCCTTTGACCGTATTAGTCAGAATCATGTCTAAAATGGCTACTCCCCCGGTTACTTCTTCCACCTTCTGAAACAAAAGGTTGTCCCTAATACATTCCAAAAACTCATTGGAACCTTTTGTATTTTGCCATATTGCTTTTCCAACAGATGTCTGGGTAGCTAAAGTCTCCCATTACTATCAGGTCTTGTATTTTGGATATTTCTGTTACTTGTTCTAGAAATGTCACACCTACCCCCTCCTCCTGATTTGGCAGTTTACAGTGGACCTCTATCATGACATAGCCTCTGTTTTTCCCCCTTTTATCTTAATCCATTGTAAGTGCCAAGGACATAGGCAGTTTTGCCTAGCGGTCAGAGCTGGGCTGAGGTCTGCACACCAGGGAAGGGAGTTAGGGAAATTACAATGCCAGGCTCTGTAAACAAGGGTGAGGGTCAGAGTCAGGCCAAGTCAGAGAACAGAGACAGTACCAGGCTAGGATCATGAGTAAGGGTCAAAGTCAAGCTGGAATCACTGATCCAGAGGTGCAGCATAGTAGTAGCCAGCCAAGATCTATGTGATTGCCCAGATAACTTCCTGGGGCAACCCCTGGGTTAAGTAGAGGCACTTGGCCAATCAGAGGGCTGTAGGCTACTGTCACTCTGGGTCTCATGGGTGGTATTCCTGTGATGCCTATTCTCCATAGTGCTCCCTGAAGGTACCTCTGCAGGGCCTTCCAGTGGCATTGTGGGACTAGTAGCTGCCCAAGGCTCAACAGACCCACATTCTAGTCCCTAGGTCCTTACACCCAGAGACTTTCAGCTGGTGTGCCTCTCCCCTCCTTCTAGACCTCAGAACAAGTGAATATATTCTCAATGTATAGCATAACACCTCATCTCTTTTTTCTCTGCCTAGCCTTCATGAACAAGCTATATCCCTCTATACCAATATTCCAGTCATGAGATTTATCCCACCAAGTCTCTGTGATGACAATTAAGTCATAATTTAGCTCATGTACACCTCTACTCCAATAGAGCGTGACCCGATATAACATGAATTCAGATATAGCGCAGTAAAGCAGTGGGGAGCCCCGGGCCCTTTAAAGCGCCACCCAAGCCCCGCTGCTTTACCAGGTTATATCCAAATTCGTGTGGCACCCAGGGCCCTTCAAATCCCCGCCTGAGCCCCACTGCCAGACTGAACCCGACATAACATGGTCTCACCTATAAGGCGGTGAGATTTTTTGGCTCCCAAGGACCGCGTTATATTGGGGTAGAGGTATACTAATACTTTCAGTTCATTCCCTATACTTCTTGCATTTGTGTATAGATGTCTAAGACACTGGGGTAATTCTCCCATGTTACCCTTTCTGCTGCTCTTATGACCTTCTTATAATTTTCCATTTCCTGACCTGTGCTCTGATACCTGAACTCTACACAGTATTCTAGTATTAGTCTCACCAGTGCCATATGCAGAGGTACACTCAGCTCCCTACTTCTACTCTCTACAACCCTCTTTATACATCCAAGAATTGCATTAGCCCTTTTTAGTCCAGCATCGCACTTGTGCACTTGGACCCCTAAATCCTTTCCAGAGACACGGCTTTTGAGGATACAGTCCCCCATTCTGTAGATAGGGTCTACATTTTTTAGGAGAAATTTTCAAAAGTGTTTAGGCATCTCAAGATGCAAATAGGTGCCTGTAGGATTTCCAAAATACCTAAGTAGGCTAGACAAACACCTGTCAAGGGTGGTCTCTACTGAATCTGCCACAGCACAGGGAGATGAACTTGATGGCCTCTTGTTCCCTTCCAGCCGTTCATGTCTATGATTTCTATGAGGTCATGTGATAAAGAATAAACTTGTGCTAGAGGAAAAATAAATACAACAAATTACGAAATATCAATTGTAAATTACAAAATCCTGGTAAGAACAAAGGAAATGTTCTGCTATGAACACTGTAAGTGATTGCTTAAATACTAGCATCAATTACTATTTTCTGTGATTATTTATTATTAGAACCTTACACTAAACAGCAGAGCATTACAATCTGCACAATGTTAACCAAGGCTTGCTACTGAAAACAGGAGTAACCAAAACACTGCTTTTAAAAAGGAATTAAAAATACAGAATTAAACTGCAGTGAAATTGCATTTACGGTGGTTTATAGGAAACAGAGTAACTTTCAGGCATTGGAACAGTAGATAAGACCCCCATAAAGTGGCAATGAATTATTTTATGTAACACACAGTCATGTGCTTTAACACCACAGCCCTGGCGAGGGGTTGCTGAGATGGGCCCGTGTAACGACACTTTGAACAACCCTCCCGTTGATCCTTTTAAACCCCCGCAAAGAGGAGGCAGCAAATCGTAAGTAGAAGTGAGGGCAGAGAGAGGGCAGCGGCGACAGCAAAGGTTACTGGGCATGCTCAGTTCGTGTGCGCATGCTCAGTGTAGCCAAAGCAGGGAATCGGGCGCAGGTGGTCTTTCTGTCGTTACACCTGTAAGGAACACAAACCTCTCTGCCACCCATGTGCTATTTTGGCAACCACTGCACAGGGCTCACCCCATTGTGGTAACTTTTCTCCCCTCTGCCCCTCGCTATCCTCTTCCCCTGTCTGGCAGCAAATCTCCCCCAGCCTACCCTCCGTTCCTGTGCCCTCTCCCTCATTCTGTTTACCTGCCCCCCACCCCATTCCCCTGCCTCCACCAGCTGTTCCACCCTCATCTGGACACGATCCGGCCCCCGCCCCATAAACAGGGGGCCCCTCTGCAGCCCTTCAGCTGGAGGAGGAGGGAGGAGATTCTGATGGCAAGTGGGGGCAGCGGCTTCAGCAGATGTTCCCGAGCATGTTCTGATCGCTCCAGCCTGCTCAGTGACAGCTCAGCAATGTGGGGAAATTCCTCTTCTCCACCCCTTCCCTCTCAGAGGCTGAGCTTCCTGGGTTACAGGCTGCTGCTGCTGCCGCCTCCAATGTGATCTGGGAGCCTGGGGTGAGCAGCTGCTGCTCCCCAGTGGGGTCTGTCCAAGGCCCCTCTGTGCCCCCCAGCCAAAGTGAGGACTTTCTCCGGTGCCTGGAACCAGCCCCTTGGGGCAGCCCCGGGCTCTGCTGACACCAGCCCCTGAGCCGGAGCCTGCAGGTGAGGGGCGAGACCCGAGGGAAGGGCTGGGGCCGGGCAGGAAAGTGACTCTGCACCACCGGCCCCTCCTCGCCCCAGCTCTGCTACTGGGGGGATCTGCGGGTCCCAGTCTGTCCTCCCTGAACTCCCCCGCCCACGCCGACCCGCCCCTCTCCCGGCTCTCGTTAGCACTTGCAGGAGCCGAGCCAGCCGGGAGAGTGAACGTTCCCAGCACAGCGACCAAGTCTCCTGGGCAGAGGGGGAAGGAGATGGGGGAAAACAGGCTGGCAGGGGCAGCAGGAGCGATCAGTGGGGAGGGAGGTCCCGGCTCCCAGCCCTTCCCTGCAGCACCCCAGGGCACATTGACTTTCCTGGGGAGAAGGAGAGGAGCAGGGAGAGGAAAAGCCAGTTCCTGCCTCTGCCTGGTCCCTGCCCTGCTGGGGGAATGTGCTGCCCTTGGGGATAGTGGGTGGATCCCCAAAACTGGTTCCTTTGATTCTGCTCTTTTCTCAAGCCAGGTCCACACTAGGAAATTAGGTCAGTAGAACTACCTCTCTCAAGGGTATGAAAAATCCACACCCCAAGAAAAGTAACACAGTTAAACCATCTAATCCCCAGTGTAGACCAGGGGAGGCCAACCTGTGGCTCCGGAGCCACACGCGGCTCTTTGGAAGTTCATATGTGGCTCCTTGTACAGGCACCGACTCCGGGGCTGGAGCTACAGGCACCAACTTTCCAATGTGCAGGGGCAGGGGTGCTCATTGCTCAACCCCTGGCTCTGCCACAGGCCCTGCTCCCACTCCACCCCTTCTCTGCCCCCTCCCCTGAGTCTGCCATGCCCTTGCTCTTCCCCCTTTCCCACAGAGCCTCCTGCATGCCACAAAACAGCTGATCAGGAGGGAGCAGGAGGCTCTGATCAGTGGGGCTGCTGGTGGATGGGAGACATTGGGAGATGGGAAGGGGGAGCTTATGTGGGGCTGCTGACATATTACTGTGGCTCTCTGGCAATGTGCACTGGTAAATTCTGGCTTCGTCTCAGGCTTAGGTTGGCCACCACTTGTGTACACAGTGCTAGATTGGCAGGAGAATTCTCCCGTGGACATAGCTACTGCCTTGTGGGAGGTGGAGTATCTACCTCGACAGGAGAAGCCTTCCTGTTGGCGTAGGTAGCGTCTTTACTGAAGATGCAGCTGTGCTGCTGCAGTATTGTAAGTGTTGACCTACCCTAAGATTTGGTTCTGAGACTTTTAAAAACGTCTCCATGGGTTTAAGCCTGGTGGGAGGGGCTGGGACTGCGCTGCAATAAAGTGACCAAGTGTTTTTCTAGCCTGGCAGAATCTAGAATCTGGCTTCAGGTAAAGAGCTGGGGTGTAAAATGGATGAAAACATTTTCTGATGGCTGCCCAATGGCCCTTCTTGCCTTGACAGGCTGCAGAATGACATCCACATCTTGCTCCAGATCCTGCCATCCTCCCAGGGGACAGGGAAGAGACATGGCTGCTGCAGAGGTGCTGGCTCAGGTAAGTGATTGGCAGGGAGCCGCTGGGGAGGGTGAGGTTGGTCTGGACATGGAGGAGGGACAGGAAATGCAGGAGGAAAGTTCAATGGGGAATGAAAAACCTCTGTTATGTCCTTTGCTCTTTACACAACAAACACAATAGAGAGAAGCCACGGGGGCATTCTAGGTCACAGATAACCATGTTTAGTAACTAGACACAGACATGCAAGGCCTAGCTGTGTATTTACACTACTGCTTAAATTAGTCCTTGGCCGCTTCTAAACCACAGAACATAGTGAGCCACCAGACAGATCACGAAATGCCTAAAGGGATGTAATGGGGTTTTATGGATTGCTTGGTCTTTAAGGACAGCTAATCGTCAACAGGAGCCCTTACTGGGTGTTCCTCTGCTTTGGCCACAGTGGGTTTCCACAGCCTGGGTTCTCAGTTGCTAGCTGGTAGTGCCCCCACCTGACTGTTTAAGGGAGGCAGGAACCCTACCCCACCTCTCTGTGTAGTTTTAGTTATCCCTGACCCAGTCCTTACCCCCAGGACTAGCCTGATGCCTCCATACATACGTTCCATAAATGGATGAACCAACAGTTAATGTACATATTATTTACAAGGGGAAATATACAGGAAGCCTATAAAGGGAAGGGAAAGATGGACTTGGAGTGGATACTTCAGTAACACCATACAAATCGCAAGTAACACAACCCCTAGAGTGGATTGCCTTGGATTGACGAGTCCAGTTTATTCTATAGCAGTGGGCTCCGTAAGGTGGAGGACCCTATCTACCTTGATGAGATGTTGCAGGCCTGAAGCTGCAGGAGGGTGATGAGGTGATGAGAGTGCTGATTTGCCCAGGGGTCTAACCTCTCTGCAGCAGCAATAGGCATTACTCACAGTGGAAAATGTCGCCACAGTGTACGGAGGCTCCTTCGCGTTTCCCAGGCCAGTTGCTGTCTGCTCGAGTTCGGCAAAGCCCTTTGAGAGCAAAAGCGGCAACACATCAGGCAGGGGAAGACAGTCAGGGGATGACTCGAGCTCCCCTGGGGCAGGGGGAGACAGTCAGGGCATCGCCCACGCTCCCCTCAGGAGGGCAGGATAAGACAGTCGGGGCATCACCTGCGCTTCCGTCAGGTGGGGGGAGACAGTCAGTGCATTGCCCGTATTCCCCTCAGGCAGGCGGGATAGAACAGTCAGCGCATTGCCCGCGTTCCCCTCACGCAGGGGATGCCAGTTGGGGGATCGCCCGTGTTCCCATCAAGCAGGGGGGAGACAGTCGAGGATTGCCTCCATTTCCCTCAGGAAATGGGAGACAGTCTATCCTCCTCTTAGCCCCCCTCCGACTGGCTTACCCAGCCTTCCTTCCTCTAGGGTTCACCCAGTCATAATGCTCAACACCCTTGATGAGGTTAGCACACTCCAGTCCTCCCCATTTCTCATTACCCAGCAACATGCTTGGCTTCTGTTTTCAACAGACCCATTACCCACATGACAAGGATATTACCCAATTCCTGCATGCTACGGACTCCTCCCTCTTTAATGTAAAAGAGTATTTAGGGTGTGGGAAGACAATCTCACCAATACATTATAGTCAAATTGACTATGGTTAAGAATCCAGCATGCTACAAATTCAATCTGAGTTGTTTTGCAACTTCTGTCAGAAGACCATTGCAATGGTATCACAACAGCATCTGAGGCAGAATCTGTACTTTCTGGCCTAGCTGTGTCAGCCACATCTTCCCACTATGTGATGCTAGGGTCAGTTGTAATGGAAACAAGGATGCAAGTCTCAGTGGTGCTGACACAAGTCAGTGTCTGTGGCTGTACTGTAGGATAGGTGTTTTCAATAGGCATCTCTGGGGTAGGACATCCTGCTGAACCTGTTCTTAAAAGCTGGTTTAGGCAGGTATTCAGTGAAAGACATCAGCTTTCTTGTGCATAAGTTCAGCTAATCTGTTTTGTATCAGAATCAATAACAATAGAAATGAAGGGCTTTTACGCTCAGCCAGTCCAGTTGAATCCATGTCATTCTCTATTAGTGGATCCTTTTACTCCACAACCTACAGGTTCAGCATATGCACTTTATTTATGTTACCTTCACTTTAATAAGACCTCAGGAAGAGGGGATTTTCATTGTACGTTTTTAGTAGCACTGAGGTTTTCCACAACTTCACCTCTGCAAGTAGCCTTTGATAATCCTTTAAGACATCCTGTATTAAGCTTCATTTCAAGTCTAACTTCATCTACATTGTAAAGAATTACAAACAACATTTTGTTTTCTTCTAAATGTAACAGTTCTGGAGATGCTATAACTGTCCCAGGGCTTGTCATGACTACAAAGTTAACTCTAGTTATAGCTCGAGTGCTGCCCCTAACTTGAGTCACATCCACACAAAACTTAACTTCAGAGCAACTCAGCTGCCTGCAGAATGAAGAATCATGGGATTCACATATGAGTGAGAGCAGCACCGGTGTGGACAGTGGACACAGTAACTCAGGTGTTGTTTTGCTGTGTGGCCTCTCTCACTCAAGCTTGGCTAGTTTATGAGAAGTAGCTCATAAACTGGAGTTAACTCTGCAGTGAAGACATAGTCTCACTGGGCTCCATGTTGTCTCTCAATATCGGTGGGACAGTCCTCTACTGAGCTATTGTACAAGCCCGTTTTCCCCAAATACCAGGCACTTTTAACCCTTCCCTCTTCCACCTTGATTTAATAAACAGTCCAACTGGCTGCAGGTAGCAATTTTTTTGTAGATTCACTTTCACTGGGCCTCTGCAGTCACTGGCTATTCCATTGTATTCCTGGATTTGGACCATGTCCTCGGTTGCAAATTGTTGTGTGTTTTTACTGTGTAATGTGCCAAAGAACTCAATGAAACCACACAGGCATAGCTGGGTTCCAAATAATCACATTTAGTAAATTTTCACAGACACCCAAGGCCTAGCTACATACCCGCTGCTGCTCTGGCGGCTTCTAAAACCTAGAATACTGTGAGCTCCACTAAAGAGCTCATAAACCATTTAAAGAAATACTAACTTAAACTTATACACTACATCTTCTTTAAGGTAGGACCTGAATTTCAGAGACAGGATGGAAGTACTCCTGTGTGAGGAAACAACCCCCTGATACCAAAGCTTTGTTGCCATCCTACAGCACTCAGAAGCCAAGAGTAACTCTGGAGGGGGGGTTACAAACTGTAGGGAAATGGTGGTTATTTTGAATAAGGACAGTTTGACTCTACCCCCTTGAAAGTAATGGAAGGTGGTGGCCATGTAGAACAAGGGCGAATGCGTGAGTTCCGTGCCAGGAATCATGGTCATGATAAAATCAGCTGAGTTGTGTTTTTTAATGACAGCTTTGAGAAATTTTCCCTTCCCCAGGAAAATTTCCTACTCTCTGTGGGGTGTGACTGAGCAGGTGGCATTGTGGCTGGGGCAGCAGGTTCTGAGAGGGGGATTCTGGCTGTTTCAGGAGCTGGTGACCTTCGAAGAGGTGGCTGTGTATTTTACTGAAGAGCAATGGGCTCTGCTGGACCCCAGTCAGAAAGCCCTCTACAGGGATGTCATGCAGCAGAACTATGAGAATGTGACCTTGCTGGGTAAGGATTCCTTGTCCCCTCGGGTATTAGAAGGAGTGAGGGGGTCTCTGAAGCATCTGGGTTGACTTCTGCTCAGGGTTCTTCTCTGGCCCCTTAGATTTCAGGAAGATCAGCCCCAGAAACCATGTGAGAGAGACTGTTCCCTCCTGATACCCCTCCCAGGGGAGAGGAGATTCAGAAACATAGTGGAGAGGCTCATCCCCAGAACTTCCAAGGGAGAGGATGGGCTGTATGTAGCACTCTGTGTTTTTAAACACGTACTCTCACACATAGATATGTCTCTCTCCATCCTTTCCCATAACTATCTCCATGGCTGTAAAGGCCTGTGGTCTTAGCAAGGTTAGGAAGGAGTAAGAGGTTGCACAAAACTGTATTGTGCCAAAGTCATAAAATCCCCCAGTGTGTGGAGATGGCTGCACCTCCTGCAGGGGGAGCTGTACACCTCCCAAGAACCATCTGACCTCCCCAAAGGGTCTTCAGGAACATCTGTTTGGTTATGCAGCTCTGGTGGATGGAGGCAGCAGTGTTGATACAATATACTTGGATTTCTTCAGGGCATTTGACTTGGTACCACATGACATTTTGATTTAAAAAGCTTGTGTTATATGGAATGAACTAGACCACACAGTAGATGGATTGTCAGCTGGCTCGCTCACAGATCTCAAAATGTTTTTGTTAATGGGGAGAAGTCAATGAGCAGGGCTGTTTCTAGTGGGTGCCCCAGGGACCAGTTCTTGGCCCAACACTACTTAATATTTTTATCAACAATCTTCATGATGATGTAAAATCTTTGCTGGTAAGGTTTGTGGATGACACAAAGATTAGTGAGGTATCAGTAATGAGGAGGACAGGTTATTGTTACAGAGTGATCTGAATTTCCTGCTTAAATGGTCATCATCCAATAAAATGTGTGTGACGGTACCTTCCATAAGGCTTTATGGAAGTATGCTTAGAATGTGTTTTATGCCATGTAACATATCTCTGTAAAAGTTATGATCTACTGAATGTATTAATCCTATTTGTATGCATGTATCATGGCTTGATTTCTAAATAACCTTAGTAGAGCATTTAGTCCATTCCCGGAGAAAGGAATGTTGAAATTAAGTACCTAATCAAGAAACATTTAAAGGACAGTGGATCTTGGAATGCTTCAATCCACATGAGAAGTCTACTTGAGGACGTTCACGGTAGCATGTAGACAATGGATGCTACTTGTAAAAGCTGTGAGTCATGCATGGACATGTAACTTGCCCAGGTGACTCCAAAACTCCATCTTGGAGCTGGACTTAACATAGGAGTGAGGAGGGGGTCTCCACCCACCAGAGACAGTCTATTTAAACCCTTGGGAGACCACTCCATTTTGGTCTTCAGATGGCTAAAGAGGGAACCTCTCCACCTTTCCGCCCCCCTCCCCCTCCAGGATACTTGAAAGAAACTGGAACAAAGGACAGTATGCAAGAGGTGTGAGTGATTGCTGGATCCAGGCTAAAAGGAGATTAGTCTGTAAAAGGGAGCATTCTGGAACTGGTGAGGATCTTATCTGTATTCAGTTTGATTAGACATAGATTTGTGCATTTTATTTTATTTTGCTTGGTGACTTACTTTGTTCTGTCTGTTACTACTTGGAACCACTTAAATCCTACTTTCTGTATTTAATAAAATCACTTTTTACTTATTAATTAACTCAGAGTATGTGTTAATACCTGGGGGAGCAAACAACTGTGCATATCTCTCTGTCAGTGTTATAGAGGGCGAACAATGTATGAGTTTACCCTGCATAAGCTTTCTACAGGGTAAAACAGATTTATTTGGGTTGAGACCTCATTGGAAGTTGGGCATCTGAGTGTTAAAGATAAGCACATTTCTGTTAGCTGCTTTCAGGTAAACCTGCAGTTTTGGGGCAAGTAATTCAGACCCTGGGTCTTTGTTGGAGCAGACGGGAGTGTCTGGCTCAACAAGACAAGGTGCTGGAGTCTTGAGCTCTCAGGGAAAGCAGGGGTAGAAATAGTCTTGGCACATCAGGTGGCAGCTTTCAAGGGGGTTTCTGTGATCCAACCCGTCGCAATGTGTTTTAGAATTGTACAGCCAAATGCAAGGTAATACATCTGAGAAAACAAGAATTCAGATTATATCTACAACAGGAAAGATTCTGGGCTTGGCTATGCTATGGAGGCTAGAGCAGTATAGCTGCTCCAATGTAGCTGCGCTGGCATAACCCCAGAGATGTAGCCTACAGCAATGGAAGGGGGTTTTCGGTCACTGTAGGAACACAGCCTCCCTGAGTGACAGTAACTATCTTGACGAAGCACTCTTCTGTCCACCTGGGTGTGTCTACACCACGGGGCGGCAACCTATGGTACGCGTGTCAAAGGTGCTGATTTTTGATGGCACACGGTGTGGGCTGAGCCCCACTCACTTTGCTTCTGGTTAGAGTTCCAGCGCAGGCCCCCTCCCAGACAGAGTCCAGGCCTTCAGCCCTGCTCAGCTTAAAGTATCCAAATATGTGCGACCAGACATTAGAAAACTTGGCAAGGAAAACCAAGAGCAAGGATCACACTAAACTGATAAGATCTGCATTTTAATTTAATTTTAAATAAAGCTTCTGAAACATTTCGAAAGCCTTGTTTACTTTACATATAACAGTAGTTTGGTTATATATTATAGACTTATAGAGAGACCATCTAAAAAACGTTATTACTGACACGCGAAGCCTTAAATTAAAGTGTTTACATGAAGACTCGGTACACCACTGCCGAAAGGTTGCTGACCCCTGCTCTACACCAAGGGTTAGCCTGGCATAGCTACGGCAGTGTAGCTGAGTGCTGTTGCTACATCAGCCTAAATTGTAAGTATAGACCAGGCCTCTGTCTTAGAAATGACTGATTTAAGAGAAGGTCATTAGAGTCACTGAGTTCTAAGGCCAGAAGGGACCACCAGGTTATCTAGTCTGACCTCCTGTATATCACAGGCCACCAACACTTCTCAGCACCTGCACACAACCGCACAACCAAAATTAGACTGAAGTATTGCAGATCTCAGGAAACTAGACTATTATGTGAAGCAGGCAGAAAATAAGAGGAACCAAGGTGCACAGAGTTCGAGGCCCCAACAATGGAAGGGAAATGATTAAGTGAGATATACCCACAGAATCCTGGCAAGTGACCCGCACCCACATGCTGCAGAGGACAACAAGGTGAAAAAAACCCCAAGGTCACTGCCAATCTGACCTGGGGAAATTCCTTTCCAACCTCACGTACAACAATCAGTTAGACCCCATGTTGTGAGCAAGAACCAGCCATCCAAGTCCCTGAGAGAGAGGATCCTCGGTGTGACCTAAGAGCCCTGGCCCACCCTGTCCACTGCCCCATCTCCAATGATTATCCCTGAGGCTTTAGAGGAAGGAAATACAAAAAACCCCTTCCAGAATACATTGAGGGGATCCATTTCTGATCCCTGCTGGTAGCTGGCTGAAACCCTGAAGCATAATTGAAGGGTGAGTTCACAGTTATCAGTCTCAGCAAGGTCTGAGTCACTAGTACCTCTCAGTAGAAGGACATTTTTGAGGGGACCTGTAACTTGAGAACCCCTCAAAAGACCCCATATTTGGGTCACTATGCTATCCAACACCCCAAGGAGGGTGCAAAATGCAAAGTGATTTGAGTAACCATTCAGATTTTAGAGCACTTACAAGAGTTGAGCTTTAAAGCCTATAAAATGGCAGGAATGGAAACTCGCTAACAGTTTTTCTGTATTGGTGCATGTGTACTGTAAAAAATGTACATTTTCTTAAATCCCATTTTCACTCTGGATCCCCCAAAGATTTAGGGGGTGCCATGCACTATTTTGGGTAAAATTATTGAGACCATTGTCACATCAATAGTTAGATCTCTAGCTCTATGCAAAAAACTAACTAGAAACTCTTTTATAAATGGCTGTTTTTTTCAGGTCTTATATCTCTGGCACCTCTAGCTCAAGATGACCCCAAGTTTTGGGTCATTAACTGCACCCAACACCCTCCTGACACACACCAAATTTTAAAGGAGTCTGACAAAGGATGTTGATTTTAGAGGACTTAGAAAAGTCAACCTTTCAATAGAAGTCGTGATGCAACCTTAACTATAGTGACACTGCCCTGCCAGTACAATTGCCTGGTTTTTCAGAAGTTTGAGTTTGAAATACTTTAACTTCGTATTTCCCGGGTTTTTGGAGGTTTGGGTGTCACTGAATTTATTAAGTGTTTTTTCTGTTTGGTCATTGAATAATGATTATAATAATTTTTTGTGGCTTCAGTTGGTCATTTCCAACGCTCAAAGAATATTTTACCCCAATGTACAAATGGCTAGTTGTGTTCTAGGATGGGGTCTTTGTTTGTATGTTTCCTCCTCTGAAGCGTAAGAGATTGGCCACAGTTGAAGAGAAGACACTAGATGGGGTGGACCAGTACTTCAAGGTGATACAGAAAACCCTCTTTCTAGATTCCTGGCTGATGTATCTTACTTGCATGCTCAGGGTCAAACTGATCACCTGATTTGAGGTTAGGAATGAATTTTCCTACAGCTCCAGATGGCTGGAACCTTGGTGGGGGAGGGGGTTGGCTTTCCTGAGTTTGCAGCATTGGGCCGGGCTCACCTGCTGGGATCATCTGAGCATCTTACCAAATCAATTCCCTGCCAGTGCAGGTGCCTCAGACATTAGTAGCATGTTGGTCTCTCCTGTTCTCTCCCTGTGCCACACAGTTGACTCTCCTGGGGACTGAAATGTTTTCAACTAAAGTCACTGGGCTTAATATAGGTGGTACCTGAGTGAAAATGAAAGGCCTGCGATACACATTAGGTCAGACTAGATGATCTATTGGTCCCTTCTGCCCTTAAACTCTGTGAAGGATACAAGGGCGCCATTCATCCAGCACATTTGCAAACAGCTGTGTTTCAGAATAATTGTAAAATCCTGGTCTCACCTGCTTTCTCTCCCTGGAGCAGGATTTCCAATTGCCAAACCCAACATAATATCCCAGCTGGAACAAGGGGAAGAGCCATGGGTACCAGATCTCCCGAGCTTTGAGAAAAAGGACATCCTGAGAAACATCCGCACAGGTGAGCAAGAGATTAAATGGACACACAAACCACCTGTCATTGGCATAATCAGCTGGGATTCCCACAAAGGGCCCGTGAGCTCCCCCACTTCTGCTTCATCTCACCCAGGTCAGGACTGCGTCTAGCTGGTGTCGTATCCTCATGTCAGACGCAACTCAGGGCTTCCCACCCATTCTGACTGACACCTAGCAGTAGTTCTCTCCTCACTGGGTGTTCACTTGGGATGTGGAGGCAGAATTGGTCCCCTCCTCTCTCCTTTCTGGGGAAGGGTTTCGGGGGGAGGGATTTGGGTCCTGATTTTTCTATCTCCCGAGCAGATATTTTGGTTCATTTCCTACCATCCTATTCACTTTTTTGAGGTTCCCTTTCCCCTCAGGCACAGGAAATGACTCCTGTCTGCATTATTTATCTGTCCCAGCAGGTGATGGGATGGTGGGAGAGAGCAAGGAGGTGAATCCTCAGCAGGAAGTTCCTGAGCAAGTGGAACAACATGGAAATCTATCAGGAAAAACTGAAGAGGACGTTTCCCAGAGTCCTGAGCAGAGAGAAGCCTGTGAGAGCCAGCAAGGAAACAACCCAGGGATGAAACTGGGTAAATGCACTTACTCAATGGGAGGTCTGAAGGACTGTAAGGAAACCACGATCCAGCCAAGAGTCTTCAGTAAAGAGGAACCATATGACTGTGCTGAGTGTGGGAGAAGTTTCAACCGGAAATCCAGCCTTGTTAGACATCAAAAAGTCCACACTGGCGAAAAACCCTATAACTGCCCCAGCTGTGGGAAGTGCTTCAGTCAGATATCAAACCTTATCGTACATCAGAGAATCCATACAGGAGAGAGACCCTATAAATGCCTCAACTGTGAGAAAAGTTTCAAGCACAGTTCAGACCTTGTTTCACACCAGAGAATTCACGTGGGAGAGAGACCATATAAATGCCCTGACTGTGGGAAGAGCTTCAAGCAGAGTTCAGTCCTTATTTCACATCACACAATCCATACGGGAGAGAAAACTCATAACTGTCTTGAGTGTGGGAAATATTTTGCTTATTTCTCATCCCTGATTTCACACCGGAGAATCCACACAGGAGAGAGACCTTATATATGCCTCGACTGTGGGAAAACCTTCCGTCAGAAAGGGTACCTTATTGTCCACCAGAGAATCCACACAGGAGAGGCACCCTACAGCTGTCCTGAGTGCGGGAAAAGCTTCAAGCAGAGATCAGACCTTAGTGTACATCAGAGAATCCATGTGGCAGAGAGACCCTATAAATGCCCCAACTGTGGGAAAGACTTCAGCCAGAGTTCAAACCTCCTTAAACACCAGAGAGCCCACACAGGAGAGAGACCCTATAACTGCCTGGAGTGTGGAAAACATTTTTCCAATTTCTCATACCTGATTTCACATCGGAGAATCCACACAGGAGAGAGACCCTATAAGTGCCCCAACTGCAGGAAAAGCTTCAGGCAGAGCTCGGACCTTAGTAAACACTGGAGACTCCACACAGGAGAGACACCCTATAAATGTTCTTTCTGTGGGAAAAGCTTTGCTCTGAGCTCAAACTTGATTTCACATCAGAGAATCCACACAGGAGAGGCACCCTATAAATGTGCCAACTGTGGGAAAAGCTTCAAACAGAGCTCGGACCTTATTTCACACAGACGAATTCACACAGGCGAGAGACCTTATAAATGCTCTGTGTGTGGAAAGAGCTTCAGCCAGAGATCAAACCTCACCATACATCACAAAATCCACATGGCAGCAAGACCCTATAACTGCCCTGAGTGCGGGAAAAGCTGCAAGCGCAGCTCAGACCTTATTTCACATCAGAAAATCCACATGGGAGAGAAACCTCATAACTGCCCAGAGTGCAGAAAAAGCTTCAAGCGGAGCTCAGAACTAATTTCACATCAGAGAATCCACACGGGAGAGAAACCTTTCAACTGCTCCGAATGTGGGAAAAGTTTCTGTCAGAGATCGCACCTTATTAGGCATCAGAGAATTCACACAGGAGAGAGACCTTATAAATGCTCTGTCTGTGGAAAGAGCTTCAGCCAGAGATCAAACCTCATCGTACATCAGAAAATCCACACGACAGTGAGACCCCATAACTGCCCTGAGTGTGGGAAAAGCTGCAAGCGCAGCTCAGACCTTATTTCACATCAGAAAATCCATTTGGAAGAGAAGCCCCATAACTGCCCTGAGTGTGGAAAAGGCTTTAAGCAGAGCTCAGAACTAATTTCGCATCAGAGAATCCACACGGGAGAGAAACCCTTTAACTGTTCTGAATGTGGGAAAAGTTTCTGTCAGAGATCGCACCTTAATAGGCATCAGAGAATCCACACAGGACAGAAGCCCTTTAACTGCCCTGAGTGTGGAAAGAACTTTATCCAGAGCTCAGCTCTTACTGTCCATCAGAGAATGCACAATGGAATTAAACCATATACATGTTCTGTCTGTGGGAAAAGCTACAAGGCGATGGTCTCCCTAACATCCCACCAGAAACTGCACACAAGGTAGAAGGTGTTGGGAGCTCTCCCTGTGGTCTATGTCCTCTGGAAGCAAAGTGTAAATGTGCTTCATTTGAGGAGGGTCTGGGCAGGGGCAGCAGGTGGGCACAAGGTTGGGGTATTAGTGGGGAATGGTTTATGGGGCCCAGAAGAGGCAGGAATGCTGGATACTGGGAGCTGTGTGTTTTCTGGGTCTGGGTGAAGCAGATAATGAGATTAGTAGCGAGATATTTCTGTGGGTTCCACACACTCTCCAATGTAGAGAAGAGGTAAAAATGCCCTGTTGCCATTTGTGTCTGCAGCTCCTCAAGCCTCTCAGAACAGGGGCAGAAGGACGTTACTCACAGAAGCAGCGAGAGGCCCCATGGGGCTGTGGTTATAAGGCAGATGGTGCTGCTAAGCTGAAGCAACAGGATTTCAGAGCAATGCTCAGTGTATTGAACATCTCTGCAGCCATGGGATGAGAGGAGGGACTGAGAAGGGAATTAACGATGGAGATTCCCCAGACAGGTATTGTCATTTGGAGTTGCACTGTTCCCGGGAGGACAGTATGGTGTAATAGTGACAGCAGAGGGAACTGGGACTCAGGACTCCTGGGTTCTATTCTCAACTCTTGTGGAGGCTGGGACCCCGGGACTCCTCAGTTCAGTTCCCAGTTCTGGTGTCCAATCACACTATCAAACAAAGGTGGTAGGTGCCAATGGATACTGTCGGGACACCCTGATTCCACCCATTTTAATGGTACTCAGAGCAACTCCAGCTGCCTTCATGGATCACACGCCCTTTGAGGTGGTGACTGGGTGAATTATGCCAATACCAAAGCATCTTCTGTGCATCCCCGCAGCTAGAGGTGGGAGGGGTGGGGTGGCAGTGGAGAGATGGGCAGACAGGACCCCTGGGTTCAATAACGCTCCGTGCTAGTGTCTCCTGGTGTGATCTTGTGCCAGTCACTCCCCTTCCTCTCTGTGCAGCCTCCTCTTTTCTGGTCTCTGATGGGGATAATAGTTGCTCCCCTCCACAGGGAGTCATGAGGTGCCACTAATTATTGTGTGAGGAGTGACTCAGGAGGCCAGAGGTGCTGAAACTCACCGGTCCCTTCCTGGCTCGCTATGTCAGGGGAGTGAGTGGCTGAGCCAATGGGAAGGGTTTCAGCAGGATTTCCTCATCCCCGTTTTCAGGGAGGGGCTCAGCTGACATCATACATGGGATTTTTCCTAAAATAAATGCTCCGTCCCCGTGAGGAATTTTTCTCCTTGTTTTGGGATGGTGGGCCAGGGGACGGTCTCTTGTTTCTAGAAAATCAGATTTCTGAGTCATCTTTATTTCTCATTGAAGTTTTTACTTTGATTAGTTTCTGGTTTTTTTCCAAATAATTTCCTAATAAAATGTTCGTTGCAAATCCATCGTCTCCCAGGGAATCTCAGACATTTTCTCTGTTCTTCAGCTATACGGGTACAGGGCAAAGTGCCCCAGATTGGGTAAAATCCCCCTCATGAATTCAATGTCAACAAATTCAAAATTATGCACATTTGAAAATATAATCCCAACTATACATATAAAATGATGGGGTCTAAATGAGCTGTTACCACTCAAGAAAGAGATCTTGGAGTCATTGTGGATAGGTCTCTGAAAACATCCATGTGCAGCAGCAGTCAAAAAAGCAAACAATGTTGGAAATCGTTAGGAAAGAGATAGATAATAAGACAGAAAATCTCATAATGCAACTGTATAAATCCAGGGTATGTACACACTCCTTGAATATGGCTTTCAGTTCTGGTCTCCCCATCTCAAAAAACATATGTTAGAAATGGAAAAGGTACAGAGAAGGGTAACAGACATGATTGGGGTATGAAACAGCTTCATATGAGGAGAGATGAAAAAGACTGGGACTGTTCCTGTTGGAAAAGAGACAACTAAGTGGGGGTTATGATCGAGGTCTACAAAATCACGACTGGTGTGGAGAAAGTAAAGAAGGCAGTGTTATTTACTCCTCATAACGCAAGAGCCAGGTGTCACCCAATGAAATTAATATGCAGCAGATAAAAACTAACAAAAGGAAGTGTTTCTTCACACAACACACACTAAGCCTGGGAACTCATTGCCAGGGGATGTTGTGAAGGACAAAAGTATAACTTCAAAAATAATTCAATAAGCTCATGAAGGCTAGGTCCATCAATGGCTATTAGCCAAGATGTTTAGGGATGGAACCCCGTGCTCTGGGTGTCCCTAAGCATCTCACTGCCAAAAGCTGTGGGATTGGATGATGGGCTGGATCACTCAAAAAATGCCCTGTTCTGTTTATTTCCTCTGAAGCACCTGGCCTTGGTCACTATCGGAAGTCAGGACCATGGGCTAGATGGACCATTGGGCTGACCCTGTATGGCCGTTCTTATTCTCTCCTCCTCAGCAGGAATCTCTCACTTCCCCGTCCAGCCCCTTTCACTGATGTGTCTGTCCATCCTGCTTTAAAAGGGATATCTGACACCTCCACGTCTTTGTTCTTGCCACTCTAAGTGCCTCTGGGCTCAGTCTTTGGGTCTTCCCCTCCCCAATACTCTGCTGTCCCATTCTTGGTCCCAGATCCCAGCTCCATTGCTCTGTGCTGTACCTGGTCCATTGAACCCCAACATCAGGGCTCTGATCACAACCCCTGATGTGGACCTAGAGGGGAGTGACCAATTTCAGCCACCAGACAAAACACCCCATGTGTTTGTGGCTGTCTGAAATTGTCAGCCCAGACATCTCAGTGCAGGTGTTTGAAGCAGCCCTGGGCCATCATCTGAGCTGCAGAAAACAGGGTATTTTTAGTTTATGCTCAGTAATCCTTGCCCCTCAGAATCCAAGCAGCATGAAGATACAGTTCCTCCTTGTTAAGGCTTTTTATTCCCTCCACACTTCTGCTCTGAGTTGCAAGTCCAACTGTTGGGAGGAATTCACTTGCATCATGTCTCCTAGTTTGTCTGGTGTCAATGGGCTTGCTTTGTTGCGCTGGACATAACCCTGGTTGGATACTAGTATGTCTCACTAGTTAATATTTCTCTCTTGTGTGGTGGTTTACACAATTACAGAGGCTCACGATGCAAATGCTCAATTATTTCCTTACAATATGGGATGCAGATGTTATAAGTGAGATTCAAGTGCGCTGCATTTATAAGCATTAAAAAAAGGCTAAACACTAAGCACATTTTTATAACTCTACCACCTATTTGACCAGTACTAACACACAGGTGAACCAGGCTGGTTCTGGTTGTTTTTAGTATCTAATTGAGGCGTACCTAAGCTCCCCAAAGTCTCTGCAGGAAAATTTTCCCATCTGTTTTGTTTATACAAGGAGCCACCCACCCACCCACCCAGCCAGCCCATCTGGCAACAGCTCTGTCTCAAGACAAATCTAAAACCCTCATCTCACCTGTTTTCTCACAACCAGTTTTCCAATTCCCAAACCGAACATAACTTCCCAGCTGAGAATGTGAGGAAGAGCTGTGGGTCCTCGACCTCCGGAGCTCTGAGGAAAGGCAGGTCCTGAGAAACATCCACACAGGTGAGGAATTGGTTAAACGGTCCTACAGAAACCACCCATCATTGATATTAAAAAAATCCCAGCTGTTTAAGGCCCTGTAAGCTCCCCCAGTTCTGCCTCATCTCATCCAGGTCAGGATTGTGCCCAGGCGATGTTGTATCTTTATGATAGATGCCACTCAACTGCACAGCCACCCCAGGGAGACACCCTGTGAGGGTCCCCAGTGCTCACCCTGCACCCACACAGCCATCCAGTGAGACACCCTGCCAGAGTCGTCAGGGCTCACTCCACATCCAGCACCCACACAGCCAGGCCAGGCCCTACCAGTGTGAGTGCAGCAGCAAGAACCTTTGGAAACACGTCTACTCACACCAGGCACCAGAGAGGGCAGAGAGATACCCAGGCGCAGGACGCAACCCTCCCTCATCACCCATTCCACTGGGGGGTGGAGATCCCTCTGGATATGACTCTGGGGACAGGGAAAGCCACTGCAACACCAGCTGCTCTACCATGGGCAGAGCGTGCCCTCCCCAGGCAGGAGGAGAGATTCCCTCCAGAGTGCCTTCTCCAGACCAAAGCCCTACCCAGTTCTTCCTTCATCTCCTAGCCACCTGACGCATGAGAATTACACAACAGTGGGACAGGTGCCTCGCTGGTGTAAATCAATGATTGCACCAGTGGGCCAGTACCCCAGAGGGTGTTATCGAAAGACTCCAAAAGGGGGCATCTCTCGGAGCTGGCACAGGTCACAGCGTCAGCAGCAGAGTCTCACAGCACAGCCTGGCCAAAACCTGTGACTTCCCTATCTGGATGCATGAGTGTCTTCAGCGTAGCTCAGTAGCTGGGCTATGACAGCCGCATTTCCTCGGAGTGTGGGGGTGGGGAGACACGTGTCACACACTGGCCAGTGAGTTACACAAGCACTGTCGGTGCCTGACTGTCTCAGCTCTCATGCAGGTGTCTAACACTCAGGGTTTCCCTGCAGAGTGACCCTCCGCATCCTGGGGTTGAGTTCATTCTGTGACCTTTGCCCCCAGCCTAACTGGGGTCATATAGGGAATGCATTAAAGTAAAACTAAGCTTAATTAAGCTTGGGCATTGCACGACTCCCCCATCACAATGGGGGAACGCCAGAGAACCTCTGGATACAACTGCGCCAATCCCTCTGGGCCCTGCAAAGAACACACCCAGGCAGAGATTCCCCAGCCTACAGGCCTGCAGCTCCCTCACTTATAGCTCGCCCTCTCCCAGGCCTTTCCTGTTCTGACCAGGGACCCTGGGGTTTCCCTCATGTCCCCAAAGGTGGGCTTCTGTCCTTAGTTCCACCCCTCCAAAGTCTGTTTGGCTGAGGACAAGGCACTCAGCTGTCCATCCCAATCTCCAACCAGGCCCGAAGCTGCAGAACCTCAGTCACCTGCCAATGGGACCCCTACCCCGAAATGTGGTGCAGAAGGGATCCAGGAACAACCCTTCTCTCCTCTCTGAAACCTCCAGAGCGAATGAACCAGAGACAGAGTCCCAGAGACACGTGCCCTCTGCTATCATCCTGGGCTTTGGTCATCATCCCTGGGGCCTTTTAATTTTGGGAATCTCCTGGGACATTCACAATTATCTACAGTCCCGCATTCCCCAGTGACACTCACCCCGCTCCAGAGACACAGTCCTCCCTGTAGGAGTTAACAGGACACAATCCATTTATCATGGTCTAATTAATAGAAGAAATCCCATGGGAAATAGAGCCATGAGGCAGGAATACCTGGTTCCCTGTAACTCAGGGCTCTAGGCTTCCACACTAGGTCCAAGCATCCAGACAGGGTCTACCCACAGCGAGTGACTCACTGCCTTGCTCCACGCTGGAGGGACACCCTTGCATACACAGCCCCCAGAACTGCTCTAGCCTTTGCTGCTGCCCTTACAGGGCAAACTACAAGGTCACTCCCTCACTCTCCCCCCATCTGGTCTTTCTAAGCCAGCAGCTCTCAGCCTTTCCAGACTATTGTGCCTCTTTCAGGAGTCAGATTTGTCCTGCCTACCCCCAAGTTACACCTCACTTAAACACGACTTGCTTACAAAATCAGACATAAAAATACAAAAGTGTCAAAGCTGCTATTACTGAAAAATTGCTGACTTTTGCATTTTTACCATATAATTATAAAATAATTGGAATATAAATATTGTACTTACATTTCAGTGTGTAGTACATAGGGCAGCATAAAGTCACTGTCTGTATGAAATTTGAGTTTGTACTGACTTTGCGAGGGCTTTGTATGTAGCCTGTTGTAAAACAAGACAAATCAAGACTCCACAAAGGGGGACAGTGGGCTGGAAAGGTTGAGAGCCTGGGTGACCAGTCAGCAAGTGAGAAAAATCAGGACGGGGGTAGGGGGTAATAGGAGCCTATATAAGAAAAAGACCCAAAAACCAGACTGTCCATATAAAACCGGGACATCTGGTCACCCCAGAGCCACTGCTTTAGCCCCCTTTTATACTAGGGCTCAGATTCTGCTGGCAAGGGAGGGCAGAGGCTTCTTCAGCCCATGTTACTGAGCATGTCTGGATCCAGACAGCTGGGCAGCAGCAAAGAACTAAATCTCCTCTCCCTCCCCCAACAGAAATAATCTGAAGCAAAACACTCGTCCTTATTCTGCAACCGAGGAGGGCGACTGGGCAGGTCTCAAGAGGGGATTTGCGCATTTCACACACTGATTCCCCCAGGCCTTGTCCCCACAGACAGACTCTGGGCTTTCCTTACAGCCGCTCCCGGGGAGGGCTGCAGCCCGGGTGGTTCTCCGGGCGGCACAGGAAGCAGGGCCGGGAGCAGCAGCTGAGAGGTGTATCCGCCGCTGGGGTGAGGGAAGCGGGAGAGTTCAAGCTGGGGAGCGTTAATGATCGTCCCAGAGGGGTAGAGACCGCAGGACTTCTGCGTTTGAGTGATCAGTGACCAGGGCGGCTGGAAGAAGCTGCTGCTGCCTCCATTGTAAGCCGGGAGCGCGGACCGAGCCGCTGCTGCTCCCCGGCGGGGACAGACCTGCACTGACCCCCCTCTATGCCCAACTGGGGGGACTTTGTGCTGGCGCTGGACCCAGCCCCTGGGGCAGCCCCGGGCTCTGCCGACACCAGCCCCTGAGCCGGAGCCTGCAGGTGAGGGGAGAGACCCGGGGGAAGGGCTGGGGCCGGGCAGGAAAGTGACTCTGCACCAACGGCCCCTCCTCGCCCCAGCTCTGCTCCTGAAGGGGAGGGGGGGGTGTCTGCGTGTCCCAGAGCTGCTGCCCTCCCTGACCAGGGGGGCTCCAGGCCTCAGCACGCCAAGCGCGTGCCTGGGGCAGCAGGCTATGGGGGACGCTCTGCTGGTCCCCGTGAGGGCAGCAGGCAGGTTGCCTTCGGCGGCAGGCCTGCGGAGAGTCCTGTGGTCCCGCGGCTTCGGCGGGCCTCCCGCAGGCTGCTGCCGAATGCGCGGACCTCCCGCAGACAAACCGGCGAAGGCAGCCAGCCTGCCTGCCGTGCTTGGGGCGGCAAAATACCTACAGCCGCCCCTGTCCCTGACTGCCACCCCCCCCCCCCGCTCTGCCCCCCTGAGCGCCTGCAGGAGCCGAGCCAGCTCCGGGGAGCGAACGCCCCGGGCCGGGCCAGGGACCGAGTCTCCCAGCCCGAGGGGAGGGGGCAGGAGGGAGACAGGGGCAGCAGGAGCGATCAGTGGGGAGGGAGGTCCCGGCTCCCAGCCCTGCCCAGTCCCATTCCCTGCAGCACCCCGGGGCACATTGACTTTCCTGGGGAGGAGCAGGGAGAGGAAAAGCCGGTTTCTGCCTCTGCCTGGTCCCCGCGCTGCTGGGGGGATGCGCTGCCCTGGGGACATTGTGGGGGGGATCCCCCGAGCGGCTCCTTTGGTTCTGCTCCTCTCTCAGGTTTTGCTTAAAGTCTCTGTTACTGGAGGGTTTAAACATGTTTCAGTGGGTTTAGTCCTAATAGGTGGGGTTGGACTGCCTGGGCTAGGCAGCAATAGAGAGTTTACATTTCAAGTATCTTCTGTAGAGAAGGAGCCTGGGGAAATAGGTGTGAAATGGACTAAAACCTCTTCAATAACCTGCCTCATCGCCCTTCTTGACTTGACAGGCTGCAGAGTAATGTCCACATCTTGCTCCAGGTTGTCCCAGGCAACAGGGAAGGGAACGGGCTGTAATGGAGCCAGTGCAGGTAAGTGATTTTCAGGGAGGTGGTGGGGTTGGCCTGCATGTGGAGGAGAGACAGTAAATCCAGACAGAGGGAAGAACAGGAAATGGAAAAACCTGTTACATAATTTGCTCTTTACACAACACACGATATGGAGAACCCCCAGGGGCACAGCTGGGTTTTTCTCACTGTACACAGAAGTGCAAGGCCTAGCCACCTATATACATTGATTTGGTCTGGTTTCTGGCAGCTCCTAAGGAACGCAGTGAGGGCTGCCTGAGGGCTCACAAACTGTTTAAAGGGGTATTACCCACTTCCTACACACTGTCTACTCCTGCCTCTTTGATGAAGGAGAACATTTTAAAAAAATAACTTAGCAATATGTTACTATCAATACTACTGTTACTAGAAGACTGAACACTTTGTTGCTTCTGTAGGCCAAACTCATTGCACACATCAGGGGCTCCTGGCATCTTTTCATTCCCCTTAGCACCCACAAGTGTGCCATTGTCCCATCCCTATTTTAGGAGCTCCCTGCAACCCCCCCCCACCCATTCCCTCATACTAAGGGTCTGTGTGTCCCCCCTTCCCTATGCCAGAATCCCTGATTCTTCCTCCCATGTCCTTCCCAATCCCCCTCTTTCCACATATTGTTTCCCCCCATTCTTGCATTGCCCCTATGCCAGGAGAGCTATATGCCACTGTAACAGGACCAGCCACCTCCTGAGCACCCCATCGTGGACTGAGGTTGCGCTGCAAGTGTCCTGCCTCAGTTTCCCCTCTTGGTTCCCCCATAAACTCAAAAAGACTTCTCTCTCTGTTCAATAATATCCCTCCTTAGGGTCTGTTTTATTAGCAAAAAGTTCAAAATAAACCCCAAAATATCTTTGTTTCCATCCCCTCCAGCCTTAAACTGCACACAGTCAATCCCTGACATATTGACCCAAAACTCCCAAGGTTTTCCTTGCAGGAGCCTTTCTCACTCTTTATCACAGCATCTGCTTCCTGTTTCCTCCTCTCCTCTGGCTCTTTCTAGAGCCCTTTATCACACACCATTGAGAGGCTGTTAATGAGGCACAGGCAGGCTGGACCAGTTCTTTTTTAAAGAGCCCAGTCCACCTTGTAACAGTTGCCCTATTCCTTCTCTCCCCCTCCCACCCTTGCTTAAGGCCAATAGACTCAGTGGGGCCCTTATTATAGTCAATAAACCCACTACCTTTGTCTCACTGTTGCAGGGGTGTGCACAGGAATACAAATTTGGCTGCTTTTGGAGGGGCACTTTCTGTGCCCGCCCCCCGTGTGCGGAGGCACTGGCTCTCCCCTTTGTAGCCCCAGTGTTGAAGGACCTGGTTCTCCCAGCCACACCCTTGGGCCGGAGGAGCTCGCTCTTCCCAGGCAGCTGGAGGGGTTGGATCTCACTCCAAAGCCGGAGGGGCTGTCGTTCCCCACCCTGTGGCCAGAGGAGCTCACTCTTCCCGCCCTGGCCCCAGAGCAGTTCTGTGCCCACACTGATTGGGGGGGGCTGTGCCTCTGCTTGCTCCCCATTGTGCACGCCCCTGCACTGTTGGCACCAGTAGTAATGAAATACTGTTCCAGCTCTCCAGAGGACGAGCCCTCTGCTGAGCTATCAAACAAGTCTGTTTTCCCCAGGCAGCCAGAGATTTTTTTTTTAACCCTTTATTTGTCCCCACTCAATGAGCAGTTTACTGACTGTCCCACTGGCTACAGGTAGCAGTTTCCTTTGAGTTCCATTTCCACTGGGCATCTGCAATCACTGTCTATTCCACTGCATTTCTGATTCAGATCCCATCCCTGTTGCCAGCTGGGTCTTTTGCTCTTCAAACAACACAAAGAACTTGGAGAAAGCACACAGGCAGAGTTGGATTTCAAATAGCCATGTTTACTAAATACCCACCGACACCCAAGGCCTAACTACACACGCTGCTGCACTGCTTTCTTGAGGTTTCTAAAACTAGCACACAGTGAGCACTACTAGAGCGCTCACAAACTATTTAAAGATATACTAACCTACCCTTATACACTACACTATCTTTAATGTGGGCCCTGAATTTGTGGGACAAGCACAATAAATTACTATACTTGAGAAAGCAAATGCCTACAAATGTTGATATCCAAAGTCTACAACCAGCATGCAGAACTCGGAAGCTGTGAGTCACTCCGGAAAGTCAGGAGATGGGCATAGATTCATAGGAAGTCAGAATGGACCATTGTGATCAGCTAGCCTGATGTCCTATATAACACAGGATTTAGGACTTTCCCGAATTAATTCCTGTTTGAACTAGAGCCTGTCTTTTCAAAAAACATCCAAACTGAATTGAAAACATGCCACTAATGGAAAATCCATGGTAAGTTTTTCCAGCAGTTAATCACCCTCACTGTTAAAAAAGTTTGTGCCTTATTTCGAGTTTGAATTTATCCACGTTCAACTTCCAGCCATTGGATCTTGTTATATGTTTATCTGCTAGTTTGAAGAGCCCATTATCAAATTTCTGTTCCCCATGTAAATACTTATAAACTGTGATCAAGTCACCCCTTAACCTTCTCTTTGTTAAGCTAAATAGACTGCGCTCCTGGAGTCTTTCACTACAAAGCATGTTTTCCAATGCTTTAATCATTCTTGTGGCTCCTCTCTGAATCCTTTCCAATTTTTCAACACCCTTCCTGAATTGCGGGCACCAGAACTGGCCACAGTATTCAAGTAGCTGTCGCAGAACCAGTATAACCTTTCTACGCCTCCTCGACATTCCCATGTTTATTCATCCGAGGAAGAGCTCATATTCAGCTGATTATCCACCATAACCCGCAAGTCTTATTCACTGCTTCCCAGGATAAAGTCCCCCATTCTGTGTCTATGGCCTGCATTCTTTCTTCCTTATTGTATGAGTTTATATTTGGCAAATTCTTTACTGACACCCAACATACTAAATGATCCAGGTCGCTCTATGAGGGTGATCTGTCCTCTTCATTATTTACCACATCTCCAATCTTTATGTCGTCTGCAAACTTTATCAGTGATGAGTTTGTGTTTTCTTCCAGGTGACTGATAAAATTGTTAAATAGTAATAGGGCCATAAACCAATTCCTGTGGGACCCTGCTGGATACACACCCACTTGATGGTGATTCCCTGGTTACAGTTACTGTTTGAGACCCACCAGTTAGCCAGTTTTTAATCTATTTAATTTCTGCCATTTTAGTTTGATGATATTTTAGTTTTTTAACCATAATGTTGTGCAGTACCAGTCAAACACCTTTCAAAATTCTAAGTATAATCAGCACTATTACCTTTATCAGCCAAACTTGTCATCTCAAAAAAAGTACAAAGTTAGTCTTCCAAAAATTCATGTTGTTTTGCTTTAATGACATTACCTTCCTTTAATTCTTTAGTAATCGAGTCCCATATCAGCCACTCCATTCTCTTGTCCAGAATTGATGTCATGCTGACAGGCCTATAATTACTCAGGTCACCCTGTTTACCCTTTTTAAAAATTGGCACAACATTAACTTTCCTCCAGTCTTTTGGAACTTCCTCGGTACTCCCAGATTTATTGAAAATCAACATTAACTACTCTTCAGCTACTCCTTAGCCGGTTCTTTTAAAACTCTTGGATGCAAGTTCGCTGGATCTGCTGACTTAAAAATGTTTAACATTAGTAGCTGCTGTTTAACATCCTCCAGATATACTAGTGAAATGGAAGGAGTTGTTATCATCATATGATGAGACTATATTATTTAATTTTTTTAACATTCCAATCATGCCAATTTTCCCACCAAGTTTCAGAAATAACAAGTAGGTTGAATTTTTTCTCATTAATAAGCAATTCCAGTTTCGTTTGTTTTTTACCCAGGCTCCTAGTGTGCAGACAATTAAAGAATTTTTTCTCTTAGTGCCTCTTGGTGCCTTGAATAATTTTGTTCTCAACATCTTGATCTTTTTGTCTGAGTGCTCATTTTTTTTCTCCTTTTGTTATTAGTTTAATGCCCTCTTGACTACTCTAGCCAGCGTGTAGCCTAGCAAATTGGTTTCCATTCAACAGATATGGAGGCCATTCAACCTGTACAGCCCTCTCTTCCCTCTAGAAGATGGCTCCAATATTTCATAAAACAAAAACCCTCCACTACTTACCTAGCCAGTGGTTTGCTTCCAGAACCTTCTGCCTTCCCTAGCTTCCCAGGACAAGAAGCATCTGAGACTATCACTTTCACTTTCCTTTAGCATCCTTCCGGTTTCTCTGAAGTTGTCTGATCGGTGAGATGCCCCATGACACAGTGTTGTTAATGTCGATACAGACCATCACCACTGGATCCTTGCCCACTGACTCCAGAAGCCCTATCTGATCTCAGAGTGACTCCTCATGTCTGGGCTCTGTCCTCTTGCTTGCCTGTCCCTGGCAGAATGTTCTTTCCGTTCTCTTAGCACAGAATCCCCAACAAGGATCATCTGCCTTCCTTGCATGGGTGGAGATCTCTTTGCAGGCATGCTTGATTGTCTTGTGGGTTGGGCAGGCATCCTCAGGTATGTCCTGTACAGGGGTCTCCATTCTGTTTGGTTATGTGACAAAGTTCCTCCTCTACCTTGGTGGGTCCTGCGGTTATTGGCGGATTTGCTCACCTCAGTGATCTTCCCCTCTGGTGGAACCCACAGTCTGGGTCAACTCCACCTGTGTCTGATCAGGAGTTGTGAGGCTTGCGGGGAACCCGGGCCCACCCTCTACTCCGGGTTCCAGCCCAGGGCCCTGTGGATTGCAGCTGTCTATGGTGCCTCCCATAACAGCTGCATGACAGCTACAACTCCCGGGGCTACTTCCCCATGGCCTCCTCCAAACACCTTCTTTATCCTCACCACAGGACCTTCCTCCTGGTGTCTGATAATGCTTGTACACCTCAATCCTCCAGCAGCACACCCTCTCACTCTCAGCTCCTCGCGCCTCTTGCTTCCAGCTCCTCACACGCCCCCCTCACTGACTAACTGGGAGGCTTTTAACTAGTTCCAGCCAGCCCTTTATTGGCTTCAGGATGTCCCAACAATGTAGCTATCTCCACTGCCTTCTAGACAGATCTTAATTGGCTCCAGGTGCCTTGATTAACCTGGAGCAAATGACATTTGGTTACCAGGGTACTAGGGATTTGTTTAGCCTGGGGCTAACATACCTGTTCCTCAGTACTTTACTGAAGCCATCTGGCCTTGCCCCATTACAGTTAACTAGATATTGCAGTTTCCACACTGAGAACATAACAACAATGGGTTACTTCTAGCTGTGCGGAGTTCCTTCTGGTCCTCTCCTCTCTGGTGTTCATGGTTTGCCCATCCTCAAATGCCTCCAGCTGCGGAGAATGTCACCTGGTCCTCCTGCTTCAGTGATTACCTAACTGCCGTGCCTCCTTCTCTGGTCTCCTCCTCTCCCTGGTTCTGTGGTGGCCAGTTCCAGTCTTGAATCTGGGGTGCTGGTGCTTCCTGAATTTGGTTGTCCAAGAACGTCTCAGCATCTCTGTATCTGTACTTGTCCCGACAAACCACTAATCTTTCTTCCAGCATAGCCACTAACTTGCACTTCATCCAGAGGAAGTTTGATGTGACCTCCTTCAGGAAAGAAAATGTGGCACATCTGTTGCAGGTCACAGCTATTGTTCCATTGCTGGCCATGTAAAACTGTACCTAGAAGACACCTCTCACATTCCCTCCAAAAGTCCCCTGTTTGCTTCTCCTGTTCATCTTAAAAAACACTAGTGTAAAAAAATAATAAATTTTGCAGCAGTTTTATTTGTTTTCTGGGTTTTCAGCATTGGGGCAGGGCCCCTCCCTCCCGCCACCTGGGGCTAAGCTACCTGGCCCCAGTGTTTGTGTATTGCAGGCCTGCACAACTCATAAAGCAGTGAGGGCCACATTACTCCAAAGAAAACAGCTGAGGGCCGAAGCCCCCCGGCCCCGCGGAAACACCCCTTCCCCCCCCCCCCCCCCGCCAGGACATCCTGGCCCGGCGGAAACACCCCGGCCCAGCACCGCCCAGCCCTGCAGAAACAAACCCTCCTTCCCCAGCGCTGCCCCACCAAAACAGCTGTGGGATAAAAAGGAAGGTTGGGGGTGGCGAGGTGATACTTGATTTTAAATCAGCCAGGGGCTCCCAGCTGAAGAGGTGGCTGGGAGCCCTCAGGGTCAAATTAAAGGGCCCGGCGCTCCAGCAGCTGGGGGAACCCGGACCTTTGTGGGGCTGGGGCAGGGATTTAAAGGGTCCAGAGCTCCTGCTGCTGAGGGGCCCTTTTAATCCTCAGCCACGGCCGGGAATCTCTGCGGGCAGCCCAGAGCCCTTTGAATCCCGGCCGCGGCTGAGATTTAAAGGGCTCAGGGCTCCCCGTCGCTGCCGGCAGCCCAGATCCCTTTGATTCCCGGCAGCGGGCCGCACAGTGAGCCTTCGCGGGCTGCATGCGGCCAGTGGGCCTCATGTTGTGCAGGCCTGGTGTATTGCATTGCAGCCACAAAACTCCACCTGCAACAGCACACGTGCAAAAATTAAACCTCTCTGCTGCTGCTCACAGGGGGACACCAACTACTGACCCTCCCCTACTGCTGGGAAGGGGGAGCTGCCCTTCTGGCTCTCTCCACCCCTTCCCTTCCCATTACTTTGTCTCCTCTCTGCTCCAACCAGTGTCCTCCTGCATGGTCTCCAGTCTCTTCCTCACCTGCCCTGTATTCAACAGTCTTCCCCTTTGCAGTCTCCTGTTTCTCACAGCTGCAACTTCATATGCCCCTGCAGCTCTTCAGCCTCTCTGCAGGCCCCACAAATCCCCCTGAGCCTCCCTCTGACTCCCACACATTTCCATTTATCTTCATAGTTTCCTGTCCAGTCTCCTAACCACAGAGTCACAGCCGTGCCTGAGGAGAGCAGGGCTTCAGTCTCATTGTTTTCAATGTGAGTTGGTGGCCATCTTTACCAAGGGCAGCCTCACTCTTACTTCCACATGCCAAAACTGCAGGCGAATGGGGGCCATCTTCAATCAGGCAGTTTGACTCCCACCCCCTTCCCTCCAAAGTAATGGGGCCCTGTTCAAAAAGGGAACGTGTGAGTTCTGTGCCAGGAATCATGAGATTCCTATGCGAGTATGGAAAATGTCCAAAAATTCCAACAAAATATTGTGAGACTTATGATAAAATCACCAGAGTTGGGAGCTCTGGACATCACAGTTTTGCCACAGAAACTGTGTTTTTAATGACAGTTTTGAGAAATCTCCCTGGGGAAGTTCTCTGCTGTCTGTGGGGAGGGGGATTTTCCAGCCCTGCCCACAACTGAGCTGGTGGAATTATGGCTGGGGGAGCAGGTCCTGAGTGGGGGACTCTGGCTGTTTCAGGGGCTGGTGACCTTCGAGGAGGTGGCTGTGTATTTCACCAAGGAGGAGTGGGCTCTGCTGGACCCCAGTCAGAGAGCCCTCTACAGGGACATCATGCAGGAGAATTATGAGACTGTGACATCTCTGGGTAAGGATTCCTGTCCTTGGTTATTAGAAGCTGGGGAGTCTCTGAAGTTTCTGGGTTGGCTTCTGCTCAGGGTTCTTCCCTGGTCCCTTAGATTTCAGGGGGATTCCCAAGAACCCATGGGGAAGTTTCTGCATCCTCTATGCCTCCTCTTATGGGAGAGGAGATACGGAGACACAGTAGGGTGCTAATACATCCCAATCCCCATTCCTGGCATATCCGAGAGAGAAGATGGGTGGTATGTCCCTATCTGTGTTTTTAAATATGGGCACACACTGGTACGCAGAAAGATGTTGTGTGTCCCTCCCTTCCCAGGACTGACTCTGTATCAGGAAAGGACTCTGGTCTCACCAGGGTTACAAAGGGGTAAGAGGTTGCACAACTGTGCTTTGCCAGAGTCATATAATCCCCAGTGGGTGGAAATCCCTGAATCTCCTGCAGGAAGAACTGCAGGTGTCCCAGGAACCATCTGACCATCCCAAAGGGGCTCTAGGAACATTTTTCCGTCTGTTGAATTTATACAAGAGCACCCACCCAACCCATCTCTGGGTCAGAATAACTGTAAAATTATTGTCTCGTCTGTTTTCTTTCCCTGGAGCAGGTTTTCCCATTCCCAAACCGGATGTGATCTCCCAGCTGGAACGGGGGGAAGAGCTGTGGGTCCTGGATCTCCAGGGCTCTAAGGAAAGAGAGACCCTGAAAAACATCCACACAGGTGAGGAATTGGTTAAATGGATGCAGAACCCACCTGCCATTGATGTCAACAGCTGGGATTCCCACAAAGGCTCCATGAGCTACCGCAGTTCTGCCTCATCTCACCCAGGTCAGGATTGTTCCCACGAGGTGTCATGTGATTCATGGCTTCCCACCCGCCCTGCCTGACACCTGGCTATAGCTCCCTTCACCCAGAGTTGTTGGATGGGACGTGGAGGCAGAATTGATTCCCTCCTCTCTTCCGGAGAAAGGTTTTGGAGTAGGGGACTTTCAGCTCCTGCTTTTTTTGAATCTTCCCAGCAGTTATTTTGGTTTGCTCCCCACTTTGCCCTCTCTTTTCTGAGGTTCCCTTTCATCCCAAATCAAGTTGATATTCATGTCTGAATTTTCCCTCTGTCCCAGGAGGTGATGGGATGGTGACTGAGAAGGAGGTGGAGAAATCTCAGCGGGAAGGTCTCGAGCAAGTGGATCTGCATGGGATGCAATCAGGAAGAGTTGAAGGGAACAGTCCCTGCTCAGGACTCCAGGAAGCAACCTGCAAGAGTCAGCTCAGGCCAGAGAGGCTGCTAGGAAACCACCGTGGGAAGACACAGGGTAAATCCACTCACCGTGGAGGAGTTTTGAAAGACCTTCCCAAAGACACAATCCAGCCAGGAATCTGCACTAAAGAAAAAACGTACGATTGTGCTGAGTGTGGGAAAAGCTTCAGCTGGAGATCACATCTTATTGTACATCAGAGAAACCACATGGGGGAGAAACCCTATAACTGCCCCGAGTGTGGGAAAAGCTTCAGTCGGAGCTCTACCCTGATTATACATCAGAGAGTCCACACGGGAGAAAAACCCTACAAGTGTCAAGACTGTGGGAAGAGCTTCAAGCGCAGCTCAGAACTTCTTTTACATCGACGAACCCACACAGGAGAGAAACCCCATAACTGCCCCAACTGTGGGAAAACCTTCAGTGATGGCTCAAATCTCATTAAGCATCAGAGAATCCACACAGGACAGAAGCTCTATAACTGCCCTGAGTGTGGGAAGAGATTCAGTCGGCGCTCACACCTTATCACTCATCAGAGAATCCATACGGGAGAGCGACCCTTCTACTGCCCTGAGTGCGGGAAGGGGTTCAGTCGGAAGTCTCATGTCATTACACACCAGAAAACCCACACTGGAGAGAGACCCTTTAGCTGTCCTGAGTGCGGGAAAAGCTTCATTCGGAGCTCAGACCTCACTATACATAAAAGAATCCACACAGGAGAGACACCTTATAAATGTTCCGGCTGTGGGAAAAGTTTCAAGCAGAGCTCAGAACTTATTTCACATCAGAGAATCCACACAGGAGAGCGACCTTATAACTGCCTCTCCTGCAAAAAAAGCTTCAGTAATAGCTCTGACCTTATTGTGCATCAGAGAATCCACACAGGAGAGAAGCCCTATAAATGCTCCAATTGTGGGAAAAGCTTCGGTCACAGCTCAGCCTTTATTAGACACAGGAGAATCCACACCGGCCTGAGGCCCTATAACTGCCCCGAGTGCAGGAAAAGTTTTGCTCAGAAATGGCACCTTATTAGACACCAGAGAATGCACAACGGAGACACACCCTATAAATGTTCTGTCTGTGGGAAAAGCTACAAGGCAAAGGTCTCCCTCGTGTCCCACCAGAAACTCCACACAGGATAGAAGGCAGCGAGAGCTCTCCCTGTGGTGCAATGGGTCTGTGCTCCCCTGAAGCAAAGTGTAAACCTACTGCAGTTAAGGACGGGCTGAGTCGGGGCAGCAGGCAGGTGGATGGTTTGGATTTCAGTGAGGGCAGCTGGTGAGGCCAGAGGAGGGGGAAATGCTGGGCACTGGGGAGATGAGTCATTTCAGGGTCTAGGGGGAGCAGGCGATGGAATTAGTGGGAAGACATTTGTGCAAGTTCCATATGCGCTTTCCGATTCAGCAGGGAGGTAAAAATTCCTTGTTGCCGTCCAGTCATCCTTGCAGCTTCTAAGGCCCTTGAGGACAGATGCACGGGGACGTTCTTCTGTAGGGCAGCACCGAGCAGTCATATGATGCTATAGTTATAAGGCAGCTGAGAGCTACTGCTCTGAAGTAACAGGATTTCAGAGCAAGTCTCAAATGTATTGAACATCCCTATAGACATGGGGGGGAAGGAGGGGAGAGAGATGCACTGTACACTGGAGAATCCATGGGGGGAGATTCCCCAGAGAGGTTTGATTGCCCGGTGAGAGCCGGGGACTTGGGTCTGGCTCCTGGCTCTGAGAAGAGTGTGTGCTCAGGTGGCTAGAGCAGGGCAAAGGAAGTGGGAGTTAGGACTTCTCAGTTCAGTAGCCAACTCTGACTAACCCCGTACCAGTCACTTCCCTTCTCTGTGGTGCCGTTCCTCTCGTCTCTGCACTGGGGATAGTAATAGTCGCCCACCCCCCTAGAGAGTTGTGGGCTGTCACTAATCCTTGTGTGTTCATCAAGTCTAAGGCCAGAAGGGACCATTGTGTTCCCCTAGCCTGACCTGTGTGGCACAGGCCATAGACCTTCCGTGAATTAATTCCTGTTTGAACCAGAGCAGATCTTTTTTTAAAAAACATCCAGTCTTGATTTAACAATTGCTACTGATAGAGAATCCACCACAACCCTTGGTAAGTTGTTCCACTGTTGAAAAGTTTGTGCCTTATTTCTAGGCTGAATTTTTCCAGCTTCAAATTCCAGCCATTGGATCTTGTTAGATCTTTGTCTGCTAGACTGAAGAGCCAATTGTCAAATATTTGTTTCCAAGATACTTAGAGACTGTGATCAAGTCACCTCCTAATCTTTTCTTTGCTAAAGTAAATAGACCAAGGTCCTGGAGTCTCACAATATGGCATACTTCCCAAGGCTTTAATCATGCTTGTGGATCATCTCTGAACCCTTTCCAGTTTATCAACAACCTGCATGAATTGTGGACACCAGAACTCGAGACAGTATTCAAGTAGCTGTCACACCATTGCCAAATATGGAGGGTAATAAAACCTCTCTACTTCTCAATATTGCCCTATTTAGACGTCCAAGGAGCGCATTCGCCCTTTGGGCCATTGGCAGCTCACGTTCAGCTGATTGTCTATCATGATGCCCAAGTCTTTTTCGGAACCACTGCTTCCCAGGATACTGTCCCCCATCCCTGTAACTAAGGCCTGCATTTTTCTTGTTCCTAATTATATTTATATTTGGCCATACTGAAATGCATATGGTTTGCTGGCACCCAATTTTACAATAGTCTCCAATCTGTGTGTCACCTGCAAATTTTATCAGTGATGATTTTATGTTTTCCTCTAGGTTACTGATGAAAATGTTAAAAAGGATACCACAAAAAACTGATCCCTGCAGGACTCCACTAGAAACACCCACTCAATGATTCCCAGTTTATAATTATATTTTGCAACCTGTCAGTTAATCAGTTTTAAATCCATTTAATGTGTGCCATGTATCATTCTAGTTTTTTTAATCAAAGTGTCATGCAGTACCAAGTCAAATGTCTTACAGAAGTCTAAGTATATTCAATCAGTACTATTACCTTTATCAACCAGACTTGTAATTTTATTACAAATAAATCAAGTTAGTTTGACAGGATCTGTCTTCCATAAACCCATGTTAATGGGGATTCATTGTATTACCCTCTTTTAATGCTTTATTAATCAAGTCCTGTATCAGCTACTCCATTAATTTCCCCAGGATCTGTAAGGCTGGCAATCCTACTATTGCCTAAGTCATCCCATTAACCTTCCAAGCACAGCATTAAATTTCTTCCAGTCTTTTGGAACTTCCTCAGTGTTTCAAGAGCTATTTTAAAATCAACATTAATGGTCTAGAGAGCTCCTCAGACAACTCTTTTAAAACTCTTGGATACAAAGTACAGAACAGAAATTATTGAATACGTCTGCTTTTCTGCATTATTATTGATAATTCTGCTATTTCCATCTAGTCAGGAACTAGTACCATTATTAGGACTCTTTAATATACTTAAAAAAAACCTCTTTCTTATTGTCCTTAATTTTTCTGGCCTTGGAGTTCTGTTTGTGTCCTTTTGAGTCCCTTCTCTATTTTCTACAATTTCTAGCTTCTGATTTATGTTCATTATTATTAACTTTCCATTTCTTCCATTTGTTAATATACTGTTTTCTTATTTTTATAGCTGTCTTCACTTCTTGAAGCCAAGTTGTTGTTTTTTAACCAGTTGTGGAATTTTGGTAACCAGGAATAAGAATACTTTACTAGATGTCCATTTACATTTGTCTATTTAAGTTTTTCCTTGCAGCTGATTTGTCTCATCGTTTTCAGCTTTGTGAAATTTGTCCTTTCAAAGCATCAAGTATATACAGTATTGGTTGGGACTTATGATGTTTGCATGTAACAAATGTGATTGAGTTATGATCACTTGTGCCTAAGCTACCACTAATTTTTAGTCCTGTGATCAATTCCTCCTTGTATGTCATGACAGGATCTAATATAGAATTCCCTTGTGTTGGATGCAAAACTTTGACTTAGGAAGTTGTCATTTATAATATTTAGACACTCCAAGGATGTTTTATTAGTGGCTGCATGAGACCTCCCACATGTGTCACTCAGACTGAAGTCTCCCAATCATGTAGCTTTTTTCACTACATATTAAGAGGTAGATTCTTAAGGATTCAGTCATCCTGTTGTTCCCTAGTGTGATTTGATGGTCTGTAGCAGACATCAACTAGTACCCCAGCTTGTGGTTTATCTGTTATGATCTTGATCCATAAGCATTCAAGATCATTTTCTTTCTAGTTAGCAGTAACTTAGAAACAAGTCATGCTATTTTGACAGAGTGCCACTCCCCCTTCCTTTTGTCCACTTGATCTTTCCTGACTAGGTGATAACCATTGATTTTAGCATTCCATTCATGTGCATCATCCCTTCAGATTTCACTAATAGTAACAATATCAAGTGTCTCATGACAGTAATACAAAATGGGAAATGACTCCCTAGGAAGGAGTGCTGTAGAAAGGGATCTGTGGAGCACATGCTAAATATGAGTCAACAGTGTAATGCTGTTGCAAAAAAAGTGAACATCCTTCTGGGATGTATTAGCAGGAGTGTTGTAAGCAAGACACGAAAAGTAATTCTTCTGCCCAACTCTGTGCTGACTAAGCCTTGTAGCAGGGTGCTGGTGTAAAGGCACCTAATTAGCCCCTGCTCAGCCAGCCCCAATCAGGAGAAATAGATTGGGGCTGGGGAGAAGCCTGGTGCCTGGCCTTTAGAACTGGCTGCACCTGGGGCCTGAGGATTCAAGGGCTATAAAGGCTGGCTGGCAGCCAGAAGAAGGGGGAATGGCCAGGGGAAGGTCAGTCTCTAGGCTGAGGGCAGACTCTGTTTAGGAGAGGAGATTATCAGGCCTGCCAGCTTTGTACGTAGCATAACACTGGTGGTGGGAGAATGTTGTGTAAATAAAGCCACGGGTGCTGCATAACTAGAAGCCTCTCTGAGCTTTATTGGGGTAACCAGTGGGCCCCAGGAAGAGGGGTGGGCAGAGGACTTGTCACAGGCCTCTACTGGAGTATTGTGTCCAGTTTTGAGAACCACATTTCAGAAAAGATGTGAACAAATTGGTGGAAGTCTAGAAAAGAGCAACACAATTAAAGGTCTAGAAAACATGAGCTATGAGGGAAGATTGAAAAAACTGGGTTTGTTTAGTCTGGAGAAGAGAAGACTGAGAGGGGACATAACAGTTTTCAAGTATGTAAGAAGTTACAAGGAGGAGGAGGAAGAAGAAGAAAAAGTTTCTTAACCTCTGAGGATGGAACAAGAAACAATCAGTTTAAATTGCAGTAAGGAAGGTTTAGGTTGGACATTAGGAAAAACTTCCTAACTGTCAGGGTAATTAAGCACTGGAATAAACTGCCTAGGGAAGTTGTGGAATCTCCATCTTTGGAGGTTTTTAAGATCAGGTTAGACAAACACCTGCCAGGAATGATCTAGATAATACTTAGTCCTGCCTTGAGTGCAGGGGACTGGACTAGATGACCTCTCGAGGTCCCTTTCAGTCCTATGATTCTATGAATATTGGCATCTTCAGCAAGAAAGTTTCTTTGTTATTACTGTATTTTATTATTCTGCCACTGTCTCATTCTTCCCTAGCTCTCTCTGTCAGGGGAGTGTTTTACTGAGTCAAAGGGTTTTAGCTGGATTCCTTTGTCCCTGATTTCAAGGAGAGACTCAGAACACATTGGGATTATTCCTGAAATGACTGTCCTGGGAGGGAATTCTCCTTGCCTCTGGATGGTGGCAGTGAGGTCTTATGTTTCTGGACATTTAGATTTTGGTTGAGTCTTTAATTTCACATTGAAGATTTTTTCAACATTGGTTTCTGCTTTTCTGACTAAAAGATTTGTTGCAAACCCTTAGTCTCCCTGGACATCCTGGGGAATTTCATCAGTTCATGAACTTAGCACAAGGCTGGATACACAGACACTTCCAGAGGAGGAGCAGCTTGTCTCCTCGCCAGCAGCATCTCCAGTGTCTATTCTCTCTTTCAGCTCAGTGAGGAATCCAATTGCTCCCGGGCAGAATCCTGACATTTTCCTGAGGACACAGAGCAGCTAAAGGGCTCTCAGAGATCCTGACTGGACTCCATCCCAGACATTTGCTTCCCATCGAGTGTCTGGCTCCTGCTTCTAGTTTTTTGGTGCTTTCTGTGATACTAACTCCGTAGTGATGCAATTGTCTATATTGGGGAATAGGGGATTTATCCCCTAGGCACTTTGCTGTCCTGTTCTCCGTCCCAGATGCCAGCCTCCATTGATCTATAAATTGGACCATCAAACCCCAACATCAGGGCTCTGATTTCACCCCCTGCCCTGGACCTGCTTTGGAGGAGAGTGAACAACTGCAGCCACCAGACAAAACATCCACCGTTTTTGTTATGTTATTTTTTTGTTCTACATTTGTACAATGCCTTGCACAATGGGGTCCTGGACTAGAGCTCCTTGCTAATACAATAATATAAGGTTCCTAAAAAATCCCCTACCACAATTGGATCTGCTCCAGCCACTTCCATTCACCAACCCCTAGGAGGATGGAACAAGCTGGAGCAGGCTGTAGTGGTTATTTTGGCCACAGATGTCTCCTTCTGTCCTTTTGATTCTATTATCAATTTTCTATCATTTCAAGAAAGGGGATTGGGGAAGGGTTCAGGAGCTTTGGTGCATTTCACAGCCAAGTTCCTGAGTCTTGTTTCCATTCCGATCCCTCCCTGTTGCTCTCACACTAGAGACTCTGAATTCCTCTACAATGAGAAAAACTTGTTTCAAAACCCAGTTACAGTTGCTAGGCACCAATCATTTCCTGACCTCTCCCACCATTTACACATTCCCAGTCCTGAAGAACAAGGACAGGGAGAGCTGAAGCCTTCTAAATCCTGAATTGTGCCCTTAATAAAAACTTCTCAGCAGATTTTTTGGTTTGTATTGATGTGAACAAACAGATCAAAGCAGATTACCTAGTAAATAAACAAAAACACAAACTGAGCTTAATATACTAGAGAAGTAGGATATGAATTACCAGATTCTCACATGGAGGGATAAACTGGCTGGCAGATTAAGGCACAAACTGCCATTGTTTTGCAGCTTGGGTTTCCCAGGTTTTCATACACAGGCTAGAAATCCCTTTAGGCTGGGATCATCACTTCCCCCAGTTCAGTCTTTGTTTCTCAGGTGTTTCCAGGTGTGGTGGAGTAGGGAGAGTGAGGTACAATCATGTCATTTTCCCCTTTTATATATTCTTCCCACTTGCTGGAAAGCTCTTTTGCTGTGACCTGTGTCAAACAGTTCCCATTGTGTAGCGCTATTGCTGAGAGATTTCTGTTGTACACAGGTCCTGGGGTAATCCTTGTGCTTGTGTGCGTTTCCGCAATAAGCCATTAACATTGTTTGGCCTTTGTACTGTTGTACCTAAAAGGCTGCTTGTGGGTGTTTTCAACCTAACAACATGTTTTGGTAACACATACATAGTCCAACTTCATAACTTCACATACAATGATAGCACATTGAGATATTCTAGTCTAGCAAATCAGAATTTTTAGAATGATACCTCACAAGGCATACTTTGTCCAAAACGTATTCTAATTATATGACAGTGGTGAATATGGGGTGTCAGGGTGTCACACACTCATCCTCTCCCTTGGATGGGGATGGATTAACATCACTCTGTCTCTGAATTGCCTCTTCTCTGGGAGGAGTGTAGAGGGGATACGTTTTCTCTCAATGGTCTGGGGACTATTGGGATGATCCCCCTGAAATATAGGGGACCAGGAAAGGATCCTAGGTAGAAGTGATTTAGGTACTTCAGAGATACACCTACTTCTAATACCCAAGGCACCAGGGTTCCTTACCCAGCAAGGTCACGTTTTGATCATTCTGCTGCATGACATTCCTGTAGAGGGTTCTGAGAGCATGGTCGACCAGAGCTCCCTGCCCTTAGGTGAAATACACAGCCACTTCCTCGAAGATCACTGGCCCCTGAAACAGCCAGAGTCCCCCACTCAGAAACTGCTGCCCCAGTCAGAATCCCACCTCCTGACATGGGAAGAGCTGTAAAATTTCTCTGCTTTCTCTAGGGAAGAATGGAAAAATTGTTCAAAGCTTTTATTAAAAACCTCCACTGTTTCTGTGGAAAAACTATGATGCCCAGAGCTGCTGCCTCCAGTTACTCCATTATAGATCTCACAATATTTATAACATTTTTCCATGCTTTCCTGATTCCTAGCAGAGAACTTGCATGGTCCCTTGCTTGACATGACTGCAATCTCCCATGTCTTTCAGGGGGTCTGGAATCAAGATGCCCGTATTCAAGATGGCCACCATTTCCCTCCAGTATTGGCATGTGGAAGTGAGGCTGCCTCTAATAAAGATGGCCGTTGATTTCCATGAACCAGAAGCCATGTTCTTCTCAGGGAATACGGCTGCAGCTCAATGGTTACGAGGCTGGACAGGAAACTGAAGAATAAAGGGAATTCAGGAAGCTAGAGGCAGAGTAGCGGGGTGAAGGGGAATGATTGGTGCACACGTAAAGCAGATGGGGTGAAGGGAAAGTGGCATGAGGCAGCCTGGGAGGGTGCAGTGTAATGGGAGTGGAGTGACACAGATACAGGGTAAGTGCTGGGAGCTCATGGGAGTCTGAGCAGGGTGCAGGGTGATTGGGGGTGGGGCAGATTGACCCTGAAGGGTTTAGAAGATGTATGGGCTTGGCAGGGAAGATGTAATGGAAGGAAATTGGGGTGCAGAGAGGAAGGTTGGGAGGCCTGAGGGGAAGGTGTATAGGAAGGACAACAAAGAGGTGCAGGAAGGTGTGTGAGGACTAAGGGTGGGCAGGAGCGTGTAGGGATATAGCAGAGGTGAGAGGTAAGACAAACGCTTACACTGGAAGGGAAATATAACTGCCCCCAAATTTCCTGGCAGAGGGGAGTGGGCCCCTATGTGCCACTCAAAGGGATTCTCCCGTGTCTGTGATCCATTCCAAAATTCCAGGGAATGTTTTAGGGATCCACTGGCAGCATCCTGCTGATTGGGTGAAAATGAAAACCAGAAAAGCCTGATTCAGAGACCAAATCCAGTCCACAGGGTGCCCCCTGGGTGCTGCAGGCAGAGGAATCCCTCTGGTGCTCCCTGCTGCTGCATACACATCACAGGCAGTGGCTGAGCTGGCTGCATGGCAAGATCATACAGCCTGGATTGTACCAGACTTAACACAGCCTTAGAGGACAGCTTTTGAGGGGGACCTGGAGGAGAAGGAGTCGAGTTGGGGTGGGGGGGGAAGCAGCAGGGACTATAGGGGTGGAAGGGAGCCAGTGAGAGTGGGGGGAAAGTGTGGTCCTGGGGGGGGGTGAAAGTGGAGGGGAGTTGGGACGAGTGTGAGGAGGGGAAATGGGGATGTGGCGGGGACACCGGGGTGAGGAGTGTGGTGGGGGGAATGGAGGGAATAGAACAGGGACTTTTAATACTCTTGAGTGTAGGGCTGGAGGTGTCTGTAATGCCCATGACCGCCAAATACGCCCTCCCCACTCCCTACACATCCCCTCCCACCACCACCACATTGCAGCATAATCTGGCATCACCTGCTGTTCTCTATACAGATCATATTTCACAGGCAGAAGCTTCATGAACTGCTCTCTCTCATGGGGTGCACAGCTCAGCCGGCTGAGAGAGGCAGTGAGCCACCCTGCACTGATTGGTTAAACCCCTGTGAGATGCAAGCCTAGCCCCTGCCTTTCCAGGAGCTTGATGGCTGGAGCACAATCTGCACTGGCAATAGGCCTCTGATATCAGCACATCCAGGGCTTTGTTTCCTCACAGTGAGGAATTTACACCACCCCCTGCTGGGAATGTCACAGAACCACTAACTGTGATATGTAACCTGTCACGCAAATCAGCTTCTGTACCAGATGATTGGAGGATAGCTAATGTGATGCCAGTTTTTAAAAAGGCTCCAGAGGTGATCCTGGCAATTACAGGCTGGTAAGCCTAACTTCAATACCAGGCAAACTGGCTGAAACCTTAGTAAAAAACAGAATTATCAGACACATAGATGAACATGATTTGTTGGGGAAGCATCAACATGGTTTTTGTAAAGGGAAATCATGTCTCACCAATAGTCTAGAATTCTTTGAGAGGGTCAACAAGCATGTGGACAAGGGTGATCCAGTGGATATAGTGAACTTGGACTTTCAGAAAGTCTATGACAAGGTCCCTCAACAAAGGCTCTTATGCCACACAAGCAGTCATGGGAGAAGAGGGAAGGTCCTCTCATGGGTAGGAACTGGGACTGTTCAGCTAGGAAAAGAGACAACTAAAGAGGGATATGATAGAGGTCTATGAAATCGTGAAGGGTGTGGAGAAAGTAAGGAAGTGTTATTTACTCTGTCTCATAACACAAAAACCAGGCGTCACCCAATAGGTAGCAAATTTAAAAGAAACAAAAGGAACTATTTCACACAATGCCGTCAATCTGTGGGACTCATTGCCAGGGGATGTTGTGAAGGCCAAAAAATAATCCGTTACGATCATGGGGGATAGGTCCATCAATGTCTATTAGTCAAGATGATCAGGGATGCAAAAACCATACTCTGGCTGTCCTTAGCCTCTGGCTGCCCAGAGTTTGGAGTGGACAACAGGATGAATCACTCAACAATTGCCTGGTCTGTTCATTCCCTCTAAAGCACCTGGCACTGGCAATTGTCGGAAGACAGGATACTGAGCTCGATGGACCATTAGTCTGACTAAGTATGGCCATTCTTATGTAATGCAAGGCCCACATTTAAAGACTCCAGCAGAGATTTCATGTTCTATTCTCCTTCCCTCCCCCACGTTCATTTCTGACCAAACCTTCCAGCAGCTGCCTGACAATCTACTACCTAAGTATGTTCCACTGCAGCCATTTCTGCCTGACAATCTACTACCTGAGTATGTTCCACTGCAGCCATTTCCCTGCCCTGACTCCTGGGAGGGTGGGACGATCTGGATCAAAACACTGACATTATTCTGCAGCCTGTCAGGGTGAGAAGGGTGATGGGGGAGGTTTCAGAAGGGGCTCTAGTTCATTTCACACCCTGATTACCCCTCCCCACCCCAGCTCTTTCCCTGCAAACAGAGGATTTAGACTCCGCCAGGCTGGAAAAACATTTGCTCACTTTATTACTCACGTAAGCCAGCATCAGCCTTTGAATTTACACCCACAGTTATTTCCAGCCATTCCAGCCTTTCCTCTACTGAGTGTGCAAAGGGCATCGTGTGCACAGCTACAGCTCTGTGCCCGCTGCACTGCCCTGGCTGGGGGCACATTCAGAGGCTAATTCACAGGCATGTGTCACTGTTTTGCCCCTTTCAGTTCTAAGTTTGAGCAGTGCCCGTTTTCTGTGGGAAACCAACTAACTCATCACCCCGACACAGCCCTGCCCTTCTCTAGGGCTTTCCTTGGGGAGTTCTCAAAGGGTTTCAACCCCATTCACACACACCCAGCCTCCTGCCCCTGGGCAGAGGGTCTGGCTTAAGGCCAGACCCTGAGACCTGCCCAAGGGGAACAGACAGCGGGGTCCCAGCACCCTGTGCCTCTGGCTGGAGTTTTTCTCCAGAGATCTCCCAGCGCTGTGCAGAGGGGCCCAGCCTCCCTTCCCAGTCCCAGCGCAGTCCCCCCAGTTCTCTGCATCTTCTGCAAGCTCCAGCTCGGGACCTGGGGCAGCAGAGCCCGGGGCTGCCCCAGTGGCCCGTCCCAATTGGATTACGCACAGTGCAGGGTTAATGCAGGTCTCCTCCTAGCATAGATCCTGCTTCAGCTGCTGCTTAGGCCCACTCCCAGACAATGGAGGTGGCGGCAGCAGCAGCGTCTGACCTGGGAAGCTCCAACCCTGAGCAAAGCGATCGCAGCCTCCCATCCCCGAGCAGCCCCCAGAGGCCCCTGGCTAATGAAACCCACTGCCTGTGGGCTGGGAACTTGGCACGTGTCTGGATCCAGCCTGACTCCTCCTCCCAGCCTGGGAAGTGTCCCACAGAGCCACGGCCCCTGCTGCAGTTCCCTCCCATCCCCTGGTACTTTGACTGCTAGGGACAGTTCACCCTCTGGGTTGGGGGAAGAAACATCCCTGACAGCCAGGCCTGTCCTGGCTCACCAGCTCCCAGCTACAGTTACTGCATGGGAGTGATTTGCAGGTGGTGAGAAGCTGGTGAAGAAGCGAGGACAGGGCAGGTTCAGAGGCAGGAGTGTGATGATGCACAGAGCTCAGGTAGGGGACTGAGAAGGCTCCGAGTGCTAGAGGTTGGACCAATATGGGATGGGGTGGGTCTGAGAGCCCCACAGGGGAATGAGGTGGCCCAGAGATCATGGGGCAGCTGACACATCCCTGGGGTTGTGGGGCTCAGAGATTATGTGACAGAAACAGAGAATGAGAGGGGGTGAAAGAGGTGAGACTATAACAAAAGGAGGAAAGTAGATGAAAAGGGAGAGGATCAGGAGGTGAAAGTGACACAGAGCCAGAAGAGAAAGGAAGAAACAGCAACAAATGAGGCACAAATGAGAGCTGACGGAGGAAATGGTTATTTAGCTCAGCTATCCCTGCTGCTCCACCCACAGCCTTACCCTGTCCCCCAGCCCCTGCTGTTGGTGTCCCTGTCAATCTAGTTTCCTTCTGTAAGTTGTCTGGTGATCCAGGGTTCCTCTATATTCGCTTCCTCCTCCTAGCGCTGCTATCTCATTAGGAATCAGGAGCCTAAAGAGATTATGAGGTGACCAGGGACCCATGGATCCAGAGAGATTCCAGTCAAAAGGACCCCATGAGGTGAGACACAGCCCTTAAGGGCAGCAGGGGATGCTGCTCTGTGGGACACATTTCCAGGCAGGGAAAAGGATTCTGGCTGGATTCCTCCTGAGCCCAGTTTCCATCCCCAGGGGAAAAGCATAGTATGGGGGTTTCATTAGTCATGTCATCAGAGGGCTCTTGTTCTTGGTAAGGAGGGGAAGCTGTGCTGTCTTCATCTTCTTTCTCTGCTCTGGTATTAATGTTGAGCTCCCTGGCTCAGAGATTACTTAGAGATAGGTGGTTGTAGATGTGCTGGTGGGCGGCTGCCCTTCTACAATCCCAGAAGAAGGGAAAAATGTTCCTGGAGACTATCTGGAGAGGTCAGCTGGTTCCTGGAAGATGTGCGGTTTCCCTTGCAGGAGATTGAGGGATCTCCACCCACACAGGAATTTTGACTTTGGCACAGCACCATTGTGCAAACTTTTACCCCTTTGCAACTCTGCTGAGACCAGAGCCCTTTCCAGACACAGAGCCAGTGCTGGTGAGGGAGATTCAACATCTTTCTGTGTACCAGCATGCAACCCTGTTTAAAAATGTTCGTAAATGATCTGGGGAAAGGGGTAAAAAGTGAAGTGGCAAAGTTTGCAGATGATACTACACTGCTCAAGATAGTTAAGACCAAAGCAGACTGTGAAGAACTTCAAAAAGATCTCACAAAACTAAGTGATTGGGCAACAAAATGGCAAATGAAATTTAATGTGGATAAATGTAAAGTAATGCACATTGGGAAAAATAACCCCAACTATACATACAATATGATGGGGGCTAATTTAGCTACAACTAATCAGGAAAAAGATCTTGGAGTCATTGTGGATAGTTCTCTGAAGACATCCATTCAGTGTGCAGAGGGGTCAAAAAAGCAAACTGGATGTTAGGAATCATTAAAAAGGGGATAGAGAATAATTATTGCCCTTATATAAATCCATGGTATGCCCATATCCTGAATACTGAGAACAGATGTGGTCTCCTCATCTCAAAAAAAAGATATACTGGCATTAGAAAAGGTTCAGAGAAGGGCAACTAAAATGATTAGGGATTTGGAACGAGTCCCATGTGAGAAGAGATTAAAGAGGCTAGGACTTTTCAGCTTGGGAAAGAGGAGACTAAGGGGGGATATGATAGAGGTATATAAAATCATGAGTGATGTGGAGAAAGTAAATAAGGAAAAGTTATTTACTTGTTCCCATAATATAAGAACTAGGGGCCACCAAATGAAATTAATGGGTAGTAGGTTTAAAAACACAGTCAGTCAATTTGTGGAACTTCTTGCCTGAGGAGGTTGTGAAGGCTAGGACTATAACACAGTTTAAAAGAGAACTGGATAAATTCATGGAGGTTAAGTCCATTAATGGCTATTAGCCAGGATGGGTAAGGAATGGTGTCCCTAGCCCCTGTTTGTCAGAGGGTGGAGATGGATGGCAGGAGAGAGATCACTTGATCATTACCCGTTAGGTTCACTCCCTCTGGGGCACCTGGCATTGGCCTCTATCGGTAGACAGGATACTGGGTTGGATGGACCTTTGGTCTGACCCAGTACGGCCATTCTTATATTCTGAGAAAAAAACAAAACCTCACACACAGAGGTGTGATGGGATCCCCAGGTACAACCTGGAACTGGGGTACCACTGTGCCCCCTTGACTCTCTAGCCTGGTCTGTCTCTTACAGTGCTCTGCCAGTGACAAGCAGAAAACCCCTCCAGGTGCTGTGATCACTCAGCCATCAGCCTGTGGAGACCCACACCCAGGCTCTCTCAGCCAGTCATGAATTATACCAAGAGGCACCAGAAAATCACTCCAACCCCCAACCTTGTACCCCAGTAATGTACCATCTTACACTGCTCAAGATTCCCTTGGACTGTGCAAGCTCATTTATTAGTCCACCACTCCAACCAATTACAGGGGATGTGCAACTGCCCTTACTACCCTGAGCTGAGATTCCTCAAGCACTTGAACCAGAAACAGTTTTCAATAAAACAAAGCAGGATTATTAGCTATAGAATACATAGAATATAAGTGATTAAAAGTAATAGCCCCAGAGATCAAAGTTGGTTACATAAGAAATAAAAAGTAGAATTGCAGTCTAACTTCTACAGACTAAGCAAGGTTTGAATTAAGCAGTTTCTCACCCCGCTGGATGTTCCAGGTAGTTTACAGTTCTTAATACACAGACTGAATTCCCTCTCAGCCTGGGACCAATCTCCCCATTCAAAGTCTTTGTCTTCCACACGATCTTCCAGGTGCTGAGATGAGGGAGGAGAGAGGCCCAGTGGTGATGTCATTGTTCCTCACGTCTACTCCCTCTACAGGTACTAGAAGGATCCTTGCTATGGCGTGGGGATTAGGCAGCCCCCACTGCATATGTGTTCCCTCCAAGTAGTCTTAGGTAGTGGATTCTTCTTGCTGGGCCATCAACATGTGCCTGGCCTGTGACAGTTGCTCCTTTGTTGCCAGTGAAAGACCAGCTGTGGGTGTTTCCAAATTACCACACATTTCAGTAACAAATCTATAGCAATACTTTATAACTTCACATACAGTGACAGTACATACAATTCAACAGGATATTAATGTTCAACTCATCAGATACCTCACAAGGCATGCATTGTACAAACCTATCATAATCCAGTCACAGTGGTGAATATGAGGGTTTCAGGGTGCTATTTTGAGGGTCAGAGTGTCGCAACAAGAGATACCACTCATCCTCTTCCTTGGAAGCTCTGGTAAGGGGTAAATTTGTAGGCCCAGTTATCACAACAGTTACCACTGAAGGAGCGAGAGCATCAGAGAAACCACAAGGAAACTGGGAGCAGGCATCCAATAGGAAATGAAGGCCTGAGATGGAGTCTGACCAGGATGGCTGAGAGCCTGCAGCTTTTCTGCATTCAAGGGGAAATGTAACTAATTCTGCCTAGGAGTCACGGGCCTCCTCCCTGAGCTAGGCACGGAGACACTGGAGATGCTGCCGGGGAAGAGGAGATGGGCTGCTCCCCATCCAGGACCATCTGGCTATCTAGCCTGGCAGAGAGCAGCTGCTCCAGTTCTGAGTGACCTCTAGGGCTCAGCCCAAACCACAGCTCCCGAATTCTGCTTCTGAGGCTGTTTAACCCCTGCACTGATTAAACTCGCCGGACAGGGGAAGGGAAGAAACAGAGACTGAACCCAGAGCCACGAGAGCAAAGGCGTGGAGGAGCCCAGATCCCCTTTTAAAACCAGATGGACAAAATCATCAGCAAAAGGGCTGGATATGGGGAATGAGCAATTCCTGCTGAGGGGCAGTGAATAAGGGAGGAACTGACCTGGTTTGAGGCAGTTTGCCCACCACCCCTCAAGAAGAAACTTGTGAGATGCTCAGGGTGATGAGAGAATCATTCAAGCATTTTATTATTTATTTGGAAAACTAGAGACCAAGAGAAGTACAAATGTAAGCAAGAAAAAGACTCTCCTAAATTTCCACAAACACGAGACCCTTTTTCCTCCCCAACCATCGAGAATAAGAAATAAAATCCTCCCATGGCTGTTACAGTTATGAACTGACCAGTCAACCACATGTCATTTGGAACCAGAAGTATGCAATTAGTCAACAGCAGAGACAAAAAAACAACAACAACCAAATACAGTACAGTAAGTGTTAAACGTAAATTAAGAAAAAATAAACAGCAACATTAAAAAAAAGATTTAACAGGGTAAGGAAACCATTTCTGTGCTTATTTCATTTAAATGAAGATGATTAAAAACAGCATTTTTATTCTACCTACTATAGTTTCAAAGGTGAATTAAGTTAATGTTCAGTTGTAAACTTTTGAAAGAACAACCATACCATTTTGTTCAGAGTTATGAACATTTCAGAGTTATGAACAACCTGCATTCCCGATATGTTCATAACTCTGGGATTATTCCTGAAACACAGTAGAACCTAAATGTGTAACATGAGCAGATCCTCTCCCTGCAAACAGGGTCAAAGGAAACCAGATAAACTTTCAGGGGAAGGGCCACTCATATAAAGTCACAAATGTAAATATTAGCAGAGCTGGGAATGGAACCCGGGAGTCCTGATTCATAGTTGTCTCTCCTGTTCTAGCCCATTAGACCCTACTCCTCTGCAGAGTGCAGAAGAGAACCCAGGAGTCCCGATTCCTAGTCTCCCTGCTCTCACTGTTACACCATACTGCCCACACAGCAACAGTGCAATACCCCAAAGATCCCACCCCACAGATAACAGCCCCACACACTCCCTGATCTGCAGCCCACCTCTCTGTATCCAGAAATATTCCATACACTGAGCACTGCTCTGAAATCCTGACACTTCAGATCAGCAGCTTTCACTGCCTTATAGCTACAGGCCCCGTCTCTGCCTCTCAGAATAATGTCCCCTTATCTCCACCACAAGGGGCCATAGGAGCTGCAGAGATGGTCAGACACAAACCGCGACCAGGTATTTTTACCTCTTTTCTACATTGGAAAGTGTGTGTGGAATCCACAGAAATGTCTCCCAACTAATCCCATTGCCTGCTCCCTCCAGATTCTGAAATGGCCCATCTCCCTAGTACCCAGTGTTTCCTCCTTCCCTGGCCCCCACCAACCTCCCACCACTGAAACCCCAACCATCAACCCGCCTTCTGACCCTACCCAGACCCTCCTCAAATGCAGCACATTTACACTTTGCTTCAGGAGGGCACAGACCCATTGACCCGCAGGGAAAGTTCCCAACACCTTCTATATTGTGTAGAGTTTCTGGTGAGACATTAGATCCAACTTTGTCTTGTAGCTTTTCCCACAGACAGAACATCTATAGGGTGACTCTCCTGTGTGGGTTCTCTGATGTATAGTGAGGACTGAGCTCTGAGTGAAGTTTTTCCCACGCTTGGTGCATTTATAGGGTCTTTCTCTAGCATGGATTCTCTGATGTCTACAGACAGTGGAGCTGTGCTTGAAGCTTTTCCCACACTCAGGGCATTTATAGGGTCTCTCTCCCAAATGGACTCTATGATGTACAATTAAAAAGAGCCATGAGAGAAGTTTTTTCAACACTCAGAGCATTTATAGGGTGTCTCTCCTGTATGAACTCTCAGATGTGCAGTGAGCTTTGTGACAAAATTCCTCCTCTACCTTGGTGGGTCCTGTGCTTATTGGCAGATTTGTTCACCTCAGTGATCTTCCCCTCTTGTGGAACCCACAGTCTGGGTCAGCTCCTCCTGTGTCTGATCAGGAGTTGGGAGGTTTGGGGGGAACCCGGGCCCGCCCTCTACTCTGGGTTCCAGCCCAGGGCCCTGTGGATTGCAGCTGTCTATAGTGCCTCCTGTAACAGCTGCATGACAGCTACGACTCCCTGGGCTACTTCCCCATGGCCTCCTCCAAACACCTTCTTTATCCTCACCACAGGACCTTCCTCCTGGTGTCTGATAACGCTTGTCCTCCTCAATCCTCCAGCAGTACACGTTCTCTCTCTCGCTCTCGCTCTCGCTCTCAGCTCCTTGTCTTCTTGCTCCCAGCTCCTCACACATGCTCCTTCTCCTCTGGCTCCTCCCTGCCTGACTGGAGTGCCCTGATTAGCCTGCCTTGATTGGCTGCAGGTGTTCTAATTAAAGTAGCTATCTCTACTGCCTTCTAGAAAGATCTTAATTGGCTCCAGGTGCCTTGATTAACCTGGAGCAACTGCCATTTGGTTACCAGGGTACTAGGGATTTGTTTAGCCTGGGGCTAACATACCTATTTCTCAGTACTTTACTGTAGCCATCTGGCCTTGCCCCATCACAGCTTTGAACTACAATTGAAGCTTTTCCCACACTCAGGGCATTTATCTTTCTCCCCTGTGGATTCTCTGATGTTTAGTAAGGTCTGATTTCACCTTAAACATTTTCTCACAGTTGAGGCATTTAAAGAGTTTCTCTCCCGTGTGGATTCTTTGATGTACAATCAGGTTTGATCTTCGACTGAACTTTTTCCCGCACTTGGCACATTCTCTTTAGTGCAGATTCTTGGGTAGATCATAGTTTCATTCAGATCTCCATCTCGGTCAGTGGATTTACACAATCTCTGCTCTTGGCGGTTCTCCCGCTGCCTCTCTGGTGTCGGCTGACTCTCACAGGCATGTCCCTGCTCCGGACTCTGGGAAACTTTCTCTTCACATCTTCCCAGTATGGTCCCCTGCAGTTCCACTTGCTCAGGACCTTCCTGCCCAGGGTTCTTCTCATTCTCACCCACCAACCCATCACCTGCTAAGATAGAGAGGGAATCCAGACATGAGTCCTTCCCTGTGCCAGGGAGAAAGGGAAGCTCAGGAAGGGGAATGGAAAAGGGATGGAAGCGGAAGGAGTGATGTCACCTTATCCCAGCATCTCCAGGGGCTTTACCCCCTCCTCTGCCCGGCCGTGCAAAGAAGCCCCGATATAAGGGGTGGCACAAGGCAGTGCAGCAGCCAGTGCGCAGATGAGGCGGCACAGCCCCTGCTCCCCAGCAGGACTGGCCTTTTCCTCTCCAGGTAGCGATGGGCCCTGGCTGCTCAGTATCCTGGGGCTGGGGCTTCCCCTTCCCACTGCAGCCACCTTCACCCCGTCTAAGTGGCACAGCTCTGAGAGTGCAACTGCCTCAAATAAAAAGGATGGTAGGAATGCTGCCCTTGGAAAAGTGCCACCCCAAGCACATGCTTGCTTTGCTGGTGCCTAGAGCCAGTTCTGGGAGGGAGTGAGAGGTGCAGGCTCTGAGAAGGAGGTTTGGGTACAGGAGGGGGTTCCAGACAATGCAGAGGGTTGGGGTCCAGGTGTTAGGAGGGAGTTTGGGTGCTGGAGGGGGCTCAGGACTGGGGCAGGGAGTCGGGATACAGGAGAGGGTGAGGAGTGTGGGCTCCAGCTGGGAGGTGCTTACCTCGAGTGGCTCCTGGGTGGCAGTTCAGTGGAAATAAGGCAGGCTACCTGCCTGTCCTGGCTCTGTGCCACGCCTGGAAGTGGCCGTCATGTCCCTCCAGCATCTGGGGGGTGGGGGGAGTGGGGCAGTGGACTCCGTGCTCTGCCTCTGCCTGCAGGCACCTCCCTTGCAGCTCCCATTGGCTGTAGTTCCCAGCCAATGGGAGCTGCGAAGTCAGCACTTGGGGTGCAGGCAATGTGCGGAGACCCCTGCCCCCACCCCAGAGGATGCAGAGATGTGCTGGCCGCTTCCAGGAGCAGTGCAGAGCCAGGGAAGGCAGGGAGCCTGTTTTAGCCCCACTGCACAGCCAGACTTTTAGCAGCCTAAAATCTTGGCTTCAGTAGCATCCAGGAGACTGATTCCGAGAGACTCCTGGCAAAACCTCCCAAGGAAGCACATGGGGGATGGAAGGGATGGGCAGGGTCTGGAAACTGACTGTGTGGGGGCAAAGGGGTCAAACAACAGCAGGAGGCAGGAGTAGGGAGAGAGGCCCATGAGCAAAATCAGGGATGTGGGCAGTGGGGCCATTTCAGATTAGGGGGACAGGGAACACGCTTTAACCATTATTCCATTCCAAGGGCTACTTAGGCACCTGAAAACTCCAGGGTTTTTTTGCAGGTAATAATTTAGAAATTACCTGACAGGAATGCTGTTCCTAATTCCTATTTGGTAAAGGCCAGGCATTCACAAAGGAATTGGTGTTTCTGTATCACAGATAATGGACCTGACCCAAAGCCCATTGTTGGCAAAGGAAAGACTCCCACAGACAAGGGGGACTAAATGGCAGAATAAATGACCACTCTGGGGAACTGCCATTCACTGTAAAATTAAAAAGTTGGAAAAAATGAGTAAGTTTTTGTTACCTGAAATCGGGCCAGCTAGTAAGCTTAGGGAGGCCTAATGACCCACCACAGTTTGGCAGAAAGCAGCACGTTTATTACATTGATAACTAAGCTCAAAAAAAGGGGGGAAGTGTGGGGGGGCACACACACACTCACATACTCACACTCACAGGACAGGCACAGCACTGGAGATGACAGGATCAGGGCCGGTGCAAGGATACTTTGCGCCCTAGGCGAAACTTCCATCTTGCGCCCCCCCCCCCCGCCCCCGCAAAAAAAATCACATACATTATGCACAATACACGGTCACTGACCCAGGGGACCCCCAGGCTGCCGGCTGCCGCGGCAGCGCCCTGACCCAAGGAACGCCCTGGGCTGCCGGCTGCCACGGTGGCGCACTGACCCAAGGGACGCCCTGGGCTGCCGGCTGCTGTGGCGGCGCCCTGACCCAGGGGACTCCCTGGGCTGCCGGCAGCCGCTGCCACTGGCAGCTCAGACTTTCTCTCTGTCCCAGAAACAGCGGCTGCTCAACCATTTAAAAAAAATTGGGGGGCGCTGCTTTTTGGCGCCCCCAAATCTTGGGGCCCTAGGCAACCGCCTAGTCCGCCTAAATGGTTGCACCGGCCCTGGTCAGGATCCTTCAAGATAAGTGTCCCACAGTGCAAAGATGGATGGTGTGATGAAGGTAAGTCTTCCCAAGGCACGATGGAATGCAACGCAGTGAACCACTGGGCAGGTGGTCCAGGCAAAGGGCCATCATAGGAGGTACAAGCTTGTGAGTGCACTGCTGAGCACATGGCCCCTTCCCCTTTTAAGGACCTGCTCCTCATGGCCTGCGACTAGAGATGACTTGGCTGCATTTGGTTGGTCACACTCCACCTCGGGCAGTGTCCATGCAGCATCCATGCATTGGGTGTGTGAGTGCTGCCTAATTAGAGTCCCAGACACCTTGTTTACCTGGGATCTCATCTGATCTTCCAGCTGTTCAGCCAGCCCATTCATCCCACAAGCAGGAGGGAGGGGGAAAGCCACTTCACAAGTATTCAAAGAGGGAGAGGAGACAAAAGGGGGGGGGGAAGCGTAACAGACCTTCTGAGCATATAGGTTATACACAGCGTAGTCATACAGATCACTGCTGCTCCTACAATAGTTTTAAGTGTAACTTAAACAATATTTGTGGTGGTGGCAGCTCAGGCTTGTTTCTTCAAAGCAGGGAAAGATTACAAGTTCTCTGTTCTGCAGCATGGCTCTTGCACTGGCTGTGCTTTACTTTCTGCATTTATCTAAGTGTAGACAACAGAAAAAAATCCGTTCTACAACTTTTAATTCATTTGACTTTTAATGTCCTAGTGCACCAATGTTTAGGTTTCAAACACTGCACAGGAATCTTGGTCTAAGAACTATTTTCACTCAGATATGTCACCTTTTTAAAAAGGTTTTGCAACCTTCAGTAGTATATGGTTTTATAACTTATTTTTTTTAAAAAGCTAAGTTATTGGCGCTGAAATGAGGGGTACTGGGGGTGCAGTAGTTTCGGGCTTGAAGTGTTTTCCATCACATACAGGGTCAGCACAGTGGCTACATGATCTCTAGATTATTCTTGGGCATGACATTTTTGGAGATCTTTCTAATTCATCACAAAAGATATTTTCAGATTATGTTTTGTAACTTAGTCTTTCACCACTAACATAAATGAGCTGATGCTAAACTAGGGGGGTTAAAATGAACATTTAAAAGTTTGTCAAGAGGAAAAGTAGCATAAGCAAGAAAGTATGTGCATTAATTAACAAAGGAAGGGGGGTGAAATTAATGATAGCTCAAAAGTAACTGAGGTATCATACTTTAAGAAAAAATCTCTTAAAAAGTCACTACATAATTAAATGTTGGATGTTAGCAGCATGGATCTACAAATTTTGGCAGCTAAATCTTACTAATTGTTCAGATTGGCTTGGGTTTGTGCGCCCTGAAGGGTTAATACAAATAGTGATGATAAATACAAAGGATTAAGTTGGAAGGATTTGAGAGTAAACATGTCAATGAAATTCATAGATGGTCCTCAAGTTTGTGAGACTCTGCCACTCTCAGAAATATTAAAGAGTAAGTAAACAGGAGCTAAGATTACTTATGGGTTGGAAGAGAAGGACGTACAGCACAGCAGACACAGGCTATAAAATGGCTGTTTAGGGGCAGCAGTTGCTTGTATGTTCACAAAAGGACCAGTAGCTCCTCAAAAGGTGGGGGAGGAGATTTGGTAAGATCAAGGCATTCCCAGAGGAGTCAATGTGACAAACTAGGACTGTTCTTAATGTGATCTTTGAATGCTGAGTGGGGAGTGATGGTCTGCATCGAGGGATGGGAGACTGGCCTGGAGGGAGGAGACCTGAGCATGTAACCTGGGAACCCAGGAAGGGGTTAGCGGCCAGGTGACACCTCTGCCTGGGAAGCTAAACAAAGGTTGGGGGAGGAGACGCTGGACGGAGTGAGGGGGTTTCAGGAGCTGGCTGGGCAATGGAGGGAAGCCCAGACAGGGCTCTGACCTCTCAATGTGGCTGTGGTGCTCCTAGGACCCTAAGATGGACCTAATTGGGGAGGATCCTGTTGTCTGTGCCTGCAAGACCTGTCTTGGACTGTGTTCCTGTCGTCTAAATAAACCTTCTGTTTTACTGGCTGGCTGAGAGTCATGGTGAATTGCAGGAAGCTGGGGGTGCAGGGCCTTGTGACCCCCCACACTCCGTGACAATCACTATTTGTGTGTAACAGCCTAATAGCCCTACCTGGTAACCTGACCCAAAGCCCAGCATAGGCAAAGGAAAAACTCTCACAGCCAAGTGGGACTAAATCATGGCAGAATAAATGGCTACACTGTGGTATTGCCATTCCCCAGATTGGGAAATTGGAAAAAATGGGAAAGTTTTAAGTGTAAAGTAAGTAATATTTGTGGCATGACACCGCATATTTGTTTCTTGACAATGGGGAAAGATCTCAGGTGGTCATTCTTCAGCACTGCTGTTGCAGCCTGAAACTTGGGCTAGCTGTGGGGATAATTATCCCCTGAATGTGTGTGGGGCAGCAGCCCCCTCCTCAGCAACCCTGTGTCTACTGGTGCCACAAGGGGCTTGCTCCTGCCTTTGTAACGTCAATATGTGAAGGTGAGGGTCAGTCTAGGCAGATCACAATGACATTTGCAGCAGGCATCTTCTGACCCAAGCACAGAGCTTCCTTCCCCTGACCGCTCCCAGTGAGCATGTTCGTTTCAATTAAAAGAATGAATTTGAAAAAAGTGCTGCAGAAGCCCCCAGCCCTGCTATTGGCTCTGCCAGATACATCCCTGCTTTCCTATTGGCTGAGCAAAGAACAGCCAGCCAAGGGAGAGGTGGGGGGAGAAGAGTGGGTGACTTTCAAGCGGCATGGCTCTGGTTCCTGGCTGCGGGGAGGAACAAGCAGCCTAGCTTTCACTTCTGAGGGGCGGGGAAGGGGAAGAGGAGTAAGCCTGGCAAGCAACGTGACGGCTGCTGTCTCCTTTGTGTTTTGCATTTGCTGCTGCAGTTCTTGCCAATCGGGAGATGGAACCGGTATCTCAGGAGCTCTGACTCTAACCCAGCTGCTCCTGATTTCATGACAGCCAGGAGCCAAGCAGGAGTTTGCATTGGCTTGGCCTTTTGCTCTGTTTGATGAGTGTGCATTGCTGCTCTCATTGCGGCAGGGGGTAGGTAGAAGGGAGCCAGGCAGAGGTGAAAGTAAGCCAGGACAGTCCAGTACGGCGTACCACCAAGAGCCAGTGCGCCGTGCCGGACTGCATCGGCTTCCGTGGCGGGGATTGAAAGGGCTCAGAGCTCCCACAGCTTCGGGCAGCTCAGAGCCCTTTGAATCCTGCCCACGGCTCCAGGGGCCAGGCTGGGGCCAGGATTTAAAGGGCTTGGAGCTCCCTGAAGCTGCAAGGAGCACAGAGTCCTTTAAATCCTGGCCCCAGCGCGACAAAGCTCAGGGTTCCCTGCAGCAGCCGGAGCCTGGGCCCTTTAATTTGCCCTTGAGGGCTCCCAGCCACCTCTTCAGCTGGGAGCCCCTGGTTAATTTAAAGGCCCTGGGGCTCCCAGACACAGTTGGTGCCCCAGGGCCTTTAAATTTTGAGAGGCCCCACCTCTTCTGCATGAGGCCATGCCCCTTCAGGACTCCAGCAGTACCGGTAAGTCCTGCAAGTTACTTTCACCCCTGGAGCCAGGGCTAAGCCCAGGGTGAGATGCAGCCAGATGGTGGTTGAGGGCAAAGCCCTGGGTCACAGAGAGGGGCAAAGGGGGTAAGAGCAGGCGAGCTGGAACAATTTGTACAGAGGGTGCTGAGAGCCATTGAACCAAACTGTAAACCTTGTATATTGTGGAAACCACTTCAAGCCATGGGGTGCAGCAGCACCCTAGTTCCAGCACCTATGAGTAACAGTTACTCCAATGGATGAGCCACCTGCCGTGTTTGCAAAAATAGGGTGTAGAGCAGAGGGACTTTTTTATTCCCCTTTGCACAAGACAGTACGGCTCAGCACGGGCTTCCCAGGGCTGGTTCTTAAGGCACCGGTATCCCAATGCCTAGACAAGGCAGCATCTCTATCGGATATAACGTGCTGAGATGCTGCAGGAGATTTGATTCAGTGAAATATTTTACATACATCCCCCAAAAACTGTGTCACACATCTTGAATATTCAAAAGATCCCTTATCCCATTATATGTCTGCGTAGAGCCTCCTGGCCGCTGACAAACGTGTCTGATCTTCTGCTGGCATTCCCTGAATTGTGCTCCCTTTCTTGTAAGCCATTTTAAATATAGTTTTGCTCCTTCAAATTGTTTACCTTCTACAATGTCATTACTCTTAGCACTTCATCGTTTACCTTTGTCAACACTGCGCAGATGGATGTCATTGTGCTATTTAATTCATATTTTAATAGCAAATCAATGAAAATATTCAGAAGTAAATAGCAGCTGGTAGTTTTAGCAATGACATCTGTGTTTCTAGTATAGTACTTCCTAGGCTTTTACTGTGACTTTTAATTTGGAATTTTTAATTCTAAATTTTTATTTTTGTAGCACAAGTTTATTCTGTGGGATCCTGTGACTTCCAGCCTGACTGATCTCCTGGCCTGGTGTCAAAACATGGGGATTGACTTTCATAACTGTTGTTTTGCCTCTCAATCCAGCCCTAACTGCTTTTTTGCACGATTCTGCTTGCAACATGTAGAACTTGGTTCCCAATGTTCACCAAGGGCACTATGCAGTTTGCTATTAAATCTGCATCAAAGGCAAAAATCTACTATAATTTTTATTGAACATAAAAACAGTCACAGTGGGTCAAATCAAAGGTCCATCTAGTCCAGCATCCTGTTTTCTGACAGTGGCCAATGCCAGGTGCTTCAGAGGGAATGAACAGAGCAGGCAACCATCCAGTGATCCGTCCCCTGTCATCTACTCCCAGCTTCTAGCAAACAGAGACTAGAGACATCCAGAGCATGGGGTTGCATCCCTGATCACCTTTGCTAGTAGCCACTGATGGACCTGTCCTTCAGGAACATACCTAATTCTTTTTTGAACCCAGTTATAGTTTTGGCCTTCACAACATAATGAACACACCTCTACAACCCAAAGACAGCTTGACAACCACAAGAATTCAAAAATCATGAGTTATATGCCCTCAAGTCATGGAATTTAAAAAAGAAATAAATATTGGGTACTTTTTTGTGTGTCATTTTGTTCTTGGGCCTTTGGGGTACAGGAGGCCCAGATCCACAAAAGTAGGAGTCTAATTCCTTGAATGAGTCTTGGCCTAGCCTCATAGTTTTGCTGTTACATCTCCCAAATAATTCATATACCTAAAGCCATATCTACACTACAAACTTATGTTAACTGAAGTTACACCAGAATACAGTTGCTGCAGTTAACATGTCACTTGTGTGCACTTGCCTACTTGGCTCCTTGTGTTGGTGGGGAGCGCACTCACCAGGAGCCCTTGATTCCGAGTGCAGTGCACCATGGGTAGGTATCCCACTATGCAACTCACCACCGTCCACCACACTGTATTTTGGAAAATTTTGGCAACGCACGGTGGGGCCCAAATGGGTTGCATAATGGTGACTGGGAGTATGGGATCAACCTCCCATAATGCAATGTTCACCATCCCATAATTTTATCCATATCCCATAATTTTTGCACCTATTTTCGTATATCCCACAAACCAATGTGGCCCTCTCTGATGGAAGCATGGAACCTGCACATCTCTGCACTATTGTTATGAGCGTTGCAAGCCCAGGGTGCATGATCCTGCAGTATATGCAGAGCCACAAAAATAGAAGTGGGGGAGATGAGGAGTCCGTGCAGAACAGATTGCTGTGGGACAGAGCAACAACCAATTCAAGTTTGTTGGTGGCATTCACAGCACAGTCGCAGATAGTGGAGCTCCAGTTCTGGGCCTGAGAAATAAGCACCAACTGGGGAGATCGCATCTTAATTCAGGTGTGGGATGACAAGCAGTGGCTGTAGAACTTCTGGATGCACAAGGCCATATTCCTGGATTTGTGTGCAAAACTCGACCCAGCCCTCCAGCGTAGGGACACCAAAATGAGAGCTGCCCTGACAGTGGAGAAGTGAGTGTCAATCGCACTGTGGAAACTTTAAACGCCCGATTGTAACCGGTCAGTCAGAGTCTCTCAACTAAATACAGGGTGGACTAGATTTATGGAAAGTAGTTAACACATATTAGAAGAGACCATTCCTTGTCAAGTGGCCTGTTACCACCTCCAGTCAAAGGGGCATTAGTGGGTTACACACTGTTGTCTCTTACAAGGCTGAGAAAAGGGAACTGGAGCGAGGACTCGGATCCTTTCGCTCTCCGATTCCACCAGGGTAGTGTGGAAGCCAGGAACGTTCCCCACAATAGCGAAACCATTTCCCCACTTACACAATTGGAATCACAAACAAGATCCTATCTGAAGGATTTGCCCCATTGGTTTACTGGTTGAGTTCTGGTAGCACTGTCCAGGCCTGGTCGAGAACCCTACAATGGTTGGAATTGAAGCACTATGAGCCCAGTTTGCAATGGAGCTGGGCTCTAGGACAGAGAACAGGACAGCAGAGTATGGGGGAAAAGGGAGTTGTCCCTTAGAGTCTTTCAGTGATGCAGTTACTGCAGGAAGGAGGCAGAGCATCAGCGAAACCTCCAGGAAACTGGAAGGAGGATCCAGGCATCTGATGGGAAGCGAAGGCCTACGATGGAGGACATCTGAGAGCCCTACAGCTGCTCTGTGGCCCTGAGAAATGTCACAATTCTGCCCAGGAGTCACTGGATTAGTCACAGAGCTGAGCACAAAGCAGGAAGAGGGGACAGATGCTGGAGATGCTACCAGGGAGGAGATGAGCTGCTCCCCCTCTGGAAGCATCTATGTATCCAGGTTCCTAGGAAGCCCCGCTCCAACTGTGTGTGACCACTGAAGCTCACGCCCAGCCAGGGCCCCCGGATTCTGCCTCTGAGGCTGTTTATCCTCTGCACCAATTAAACCCCTGGGAGAGAGGAAAAGAAGACACAGAGTCTGAGCCCAGAGATACTCAGAGCTGCAACAGCAAAGACATGAGGCACTTGAATCAACCCCCTCTTCTAAAGCCACATGGGCAAAGACATCAGCGAAAGGGCTGGATACCGGGAGTGAGTGATTCCTGCTATGCAGGAGCAAATAAGGGGGAAACTGACCCAGTCTGGGGCACTCTGCCCAGAGCTGGAGAACAGAGGAAATTCCAGGGATACGTCAGGAGATGAAGTAGAGATGCACAACAAACATTTGACCAGGAATTTATTTGGAAAATCAAAAACTCATTGAGGTAAAAACTTCACTGAGAAATGCAGGTTAACCTGAAACCTGAATGCCCTGAAACACAAGAGCCTCTCCTCTCCTCTCCCATCCCCGACCATCCTGAAACAAGGAGAAACTCCTACCCAGGGCAGTTGTTTCAGGAATAATCTGATCGTGTAACAGCCTGTGCCTGAGAACAAGGACAAGGGAAGCTAGCTAAAACCCTTCCCTTCAGCTCTGTAACACACACCCCCTGACAGAGACCCGGCAAGAAACAGGAGCATGTCACATCATAATACAACGCAGTAATGGTAATAATGCAACTTTCCTCCCATGGTGCCTCTTTCCTCCTGAGCCACTGAATACACAGTAACTAGTGACAATCTCAGAACTCCACGGGGAGGTGAGTGACTGCTAGTACATGCGTTGTAGGGATGAAACAATAGATGCACAGAGAGGAGGGGAAGTGGCTGGTACAAGATCACACCAGGAGACACTAACAGAGTTGGTTATTGAACCCAGACATCAGGGCTCCCAGTCCTCCCCGCTCTAACCCATTAGACCTCACTTCCCTCTCAGAACCAAGGTCCTGTGTCCTGATGCCCCCTGCTCTCCCTATTATACCATACTGCCCTCATAGGAACAGTGCAAAACCCCACCTCACTGGTGAATCTCCACCATGAATTCCCAAGTTTCCCCCACCCTGTCTGCAGAGGATTCCAATAAAAGGTGAATTGCTCTGATATCCTGTCACTGCAAATTGGCAGCTCTCTGCTTAATCACCAGGGCCCCACGGGGCCCCTTGCTGCTTCCCTAAATAAATCCCCCTGTCCCAAGAGGTCTTAGGAGCTACAGAGACGACTCAGATGCAAACTGCAATGCAGCATTTTTACCTTTTCTCTACATTGGAAAGTGTGTGGGGAACCTGCAGAAATCTCTCCCCACTAATCCCATTGCCTGCTCTCCCCAGACCCTGAAATGACCCATCTCCCACCGTACCCAGTGTTCTCTCCTCCTCTGGCCTCCACCAACCATTCCACCCTGAAACCCAAACCATCTGCCCACCTGCTGGCCCAACCCAGACCATCTGCAAATGCAGCATATTTTCACTTTGCTTTGGAAGGCCAGAGACCCATTGCCTCACAGGGAGAGCTCTTGCCACATGCTAGCCTGTGTGGAGTTTCTGGTGAGATATTAGAGAGACCTTCACCTTGTAGCTTTTCCCACAGACAGAACATTTATAGGGTGCCTCTCCCGTGTGAGTTCTCTGATGTGAAATAAGATGCGATTTCCGAGTGAAACTTTTCCCACAGACAGAACACTGAAAGGGTGTTTCCCCGGTATGGATTCTCCGATGTCTAATAAGGCCTGAGCTGTCACAGAAGCTTTTCTTGCACTCAAGGCAGCGATAGGGTCTCTCTCCTGTGTGGATTCTCTGATGTACAAGAAGGATGGAGCTAAGCTTGAAGCTTTTCCCACAGTTGGGGCATTTATAGGGTCTTTCTCCGGTATGGATAATTTGATGTCTATTAAGGTGTGAGCTATAACTGAAGCGTTTCCCACAGTCAGAGCAGCAATAGGGTTCTTCTCCCTTGTGGGCTCTCTGGTGTGAAACAAGGTGTTTAATAAGTTGTGAGCTCCACCTGAAATGTTTCCCACAGCTGGGGCACTTATGGAGTTTTTCTCCCGCATGGATTGTCTGGTGTTTAACAAGGTTTGAGAAGTGAGTGAACCGTTTCCCGCAGTCAGGGCAGCTATAGGGTCTCTCTCCCGTGTGGACTCTCTGATGTACAGTAAGGTTTGATCTCTGATTGAAGCTTTCTCCACAGTCACAGCAGACATAGGGTGTCTCTCCGGTGTGGATCCTCTGATGTTTAGTCAGAGCTGAGCCGTCACTGAAGCTTTTCCCACACTTGGGGCAGTTATAGGGTTTCTCTCCTGTGTGGATTCTCTGATGGACAAGAAGGTTTGAACTGCGATTGAAGCTTCTGTCACACTCAGCACATTGATACAGTTTATCTTTGGTGCAGATTCTAGGCTGCATCAAGTCTTTATTAAGGTCTTTCAAACTGCCCCCCTGGTGAGTGGATTTATCCTGTCTGTTCCCTGGGTGGGTTCCCTGCTGCATCTCTGCCCTGTGCTGCCTTTCACAGATGTCTCCTTGCTCAGGACTGTGGGAAATGTTCTCTGATAACGCCCTGGGCCGTTGCACTTGCTCAGGACCTTCCTGAGGAAGATTCCCCACTTCGTTCTCACTCCCCGTTCCATTACCTGCTGGGATAGAGAGAGAATCCAGGAGACACGCCCTGCACTGGGAGAATGAAAACCTCAGAAAGGGGAAAGGCAAATGGGGGGAAAAAAATCAAAATAACTGCTGGGGAGATTGAAAAATCAGTAGGGGACTCCCCCAAAACCCTGTCCCAGCAGAGAAACAGGAGGGGACCAATTCTGGTTCCACATCCCATCTGAACACTGTGGGGGACTGCCAGGTGTCAGTCAGGGTAGGTGGGAAGCTATGTGTGACATCTGCCATGAGGATACGACACCTGCTGGGCACAATCCGGACCTGGGTGAGAAACGCAGAACTGAACGAGACCAGGGGTTTACCATGACTCTGATACAGAGTTCTTTTCCAGATGTGCTGGGTCCAGGGAAATCTAAGGGACCAGGGAAGTACCCTGAGCAGAAATGGACCCAGGACTTCTAATACCTGAGGGGACAGGAATCGTCACCCAACGAGGTCACGTTCTCATAGTTCTCCTGCATGACATCCCTATAGAGGGCTCTCTGATGGGGGTCCAGCACAGCCCACTTCTCCTCCACAAAATAACAGCCAACTCCTCGAAGGTTATCGACCCCTGAAACAGCCAGAATCCCCCACTCAGAACTTGCTGCCCCCATCACAGTCCCACCCGTTCAGTCACAGGCAGGGCTGCAAAATTCCCCTTCCCAGAGACAAAAGGGAAGTTTCTCAAAGCTTCCATTAAAAACACACAGTTTCTGTGTGGAAAATGTGATACCCAGAGATGCCAACTCTGGTAATTTCATCATGAGTCTCATGATATTTAGCTGGGATTTTTAGAAGTTTCTCACAAAGATCTCACAATTCCGGGCACAGAACTCGCACATTTCCCTCTTGCTCCACATGGCTGTCATCTTTCCATGACTTTCAGGAGAGCTGGACTCACACTGCCCTTATTCAAAATGGCCACTATTTCCCTGAAATTTTGGCATGCGGAAGTGAGGCTGCCCCTAGTAAAGATGGCTACAAGCTCCCATTGTTTTCAATGAGACAAAAGCCCAGCTCCTTAAGGAATATCGCAGCCAGTGAGAGATGCCAAGGAGAGAGGTGCGTCTCAAACCTCTCACAAAGCTTGGCATCTAAATCTGGGCTGCAGGGGGGCACTTACTTCTGCTAGTGATTCACAAACCAAGGGAAGAAAGTTATTCCTCTGCCTAAATTGTATGTGGGACCTGATCTAGTAGACATGCTCAGAGGCTGCCTAGATCTACAGAAAACAGGTGGAGGGCAGGCCCTCCCCTAGAACCTTTAGCCCGGTGATTCTGACATTCACCCAGGGTGTGGAAGATTCTGGTTCAGTTCCCCACTCTGGCTGATGAGAAGGGATTTTGCTACCTCTCAGTTGAGTACTTTAACCTCACGGGGCTACAGAGTCGTTCTAACTTTATTTCTAGCCCAATTAATATTTAATTAAAATGGAACAACTTCAAGAGGCAAGACAGAGCATGACCCACAGTAGAACATCGCATAGTTCGGTGGTTAAGACACTCACCTGAAGATAGCAGATCCCTGTTTAAATCCCTCAGCAGCCAGAGGAGGGACATGAATGGGTGGTCTCCCATCTCTTGTGTTATAAGGGAGGTCTGCCTTCTCCCTTGCACTCTCAAGGCTGTTTTGTGCAGATCTAGGCGGCCTCTAAGCACATCTACCAGATCTGGCTCCCCAGGAGATTTTGGCACTCTGCCACCTACCATCGCTCGGGTTGTGAATCGCACTGAGGCTTAGGCAGGACAAAGGTGTCTGGGTACCTAGTGTGATGCACATGCCCACAAGCAGAAACACAGGCACCAAGGGAGCTCTTCCTGCAAAAACGAAGGTGCTGAACGAGGTTAGCAGCCTACAGGATTAGGCGGCAGCTGAGTGGGAGTTCTGCGGATCATGGTGGTGCCTAAAAATAGGACTTAGGCAACTCAGTCTGGGAGTTAGGTGCCCAAGTACCTTTGTGAATCTGGACCTACCGCTTTTAATGTAAATTTTCAAAAGGTGTTGGCAGGGGCGGCTCCAGGCCCCAGCACGCCAAGCACGTGCTTGGGGCGGCATACCGTGGGGGGGAGGTCCCAGGAGGTCCACCGGAGCCGCCTGCTGCCCTCTCGGCGACTGGCAGAGCACCACCACGGCATGCCGCCCTGCTTGGGACGGCAAAATGTCTAGAGCCGCCCCTGGGTGTTGGAACAATGGAGAAGTTCCATAGGGCTGAAAGAAAGCTAATGTTGTGCTTCAAAGGGGTAAATGGGACAACTTGGGTAATGATAGGCCCATCAGCCTGACATCGATCCCAAGCAAAACAACAGAACAGCTGATATGAGACTTAAAGAATTAAAGGAGAGTAATACAGTTAATGTCAATCAACATAGGTATATGGTAAATGGATCTTGTTAAATTAGATTTTTTTTTTAAAAATGAGATTACAAGTTAGGTTGATAAAGGTAATACCACTGATGTAACAGATTTTCTGTAAGGCATTTGACTCAATACTCAGGGCTGGCGCTTTCATTTAGGTGACCTAGGCGGTCGCCTAAGGCACCAGGATTTGGGAGGGCGGCATTTTGCCGCTCTCGTCAGCGGCAATTCGGCGGCGGGGGGTCCTTCCACGCTCCGGGTCTTCAGCAGCAATTCTGTGGCAGGTCCTTCACTAGCTCCGGGACCCGCCGTTGAAGTGCCCCAAAAACCGGGAGCGCGGAAGGACTCCCCCGCCGCAGAATTGCCGCTGTCGACCAGGAGCACGGAAAGACCCCCGCCTAGGGTGCCAAAAACCCTGGTACCACTCCTGTCAATACTGCAAGACATTTTAATTAAAGAAATTAGATTGATACAAATCAACATGGCACACACTAAATGGATTAAAAACTACCTAACTGACAGCTCACAAAATGTAATTGTAAAGAGGGAATCCTCATTGAGCGAGTGTGTTTCTAGAGGGGTCCCACGGGGGGGGGGAAGTGGGGTTAGAGTGCAGGGGGCCAGGCTGGCCTGGGGGCTTAGCGGAGGTCCTGGCGCTGGCAGCAGGGGTCGGGCCTGCACTCACTGGTTGGAAGCGGCAGCAGCGACCCCAGCTCACCTTGACAGCTCCTAGCATCGCTCTGGGGAGGGGACGGAAGCAGGAAAGAGGTGGGGCGGGGGCAGGGTGGGGATTTGGGGGAAGGGATGGAGTGGGGGCAGGGCCTGGGGCGGAGGGTGGAGGTTATCCCAGGCCCCACACAACCCTAGGTATGGCCTTGCTTATGTCACTCAGGGGGGTGGTTTAGTCACACCCAAGCGACATAACTGGTAGTGTAGCTATAGCCATAGCTGATGAAGAACACCCTGTAGCTTGCACGTTTGTCTCTCTCACCAACAGCACTTGGTCCAATAAAAGCTATTACCTCACCCACCTTCTCTCTCTACTTCCCTAGCTGGGCAGAGCTGGTCAAATCTGCCACGCTTCGCCTTCCTGACAACTTCACTTCCTCGGAGAGACAAAGGGCAACTCCCTCCCAGGGCCTCTTCATGGTCCCCCTGCAGCCCCATTACCTCGTCCTCCTGCTCTGGGGCAAATCCTGACGAGACCTGAGGGCAGCGGCTTCTTTTCTGTTAAGGCAGCTCAGATGCTGCTGCAGGCACGTTCACAAGGCAGCAGGTTCCCAGGGTCTGTGAGATCAGAGTCACTTTCCTGCCCGGCCCCGGCCCTTCCCCCAGGTCTCGCCCCTCACCTGCAGACTCCGGCTCAGGGGCTGGTGTCGGCAGAGCCCGGGGCTGCCCCAGGGGCTGGGTCCAGCCCCCGCAGAAAGTCCCCGCGGCTGGGCACAGAGGGGGGTCAGTGCAGGGCCCCCCCCCGCACAGACCCGCTGGGGAGCAGCATTTACGTCTCGCAGCGCCGAAGCCCCGAACTCTCCCGGTTCCACCCCGGATACAGCTGCGCTCGGCTGACCCAGCCCCTTCCTGTGCCCCGGCTACCGTCCGGGCTGCAGCCTCGCTGGGAGACTCGGGCAACATCCCCAGCCCGCGGGTGTCGTTAGCGGGGGCCGCCAGGGGGCTCCGGAGGCTGCGCTCGCTGCCTCTCGCTCTGCTCGGGGTCGGAGCTTCCCGGGCCAGAGGCTGCTGCCGCCTCCATTGTCTGGGAGCTGGGGGCTGGACGGAGCAGCGAGCGGCTGCAGCGGGGTCTCCCCTCGAGCCGGAGCCTGCAGGGGACGCAGAGACCCGAGGGACCGCGCTGGGGCTGGGAGGGGAAACAGCGCTTGGAGATCTCTGGGGTCCTGGAGAAAAGCTCCTGCCAGGGGCACAGGGAGCTGGGTCCCGCTGCCTGTCCCCCTCGGGAGCGGAGTGGCTGGAAAATAACGGTGGGTGCAGAACTGTGGGTGTAAATTCAAAGGCTGATCCTGGCTCAAGCGAGTAATAAAGTGATCAAGTGTTTTCCCAGCCTGGCAGAGTCTAGATCCTCTGTCTGCAGGGAAAGAGCGGAGGGGAGCGCGGGTATCGGGGTGTGAAATGAACCAAAGCCCCTTCTGAGACCTCCCCAATTGCCCATCTCGCCCTGACAGGCTGCAGAATAACGTCAGTGTTTTGATCCAGATCGTCCCACCCTCCCAGGGGACAGGGCAGGGAAATGGCTGCAGTGGAACAAGCTCAGGTAGATGCCGGTTTGGTCTGGAGTGAATTCGCGGGGGGACAGGGAAAGCAGAAGGTGGGGTGGGGGAGGAAATGAAATCTCTCTGCTGGGGTCTGTGAATGTGGGGCCTGAAATCCAGTGACATTCCCAGCAGGGGTTGCGGGATATTCCCCCGGGTGAGGTCACAAAATCCTGGATGTGCCAATATCAGAGGCTCATTGTCCTTGCACAGCAGCCATGAGCTCTCTGGAAAGTGGGGGGATGGGCTTGAATAAGAACAGCCACTTGCCCCACCTCCTATACTCACCTCTTTTTCCCTTCACAGTCTCATATCTCTCACAGCTGCTATACCCCCCATGCCCCTGCACACCCAAGTCCTCTCACACTCCTTTCTGCAGGTCTTCCCTCTCCATCCTACACCACATCTTCCTCTGAAGCCTCCTAAAGCTCCCCCTGCACCCCAATTCCCCCCAACTCCATCTTCCCTGCTAAGCTCACACATCTTCTTAACTCCCTTAATGTCAGTCTGCCTCCACAAATCACCCTGCACCCCGCTCGGACTCCCTTTTGCTCCCAACACTTACACTGTATCTGCCTCACCCCACTCCTCACATTACACAGCACCCTCCCACCGTCTGCCCCACACCTACACTTTACCCTTCATCCCCCTCCGTCTCTCATGCCTTCCCCACTACCACTCTGCCACTAACTCCCCACATTCCCTTTTCTATTCAGTTTCCTAAACAATCTCTCAAGCACAGAGCAGCAGCTGTATTCCCTGTGGAGAGCATGGCTCCTGTTTCAAAGAAAACCGTGGGAGGCGGTGTCCCTCCTTATTAGCGGAAACCTCACTTCTTCATGCCAAAAGTGTAGGGAAAGGGTGGCCAGTTTGATTTCAGACACCCTGAAAGCGACAGGAGATGGTAGCCATGTCAAACAGGAGACAGTGCAAGTACTGTCAACCTGTGGAACTCCTTGCCAGAGGATATTGTGAAGGAGAAGAGTATGACAGGGTTTAAAAAAGCACTAGATACATTAATGGATGATAGGTCCATCAGCGACTATTAGCCAGGATGGGCAGGAATGGTCTCCCTAGCCTGTTTGCCAGAAGCTGGGAATGGGCGACAGGGAATGAATCACTTCATGATCATCTGTTCTGTTCATTCCCTCTGAAGTACCTGGTGTTGGCCACTGTTGAAGACAGGATACTGGGCTAGATGGACCTTTGGTCTGATGCAGTATGACTGTTCTTATGTTCTGTGCTAGGAATTGTGAGATCATGGGATAATTTTATAACTCTCCACTAAATATTGTGAGACCTGCAATTAAATCACTGGAGTCAACAGCTCTGGGCATCACAGTTTCACCACAGAAACAATGTAGGTTCTTAATGAAGAATTTGAGAAATTTTACTCTTCTTCCCCAGAGAAAGCAGGGAGATTCACCAGCCCTACCCATCACATGGTTGACCACTGCACATGGCACCTCCTGCCAGGCACTGCCCTCCTCTAGCAGTGTCTCTCCCATCATCCTGAGGACCCCTCTCGTTCTTGGAACCACAGTCTCCTCTTCATGACTCAGCCCTTGGGACGAGTCACCATACATGTTCCCCACTTCCATCTGGGCTATCAAAGTCCCTCTTGACAATCCGGGGCTCAGGCAGTCTTCCTGCTCACTGCCCCACCAGTGCCACTTCATCTGTGCCACTTCATCAGTGCCAGGTAGGGGGACTCACCTGCCCCCACCACTCTGGGTCCTGACTTAAGGGCCCTCTCATCTGCAGCCAATCTCTTGCCTACTCCATACCTCGCTATTTTTCCCTTGAGCCTTGCCACGTTTTCTGGTTCTCCCCTTTCACTGGGTTTGCCACGCCAAGCTCCCTCCTCCCAGGGAGTGACTGCAGCCTGCTTTCCCACTGCCCCTGTCTTGTAGCCAGCTTCCTGGCTTATATAGGCCCCATCTGCCCCTGCATAGGTGAGCCTCTCTCTAATTAGCTGCCTCTAGCCTAAAGCTCCCTTGTTTGCAGCCTAATTAGCTGATTGCGCCCAACTAACCCAAATTCAGCTCTTGCAGGGCCAGTGTGGAGAGCACCCCCCATCACACTGCCTGTGACTGAACTGGGGGCATTGTGGCTGGGGGAAACAGGTCCTGAGTGGGGGACTCTGGCTGTTTCAGGGGCCGGTGACTTTTGAGGAGGTGGCTGTGTATTTCACGGAGGAGGAGTGGGCTCTGCTGGATCTATGTCAGAGAAACCTCTACATGGATGTGATGCAGGAGAATTATGAGAACATAACCTCGCTGGGTAAGGATTCCTGTCCCTTTGGGTATTAGAATCAGAGGGATCTCTGATGAACCAAAATTGGCTTCTACTCAGAGTTCTTTCCTAGTCACCTAGATTTCAGGGGGATCAGCCCCATAGTCCCCAGTACTCTTGAGAGCCAGTCTGTCACCTCCATACCTCTTCTAGGGAAGAGGCAATTTGGAGAGAGAGTGGAGATATTAATCCATCCCCATCAAAGGGAGAGGGTGGGTGATGTGCTCCTCTTGTCTTTTTAAACATGGGCTCATTCTCACATACTGGGATTTTGTGTGTCCTGCTCTTCCCAGGACTGGCTCTGTGCGTGGAAAGGGCTCTGGTCTCAGCAGGCTTACAGAGGGGTAAGAGGTTGAATGAAATATTGTTCTGTGCCAGATTCTTAAAATCCCCCAGTGTGGAGATCCTTGAATCGCCTGCAGAGGAAATGGCACATCTCCCAGGAACCATCCAATCTGCTCGAATGGTCTCCAGGAACATTTCCTCATCTGTTGGTTTTATTCAAGAGTGCCCTCCCACCCAGCACATATGGAAACATCTGTGTCTCTGAGTAACTATAAGACCGTGTTTTCACCTCTTTCCATGGTGCAGGATTTCCCATTCCCAAACTTGAGGTGATCTCCCAGCTGGAACAAGGGGAAGAACTGTGGGTCACAGAGCTACGGGGCTGCGTTGAAAGGGAGATCCTGAGAAACTCTAGCCCAGGTGAGGAATTAGTTATATGGATTCACAATCCACTCATTATTGGCACAAACAGCTGGGATTCCCACAAAGGGCCTACAAGTTTCTCGCTTTCTGCCTCTCTTCACCTGGGTCAGGATTATCCCCTGCAGGTTCTCAAGGTAGACATCACTCATGGCTCCTGTCTTTCCTATCTCCCCAAGAGATATTTCTGTTTGTTCCACCCCTTTTCCATTCCTCTTCCTGAGCTTCCCTTTCTCCTCGACACAGGGGAGGACTCATGTCTGGATTCTTTCTCTGTCCTAGCAGGTGATGGGTTGGTGGGTGAGAATAAGGAGAAGAATCCTAAACAGGAAGATCCTGAGCAAGTACAACCACAGGGGACTGTACTGGGAAGATCTGAAGGCCATGTTTCCCAGAGTCTGGAGCAGGGAAATACCTGTGAGGGTCAGCCCAGACCAGAGAGGCTACAGGGAGATCACCAAGCGGGGAGAGAGAGTAAATCCACTCTCCGAGATGGAAGTTTGAATAACCTGAATGAAACTGTGGTCCACCCGAGTATCTGCACTGAAGACAAACTGTATGGCGATGCTGGACGCAGGAAAATTTTCGGTGGGAGTCCAAACCTGTTCGTACGTCGAAGAATCCACAATGGAGAGAAAATCTATAAATGCCTCGAGTGTGGGAAAAGCTTCAGTCGTAGCTCAAACCTCATTGCGCATCAGAGAGTCCATACAGGAGAAAGACCCTATAAATGCCCAGAATGTGGGAAAAGCTTCAGCCGCGGCTCAAACCTCATTGCACATCAGAGCATCCATACGGGAGAGAGACCCTATAAATGCCCTGAATGTGGGAAAAGCTTCAGCCGCAGCTCAAACCTCATTGTACATCAGAGTGTCCATACGGGAGAGAGACCCTATAAATGCCCTAACTGTGAGAAAAGCTTCAGTTGTAGCTCACATCTCATTGTGCATCAGAGAGTCCATACAGGAGAGAGACCCTATAAATGCCTCGACTGTGGGACAAGCTTCAGTTGTAGCTCACATCTCATTGCACATGAGAGAGTCCATAGCGGGGAGAGACCCTATAAATGCCTTCAGTGTGGAAAGAGCTTCAGCTGTAGCTCACACCTCATTGCGCATCTGAATGTCCATACAGGACAGAGACCCTACAGATGCCTCAACTGTGGGAAAAGCTTCAGTGGTAGCTCAAACCTCATTGCACATAAGAGAGTCCATACTGGAGAGAGACCGTATAAATGCCCCAAGTGTGGGAAAAGCTTCAGTCGTAGCTCACATCTCATTGTACATCAGAAAGTGCACATGGGAGAGAGACCCTATAGTTGCCTTGACTGTGGGTAAAGCTTCATTTACAGCTCAGTCCCTATTAAATATCTGAGAACTGACACTCTAGGGAGACCCTGTAAGTGTTCTGTCTGTAGGAAATGCTACAAGGCAAAGGTTGCTCTAATATCCCACAGGATAGACGGTGGTGAGAGCTCTCCCTGGGGGCAAATGGTTCTGTGTCTTGCAGCAAAGTGTAAATGTGGAGGGTCTGGATAGGAGTAGATGGCAAGTGGATGATTTGGATTTCAGTGGAGGATGGTTGGTGTTGGCCAGGGAGGAAGGAACTTTTGGTACTGAGGAGCTGGTCGTTTTATAGTCAGGGGGAGGAGGTGATGGAATGAGTTGGGTGACATTTCTGTGGGTTCCACACACACTTTAGAGTACAAAGAAGAGTTACAGTTTGTGTCAGACTCATCTCTGCCTCTCGGGACGGAGGTAGGGGGATGTTATTCAGGGAAGCAGTGAAGGGGGCCTGTGGGTCTGTAGTTATAAGGCAGTGAGAGCTGCTGGTCTGAAGTGACAGGATTTCAGAGCAGTGCTCAGTACACTGGCTATCTTTGCAGGCAGTGAGGTGGGCTGGAGCCAGATAAGGAGGTGAGACCTTTGGGATATTGCACTGTTACTATGTGGGCAGTATGGTGTAAGCAGGAGATTAGGAATCAGGACTCCTGGCATCTGTTCTCCACTCCAGGTGGGGCATAGGGTCTAATTACTCCTTGGGGAATTCTGCACCAGAAAATTAAAAATTATATGCCAAAAAATTAAAATTCTGTGGACAATATTTTAAAATTCTGCAAATTTTATTGGTCCAAATAACACTACATAATCTAGCCAGTTTCAATTATTTTAGTAATTTATTTCAAAATACCTGTCAGCAATTATGTCTGTAGCAATACAGACATACACAAAAATTCACCCAGGAGTACAGAGTTAAAGAAACTGCTATAATAACCCAGTTCCTGTTTCTCTGCCCCCTCTATCCCCCAGAGCCCAGTCAGGGGGCCAGACACCCACAACACCTCCCTTCCAGAGCCCAGATGTGACCCCACCCCCCCCAGCCAATACACCTGACTCCTCTATCTCTCAAGAACCCAGCTGTGGGGCTCCCCTAGCCCAGATACCCATACTCCCTCCTCCCCAGAACCCAGCTGCAGGGTCTCCCCGGCCCACATACCCACATCCCTTCCCCCCGCCAAAGCCCAGGGATAAGTCTGAGGCTGGGTCCCAGGCTTGTGTGGAGTTTCCTGCACTCCTCCGCCTCATTCCCTCAGGATGTGCTGGGAATTGTAGCTGCCAGGAGACCTCCAGCTCCCTCCTCCCCAAGCCCAGCTGTGTTGTCTATGTGTGAGCTCTGCTCTACTGGGTCCAGCAGCCCCTAGTGGTGACAAGCAGCTCTGCAGCCCATTTCTGTGGGGGAAAGGAAATTCTGCATGTACGTTAATTTCTGCAAAATTCTGTATTGCGCAATAGCGCAGAATTCCCTCAGGCGTAAGTCTAATAGGTTAGAGTAGGAAGGACAGCTATGAATCTGCACTCCTGCATTCCATTCCCAGCTCTGCTAATGGTTACATTTGTGACCTTCTACCAGCAGCCCCTCTCCTTTCCTGGCTTTCCCTGGTGGGAGACTGTTTTAGTGAGCCAAAGGGAAAGTTTTAGCTGGATTCCTTTGACCCTGTCTGCAGGCAGAGACTCTGTTCACGTTGTCACATGCTGGGGTTATTCCTGAAGGAACTGCCCTGGGAGGATTTTTCTCCATTTTCTGGATAGTCTCGTGTTTCTGGAAATGTGGATTTTGGGAAAGTCTTTTTCTTGTTGACATTTTTACCTCTGTTGGTTTCTCGTTTTCCAAAGAAATGCTAATAAATGTTTGCTGCAATTCTCCTATCACCCTGGGTGTCCCACAAGTTTCCTGTGTTCTTGAGCTCTAGGGATGGTGGACCAAGTGTCCCAAACCAGGTCACCTCCTCACTTATTTACTGCCCCTCAGCAGGAATTGCTCATTCCCCCATATCCAGCCCTTTTGCTCATGTCTCTGTGCATCCAATTTTAAAAGGAGATCTGGACTCCTCCACATCTTTGTTCTTGTGGCTCTGAGTGACTCTGGGTTCATTCTCTGTCTCTTCCCTTCCCCTTTCCAGCAGGTTTAATCAGTTGAGAGGATAAACCACCTCAGAGTCCAGGAGCCCTGGCTGGGCGTGAGCTCCAGAGGTTGCTCAGGCCTGGAGCAGCTGGTCACTGGGAGGCTGAATACATGAACATTTCTAGATGGGGAGCAGCCCATCTCCTCCCTGGCAACATCTCCAGTGTCTCTTCCCTCTTCCTGCTCCATGCCTAGCTCAGTGCGGGATCCAGTGACTCCCAGGCAGAATTGTGACATTGCCCCATGGACACAGAACAGCTGCAGGCTCTCAGATGTCCTCCATCCCAGGCCATTGCTTCCCATCAAATGCCTGCTTCTGGGTTCCTGGTGGTTTCTCCGATGCTCTTGCTCCCTCTGTGGTAACTGTTGTGATAACTGGACCTACAAATGTACTGTTGTTGTCAGGTGTGACATTTCAGATTTGGGAGGTGGGGGGAGAGGAACATTAACCATGATTCCAGGAGCTACTTAAGCACCTGAAAACTATTTCTTTTGGCAGATGATAGCCTAGAAATTACCTGACAGGAGCACTATAACAGATTCCTATATAAAGAAAGAAAAATATATATACAAACACCAGTTAAAGCCATATTTTAATTTTATATGTAAGTTTAGAACAATCAGGAGATAATGCAGTAAAATATTCCCAATCCCAAGCCTTGAGGTATCGTAAGAACAGCCATACTGGGTGAGACCAAAAGTCCATCTAGCCCAGTATCCTGTCTTCCACCAGTGGCCAGTGCCAGGTGCTTCAGAAAGAATAACAGCACAGGCAATCTTCAAGTGATCCACCCCCTGTTGTCCACTCCCAGCTTCTGGCAAACAGGCTGAGGACACCAAACCTGCCCATCCTGACTAATAACCATTGATGGATCTGTCCTCCATGAACTTATCTTGGTCTTTTTTTGAACCCTATTATAGTTTTTGGCCTTCACAATATCTCCTGGCAACTAATCCCATAAGCTGACTATGCGTTGTGTGAAGAAATAATTCCTCTTGTTTGTTTTAAACCTGCTGCCTATTAATTTCATTTGGTGATTGCTAGTTCTTGTGTTATGAGAAGGAATAAATAAGATTTCCTTATTTACTTTCTCCACACCAGTGAACATTTTATAGACCTCTCTCATACCCCTCCTTTCTCATCTTTTTCCAAGCTGAATAATCCCAGTCTTTTTAATCTCTCCTCATACAGAAGCCATTCCATGCCCCTGATCAATTTTGTTGCCCTTTGCTGTATCTTTTCCAATTCCAATCTATCTTTTTTGAGATGGGGCGACACAGTCTGCACACAATATTCAATATGTGGATGTACCATGGATTTATACAGAGGCATTATGATATTCTCTGTCTTGTTGTCTATCCCTTTCCTAATAGTTCCTAACAATCTGTTCGCTTTTTTGCCTGCTGCTTTACACTAAGCAGATGTTTTCAGAGAACTATCCATAATGACTCCAAGATCTCTTTCCTGAGTAGTAACAGCTAATTTGGACTCCATCACTTTGTTTGTATAGGTGGGATTATGTTTTCCAATGTGTGTACTTTTCTTTTACTGTCCTCTATCAGTTTTGGAGCCTTAATACAAGAACTAATAACTTTAATGGCTAAATAGAATTCATGCAGAATATCTGCTCAATATCATCGTCCTTACAACATCACATCAATTACCCTCAAACACCCACATACTTTTTAATTTTAATTATATTACCATTTGGAAAATTATACTCAAACAAATATATTTAGTCTTAATTTTTATCTCATTTCTCATCAAAAAGTTATGAAGTCTAAAGTAGTCGAGTTTCCCCTCAAACATGCTTCTAAAACAGGGATCAGCAGCCTTTCAGAAGTGGTGTGCTGAGGCTTCATTTATTCACTCTAATTTAAGGTTTTGCGTGCCAGTAATACATTTTAACGTTTTTAGAAGGTCTCTTTCTAGAAGTCTATAATATATAACTAAACTATTGTTGCATATCAAGTAAACAAAGTTCTTAAAGTGTTTAAGAAGTTTCATTTAAAATTAAATTACAATGCAGAGCCCCCCCGGACTGGTGACCAGGACCCGGGCAGCGTGAGTGCCACTGAAAATCAGCTCGTGTGCCACCTTCGGCACATGTCCCATAGGTTGCCTACCCTGTTCTAAAACATGGAATAACTAACAAACTAGAGAATAAATTCATTTTGGCACTAGCTTAAAAAAAAGAAAAGCCAAAAAGCTTTTAAAGTGATAAATGGAAAGAAAATATTACAATAGATTGGCCAACATGAATTTCCTATCAGCTGTAATACATCTGAAGGTATATTTCCAGTAGATAAAATATTATCACCTTTTTCCAGTGGCAATGTGTTTACTTTTCCAATTATGTTACTCAATAATTAGAAATAAAGTCATAACATTGTAATCTGTTTATACAATGCATTTGATATTTCTCCAGTACAAATGAAAACATACTCCAGTTCAAGGGACTAAAGGTATAAGGATTCAAAACATAAAAATTAATTTAAAAGTTGATCTTGTATTTAATGAGCTAAAAGCCTGTTTTAACCTCTGGAAAATGTTCAGTTTTATAAAGTAATATAGAAATCCTGAGTATCTACAGGAATCCAACTGGATAATTCTTAACTGTGCCTAATGAAAATATAATATGACACTACGTCTTAGGTGTTATTATGAAAAAAAATGCCCCAGGGTACAAAAACTAATTAAAGAAAAAACATTTTATTTGCTGAGTGAGAAGCATAGGTGTGGCCAATAACTTCCTCTGATTTCCATCAGGAGCAACTGAAATGTCTAAGGGAAGCACTGACTGTTACACTGAAAATAAAACTGAGCAGTTTTGTGAGGGAGACTTACGGAGAAGGAAACCCCCCCTCCCCTTAATGATGCTCTTGCGGTTTATGCAGAGAGTCACTTTTGTGCCCAGCCCCAGCCCTTTCCCTGGGGTCTCTCCCCTCACCTGCAGGCTCCGGCTCAGGGGCTGGTGTCGGCAGAGCCCAGAGCTGCCCTAGGGGCTGGTTCCAGCCACCTGAGAAAGTTCCCACCTGGCTGGACACAGAGGGAGCATTTATGAAGGTCTGTCCCTGAAACAGCTGCCCTGGGGGGAGCAGTAGCTTCTCAGCCTGGGGGAGCCCAGATCCCAATGGAAGACACAGCAGTGTCTGACCCAAGAAACTCAACCCCCATATCCTGAGCACTAGCAGCCTCCTCTGCCTTAGCAATAATTAACAAAGAGTCCTAGTAGCTATGGTGACCAAAAAACAACTGTGAAAAAACGGGACAAGGTGGGGGGTAGTAGGCGCCTATATAAGAAAAAGTCCCAAAAAATGAGACCGTCCCTTTAAAAATGGGACATCTGGTCACCCTACTAGTGACAGCAATGAATGAGTTGGCATGGCAACACTCATTGTTTCATGTTCTCTGTATATATATATCTTCCTACTGTATTTTCAACTGCATGCATCCGATGAAGTGGGTTTTAGCCCATGACAGCTTATGCTCAAATTAATTTGTTAGTTTCTAAGGTGCCACAAGGACTCCTCGTTCTTTTTGCTAATACAGACTAACATGGCTGCTACTCTGAAACCTGAATCTCAGCTGTGTTAACAGCTACACAGGCGCATCTCTATGGCCAATAGAGGGCTCTGGCTTGTACCAATGAATGGGCTCGCCTCGCCCTGATCAGCATAACATCGGCTCAGCTTTATTGTTGCTGCTGCTTTTGTGATGTGTGAACCCCCTCCAGGCTGAGCCGGAGCGGGGAGAGACCCGGGGAAAGGGCTGGGGCCAGGCAGGAAAGTGACTCTGCACCAACGGCCCCTCGTCTCCAGCAGTGTTGGAACAATTTGTACAGTGGGGGTGCTGAAAGCCATTGAACCAAACTGTAAACCTTGTATATAATGGAAACCACTTCAAGCCAGCGGGTGCAGAAGCACCCCCAGATCCAGCACCTGTGTTCCGTGCCCCATTTCTGCTCCTGGATGTTTGCGAGTCCCAGAGCTGCTGCCCTCACTGACACCCCCTGGCTCTGCTCCCCTGAGCGCCTGCAAGAGCTGATCCAGCTCCGGGAGAAGAGGGTATCCAGTCTCCCAGCCCAAGAGGAGAGATACAGGGAGTTAAGGAAATAACAGGGAGAGAAGAAGAGTGGGTGACACAGAGAGGGAAGAGTGGGGTATTTATTTTTAATTTAAGAATCTTGCTCTGGGGAGGGCAGAGGTCTTTCAGGCCAAAGGACTGGGAGAGGCAAGGTCGTGCATTAATGACAGTGCAGAACGTGTCCCTGGCACTAGACTGCATTAATGCACATGCACCAGGGGGCAGAAATAGCACGGCCCTCGATGCTGCCGCATCCCAACTATGAGTGCTTGCCAGAGCAACCTTAATAACATTCTTTAGTCTTTTTTGTGTGTGTGCAGCTAATACTGACATCAATTCTCTGCTATTGCTGTTCTTTACAATGATCTAATCTGGAGATAGCCTCTCCCGTCTTCAGTGCTTCTCTCCAAAATCAAATGTTACTGCAATAGCCATCAGATATTTTCCCTTTTCTCAGTTATTGAATTTTTATATAACCCCCCCCGATTTCAGTCCTTTTCTGTTTATTAATATTTTCACAAAATATTTGCACATTTTTCTATCTATATATCCAGTGCTGATGTAAAATCTCAAATGTTGTCCTTGTAATTAACAAACCTTAATGTAACACTGTGCTTTGTCATAAACCCTCCATCTTCAGCCCAACAACCTGGTGAGACAATCAGGATGAGTGCTTTCCACTGAGTCCCCATGTTCCCTGCCTCAGAGCTCTTTCCCCACATCCAGCTCAGCGCACTAAGGCATATTTGGGGCCTGCAAAGCCAGCCACGGAGGCAGCAGGCAGCCCAAAATTTGTCATTAGGGGGCAGTTATTAATCCCCTGCTCCTGTTCTGGAGGTCTGCAGTGGATGGGTTCCAGGGCTGGGGAAATAACGCATCAAAGAGACTTCCCAGGAACCTGCCAACTCTATTAAGGGCCATTTTTGCTCACAGACGGCTCCGGGACTTTGAGAAACTAAATTCTACTTTATTAATTAAAACCAGGAAATAAAAGCAAAACTCCCACCACTGCCTAGGAACCAGCAATAGGCCGGCTTTTTAAAGCTGGTAGAAAAGTGCAGACACTACATGAGAGATGGTGAGACCCAGTCATAAAAACCAACACTCTGAGTGCAGGAAATGCAGAGAGCTCATGTTAAGGAGAGCGAGTGAACATGGTGCATTTTACAGCAGCATCCCCACTGAGGCTTCTATTCCTGTGGGGATGTCCCTGGTGGTGGAGTGAGATGGGGGGAAGTGGGGCAGAGAGAGTCACACTTAGATCTACAAAGGTATTTAGGTTCCTAACCTGCGGATTTAGATGCCTAAATCCCATTTATAGGAGCTGCTGCAATCCACAAAACCCCCTACTCAACTGCCACCCAACCCCATAGGTGCCTAAAGTCACTCAGCACCTAACTTTTTGCTGTAACAGTTCCCTAGGCACCTGTTTCTGCCTCTGGGCATGTGCGCTGCTGCCGTTGCTCTGTGTGCATCCAGGCACCTCAGCCCCAGAGTGATCCATGAGCTTGGGGGAGTCAGGCATTCGCCTGCAGGGAGCAATCAAGAAGATGCTGTCCCTTTAGCCTGGTGGTTAGAGCACTCACCTAGGAGACAGAAGTTCAAGTCCCCCTTTTAGCTAGTGAGGAGAAGGGATCTGCTACCACTCAGGTCAGAGGTCTTACCACCAGGCTATGGGATATTCTGAAGGGGGGGGTGAGAGGTGTCCTCTCCTACTGAAGTTGTTCCACTTTAATTCAATAATGTAATATCAACGGGGCCAAAGAAAACGTGAGAATTGCTCTACAGTCCAGTGGTGGCAGATCACTGATCAAATCCCTTCTCATCAGGCAGAGAAAGGACTGGGACAGGGGGCCTCCCACATCTCAGGTCAGTACTCTAATCATGGGGCTAAAAAATTTTAAAGAAGGGCCTCCTCCCCCTCCTCCTGGGATGTTTTGGAGCCTTTGCACATGGAGAAACCACAGGGCACAGTGGGGTGTCCCCAGCAACCAATGTTAACCAAATCGATCCAAACAGGAAAGGCATTGTTTTGCAATTTACAGTAAAAGCTTTGTTATCTGGCATGTGGGGGAATGGAGATGCCGGTTAATCAAAAATTCCAAGTAACTAAGAGTTATACTTACCAATTTTTAAAGAATTAGAACACAATAAAATGAATAGCGTATAAAATAGTAGATAGGTATTCACCAATCCAGTAGTAGTACTGCTCTGCAGAGTGGTTGGTTTCTTGAAGCACTTAGGTGTATACATGGGAAGTTTTCTATACAGCACGTTATCTTATGACACTACATACCACAATGGATAGTGCAATGCCTACACCCAGATCACTAAAAATAAACTGAACACTAAAGCTATACTGAACATAACTTAGTCTTTCTTTGATGATTCAGAAGGCACTTCAGGATCTTGCAGTGTCTCAGGGTTGGCATTATCAACATCAATTATCACTGTAGATATAGGTGTAGGAGATTGGGTTGAAGCTATACTGACCCTATGACGCACCCTGGAAGCTGCTTTTTTGAATAAATTCCTCACATCAACTGGCTGACTTGTCTTCTGCCTCTTTTGCATAAAAGCAGAGTGCAGAATGTGCAATTGCATAACCTCCTGGGCAGTTTACTAGTCCCTGTTACTAGACTGAAGATTTGTATTGGGAGAGATCAGAATAGAGCTTTGCAGTTGATAAAGTGCCAGATAACACAGCTTTCACTGTATGTATCAATCTCTGGCCACTACACTAAACTCCTAGCAAGGATTTGCATTGTTAGACCTTTAAAGAGTTTTCACTTCTCAGTAACGTTTGGTTTTTTGTTTGTTTTTTTTGGTGAGTTTAACAGATGCCACCTTTCTTTCATCAGTTATGTTATGAGAAATTATAGATTGTTTCAGTCTCTCGATACAGGTGGACAAGTTCTCTACTGAGCTCTCAAACAAATCCATTTCCCCCAAACAGCTACATATTTTTTACTTAAATAATCTCTAAATGAACAGTTAACTTACAGCCCCAGCAAGTTTCTTTGAGAACATCCACTTAATGTGCAGCAGCAGTCAAAAAAGCTAACAGAATATTGGGAATCGTTAGGAAAGGGATAGATAATAAGACAGAAAATATAATATTGCCTCTATATAAATCCCTGGCACACCCACATCTTGAATACTGCGTGCAGATGTGGTCGCACATCTCAAAAAAGATATATTGGAATTGGAAAAGATACTGAAAAGGGCAACAAAAATGATTAGGAGTATGGAACGGCTTCCATATGAGGAGAGATTAATAAGACTGGGACTTTTTAGAAAAAGAGACGACTAAGGGGGGATATGATAGAGGTCTATAAAATCATGACTGGTGTGGGGAAAGAAAACAAGGAAGTGTTATTTATTCCTTCTCATAACACAAGAACTAGGGGGTCACCAAATGAAATTAATAGGTAGCAGGTTAAAACAAACAAAAATTAAATATTTCTTTACACAACACACAGTCAACCTATATCTATGCAGGCCAAAACTATAACAGGGTTCAAAAAAGAACTAGATAAGTTCCTGGAGGATAGGTCCATCAGTGGCTACTAGCCAGGATGGTGTCCCTGGCTTCTGTTGGCCAGAAGCTGGGGATGGGCAATGGGATGGATCACTTGAGGATTACCTGTTCTGTTCATTCCCTCTCAAGTACCTGGCATTGGCCACTGTGGGAAGACAGGATACTGGGCTAGATGAACCATTGGTCTGACCCAGTATGGCCGTTCTTAAGTGCAGTCACTGTCTACTTCACTCTATTCCTGGATTAGGATCCCATCCTTTCAACAACCGTTGTGTCTTTTGCTCTTTATGTAACATACGTAATGTGGAGAAACTACACAAGCACAGTGGAGTCCAAATAGCTGTGTTTTGTACGTATATTCAACATGCAAGACCTAGGTACATACCTATACCACTGCTCTGGCCTCAGAGAATACAGTGAGGGCCAGCAAAGGCCCTCATATACAATTTAAAGGGACACTACCCAATCCCTTTACGCTACACTGGGTTTGCACAGGAAGGACAGAGCTGGAGAAGGACCTAAGACCAAAACAGGAGGAAGAACCCTCAACCTCAGCAGGGAACATTTTTGTGTGGTGGCTCCCATCTCGTGTCCTCAAGACTCTTTTTCAGGTGATATTTGGTTACATGATGGAGACAGAGCCTAACCCACAGTTTACACAGGGGTGTCTGGGTGTATGCCCACCATTGTGCAGGGATGGGGCTGAGAATGCAGAGATGCACCATCTAAATCCCTGGCAGGCGGCAAAGCTCTGAGTTTTCACAGGGTGGCATTGAGTCCAGGGTATACAGGCAGTACCCAGAATTGTAGAGGCTGGCATGGGGCTGCAGAGCTAGGCAGAATCTCCATGAGCCAGATGATTTGGATCGGTCTTGCCTGGTTAAACACGAGATCAACACACATAACACCCAAGATGGCAACTGACAAATGTAAGTTATCTCCTTTGGTCAGTCCTGATAGACTCTAGTGTGGAGTCTCTGATGCGTTACGAGATTTGAGCTGGTGCTAAAACATTTTCCACATTCGTCGCATCTATACGGCTTTTCTCCTGTGTGGATTCTCTGGTGTTTAATCAGATTTGACCTTTGGATGAAGCTCTTGTAGCAACTGGGGCACCTATACGGCTTTTCTCCTGTATGGATTCTCTGATGCCTAATCAGAGCTGAGCTTTGTGTGTAGCTTCTCCCACAGTCCAGGCATTTATAAGGCCTCTCTCCTGTGTGCAGTCTCTGGTGTCGGATAAGGTCCGAGTTCACACCAAAGCTTTTTCCGCACTCAGGACACGAATAGGATCGCTCACCAGTGTGCAGTCTCTGGTGTCTAATAAGGGCAGTGCTCACAGTGAAGCTTTTTGCGCATTCGGGGCACTTGTAGGGTTTTTCTGCCATGTGGGTTCTCCGATGCTTAACCAGGGCTGAGCTCTGGATGTAGCTTTTCCCGCACTCGGGACACTGATAGGGTCGCTCTCCCGTGTGGATCCTCTGATGTATAGTGAGCTGTGAGCTCACGATGAAGTTTTTCCCGCAGTCAGGGCATGTATAAGGTTTCTCCCCCGTGTGGAGTCTCCAGTGCGCAATGAGGTTAGAGCTCACATTGAAGCTTTCCCCGCAGTCAAAGCACTTGTAGGGCCTCTCCCCGGTGTGGATCCGCCAATGGGTGATAAGGTTGGAGCTCCGTCTGAAGCTCTTCCCGCACTCCGTACACGTGTGTCTTCTCTCCCTCTTGGAGTTTTTTGGCTGGGCTGGGGTTTCCTTGAGGCCCTTGCAACCTCCCACACCATTGTTAGATTTGCCACCTTTCTCCGATGGAGGATTTCCCTGCTGCCTCTTTAGCCTGTGCTGAATCCCACAGCCTTCTCCCTGCTCGTGGTCCTGGGAGACAAGGTCTTCAGTTCTTCCTGATAATGTCCCATGCGGTTCCACTTGCCCAGGACCATCCTGCTGAGGATTTCTCTCCTGGTTCCCACTCACTGTGTCATCACCTGCCGGAACAGAGAATCCAAACATGAGTCCTTCCCTGCATTGAGGAGAAAGGAAAGCTCAGAAAGGGAATAGAAAATCAGGGGGGCTGGGGAAATGAAACACAGTAACTGCTGGGGTGGTTGAGAAAAAAAGAGACCCAATTTAGACACTAAGAACAGAGGTCAGTGGGGAGCTATTTCCAGATGTCAGTCAGGATTGATGGAAGCCATGAGGGTATGACACATGCTGAGCATAAGAGATGGTGAGGCAGAACTGAGAGAACTCACGAGGTTTTTGAGCGAATCTCAGCTGATGGTTCCCTACGTCCATTTCACTGGCTCCCCACCTGTGCAGGTACCTCTCGACATCTCCCTCTCTGCAGAGCCCTGGAGATCCGAGACTCACGGCTCTTCCCCTCTTTCCAGCTGGACGATCATGTCAGGTTTGGGAAGGAGAAATCCTGCCCAGGGAGTGAAATCAGGCAAGATCAGAATGCATTATATATTTGTAGAATATCAGTCACAAAGAACATTCCCTGATTTTAACCAGCCTCCATGCTGTGCTAGGAGTGTGTGAACTGTGAATGTAGAGGAATGTGGTCACTGACCCCCACCCCCCTGGGAGAGGCAGATGTCTGTGTGGGGAGATATTGAACCTTAGTAGAAGTTTCTGGGGACATGCTAACTCAGACCCAGCTCTGATATTAAGTCTCAGCCTATTTCTAAACCTGCAGAAGTCAGAGCCGACCCCACAGATGGAGCTAGTCCCAGAAAGGGAGGGGAATTGGGGTTGTGTGTGAGAGAGTGAATACAGATGGGAGAAGACGAAGCTTCTGCCCCCGGGTAAATTATGGGGGATGGATATGAAGTAGGATATCCCTTAGGTTTCTGACTCCTCTGGCCCATGGGAAAAGGTACAGAGCTGAAAGTCTCTTTATCACCAGACCAGGGGACTACAAGGCCCAATCCTGTACAGCCTAAGGGACCAGGAAGGGACCTGAGCAGAAGCCAAATTGGGCACATCATAGACCCTACTGCTTCTAACAATCAATACGCCTGGGAGAATTCTGCACACAAAAAATAAAAATTCTGCACACAATATTTGAAAATTTTGCAAAATTCTGCGTATTTTATTTGTCAAAATAACACAGTATAATTATGCCAGTTACAATTATTTTGGTAATTTATTTCAAAATATCTGTCAGCAAGTATGTCTGTAACAATACAGATTAAAAAAAAAGATTCTGGTAATTTTTTTTTTTTTTTTTTTTTACAAATAGATTCCTTACAAGGCATATTAATACTGAACTTAGTGTAATTCATTTAAATTCAGCCAGGCACGTCTGCCCCTGTCCCCACACCTCTCATCCCTATAGGTCTCTGCAGCCCCCACTTCCCCATCTCAACACTGTCACCCCACTAGCTCCTGACCCCATGCTCCAGTCTGTCCCATTCTGAACCACAGTCTGTGATCCCTCAGCAACCCTGTGTGCCCCTCTCCATCCTGACCTGCATCCGCGAGCGGGGTGCTGTGATAAACTCTACTCCTGGGGGAATTCTGCAGCACTGGGAACAGGATTTTGTATTTTCCCACATAAAATACATTTTGCCCAAGAAGTGCTGAAGTTTCACCTTTTTCCCACCAGAGGCCGCTGTGGTTCTGCTGTTCTGGCGCCACAGTGGCCTCTGGTGGGTAAAAGGCAGAATTGCAGCACTTCTGAGGCAAAACGTTTCTTATGCGGGAAAATACAAAATTATGCGAGACAGATGAATTCTGCATATCTGCAGATGCGCAGAATTCCCCCGGGGGTAAATCAAAGGACAGGAATCCCCTACCCAGTGAGGTCACCATCTCGTAAATCTCCTGCATGACGTCCCTGCAGAGGGCTCTCTGAGTGGGGTCCAGCAGAGCCCCCTGCCCCTCAGTGAAATACACAGCCACCTCCTCAAAGGTCACTGGCATCTGAAACAGCCACAGTCACCCACTCGGTACCTGCTGCATCAGCCACAATCCCACTATTCACAGGGGAGGGGGCCAATGAAATGGAAGTTCTGAGAGAGCCAGAGCAGGCAGGAGGCTTCAGGGGGTGAGGAGAAAACAAGAGCTCCTTGTCCTTCCCAGTTCATAGGAGGGCGGCGCCATCACATTTAGTCACACACCTACTAGCTGATACAGGAGATGGAGGCACCAAACGGGACAGAGACAGAACCCAGGCGGGAATCCCAATACACTCCCCATTGCTAGCTGCTGGGTGTGAAAGGACAGGGCAGCTCCCCTGTGCCTCACTGCTGGGTGGCCTCTTCATATTTCATAGCAGCCTCTGGCTACTGGGCTCAAGCTTCATGTAGAGAGGCGGGCAAGTTTCCCCATTTCTCTTCAGGAGTTTGTTTACTGTTCCATAAATTGGGGGAATTCTGCCCCCTTCCAACGGGCCTATTCCTATAAAGAGAGAAACAAGTCCCAGCAGGTTTCTCACACCCTGCCCCCCTCTCTTTCTCCTCTTGTGTCTCCTTCAAATAGGTCCCTGAGAAATCCCCTACCTGAATTGGCTTCACTGCAGCTATTCCTCCACCCGGCCCCTGAGGAGAATGGGACAATCTGGAGCGAAAGGTGGCTGTTATTCTGCAGCCTGTCAGGGCAAGAGGAGTGATTGGGGTGATTGCAGAAGGAGTTTTAGTCCATTTCACACCCCAGTTCTCAACAGGCTCTTCCTCTGCAGAGAGACTCTGCCTGGCTGGGAGATCATTTGGTCACTTTGTTAGGATATAGATATTCAGGGCTGTCTGCAAAGGCCTATTCTTTAAGACTTTAGGTGTATTCTTATCACTTAGCTAGTTATAGAGGTATAAAAGAAAGAATCAAAATCACTGTCTGTGTAATGGCCTTCTCTTACTGTGACAGGCTAAGGCCTTCAGCTAAAATGTAGTTAGGCAGCCATAAACTGGGAAGTGTATGGTCACGTCCACACATTCCAAACTAGTCACATTGAAATAAGGTGCGATTGGGCTATTAGGAATACAATCCTACCCTGATATTTCTATCACCTCCAGAGAAAGGGAAGAGCCTAGAGGGATGTAAAAGGAAACTTAGTTTAATAGCATCCTGTCTCGCTTATCAATAGACACAGCTGGAAAACCCTTACATCTGTATAGATGTAGTTGTGAAATCCTCACTTCTGTTTTGTTTTGCGTGTTTATTTCCATGGTCTCTGTCTGGTTCTGTAATTGTTTCTGTCTGCTGTGTAATTAATTTTGTTGGGTGTAAACCAATGAAGATGGTGAAATATAATTGGTTAAATAACCATGTTACAATATGTTAGGATTGGTTAGTTAAATTTCAGTAAAATGATTGGTTAAGGTATAGCTAAGCAAAACTCAGATTTTACTATATAGTCTGCAGTCAATCAGGAAGAGGGCAGGGGAAATGGGAACGGTGACTGGGGATGGGAGAACTGGGATTATGTTTTACTAAAGGGGGAAATGGGAACAGGGGATGGGAACGGGAACAGGAACAGGGACACAGACAAGGCTCTGTGGTGTCAGAGCTGGGAAGGGGGACACTGAGGAAGGAAACTGGAATCGTGCTTGCTGGAAGTTCACCCCAATAAACATCAAATTGTTTGCGCCTTTGGACTTCATGTATTGTTGCTCTCTGTTCATGCGAGAAGGACCAGGGAAGTGAGAGGGTGAAGGAATAAGCCCCCTAACATCTTGGTGCGGTGACTCGGATGCATCGCATCGGATAGGTGAGTGGCAGCCTGCAAGTCCCCCTCCCCAACAGTCCGCACAGCTGCTTGGAGGGGGTACAGTGAACTCTCGTGATGGTAGTTGCGGGTTCTGGCAAGTCAGGGTAAAGGATTTTTTGGATAAATGGATAAGGAAGAACCAGGGCCCATTCCAGGTGCAGGGGTCAACCTGGGATGAGATTAAAAAGGAAATGGAGGAAGTGTTAGGGGACCCAGAGGGAGGGGGGGTGGCTGAGGAGCCCATCCTCCTTTGGTATATGAGCAGTGGAAGAAGGTCCCTGCCCATGGGGACTGGATGCCTTCCAGGGAAAGGAGGCACTTCAGTACGCTTGTGAGAGGGTTGAAGTAGGGGCAGCGTTATGGGAAGCTGCTGTAATCTTTCAAGTTTGGTGCTGTTTTTCCAAGGGCTGCTGAAGGGTTGTAAATTAGTTAGGGTGGTTAAAGATGATTTGGCACAACAGGGTTTAGAGTCAGAAGCAGAGTTAACAGACACCTTTAGAGACAGGAGCTGGGACCTGGTCCTGGGGGAGTGGGGGAAAAAGAGACAAGGTTTCAATGTGGAAAATGGCAGGGTTTGCAGGAGCAGGTAACAACCCCCATTCTTCTCCCAGAGCCAGAATGAGAACCTGGGGGTGAGGGTTCCCAGCTGTTTCAAGCTGGGGAGCCTACTCTGGGTTCAGAGCTAACTATATCCTTTTCTTGTTTTCCTCAGTTTACTTCATTTGCTGCTTTTAGCCTGTACTTTAAACTGACCTAACAGGCTTAATTGGTTTCTTTCCACCTCTTCCCCCTCCTCTCCCCCTGCCTTTCCACACCTTTGTTTTTCTGAAGTTTTAATGGAGGGTACTTTGGATACTTATGTGAAATGTTTTTGGGGTTTGTTTGTTTGTTTTTGTTTTGTTTAGGACAAAGGATGATGAAGGTCTGCTGTATTCCACTGGAATTTTTGGAGTAAAAGATCCAGGGAGACAAATGTTTTACTGCCTTTTCAACAGTCTCAAGGTAAAGATAGTTCAGGTTAAGGCAGCTGTGTGGCAATAATTGTACTTGGCGGCTAAGTTGTTAGAGACAAAGTGCACTACCTTAAAGAACTAAATGTAGGAGTGAGTAATTTAAAAAAAGTAAGTTAAAAGTTAAAAATACCTTTTGCAAAAATTGATAACACAGGGTTTAAAAAAAAGTAAACATTTGGAAGTTGTAAAAATGATACAGGTAACAGTTGTGTTAGAAAATGCAAGTTTTTGGTTTAATAATAAAACCCAGTTATATAAATGTAACTGTATGTGCAACTCTGTGCAGTCACATTGCATGGAAGCTTGGTAATTAAATTGTACTGGGGGTCAGGTAGACTGGCTACCACCACCACTGTGCTTCTGTCCCCAGAAACCTTTACAGCTATTTTGAGGGAAAATGGCCCCTTTTCCCACAGACATGATCTATAAGGGACTGCTGCAGGCAGCAGGCGGAGGATTAATCTAATCAAAATTATTTCACTATTGGGTGATGTAATCAAAATCACTAAAGGAGTGTCAGGGGTTTCTACTGGAACTTAATTTAACTGCCCCTGGCTGTCTCTGGTTGTACACGATGGGAGTGTAATCGGAGTACGGTTGTGTAAAAAAAGTAATCACAGTGCACTGGATGTTAGACAAAATAAAATTGTGTGTGCGTGCACAGGAAAAGGAAAAGGGGAGCAATGATGGGAACACTGAGCCTTGGGGTGGCTCTGAAGGATCAGACTGTCACCTTGGGGGTGCATACAAACTCTGGGCATGGGGGAGGCAGTCACACCTTGTCATAAACAAATAGTTAAAGGTTAATGCCTCTTTTACCTGTAAAGGGTTAAGAAGCTTAGGAAACCTGGCTGACACCTGACCAGAGAACCAATAAGGGGACAAGATACTTTCAAATCTTGGTGGGGGGAAGGCTTTTGTTTGTGCTCTTTGTTTTGGGGGTTGTTTGCTCTTGGGACTAAGAGGGACCAGACATCAACCCAGGCTCTCCAAATCTTTCTGAACCAGTCTCTCATATTTCAGACTTGTAAGGAACAGCCAGGCAAGGCGTATTAGTCTTATTTTTGTTTTCTCAACTTGTAAATGTACCTTTTTTGCTGAGAGGATCTTACCTGTGTTTGCTGTAACTTTGAACCTAAGGCTAGAGGGGGTTCCTCTGGGCTATATGAATCTGATTACCCTGTAAAGTATTTTCCATCCTGATTTTACAGAGATGATTTTTACCTTTCTTTCTTTAATTAAAAGCTTTCTTTTTAAGAACCTGATTGACTTTTCCTTGTTTTAAGATCCAAGGGGATTGGATCTGGACTCACCAGGAATTAGTGGGGGGAAGGTGGGGGGGATGGTTAAATTCTCCTTGTGTTAAGATCCAAGGGGTTGGATGGTGTTCACCAGGAACTTCTCAAGGCTGCCCAGGGAGGGGAAGGTTTTGGGGGGACAGAAAGTGCCCCAGACACTGAAATTCTGGGTGGTGGCAGTGTTACCAGATCTAAGCTAGTAATTAAGCTTAGAAGTGTCCATGCAGGTCCCCACATCTGTACCCTAAAGTTCAGAGTCGGGGAGGAACCTTGACACACCCTGTGTAAAATTAATATGGCTGATATAATGGAGGTTAAACTATTTTCCAGGACATGTGCAGTGTATATTGGAGAAGGGATAAAAGAAATGCAAACAAAACATGGTACTTAATTAAAATCCCGGCTAGGGCTCCAAAAGGAGCCATAGTAGATTGTGCTTTCTTTTTCAGATCTGTGTGTTTTGGAGCAGAAGATGAAAGTGTAAAGTAATCAGAACTCTGATGGAAGCGGAATGTGTCCCTTTTAAAACAGTCTCTAAGCTGCTAATAGCTTTGGATCCAGAGGCAAGCCAAGAAAGCCTCTGTGTGAATGCAAATTACCTAGCTAATGGGGGAAGGAGGAACCGCCCTTGGCAGCACAAAAAACCTGAGAATAATGAATACATCTGGTAGCAAACAAGCTACTAAAAGACTCAAATTATGGCCCTCCAGAAAACGGAGGTGAAAAAACAAGTCAAGCCTGAAAATAAGGGGCACAGGTTAACCCTAAGGAGAGAGAGAGAGAGAGAGAGAGAGAGAGCGTGTGTGTACAGAGTAGAAATTTAAAGCTGTCTCTCAGCTATTACCTGAGAACAAACGTAAATCTAGGTACAGCAAAAAAACTATTACAAACCTGGTCTGTTGTACAAGAGGGGAAACTGAGGCACACCACCTAATAAATTTCATAAATGACCAGTGAGTGGGGTAATTCACTAGCCTGACTATAAAACAACATAAGGACAGCCTGGAGGTTATTTATCTGTTTTTCCTGCAATTAGCAAGGAAATTTGTAAAAGGAATTGGTATTATTATTAAGCAATAATCTGTCCCCACCAGGGGGGTGGAAATTGTTTCTTTTGTTTTTCAGACTCTCTACAAGCATGCTGGCGCCAGTGGAAGAATAACCCAGAATACAATGGATCTATGTTTTGTGTTGTTTGTCTGTGGTGTTTGTCTTGTTGCTAACGTGACGTGGGTGGGGGATGGCTTCAAAAGGCTGACCTGGGGGGCGGGGAGATGTGTATGGGAATGCAAAATGCTCAACTAGCAGGCCAGCACCTGTGTAATAGCTACTGTGGTACCTGGAAATAGAAAGGCAACTAAGGTGGGCCCCACAAGCTCCATAAGAATAATGAGAAGGGGAGGAGCTCACTGGTAATCAATAAATGGGTGTAAAATGGCATAAATCAAAGAAGATGTTTGGCTGTGCCCCTCTCCTATGACTATGGAGGAGCAGGATCAATGGCCTACGGCAAGGGGTGGACAATTGGGTGTACTGTGTATGAAGTGTTTTGCTGAAAATATACATATTACTGGGGGCACAATTACACCAGCCCCAACCAAACTACACACATCTACATGCTATCTGGACTCTGGTGCACAAATGGATCTGTAAATCTTATTGCGGTGAATAATCAAACAAGGGCAGACGGCCTGATTCCATACCAAGTGGTTAAGTTGGTTTGGACAATAACCCATTTCTCTGTGGACATTCAATGGACTTATGATGTGAACAAAAGCATGTAAAAGTTTCAGGGGCAGCTTGTTGCAACTGCCAGCAACTGGACACATGAAGATCTTAATGCTGTCGAAGGAGGAGATGCAGTGTTTTGGTCGTGGCTCGGACATTGGACCACACTGCAGTGGTCAGAACTTGGTGTTGCTGTGCATTGTATATTGTTAACTGTCCTTGTGTTACGCTGCATATGGAGATAACCTATAATTAATGTAGTAAGCCCTCTCCCTCCCACACTGTGCAGGACAACTCAGACCCAACCTTCTCGGACCCAATATAATGGCAAGTCTGAGACACTAATTGAAATAGGTGTGGTCTGCCCGTACGAGAGAAGGTGCAGGGCACGGTACTACACAAGGGGCAGTGGGACAAATGGAATAGCGACACCTTCCACCCTGATGCCTAGACCTATCAGGAAATGTGTCGCCATATGTCCTATGCTTTTCCAGGATACCTGGGCAGGAGGATGCCAAAAGAAAAAAAGGGGTGGAGTGTTAGGATATAGATATTCAGGCCTGTCTGCAAAGACCTATACTTTAAGACTTTAGGTGTATTCTTATCACTTAGTTAGTTATAGAGGTATAAAAGAAAGAATCAAAATCACTGTCTGTGTAGTGGCCTTCTCTTACTGTGACAGGCTAAGGCCTTCAGCTAAGATGTAGTCAGGCAGCCATAAGCTGGGAAGTGTATGGTCACGTCCACACATTCCAAACTAGTCACATTGAAATAAGGTGCAATTGGGCTATTAGGAATACAATCCTGTCCTGATATTTCTATCACCTCCAGAGAAAGGGAAGAGCCTAGAGGATGTAAAAGGAAACTTAGTCTGATAGCATCCTGTCTAGCAAGAACTCACTTATCAATAGACACAGCTGGAAAACCCTTATGTCTGTATAGATGTAGTTGTGAAATCCTCACTTCTGTATTGTTTTGTATGTTTATTTGCATGGTCTCTGTCTGATTCTGTAATTGTTTCTGTCTGCTGTGTAATTAATTTTATTGGGTGTAAACCAATGAAGGTGGTGAAATATAATTAGTTAAATAACCATGTTACAATGTGTTAGGATTGGTTAGTTAAATTTCAGTAAAATGAATGGTTAAGGTATAGCTAAGCAAAACTCAGATTTTACTATATAGTCTGCAGTCAATCAGGAATTGGGGAGGGGGGGAATGGGAACAGGAACATGGGATGGAGGAACTGGGATCATGTTTTACTAAAGGGGGAAGTGGGAATGGGATGGGAACAGAAACAGGGACATAGACAAGGCTCTGTGGTGTCAGAGCTGGGAAGGGGGACACTGAGAAAGGAAACTGGAATCATGCTTGCTGGAAGTTCACCCCAATAAACATCAAATTGTTTCCGCCTTTGGACTTTGGGTATTGTTGCTCTCTCTTCATGCGAGAAGGACCAGGGAAGTAGGAGGGTGAAGGAATAAGCCCCCTAACACACTTTATTACAGCCCAGATCCAGACTCTCTCAATAAGGACTAAACCCACTGAGACATTTTTAAACCCTCCGCGTAGCAAAGGGAAATTTCACTGCCCCCAAAACACTTTGTTAACACAGAGGTTGGGTGACTGACCCACCTTGTGTGCTTCCAGACCATTGAACCAACTCTGTGTAAACCTCTGAAAACCAGGAATTAAAGAGTTCCGGTGCACACTAGCCCTGGCAGTGTTTTCATACTGAGGATATTAACCCATCTCTGTGGAACTTTATGGGAACCAGGAAAAAATGAGTCACGGAACATGAAATTTGGTCTTCCCCCATGAAATCTGGTCTTTCATGTGCTTTTACTCAGATTTCACAGAGGGGGCGAGGGGACCAGTGTTTCTCAAATTGGGGATCCTGACCCAAAAGTGAGTTGCGGGAGGGTCCGCAAAGTTATTTTTTGCAGGGGTCGTGGTATTGTCACCCTTATTTCTGTGCTGCCTTCAGAACTGGGCAGCTGGAGAGCAGCAGCTATTGGTCAGACATCCAGCTCTGAAGCCGCCTCACCAGCAGCAGCGCAGAAGGGTAGCAGTACCACAACCCCCCCACTCCCCGCCACAATAACCTTGTGACCTCCCCACAACTCCTTTTTGGGTCAGGACCCCTACAGTTACAACACTGTGAAATTTCAGATTTATATAGCTCATATGAAATTGACTATTTTAAATATTCTATGATAGTGAAATTGACCAAAATGGACCGTGAATTTGGGAGGGCCCTACTTACCACTGGAAGCAGTAGCCAGCTCAGGGTGCATGTGGGGCGGGGGGCAACAGGAGACCAGTGGGGCAGATGTGTAAATCAGGAATAAACCTACACACACACACTCTCTTGACACTCCCTGTTATTGCCCTAACTGCACAGAGATGGTGAAATCTGCCACATTTCAAGTTGTCTCTCCCACACATCTTCTTTTCCCTGCATCTCAGTCTTATTTTTCACCCTCTCCCTGACAACTCCTCTGACAAAATGGGATACCCCACTGAGGCTTATTCATGGTCCCCTGAAGCATCTCTCTCCTGCAGTTTGGCTCTTGGTGCAGACAACCCCAAAACCATGGTCAGAGCCCCAAAATCATGACATTTGCTAAAAATAAAAATTACAAAAATCGCAGATTCGGTTTGTGTGCATTCAGGCTTTGGGGTTTTATTCAGGTCATCAAGCTTTTCTGTGCAACCATGAAGGCTAGACGCTGAGTTTTAATGACACCCTAATGCCTGGACTAGAAGGGCAGCGTTTGCTTTGAGATCTCCCAGACACAGTCTAGAAAGGCAGCAGATCATCTCCAAAAAGCAAGAGAAACACTGGACCAGCCCAGTGGCTCTCAGCCTTTCCAGATGACTGTCCCCTTTTCAGGAGGCTGGTTTGTCTTGTGTACCCCCAAATTTCACCTCACTTAAAAACGACTTGCGTACAAAATCAGACATAAAAATACAAGTGTCACCACACACTAGTACTGAAAAATTACTTCCTTTCTCATGCTGTCTGTATGAAATTTTAGCTTGTTCTGATGTCACTCAGCTTTTTATGTATCCTGTTGTAAAACTAGGCAAAGAGCCAGGTGAGTTGATGTACCCCCTGGAATACATGCCCCTGGAGCTTTAAGAAATGCACAAAATAACAAGAGACCGGGACTGCCAGATCTGAGGCTGTGCAGAGTCACTTTCCTGCTCAGATGCTGCTGCAGGCCCGTTCACAAGGCAGCAGGTTCCCAGGGCCTGTGAAATCAGAGAGTCACTTTCCTGTCCGGCCCCAGGCCTTCCCCCGGGTCTCTCCCCTCACCTGCAGGGCCCGGCTCAAGGGCTGGTGTCGGCAGAGCCCGGGGCTGCCCCAGGGGCTGGTTCCAAGCACCGGAGAAAGTCTCCCCAGCTGGGCACAGAGGGGGGTTAAGGCAGGTCTCCCCCCGCACAGACCCCACGCAGCAGCTGCTCAGGCCGGGCTCCTAGGCCAAAACGGAGGCAGCAACATCTTCAGGCTTTAGCACTAACTCACATGCAGGATGCCCCAGGGCTCGGGCTCCGGCTCCGGCTCCGATTCCTTTTCCCCCAGCACCTGCTGCCTCCCTCTTTCCCCTCTCAGCAGCAGCTGCTGGAGCCCAGCTGGTTTAGCCCCTTCCTGTGCCTTTCAATACCAAGTCGGGTAGCAACACTCACAGAGACTGTCTCAGGCTGGAAAGAGCCTTGTTCCCACAGAGCCGAAAATAGAACCCAGGTGTCCCGACTGCCTGCACACCCCCCAGCGCCCCGGATCTTCTCAGCCTGGAGGGCTTTGGGTTTGGTTTTCAGTACAGCTGGATCCACCCACACCTTGGCGGGGCCCCAGGCACCAACCAATCCCCGGCAAGGAGACCCCTTCCACGCCCCATGTCTCATGGCAAAACCTTCCCCTGAGCCCTGGCAGCTCAAACCCAGCGGCTGCCCCATGGTGCGGGCAGAGAGCGCTGAATGCAGGGTGCTGCTCCACGGGCCCCAGCGCTGGGAGGAGGCGAAGCAGAGCCAGTGCTGCCCGCAGTGCCAGGAGCCCATCCCCCGGAGCTTGCTGCAGCCCTGGGGGCAGCTGGGCAGCACGGTGGGAACCTGGGAGCTGGTTGTTGGGGTGCACTGTTTGTAACTGGGGTGTGTGGGACATGCCAGTGGGGGGGGGGTTGGCGCTAGAGGGTTAGGGGGTGTCACTGGGGGAGGTTGGGAGCTGGTTGTTGCAGGGACACTCTTTGTACCTGGGGTGTGTGGGACATGCTGGTGGGGGGAGGGAGCTGGGGTGTGGAGATGGCGTGGGGGGGATGTTTGGAGCTGGGATGTTTCAGGTCAGCGGGTGTTGGTGACTAGGGGTGCCACCTTTCAGGTACAAAACCTGGGATGATGCAGAGCCCACACCGCTGGCCAGCGGGCAGTGTGGAATGAGAACCCTCACAAATTTCCTGGGACTGCAGCTTCAAAAAAAAAAAAAGGATCATCCGGGAAAAATCTGGGCATGTGGCAAGCCTGGTGTTTGAGGGGACCAGGTGGATCCTAAATACTATTGCCTTCAGTGAGCGATATTTTGGTTCTCCAATCCACACCGCACCCAATAATTTGTACTCAAAAAAGCAGATTCTGTCTCACAAGCACTGATCATCTAGTCAGCCCCATCTCTTCCTGCACCTCACTCTGTGATGCTGGGCTCCTGGAAAATACGTGGTCGGAGGGAACTCTGGCCACCACAATTTGATAATGTATGTGCCTTTTGCAGTAGCTAGTGTAGATCTTCATGATATGATTGTCCTTGCCTTCCTCATGGGCTTTGACTCCCAGCTGAAATAGTTAATAGTGTGGCCATTTAATGTGTCCTCCTCAGGCTCCGAGGCCAATGTGCCATCTGGGATGAGTGGGGTAGTTCATGCATCTCAGAGCTGCTGAGCTGCTGTGTCGAGCTGGGTGCCAACATGGGCACTGATAATGGCACCAGTTAAACTTCTTTCACCTTTCTGACCTTTTTTCTTTGCCATCGTTGTTCCAGGGGGTGACCTTCAAGGAGGTGGCCGTGTATTTCACCTGGGGTAGGGGGCTTTGCTGGACCCCAGTCAGAGAGCCCTCTACAGGGACATCATGCAGGAGAATTACGAGATGGTGACCTCACTATGTAAGGATCCCTGTCCCCTCTGTGACTAGCCGCTGTGGAGTCTCTGGAGTGCCCGAATCCACTTCTGCTCAGGGTTCTTCCCTGGTCCCCAGGGTTTAAGTGAAAATGTGTATGGGGGTCACATTTTCCCATCCTCTCCTTCATTCAGGCCCAGAAGGATCTCTCCTTTCTCCCTCCCCCTCTCCTGGGTTTGTGAGAGCCCCCCTTTCTTTTCCTTGCTGCACCCCATTGTGTCATGATGATGAAACATAGCATCACCCTGTAATGTCATGATCTGTGACAACAGGCACCCAAATCAGTCACTTCTCCCTATCTACTCTGATCTTCAACTGCTGTTGGTCCCTTAGATTTAAGGGTGGGGGGAGTATCAATCCTTTATTCCCCAGAACCCTTGTGAGAGAGACTCACTCCCCACACTCTCTTCCCAGGAAATTCAGAAACTCTACAGGGAGTCTAATCCCACCCCCTAGGAGGCAGAAGGGCTGTTCACACAGACTCCCTGGTCTCCTCCTGCCTGGACCATAGAGAGGCCTTTGGAGGTTTAGAATCAGGCAAAGGGCTTAGCACTAAGAAACCCTATGCCTGCTCTGAGTGCGGGAAGAGCTTTAGCTGCAGCTTGTCCCTCTTGACGCACCTGTGAGTCCACACGGGTGAGAGACCCTATCCTTGCCTGGGCTGCGGGAAGAGCTTCCAGCAGAGATCCAACCTCGTTGTGCATCAGCTACTCCACTGTGTGAATAGACCTTACAAATAAACAAACCCCCGCCCCATCTCCAGAGCATTTGCAGTTCTCAGGAATACCAGGGGGCACTCAGTGGCTGGCTGCCTGTCTCTGGGGTCAGGAGACAGCAGAACCTACTCCAGCCTGATCGGTACTGCTCTCTTGCTCCGCAGGCGGAGGAGGAGCAACCCTGGTCGGCTCCACCTTCCTGCTGCAGCCCCAGCTTCGAAGTCCTTTGCTTCATGGCAGGGGAGGAAAGATCCTCCCATCTGCCTTCTGTGCCTGGGATGGACTCCTCTCCCTTCCCTATCCATGGAGAAGGATACTCCGGCCATGCCTCACTCCCGAGATCTGTGCCTAGCTTCCCCCAGCACCTGGGCTGGGATCCCCATTCACCTGAATTTGTTACCTGGGGGATGGACACCCTATAGACCTTGTAATTCCCTCAAAGCCCCTAGGGGACTGGCTGCTAGGCCTTGAGCTGTTTGGGTATCCATTCCCCAAATGGTTATTTGTCTCACAGCCATTTGTTTTTGCTCATTTTCTCCTCTCTCATCTGTGAGAGTTCTCAGAGGGCTGAAATATGAAAATTTATCAATAATAAAACAAATGTGTGCTGAGTCTCAGGCCCCTGGCTACAGGAGACTCAGCAGTTTCTTCTGGCACAGAAATCCTTGGGCCAAGAGGCAGAGGTTGGGTGAGGAAGGTTAGGTCCTGAGGCCTGCTGGGATGGGATGGGAAGGGAGGGTGTGGGTGAATGTGGAGATACAGGGCTGGGAAACCTGTAGGGGGTCGCACTGAAAGGTTGGGAGAGCTGAGAACGGCTAACTCAACAGAGCTAAAACAGACCCTGGGGCTACTCTCCCCCCAACCCCCACAAACCAGCTGGAACTGAAGCCAGGTCCCCCCACCCACCACGAAGGTCACAGGGAGACAAAGTCCCAGACAGCTTACCTTATCTACTGCAGTATCCTGTGTGGGGACAGACATCCCCTGAGCTACAAGGGGAAATGTGCACTCTGAGCTGGGACAGAGGGAGATTAAAGTCTCTTGAGGCCCTGAGTCAGAGCAAATGAGAGGCCCTGGCACCAGATCTGTGGTCCCACCCCTGTTCCACCCCTTCTGCCTGTGGCCCCACCCCCATTCCACCTCTTCCCTGCAACCCCCCCCACACTCCTTCCCCGCTTGCTTGCTCCTTTTTACCCACCCATCCCCTGCTGCAGCCCCAAGACCAGAGAAGCTCTGTGCCCTCACCTCAGCCCTAGTCCCACAGCAGGGAGCGAGAGATCCTCCAGCCCCAGGGCCACAGGGGGCGGGGGGGAAGATTTTTCTGGGGGCCCCCATTGGCCTATGCAGTAATCTGCCACTGGCTGGGAGAACCATAAAAAGCACAGAAAGCTGCAGTCTGTGCCAAGTGGGATCCCCTTTCCCTACATAGAAAGGTGAGGAATTGGGCAAGGGTCAGTGTGGGCAGGGGGCACTGGAGCTGTCTGGGTGAGGTGATGGTATCTACTCCCAGTGTCCTTACACTGCAGAGAGCTCCGAGGAGCTGAAGGCAGGCAGGGTTTTCCTGGGTGGGGTGAGGGTCTGATGCCAGGATGGAGCCTCTCTCATGGAGTGTCTGAAGGGGAAAAGACAGTACTGCCTGGGGCCTCATCTGGCCACAATGACTTCTGTAACATGGGTCACTTGCAAGTTTAAACTAGTGTAAATGGTGGATTCTCTGTCACTTGAAGTCTTTAAACCATGATTTGAGGACTTCAGTAACTCAGCCAGAGGTTAGAAGTCTATTACAGGAGTGGGTGGGTGAGGCTCTGTGGCCTGGAGTGCACAGGAGGTCAGACTAGATGATCATGATGGGCCCTTTTGGCCTTAAAGTCTATGAGTGTGCAGGGCTGCAGACTGTCTGGGGAGGGTCAGCACTGGGAGGGGACAGCCTGTGCCGCAGGGTCACTGTCAGGGACAGAGATTCCCTCTGGGACTGGGCAGATTATCAGGGGAGCTGTGTTTTTACCCCCAGCACTGAAACCAGGACAGAAATAAGGGTGGAGCATCCTGGAGAAGGTGTCAATGAAAGTGAAGAGATGGGACCTGTCAGTCACATTGTAAAATGAGACCTCTCCCGCCTCATAACCCAGGAAAATCCCCACCCGGCTGGGCCTGACGCTCACGAGACAGGGGGTCAAGTGGGAGGGACAGGCATTGTATTTTCCATTCCTCAGCCTCATGGCCCAGTATCCATTCCCAGGTGTGAGTGTGACCCACTCCTTCCTACTCTGTACAGATTCCCTACAAACTCCCAGGTCCCAGCCTGTCTTGTCTCCCACCTCCACCTCCCAGTAACGTCTCCCGCCTATGAATCCATCAGTGCCCAGAACACACAGACAAGGTTCAAATTTCCCAGTTAGACAAGCCAGGCACTCTGGCAGGCCTAGATGTGCAGGTCCTCAGCTGCACATGGACGGAGCTTGTTAACTCATCAGCGCGAGGTAGGAGTTGGGCTCTGGACTCAATGTGTGGCCCACACCCTGCCACCCCAAATGTGACTGCGTCAGGGATGGGGCATAATTTGACTCTGGAACTCCTCTTATAAAGTGTTCTGTGCACCTGTCCCAACCCCCAGCCATGGACACCAGATGGGGGGAGCCAGGGGGTCATGGCCCCCTCACTTTTTAACAGCTGTAGGGGCGAGCCGGGGGGGTGGCAGGGCAGAGAGAAGGCAGAGTCTCAGGGGAACGAGCTGGTTCAGGAGCAGGATCTGGGTGGGGAAGCAGTGGTGTGAAGCCAGGAGGCTCGAGGGGAATAGGTGGCGTAAGGGTGGGGCCTCAGGGGATTGGGCAGTGTGAGGGTGGGACCTTGGCAGGAGAAACAGCAGGGGGGGGGCACTGGGGTCATAGTTCAGGTGGTGGTGTCCCCCACAATTTTAAGGACCTTCTGCCACTCCTGCCTCCAGCCCCTCCACACCCACCGTGGCAGCCAGAGTTGGTTTAATGTGTGTATGGGGGGAACAGACAGCAACAGCATCAGATGAAGCTGGCAGAGTTCCATCCTCTGAGGCTTACAAGGGAGGCCCCTCCCCAGAGCCTCCTACCCCAACCACATTCACTCCTGACCCTGTTTCGGGACAGTGTGGCTGATATCACGAGGGGGTGATTCCTGAGTCCAGCACAGGCTGCAGGAGGATCCAATCCCCTCCCACGAGTCCCCACAGGAGCTGAGAGAGGCCTAAAGCTGCCCGGAGACCCCAGGGATGGGGGATTTTGTGTTTATTCTGCACAAACGGAACTCCCCTGCCTCCTGCCCCAGGGACTAAACAGGGTAGGGAGGAAAAGCCCTGTCCTGTGGGTTATGATGCTCTATTTCCATCAGTAACTGATCTAAAATTAGGGACTAAACAGTTATTAACGGGAACACAGATTAATTTCCCTTTAATCTCAGTGACCAACCTCTGTCCCTGGCACTCTAACCCCCAGTGGATGCGGCTCTGGATCCAGACACAGCTCAGCCCAACCTCAGATCAGAAGAGTGATGGGAGACACACAACAGGATCCTGAGAGATTTATTGGGGATTGATATATTGTGTCTCGTCTAGATGCGATATATCGATCCCCAAACGCTCTCCCGTCGACTCCGGCGGATAGTCTGGACATACTCCTACATCCAGGTCATTAATACAGATATTAAACAACACTGTATACAGAACAGATCCCTATGGAACCCCACCCGAGACCTTCTTCCAATCTGCCATCATCAATTAATAATTACCTTTTGCCTGCAGTTGTTTAACCAATTACATATCCACTTAATGGTAATTCTGCCAAGCCTGCATTTCTCCAGCTTATCAAATGTGATGTGGGACTGTCAGAAGCCTTGCTGAATCCAGGTAAGTTATGTTCATCACATTCCCCCATCCACCAAACCAGTTACTCTGTCAAAGAAGAAAATCAAGCTGGTTTGGCATGATTTGTTCTTAGTAAATCCATGCTGGCTCCCTGTGATTGTCCTTAGATGTGCGAATTACCCCTTCATCCTCCAGGCATTTGCAAAGTGAATGTTATACATTGTTCTGTTATGGGGTGGCCAAACCTACCGACCCGTCAAGCCACATACAACAATCTTCAGAAGTTCAAGAGCCAGGGGGCGACTGCCGAGGCTCAGGGCTTCAGCCTTGCCGATGGGGAGAGTCTCAGGCCTCAGCTCTATGGGAGATGCCTGCCAGGGCTTGGGGCTGAAGCCCTGCTCCTGCTGAAGTCCCAAACCCCAGCAGATGTGCCCTGTGGGACTGAAGCCCTGAGATCTGCCATCCCGCTGGGCAGAAGCCTGAAGTGACGCATGTGGAGGGAGGCACATAGGGTCACATATACCGCCCCCCCCCCAATTTTTACCAGGGTTTGCTGGCCTTGCTTAATTACATGGTGCTGCAGGATCCCCTCCCTGCACAGCAGCTGCTGGAGCTGGCAAGCTGGCAAGCTGGGAGCTGCAGCTGTGGGGATAGTCAGTGTGGCAAACAGCTGGGAGCTGCAGGGAGAGCCGCTGCTTTTGCTGCTGCCTCTCCTCAGGGAGCTAAAGCAGCGACCCCTCCCTGCAGCTCCCAGCTGTTTGCTGCTGCCTCTCCACAGGAGCAAACACCTAGGAGCTGTAGGGAGGGCCTGCTGAGGGAAAGGGGGTGTGTGCTTGGGGGGCACGATGCAAGCTGTTGGGGGGGACAAACCTTTAAATTGTGCCCCCCATCTGTTTTCAGCAGCCACCAGTCATCTCTGGCAGAAGCCCTAAACTCCCCTCGTCTGGTAGGCGGAGAATGGGGTAGAGGGCTCAAGCCGCACCTGAACTGTAAAAGAGCCGCATGGGGGCTCACTAGCCACCCCCGGCCGATAGCTTCCCAGGGATCAAAGTCAGAGTGACTGGTCTATAGTTCCCAGGCTCCTCCTCAAATCCCTAGCTTAGCTGGGGACCTCGGGCAAGTTACTGCCCCATCTGTAACGGGAACAATGGCACTCACCTCCACCAGCTTTGAGACTCTGGATGAGTAGCCCTAGAGAAGAACTAGGTATTATCATCATCAACTAGTGCTGCCCAACCACTCCAGGAGAGCTGTACGACTGTACACCAGCAGAGGGTCTAGCCCTGTTTCTTCTCCTGCAACTTCCTAATTCCCCACATAACCTGTCTCCCCCGCAGGCAGGGCCGTTCCTACAGGGTGCGGGGCCTGGGACATAGAAACTTGGCACTTATCAGCCAGGGGGTGCTTCCCCAGGCTCTGCCCAGGCCCCGCCCTCACTCCACCCCTTTCTCCAGGACCCCATCCCGCCCTACTTCTTCCCACCCCCAACCAGGGCTGCCCAGAGGATTCAGGGGACCTGAGGGAAAGCAATTCTGGGGGCCCCTTCCATAAAAAAGTTGCAATACTATAGCATACTATATTCTCGTGAGGCTGGGGCCTGCAGCAAATTGCCCCACTTGCCCCCCTTCGCCCGGGCAGCCCTGCCCTCAACCCTTCTCGCCCTGCCTCCTCCCCACCCAGTTCTGCCCCTTCCCCAAGCATACTGCACCCTCGCTCCTCTCCCCTCCCCACCAGTGCCAGGTGCTGCAAAACAGCTGATCGGCAGCAGGCACTGAGAGGGAAGGAGAGGTGCTGATCGGGGAGGAGCTGGAGGAAAGGGGAGGTTGGTAGGGTGGCTCCTCTTCCCCCCCCATCCGCCATTCACCTCCCTGTTCACCTCCTCACCCCTCTCACCTCACTTCCCTGCCAGGCACCCGCCTCCGCATGAAGTGCAGGGTCCCCCAAAGCACAGGGGCCTGGGGCAGTCGCCCAATTGGCCGTACCCTAGGGACAGTTCTGCTCACATGCTGGTGGCTGGCAGTTGAAGCTAGACAAATTCAGATGGGAAATAAGCCCACATTTTAACAGGGCGGGTAATTCACCATCGGAACAACTTATCGAGGGTGATGGCAGAGTCTCCAGCACTGAAAATCTTTAAATGAAGACTGAATGTTTTTTCCAAAAGCCAGGCTCTGTTTAAATGGGCATCGTTCCAGGGAAGTCCTATGGCCTGTGTTACAGGAGGTCAGTCTAGATGATCACAATGGTCCCTTCTGACCTTGGAATCTAGGAATAATCTTCACCCACTGAGCACGTCCTCCCTAATTCCCCAGCACTCAAGCTGAGGGCTCTGTAATTCCCCCCCACCCCCAGCACACAGGGCTCTGTAATTTCCTCCTCTCCCCTGTATGAAGGGCTCCATAATCCCACCCCTCCCAGGCATGCATGCCTCCAGACAAGCTCCACCAGCTTCTCAAGAAAGCACAAGGAAGTTTCAGGGAGGGAACGTTTTTATTCCCATGGGACAGGAAGTGACCCGGACATGGCACAGAACCAGGAAACTAAGCAAAGGTGTCTGAAGAGAAGGGAGGTCTCTGCTCCCCCAACCTCAGGGCGCAGAGCAGGCAAGTGCCATGGGAAACAGAGGAGTCGTCCACTCCAGGGTGATGGAAGCACTGGTGGAAGTTGGGGAGGGGGTTCTTACACACACCCCTTCTCCTCCAGGGGAGGATGGGTTTTGCTTTTCTCTCTCCAGCCTCCCCATCAGATCAGCAGAAGGTTCAGGGTCTCTAGACAGCTGGATCTGCAGCAGCGGCAGCAAAGACTCTATCTCACAAAGCCCAAGGGTCAGCTGCTGCCATGTCCTGGCCCAGAGAGGCTGGCGCGGGATCACTCCCGCTGGCTGGCCCTAGCTGCAGCACCAAGGGCCCCGTGCCCCCCGTGGTGCAGCCTGCGGTGGGTGATGACATTGGAGCTCTGGCTGAAGCGTTTCCCGCAGTCGGGGCAGACGTAAGGTTTCTCTCCCGTGTGGGTCCTGCGGTGCTTGGTGAGGGAGGAGTTGACGTTGAAGCCTTTCCCGCAGTCCAGACAGACGTAGGGCCTCTCCCCAGTGTGCACCCTTTGGTGGGTGGTGAGGTGGGCTCGCTGGCTGTACTGCCGCCCACACTCCCCGCACCGGAAGGGCTTCTCCCCCGTGTGGATGCGCCGGTGCCGCACCAAGTTGGAGACCACGGCAAAGCTCTTCCCGCAGTCTCCGCAGATGAAGGGGGTCTCCCCGGTGTGGCTGCGCTGGTGGGTGAGGAGGTAGGAGCTGGTGGTGAAGCCCTTCCCGCAGTCAGAGCACTTGTAGCGCTTTTCGCGCCGGGAGGCACTCTGGTGCCGGGCCAGGTGGGGCCGGTCACTGAAGCCCTTCCCGCAGTCGGCACAGCTGTAGGGCCGCTCGCCGGTGTGAGTGCGCTGGTGGGCGATCAGCTTGGAGCTGATGGTGAAGCCTTTCCCGCAGTCGGGGCACTTGTAGGGCCGCTCCCCCGTGTGCAGCCGCTGGTGGGTCAGCAGGTTGGAGCTGCCGCTGAAGCATTTCCCGCAGTCACTGCAGGCGTAGGGCCGCTCCCCGGTGTGGATACGCCGGTGCTTGATGAGGTCCGAGCTGACGTTGAAGCACTTCCCACACTCCAGGCAGACGTAGGGACGCTCGCCGGTGTGCAGCCGCCGGTGGGTGACCAGGTGGGAGCGCTGGCTGCAGCGCCGCCCGCAGTCGGGACACTTGTAGGGCTTCTCGCCTGTGTGGCTCCGCTGGTGACGCACCAGGTTGGAGACCACATTGAAGCGCTTCCCGCAGTCCCCGCAGGCGTAGGGTTTCTCTCCGGTGTGGATCCGCCGGTGGGTGACTAAGGCCGAGCTGTGCCCGAAGCCTTTCCCGCAGTCAGGGCATTTGTAGGGCTTCTCACCGGCGTGCCCGCGCTGGTGCCGCAAGAGGTTGGAGAAGGCACCGAAGGTTTTGCCGCAGTCGGCACATGGGTGGGGTCTCTTTCCCCCGTGGCTCCTCTGATGCGCCAGGAGGTTGGACCGCTGACGAAAGCTCTTCCCACAGTCTTTGCACGTGTTCAGTCTCTCCCTGGGGTCCAGCCCCTTGTGCAACAGGGAGTCTTTGCGGGTCCTAAATATTTCCCCGAGGCGAGTGGGATGATCTGGACAAGAGTCAATTCCCTGCACTGGGGAGAAAGGAAACCTCACAGAGGGAAACGGCAAAGGGGAGAAAATAAACCAAAATAACTGCTGGGGAGACTGAAAAATCAGGAGTCAAGCCCTTCCCCCGAGGAGAGAGGAGCAATTCTACCTCTGCATCCCCCTGAACACTCATTAGGGAGGGAGATTCTGATAGGTGTCAGTCAAGATGGGTGGGAAGCCATGAGCAACATCTGTCACGAGGATATGACCCTGATGGGGACAATCCTGATAAGGGCGGGGGGGGGGGGGATGAGGCAGAACTGGGGTGCTCAGGGGGCCTTTGTGGGAATCCCAGTTGTCTTCTTCACTCACCCGTGGTATCTGTGTCAGTTTCATGGATTCCTCACCTGGGCAGTCTCCTCTTGGGTTCTCCCTTTCCCCAGAGCCTTGGAGATCTGGGACCCACGGCTCTTTCTCTTGTTGCCGCCAGGAGACAGCACTGGGTTTGGGAATCGGAGATCCTGTTCACGAGACAGCAGAGAGGCAAAGACCCTGTTGGTTAAACTGTCCTGGGAACTTACAGCAAGAATGTTCTTGGATTTGGCTGAAGGGGGAACATTCATGGACCACGTTCATGGACCCCTTGGAGAAATCTCCCTCTGCCCCGTGAAAGCCCTGGAGGTGGAGACAGGATTTAGGATCGTTTCATTTCCAAATCTCTCATCCCAGCGGAGGAAGCGTGGAGGTTCTGGCCTCATCCCAGAAATCTCAGAGACCTAGGCCGATCCCAGAGCTGTAGCTGCCCCCGGCACTTCAGGGACTATACAGTTTCTAACAAATGATGGGAAAACATACCCTCCCTTACCCTGTGAGGTCCTGTTTGCATAGTGCTCCTGCATGGCATCCCTGTAGAGGGCCCTCTGACCGGGGTCAGTGAAATACAAAGCCACTTCCTTGAAGGTCACCGGTCCCTGAAACAACAGGCATTTGCCACTCAGCACTTTCTACCTCAGCCACAATCCCACCAGTTCAGCCTCAGGGGACCCAGACTGGTGTGTCTGCTCCATTCCCCAACACATTATGTCCTGACAGTTCCCATAACCCCCTAGGTTAGATCTGCATCCAAACTGGTCCTTCATTCCAGGCTGCTCCATGCACACCTGCTCTGTCATCACATGTAGATTTGCCTCTTCCTTGCTGCTCCAGACATAAGAATGGCCATCCTGGGTCAGACCAATGGTCCGTCTAGCCCAGTCTCCTGTCTCCCAACTGGTGCCAATGCTTCAGAGGGAATAAATAGAACAAGGCAATTATCGAGTGATCCATCCCCGGTTGTCCAGTTGCAGGTCCTGGCAGTCATTTTGCAATGTAAGGAAAGTCAGATCAGAGAGCTGCGGGGAATGCTTCTGATGCTGCGAGATCAAATCCAGGCTTGTCTTGACCTGCCGGCCCTTCCGACTCCATACACCTATGACCCTCATCCCATCCGCATTACAGGGAGCAGCAACGCAGAGAGACTATGGGAATCAGCGGTGTTGCCTAGTGGTTAGAGCAGAACGGGGCAACACAGCTGCAAAGTTACATCACATCCCTGTCCTTCAGTTTCCTCATGAGGATAACAAAAGCAGCCTAGCTCCCCGGTAGGTGAAAGCCTGGGGTGGAAGAAGCAGTATTAACATATTATCATTAGACAGAGAGCAGCCAAATCAGAAACAGCTCCCTTGCTATGCATGCTCGCAACCACAAAAAGTCATCCAAAGATGCTGCTTCAAATGTGGCAGTTCTGGCCCATTTGTCACAGGGTTGGGTCTCATTCACCCAAGAGCAGAGACTCCTGTTTCCCAGTAACAGGCATGATCAGACCCCCTTGTAAATAAAACTTCCCTGTCCCAATCCTACCCTGTGTATTTCCTGCCCCACTCTCTCTACATGACAAACCCACAGCAGCTCCCTGAGAAATCCTCCTACCTGAGCCGGCTCTGCTCCAGCCATTTCACTGCCCCGGCCCGCAGGAGAAGGGGATGATCCGGAGTGAACCCTGGATGCTGTTCTGCAGCCTGTCAGGGGGGAAAGGGGAGTGGGTACGTTTCAGATGGGACTTGAGTTCATTTCACACTCCGATCCCCCCCTAACTCCATCTCTGCAGAAAAACCTCCCAGATTCTGCTGCCCCTGCCAGTCTCTGCCCTTGTCTCCCTCCTGCTCCCTCCCCTCGGGCTGGGAGACTCGGTCCCTGGCCCGGCCCAGGGCGTTCGCTCCCCGGAACTGGCTCGGCTCCTGCAGGCGCTGAGGGGGCAGAGCCGCGGTGGGGATCAGGGAGGGCAACAGCTCTGGGACTCGCAGACCCACCCCCCGCCCCGGGAGCAGAGCTGGGGCGAGGAGGGGCCGGTGGTGCAAAGTCACTTTCCTGCCAGGCCCCAGCCCTTCCCCCGGGTCCTGCCCCTCACCTGCAGGCTCCGGCTCAGGGGCTGGTGTCGGCAGAGCCCGGGGCTGCCCCAGGGGCTGGGTCCAGCCCCCACAGAAAGCCCCCCCGGCTGGGCACCGAGGGGCGCTAGGGAAGGGCTCTCCCCGCACACACCCCGCTGGGGAGCAGCAGCGGCTCAGCCCGGGCTCACAGGCAGCAAGTCCCATCCAGGAGCCGCACCGCCGCTCCTCCCTCCCCCCAGCACCCACACGAGCCCCAACTGCTCTCAGCTGCCCCAGCCCCTTCCTGTTCCCCGCAATACCAAGCCGAGCTGCAACACTCACTGGATGGAGCCGCCCTGATCCGGACTGGGGGGGCGAACTCACAACGATGCGGAGTGAGGCCCACCCAGTTCAGCGAGCCTCCAGCCGGGGCGGGGGGGCGGCTCTCTCAGTTACCCCCCCCTCCCCCAGCAGAGAAAGCTCAGCCCGGTTCCTCCTCCTGGCTGCAGCCCCAGCTCCTGGTTCCTCCCGCCTACCCCGTGATGGGGGAAGGCGTGATCGAGAACTTCCCCTCTGCTGTATCTCATGCCCAGTGACGGGCTGTTAAGGGTTAACGGGGTTTTATGACCCCAGTGTTGTCACAGGAAAAATCACGAGCTAAACCGCAGGAAAATCACAAGATGGGCTTAAAGGGGGTGTGGTTTTAAAAGGTCTAAGTTCCTTTTGTTTGCTTTCTAATTTTTGGAGCCTTTAAGGAGTTCTGTTTTCCAGGTTTATTTGGCATGGGGGGGGTGGTGTTTTTGGTGCGGTTTAGGGGGCTTTTATGTTCGTTTGTTTTTAAAAGAAGCATACGCCCTTTTATAAGTGAAAGCAGAGATTTTCCCATGATCACAGGAATCCAGGAGCTGGAACTTTAAGGAAAACCCCAAATATCACAGGACTGGTAATTCAAATCCAGAGAGTTGGCATTTCTGTTATTTAATATATATTTATTTATGAGCTCTGTTGCAGAAGCATCCACACGTTTCAGCTGGCTGTGTGTACACATACACTGTACTGTGCTGCACACACACACACGCGCGCGCGCACACGCACACACACTCACTCACTCTCTCACTCTCTCTGTCCCTGGACTCTGAAGGGATAAAATCACCCTGAAGAAAGCAAAGGATTTTTAGTAGGATTATTTAACCACTTTCCTTTTAAAAACAAAACAAAAAAAACCCCTTTTTATTAAGGCAAAGTTACAATAAAATGTTAACATACTACATTACTTATCCCATCAGTATTAGAACCTAGCTAAACCAGATTCTTTCCTTTGTTTTTAACAACTATTTTACAATGTTGCCAACTCTCACAATTGCATCATAAGACTTGTAATCTTTGGTGCATTTCTGAAAGCCCCAGCTCCTGGATTCATGTTATTCCACAAAAGTCTCAGCTTTCAGTTATAAAAATATAGGAACATAGGACTGGAGGGGCCCTTCTGGGCCAGTGAGTAATCCAGTCCCCCTGCTCTCGCAGGTAATCCCATCATATAATCCCATTCATGAATTTATCAAGCTCCATTTTAGTACTAATTAGGTTGTTCGCTCCCACTACGACTATTGAGAGGCTATTCCAGAACTTCATTTCTCTGACGGTTAGAAACCTTCCAACTTCCAACCTAGATTTATTCATGGCTGGTTAGTTTCCTGCCCTGTTGGTTTCAGAGGAAAGCTTGCAAATTTGACCTGATTGTATCATAAAAGTTGAAAATGTAGAAGGCAAATCTATCTATCTATCTATCTCATGATCTGCAAGGTAATCTCATGATCTTGGGAGGGACCTGACTCATGGTTTTTGAAGATTTGGGGTTTGTTGTGCTGTGTTCAAATCCAGTGAAAACTGAACATTTGGGAGAAAACATGTCTTTGTTAGTGGTCTGACACTCTGCTTCTTCAGTGAATATGTGAACACTCACAGTTCGCATGTCTCAGGCCTCCAACTTCCAGCAAAGCTCAGGTGCATCTGATTCAGACGTCCTGATATTGCTCAGTTCAGAAAAAGCAGGGGAGCTGTATTTTTAAAATTGAGGTTTCCTTTATACATCATTAAAAAAAGAACCACAAACTCAATGTTAAAACTTCCCTTTGCAGAGCGAGGATTGGCATGTGAGCAGCGACTGAGAAACCCAGGATGGGTAGCGAAGACTCTCCATGTGTGTGGGTAGAAAGGAGAATGAGACACCAAAAAGCATCGCCGCACTCTGGTGTCAACCCCATCCCCCAGCCACCCAGTGTGGGTCCCTCATAGGCCCTTGGGATTAGTCCCATGCCCCAGCAGCATCCTGACATGATCCCCTCTCATGTCCCCCTGGTGTGATCACCCATAGGACCTTGGCTCAGGCCCCTCACTCAAGGGGGCCTCTCTCCCTGTTTCTGACCCATCCTTCAGGCACCTGCTCCCAGCCTGGTATCTGTTGCCCCAGGGAAGCCCCTCCCCACCAAGCAAGCAGGCAGTGGACAAGTTTGGGTGGAGGTGACACAGTGCTGCCCCTCAGACCAGTTTGTTTGGGGTTCAGCACCCCATCCAGAGGGGGATCACACCCCAGCTGCATCCTGGGGGCCCAGCCTGGCACTCCAAGCAGTGCCAGTCTCCTGGCATCAGGAGAAGCTCAGCTGGGATCCACTTCCCATCCTGGGGAGCCCAACCCAGGGCTCAGCTCCATCCCTCGCCCCCGGGTACAGCCAGAGGAAAGCAAGAGAGTGATGGACTGGGCAATATCTCCTCCCCTTCTTCAGGTTTGGGTTGGGGAAAGAAAGTGACCCACACCTGAAGCAAAGGAAGCTGGTGGGACTGAAATGGGGCTCTGGTGTCCTCCCATTGAATTCACTGGAGTGGGGTATAAAGAGTGTAAAGGGGCCACCTTTCCCCCAAGACCCCACCTCCCACTCATTCCTCTCTGTCCCTTCTCCCTCATTGCTCACCGTTGTGGGGTCAGGGGAGGCCAAAAGTTGGGAGGGTGGGCGGGGGGAGGTCATAAGAATGGCTATACTGGGTCAGACCAAAGGTCCATCTAGCCCAATATCCTGTCTGCCGACAGTGGCCAATGCCAGGTGCCCCAGAGGGAATGAACAGAACAGGTGATCATCAAGTGATCCATCCCCTGTCACCCATTCCCAGCTTCTGGCAAACAGAGGCTAGAGACACCATCCCTGTGCATCTTGGCTAATGGGCATTAATAGACCTGTCCTCCATAAACTTATCTAGTTCTTTTTTGAACCTGTTTTAGTCTTGGCCTTCACAACATCCTTTGGCAAAGAGTTCCACAGGTTGACTGTGTGTTGTGTGAAGAAATACTTCTATTTGTTTTAAACCTGCTGCATTTGGTGACTCCTAGTTCTTGTGTTATATTATGAGGAGTAAATATAGCTTCCTTATTTACTTTCTCCACACTAGTCATGATTTTTATAGACCTCTATCATATCCCCACCTTAGTCGGCTCTTTTCCAACCTGAAAAGTCCTAATCTTAGTCCTCTCTCCTCATATGGAAGCGATTCTCTACCCCTAATCATTTTTGTCACCCTTTTCTGAACTTTTTACAATTCCAGTATATCTTTTTTGAGAGGGGACGACCACATCTGCACGCAGTATTCAAGATGTGGGTGTACCATTGGTTTATATAGAGGCAATATGATATTTTCTGTCTTATTATCTTTTCCTTTCTTAATGATTCCCAACATCAGGCTGTGTTAAGGAAGGGAATGCAAACATCCTGCTTCTCTGATATAGGATGGTGTGTGTTCTGGGTGTGATAGTGCAAAAACAGAGAGAGTGCAGATAGAGCCAGGAGATGGGTGGGGATCTGAGGAGAGATTTCTATATGGGGAGATGCTGAAAGCACCAGGGCAGTTTACTGTAGAGAGGAAGCAAGTGAGGGGCCAGTGGGGGATAGCAGAGTTGGGGGGCTGGGGCTCTCCTGTTCAGAATCAGCCTGGTTCAGCATTCAAGGAGAAAAGGAGCAGGGCTGGGTGCTCACTTGAAGTGGTTTCCATGATATCCAGGGTTTACAGTTTGGATCAGTGGCTTTCAGCACCTCCACTGTACAAATTGTTCCAGCATCCCTCTGGTCCCTGCTCTACCACAGCCAGGCAGAGGTTTTGCCAAGAGGGCTCTAGTGATGCTGAGGGAGGGGAGACTGATCTCTGTTAACAGTCTGGCGTGAGCTTCCTGGGTCAGAGGCTGTGGTGGCTGCATCTGAGCCCAGGCTGAGCCGCTGGTGCTCCCCAGCGGGGTGTGTGCGGGGAGAGCCCTTCCCTAGCGCCTCTCTGTGCCCAGCCGGGGGGACTTTCTGCGGGGCCTGGACCCAGCCCCTGGGGCAGCCCCAGGCTCTGCCGACACCAGCCCCTGAACCGGAGCCTGTAGGTGAGGGGAGAGACCCGGGGGAAGGGCTGGGGCCAGGCAGGAAAGTGACTGTGCATCAACGGCCCCTCCTCACCCCAGCTCTGCTCCCGGGGGGCTGTGAGTCCCAGAGCTGCTGCCTTCCCTGACCCCCTCCCCCCCAGACTCTGCCCCCTGAGCGCTTGCAGGAGCTGAGGCAGCTCTGGGAAAGCCAATACCCACAGCCAGCACTTCTTGGAGCACAGCTAAGGTCCTGCAATCAGCACAGCCAGGATTGGCAGGATGACTCTTTGCTTCAGATACTGCAGTGGGACACCTGGGTTCTGTCCCTGTCCCTGGCTCTGCCACTGACTCCCAGTGTGACCTTGCAAAAGTTGCTTAGTCTTGCTCCATGCCTCAGTTTCCCCCTGTATAAAATGGGGATGTTAGTACTTCATCTCATCCAGTGGAAAATACAGAAGGAAGATATATGTATATATGAACATGAAACAATACCATATAATGTGTATGGTAACACCCATTGTTTCATGTTCCCTGTGTATATATATATCTTCCTTCTGTATTTTCCACTGCATGCATCCGATTCAGTGGGCTGTAGCCCACGAAAGCTTATGCTACAATAAATGTTAGTCTCTAAGGTGCCACAAGTACTCCTGTTCTTACTGCTGTGTCATTAGTTCTTTCATCAGTAGGTGATTTCTGTGTCCACTGCACACACAGGGCAGATTCTGCTACATGTATTCATATTGAATAGTAGTTGGGAAACGTAAGAATTGCCAGACTGGGCTGTGCCAGGGTCCTTCTAGCCCAGTATCCTGTCTCTGACAACGTTCCAGAAGATGTCAGAGCTTTGCTGTAGCAGATGTGGGATAATCTGCCCCCAGACAGATCTCATCCTGGCGTCTAATACAAGACTCCTTCTGCCCCATGACAGAAGATGTTTACAAGCAGGAATCAGGCTCACAGATTTTTAATTTTAAAATAAGCAGGATTGACACATCGCCAGACTATGAAATTAAAGGAGTGCCAAGCAATCTAATAATGGCTTAAAAACATCCAACTTGCATATTTTCCTAGTGGCTTTGAAATTCTTCTGGAATTAATCTGCCAGGGAAAATGCACTATCCACAGCCAACCTATCATCCTTAGGGATAGGCCAAACTCTGGTCCCCTTGCTATGAATAGTATTTCACTTCCTGATTAATGAACGCCATTGATTTTGAAAAAAAAATAATTGAGATTGTTTAATCTAGAAAGTAGATGACTATAAGGGGACATAATTCTCCTAACAACTAGGTGCCATATTGATGGACCAGGATCCCCTTGAACTAGTTGCTGTACAAGCACACTCTTAAATGCTGATCTTGAATCCAGGCCCACTGGGTTTTTGGGAAGCAGCCCTGGGATGCTTCACCAGTGATTCTCAGGTCTCAGTGGTTTTATATATACATATATATATGTTTGTCAAAGCAAATTAATTAGTAACTTGCTGCAAGCTGCTAACTTAATTGGTTAATAACATAGTAAAAGCATCCAGACTGGTTAAGAACTTTGATTGGTTAATAATTAAATCACACAGTGTTTTAATATTGTGTGCTTGCTGCAAAGAGCCAGAGGAGACATATTACAGTCTCCCATTGGAGTGCCTGGGACTGGGAACTCACCAGCCTGGTTGGGCCAGCTGCCAGGGTTCTACGACCACTTCCTGACTGGTCACATGGTCTTGGTCCTCATTGCCCGGTGACGCTATATAATTTCCTGTTTTGCTACTAGCCTTCTCTGTGCAACAGGCCATTGCCTTGCTAGTGCTGGCCTCACCTGCCCCTGCCTTACTGCCTTGCTCTTGCTGTGCCTTCCCCTTGGCTTGGATCTCACCATGATCAGACTTCTTGCATAAACTCTCAGGACTCCCTTGCCCCTGGACATTACCCACAGAACCAGGGCCGACTCCAGGCACCAGCAAAGGAAGCAGGTGCTTGGGGCAGCCAATGGAAAGGGGCGGCAAGTCCGGGTCTTCGGTGGCAATTCAGCGGTGAGTCCCTCAGTCTCTCTCGGAGGGAAGGACTCGCCACTAAATTGCCACTGAAGAATGAAGTGGTGCGGTAAAGCTGCCGTCGAAGTGCCGCCAATCGCGGCTTTATCTTTTTTTTTTTCCCACTTTGCCGCTTGGGGTGGCAAAAAAGCTGGAACCAGCCCTGTACAGGACAAAAAGACAGTCTCTGCCCTAAGGGTCTTAGAAACTTAGTATGAAATGAGAGACAACAGAGGGGTATGAACACAGGTACTGGCTTCCAATTGTTCTGGGGGGTGCTCAGCCCCAAGCCCTGCCCCCACTCCATTCCTTCCCCCAATGTGTCATGCCCACCCCATCTCTTCCTGCCCCAGCTCCGCCTCCAGTCTGCCCCCACTTATAGACTCATAGACTTTAAGGTCAGAAGGGACCATTATGATCATTTAGTCTGACCTCCTGCACAATGCAGGCCCAGAATCTCACCCACCCACCCACTCCTGTAACAAACCCCTAACCTATGTCTGAGTTATTGAAGTCCTCAAATTGTGCTTTGAAGACATCAAGTTGCAGAGAATCCTCCATCAAGTGACCCATGCCCCACTCCACCCCTTACTCCAATGCCCCACTCCACATCTTCCCGCCCCTGATCTGCTCCTGCTCCATTTCTTCCCACACCCTTCCCTAAGTGTGCCACCTCTCTGCTCCTCCCCCTCACTCTCAGCATCTCTTGCACACCTAGAGCTGATCCATGGTGGGCAGGAGGCACTGGGAGGGAGGGGAAGGAGTTGATCAATCAGGCCACCGGTGAGCAGGAGACACTGGGAGGGAAGGGGGGAGCTTGGCTGCCGGTGGGTGCTAAGCACCCATTAATTTTTTTCTGTGTGTGCTCCAGCCCTGGAGCACTCACACAGTCAGCACCTATGGGTATGGACAAACATGGGAATATAAGGAAACAAGGAGACAATATTGGTCAGTGTGATAGACAACGATCTCTGCACATCAGCGAAGACCAAAACATTGTTGAGGTTTGTTCGTTTTTTTGACATCCCAGCAAAGCAGAGTTTTGATAAGTGGATAATGAAGTAGTGCTGCAGGAATTTCTGTTCTTCCTGTCTGTAGCAAAAGAAGAAGGTGGGATCACTTCAGGACTACGTGTTCTGTTCATTCCCTCTGAAGCACTTGCCACTGGCCACTTTCAGAAGACAGGATACTGGGCTAGATAGATCATAGGTCTGAGCCCCTAGAGCCATTCCAATGAACAAGGGGACATGCAATGAAATAAAAAGGTGGGAAATTTCAAAACCAATAAAAGGAAATACTTTTTTGTGCCACCTGGAATTAGCCTGCAGAACTCATTGCCACAGGAAGTCGTTGAGGACAAGAACACAGCAGGATTTATATGGCGAACAAGAATATCCAGAACTGTTACAATGAACAACACCACATTCTGTCAGGGATAGTAAAACCTTATGCTTCATGGCTTAAGCCAGTCTTAAACGTGCTACCCCAGTGTAAGTGACAACACAAGGGAAAAAGCCTCTGGTGTGGGTGAGGGAGTGAAGAATTCTGATTTAGGTTCCAAGTGTAAAAGAGGACAACAAGGTCAAGACAGAGAAGAATTAGCCCCACAAGAGGCTGGCGCTGTTTATCCTGAAAAGCTAACACCAGCCTGCATCTTTACATTTATTTCAGTGGGAGTAAACAAGAGCATAATCCAGCCCTGGCTTTTCAGATATTTTGTCTCACAAAAGCATTGGGAAGGAGATTCTAAACACATTAAACAAACTGTTAAAAGCCTAATTTAGTTGGGAAGAGAAGAATGGCTCAGTGGTTTGGGTTGCCAGCCTTACATTTAGGTCATATGGGTTCAATTCCCTCTTTGTCTTCTGACTGAGGCTATGTCTGCACTACAGACTTTACAACAGGGTTATGCCGCTGTAAGGTCTCCTGTGTCGAGTTCTCCTGTTGGCATAATTAAACCACTCTTAACGAGCAGTGATATCTCTGTCAGTGGAAGCGCAGCTCCTGCCGACGAAGCACTGTCCATATCAATGCTTTCTGTCGCTAAAAATTTTGTCATTCCAGGGTTTTTTTTTCCCTCACACCCTGGAGCGACAGAAGTTTTAGCCACAAAAATGCCAATGTAAATATAATCTAAGCTCCAAGCTTGTCTCTCACCAACAGTAGTTGGCCCAATAACACGTATTACCTCAGCCGCCTTGTCTCGCTCATCACTGGAATTGGAAAAGGTTCAGAAAAGGGCAACAAATATTATCAGGGGTATGGAGGAGAGATTAATAAGACTGGGACTTTTCAGCTTGGAAGAAAGGCAACTAAGGGGGATACAATGGAGGTCTATAAAATCATGACTGGTGTGGAGAAAGTGAATAAGGAAGTGTTATTTACTCCTCCTCATAACACAAGAATTAGGGGTCACCAAATTAAATTACTAGGTAGCAGGTTTAAAACAAACAAAAGGAAATATTTCTTCACAGAACACACAGTCAACCTGTGGAAGTCTTTGTCAGAGAGTGTTGTGAAGGCCAAGACTATAACAGGGTTAAAAAAAGAACTAAATAAATTCATGGAGAATAGGTCCATCAATGACTATTAGCCACGATGATCAGGTGTCCCTAGCCTCTGTTTGCCAGAAGCTGGGAATGGGCAACAGGGGGTGGATCACCTGATGGTTGCCTGTGCTGTTCACTCCCTCTGGGGCACCTGGCATTGGCCACTGTCAGAAGACGATACTGGGCTAGATGGGCCATTGGTCTGACCCAGTATGCAGGGCCGGTGTAACGACAGAAACAGCATGTGCGCCCGATTCCCTACTTTGGCTACTGAGCATGCGCACACGAACTGAGCATGCTCAGTAACCTTTGCTGTCGCCGCTGCCCTCTCTTCTAGTTACGATTTGCTGCCTCCTCTTGGGGGGGGTTAAAAGGATCAAGGGGGGCAAATCGCAGCGGGGGGGCTGCCAGGGTCTGAGCGGGGGGCAAAAATTTACTGGCCAGGGGGGATCAAACTGCTGTAGGTAGCGGCAGGAGAGCGGCTGAAGGGGAAAAATCGGGGGTGGGGGTGGTAGGCAGGGTTAAGCCCGGGGGGGGGGGGGGGGGAGATGCTGCCAGACCCTGTGCGGGGACAAAACCCCCGTTTAGGGAGGGGGACAGGGGGAAACAGTGGCCCCTCGGGATGAGCCATCTGCTGTGCTCGCTAATCGGGGGGTGCCAGGGTTGTGGGGGGCGCAGAGGCTGTTTTCGTTCTGCTCCCAGGACGCTGCATGTCAGCCCCGGAGCAGGGGGCGGGTCCCTGGGGCGGGGTCTGAAAGGCACAGGCAGCCCAATGCCTTTATTGTCAAAGCTTAGACACCGCAGCTCCTCTCTATCCTATACAAGGGCTGTGGGGCTGTTACTGCTCCAGCCAGGAGCCTGAATGCGGTGAAATATTGTACAGACACCCCCTCCCTCCCTCAAACTCTGCCTCTCACGTTTTGACTTTATAAAAGTGTCTTCTGTCAGTTTCCATGTCTATATGAAATCACTGCAGCTCCTTTCTCTTATACAACGTGCTGAGCTGCTAACTCCCTCCCAGAGCCCACATGTCCGTACCACCTGCTATACCCCAGGGCAGAGCCTGCAGCCCTCACTCAAGCACCCAGCCCAGTACAAGGGCACTGTTTACAAACCGAGAGCTGCCAGCCCGGCACTGTGCTGCCATCGTGCTTCTTCCCCTTCGGGGTGGGCCCATGCTGCACTATGCTACCCCCCTGCCCAGCACCCCTCTGGCTCCCTAGGCCCAGTGCCACACCACCCAGAGACCCCCACAAAACCCCCTGCCCAGCACCCCTCTGACTCCCTACCCTCAGTGCCACACCACCCAAAGACCCCCCAAATCCCTGCCCAGCACCCCTCTGACTCCTTACGCCCAGTGCCACACTACCCAGAGACCCCCCCACACACCCCTGCCCAGCACCCCTCTGATTCCCTATGCCCAGTGCCACACCACCCAGAGACCCCCACAAACCTCCATGCCCAGTGCCCTCCCAGACCACTCCCCCATCCACTCAGAACACCCCCACAGATCCTCTCACTGCCCAGTCACCCCCTAGCTGAAGACCCCCCACAGCCCTTCCACAACTGCACAGTGCCCTGCACTTCCCCACCCAGAGCCCCCCCACAGATCCCCTCACTGCCCCAGCACAATTGCACAGTGCCCCGCACAGACACCCCACACTTCCCAGTTCCCCAACACACACAGATCTCCCCACGCCTCCACTGCCCAGCATCCCCCCAGACCCACTAGAGACCTACTCTCCCACACCCAGTGGTGAGCTGAAGCCGGTTCCCACAGCTCCAAGAACTGGTTGCTAAAATTAGACCTCCGTGCAGAACCGGTTGTTAAAGGGCCAGGAGGTGGGCAAAGAATTCCAGTCTGCAGGCTGGACCCAGGACCAGCGCTAGTGTTTTTAGCGCCCTAGGCGCACGGCCATTTTGCCGCCCCGCGCGCTGGTCCGTGGCTCTGCTGGAGCTGCCGCAGGCGTGCCTGCGGGAGGTCCACCGGAGCCGCCTGCTGCCCCCCCCCCCCCCGGCAAAATGCCGCCCCCCCCAATAATCCTGGCTCCCTAGGCGATTGCCTAGGCCGACTAAATGGAAGTGCTGGCCCTGGCTGGACCATCCTGTTGCTCCCAGGATTCCCAGCTGGGGAGGCTGAGGATCCCCCTGCCCTTCCCCTGCTTCCCCCTGCTGCAGTGTTCAGCCACTGGCATCAGCTAGGCAGCTCAGCTGAGCTCGAGAGTGTTGTCCTGCTGCCGCTTTTTGAGAGGCCTGGCAAGGTGGCGGGTGTGTGTGTGTCCTGCTGCAAGCTCCAGGGCTCTCTAGAAGGGAGGGGAGGAGGCAAGTGGGGCAACCGGCCCAGGCCCTGCAGGGGCCCAAGGCCCCATGGGTATGTCTCCTCCCGCCCCAGCTCCCCACCCTTAAATCAGAACTTTTTATAGGGAACCGGTTGTTAAGATTTTGGCAGCTCATCACTGCCCACACCCTAACCCCCAGCCACAATAGCCAGCCCTGATGGGAGGTGACTGTGTCTGCCAGGCTGAGCTGGCAGCGCAGCCAGAGCTGGTCCTGGGGCAGGATAACTCCGGCCCCTTGGGATTGGTACAATCAGCCAGGCTGGAGCACAGTCTACCTAGGCCAAGCTCCCTCAGGACCCAGTTGAGCCTCCCCCCACCCCCTACTTTCCCCTATGACTGGCCAAGACTGGCCCACCCTCTGCACCAGAACCAGGTGGCTCTTCCCCCGGGGAGGCAGGTGGGGCCCCACAGGTCCCAGGCAGTGGAGACAGCTCAGAGCTGGAGCAGTGCTGAGGAGCAGGGCAGATCCCTGAGACATGTCTCCTGAGATCCCCCCCACCACACACACACACTCATTGGCCCCGTGGCCACCAGCCTTGCCGAGCACACACACACAGACACACCCCTCTCTCTCCCTGCTTTCCTATCACCAGTTATGTTACTACAGGAATGAAATGTAGACATCCCATAAAATAGCTAGTTCCACATTGTTCTTCAGCCCTCAGATCACTGAAATGCAGCTTGGCATTTGAGATACTGTATGACTGTAGGACAGTTTGCTACATCACACAAACCTTCCTCTCTCCAAGTTTACACCCCACTACGCCCTTTAGCAATAAAGTCACCGTTAAACAGGTTCTGAATCAGTCTTTCTTCCCAATTTAGTTTTAACAAAAATGCTGCAACGTAAGTAGCTATGGGAGATGACAGTGCAAATACTAAGTATCAGTGTTGGAAAAGTGTCCCAGTAATGTCCTGGATACACTGGCATGGCTGGCTTTAGGCCAATTCAACCAATTCCCCTGACTTGGGCCCTGTCCCGGTTCAGCGTACTGGCAAGAGCCAGTGCACTGTACTGGGGTGGCCCGGCTTCCCCAGGGGGCAATTTAAAGGGCTTGGGGCTCCCAGCAGGGGCAGGAGCCAGCCCTGCACCCTCTGCCCTATCTCCAGCCAACCACCCCCTGCCCTGTCTCCAGCCAACCCCTGCCACACACCCCTGCCTGAAGCCAGCCAGTCCTGCACTCCTCTGTCTCCAGCCCTGCCAACCCCTGCTGCACCCCCCTGTGGCCTTGCCTGAAGCCAGCCAGCCCACCCCACCACGCACACCCCTGTCTCCAGCCATCCCCGCACCTCTTGCCCTGCCTGCAGTCAGCCCCATGTCCACTGCTGCCATGCAGTTCCCAGGGCAGAAACCCTGCACACCTGCTTCAATGAGGGCGCCAGGGAGCAGCTAGGACCCACACCTGTGCACACCCTAGGGTAACCAGACAGCAAGTGTGAGAAATCGGGATGAGGTGGAGGGTAACAGGATCCTATATAAGAAAGAGACCCAAAAATTTGGACTGTCCCTATGAAATCTGGACCTCTGATCACCCTAGCTCACCGCCAGGGAGTGGCGGGGACCGACACATGTGAAACGGAGCTCATTTCTAGTTCAGACCCATCTGTTTAAAAAAGAACTTTAGGTAGGGTTAACATAAATCTGTATTTTCTAAGACATGTCAGGCTTTTTGGGTCTTAAATCACCATCCAGGAAAATACGGATATATGGTAATCCTATTGGTACAAAAAATACATACTGTGGCACATCCTTTAAATCATAACTTGTTATAGGGAACCAGTTGCTAAGAAATGAATGGCTTTTTTAATTTTTTTTTTTGTCATCCCTGCCACTGCCCCACCAAAAATGTTCAAATTGGGCCCTGCACTTCCTAAAGCTGGCCCTGAACACCGCCCTACTGTAGGCATGAGAGCGCATCCAGGATCCTGACATCCAAGCACTTTACACACTTTCCTGGAGCCTCCCAAGCCCCCTTTTTCACAGTTCATTATTATACCTTGTCTTCCAAACACCAAACACCATTATATATGCAAAAAGGGAAATAATCCCTTCCCCCCCGCCCCAATATTTATAGAGTTGTGTTTCTGCATATAGTATCTATCTGGGATGAATATTGAGCTCCCAGCTCTTCAGGAATCAGTAAAGAGTCAGCTGCCAAGCCACATGTTGAATCCTATTGCAAACAGTATGGGTGACGCATGAGGCATTCTGAAGCAAGAGATTATAGGAAAAGTTTAAATAAGACTCAAAAACAATAACTTTTTTATGTTTTGTTTCTGTTGGATTTATTGTATTATGTATAGTAAGTGTTTAATATAAAAATCTGGTAGTAGGGTTTACAATATTATAAGAAGAGATTATGCTATTACCATTATCCAGTCAATATGCACACTACTATTTTGAATTAGTGATAATTCACAGAGAGAGAAAGAAGAAAGCTGAATTTAGAGAACAGTTATTAACCAGATTCTTGGTTATTCACCAGCCACTTTGCTCCTGTCCACAGCACAAAGCACCATAAACCCAGTATAGTCTGGACCAGAGAATATTCACCTCAAATTTGCATCTGCTACACTCCCTGCCCCCGCCCCCCATTCGCAGTCACCACTAATCAGGATATAGCTGAGTGTAAAGGTGGCATGGCTGAAACATTTATTAGGCAATTGAAAACTAGTATAGAGTACAATAGCCCTGAGAACACTGCTTAACTCTGAGCACTGTGTCTGCAGTGAGATGCAGAATAAGCCTGTTGCCACGGCACCATTGGCACCATTATAAACTCAGTACTGACCCCAAGCCTCCCTCCCATAGCAAAATTCCCTTGGACCTTTTTCTGGATCCCACCAAAAAATATTAAAATCTGCTCTCCCGCCCCCGGTGCTACTTTATTTCTACAGGAGACATGACGCAGTTAGATAATTTCCCTACATTCCCTCAAACTCTGCATTGCACATTTTAAGTATTTAAAAGAGTCTCTCATGAAGGAGTTACAAGCAAGCCATATAAGGTGTCTAAGACCAGGTTATGGGTTACTGGTCATGATTGTGCTGTCTGTATGTCTGTACCATTTCTGTAGTTGAAGTTATGAATATTGGCTATGTATTATCTGTATTGTAAACTTGTTCTGTGTCACTGAAAAAAGTTCCAGACAGGCTGGTGTCAGCCCAGCTTAGCCTGCTTGATGGCCCATTAATGTGTTACTGGAAAAAGTCCCAGACAGACTGGTGTCATTTTTGTTAGCTGCTTGATGGCCCATTAAGGACCATCACCTACACAGATTGACCCATTGAAAGGAGGCGGATACACCCGGTGACTCACTGGAAGTGAGCAGAGATTGGCCCATGTGACTGCAAACTCTACTTTGCATGCACCAATCAAAATGTAAGGGGGTGGTGTCTCCCCCACTGAATAAAAATGCTTTGCCAGCTGTAACAGGGGGTCGGCTCTTGCCATTTTGCTGCTAAGCACGAGAGATTGACCATCAGCGCTGATTAAAAAAGGTCTGGTAAATCCTCCTCCAAGTATCCGTGTCATTTTTGTTAGCTTTACGGTTACATTTCTGGTGCCGTGACTTGGATACTTCGCAGGTGAATTGCCACCCCACGGTGCATCGGCTGGGGCTCTGGGTCGCCCGCCGGCGCCCCTGGTCTCAGGCGCCACTCCGTGCCTTTGACGGAGGAGATCCCTGGACGGACCCGGGCGACCCCACGGCCACGGTGACGCACCGATACAAGGGGGCACGGACGAGGTAGAGACCCATATCGACACGAGGGACACGGATCCCCAGGAGCTGTGAGTATAAAGTGGTCCCCGGGACATAGGAATCCGGAACTCGCCCAACCGGACGGGAGGCTCGGAACTCAGAGGGCACTGAGTTGTAACCGAGTATTCCTCCCCATGTGTGGTAGATATGGGATGGTAGTATGAAAGTGAATGAATCTGTGAGTTGAATGATCGGGTAACTGCCAGGCAGGAGCCCAACTTGAGTGTGGAACCGGTCAATGACCGGACGGGACTTCCTAGTAGCGTGATTCCTGACACCCGGCGACGGGACAGGCCGCGATCGGAAGGTGCGTGTGAATTGTCTCAAATTCCTTGTTGTGCATTACCAGACCCCATACTGGTAATCCGTTACCCTCTCCCTTTTTGTGTTCGTCGTGATAAGTGTGTGTGTGACGTTGTCGTTGTGGAGTAATGGGGGAGAGAAGTTCCAAACCTTGTACGCCATTACAGTGCATGACCAAAAATTTTAAAGCTGGTTTTTCCTGAGACTATGGGGGAAGCGGTCCATTGCAGCCAGAAGTTCTAACTCGAATGTGTACACTAGAGTGGCCTTCCCAGAGCCCCACCTGGCCATCGGAAGGCACATTCGATATATGTGAAGTTAGGAAGGTCCACATAATAGTTACACAGTCCCACCCAGAGCAGCACCCTTACATAGATCAGTGGATGTTAAATATAGTCGAGGGTCCGGGATGGATAGTGCAGTGTATGAAGGCTAGGGGCGGGGCGGTACCCGTGATGGCAATTTCAGTTAATAAAAAGGGAAAGAAGGAAAGGAAGCCGAAAGAAAATAAACCTCAGGAAGCCGCATTAATAGCGACAGATCCTCTTCCCCAAGATTCAGATGAAGATGCCTTACCCCCGCCCTATAACCCAGGATGCCAACGGCATGTCCAAGCCAATTTAGTGTACAGCCAACCCGTCCAACAATCCCCCCCCCAACAGTCCCTCAGACTCACACCTCCACCCAAGGGGTTGTCACTGGAAAACCACTCCAAATCCCCGACTGAGAAGAAAAGAGAGGAGAAAGACAGGGAGATAGACCTAGAAGAGGACAGACAAATATTAAACGAGGAACTTAAGCGACTTAAAAAAGAGATGGCTATGATGACAGAGAAGGATCAAAATAAAATGCAGGAGGCTGAAAAAGAAGACGAGAGTTTAAGTGACGAGGGTACAACAGAAAAAGTAAACAAGAGATACGACTTTAGAAATACAACAATCAAACAGTTGCCCCTGCGAGTCACGAGGTTCGAAGTACAGGGCAACGATGGAAATATGGTTGTACGAAGCCAAATTGTGGCCGTGCCATTTTCCACTACAGATTTAATCAATTGGAAAAGAACCACCAAATCCCTGTCCGAGAGTCCCGGGGAAATGGCAGGCCTAGTAGAAACCATAATTAAGACCCATAGCCCCACCTGGCAGGACATCCAAACCCTCCTCGCCACCCTGTTCACGACAGAGGAAAGATCCAGGGTCCAAAACGCAATGAGAAACATGGTTCAAAATGAAAATCCTACATTAGACGACGTTGGTCGAGCAGCGATCAACCCTAGTCAGGACCCAAACTGGGACCCCCATACAGCTGGAGGACGCACCTGCAGGGAAGTCTATTGTAACCTATTTGTTCAGGGAGTACGACAGGCAGGACGAAAAAATTTAGCTAAAATTTCAGAAGTGATCCAAGGACCGCAAGAATCCCCAGGAGCATTTATGGAGCGACTAAAAGAAGCCTATAGGACCTGGTCTAATATAGACCCAGACGATGCCGCCAATCGCCAGCAAGTGAACACCTTCTTTATCGCGCAAGCCACAAAAGACATTCGAAAGAAATTGCAAAAACGGGAGGAAGCCCCAGATATGTCGGAGGAAATGTTGGTAGATCTTGCCAGGACAGTATATATAAATAGAGACACTGAGGAGGAAAAAGCAGAAAAGACTTGTAAAATGATGGCAGCTGCGATCCGGGGAGAAGGGCTCCGAAGAAGAGGCAGAGGAGGCCGGGGACGAGGACGGGGCAGGGGTGGATTCGGCAATCCAACAGGAGGGGATCGAACCCCTCTGGATCGCAATCAATGCGCTCTCTGTCGAGGATTTGGACATTGGAAACGAGAATGTCCCCAGGCCCCAGAGCCAGGAGTCACCCAAATGGCCCTATCAAACGACCAATGACGAGGACCGGGATCGCAGCAAATTTGGATTCCCCCAGAGCCCATGGTTAAGATGAAAGTGGGGGGATCAACAATTCACTTCATGATCGATAGCGGAGCATCAGTGTCAGCAATTACTCAACCTATTGGACAACCAACTAACCTCACGTTGCCAGTACAGGGAGCGACAGGAAAAACAGAAAGACATCAAATATTTCAATTAGATGATTGTTCGTTTCAGGGACAAACCTTTACTCACAAGTTTGTACTGTTACCCAATAGCCCAGCGTCACTATTGGGGAGGGATTTGTTGTGTAAACTACAGGCCACACTCGTATTCACTGAGGATGGCAAATGCCAATTGTCCCTGCCAAAAACCCAGGCCCTAAGATGGATTGACCACTTCCAAACTACGGAACCACAGGCAAAAGCCATATGCATTGCCACTGTACCGAAGGGTGAATGGGAGGACCTGCCACCAAGCCTTTGGGCAGAAAATGGAGGGTATAGCCTAGCGCATCGGCAAGTCCCGATAGCCATACAACTAAAGGCGGGGGCAAGCCCCATAAGTATTAAGCAATACCCAATCCCCAAAGCGAAAAGAGAAGGCATCCAGCCGGTACTGGAAGGATTTGTACAGGCGGGAATACTCCTAGAGACACGCTCCCCCTGGAATACACCCCTCTTCCCAGTAGAGAAAAAGGATACTGGAAAGTATCGGCCAGTACAAGACCTAAGAGCAGTAAACCAACGGGTCGCACCAATGACTCCGTTGGTAGAGGATCCGTATACCATGCTCACCAGAGTCCCCGCAACAGCCACATGGTACAGTGTAATAGACCTCAAAGATGCTTTTTTCTCCATACCTCTGGCCAAGGCCAGCATACCTTTGTTTGCCTTCACATGGGTAGATCCCAGAACTAATAAGGCTACTCAACTATCCTGGACACGACTCCCTCAGGGATTTATCCATAGCCCCACAATATTCTCGGAGGCACTGGCAAAGGACCTGGAAGAGTTGCAAGTACCTGAGGGGGGACAACTTTTACAGTATGTAGATGACATTCTACTTTGCGCACGAACGGAAATAGAGTGTAAACAGTTCACCCAAGAAGTCCTATTGCACCTGGCAGACTGTGGCTATAAAGTATCACGTGCAAAGGCTCAACTGGTACAAAGGCGAGTAACCTACCTGGGATTTCAAATCGCCGCGGGGTGCAGAAGTCTCTCCGAGTCCAGGATCACGGCCATCTGTCAGCTCACGCCACCAAAAACAGAAAAGGGTTTGAGAACATATCTCGGAATGACTGGGTACTGCAGGCTATGGATCCCAGGATATTCAGAAATTGCCCAACCCCTGTATGAAGCAGTAAAAGAGGCTAGCAAGGGGCAAATCCAATGGACAAAAGAAAGGGAACAAGCTTTCACTGAATTGCAAATGATGTTGACTCAAGGACCCGCGCTGGGGCTCCCAGATCTGACTAAACCTTTCCAATTATATGTAACAGAGCAAGCTGGACAGGCAAAGGGGGTGCTTACTCAACGAGTAGGGCCATATTCCAGACCATGCGCTTATCTGTCCAAAAGACTGGATGCAGTAGCCCGAGGATTTCCAGGATGCCTTAGGTGTCTAGTGGCTGCGGCAGTCTTACTGCAAGACGCAAAGAAGCTTACGTTTGGGACATGCACGGTAATTTACACAACCCATGGGGTTAAGACGCTGCTACGTGACACCAGTTTAAAATGGATGACTAACGCAAGGCTTACCAAGTATCAACTGTTGCTCCTGGAAGATCCGGATGTCACACTGGAAACCACGCAAGCTTTGAAGCCAGCCACCCTACTCCCTATGCTCGAGGCATATCCTAGTGAACCACACCATGAATGTATGACTTTATTGAAGCACACTTGGGCCGCCCGACCAGATTTAAAGGAAGTACCACTGAAGAATGCTGATTACGAATGGTATACTGACGGTAGCTCTTTCGTGGAGGAAGGCCAACACAGAGCAGGATACGCCATCGTTAGTCAGTATGAAACCATCGAGGCACAAAGCCTTCCCATAGGGACCTCAGCACAGTTAGCAGAAATCAAGGCAGTAACCCGAGCTTGCGAATTGGCACAAAATAAACGGTTAAATTTATGGACGGACTCAAAATACGCTTATTTGATGCTACACTCCCATGCGGGACTCTACCAAGAAAGAGGAATGACGGACTCCCAAGGAAAACCTATCAAGTATCAAAATGAAATACACCAGCTCTTATAGGCTGTAACGAAACCATCAGAGATTGCAGTCATGCATTGCAAAGGGCATCAAAAAGGAACCGCGCCGGAGGCAACGGGCAATCGACGGGCAGACGCAGCTGCCAAGGAAGCGGCGAGAGGCACTCTTGGCATTTGCCCGCTTATCCCAAACCCCACGAAAATGACAATCACAACCACCAGTTACTCCAAGGAAGATAAGGAAATAGCCAGGGGGATTGATGCAAAGTATGAAGACGGACAATGGACATTGCCCGACAAAAGAGTTTACATCCCAAGCACTGAATTGTTAACGGTAATGCAGTCATTGCACGAAGGGACCCACATGGGGGCTGAAGCTATGTATCAAAGCATTCGCAAGGTGGCCTACTCGCCCAATTTGTCAAACGCAGCCCGAACTATAGTTCGCCGATGTGTACAATGTGCAAAAGTCAATCCCCGTACAGGAAGATTAGGGGCACCAGGGCAGGTAGCGGTAGGAGCAGGACCCATGGATATCTTGCAAGTGGATTTTACTGATATAACTAGGTGTGGAGCATATAGGTACTTACTAGTTGTCATATGTACACTCACGGGTTGGGTGGAGGCATTTCCAACAAAGACTGAAGGGGCAAATGGGGTTATTAAGTACTTACTCAATCACCACATCCCGGCACATGGGTTACCCACGCAAATAAACTCAGACAATGGTAGTGCATTCATCAATCAGGCAGTACAAAGGGCAGCACAAGCGTTGGGCATACAATGGAAGTTACATGCTGCATGGAGACCCCAGTCATCGGGAAAAGTTGAACGAGCAAACCGTGAAATAAAAAATACTTTAATTAAAATCATGAATGAGGCGCAGTTAAATTGGATAACCGCCTTGCCCTATGCACTATACAAGGTTAGGAACACCCCCAAAAGCGTCACCGGCCTAACACCGTTCGAGTTGATGTACGGTAGACCTTCACCGGTGACTAAAGGCTTGCTGTCAGAACCAGTCCACGACTCTACCCCCATCTCCGTGTGGGCTCGGCTCCTGCACCGACTAAGGAGACAGTTGCAACAGACTGTGCCCTTTGTTATAATGGAACCGGTGCATGGTTTTGAGCCGGGAGATTGGGTATGGGTCAAAAAGTGGAAACCGGACCCCCTCACGGCAAAATGGGAGGGACCAAAACAAGTATTATTAGTAACCCCAACTGCCCTCAAATGTTATGGTGTCAAAGCTTGGATTCACTACAGCAGGGTCAAGGCAGCCACTCCACCGTGGGAATGGAAGGCCACCAGTAACGGCCCCCTGAAATTACGGTTAAGCAGAACCTCTGCAGCTCTTGACCAGGAACGAGAGCCCTGCGCACAGGTGAAGAGTATCAACCAGCACACAAGCCCCTGTAGCTCCCTACCGGAGAATGGGAGCCCAGCACACAGGCAGAAGGCCCCCAGCCCCTACTGAGGCCTACCGGAACGGTCTCCCAGCGTACGGGCCACCTCCCAAGATGGCATAAATACCATCGGACGAAAGAGCGGATCCCCATCTGGCCTCGCTGTCACAACGTTCACAACGCTCTTTGTAATAACTGGGTCCCTGGGTGTCTCTACCTGGGACAATGCGTGGGTCACATTGGCCCGCGTTGCTATTAATTCTACCTCGTTTTGTCTCCCCAGGGTGCACGCCATCGGTGCCATTATGGAAACATGTTTTGTAGGCATTAGTGCCACCCCAGAGTCACTGCAGGCTGCCACCAGACAAGTTACTAGCTCCAAAACTATAACGTATGACGATTTATATAAAATGTGTGAACTGGGGCAGTATCAGCAGGATGCTACTATGTATTCCTTTCGCCTAGCTAATGTCACTCATGCAGCAATGTGTGTTTATTTTTCAGGAGCTACAAAGGATGTAGTAAATCATACTAATCAAGATTTAATTTGCACATCGAATACGACACTTAGCTACGGTGACGGACATGCCAAATTGCCACGGGGATGGTTTTTGTTCTGTGGAAAGATCGCATATACTTACATTCCTGCCAATAGTTTTGGTGGCCCCTGCACGGTAGGGCGAATAATTCCACTCATGGTTTTGCCCCCCCAAAAGGCCCCCCTTCGCCATCACAGGGGAACCATTCCCCTGGACGCTGGGTGCAAAGCCGAGGTGACCTTGTATTCCGAAGGACGGGCAGCGGCCCTCCTATTTTCCCTAGTGGGTATACCTGGCTTAGTTGCACATAACTTCCATGCAGTTGCACACCTCGCCTGTACTGTTGCTAAATCTATTAATATGACCTCTACCGTTTTAAATCTGTTAACTCACGAATTAGGTGAAGTGCGCCAGGGCATGCTACAAAATCGACTGGCTGTTGATTATTTGCTACTGCGGCATGGTCATACCTGTCAAGAGTTCGCTGGTATGTGTTGTTTTAATGTTACAGATGCTGGAAGCTCTATTGAAACAACCATAAAAGATTTGCGGCACCTTGCAGAGGGTATAGGTCAACAACAAGATGACTTCTCCACTGGCTGGTTTGGAGGTCTTTTTAACAACTGGAAATGCATTATTCTTGTTGTAGCGGCTGGATTCCTTGGCCTAATGATTTTGCCTTGTATAGTCCCTTTAGTGCTCCAAAGTGTACGGAAAATAATTCAGCAGGCAACTGCCCAACAAGCACAGCACATTTTAGCTCTCTATACCAGGTTTCCCTCAAGCAATAAGGAAGACCCTAGAAACTAGGCTCTTGAGGGGGGAATGAAGGAGTTACAAGCAAGCCATATAAGGTGTCTAAGACCAGGTTATGGGTTACTGGTCATGATTGTGCTGTCTGTATGTCTGTACCATTTCTGTAGTTGAAGTTATGAATATTGGCTATGTATTATCTGTATTGTAAACTTGTTCTGTGTCACTGAAAAAAGTTCCAGACAGGCTGGTGTCAGCCCAGCTTAGCCTGCTTGATGGCCCATTAATGTGTTACTGGAAAAAGTCCCAGACAGACTGGTGTCATTTTTGTTAGCTGCTTGATGGCCCATTAAGGACCATCACCTACACAGATTGACCCGTTGAAAGGAGGCGGATACACCCGGTGACTCACTGGAAGTGAGCAGAGATTGGCCCATGTGACTGCAAACTCTACTTTGCATGCACCAATCAAAATGTAAGGGGGTAGTGTCTCCCCCACTGAATAAAATGCTTTGCCAGCTGTAACAGGGGGTCGGCTCTCACCATTTTGCTGCTAAGCACGAGAGATTGACCATCAGCGCTGATTAAAAAAGGTCTGGTAAATCCTCCTCCAAGTATCCGTGTCATTTTTGTTAGCTTTACGGTTACACTCATAACTATTTGTCTATGTGAAGTCTCATAACAGTTCACAAATTTTAGGATTGCCTTTTGCTGCATTTATCTTGCCTGTGAACTCAGCTCTTACAGTCCTATTTTCACACGTCATTGCTTGTGTGTAGAAATTGATTCACAAATATGCATTAACTTTATTATACGGTGTCATCTTAGAACCTTGCCAAGGGCAAAAATCTTCTGCAACAATGAACGCTTGGGCTGATGAACAGTGGCTGCAGAACTTTTGGATGGTCCACATTTATTCATCTTTGTGCAAAAATCACCAAAATAAAAGCTACACTGACAGTGGAGAAGAAAAAATTATTGTACTATGGGGATCTGCAACAACAGATTATTATTGGTCAATCAGTGTTCTCTCTCCTAAACTAAGATGGAATGGATTTCTTTAATGTAAGTAGTCACAACATATGGTTATATATTTTATGATCAATATCCTGTTAAGAACTCAGCAGTCACAGATAATACCTATCTTCTTTGCTAACAAATACACAGTATCCTGTCTGTTCCCCCAAACCAAAAATGATCAGATAAAAAACTTGCATGGCGAAGTCAATGGAGGTGTGAGACATCTATGCATTCCTGGTGAGAAGTCTGAGGCAACTCCCCTACCCTCATTCACACCCACCTTAGGAATTACACAAATTCTAGTTGCAAAACTGTGACTGATATCTCATTGATATCCAAAATGCCAAAGCAGACAAATTTCATTGTCAGCCCCCTGAAGGAACATCACCCATAGTAAGAAGTAATCAGCTCCTATTATGTAGCCTAAAGAACTTCCTGGAGTCTTCGGTTTACCCATAAACAAATCTAGTGTTCTCCCTTCAACCAATTCAACCTATTGCATATTTTCTCTACCAAACCATTTGCTCACTCTTAAGTAAGAATTCTTATGCATACATAGACCCAGATTCATCCTGAGTTACAATCAGAGAATAGAATCATAGAATATCAGGGTTGGAAGGGACCTCAGGAGGTCATCTAGTCCAACCCCCTGCTCAAAGCAGGACCAATCCCCAACTAAATCATCCCAGCCAGGGCTTTGTCAAGCCTGACCTTAAAAACCTCTAAGGATGGAGATTCCACCACTTCCCTAGGTAACCACTGAGGTTTCATGTACTGCTGACAGATTCAAGACTCTGAACTAAGATCATCAGTGAAGACTAAGGAGTTCAAGCTTCCTGGAGTGGGTGAGGTTCCTCATTTTCTCTCTCTGTTTCCTTTTCTAACTCAGGTATTAAACTGTAAAAATGTAACTTACTTTGTTTAGACTCTCCTTTATATGTAAAGATGGGGATAGGGACATGCTACATCTGGGATAAATAAAGGCGTCAGATTGAAAGTGCTGTTTGACTCATTCCATTGGGCACACAACCAGTACATTGATAGAGTTACACAACCACCCCTCTCCAGAACTGTAGAATTATCAGGGGGAAAACCCAGACAAGTAACCCCAATAAATGAGCATACCCCAAGTACTGGGCAAATCTGGTAAAAGTACAGAAATACTAAAGGTATTCCTGGCTAACTGCATGGATAATAAAGAATCTTTACAATAACTGTATAATCATTTCTTAAATGGTTTGCATGCCTGTAATCATAGTGATTTCTTTATTGCTCCCAATTTCTATATTGTTTATCTGTGTTCTGTCTGTTTTTTTGACTATCTTAGGCTGATATATAAGTAATTTTGCTGTGTGTAAAACAATTTAGATGGTGGGATCTAATTTCTTAGATAATCAAGTAACATTATGTTAGGATTGATTAGTTACATTACATTAAAATGATTGCTTAAAAGCTTTGCTGAGAATGAACTGATACTGATATGTGTATGTTATAGGGGTTTCTCTATTTCAGATTCTTCAGATTTCCAGACAACTGTTTTCTCCCAAAAAGTTGCACCAAGCAAAACATTACCTCAATACACATAATGGCAAATAAGTAGAATTTTTCAATGTGTTACCATGGGGGGGGGAGAGGGGCTAGCTCAGTGGTTTGAGCATTGGCCTGCTGAAGCCAGTGTTGTGGGCCTAATCCTTAAGGGGGCCATTTATGGATCAGGGGAAAAAAAAAAAAAAGCAAGGCCAAAAAAAACCTGTCATGAACAGTTCTTGGTCCTGATAGTAAAGGCAGGGGACTGTACTCAATGACCTACCTCTGTGACATAAGTATATCCCCATATAATATTAATTATTATATATTTATTCAAAACCCATTATCTTCCAGCAACTCTGCTTGTTGTTTTTTTTTGACATTTTTTTCTGTTACATTTACTGTCCTGAGTCACTATGTCTATACATTGTTACAATCTTGTAGTGATCTCCTTATCTCTGATAACATTCACTCTTCATTGAGCGAATACAGCCAAAATTTACAATCCACAAATATTTCAGAATTATGCACATGCCTGCAACTTATTTATGTCTGTCTTGTCATTGGCCTATGAATGATGCATTGTTGGTTTCAGTTTACCCTGCTTATGGGTTTGCAATGTACATGGCATACCTTGTAACTCAACTTTGAGTCTTATATGCATTGATATGCCATGTTTGCACTTAAGTAACTGTTTTCTCTTGTAAACAATTCTCAGGGAAATCTTTTGAAGAAAAAATTGCAAATGTTTTGGCATACAAAAGGAGTAGCACGTATCCTGAAGGAATGACTAAAGCAGGCAGACTGAACCTGCGTCGATATGCTGTCAACTTTTCATTGGAAGGCAAGGAATACTTTTTTTAAGATAGTACTGACACATAACACAGGAAACTTCATCCTGTACGTGATGGTTATAAAAAAAAAACCTCATGACTTTGTTTCATTTCTTCTTTATGTTATCCGGTCTGCTGCAAGCACCACCAACAATCACTATATGTTCAATGATCCAAAATTTCTAACTATACACCAGGGCTGCCCAGAGGATTCTGGAGCCTGTGGTCCCTGGTGGCAGGGGCCCCCCGGTTTGGCAGTAATTCAGCTGTGGGGTGTCCTTCTGCCCCGGAGGAAGGACCCGCCACTAGTGAAGACCAAGAGCGGAAGAAGATCTGGGGGCCCGGGCCCCACGAGAGTTTTCCGGGGCACACGGAGCAAGTGAAGGACCCCGCTTCAGGGGCCACGAAAAACTCTCATGGGGGCCCGTGCGGGGCCCAGGGCAAATTGCCCCACTGCCCCGCCCCGGGCAGCCCTGCTATACACTGAAATTTCCCCCTTGTACTCAAGGCATTATGAATCATACTGTATACACATGTCTTTGATAGGCATATGCCTTATAATTAATTAATGGTTTTGCAAATAACCAGTTATAGCTTAAGTGAAACACTTTGCCCGCACCCCAGCCCTGGCAGAAGCCACAGGGCAGCAGGAGAAGCCCCTATGCCCGACCCCATCTCCAGGAGACATGCCTGGTGGGGCAGGAGACTCCACAGCACCCTGCTCCTGGTTCCCTGAAGAACCGCAGCATCCAAAACTCCACCACGGCCCTGGAACTGGAGGAGCTGTCACACCCTGGTACAGCCGTGTCCCAGGGACAGAGCTTCTCCAGTCCTGGTGCTGTGTGGGAGAGCAAGGTGGGTGGTAAATAAGCCAAGGGGTTGTGGGGCTGGCAAAATGGTGGGGAGCCTAGGTGGAACATGGCTGAGATCTTGGGGAAGATTATGAAAGGGATAGGGCCATAGGTGGTGCAGCCAGTGGACAAGGTGGGTAGGGGCACAACAATTGCTCTGTCCCAGTGCCCCGATAAACCTTAATCATCCTCTGTGCTCCATCTTCTATGATCAACAGAGGGGAGGTTATTCCATTCAGCAAAAGGAAGAAAGGTTGTCGTCGTGCATACCATGAAAGAAGCCCTGCAACTCTTTCAAAGGCATCATGACAGTCCAGAGGGTGGACATCTAGGAATATTCAAAACGAGGAATGCGCTGACATCCAAATACTATTGGCCAGGGATGACAAAAGACATTGCCAATTGGGTATGTAAAGTAATGAAACAAAATCCTGATGAATGCAATTTACAATTGAAATAGACGTTCAAAATCAATGAAAGAAATATAAAAGTATTTTTGGTGTGCAAATGTGAACTCTGTTCCCTCCCGATACTATTTCCATAACAAAATGTTCACGTCATCGTATTGTTCCATCAAAATAGGTTGCACAGTGTCTGACTTGCCAGAAGGAGGGAAAGCAATCAAATGTGGATACCAACTTGAAAAGCAGAAAGGTGAATTTTTGAATCAGACACGTTATTGTTTATCATTATCAATGGTTATTTCTGCAATACAATGAAGGTTTGATTTTGAAACGAGTCCAATGCATATAAGTGGCACAGCATAGTGCAGCAATTACCTTTAATACCCCTTCTCACTGGCTGGGGATATTTCTTCTGCTTTACTCTGGTATTGATTTCAATAACCCATTCCTGTACTTCTTTTTGTTTGTTTGTTCTTTCTTTCTTTTTCTTCTGCATTTAAAAGTGGGCTTTCATTCGGATTCTATGGCTGTTGTAACCATATTACATTGTGTACTCTGCTTATGACATATGGGTTCATTGACAACATTTAGTAATAAACGTGTGAAGTATGACTGTAACTGGTACCCTTGTATGTAGGTCACTCGGATCTGGGACCGTTACCAGTAACAAAGAATGGATACCAGTATATACTTACAGCCATAGATTATCTTTCAAGATGGGTCGAAGCCTTTCCACTTAGAAATAAGTCCTCATTTGAGGTGGTAGAGATCATGTACCCAATGATTTTTCGACGTGGATGCCCACAGCGGATACTGACAGATCGTGGTGCAGAATTCAATAATAAGGTAATGATTTTTTTTTCTGGCTATTTGTAGTATGTAGTCAAACTCACTGTCAAGTCACCCATAGATCTCAAACAACCACCGTCTTTTTTATATATATATAAACTGCTGTTGGTCACCATCAGTGTTGCTATAAAATTATTTTTCTTCATATCTAACAAAGAAATGCACAACTACTTTTTTCCAAAACAAGTATGAGATGATATGCTATTCCAGATATGCAAAGGAACATTCCTCAACACAAGTCTATATGTAAGTTTATGGTGTAACTTTTTTTTTTTCAGCTTAACTTGTATGTTTGTCAAAGATTGCGAATAGAACGTAGCTTCACCAGTCCGTATCACCCACAAACCAATGGCTTGGCTGAAAACGCTAATAAATCCATAAAAAGGTAAGAGAATGGGCGGGAATCATACAGTACTAATGGCAAGTAGAATGTGCTATAGTAGAAGATGCAATTCACAAAAAAATCTTCAAAAGTAATGTGTTACATGGAAAGTCTTTTGCATTACGTATTACACCTTTTTGATTGTGTATGATCTGTTTCAGACAAGACTGTACATGTGACTTTCTTTTCTTAAACAATCAAATCAATGTTCCTTTCTTACAGAGCACTGCGGAAGATGGTTGATGACAATGGGAGTAATTGGGATAAATTACTTGAACCCATTTTGTTTTCTTGCCAAACTAAAATACACGCAACAACAAAAATGTCACCTTTCCGACTAATGTATTGTGATGACCCAGTGTTTCCAGAAGATGTCTTAGAGGATTATACAGTAAGTGTATGTTATTACTAGCACCTTTCATGTACACATGGCATTCAGTGTGGCTTCATTTTACAAATACAACCACTTCTCCATTTGTTTACAAAGATCCCAGATCTGAATATGTTAACGGAAGATTTCTACAAAGAGTACAGCATCAATATGAAATCAAGACATGACGCTGACATTGCACTGGCCCTAAGTGAGATTGGAAAAGCACAAGAAAAACAACAAAGACATTATGCTAAAAGAAAGAGTTCTAAACATGGGGAAATAACATTTGAAGTTGGGGACTCTGTTCTGTTACTGAATGCTAGACAGAGAACAAGAAAAGGAGGAGTATTGGAATCTAAATATCGGGGACCATACAAAATTATGAGTGTTGAAGGTAAGAGAGTGAAATTACAAACCATCTCAGGGAAACAGTTAGGAACTATGTACAGTATTGCACACTTAAAACCAGTAAAAGAGTCACCAACATTAGCTGCTGAAAGCACACCAGAGGGAAAAATTGGAACTGAAATTGTAGTTGGTGACACTGAACCAGAAACACCCACGGAAGAGATTAGAAAAGTGGATGGCACTGTATCTCATGACAGCAAAGTGGAAAACATAGAGGTCACAGCAATGGAAAAAGAGGAATATATAGGGCAAGATGTGTCAAACAACGATACAAGTGATTCTGATGACAATTTTGATGACATGCTTACAGAGGAAGTGCAAGACAAGCAATGGCTTCAGAAAGGTAATTGGTTACTGCACCTTTCTTAAACAGATTAACATACTTTATAACTTGAACTACATTATAGGTTTTCATGTACAAAGTGGCAGCATTGACAGTAGTAAAACAGAGAAAAAGGAAACTGTATTACCATGCATGTAACACGTGTTAATATTTTTTTCCTAGTCAAATTGGTAATGACCAGCAAACACAGAGAGAGACTGGAAGCCAAAGTGAGAAACATAAAATTGTATGGCTCTTCATTTCATTGCCTGAAACCGACACGCTGGATAAGTGATGAGGTACATTTAAGTTCCACTAAACATGTATTTGTTAATGTGATTGATTACTCACATACCATTGTAATTGTGCTTTTCTTCCATCATATGTTGTAGGTTATTGATGCATATTTGAGCTGTGTAGCTGAGAAAGCAGACGGAAAGGTAGGCTAGTTACTGTGGTACATGACACAATACACTGATGTGCTAAGTAAACAATCATTGGAATATGTGTCACAATATATTTCAGTCCAAATATCCTTGAAATATCAACAGACACCTGAAATGTCAACATTTCTGTGTATTTACTGCTGCCAAACATTTCCTAACATGTATTTGGAGGTGCATATCGGACATACAATAGAGGGCCACATTAGTTCTGCTGTACAGTTCAGTGGGTCCATTAATTGAACACAAGTATGCGAACAGCTTAGTCACTTTTTAAAGGCAGTAAGACAGAGCACATTGATTACAAATCATTTTGTTTTTATAAGATTTTCTTACATATACGTATTTGATTTGTAACACTAAGGATCCGTTTCATGTCTGTCTATATTAAAATCATTATGTTCTTGACGTGCCACAATTATTAATGCATTAATAGCTTTGTTGACTGTCAACAGGTACAAGCCATCTCATCAGTAGTTTCCACTGTCATTTTCTCAGACAGAGCTACACAAATGAAAGTGAAGGTAAATGTTAACATGCTTTCATACATAAAATGAGAAAAGAACAATTTCAGTGACTGAGTTAAACACAGTGTGAAACAGCAAATACAATGATATGTTTGATGTGGGGGAGCAGTCTAATAGTAATACATGTAATGAATTTGGGAAATACGGTATAATGTATATTTCATGGTTTGCCTCACTGGAAACTATAATTATATTTCTAATTTTTTTTTAAATAAATACAGAGTGAATTACTTCAAAATGATATATTATTGCTTCCTTACCACACACCAGGTCATTGGGTTCTTGCGGTAAGATGTTTTGTATTATGGTTCTGGATTATGGGCAATAAATGTGGCAATAAAAAAGAGATTTGTAACACAACTATGGTAGTGGTGATATAATTTCCTGTGCTGCGGGTTTTCTGTGAGTTCAGTGCATGCAAAGGAAAATGGAATGTGATTGTTAGAAAGAAATTGATAATGTCAATTTACATTGTTCATGTAACATGGAAGAATACAGTCTGTAGAGTTGATTGATTTCACAATATGCTTATATGTTGTGTGTTACTGTTACGTTACTAATGGTAATATGTTAATTGCATACTGATTGTTGATAAGTCAGTATAAATTTTTTGAAAGAATCACATTACCAATACATTTTATGAATATATTTAAACTTACAGATAGCCTTGATGAAAAAAATGGAATTGTTAATAATTGACCCCTTGTGTGATGAGATCAGATATGAAAGAACATGCCTGAGGAATTGGAGGTGATTTATTAGATACTTACTTTTACAGTGGACATTAACTATTCCATTGAAATTTTTTTGAAAGGGAATGTAACAATAATGAGACTAATATTTTCCTGTTAGCTACAAATAAACATTGAAACAGCATGTACTTGTACTAAATATGCTTAATAATGGACTTTGAGTGAACTTGTGTGATTTGACTCTGGGAACGACTTCACAGAATGTGGACACGAAAGAGTAACATGTTGCATGATTGAGAATGTGTTATTATCAACATGGGGCACAGCAAATCGGGTGATACACTGTGTAAGTGTGAGACAATAATATGAAAACAAGTGTGTATATATGTGAGCAATAAGTCTTTTCAATTACTAATTAAAAAGCGAGAGAATGGATTTTTATCTATGTCCAGAAACCAGAGTGGGAAAAACAAGGAAAGCAAAGCTCATTTATGCAGTCTGCTAATGTATTCCATAAAAATTTCAGAAACTTCATCAAACGATTAACTAGTGAATCCTCATCTGATTGGAACAGTAAAATTGTGCAGCATCCCAGACAAACTGATGGCTACAGCTGCGAACCACTCATCTTAAAGGTATTGAATACCAAATCGGCATTATTATTATTGGTTATGTATGTTTAATTATCCATGTTGAAAGTAAATGCCAGAGATTACCAGTGGGCACTGCACTGGTGTCCTTGCCAAGGTTTATGGAGGTGAGCTTGTGGCCCCAAGAAGGGATGGGTTCTCCAGTGGCAGGTGCGGTGCTGGGGGACCAGCTTCTACCATCCAGCACTTCCTGACAGCTGCTGCAGTGGCCAGAAGCGCCAGGCCCTTGTAAATCACTGTAACCTAGAGCCCCTTTTGGTCCCCCACAGTAGGCAGCCCTGCCAGGAGCATTCAAAAGCATTGCAGTACCCTATGGCAGGGCCGCAGATGCGGGGGCGATGGGATAAAGGGGGCAGCACTGTTAAAGCATAAAGCACTGCCACATCGGAAGTGTAACGTCAGCCATGTACGGGTTGAAACCAGTAGCCAGTTCTTACTGGTACACTGGACAGCCCAAATAAGCATGAGGTTTATTCTAAATATCAGTGTCGTTAGTTTGCAGAAACGTATTTGCAGCACAAAGACATCAGTACGGTGGAAACAACAAAGGAGGCTAATAATGCATTTAGAAAACATATAGCAATTCGTCTAATGAAGGAGTCAGGTAATTACTTTCTACTATGTATTGTAGACTCATTAGGCACATGTGAAGATAACATGAAGAGTGGAATTTTGTCACATAGTAGACAGTTATCTTAATATACCTAAAGCGGGATATCTCACAGGTTTGGTTCTGTAATGCTGACTATGAATCAATAACATCTTTAAGTACACAAAAATTTGAATGGGGTGAATGATTGCTATTGATCGACAAGTTAAGTGAAATTTGAATTTTTAGATACAGGTGCAGAAAAGTTAAAATTTGAGAAAACGATTCCAAAAAAAGTAAAAGATGTGTTCAAACCATTGACTGGATTACAATATTGACATTTAATAAATCAAGATTAGCATTTTCAGTGTTGGTCGTAATGTATTCATCATTTCATAATGCTATATTTATTTTTAAGAAAGCATGGAGGACTACTGCATATACTGCAACCTTATCAAATGTGAAAAAGAAAGTGAGGATTACACAATGGTAAGAAACATAGAATTACATGAGAAATATATGCCATAAACTGCATAAGGATCATGACCCTTGTAAAAATTCCACAACAGTAAACATTTTCTTCATGCTGATAGTTATATATTAGGTAATGCTCACATGTGGAAGGAATAGGATGAGTGAATTGAAAGTGTGTATAACATAACTTCTGTGATTTCATTTTTTAATTGTTACTTATCAAAGGTCCAGTGTGATTCTTGCAAGATATGGGCACATATACCCTGCATTACAGAAGGAACCAATCAAGAAAACCTGACATATGAGAAGAAAGAGTACAACTGCAAGACATGTGCTTAGTTCACTTCATTACCAAAAAAAAAGGCAATAAAGAAAACCTATTGTTTAAATGCCTCTTGTTCAAAACATAATGCAACCCAAAGAAATATATTTTTATGTATATATCAGTTTATAATAAATGTTTTTGATGTTAAATAAATTATTCTCTGTATTTCTGTCCATATATATAATGCAAACTATAAAATTGTAAAAGTAATTTTAAAAAATGAAAGTGGTGTCATCATAGGCGTGCTCCATACCCCCAAACCTTACCTCCCTTTTCATGTATTCACACACAATCAAGGGAAAGAGCGTGCCTCAATCATCCAATAGGTCAATTTGGCACATTAGCCACGAGGAAGCAGATCGTGAGTGTTTTCGACCACAAACGCCATCCCTCCCCATTTGCAACCCCATGGACCAGGAAGCAGATCATGAGTGTTTTCGACCACAGACCCCATCCCTCCCCATTTGCAACCATCCCTGGACCAGTGACAGGTGCATAGGCAGCCAAGTCATTGGAAATAAGCAAGGAGAACGCCAGTGGAAATAATGAAAGGGGCCACTCTGGTTATCACCTTGGGGTCAGGGGTGTGCCCTGTACCCCCAAACCTTACTTCCTTTACACGTATTGACACACAAAAAAGGGAAAGAGCGTGCCTCAATCATCCAATAGGTCAGTTTGGCACATTAGCCAGGAGGAAGCAGATCGTGAGTGTTTTCGACCACAGACCCCATCCCTCCCCATTTGCAACCCCATGGACCAGGTAGCAGATTGTGAGTGTTTTCGACCACAAACTCCATCCCTCCCCATTTGCAACCCCATGGACCAGGAAGCAGATCGTGAGTGTTTTCAACCACAAACTCCATCCCTCCCGATTTGCAACCCCATGGACCAGGAAGCAGATCGTGAGTGTTTTCGACCACAAACTCCATCCCTCCCCATTTGCAACCCCATGGACCAGGAAGCAGATCGTGAGTGTTTTCGACCACAAACTCCATCCCTCCCGATTTGCAACCCCATGGACCAGGAAGCAGATCATGAGTGTTTTCGACCACAGACCCCATCTCTCCCGATTTGCAACCATCCATGGACCAGTGACAGGTGCATAGGCAGCCAAGTCATTGGAAATAAGCAAGGAGGATGCCAGTGGAAACAATGAAAGGGGCCACTCTGGTTATCACCTTGGGGTCAGGGGTGTGCCCTGTACCCCCAAACCTTACTTCCTTTACACGTATTGACACACAAAAAAGGGAAAGAGTGTGCCTCAATCATCCAATAGGTCAGTTTGGCACATTAGCCAGGAGGAAGCAGATCGTGAGTGTTTTCGACCACAAACTCCATCCCTCCCCATTTGCAACCCCATGGACCAGGAAGCAGATCATGAGTGTTTTCGACCACAGACCCCATCCCTCCCCATTTGCAACCATCCCTGGACCAGTGACAGGTGCATAGGCAGCCAAGTCATTGGAAATAAGCAAGGAGGACGCCAGTGGAAACAATGAAAGGGGGCACTCTGGTTATCACCTTGGGGTCAGGGGTGTGCCCTGTACCCCCAAACCTTACTTCCTTTACACGTATTGACACACAAAAAAGGGAAAGAGCGTGCCTCAATCATCCAATAGGTCAGTTTGGCACATTAGCCAGGAGGAAGCAGATCGTGAGTGTTTTCGACCACAAACTCCATCCCTCCCCATTTGCAACCCCATGGACCAGGAAGCAGATCGTGAGTGTTTTCAACCACAAACTCCATCCCTCCCCATTTGCAACCCCATGGACCAGGAAGCAGATCGTGAGTGTTTTCGACCACAAACTCCATCCCTCCCGATTTGCAACCCCATGGACCAGGAAGCAGATCGTGAGTGTTTTCGACCACAAACTCCATCCCTCCCCATTTGCAACCCCATGGACCAGGAAGCAGATCATGAGTGTTTTCGACCACAGACCCCATCCCTCCCCATTTGCAACCATCCCTGGATCAGTGACAGGTGCATAGGCAGCCAAGTCATTGGAAATAAGCAAGGAGGACGCCAGTGGAAACAATGAAAGGGGCCACTCTGGTTCTCACCTTGGGGTCAGGGGTGTGCCCTGTACCCCCAAACCTTACTTCCTTTACACGTATTGACACACAAAAAAGGGAAAGAGCGCGCCTCAATCATCCAATAGGTCAGTTTGGCATATTAGCCAGGAGGAAGCAGATCGTGAGTGTTTTCGACCACAAACTCCATCCCTCCCCATTTGTAACCCCATGGACCAGGAAGCAGATCGTGAGTGTTTTCGACCACAGACCCCCTCTCTCCCGATTTGCAACCATCCCTGGACCAGTGACAGGTGCATAGGCAGCCAAGTCATTGGAAATAAGCAAGGAGGATACGAGTGGAAACAATGAAAGGGGCCACTCTGGTTATCACCTTGGGGTCAGGGGTGTGCCCTGTACCCCCAAACCTTACTTCCTTTACACGTATTGACACACAAAAAAGGGAAAGAGCGCGCCTCAATCATCCAATAGGTCAGTTTGGCACATTAGCCAGGAGGAAGCAGATCGTGAGTGTTTTCGACCACAAACTCCATCCCTCCCGATTTGCAGCCCCATGGACCAGGAAGCAGATCGTGAGTGTTTTCGACCACAAACTCCATCCCTCCCGATTTGCAACCCCATGGACCAGGAAGCAGATCGTGAGTGTTTTCGACCACAGACCCCATCCCTCCCGATTTGCAACCTCGTAGACCAGGCGGCAGCAATTCCTGAGCATGAGCACAGATGGTTTCCTTTTGCGGCAGAAACTGCACCTTGTTGCAAAACGGGAGGGTAGCTCAAAGTATCGTTACACCGGCTCCAGGCCCCAGTGCGCCAAGCGCATGCTTGGGGCGGCATGGCGCGGGGGGCGCTCTGCCGGTTGCCAGGAGGGCGGCAGGCGTGCCTGCGGAGGGTCCGCCGGTCCTGCGGCTCTGTGCTTGGGGCGGCGAAATGGCTAGAGCCGGCCCTGCCAGTATGGATATTCTTATGTTTTTATCATAGGTCACTTAGACTCTTTGTGCCTCAGTTTCCCACGGGGCTACCCTGCGTCCCAGCAGTGCTGGGAGGAGGATGAAAGCTTGTGTGACACTGGGATACATGGTGCTGTGGGCTGCAGCTAGAGACACCTCTGGAAGCCACGGAGCGGAGGGGCTGGGGAAAGTGGAGTCTGGCCCGGCTGCCTCTAGAGGGCTCTGGCTCTGGCTTTGGCTGCGGAGGGGCGGCTGCGCTGTTTCCTCCGGCCCGGATACCGGGGTTTGGTTTCCGGAGCGAGACTGGGTGACTGGTAGTGGCGGCGGGCGCCAGCTCCATTGTGACCCGAGATCGCAGGCTGAGCCGCTGCTGCGGTGGGTCGGAAACCTGCATTAACCCCGCTCTGTGCCCAGCCGGGGGGACGTTCTCCGGGGACTGGACCCAGCCCCTGGGGCAGCCCCGGGCTGTGCCGACACCAGCCCCTGAGCCGGAGCCTGCAGGTGAGGGGCGAGACCCGGGGGAAGGGCTGGGGCCGGGCAGGAAAGTGACTCTGCACCACCGGCCCCTCCTCGGCCCAGCTCTGCTCCCGGGGGCGGGCGGGGGTCTGCGAGTCCCAGAGCTGCTGCCCTCCCTGACCCTCCCCCCGGCTCTTCCCCCCTCAACGCCTGCAGGAGCCGAGCCAGCTCCGGGGACCGAACGCCCCGGGCCAGGGAGCGAATCTCCCAGCCCGAAGGGAGGGGGCAGAGACTGGCAGGGGCAGCAGGAGCGATCAGTGGGGAGGGAGGTTATTATGGGCTGCCAAAGGGGCCCAGTTTTGTGCCCACTCTGGGTGACATGTCTTGCCAGTGACTCATGCTTAGAGGATTCCCCTTTGTGGGGTTCTCCCAGGCCTGGAAACAGGGCATGCTGGGGGATCCCCACATCTCCCCAAACAAAGGGGGTGGGGAGAACCCAGAGCACCTCTGGGGACCAGGGTATTGCAGGGAGTCAGAGGCCACCTGGGAGGGGAACGGAGGAGAGGGGGATTCTGAAGGCCTGTGTTTGGGAGGAGAGTTGGTGGGGACAGCCCATAGCACTGCAGGTAACATGGGGTGAGCCCAGGGTAATGGGCATCAGGTTGTTGTGGGTGTAGGGGGATCCTGAGGCAGGCTGGTGGGGGCCTTGTAGGAATCTGGGGAGGGTTGTAGGGAAGCAGGGGAAGCCCCTCTCAGTTTACCCCTCTCCCCACCAGCTTCCCAATTCTGTCCTGTCCTCTTTCAATCTGTATCCCTCCTCTGTCCCCATGGGCAGGCGATAGACCCTTCTATTCAGCCCCCTGCTTGTTATCACCCTCTCTCAGGCTGCTGCTGGGGTTCAGAGAGAGCAGAGAGCCTTCCTGGCTGCCTAATCCAGCACTATACACTCCCCTCCCCCCCCCCGCCCCCAGCCAGGGAGCAGGGCAGAACCAAACTGCCAGTCCCTGGAAAGTCCTGGGAGCCAAACCTGCTGAGACCCATTTACTGCAGCGTTCCTGGGCAGTTTCACTTTCCCATGAACAAGGTGAGGAACAGAGACAGAGGAAAAGTCAGTTCTGCCTGGTCTCCACGCTGTTCTGCCTGTGCCCAAGGGGAATCCCACAAAATAGGCAGATTCTTGGGTTTCGCTTTTTCTAGCATGTGGGTCCGAGACTCTGTTCTTGGCAGGGTTTAAAAATGTTCAGGTGGCTTTAGGCCTGGTGGGAGGGGCCGGGTCTGCTAAAGTGACACTAGGAGCACTGTAGCGGCACAGCTGCACAGGGCGTCTGGTGAAGATGCTCTAAGCTGATAGGAGCGAGCTGTCCTGTCAGCATAATAAAACCATCTCCACAAGAGGCGGTAGCTAAGCAGGTAGGAGAAGCTGTGCCACCCACATAGCACTGTCCACACCAGCGCTGAGGTTGGTGTAATTTACATCATTCAAGGGGCATGGCTTATCTCCCCCCACCCAGCAACATAATTACACCGACATAACCTGCTGTGTAGACAAGCCCTCAGCATTTTCTCAGCAAGGCAGAGCCCATAGGTGCTGGAACAGTTTTTATAGTGGAGGTGTTGAAAGCCATTAAACAAAACTGTAAACCCTGTAAATGATGGAAATGACTTCAAACCAAGCACCCCAGCACCCATGGCAGAGCCTAGTGTCTGCAAGAAGAAAGCTTAGGATGTGAAGTGGACTAAAGCCCCTTCTAGAACCTCCCCAGTCACCCTTCTCAGCCTGACTGGCTGCAGCATAACAGGGCCTTTTCTCTCCAGATTGTCCCAACCCACCTGGGGCATAGAGCAAGTTCTGTTTGGCTTAGTGAGGGTATTTTTAGTGAGCTGCTGGAGGAGGAACGGGACTGTAAATGCACCAGGGGAAGAAAGGGAGGAAAGGGCATGACAAGTCTGCTGCGACTTGTGTGACTCCGGGTCTGAGTTTTGGGAACAGGCCTGTTGGGGAGCAGGGCCGGCGCTTCCATTTAGGCAGCCTAGGCAATTGCCTACGGCGCCAGGATTATTGGTGAGTGGCTTTTTCCCGGAGGGGGCGGCAGGCGGCTCCAGTGGAGCTGCCGCAGTCGTGTCTGCGGAGGGTCCGCTGGTCCGCGGCTCCGGTGGAGCTGCCGCAGTCATGCCTGTGGACGGTCGGCTGCTCCTGCGGCGCCGGTGGACCTCCCGCAGGCACCACTGCGGCAGCTCCACCGAAGCCGCGGGACCAGGGCATGGGGCGGCGAAATTGCCGTGTGCCTAGGGCGCTAAAACACCTAGCGCTGGTCCTGTTGGGGAGGGTGAACAAACCCTGGAATACCTGGAACTCAGCCCTTTCCTCTGTATGGCAGGGAGCTCTCAGGGTCCGTCCACACTTAAACACTACAGTGACTCTGCTGTAGCTCCACTGCTATGGGGCTTCTGTGCAGACGCTCACTATAGCAATGGGAGGGGTTTTCCCATCACTGTAGCTAATCCACATCCATCGACCGAGCGCTGTCTAGGTTAGGTTAGCTTGGCTTCACTACATCTCAAAGGTGTGGCTTTTTCACACCCCTGACCAACATAGTTAGACCGATGTAAGTTTTCAGTGTAGACCAGTCCTGAGGGTCCCAAACATGGGACTGATCAGCAACTACAGAGCTGGGGCGGCCAAAGAGAGGAAAGTGCAGGGCGAGGCGGCGTGTTGTTCGCTGATTTGTGTGGGAGCTGGGTCTGCAATGAGCAGGGACAAAGAGCCACCGTCTACGCTCGAGTGAAAGGACTGGCTCTGTCGGTGTAAAGGCTGTGGCAGACTCATAAGCGGTGTACCTGCATGAAGCCAGGCCTGTTCTCTGAGGGGCGTTGTCGTGGTGTTTCCATCTCCAAACGCCCCCTCATGGCACAGCCCTGCAGGCACCCCACCTTCTGGTTCCCCTTCTCAGGCTCCACTGCACGTTCTGTGTCCAATATTACCCTTCCCTTTATTATCCCACACAGTACAAAATAGCCCCAAACACAGTCCATTCCCCCTGCTCCCCGGTACACACAGCTCCTTCGACGCAGCTGAACACACACCTCATAACCCGCTCTCTGCTCAGGCATCTCTCACCTGCCTCTGCTGCCTCTTTCAGCCTCTTCTCAGCTGTCTCTCGCCTGCCCCTTTCCTGAGTCTTCCTTCCCACTCCTAGAAAGAGCCAGCAAACCTTTCTAATTCTCTGAAGCTTCCCCCTTGCACCTCAGCAGGGATCTTCCTGGGAGCCCTTCCCTGGGAGCTGACCACCTGTTCCCGGGTCTCCATGGATTAACCCCAGTGGGACACACCTGTGCTGCTAGAGTGACCAGATAGCAAGAATGAAAAATTGGGACCCATTTTTTCGGGGAATGAGTTGTATATAAGACAAAGCCCCAGCTATCAGGAGGTCTGGCCACCAGAGGTATAGGGGTGCTGGACCCACTTCTTTTCCAAGGAGCCAGCCACTCGGTGACAGGTGCAACGTATGGGAGATGGGCAGCAGGTACTGAGTGGGGTGATTGTCGTTACAGCTGCTGGTGACGTTAGAGGAGGCGACTGTTTCACCATGGAGCCCTGGGTGATGCTGGATCCGCGGCAGAGAGCTTTGTACCGGGATGTCATGCAGGAAAGCTATGAGACCCTGATGTCCCTGGGTGAGGAACTCTTTTCATCTCTCCCTTCTCTTCTCTCCAACTTAAATCCACTCCTTCCTGCCCACCCCCACCCCCCTTCTCCTCTCCATGAAGACAGGACGGGGAGGGGAAGAAAGGCAGGGAGCTGCAGCCTCGGAAGCCAGATGTGAGGAAGCAGGTATCATGCCAGTGCGGCTAGAAAGCCCCACAGGAATCCTTGACACTGATTGAGTATTAAACGTTTCATGAATCCTAAGCAAGTCGCCACAGAGCACTGTGCTTTGCTGATAGCAAAGGGCAGACTGAGAAGCTCTCATAGGATTAAGGAGCAGCAGGAAGTAGCCAGGGGCTGGATAAGTGGAAAGGACACAGGGCTCGAGGTGGTCCACAGTTCTCAAACCAGGTGTTTTTTCTTAGGAAGAGTCGGCTTCTCCCCTTCGTCCCTCCCAAAATGATTTTTTCCCCCCAAAGAATTGTCAAAGTTTTGTGGGGGGTTGTTTTTTTTTGGAGGGGGGAGGAAGAGAGCCACTCTTTTTTGGATACTTGTTTTCCCGAAATTTGTATCAAAGCCATTATCATCAGTGTTTTTTTGTTTCCCAAAAAACGGAATTTTGGGGGGAAATGAAAAACTTCCATAAACATTTTTGGGGAAAATTGAATAAAAAAAAAAGTGTGGGACACTGAGATGAAAACAACTTTGCAATTTTTTGCCCGAATATTGATTTATTTGTTCATTTTTCAACCCACTCTCTCCGTGGGAGCTGGAGACTGTGGTAGGAAGGGTCTGACGCCAGGGCAAGGGTATACCAGCGAGAGGCAGAGGGGACCAGACAACAACTGAAACCGTGGAGTGGGCTGAGGACAGAGGCAGAGCTGGCAGAGCCATGAGTGCAGTGATAGGAGGACATGGAGAGAAGGCCTGAGGGAAATGGGGTCAAGGCTGTGGCAATGGAGAGTGCAGTGAGGATGTGTTTGTGGGGACAGGTCAGGCCAGGAGCTGGTTGTTACCTCGGCTAATGGAAAGGGGGAAGTTGGGCTGGATGGAAGCAGAGCACAGAAGCCCAGAACCTCAAAGGTATTTAGGAGCTGGGCCAGAGAGGGATAGAGGGAGAGGAGAGATGGAGAAATCATCTAGAATGGAGGAGAATAGAGGCTTGCCTGAAAGGGGAGGCCCCAGAGGAAAGAGATTGTGGCAAGGGATAAGAAGGGCTGGCAGGCAGGAGGTGATGGGGACTGAAAGAAGAAGCCGAAGAAACTGAGGTGGCGAACTGAAGATCTGAGGCAAAGTAGGGAAACTATCAGTTTCCCAGTTCAGTACCCAGGAGGAACTGGCTGGCTGGCGTCTGTCAGGGCCCCAAACCGCCCAGGCTAATGCATGAGAATTCAGGCACCCTGGATGGTCCCTGACATAGTAACGTTGGTTGTAGGTGCTTGGACCTCCCCTCCCACCACAAACAACTCTGGGTTTGCTCTCCCAGCGTTTGCAGGAGAACATCATTAGCGCTCTCTTTTTTTTAACAGAGGAGGCCTGGGATAAAATGAGTAGAAGAACCAGGAATTAAACCTGGGTCTCCTTCCTGACCACATTGCTGCTCCTCGGCTGCTCTGAACAGTCCGTAATGCAGCCCTGCGAACAACAGCACACTGAAATCTGTGTCTTTTATAGATTTAGTGCAAAGTCTGCTTTTTTCATTGATAGACTACACGCTCTAGGCCGGGGGAAGGAAGGTGTCCACAGAGTCAGAGGACAAAAAGGGAGGATGGCACAGAGTGGGATGACACAGTCAAGGCCTTTGGTCTACACCAGAGAATGCAGCCATTCAAGCTGAACAGCTGTAATCCCAAAGGGCTCAGTGCTGGCCCAGCTTACTGAACCACTCCACTGCAGGTTTGTCCTGCATTCACCTCCCAAACGGCAGTGCCCTCTGGGTAGCCTCTCCAACAGCTGGAGAGTCCACTGGCGCTGCTATGAGTTTTATTACAGCAGCTGCGAGTGACCCCAACTGAGATTGGGATTCTGTTGTACTTCACCCCCCTCTCAAACCTAGCCAGTGGGGATGACTGCTCTGAAGAGCTTGTACTTCAAACAGATAAAGGGTGAGAGGGAAAACAGAGGCAGTGACTCACCTGAGGTCACCTAGGAATAGAATCTGGGCATCCCAACTGCCAGCCCAGTGCAGTGTCCACAGGACCGGCTGTGGTTCAGCCGCAGGACTAGTCTGGCAGTTCTGGCTAGCTTACCTTCACCGCGGTACTAACACCATGGCGGGGCGTGGATCAGCGTTCACATCGCTCTCCCAATCAGTACTCAGCCCAGGGAAGCTAATGATCCAACCAACAGGCCCAATTCGGTGATGAACCCTGGTCATATGTCCCCTGAGGCGTGTCGTGCATACGCTAAGAAAACTAATGCAGGTCAGACTTCAGCCCTGGAAAGTCCTTACTCCCATAGCCCAGGCCATAACTGTGCGCAGCACATTTGCAAGTGGACCCAGGGCGTGCTACAAGCGTGCGGGCAGGTTGAAACAGCTCTTAGCACGGTTAATTTCTCTGGTGCAGTCAAGGCCACAGAGTGGACAGAACAGCAACATCTATGGTCGTCTTCTAGGACTGAGCAGGCTATAAAGACCAGAGGATGGGCCATAGGACAGGAGGTTTGAAGGAGATGGACAGAGAGGAACGACAGTGCGTAAGTGTAAAAGAAGAAGGCACAGACTTGAAGGCTGTGAGCTTGGAGTCAGAGGAGTTAGGGAAGTTGTGAGCATCAGGGGCAGGAGGATGAACTGGGGGACAGGGAAATGAGATGAGGCCTGGATCAGAAAGAGAGAGAACACATCACAGAAACCAGGCCAGGAGAGAGGGATTCAGCTGTTGAACAGCTGAGCCAGCAAAGAGCTGGGGAAGAAGAGACACCCCCAGGACAAGGGGGCAGCCAGAGAGGCAGAATCAGAGAGCAAGGAGCTGGAGTAGAGACACCTAATGAACCCTGATATCACCTGTTTTTCCCCCACGAGCACTATTTCTGATTTCTAAACCCGACCTGATCTCCTGGATGGAACAAGGGGAGGAGCCATCCACTCAGGATTTCCAGGGACGGGAGAGCCCCAGAGGAGCCCCCGCAGGTGAGCAACCGGGTGAATCAGACTGCCCCGGCACATCCACCTGGGCAAATGGGGCACAAACAACACAGCCGCTGGAATTCCCGTGACCTCCCGTCTTCTGCCTCCTCCCACCCGGGTCAGGTTTGTAGCCAGCAGCAGGCGTTGTGGCTATAACCGGTTGGAATTTGCTTATTAAAACTTTTTCTTGTTTTTAAGAGGGAGGACCAAAAAAAGGAGCATTTTCACCAAAACAAACATTTTTGCAGGAAATCTTCATTTTGGTCAGAATTTCCACTTTTTCAACCGAAAACTAGAAAATCAAAATAATCTGCTTTTCTTAAAAATAAATAAAAGAAAGGTTTGCAATAAAATTATTGGTTGGTTGGTTGATTTATGAAAACTGAACATTTTTAGAGACAGCTCAAAGTTTTAAACTGCAGATGGTTTTTCAAAAACTGAAAATTGAAAGGGATTTCAGACTAGATGTCCCGGTGGGTCCCCTTTTAGCCTTAAATTCTGGGACTTTTCTGACTTCAGGTTCTTACAGTGACATTTTTGCTGTACGAAATTAAACAAAATTAAAATTTAAAACCGTCTAAAATAAAATTCCCATGAATCATGATTGTCGCTTTTCAACTAACTCCAGCTGTGTATTTGTGGCAGACATTTGTCATGGTTCCCCAACAGTCCTGGCTTGTACCTGGCAGCAGCTCCCTTCCCCGGAGTCTTCAGATGGGATGTGAAGGCAGAATAAACCCCTCTTCTCTCTTCTGTGGGGAAATCTGGGTTTCTTTCCCCTCCACACCCCTGTGCAGGGAGTGACTCATGCCTGGACTCTCTCTCCCTTTGTCCCAGCAGCTGATGGTTTGGTGAGCGACAACGAGGAGGAGGATGCTGATGAGGAGGAGGAGGAGGAAGGCTCAGAGGAACTGGAACCACGCACGTCTCAGAATCCTGAGTGGGAAAAGAGCCCTGCCGACTCCGATGAGCAAAAGAAAGCCCAGCCAGGGAAGAAGCATGACAAAGCCACACAGCGCGGCCCAGGCCTGAGGAAGCCGAAGGGCACGGTGGCCCAGACTCGCTGTGGCGACTGCAGAAAGAATTTCGAGTGTGGGGCGGCTGGGGGCCAGCCGCGGAAGGGCAAGCCGACCGAGGAGCGCGCCAAACCCTTCCGCTGCCAGGACTGCGGCAAGAGCTTCATCTGGGCCTCGCACCTGGAGCGGCACCGGCGCATCCACACTGGTGAACGCCCCTTCCGCTGCCCTGAGTGCGGGGAAAGCTACAGCCAGAGCTCCCACCTCCTGCAGCACCGCCGCACCCACACCAGCGACCGGCCCCACAAGTGCGGTGACTGCGGGAAGCGCTTCGCCCAGTCTGACGAGCTGGCCGCCCACCAGCAGGGCCATGCAGCGGACAAACCCCACAAGTGCAGCCACTGTGGCAAGGGCTTCATCTGGGCCTCCCACCTGGAGCGGCACCAGCGCATCCACACTGGTGAAAAGCCCTTCAAGTGCCCCGAGTGCGGGGAATCCTTCAGCCAGAGCTCCCATCTGTCAAAGCACCGGCGCAGCCACACGGGCGAGCGCCCCTACCGCTGCCCACACTGCGGGAAAAGTTTCTGTCAGAGTTCAGACCTAGCCCGCCACAAGCGGACCCACCTGGGCAAGAAACCCCTGCGCTGTGGCGACTGTGGGAAGTGCTTCCGGGCTGGCCCGGCCCTGGCCCGGCACCAGCGCTCCCACCGGCGGGAGAGGGCCCACCGCTGCGGTGACTGCGGCAAAGGCTTCGTCTGGGCCTCTCACCTGGAGCGGCACCGGCGGGTCCACACGGGTGAGCGCCCTTTCCCCTGCACCAGCTGCGGGGAGCGCTTCGCCCAGAAGGCCCACCTGCTCCAGCACCGTAAGACCCACTCCCCCGACCGGCCTTACAAGTGCGGGGACTGCGGGAAGCGCTTTGGGGACAACGCTGCTTTCCTGGCCCACCAGCAGGGCCATGCGGCAGAGAAGAGCTACAAATGCAGCGACTGCGGGAAAGGCTTCGCCTGGGTCTCCCACCTGGAGCGGCACCGGCGCATCCACACCGGAGAAAAGCCTTTCAAATGCCCTGAGTGCGGGGAATCCTTCAGCCAGAGCTCGCATCTCACCAAGCACCAGCGCAGCCACCTGGGCAAGCAGCCTTACAAGTGTAGCGAGTGCGGGAAGGCCTTCGGCCTCACTCTCGACCTCATCATCCACCAGCGGACTCACATGGGCAGCAAACCCTATAAGTGCTCCCAGTGCAGGAAAGGATTCACCCGCCGGGCCAACCTCATCAAACACCAGAGGAGCCATGGGGAGGAGGAGCCCTGAGGGGATTCACAGACTAGGCTGCAGGGTAGAGGGAGCCAGCAGGGGATACGATAAACATGACAGTTGGAGGCTAACAAGAGCTTGTGTGGCAGGGAATAGTATAAATGTGAGGCTCAGAGGCTAAGAGGATAGAGGGAGGGTATCCCTCTTGGCTGCTAATGAGGTGGGGGAGCAGTATAAATGTGACACAGGGAGGCTAATGGGGAACAGTATAAAAGTGACACATGGAGGCTAATGGGGGGGAACAGTATAAATGTGTCACGGAGGCTAACGTGGTGGGGGAACAGTATAAATGTCACGAGGCTAATAGGATAGGGGAACAGTATAAATGTGTCACGGAGGCTAATAGGATGGGGGAACGGTATAAAAGTGATATATGAAGGCTAATGGTTGGGGAACAATATAAACGTGACACACAGATGCAGTATAAATGACCCTTGGCGCAGCTGCCTTGAGATTCCCTGTGTCTCACAGTAAGGTTGCCAGTTTTGGTGGGATCTATTCCTGGAGGTTTCATCGCATGACGTAATCTTTAATTCAAGATTAATCTTTAATTCCTGGAGACTCCAGGACAATCCTGGAGGGGTGGAAAACCTAGTCCCTCGAAGGGCATTTCCAGATGTCTCAGAGCGTGTCAACTGGCCTGGCCCGCCCCCAGTCACTAAGGGAGATGAAAAACCTGGCAGGCCAGCTAGTCATCACCCCCTGCTCCCCATTTACTATGGGGTCCTGTGTAGGGATAATGGAGATTTAAACAGAGGCTTTGCTGCACTCCTCCCTCCCCCCTGCAAAATGCCCAGGATGGCCAAAACCCTCAAAGGTATTTACTCCTTTGATATCAGTGGATTTTAGGAGCCTAAATGTCATTGAGGTTCTGGGCCAACATCCGCAGGGTGAGAAAAGCCTCCACCGGGATCAGAGCTGCAGATGCTGCTGTGACTTGCCCTTGCCTGTGAGAGCAGCTGCCAGCAGATAAGGGGTTCATGCTGGGCAGGCAGAGGCCACAGCAAGGCCATTGCTTTGCTCCAGCAGATCTGAGCTCCCTGAGGACAGAATCAGTTCCTTTTGTCACCATATCTCAGCATGGCTCCCCAGAGGCCTGTCGTCTCCCAACCCCTGTAGGGATGTCCGTCTGATGCTTCTGGGAGCTGAGATCTGTTTGCAGCCATGTTCTTGGATATTTTTTTTTGGAGTGCATCTTGCCAAGTTTAGTTCTCTATCACTGAGTCGTAGACGATGGTTAATTTGTGACCTTTTTTGCTTTCTGTTGGAGGCAAATAAAATAGAATGTAGTTTTACCAGCCTTACAGACTCCAGGATACTTGGCATGATTAGAAATATGCCTTTAAGTACAGCAAGATACTCATTGGAATAGAGTCTATTTAATATGACAGGAGTGTTGTAGATCTATAGCTACTATTAACTCAGGGCTGATTCAGACAAACCCAGGCCTTCTGTGGAATATTTATTTGGGATCCCCGCGAGGGAGAGAGACTGCCCTCTCTCTTCAGTTAGTTATCAACCAGGATCCCAGTAACAGGCCAAGCCTTTCATAAGTGACAAGCTATTTGAACTCCTCCAAATACTAAACCTCACACCTTCTACTCCAAGTGCAGGGCGTGTTTCTTTGACCTCCCATCTGGAACATAAAGCTACACTGACATGCTTATTGGTTTTAGAAACCCTTACCAGAACAAGACACTGTACTGTACACGCTTCTCCTCTAAGGGGCGTAGGAGAGATCAAAGTCACTTAGCGGCCAGCGGAAAGGCACTCAGATACTCAGGAGATGAGCGCAATAGAAGAACCTATATAGAAAAGAACAACTTTTGGGTATCCGTAAAGGTGTTTAATTTTCTGGAGGGCAGGAGCTTGGCCCTTCTAGGTGGCCCATGCTGCACACCCAAACTCCCTAGGCATTTCTGGAAAACCGTGGCCCAGTTTTCAGTCCCCTGCCCTCATCTCCCCTTCCCTGCAAACTCCCAAAATTAAGATACCTGCAGTCTCAATTTTACAGGAAACGGGAAAAAATTACAGAAAATTTCAGAGGCCTGACAAAGTTTCACTGGTTTAACGAAGGTCTTGTCTACACATGCTTTTTATAGCAGTTTAATTATGATGGTTGGGGTGTGATTTTTCTAATGAACTAATTGCACTGGTTTATTGATATAAAAGTGCCTTATTCTGGTGTAACTTAGGTAACAAAGCAGCTTACTTCGACCTAACTGTGGAAGTGTCTACACTTAAATTTCACTCCAGCAGATGTAACTGCCCTACTACACTGACTCCATCTCCATGAGCAGCGTAGAATCAAGGTTGATGTGGTTAGGTCAATGTAGTCTCAGTGCTTTGCTTAAATTGATTGTTACTGGCTTTCAGGACCCATCCCACAATGCTCGACATTGACAGTACAATCGATACAAGGGCTCCTAGTGAGGACACGCACCAATACAAGGAGCGAAGTGTAGACACGGACATGTGATGCAATTACTGCGGCAGCTGTATGCCAACATCAGTTAGTCAACTTACTTTTGTAGCATAGACGTGGTCTTATTCCCCTTCCTTCCAGGTATAACTATTCTAGTATAAGTACTTTTATACTGAGGTCAGGTCTATACTACAGTGGTTTGGCAGCATTGCTGTGTTGGTCAGGGGTGTGAAAAAAAGCAAGCGAGGGTAGATACAGCTATGCTGACAGAAGAGCTCTCCTGCTGACATGGCTAATGTCAGTGGGGGAGGTGGTGTTACTATGCCAAAAGAAATACAGCATATGATAACAGAAGCAGTGTCTACACTAGAGGATCTGCTGGTCTAGCTGTATGGGCAAAGCATTTGTAGCGTAGACAAGGCCTGACGTAACTTTGTCCACACTGGTATAGATAAGATGGTACAAAGACAAAAGTGGAAATTTTAAAGTGATTCAGTTCAACCGATGCAGCTTTATGTATGGACACTCTGAATTTGGTTTAAACCTATTTTACAATGGTTTACCTTGCACTGGCAAATTTTCAGATGTAAGCTATGCTGATATAACCAGTTTTAAACCAAAGTAAGGTGGTTTACACCAATTCACCAAATTTAGGTGTGGACGCAATAAAAACAAAGTTGATACAAGTTGACTTAATGTTGTAGTGTAGACCAGGTTTAAACTGTCTTTTAAACCTAATTAAGTTAAACCAGTGCAATTTCTGCGTGTAGACATGATCTAAGAAATTAAGCGTCTTTTAAGGATTAAAAAATCATTACACTGACTTCTTTGAAACTGCTTGGAGATCCGCTGTGGAGAAAATACAAGGTAAATGCAAAACATTACTGACTGCACCTTTCCGTTGGGGTTCTGAAGGCACGAAGGGTCAGGTAGGTACATGGTGACCCAGAGCAGTAGAGGGCATTTCCTGGCTGTGGAACTCAAGGGTCTCATGTCTGACTTTTCTGAGGGGAGGCAGCCCTGCCACATGTCCATGTGTCACTATCCTAGGCGGCCTTCACTACATAGAGCTTGTGTTTATAGTAAAATCCCCGACTCTCCAGATTGCCACCCTCCGCCCCCGTATTCAAAAACCATGAGTTGGGCCCCCAAAAGTCATGAGTGGCTTAAAAGAAACCACCTTGAAAATAAATTCTGGGTTCTCTGTATTTGCTTTCTGAACCTCTAGGGGTTAACACATTCAAGCTTTTCTCTGCAACACAAGGGACTGGATGATGACTTCTCTCTTTATAAAATTATTGCTGAGAATTTCACGTGACTCCAGCAGCTGGGGCTTTTAGACAATGACCAAATATCACAAGACCAGTGATAAAGATATTGTCAACCCTGGAATTTACTCCCCACCCCATTGCTGCAATTAGGGCCAAATTAAAAGCTGCCAGGGTCCTAGCCATGTCACCTGTGCCCCTCCCCACATTACGGTCCCACCTTACTTGGGATGCCAGCAGCAGAAGCTACCATCGCAAGAGCCAGCTGATGGAGAGCCTCTGCCTCTCCTCTTTCAGCAGCCTGTGTCTGCTGCTCTCTGCCTTCATGCAAGTGGAGATCTGACCTGGGCTTGACTCAAAGGATTCTCTCTGTAGGGGCCCCTGCTGAGCCACAATGGAGGACAGCAGCACCCAGGGGCCCAACCCAGAGTCTTCCCATTTGGCATTAGCAGTACAGGGCTCCCCAGAGCAGTCAAGTTTCAGAGTTAAAATTGGGATGGATAAGACCCCTCAGCAATTGGCTCAGGCTCTCTGCAAACTCAGGCAGACATCACCATAGGGTCACATTTTAAAGCTTAACCACCACAAAGTCTAGGAACCTTATTATTCAAAGAAAACTAAGTACAGGAGTCAGGGCTGGTAGTGCCAAAGGGTAAAATTTTTAGAAAGTATGAGATTCATGAGTGACATAGTTACATAAGAGCCTAAGTGTCACTGAAAGTCAATGACTCACTTTTGATGGTGGGACATAGCCATCTAAGTCACTTAGCATCACAGAGCTGTAGGGTCTGATCTATGCCCTGGCTGAAACCAGGCCCGTAGGAGTGACCCTTTTAGTAGACCAGGCCCCTAACCGCACATGGTATGTCGACACTGCACAGAAAAACCCGCAGCGGCGAGTCTCAGGCCTGGGTCAATGCGCTGAAAACCATGAAGATGTTCCCACCTAGGCTCCAAGACCCCCACAAAGTCCAGGACTACAACCCAAGCCTGAACATCTACAGTGCTATTTTTAGCTCCACAAGCTGAGTCAATGGCCCCAGGCTCTGAGACTCGGCACCGCAGGTCTGTCTTGGGAAGGTAGATGTACCTCAAGATGGCCTTCCCGTCTCTGTCCATGGCTGCCTGCATTGACTCCAACCCAGCCAGACTCCTGCAGGAGGTTTCAATCGGGCCCCTTCAGGGATCTCAGGGTATTTCCAACGACACCAGGCAGCCTTTGCAAAACAAGGTCACCATTGATTTGTCCCTGGGTGTACAGAATCAGAGAGCCCCTGCACTAGCCCAGAGAGAGGCAGCATTGAGCCTGGCCAGGGCTCCCTTCAGCCTTGCTGCCATCAAAGGCATCTTGTCTGGTTCTTGCTCCCTTTGTCCTTGGATCCCAGCCACCTGCCCACTTTGTTCTCCATCTAGCTGGGACCTTTGCTCCACTTCCCTGCCAAAGGGTGTGTACTGGGGGCAGGGGGAAGAGGGGAAGCAAGCTCTTTCCTCTGGGTGCTGGTTGCGAACATCTTGGACATTGGAGTTCCCAGATCTTCCAATGATAGGAGGTCAGTTTCAGCCATTCCTTTCAGGACCCAGTCATACCCCACCCTCCCTGACAATTACAAACACCTTACAGCTCCTGTTCTGTCCCAAGAGCAGCTTTTTAACAGATTTCCACCCACTAGGGAGCTATGCAGAGCACACAGGGAAACTGAGTCATGCATCGCCATCATAAAAATATTATCAAAATCCCTTTGTCACGTGCTAGCCTGGATCCTTAAAGGGTATTTAGCCCCCTAATTCCCAAAGGAGCTACCTTTGAGGCTTCAGGCAAGCAGCGAGGAGAGCAACTCCTGAATACCTTTACAAATCTGGCCTAAGTCACTTTTGAAAATGGCACATTTGAAAATGGCACCGTAGATCTTAATCCGGTTCTGAGTCTGCTGGAGATTATCCGACCTCTAGAGCTCACTGCAAGGCAGCTGGTGTTCTTGTGTTAAAGCAACGAAAGCTTGTAGAGAAACACAAGCATATTTTGAGTCAAATATCACATAGCACAGAAGCAGAGCCTGCTGCAAGCTTTCTGCAACTGCAAGGCGGGCTCTGGCTTTTTTGCCGCCCCAAGCAAAAAAAAAAAAAAGGCGGGGGGGGGGGGGCAGAACGGCAAAGTAGGGATAAAAAAAAAATCTGTGGCACGGCTGAAGCGGCAAAGTAGGGGGTGAGGGGATGGGAGAGACGGCACGGCCAGCAAAGCAAGGGGACAAAAACAAAATAAAAAAATCCTACAGGGCAGCCAGAGCGAGGGTGCAGGGGGACTCCCTGTGCTGCAGAGTGCGCACTCGGTCTAATGGGTTGGGGGAGGGAAAGGAGCGGGGCAGAGAAAATGGGGACGGCCAGGGCTTCAGCAGGGCGCTCGCCACATGGCACTGACCACCGTGCCGCCTGCCAGAAGGGTTCTGCGCTGCTCCGGTCGGCGGGGAGGGAAGGAGGCGGGCTGCCTTGCCGAGTTTGCTGCAGGGCTCTGCCCTCCTCCGCCCCCTACAGGGCAGCCAGGTCGGGGAACCAAAAAAACCCCCCAAACCCTGCCATGCCGCCCTAGGATTGGACGCAATGCCGCCCCATAGAATCTGCCACCCCAAGCACGAGCTTGCTCGGCTGGTGCCTGGAGCTGGCCCTGTGCAGCCGATAGCCCCACTCCTCTACATGGTGTCTGCCTGCATCCTACAGCTGCTTTTGGCCCGGCTCGCCCAGGGCAGGTGGCTCTGTAAGGTGGGCTGAGCTGTGTTGTTATCCAAGGGTTGATCACAGGCAGGGCTGAGCAGGCATTTGTCACAGAGAAGCATGGGCTTTAGCAGGCATCTCCTCCAGGTTTGCAGAGCTCCCTGCTGCTAAGCTGCCCATTCAGCATGACTTTCAACGGCATCTCTGTCACACGGAGCCCCTGGCTGCAGCCAGAGACAGATGCTGCCTGCTGAGTGGTGTCCAAGCTCCCATCTGCCACCACTGAATAGGCCATGGAGTTCTTAGCCAAGGCAGCCAATCACCTTCTGAACAACCCAATCAAGCTAACGTTCTCCAAGGCTTGTGTCATTGTGGTAGAGAACTCCGGTCACTTTGAGCACAGAGGCCCAGCAGCTAGCCGGAGTGAGCCATCTTGTCTCATGCCACGTGGCTGGCTTTGGCCGTCTCCCACCTGAAGCTAGTTTATCCTTTCTTCTCTTTACCTAAGAAGTGGTCTACAGGGAGGATCATTTTCTCCACTGAAGAGCCCGGGTTTGTGTTCCTTCAACAAAACATTTTTTTCCTGCAAAGTTGAAGTGTTGCTGCAGCATCCTTCCCTGGCCAGGTTGTGGCATTCACTCTGCTTGTCTGCCTTCTGCTGCCTTTGCACCCCAAAATCCAAACATGTGCGCACACATCCGAAAACACATCTGGTTCCTGCCTCATCCCCCTTTTGGCTCCTGTCTCCCTTTCCCAATAGTCCCCCTCCCCATATAGTTTGGCTCCTGTTCTGTCTCCCCTCGTCCCCACACACCCCTGAAATAATTTGGCTCTGTTGCTTCCCCTACTCACACCCCTTTGTTGTTATAGATTGTAAGCCTCTCAGGGCAGGGACCATATTTTTGTTCCGTGTTTGTACAGCACCTGGCATGACAGTGTCCTGCTCCATGGCGGGACTCCTAGGTGCTGCGGTGTATCATGGTAGCCCCGAGAGACCACAACTGAAATCAGCCCCCCCGTGAGTCCAGGGGCTGCACAAACACCATGTGAGAGGCCCCACCACCTTACAGGCAGACAGATAACAGACCAGCAGAACATTTCTAGGTGCAGAACTGGGGGAGAGGGACCAAGTTTTTTGGCTTTCCTAATTAGCTGCCCTAAGGGAGCCCTCCCCTTGCTGTACTAAGTGCCAATCTACCCCTGCTGGCACATAAGGCCTTCCCCTCCCAGGGGAACAGCCCCCTTCCCCTAGCAAAAGGGCCTGGCTCTCCTGCCACCCTCCGCCTCTTGCCTGCCCCAAAACCAGAGCACAAACAGGGGGCTGAGAGGAGGTCAGGTCACTCCATCTGGCAGAGGTTGTGGGGGCATCACCCCTACCATAGCAACCCATTGGCTCCAGTTCCCCTCTTCAAACGCCCTACCAGAAATCATTCAGCACCAGCGCCCGCTCACAAAAAACAAAAAAATATTTGGCATCCCCCCGCAAAAACGTCTCCCCACTATCACGCCCCCTCCCTTACCTGGAAAGAAGGTGTGTAACAACAGGAGGGACCAGCTCTCATCCATCAGTATCCCCAGGGTGAGAGTCTCCACAGAGGTGGATAGAAGGAAGCTCTGCCCTCCCAGCTGCAGGATGTGCTGTTTCCAGTTAAAATGGTATTAGGATGAAATCTAGACACTGCTGCTGAAATTTATCTTGCACACTTGATTCCTTGTACCCCACTTTTGCACAGACCAATGGCAGTTGTGCACAGCAGCTGGCCGGGGCTGGGCTCGGCCACAAAGTGGGCATGTGGAAAGCGGGTTTGATAAACAAAATTAGAGGCACTTTTGAAAATCCAACCAGTTGTGTCCTGAGAGAAACAATAAATAGACCCAGTCACCTTGCACAAAGTGATACAGATGCACACGTGCCCTACAAGCACCAGCCATGCTCCTTGTAGTCACATATCATACTCACAGCAAGGTTGCCAACTTTCCCCATTTTAAGAGTCTCAAGCTGTGTGCCCAGCTCCTGGAATGAAGTGACTGTAGGAAAATCTTTTTTAAAAAATTCTAAGTAAGTTGCTAGCTCCTGTGGTTGCAGAAAAAAGCTTGAGAACATGACCCAAGTGTATAACCCAAGGGCTCAGAGACCAGAAGGGCAAGAAAAATGCCAGGGTTTTTAAGACAATCTCCTGATTTTTTGAGGCATCTCTCCTGCTTGTTTTGAATGCTTCCAGCACTGGTGACTCTGGAGAGCTGGAATCTATTCTTGGCTTTTCCCTGGGCCTGCTAGGTGACCTCAGGCAGGTTGCACTGCCATGCCTCGGTTTCCCCATGTGTACAAGAGGGATAATGATACTGTCATGGAGTCACAAGATCTGGCCTACACCCCCCCCTAAGTGTCATCAGGTCCGAGGAATGATCCCTTTCAGTGTGCAGGACCCACACAGTTCCACGGGGCAGGCCCTCAGTCTCTGAGACTGAGTCTTTGACAGTAGTCATTCCTGTCTCTCTACCCAGCAAACCCAGCTGAGCCAGATTCCTGCAGGAGGCTTGTATGGCAGCCATTCAGGGCACCAGGATCTCAGAGTCCTGCAGAGACGCAAGCAGCCTTTTCTAAACAAGGGAGCCATTTATTAGTCACCTGACACACCAGATCTGAAAGGCCACGGGGCAGCAGGGAGAGGCAGAAATTATGCCAGTCCATCCTGGCCAAGCAAGTGCCATAAGCCAAGCTGCGATGGACTCCCTCTGTCTCCCCCTCCTCTTTGTCTGACCACCTCAGTTTCTGTGTCCCTCCAAAAGGGCAGCTCTTAGTCCAGTTCACATGTCCTGGGATTTCCTGTTAGGCAGTGATTGTTTGTCTTGCTGGATCCTCTGTTGATCTGGGTTAGTTTCAATCAGTTCCTCAATGACCTAGTCATTCCCCCTAGACAGCGAGCTGCCACACACCCATCTCCTGCACTGTTCCAGGAGCAGCGTTAACCCTTTTGCACTCATGGGGTAGCAATGCAGCGTACTGAAGGAAATTCCCACAGATGACCGCCTTTGTATAATGCTTTAAGATCTGCAGCTGAGAAGTGCTAAGAGCTGGATATTATTGTTTGGGCTCTCACCACAGATGGATGCAGCAAAGACAAATACACTTCCTTCTGTCACTCAACACCCCTCCTCCACCCCACCCCCCTCCTGTTCTTTAAGATGAACGACTCCAGACACATTGAGTTTTGCTAAACTACATTCTACTTTATTACCCTCTAATCCGAAGCAAGGAAGTCAAAAGTTAAACCCTCGTCCCACCTCTGTGCCCGCGGCCCAACTCCACCCCTATGCCATTCCCAACTCATCTCTGTCCCAGGACCCACCTCCTCCAACAATAAACCAACCTTTCAGGCCCTTCCCTGAGACAAACAGCTCGAGCCAGTGACAAAAGCCAATGATCCGGCCGGGAGAACCCAGGTCCAAGGAGTCACCTGTTGTGGTAACTAGGAGATGTAGCCCAGGCAGGAGGCAGATTCCGGCAGCTGAGCTGTCAGAGTTCCTGACTCCCTGTGGCCTCCTCACTGATGAACTCAGCCTGGCCTGTTGATTTCCCCAGCTTCCTTCTTTGCCCAGCCTCTTCCTCAGGAACCGGCAGACACCCCCCTTCTCCCATGCTGTTCCCTCCTCTTGGGGTGTCATTCGTAGCCCTTTAGGATTCAGGACCACTTCCTCTGATACTCACAGGACATTTCCTGTCTGTCCCAGTGCAGCGAATTCACAGTTCTCAGCTGGCTGGCTCTGAAGAGCAAACGCTGCCATTTCCCAGCACTGTTATCTTTGACCTTCACTCCCTGACTGTCTGACATCACTGCAGAGCTCAGGCAGTAACTTCCTTCCCCAGTTCGGTCTGTCTCCGTCTCTAGCTGTGAGCGTCGCTACTTAACCAATTGACCCCAAGAGGCCAGAGAGGATTTTTCCATTGACACCCACCCAGGGGCACAGTCAGACCCAGCATTAGTGCAACCAAAGATAAACGTAAAAAATGTACTAGCTCAGGCTTCCTAACCATCCTTTGTCTAGCACGGGATGCGTCACGCAGAATCTACGGGGAGCAGTTAGAATGAGCTGCCCGGAGACTCCGGAAAGGAAGGACAGTGTAGACATGATACCCTAAAGCTAACGGAATGGAGGGGCAACTGTATAAATGTGACCCCTCCCAGGCTAACAGAAAGCTGGAGGGACCATATAAATGGGACACCACAAAGCTAATGCTATTGACACTGGATTCTCTGGGCCCACAAAGGCTGTTCTAAGCTCCCCACGAAGGGGAGGCCCGTGGAAACCAGTTGCTGCTCTGGATGGTGCTGGGTGAACTCATCCCCCTGGAGCAGAGAGCAAGGCAGAGTCCTGAGCCTTGCCTTTCGCAACCTGAGAGGGTCAGCTCCCATGGAGTGGGGCTTGTGCATCTGTGGCTCTCAGGCCAAATTTCATACCTTTGCTGGGCACTGGGTCACTGGCCCCCCCTTTAAATGGCTATAACAAGGCAGATTCCCAGCCACAGAGGCCCTTCGGTGTGTTTATTTCTCCAGGTGTCTCCAGCAGCAGGGAGTCCCACTGGTGAACCATGCCCCTGCTCCAAAGCCATTCCTCTGCTCCAGAGACAGATCCCCCTCCCCAGCCACTCTCTGTCTGGTTGTCTCTCCCCCAACCTCTGCCCCACATCTCCCACATCTGTCTGCTCTGAGGTATCCATTTCCTTCCGAGCTGCTGACAGCACAGAGGCAAACAGAGCGGAGCAGGTGGAAAAAGTCGCATGGGGAGCAGCAGCTCCGTAATCCCATCTCTATCCCACAGCCCATGACGCTAGATACCCCCCCACCCCCGGCACACCCATACATTGCAAGCTCCATCTGCTTTCCATCCAACCCCCTGAACACTAAACACTCAGCCTCTCCCTCACTCTGATTCCCACCACCCACCCACTGCCCCCTCTGGTTCCTACACCCCCAGTCCCCAAATCTCATCCCCCATCCTGCCCCGTCTAGTTCCTATCCCAGACCCAGCCCTCCACCCCCTTCCCTTCTAGCTCTCATTTCCACCTGGGTTTGGGGTAGGGGGGGAAGGGGGAAATCCCCTGGCCCTATGGCATTCAGGGTGGGGGGGAGGGGGGAAAAAGGGGTCTCAGCTACCAGGCGGCTAAAGGCCCATTTTCCTACATCAGCAGTGAATAATGCTGCCAGTGTGAGGGGAAAGATTGCCACACACACCCCTCACAAACAATCCCTTGGCTGGGGGGAGAACATGCCAGTCCCCCACCCAGCCACCTCCAGGGCATGGGATGTTTCTGGCTTTCTCCAAAGACAGGGGTTCCCTCTCCCCCACACACACCCTCCTTAGCCATGTTAGTTGCTGGGAGGTTGCTGGGGCCAGCTCTCTGGAGGGGCAGCAGCACTGGCCTCCCTTTCCCCTGGTCTCCATGCACCAGGAGCTGAGAAAGACTTGGTCGCCCAGGCCCGGGGGGAGGATGAGGGGACAGGGCATTGGAAGTGGGTGGCAGGATCCTGAGCCCAGGCCTCGGGTGGTGGCGTGGTTGTCCTGGTCCTCCTCTCGGCCTCCCACCAGGCAGGCGGCAGCAGGGAGAGTGGGCTGTTGGTGCCGGCGGCATGGAGTCTCTGGTGGGCCGCCAGGGCCGCGCTGAGGCTGAAGGCTTTGCCACAGTCGGGACAGACATGCCGTTTCTCCGCGCCGGCCTGGGCGTGGGCCCGCTGGTGCCGGTTGCGGTGGGAGCTGCGGCCAAAGCGCTTGCCACAGTGGGCGCAGGGGAAGGGCTTTTCTCCAGTGTGAGTGAGCCGGTGCCGGTCGTAGTGTGAGCTCCAGGCAAAGCCTTTGCCGCAGACGCTACACTGGTAAGGCTTCTCACCCCGGTGCAGCCGGCGGTGCCGCTCCAGGGCTGCGGCAGTGGTGAAACCTTTGCCACAGTCAGGGCACTGGTGAGGCCTCCCTTCCCGGGCGGCATGAGTGCGCCGGTGAGCCAGCAGGGTGGAGCTGACGGCAAAGCTCTTGCCGCAGTCGCCGCAGCGGTAGGGCCGCTCACCGGTGTGGATGCGCCGGTGCCGCTCCAGGTGGGAGCTGACGGCGAAGGCCCGTCCACACTCCCCACACCGGTAGGGCTTCTCTCCCGTGTGGATGCGCCGGTGACGCTCCAGGTGCGAGATCCAGCCAAAGCTCTTCCCGCAGGCCCCACACGGGTATGGCTTGCCGGCAGCGCCAGTCTCACGGGCCGGCTCTGGGTCCTCAGCAGGCCTTTCCCGGGCATGGGTGCGCCGGTGTTTGGCCAGGGCCGATCCCCAGCGGAAGCGGCGCCCGCAGTCCGGGCAGGCGTAGGGGCGCTCGCCCGTGTGCACGCGCTGATGTTTGAGCAGGTTCGAGCTCTGGCTAAAGCATTTGCCGCACTGTTCGCAGCGGTGGGGCCGCTCAGGGCCACTCTCCTCGACCTGGCCGGGCCCCTCTCCCACACCACCGCCATCCTGGGTCTGCGTCCCCTTGTGCTTGAAGCGCTGCGGGTCTGTCTGGTGGTTCAGGCGCTTACCGCAGTCAGCACATCTCTGAGGCGGGGGTGGGGCTTCCTCCTCAGCCTCCTCCTCCTCCACGGCCGCAGCGTGGGTGCGCATGTGGCGGTCCAGGTGGGAGCTCCAGGCAAAGGCCCGGCCGCACTCCCCGCACTGAAAGGGCTTCTCTCCCGTGTGGATGCGCTGGTGCCGCTCCAGGTGGGAGCTCCAGGCGAAGGCCTTGCCACAGACGCCGCACTCGTACGGCTTGCCGCCCAGGTGGCTCTTCTGGTGCCGGGTCAGGGCGTTGGGGTCGGCAAAGCTCTTGCCGCACTGTGGGCAGCGGTTGGGCTTCTCGCCGCCTGGGGCGTGGGTGCGCTGGTGGGTCAGCAGGGATGAGCTGACGCTGAAGCGGCGCCCGCAGTCGGGGCAAGCGTAGGGGCGCTCCCCAGTGTGCACCCGCCGGTGGATGGTCAGGTCCGAACGCTGGATGAAGGTCTTGCCGCAGTCAGGGCATTCATGGGGCCGCTCGCCCGTGTGGATCTTCTGGTGCTTGGCCAGCGCTGACTTGTGACTGAAGGTCTTGCCGCACTCAGCGCAGGTGTTGGGGCTCTCCCCGCTGTTGGCCGGCGGCTTGTCCCCCGCCTCGGGGCTTTGGGGAGCCTTCCCAGTGCCGTCGGCTTTTTCCGAGGCCGGCTCCTCCGGGCTCGCTTGCTGGGGTTTCTCCTCTTCTTTCCCACTGGCGGTGCCATCCACTGCTAGGGGAGAGACACCCAGACACGAGTCATTCCCTGCCTGGCGAGGGGAACAAACCACAACTGCCAAGGAGTGTTAGTGATGATAATGCAGCGTTCAGGCCTCTATCTTTGCCTGAGATAGGGTCTTGTTGGCCTATTTGGCTTTTGATATTTTTATATTCTTACTAATATGGATGAACAAAGAACACTGTGTGTTACATCTGCCCACAAGCAGATGCGGGTGGGGGAGGGGGGGTGATGATAAATGCACTAAAGTGTTGCTGGGTAGAGTGGGAGCGTAATATACAAGCGTATACTTGAAAACTGCCTCAAATCCCATCTCAAGGCAAGGTCAGGCAACCAATCAAGAGGGATGAAGGGATTGTGCGTGTGTGTGGGGAATAAGAAACACTAACAGGCCAAAGACATGCCTGTCCCTGACCGAAGCATAACCTCACTCCCTACCCTTCCCATGGGGTACAAAAGAAGTGGTACCGAAGCCCCAAGACCCTCCAAAATGGCACATGACCATAAATTGTAAGGAGTGGGACCAAGGGTGTGCCCTACAGGTATAATTATGCCTGCTATGGATGGGGAACGGGGACACTGGAAAAAAAAAGGTGCTGCCGGCATGCAGAGCTATGGATATGCTTGCCTGATTAACGCCAATAAACATCGTGTTGCCTAAACTTCAGACTTCTGGTCTTCTGCTTTCTGTCTGCCCTTAGCAGGGAGATCGAACGGCCAGCAGCCACATCTCCCCCCAAAACCCTACCCCGACCGATTCTGCCTCTGCAGCGCATCTGGACACTCCCGGGGCTCAGTCAGGGTTGGTGGGAAGCCATGCGTGACATTGCAGGGATCCGCTCCTTCCTGGAGAGGGACTCACCTGCCCGGCCACCTCTGGGCATGTGGAGATCCAGGGCTGTCGGCTCATCCCCTCGGTCCAGCCGGGAGAGCAGGTCAGGCTTGGAAATTGGAAATTCTGCTCGGGGACAGGGCAGGCGACAAAATGAGCAAGATCAGAGTGAGTTGGGCACTGCCTCCCACCGCGCCTCCCTCGGCCTCAGTGGCCCCTTCCCAGAAGCCCATGGTGCTCATGCTCTTGGCCATGACCAGGTCCTTAGTCCTTCTCCCCTCTGTGAGGAGCCTTGGCTCCTATCCACCTTCAACCTCTCTCCTCACTGCTCAAGACACCCAATGACATCACAGCCCATCAGAGAGGAGTCACGTTTATACTAGCTTCTTTCCCACCCTGTTACTCCTGCCCCTGTTAAACAGGCTGCTTTTCCCTTTCCCCATCCCTCTCACTCAGCCTCTCTCATCCATCAATTCTCACCCCAAAGCTCCTCAAGGGAGATCTGTGTCGAGCCCCCACATGCTCACCCTCCCACCCAGATTCAGCCTCCCTGAACTGCCTTTCCTAGTAACTGTGAGAGGCCTATTCCTCCCACTCCTGGCCAAGTCCGCTTCACTCCCTCTGCTGCCTCCTGTGCAGGGACCCACCGCCTCCTCTCCCAGACCCTTCTGGCAAGGGTCTTGTCCCGTTTAGCTGGCTTCTGCTGCCTTGCCTTTGGGAGATCCTTTTCCTCTGCCTTTGTCTCCCTCGGCTATCACTAGGGCCCTACCAAATTCAGGTCCATTCTGGTGAATTTAACAGCCATAGGATCTGAAGACAGCAACCAGGCAGCTTCCTGGAACTGGGTCTGAGCTCTCCCGCTCCCCTTGTGCGGGGGTTGGACAAGTTCTGTGCCTCCCCAGGGCAGCCGGAGCTATGGACCCCCTGGCTGGGGCACTCCTAGCAGCAGAGGGAGATCAGATTTCATGGGGAAGGGCTTCTTTCACAGTGTGTGACATGTTTTTCACAGCCTGAAATTGGTAGCGTCCTAGCTACCACCATCCCTTGGGTTCCATTCCCATGGCTTCATTCACCCCTTTCTCCACTGCATCCCTGAGTTCTGAGGCATAGAGGGAAGCAGGAAGCGACTCCCCAGCAAAGAAGACCTCTGAATGGGGCCAGTCATGGCTCCTTATGGAGAAGGGGAAGCGATTACTTACCGAGGGCCATCAGGGTTTCGTAGCTCTCCTGCATGACATCCCTGTACAGGGCCCTCTGCCGGGGGTCCAGGAGCACATACTGCTCCATGGTGAGAAGCGGCTCCTGCCTCCTCCACTGGCCTCTGCAACAACAAAACCTCCTCCACTCAGCACCTGCCGCCCGTCATAAGCCCACCGGCGCAGGCACTGCAGGGCCAGGCTGCCCTCTGCCTCCCGGGGTGACTGTCATTCCCATATCCCTGCTTTTTAGAATCCCCTTGTTCCCTCCCCTATGCAGACCTGCTATGCTTCTACGCCCCTACCTCTTATTTCTGGGAGCACTCCGGGCTGCAGCATCAGATGCCTGGTTATTAAGTGGACTCTGTTGGCGTTACTCTGATTACAGCAGCTGATGGCCCTGCATGAATCAGAACTTTCTTGGAGGTTGGCCTAAGGCAGCGGAATAAACTCTCTCAGGAAGTAAGGACCCTCACAAACCTCCCCACCTTCCGCCGCCAGTGCAGAGCCCAGTTCTTGGACCTGGCTTCTCCAACAAACGCATAGCACTGGGGGAGGGGCATGAATATATATGTTAAAAATTGTGATTGCAAAGTGCTCAAATGCTACGATAACGAAGGTCATGAAAGCTCCCGACATTGACATGTAACCAAGCACAGCTATGCAGAGTATGGAGGTTCCATGTCACGGAGGGTTTTGTGATTTCTAAACAGACCTGCCTTCAGAGTCAGCATGAACACCGGAAATTTCTAAATTTTTCGGCAAAGGAAAATTCCCTGAAAAAAAAAATTGTTTTGGGGCATTTGAAAGGTTTTGTTTTGACTCGTTTCATTATTATTTGGTGTTATATAATGGCACGTCTCACACACACACATTTCAAAACTTCAAAATGAGTCATTTCAAAACACATCAAACCATTTTGTTCCCTTTTTTCTCCCCTGAAATAAATCAATCTGATGACAGAACTGCATATTACCATGGCATAAGGTTTCCATCTAGGTGTCTCCAACCATCTCTAGAACTAAGGGGTGAAGTTTTCAGAAACTGCAAGTAGACCCAATTCCTAATCATTTCAATGGGGCAGGATCTGATAGCAGGAGGCATGGAGCAGGGGCAATGGGGAGTCTGGACTCTCAAGAGAATGTGTTGGGGGGGGTGTCTCCCCTTCTTCCCCCATACCCAGGGGCTACTCTGTGCAGTTGACACAGGGGCTGGAGGGAAGCAGCTGCACATGCAAGATAAACCAGCTGATATGGAAAAATCTATGTTAACCAGCTTCAATTTCTCCATCCGGTGGCTGCATTCTCCTGGCAGCCCCCACCATGGTCCCATCTTTGCTGTGTTCCAAGCCAGGAACAGACTCAGCCAAGGATAAGAATGGAGGGAGGGGAAGAGATCAGATCCCTTTCATCTACTGATGGCATCGGATCCCTCACCCTCTGTTGGCTAGAAGCAGAAAGGTAAGATATCCACTCATGGGTGGGGCTCAAACCTGCAACCTCTAGATCCAACAGCATGAGCTGCAATTGCCAGACCTAAGAGACCCAGTGGTTGACCCCACCATCAGAAGCCAGCTCTAAGCTCTAGGTGTTTCTGTCACTAGAGAGGAGACGCATGGGTTATACAGGTGTGCTGGGGGGAGGGTAGCAGAAAGGGAAGGGTAACTACAGAATTGCCAACCCCAAAACATTCAGGCCCCAACCAAAAAACAACACGATACTGGGGAAACGGGGGGTGTAATTTTTTTTCTGTTTTTTGAGCCTATGAGGGTCACATTTTCAAGTGTCTCTGTAGTTTAGGAGGCTGGAAACTCGTTGTATTCTTGTGATTTTATCTCATGGCATTTGGTGCAGGAAATTTGGAGAAAAGAGCTTGGTTTAAATTTTTACATAACTTCAGTCCTGAAACAGTGTGAGATTTTCAAGCAGTATACAAAACACAGTCCTCTTTCACTGCCGCATGGCATTCAAGCCTCCGTTTTGCCTGTCCCCAATGAAATGACCCTAATCCATTGGCTAAATTTCAGCTCCATATGGCCATCAAATTACAACAATAATCTCCCTTGAGCCCAATAATTAAGGGTACAAGGGTTCCCACAGCCTTGTGAAAAAGCCACGTGCAGAGAAACATCAGTAGCAGAATTTGAAAACAGAACCTTGTGGCACCAAAGCACATATTTAAGCCTCTTGAGCTAAAGGAGGAATTTCAGCAGCTGGTGCTAGTAATAGCCTCTGAGGATAGAGGCTGCTGTGGCACACACTTTATAAGAATAAAATCCCCTTCACTGCATGAATTTCCAGGTGAAATCATGCAGAGGTCATCTGACTAGTGATCAAAGAGGTCCCTTCTGGCCAAATAATCTAGGTCTTTAAGTGTGTTACGATTACTCCTGGAGGTGGATCATTTACATCTACACAGGGTGGGTGCAAAAAGTCAACCAGATCAGAATGTCGGAGCTTTTGCATTTGCTTCGCATGGATGCGACCAGGCTGCAACAAAGTGCGAGGCAGATGGAGAATTACACCCCACGATTTCAGAGGGGCAGGTGGTGTCAGGATGGAGAAAAGAGGCAAAAGGCTGTGGGGGAAGGAGAAAGGAAGAGTTAAAATACTGATATGTCCCAAGCAGGGACTCTGTGGAAAAAGCATTGTGAGAGGTTCTGTGTTGATGGTGTATCCCATGGGATTTCCATGTGCTAGTCCTACCTACAGAGGGTAAATCCGGGCAGCGCTTGTCCAGTGTCTCTGTGCTAATTTACACAAATAGAGCATCTGTCTCTGGTTTTTAGCCCATGTTTCAAAGCTAAACTGTTTTCTATATTTTAAACCTTTTTCCTTGGGCAGCTGACACAAATCTTCTTAGTCAACCCCAAAAGCACATCCTGTGGAGTCAGTAATACATGCCTTGAGTTGCTGAAAACTGCCTCCATTTATTTTCACCCACTTCCACCAATTTACAGCAGCGGGTTCAAATCATTCCCTCCTTTGTGCATTGCCCTGTATTCATTGACAATGACTTGCCCAGCTGGGTTAGTTAATGGTTAAGAGTTAATCATTGACTCAAAACTCTTCCAGTTAGTTATCTGCAAAGGAGGCCACCCCATCACCAATATATTAAACCGCCTAGTGTGGACCTGCTATTAAGCTTTTGCGTCTATGTTAACTAGCCATTTATACTTACTGTTTCCTGTCTCTTAGCCAGTTTTCAACCCAGAACAGAACTTTACCTCTCATTCCATCAGTATTTAGTTTCCTTCATAACCTTTTTGTGAGGGACTTTGTCAAAGTTTTTGAAAGCCAAATTAAATCTGTCTACTGCTTCTCCATTGTCCACTATTTGCAGTGGTTCTCCACCTGGGGTACACAGAACCCTTCCAGGGGTTACGGCAGCTCCTTTAGATATTTGCTTAGTTTTACAACAGGCTACAGAACAACACCAATGAAGTCAGTACAAACTAAAATTTCCTAGAGACAATGACTCGCTAATACTTCTCTATATACTACACACTGAAATGTCAGTCCAATATTTATATTCCGATTGATTTGTTTTATAGTGATATGATAACAATGAGAAAGGAAGCAATCGTTCAGTAATAGCAGCTGTAAGCCTTTTGTATTTTTAGGTCTGATTTTTTTAAGCAAGTCGTTTTTAAGTGAGGTGAAACTTGGGGGTACACATGACAAATCAGACTCCGGAAAGGGGTACAATAGTCTGGAAAGGGGAGAGCCACTGTTGGTGAACTCTGATAGCTTAGCAACATGATGTTGATTAGCAGAAGCTATGCTGGTTAGTCTATATCACTTAATACTGACCTATCAGCCTGTGAAGCTGAGGGTTTATAACCCTCTTTAGATATTGCTGGAAAGAGATTTTCCAGCTACTGAAGTCACCTTCACTCACCTGCAATTCCAAGGGCCAGCGCGTTTTACAAATGTATTCTCTACCCTTCAATCCTGTGCTCTAGCAGCTGATTTTCACGTCTGATTGCATTTTCTTTTCTTGCTGGCAACATATTTCTCCTTCTCTAGCAAAGATACTTTCGCAAGCGCTGGCTAATTAAATCCCATCTTTCAGTGCATGATCATACAAGCGCCTTTTGACATCCAATTTACATTTCCACCCACAGCCAACCGCAGCTCCCTGCCTCCTTCAGCAAGTTAAATCCCCCACACACGCACAGAGGAGAATAGGAACTTCTGGATCCGCTCATACAAAGAGGAAAGAGCCCGGGCTTGCCAGTGACAGCAGCAGCTCGGAGACTCGCAAGCCCCCAGGAGCAGGGGAGGGTAAGAAGGAGCCATTTTTACAGTCCGGCCATAGCCAAGACCGAATTCTCTCTCTCGCTTTCTCTCAATCACCTGCAGGCTCCGGCTCAGGAGCTGGTGTGGGCAGAGCCCGGGGCAGATCCCAGGCACCGGAGAAAGTCCCCCTGTGGGCTGGGCGCAGAGGGCGCTTCGCTGAAGGTCTTTCCCTGGCGCAGCAGCTGCTCAGCCCTGGCTCTTGGGTCACTATGGACGCAGCTGCTGGCACTCAGCGCCTGACCCAGGAAGCTCAGCCCCCTGATATCCTGGCGAAGGAGCAGCAGCAGCAGCAATACAGAGGAAGAGAGCAAAGGCATAAGCCAAAGCAGCCTCCCGTCCCTTCGCAATAACCAGAGCCCTCTGGTGGCACCAGCTCCTGGATCCGCATCGCTGCGCTCCCGCCGGAGCAGAACATGGCCCAAGGGGGCGGATCTGGCCGAATAGATTCGGCCCCGCCTTGTCTCTGCCCCCGACCCAGCCGCTGCGGGGAGTGTATCGGGAATCCGGTTCCAGCGCTGCCGGGCTCCCCGTGCCCGCCCCGCAGCGCGAATCCCCGGCGGGTGTAAATCAGCTGAGTTTTTGGAAGCTATGGCTGTTTACACCCCTGGGGATCTAACTCCACTGACTCCCAGGGTGTGATGCTAATTTACACCTGCTGGGGATCTGGCCCCCACAAAGCAATGCCAATTTACACCAGCTGGGAATCTGACTCCACTGATTCCCATGGAGCTATGCCAATTTACACTCACTGGCCCCCGAAAGGCATGCTAATTTACACCTGCTGGGGTTCTGGCCCTCAGCACTTGCATGGGGCTCTCCAACCAGGCATCTCAACGCACTTCACAAAGAAAGGCAAATCTCATTATTATCTGTGTTTTATGGGTGGGAAACTGAGGCATGGAAGGCCTGTGACTTGTTCCGGATCATGCACCAGGTCAGTGCCGGAGCCCGGAGCAGAACGCAGGAGTCCTGTGCAGGAAGGACCCTCCCAAAACGTGTTCAGGTTCCCACACCACATAACAGCCCAGCAGGAAGCTAGAGTGCAAGCTGCAGCCCAGGGGGGATCATACATCCTGTTCTTGTTCGTACAGCACCTAGCGCAATGAGACCCTGGCCCAGGATTAGGGCTCATCGCGGGAACCACAGTGCACAGAATGGAACATCAGACACTCTTTCCCCTCTGGAGCTCCAGGGTTTGCTGGGGAGAGGACAGGGAAAGATCCAACAGGAGTCTAAGCTGGTCTACAGAGATCAGAGGTGACAGAGACTTGTGGGGGAGACGGACAAGGTCCATTCCACACCCAAACACACACTGTGGAGAGCATAGGCACTTGGTGAGCACAGAGGGAGCCAGGACACTATCATTAACCCGTTTTACAGATGGAGAAACTGAGGCCCGAACAGCGGACATGACCTAGCTAAAGTCCCCCAGCAGGCCAAGTGTTCTGCTCTAAGCAGTAGTCACACTTGTCCATGGGGGAATAGCTGCTGTGAGCAGAGCCAGAAAGGGAAGGGGGCAGGACCGGTGCTAGGGCTTCTGGCGCCCTAGGCGCTGGGACATTGCGCCGCCCCGCGCGCAGGTCTTGCGGCTTCGGCGGAGCTGCCGCAGGCATGCCTGCGGCAGGTCCACCGGAGCTGCGGCTCCCTGACCCTGGGGGGGGGACGCGCCCTGGGCTGCCGGGTCGCGGCGGTGGCTCCCTGACCCCGGGGGGGCGCCCTGGGCTGCCGGGCTGCGGCAGCAGCTCCCTGACCCCGGGGGGGCGCCCTGGGCTGCCGGGTCGTGGCGGCGGCTAGCTGACCCCAGTGGGGGGGCACCCTGGGCTGCCGGGTTGCGGCGGCGGCTCCCTGACCCTGGGCAGGGAGGGGCGCCCTGGGCTGCTGGGCTGCGGCGGCGGCTCGCTGACCGTGGAGGCGGGGGGCGCCCTGGGCTGCCGGGCTGCCGGGCTGCAGTGGACTGACCTCAGGGGCGCGATGACCGGCGGCGACCTGACCCGGGGGACACCTTGGGCTGCCAGCGGCAGGCAGCTGCTGCTGCCGGCAGCTCAGCCCCTCCAGCAGCAGCGGCTGCAACCATTTAAAAAATTTGGGGGGGGCGCCACATTTTGGCGCCCCCAAATCTTGGCACCCTAGGCAACCACCTAGTTCGCCTAAATGGTTGCACTGGCCCTGGAAGGGGGGACTCATGGGGAGCAGCATCTGGGCACAGGTAGGGGGACGGCTCTAGTTGGGAGTCACTCCTCTGCTCCTCTTGGCCTCTCTAAGCTGCTCCCTGACTTTTGGTGGCTTTCCCGCCCCTCATACACTTTTCCAGTCCTTCCAGCACCACTGGAGGAGATGTGAAGGCAAATAAAGAAGCCACTAGAAGAAAAATACACAGGTGATCAAGATGAGGTTGGGGGGGACATGGGTGACTGGAGCTTGCCTCAGTTTCTCCATCTGTAAAAAGGTGTCAGTGACAGCTGATCTCCTTCATAAAGCACTATGAGATCTACTGATGAGGAGTGCTAGATAGGAAGTGGGCGTCACTCCTGTATGAGAGCGAGGTAGTATTATTGCATGGCCTTGATGAGCTCCGCCCCTGGCACACTACACAGGTATAGCAATCCTGTCACAAAGTGGCCCCTCTCTATCACACTGGGGTGATCCCCACCCCCACCTAGGATCCTGCACGCACATTTACTGTGTGCAGGAACAGGTCATAGACACAAGAGAAAGACCAAGTGCAGGGTTTATACAATTTCCCCAGAGCTGGCTCGGCTCCTGCAGGCGCTCAGGGGGGCAGAGCCTGCAGGGGTCAGTGAGGGCAGCAGCTCTGGGACTCGAAGACCCCCCGGAGCAGAGCTGGGGCGAGGAGGGGCTGTTGGTGTGAAGTCACTTTCCTGCCTGGCCCCAGCCCTTTACCCGGGTCTCTCCCCTAACCTGTTGGTGTCACTAAGCATAACCCTAAGTAACGTGGAAAAGTGGAAGGCAATAAGAATATGGAGTCTTCCTGTTTAGGCCTCTGGCGAGCAAAAGTCATTCCATGTTTGAACTCTAATTGACCTAAAAGGCTGGCTGATAGGAAAGGCCAGGAGTAACAGCCATTATCAGTTGCAACAGTTCTAACTGGTCTAAAGCAGAAATAATGAGGCCTGTGCACCTTTAGCAGAAGGAAAACTTACTAACGAGCTGCCGCGGCCAAGTTTACTTAATGCACCTGCGCTTACGTAATTGCTACAGGGGGAGAGGGAGGGGGAAGACAAAGAAGTGTGTGAGAAAAGAATGCTGCAGCCGGACAGAAGAGGGAGGGGAAACGGGGGCTTGCTAGTCAGCGAGAAAAGTTCTCATGGATATAAAGGAACAGACTGCTTGTTTTAAGTGTGCTGGATTTGAGGCGTGCCAAGTCTCCCAGCATCGCTTTGGGATCCCAAATAAACTTTGCTTACTTCTCCACCTCGGTGTGTTTATTGGCGCTAAGCACTCCGGGCACGGACCACCACTGTTGCTTGCCTTGGGCACATTTGGTGTCTGCAACAAACCTGCAGGCTCCGGCTCAGGGGCTGGTGTCGACAGAACCTGGGGCTGCCCCAAGGCTGCTTCCAGCCACTGGAGAAAGTCCAACCCATAGGCTGGGCCCAGTGGGGGCTTTAATGAAGGTCTCTCCCCAGGACAGCAGGGCCCAATGGACAGATGTGAGATGCTCAGCATGCCTGGGAAAAAAGCTTATTCACTTCCTCCAGGCTCACAGTCACATTCCCGGTGATGCTGCAGGAAACTAGCTGGCCTCTGAGTTTGAGATCAGAACTGGGGGAGCTGCACTGCCTGAGCCTGACTGTTTGATGACCCCAGCTGTGGAGAAGGATTACAGTTTCCAAGGGGGGAGAGAGCTCTCAAGGAGGAAAAAAGAACTACATTTCCCATCCACCCCTAGGAGTGCAGGCCAGTTTTCCACTCCCAGATAGCCCAGGGTATTTCTCCTGCTGCTTTGGACAGGGGAGAGACTCTCAATGTGCAGTGGCAGTCAAAAAAGTTTACAGAATGTTGGGAATCATTACAAAAGGGACAGATAATAAGAAAATATCATATGGCCTCTATCCACAGTATGCCTGCATCTTAAATACTGCATGCAGATGTGGTCACTCCATAGAATCATAGAATATTAGGGTTGGAAGAGACCTCAGGAGGCATCTAGTCCAACCCCCAAAGCAGGACCAATTCCCAACTAAATCATCCCAGCCAGGGCTTTGTCAAGCCTGACCTCAAAAACCTCCAACAAAGGTGATTCCACCACCTCCCTAGGCAACCCACTCCAACGCTTCACCACCCTCCTAGTGAAAAAGTTTTTCCTAATATCCAACTAAACCTCTCCCACTGCAACTTGAGACCATTACTCTTTGTTCTGTCAACAGAACAAAAAAGATATATTGGAACTGGAAAAGGTTCAGAAAAGAGCAACTAAAATGTTTAGGGGTATGGAACAGCTTCCATAGAAGGAGAGATTAAAAAGACTGACTATTCAGCTTGGAAGAGACGACTAAGGGGGGATATGATAGAGGTCTATAAAATCATGACTGGGTATGGAGAAAGTGACTAAGGAACTGTTATTTATTCCTTCTCATCACTCAAGAACTAGGGGTCACTCAATGAAATTACTAGGCAGCAGGTTTAAAACAAACAAAAGGAAGTATTTCTTCACACAACACACAGTCAGCCTGTAGAACTCCTTGCCAGAGGATGTAGTAAAGGCCAAGACTATAACAGGATTCAAAAAGGAAAAGATGGTTACTCACCTTTGTAACTGTTGTTCTTCGAGATGTGTTGCTCATATCCATTTCAGTTAGGTGTGTGTGCGTGCCGCGTGAACGTTCGTCAGAAGATTTTTACCCTAGCAATACTTGGTGGGTCGGCAGGGCGCTCCCTGGAGTGGCGCCGCTATGGTGCCGGATATATACCCCTGCCGACCCAGCCGCCCTTCAGTTCCTTCTTGCCGGTTACTCTGACAGAGGGGAAGGAGGGCGGGTTTGGAATGGATATGAGCAACACATCTCGAAGAACAACAGTTACAAAGGTGAGTAACCATCTTTTCTTCTTCGAGTGCTTGCTCATATCCATTCCAGTTAGGTGATTCCCAAGCCTTATGTAGGCGGTGGGGTCGGAGTGAAATATGGCAGAACGTAAAACTGCTGAGCCAAAGGCTGCAGTATCTATTGACTGTTGAACCAGAGCATAATGCGAAGCACGGGTATGGACCGAGGACCATGGAGCTGCACGATAGATCTCGTGGGTAGGTACACGAGTCAGCAAGGGGGCAGATGAAGCCTGAGCACTGGTAGAATGCATGGTGATGTGGATTGGGGAAATGTGAGCCAAATCATAACAAGTGCGGGTGCACGTCATCACCCAAGATGAGATCCTCTGATACGAAACAGGTAGGCCTTTCCTTCGGTCTGCTACTGCGTCCGAGAGTTGGGGCGTGTTACAAAATGGTTTTGTCCGCTCAACATAAATGTGAGCGCTCTACAGATGTCCAGGGAGTGCAATTGTTGTCCCCATCGCATTGAGTGTGGTTAACACGAAAGGCCGAAACCACCTTAGGGAGGAAAGCTGGTTGTGGTCATAACTGCACCTTGTCTTTGTGAACATCATGTGTGGCAGAACCACCATAAGAGCCCTGAGCTCGAAGACTCGTCTGGCCGATGTAATGGTTACGAGGAAAGCTGTCTTCCAAGACAGGTATAGCAGCGAGCAAGTCGCTAACGGGTCGAATGGAGGAGATATAAGTCTGGTTAAACCCAGGTTGAGGTCCCAGGTTGGGGCTGGGCAGCGTACGTAAGGGTATATGCGCTGCAAGCCCTTGAGGAACCTCAAAACCATAGAATGTGAGAACACAGAACGACCACCTTAGCCTGGATGGAAGGTAGAGATGGCTGCCAAGTGTACCCTCGGCGATGACACCGCTAGGCCCTGCTGTTGCAGTCCAGAGGGTAGTCCAAAATAGAGGGGATCGAGACCTCAGCAGGAGTAAGATTTAAGCGTGTCACACCTGTAAAAGAAACGCTTCCACCTGGCCAGGTACGTTGACCAGGTGGAAGGCTTCCTGCTATCCTGATGGTCACGTAGCAGCCACACCATGAGGTGAAGAGACTGCAGGTCCGGGCGGCGAAGTTTGCCGTGGTCCTGAGATATGAGGTCTGGGTGGAGTTGCAGGGTAATTGGGTAGGCTATTGACAGGCCGAGCAACGTGGCGTATCAGTGCTGCCTGGACCACGCTGGAGTGATCACGATGATGCGCGCCCTGCCCCTGCAAAGTGTGAGCAGGACCAATGAGACGGGGGAACAGTGGGAAGGCATAAAGGTGTTGGCCCTTCCATGGCATGAGGACAGCGTCCGAGATCGGTCCCGGGGAGAGACCTTGGAAGGAGCAGAACCTCGGACATTTCGTGTTCTCGCGGTAAGCGAACAGGTCCATATGTGGGGAAAAATCCCCACTTCTGGCAACAGAATGCATCACATCAGGCAGGGCGAGCACTCATGAGACAGGAAAGACCTGCTGAGTCGAAGCGCCAAGGAGAAAGGATGCTACCAGATTTATCGAGTGGCCTATGCAAAAGTCCCAGAGATGGATGGCCTCCTGACAAAAGGAGGAGGACCATGTCCCTCCCAGGTTGTTTATTTAGTACATGGCTGTTGTGCTGGCTGTAAACACTGAGACACCATGGCCTCGCAGCTGCTGCTGGAACCCCTGGCACACCAGGTGGACTGCTCTCATTTTTGGACATTGATGTGGAACGCCAGCTCCTGAGAAGACCAAAGGTCTTAACCTCGAAGGTTACTGAGGTGAGCACCTGAGCCGAGAGATGACGCATCCATCGTCAGGGACAGTGAGGGCTGGGGCAGATAGAACGGTATCCCTGCCCACACCAGGGAGGGAGTTAGCCACATTCTAGGGAGCCTGGGGTGCTCGAGGGAATGGTGACTATCGTGGTCATTCATTGGGCCCTGTCCGGATGGTACGCTGATTTGAGCCAAACTTGGAGATGACAGAGGCAGAGCTTAGCATGTTTGGTTACAAACTAGCAGGCAGCCATGGGACCCGGGAGACCGAGACAAGTGCGAGCCGAGGTCGTTGGGAAAGTTTGCAGACCTCGGATGATCGGTGCCATCGCCCGAAACTGTGGCTGTGGTAAGCAGGATCCGGCTAGCTCGGAGTCCAGGATAGCCCCTAGGAAGTCTAACCTCTGCGTGGGAACCAGAGTGGATGTTTCCATAGTGATCATCAGGCCTAGACATGTGAATAGGTCCTTGACGATGCCCACACGCTGAGTGACTTGTGTCTTGGAGTCTCGTCAGATAAGCCAATCGTCCAGATATGGAAAACGCATATCCGACGTCGGCGGAGGTGGGTGGCAACTATGGCCACACACTTGGTTAATGCCTGTGGGGCTGTAGAAAGGCTTAACAGCAGGACCGTAAACTGGAAGTACCGATGGTTGGCTAGAAAGTGGAGGTATCTCCTGTGTGGAGGGGAGATGGCCATGTGAAAGTACGCGTCCTTCATATCGAGGCGGCATACCAGTCTCCAGGATCTAAGGACAGGATAATGGTTCCCAGGGATACCATGTGGAACTTCAACCTTATCATAAACTGGTTGAGTCCTCGTAGGTCTAGGATAGGTCTGAGACCTCCATACGATTCGGGGATTAGGGAATAAGGGGAGTAATTGTTCCCTTCGTCCATCGGCATCTGCACCTCTTGTAAGAGGAATTGTGCCCGAGAGGAGTCCCTGAAGAGGGACAGGGTTGGAACAAATTGGAGGTGGTACCCATACTCACCATGTGTAGGGAACAGCGAACTGAAGTTAACTGGGACCACGCTAAGAGGAAGTAGGAGTGGGATCCCGCTTGTAACTGGTACACCGCCCTCGGGCGCACCTTTGAAAGTTTGTCTTTGGTCCCCGGTCGTGATTGTGAGGGGCCTCGATCTTGGCCCTCTAGGGGTCCTGACGGTCGTCTGCGACCACCTCAGCCGCGCTGTCTGCCAAAGTCCTATCTGTGGCTAGGCACAGAGTGTGGCGATGTGGCTGGGGACGGAAAGGCCTGCAGTAGGTCATTGGCGTATGCACACCGAGAAAGAGAGCGCATTAGGACCCTGTTGCCCTTCAGGCTTTGCAGCCTGGGGTTGATTTCACCGCAAAGAGGCCTTTACCAACAAATGGTAAGTCGTGAAAGGCTGGAGATTTGAAACCTGAAGCCCTGAGATGCTCCTCGTGGTAATGAGGCCTGGAGAGAAGCTTTGGCCGCCTTTTCCCTTCCTCCAAGAGGGCAGTGAACTCTTGGCGGGAACCTTGAAGGAGAAGCTCCATAAATTTATTCACCATTATCCAGGTGTTATGATTATAGGGGCTAAGCAGGGCTTATTGATTTGCCACGCAGGGCTATAAGGCCCTTGCAGAATACACCTTGCGGCTGAGTATGGTCATTCGCCTAGCCCCCTTCGATTGTGGGGCTGGCGCCTGTTGGCCATGCCGTTCCCTTTTTCTTAACCAACTGAATGACTAGTGAGCAGGGAGGAGGATGGACAGACAAGTAGTCGTACCCTCCATAGAGTATCGGCATTCGCTTGGATGGTCCGAATAAACGGGTAGGGCCCTTCTAGTGGGGCAACCGCCGATAGAATGTCCACTACTGGGTCCCCTACCTCCGGGACCTCCTGCCCTGGAGGTCTGCATTGAGTGATACCTTCCATAGGAGGTCCTGATGGGCTCTCAGGTTGTTGGTGGGCACACCAGAATCGCGGTTCTGAGCATAAGAGCTGTCCGCGTGGGAAGACACTGATGCGTGTCCGGATGGCCATGGAGGTGCTGAAAACCATGGGCAGAGTTTCTGACTCTACCAGACCTTGCCCAACTCGGCACCTGGGACCGGTACCGGAAGGCACACTGGTACCTGGAATGAGATCCGGACCTGCGACCAGAGTGGGGCCGGGAGGTCGACCGAGATCTCGAGGTTGGGAGCGGCTACGGGAGTCACAGTGCCTATAGCGGTGCTGGGAGCCAGAACGGTGCCGAGATTATCGGGTCGGTGAACAGGACACCGACTTGTGCGGCGAGTGCGACCGGTGCCGAGGAGAACAGCATCAGGACTGCAAGTGGCGTTGGGAGTGGGAGCGCCGACGGGACTTGGAGCGTCTGCAGGACCGTGATCATGAACGGTGCCGCTCTGCTGCGCTGACAGAGGATGGTCATATCAAGGCGGCTTGCCAAGAGACTGTATTACCCGCACCAGTGGTGCTGGGGGTTCAGGCAGCATCTACTCTGTCATGGCAATGAGATCCCTCACCGTTGGAAATGTCTCCTGCGTGGAGGGAACAGTAAGCTCAACCACAGTGCGTACCGGGGAGCTGTCAGGCACCGGATTCGACGGCCCTTGTGGGACCGGGATCGACAGTGCTGACGTCGCCAGTGCCTCAGCAGGTGTCGGTGCTGGGTGATCCGGCTTAGACAGGCTCTCTGTCTGCGGTGCTGTTCGCACGGGAGCAATAGGAGCAGGGAGCTCGACCATGGCGTGCGCCGGGGATCAGTCAGGCACTGGATTCGACAGCCCTTGTGGGACCGGGATCGATGGTGCCGACGTTGTCGGTGCCGCGGCAGGTGTCGGTGCCGGGTGATCCGACTTAGACAAGCTCTCTGGCTGTGGTGCAGTTGGGACGGAAGCAGCAGGAGCAGGAAGCTCAACCACGGCGCATGCTGGGGAGCAGGCAGGCACTGGATTCGACGGCCCGGCGGGACCGGAATCAAGGGTGCCGGCGTCCTCAGTGCCTCTGCAGGTGTTGGTGCTGGGCGATCCGACTTAAACGAGCTCTCTGGCTGCGGTGCAGTTGGCACAGAAGCAGCAGGAGCAGGGAGCTCAACCATGGCGCGTGCCAGGGAGCTGTCGGGCACTGGCAGGAGGAGTTATGGGCTTCCTCAACCTCAGAGAGAGGGAGCAGTGCCGAGTTGACTTCAGTGCCGGTAACGGCCGGTGCCGGTGGGGTACAGTGCCGAGGAGGCGCTTCTGTCCGCCGAGTAGACAGCGCTCAGTGCAGAAGGTGGAGGGGAAATGAAAGTGCCACTACATTTTGTTCTCGGCTTAAACGCCTTGTAAATGGGGCACTTAGCTGTGAAATGCGATCCCCCGAGACACCGTAAACAGGAGTCCTGTGGATTTCCTGTCAGCAACGGCCTGAGGTCGACCAAGCACGGTCTAAGAACCGGTGAGCCGGGCATAGGCTCCGGCACCGGTTGCGGGGAAGGGGCTACTCCCCGAACCTCGCTAACTATTATAAACTAACTATGCTAGTAAAGAAAAAATGCATAAGTATATATAAATATATATAAAAAAGGATTATAACTATATACACAAGAACTACGAGTAGCTAGGGAAGCGGAGGTCAGCTAAGCTGCGCTCCACTGTTCCAACGACCGACACGGGCAGTAAGAAGGAACTGAAGGGTGGCTGGGTCGGCAGGGGTATATATCCGGCACCATAGCGGTGCCACTCCAGGGGGCACCCTGCCGACCCACCGAGTGTTGCTAGGGTAAAAATCTTCCGATGAACGTGCACGTGGCGCGCGCACACACCTAACTGGAATGGATATGAGCAAGCACTCGAAGAAGAACTAGGTAAGTTCATGAAGGATAGGTCCATCAATGGACCTTAGCCAGACTGGGTAGGGATGGTGTCCCTAGCCTCTATTTGCCAGAAGCTGGGAATGGGCAACAGGGGCTGGATCACTGGATGATTGCCTGTTCTGTTCATTCCCTTTGAAGCGCCTGGCATTGGCCACTGTTGGGAGATAGGATACTGGGCTAGATGGGCCATTGGTCTGACCCAGTATGGCCATTCTTATGTTCTTATCACTGCTGGTGTGAAGTAGTTTGGGAAGGCACTGGAGGCTACAAAGTACCCAGACAGACAAGGCGTGCGGGATGGCTTTAGGACACAGACAGCCAGTGGCTCCATCTATGGTCTGCAAAGAGCTGAGCCTGTTCCAGAACTGCCTCTTGGGTGATGAAGTCACTATTGACCCACAAGGCTCTGATCCATGTAAGTAGAAGGTAGGGAGGGTATGTATGAGAGATGCTCCCTGGAGTTTCCTTCTGAGCCACAACAAATATGAGAATCAGGACAGTGGGATGGGAAATGTATCCCAAATCTGGGAAAATGTATCCAAACTCCTGGGCAGGAAGGAGGGAATTTTGGAAAAGGGTCTGTAACCAACTGGTGCTGTGTTTATAGCCCAGCTGCTCTGGGCATAGCATCAGGTATCAGACATGGACACAAAGAGGAGCATTGAGACAGAGAAACGCACTGTGTGTATAGAGGAGACGATAGGCATTATTAGCAGAAGGCAGGTCTTGAAAGAGAAGGACAGAAGATAGGATGGGTTAGGCTGGGAAGGGTGGGTTAGGCTGGGAAGATTTCAGTGGGACAATATTGCCACCTTTCTCAGAGGCTAGTGACTATTCATTATTTTATTACCATAGCACATAGGAACTGCAGTCATGGGTTGTTGTGCTCGGTGCTGTACAAAAACAGAACAAAAAGATGGTCTCTGATCCAAAGAGCTTATTAATGAAGTGCAATTGTTGGGATTGGGTACGTGGGTTTAGCACAAAAAAGGGGGGGAAAATCTGGGGGGGAAAATTCAGAAGCCATTTGCAGGTCACTGAGCAGTGGTGGGGAGGGGAAAGTTGCAGGAACATGAGGTCCAATCCTCTCTTTGTGAGCGGCATATAGTTGTATGGGTTTTTATTACAGAGGCACCAGTTGCAGCTCCAGGGGTAAGGCTGAGTTATGTATTACGCTTAAAGAGGTTGAATTCTTTGCTCTGGTACAAATGAAAAATGCAACAGATCCTCCCATAAAATTGATAGCAGTGACTTGGAGCAGAGAATACATTTTTTTGAGAATTTTCCAGTAAATCTGTTAACTAGTTTAGGGGTAGCTTATCTCTTAGGCCCAGCCTGGTTAACTCAGTGAGTAATGTATAAGGCTCTCAATTTCAGGGTTATGGGTTCAAGCCTCCTGTTGGGTGGTAGGTTTGGCCACTGCTGGAAGACAGGATACTTTGCTAGCTAGACCTTTGGTCTGACCCAGCATAGCTGTTCTTAGTTAAAATCTATTTTAAAATAGAAACTTTAAGAAATCCAGTATCAACATTTTATGTCCCTGAGGATTTCAATCATGGAATGATGCAGACTCTTTGAACTTCCTATATTATTAAAACTCAACAAAATCTCATACATAGGCTACATTTTTAGGATTACTGGTTCATCCTCCTTACCCCCCCATTATTCTTCATAATCTCATGTTTCTCCTTCAGCAGAGGTCAAACAACGTATATCTTCAGAGAATTCCACTGCCCTCTTCCAAAATGGTTGCCATCTTCCATTGTTCTCAATAGGACTGAGTCTGCCACTGCCCTCAGTTAGGTGGGCATTTTGAGAAGGGCATCTGTTCCACTGTTCTCCATCAGAGACCAGCCTAGCTGCAGAAGGGACTCCCCAGTTACCTTCTTTGAGGGCAGCTTGGCTTCGCTCTCCTTGACAGCAATTGGGCCTGGCAGCCATTTTGAGAGAGGGCAGTTCTCCCCAACTTTCTCTGATGAAGATTTTATGCAGCTGTCAGCTCCACAATCACTTGTGAAAAATAATGACAAAAAGTGACCGTGAGCCCTAAACATTTCTTTTCAAAAGTTACTCAGTGCACTGGATCGACTCAACCAAGAGGGAGAGGGCAGGAGTGGCACCAAGGTTTTTGGCACCCTAGGTGCAGGGTTGGCTCACCGGTCCCACGGCTCCAGTGGACCTCCCGCAGGCGTTCCTGCAGATGCTCCACCAGATCCGTGGAAGTGGCGGACCATCTGCAGGAACGCCTGCGGGAGGTCCACCGGAGCAGTCTGCCGCCCTCTCAAATCCTGGTGCCCTAGGCAACCGCCTAGGTCGCCTAAATGGAAGCGCCGGCCCTGGGATAGGGGAAATTGAGGTGTACGCTCCAGCTGCGTTTGTGAGATGCTGTTGAAACAGAGCTGCTGTTAACCCAGTGAATCTAGCCTGCATGCTCTAGCTGTTTTGCGCTGCTCCAGAGTGAGGTAAAGCAGCCAGAGCGTCATGGGAAATTGTTTTGGGGGCATGGACAACCTTTTTGTTTTGTATTTGTATAGCCCCTAGCACAGGGGCTGGGGGGAAGAGACTGCATCTCCTAGGCCCCACCACAACAATAATATACAAATATTAAGGTTGATAGCTTCTAGCAATTAAAAAAGTGTAGTTTGGAGAAGTTCTCTGAGTGTGTTGTTTAGTGTTCATATATAACAGTGGTTTCCAACCAGGGGTACTTGTACCCCCAGAGATACGCAGAGATCTTCCAGGGGGTACATCAACTCATCTAGCTATTTGTCTAGTTTCATAACAGGCTACATGAAAAGCACTAGCAAAGTCAGTACAAACTAAAATTTCATACGGACAATGACTTGTTTATACTGCTCTGTATACTATATACTGAAATGTAAGTACAATATTTATATTCCAATGGATTCATTTTATAATTATAAGGTAAAAATGAGAAAGTCAGCAATTTTTCAGTGGTAGTGTGGCTGAGACACTTTTGTATTTTTATGTCTGAATTTGTAAACAAGTTGTTTTTTAAGTGAGGTGAAACTTGGGGGTAGGCAGGATAAATCAGACTCCTGGAAGGGGTACAGTGGTCTGGAAAGGTTGAGAGCCGTTGGTGTAAAACCTTTATAATTAAAAAGACAAGGTAATTGCCAGACAAAAAATATGTGAAGGTGGAGGTACAGTCAAGAAGCTACATCAATATTTAGGATAAAAAAAAATTACAGTATAGTTATCCCTCCAAGCTAAACATTATGAATTCAGTAAATTCGGAGTTTACGTTAAATCCAGATCAGTTTAAGCATGGAAATGCAGTGTTAGGGAACCCAAATGACCTTTACTCAGCCCTGTAAACTCCCAGGTGTTTAGAAGTAGTCATGTTGCAAATTAATCGGTGGCCAAACAGTAAGGGGTAATTGTCTTGTTCTGCAACACATTTTTGATAGTCAGTAACAAAATAAAGGAAAGCAGCCCAGTCCTGGACTGAGGGGTCAAAAGGAGTGAGTTCAAGCCATTGAGTCACTGTGCAAACTTGGTCAAGTCACTTCACCTCACTGTGACTCAGCCTTACCCATCTGTAAAATGGGAACAATGTTACATACATCTCTCTTTACAACATGCCTTGAGATCTAGGTTTCAGAAGCATTACACATAGCTTGATGCAAGAACAAGCACAAGGAAACATCACAGACACTTACCAGCTGAAAGGGAGCTACTGTTTGTTGCAGAGTGACCACTTTAGGGCATCAGGTGTTTGTCTTTGCCCTTTTTAAAGGGCCAGTGTCACAAAAGGCATTCTGGGGGAAAAAATCCTAAAAGAGGGCAATCTTCCACTAGAGAGAGTTAATAGAAAATAAGAAGCTTTGAGGGAAGGGAGCAATGGTACTTGTTATGCTTTGGCTTGTAATGTCATCACTTGATTAATAATAATAACAGTACTTTTCAATGGGAGTTTTTTACAAAGGATCATTAACCGCAGTTTACAGACAGGGAAACTGAGGCATGGACTAACATGACTGCTTCAAAGTCACTTATCAGGTCAGAGCCAGGAATAGAACCAATGTCTTTAGGGTGTTAGTCCACTGTCAGGTATCAGAGGGGTAGTCCAGTTAGTCTGGAGCTGTAAAAGCAGCAAAGAATCCTGTGGTACCTTATAGACTAACAGACATTTTGGAGCATGAGCTTTCATGGGTGAATACCCACTTCGTTGGATGCATGTAGTGGAAATTTCCAGGGGCAGGTATATATATGCAAGCAAGAAGCAAGCTAGAGATAACGAGGTTAGTTCAATCAGGGAGGATGAAGCCCTGTTCTAGCAGTTGAGGTGTGAAAACCAAGGGAGGAGAAACTGGTTTTGTAGTTGGCAAACCATTCACAGTCTTTGTTTAATCCTGAGCTGATGGTGTCAAATTTGCAGATGAACTGAAGATCAGCAGTTTCTCTTTGAAGTCTGGTCCTGAAGTTTTTTTGCTGCAGTATGGCCACCTTAAGATCTGCTATTGTGTGGCCAGGGAGGTTGGAGTGTTCTCCTACAGGTTTTTGTATATTGCCATTCCTAATATCTGATTTGTGTCCATTTATCCTTTTCCGTAGTGACTGTCCAGTTTGGCCGATGTACATAGCAGAGGAGCATTGCTGGCATATGATGGCGTATATTACATTGGTGGAAGTGCAGGTGACTGAACCGGTGATGGTGTGGCTGATCTGGTTAGGTCCTGTGATGGTGTCACTGGTGTAGATATGTGGGCAGAGTTGGCATCAAGGTTTGTTGCATGGATTGGTTCCTGGGTTAGAGTTACTATGGTGCAGTGTGCAGTTACCGGTGAGAATATGCTTCAGGTTGGCAGGTTGTCTGTGGGTGAGGACTGGCCTGCCACCCAAGGCCTGTGAAAGTGTGGGATCATTGTCCAGGATGGGTTGTAGATCCCTGATGATGCGTTGGAGGGGTTTTAGCTGAGGACTGTATGTGATGGCCAGTGGAGTCCTGTTGGTTTCGTTCTTGGGTTTGTCTTGCAGTAGGAGGCTTCTGGGTACACGTCTGGCTCTGTTGATCTGTTTCCTTACTTCCTCATGCGGGTATTGTAGTTTTGAGAATGCTTGGTAGAGATTTTGTAGGTGTTGCTCTCTGTCTGAGGGGTTAGAGCAGATGCAGTTGTACCTCAGTGCTTGGCTGTAGACAATGGATCGTGTAGTGTGCCCGGAATGGAAGCTGGAGGCATGAAAGTAGGCACAGCGGTCGGTAGGTTTTCTGTATAGGGTGGTGTTAATGTGACCATCATTTATTTGCACCGTGGTGTCTAGGAAGTGGACCTCCCGCGTAGATTGGTCCAGGCTGAGGTTGATGGTGGGGTGGAAGCTGTTGAAATCGTGGTGGAATTTTTCCAGAGTCTCCTTCCCATGGGTCCAGATGATGAAGATGTCATCAATGTAGCGTAGGTAGAGAAGAGGCGTGAGTGGACGAGAGCTGAGGAAGCGTTGTTCCAGGTCGGCCATAAAAATATTGGCATATTGTGGGGCCGTGCAGGTGCCCATAGCGGTGCCACTGATCTGGAGATATATATTGTCATCAAATTTGAAATAGTTGTGTGTGAGGATAAAGGCACGGAGCTCGGCAACCAGTTGTGCTGTGGCATCATCAGGGATTCTGTTCCTGACAGCTTGTATTCCATCTGTGTGTGGGATGTTTGTGGAGACAGCCTCTACATCCATGGTGGCTAGGATGGTGTTTTCTGGAAGATCACCAATGCATTGTAGTTTCCTCAGGAAATCAGTGGTGTCACAGAGATAGCTGGGAGTGCTGGTGGCATAGGGTCTGAGTAAAGAGTCCACATATCCAGACAGTTCTTCAGTGAGAAACGCCTACAAAATCTCCACCAAGCATTCTCAAAACTACAATACCCACATGAGGAAATAAAGAAACAGATCAACAGAGCCAGGCGTGTACCCAGAAGCCTCCTACTGCAAGACAAACCCAAGAAAGAAACCAACAGGACTCCACTGGCCATCACATACAGTCCTCAGCTAAAACCCCTCCAATGCATCATCAGGGATCTACAACCCATCCTGGACAATGATCCCACACTTTCACAGGCCTTGGGTGGCAGGCCAGTCCTCACCCACAGACAACCTGCCAACCTGAAGCATATTCTCACCGGTAACTGCACACTGCACCATAGTAACTCTAACCCAGGAACCAATCCATGCAACAAACCTTGATGCCAACTCTGCCCACATATCTACACCAGCGACACCATCACAGGACGTAACCAGATCAGCCACACCATCACCGGTTCAGTCACCTGCACTTCCACCAATGTAATATATGCCATCATATGCCAGCAATGCTCCTCTGCTATGTACATCGGCCAAACTGGACAGTCACTACGGGAAAGGATAAATGGACACAAATCAGATATTAGGAATGGCAATATACAAAAACCTGTAGGAGAACACTCCAACCTCCCTGGCCACACAATAGCAGATCTTAAGGTGGCCATACTGCAGCAAAAAAATTTCAGGACCAGACTTCAAAGAGAAACTGCTGAGCTTCAGTTCATCTGCAGATTTGACACCATCAGCTCAGGATTAAACAAAGACTGTGAATGGCTTGCCAACTACAAAACCAGTTTCTCCTCCCTTGGTTTTCACACCTCAACTGCTGGAACAGGGCTTCGTCCTCCCTGATTGAACTAACCTCGTTATCGCTAGCTTGCTTCTTGTTTGCATATATATACCTGCCCCTGGAAATTTCCACTACATGCATCCGACGAAGTGGGACTTCACCCACGAAAGCTCATGCTCCAAAACGTCTGTTAGTCTATAAGGTGCCACAGGACTCTTTGCTGCTTTTATTCCACTGCGGTAACCACTAGGTAACATTCCCTATTATTAGCAGCTAAATACCTGTAAGGGTTGCATAGCTAAGGCTGTGTTAAATTTTGTACTTCAGCAGGAATTAAGTTTCTCTGTCTATTTTTACAAGCTTTCTTTTCTAACTCAGGCCTGAACATACTTCTTTGTGGTGTCCAATTTAATTTTCCATGGCTACACGAAACAGATTGATTAGATGCATAGATTCCAAGGCCAGAAGGAACCATTGTGTTCACCTAGTCAAACTGCCTGTGTGACTGTCATAATATTCTTTCCCAAATCTGAACCTTAGCGTCCAGAAAATGAGATACTAGCATGAATCCTCTAAGCTTAATTACCAGCTTAGATCCTGTAGTGCTGCCACCAATCAGGACTTTGGGTGGAGCCCCTGATTAGCTCCTGTCTCCCCAAAACCTTCCCTGGGGACCCCAAGACTCAGATTCCTTAAGTCTCACAACAAAGGGAAATAAACCATTTCCCTCCCTAGGTTACCCTGGAAGATACTGTAATGCAAACCCCTTGAATCTAACACACACAGGAATTCCCTCTTCTCCCCCACCAATTCCCTGGTGAGTACAGACTCAATCCCCTTGAGCCTTAACTAGGAAAAAAAATCAAACAGGTCTTAAAAAGCAAACTTTTAATAAAAAGAAAGAAAAAACATAAAAATTGTCTCTGTAATCAAGATGAAATATTACAGGGTCTATTAGCTTATAACCAATGGATAAACAGCCTTATCCAGGAAAAATACAATTTAAAATATTTCCAGAAAACTACACATTTGCACATAAAGAAAACCAAAGAAAAAGACTATAACCGCCTTTTACTTACTCACTATTCTGAATAGATATGAGACTGTAGCAGGGAGATTGCAGAAACCTGGTTTCACCTCTAGTCCTGTCCAGGACCCAGAGAGAACAAAGCCAAACCCAAAAACACAAACAAAGGCTTCCCTCCCTTGAGATTTGAAAGTATCTTGTTTCCTGATTGGTCCTCTGGTCAGGTGTTGTTTGTTAACCCTTTCCAGATGAAAGAGACATTAACCCTTAGCTATCTGTTTATGACAGTGACGCAGGCCATAGGACTTCCCCGAATCAATCCCTGTTTGAACTAGAGTTGATCTTTTAGAAAAATGTCCAACCTTGATTTAAAAATTGCTCATGTTGGAGAATTCACCACAACCCTTATTACATTGTTCTAATGGTTAATTACCCCCACTGTTAAAAACTTATGCCTCATTTCTTGTCTGAATGTATCTAGCTTCAGTTTCCAGGCACTTGATGTTGTTAGACCTTTGTCTGTTAGACAGAAGATCCTATTATCAATTTTTTGCTCCCCCTGTAGGTACTTATAGACGGTGATGAAGTCACCCCTTAAAATTAAATGGCTTGAGCTCCTTGAGTCTGTCACTATTAGGCATGGGGGGGGGCAATTTCTCACCTGTCACGTGCTTTTCATTGTCACTGACATCTAGGCAAAATGAATATAAAACACCATTAAATCTGAAAGGCTAAAATTTGCACCTTCTTTGCACAGGTGTAACCAGCATTGCCAGCCCTTGGTGTTCAAAAAATGAGGAGCCAGGCCCCAATGAATGATGAGATTGCCTTAAAAATTATAAGATTAACCCCCCCCCCCTTATTTGCCTTGTTTGAGGGCTTTTAAGCTTCATGTTTTCATGCTTTCTCGGTAACCATGAGTACTAAAATCTTACTTAAAAATAAAAAAGCTGATCTTCTGACATAAATGAAGTGAAACCAGAAGTTGAGGTTTAAGGCGGAAAAAACCCCTAAATATTGTGAGAGTTGGTAACAATTAGGCAGAAGGATCAAGGCAGAAGGAAATTAAAACCAATTCTTGTTTGTCCTATGGGAATACCTAAATATCCTAATGAATGTAGGAGTTCCTTTTTGCTGGGCACTACACACGCACATAAGGCTAAAAGTTAAAGACAGACAGAGTCAAATGCAAAATAAGACACGCTTAAAAGAAATCTTTCAACACATTAAACATGAACCACTACAGCATATAGCTTTGCAAAGAACCATACTGTACACATAGAAGATATGTGTTTTTAACAGTGAGGTGTGAGGGGTTTTGACGTTAACTCATATCAACCATAACTTTTTGTCAAAGTGTTTAGGGTGACTTGTTTCTGATGTCAGTTTCCTTCAGTGTTCCAGCCCCGGTTCTGGGACCTTGATTGTTTATGATTCTTTTCAGCAGCCTTTGACATGCTGAGGAAGATAATGTTTGACCAAAGGCAGAGTAAAGCCCTCCGGAAACAGAAATATCAGAAACACAAAGAGCAAACAGTGCGACACGGTAATTATTGACCGTGCTCCAGTAGTAAAGAGAATTTCTGACTGAGATCAGGGCCTTGTTGTGTACATAGTTGGAGGAAAGCACCTGTTTCAAAGACCTTACTATCTAACTAGACAAGACAAAGGGTGGGAGGGAAATAGTGAAAAGCCAGGAATTCAGCCCAGGTGTCACGAGACCAGGGGTGGCCAAACTGTGGATCGTGAGCCGCATGCGGCTCTTTTACAGGTAAAGTGAGGCTCGCAGAGCCCCTCATGTCCCCCCTACATTCTCTGCCTACCAGATGAGGCTCAGAGGGGAGCTCAGGACTTCTGCCCAGTGGTGGGTTTCAGCTCTGTGGGAGGCACCTGCCAGGGTTCAGGGCTTCATCCCTACAAGGCACACCTGCTGGGCCCGGGGGCTGCAGCAGCAGCAGGTCTGAAGCCCCGAGTCCCAGCAGGTGCCTTCTGCAGGACTGAAGCCCTGAGACCCCCCTCCCTGCAGGGCAGAAGACCCTAGTCCCACCATCCTGCCACAGGGATGAAGTCTCAAGCCCCAGCGGACAATCCCAGCTCTCAGACATCTGAAGATTATCATATGCGGCTCAGGGGATCAATGTTTGGCCACCCCTGCATTAGATCATGCTGCACTCAAGAGCACCGTCGCTTCTCCATGCAGCACAAAACCTCAGATCCTTGATTACAAGTGCAAATTTGGGGGGGACAATGCAAAGTTGGCATTTAGCTTGAGCCTTTGTATCTTCCTGATGCAGGGCTGGCTGCATACCGCAGGGTAAGAGAAGCTGAAAGGCTGGTCTAGCATGTGCCAGGTGCCAGTAACCCAAGGGGCTTATAGGGCAAGGCTTCTGGTGCAGGGGAGAATCTAGCTATCCCATGATTGCTGGTGCATGGAGGATCTATCTCTCCCAGGGTGACTGGTGCATGGAGGATCTGTCTCTCCCAGGGTTTGTGTGGCATGGGGGATGTGTCTGTCCCAGGGCTGCTGGTGCATGGGGAATCTGTCTCTCCTGGGCTTGTTGGTGCATGGGAGATCTTTCTCTCCTGGGGTTGCTAGTGCCTGGGGGATTTGTCTCTCCTGGGATTGCTGGTACATGAGTGATCTGCCTTTCCTGGGGTTGTTGGTGCATGGGGGATCTGTCTCTCCCAGGGTTGCTGGTGCATGAGGGATCTGTCTGTTCAGGGATTGCAGGTACGTGGGAGGATCTATCTCTCTAGGTGCTTCTATGACCCTCATCGTTATAGCATCAGAGCACCTCACAGTCACTATTGTATTTATCCTTAAAGGCCCGTGAGGTGGGGCAATGCCCAGGTGTGGTATCCCCAGTTTACAGATGGGGCAGTGAGGCATAGTGAGGTTAAGCCTGGGACTTGAAAAGCTGCCTGAGAAATGTGAATACCTGAGTTCCTACAAAAATGAATGGGAATCATTAATAATATCTGCTGCTTTACAGCTGTAAATCTCAAAGCACTTTATACATATAGGGAAACTGAGGCACGGGGAGATGTCCAGGTCTAGAACCCAGGTTAGGTGTTCTCTCCAGCAGGCCACACTGCTTCCTTTTTCTTATGCATCCCCTCCATATTATAGAAGTCCAGAGTGCTGTGTTTCATGGTTTCCTTGTACTCCCCACATCTGTCTGTAGCTGTCTGTTGTCTCTTGTCATATACTTACGTAAGCAGAGTCAGGATGAGCTCTACCCTGACATCTGGTCGTGAATTATGGGGAGTATGGAAAGGAATTTTAGGTATTTACATTGGCACACCCACCCCACCTAGCATAGCCCATGACAGCCTGGGATGATTATTTTGACAGCTCTGGGGTCCCCAATTTCTTTGTTATTGGGGCAGGAGGAATAAAGTGTTGTCACCCTGATTATGTGAATGAGGAACTAAGAGACTGCTTTATGACAGAGGTGTCTCAACCTCAATTAAGTAGCACTTGCTAGACAAGGGACATGGGTGCCAAAAGCCATTGAATTGAGAGAGGGTGGGGACTGGTGTGTGTATATCTGAGGGTATGGGCCTCCTTTCAGGGCCTGGAACACCAATTGCATATTGTCCTCTCTCCACTGTTGAAGAGCAGAGCTAATTTTGATTCCATTAGGAGTCCATCTAGAGGCTGCTGAGCTGAATTCATGTTGGGCCAATACTGCACCAGCACTGGGGCTCCCCTACTACAAGCTGAAATCACTAAAAGAGCTAAGCTTACTGAGCTGAGATCACTGAGTGCTAACTAGTGGGGGAGCCTGAAGATCTATTGCTAAGCAGCTGGCAGAGCGGAGCAGTTTGCAGCATGTTGGAGCAGCCCATGGAACAGTGAGTGGAGTGGAGCGGTTTGCGGGGATGGCTGGAGTGTGGCTCACCGGTCAGCTGGTGGAGTGGAGCTGGTCATGGTGAAGGCTGCAGCAAAACTCCATGGAAAGGTAGAGCAGTTGGCCTTAGCCCACGTAAGGTGCCCCTTAACACCGTGTGTGCCCCCACCCATTTCCACCCAGGCTGTGGGGGTAAAACTCTGCAGATAAACTTTTGAACTCCGGGGTGGCACTGACCAGAGACTTTCAAGTTGTTGGACTTTGGGGTGATTCGACTTAAGACCCTAAGGGGGAAAGGACATTGCCAAACATACTTGGAGGTGGCTTTTTGCTTATGGTTTGTGTTATAATCCTGTTTGTGGTGTTTCTCCAACGTGATGCCGCATTGTTTCCCTCCTTTATTAAAAGGATTTTGCTACACTCAGACTCCGTGCTTGCAAGTGGGGAAGTATTGCCTCCTAGAGGCGCCCGGGGGGGTGAGGTGGGGGCTCGAGCCGGTTTTGCATTGTGTGATTGAAACGGAACCACTGGATACTGAACCCGGCCCTTGTTGCTGCTGACTCAGAGGGGCAGAAGGGTTACACTTAAATTGTGAACTCTTTGGGGGCAGGGACTCTCTCTTTGTTCTGTGTTTATTCAGCGTGTGGCACAAGGGGGTCCTGGCCCATGTCTGGGGCACTTAGCGCTTTGATAATAATAAATAATAGTGCATCCGAGTTCCCTATGTGGTCCTGAGAGTCTGCAGCACAGCTGGGAATCGAGGGCAGCTCTCCTGAGTCTTGGGGCATTGTCTGGTTCATGTGACCACTTCCTTTCCCCCAGTTCCTCCCTAAGCAGCTGGGGGATGCAGTGCAGGTGTTCCTATAGCACACCTCCCAGCATTTCAAGTGGCTAAGCTGGGATGCAACGCCACTCAGCCTTGGCCCAGTTGCATCTCTGTAGGTGGAAACAGATTGCAACCCTAGTGTGTTGAGGAGAGTGGGGTTTCTGAGGTAGCTGACCCAGCCCAAGTGGTTTGGATATCCCGGCCTTTTATACTTCAGAGGTGACAACCCTAACAGCCACAGCTTGGGTACCCCGGCCTAGGGCATTGGCTGAGGTGGATGGAGAGCCGAGTCAATCAAGGCTGAGCGAGGGGGATAGATCTAGGGGGCTGGCTGAGGAAAGGGTCAGGCCTGGCAGGGGGCAAGCCAAATTGAGAGAGGCCTGGCCATGTGTTGCTGGTGGGGTTACCCCAGGTGTCCAGCTGGCTGGGGAAGGGCAGGTCTGGCTGGGGACAGACTAAGAGGAGGCCTGGCTGCTTTGGGGCTGACTGAGGTTGGGGGGACAGGTCTGGGGGGCTGGTTGAATGGGGTCAGGCCTGGCTGGAGATGAGTCAAGCCAGGCTAGGAGAAGCCTGGCTGGGGCTGGCAGGGCAGGCTGATCTGGTTGGCATGGAGATGGGGCAGACTTGCCTTCCTAGGGGTTGGAGGAGGGAGGGCAGGCCTGGCTGGTTGGGGTAGGGTTGTTGGGGGTCAGGCCTGGGCTGGGGGCAAATGACAGGCTAGGAGAGGATTGGGGAATGGGATGTGGCTGATGAGGGGAAGGACAGTGGTAGTAGGGGAGCCTGGGGGATTGGGGACCTGGCTGGCTGGTCAGCAGAGCAGACTGGATGGGTGGGGTGGGTTTGTTGGGCCTTTGATTCCTCCCTTGAGAGGAATAATTTTGTATTTGTTGCCTTTTTTTTTTTTAACAAGTTGCCAACCAAAAATCCAGAGAAATAATCAACCTGGCAGAGAGGAGCCCAATGGGAAATGTACAGACAGGTAAACGGAGGCTGAGAGAGGGGCTGGGACCTGCCCAAAAGCCATAGAGGGGTCAATGGCCCAGCCATGAATGGAACTCAAGAGTCCTGACTCTCAGGTCCTTCTGCTCTAACCACTAACTGCCACTTTCCTCCCACAACTTAGGATAGACCCCAGGAGTCCTGACTTCCAGCCTTCCCTATTCTAAGCAGTAAACCCCTCTCCTCTTCCACAGCTGGGAACAGACCCAAGGAGTCCTGACTCCCAACCCCTCTTCAACTCATTTAACCCCAACCCGCTCCACCAGCCCAGTGCACCTGCTAGGAAACAGGGGAAGCCCCACACCCCAACCCCATTTCTCTGGGTGGAGGGGACTGCAGACAGAAGGGGTGGGGAAGGGCCCCCACTTGCTCTACTCAAGGGCCCCAGAAACCCCTACTCCACCTTTGACTCCAGGTAGGGTGACCAGATGTCCCGATTTTATAGGGACAGTCCCGATATTTGAGGCTTTTTCTTATATAGAAGCCTATTACCCCCACCCCCATCCTGATATTTCACAGTTGCTGTCGGTTACCCTAGACCCCAGGAGTCCTGATTCCCAGCCTCCTGCTGCTCTAACCACTAGACCCCACTCCCCGCCCAGAGCAGGAGAGAGAACCCAGGAGTCCTGATTCCCAGCTCTCCCTGGTCTAACCACTAAAGCTCACTCCCCGCCCAGAGCAGGGGAGAGAACCCAGGAGTCCTGATTCCCAGCCTCCTGCTGCTCTAACCACTAGACCCCACTCCCCGCCCAGAGCAGGGGAGAGAACCCAGGAGTCCTGATTCCCAGCCTCCTGCTGCTCTAACCACTAGACCCCACTCCCCGCCCAGAGCAGGGGAGAGAACCCAGGTGTCCTGCCTGTCGCCAGCCACTAGATAGCGCTGTGCTGTCTGTCGCTGCAGGCCGCAGACAAGCTTTCCCCTCTCCTCCCTCTTCCTCGGCTTCCTGCCTGGCGAGTGGGATCCGCTCCCGGCTCGCCTCCGTTGGCTGCGGTGCAGAGCCAGCCCTGCCCGGCGCGCCCCGGCCCCGGCCCCGGCCCCGGCCCCGGCCCCGGGGCAGAGGAGCAGGCGGGGCCCCTGCAGCCCGCTGGGTGTTTGCACGCGCGGCCATGGAGGGCGCGGCCGGGCCGGCCCGCAGCCTGCAGGACGAGCTGACCTGCCCCGTGTGCCTGGAGTACCTGCGGGACCCGGTCATGGTCTCCGACTGCGGCCACAACTTCTGCCGCGCCTGCGTCACCAAGTGCTGGGAGGAATCGGAGCGCAGCCTGTGCTGCCCCCAGTGCCGGGAGCCGGTGCCCCAGCGCCTTTTCCGGCCCAACCGGCAGCTGGCCAACATCGTGGAGATCGTCAAGCGCTTCGGGGCGCAGGCGCCGGCCGGGCCCGGGGTGTGCGAGCGCCACGGGGAAGCCCTGAAGCTCTTCTGCCAGGAGGACCAGAAGCCCGTCTGCCTGGTTTGCCACCTGTCCTGGGACCATCGAGCCCACCGGGTGGTGCCCATAGAGGAGGCCGCGCGGGGCTGTAAGGTAGGAGAAGGCGCTGTTGCGCCGGTGCTGGAACTAGGGGTGTGTCCGTATCCCCGGCTTGAAGCGGTGTCCATCCTATACAGCCCGGGTTCTCAGCCGTTTCCTTTCCGAGGTCCCCTCCAACATGCTATAAAAACCCGTTGGTCTACCTGTGTCCCAGCAATTCTTTTTCTGCATATAAACACTAGGGTAGGCGTTAGGGGGTAGCAAGCAGGGCGGTTGCTGGAGGCCCCTTGCCACGGGGGGGGGGCCGCAAAGCCTCGTTGCTCAGGCTTCAGCATCAGCCCCTGGTGGCGGGGCTCAGGGCCCTGAGCTTCGTCGTTCTTTCCTGGCCCCAGGGAATCTAATGCCAGCCCTGCTTGGTGGACCCCCTGAAAACTGCTGTGGCCCCCCAGGGGTCCCGGACCCCTGGTTGGGAATTACTGGCACACTGGGTTTACAGTTTGGTTCAGTGGTTCTCAGCACTTCCCACTATACAAGTTGTTCCAGCTCCGCTGAGCTGGTGTGTTGCTAGGGTTGCTAACCCTCCGGCATGGTCCTGGAGTCTCCAGGAATTAAAGGTGAATCTTTCATTCAAGATTCTGGCATGCAATGAAACCTCCAGGGATATTTCCAGGAATACATCCCAGCAAAATTGGCAGCCCTATGGGGCAAAGTCATGGGGTGTGGCTTTGCTTGAGAGAAGCGCCTCGTGGGTGGCTTGCACATGCCAGGGTGAGTTTTATCTTCTGCAAGGTAATCCTGTATTAAGGAGAAATCTAAATCGGGTGTTAAGGAAGCACGTCAGTCCTGTCTCTGGCTGAAGGAAAAAGGCTGTTCTGATTATTTTCCTTCCTTCCTCTAATCAGCTTCCTTTGGATCTCCTGATCTTGGAGTCATGTGGGTAGTTCTCTGAGAACATCCACTAAAATGTGCAGCGACAGTCAAAAAAGCTAACAGAATGTTGGGAATCATTAAGAAAGGGATAGATGATAAAACAGCAGATATTCTATTGCCTCTTTATAAATCCATGGCATGCCCACATCTTGAATACTGCATGCAGATGTGGTCGCCACATCTCAAAAAAATTATATTGGAATTGGAAAAGGTAAAGAGAAGGGCAACAAAAATGATTAGGGGTATGGACAGCTTCCATAGGAGGAGAGATTAATCAGATTGGGACTTCTGAGCTTGGAAAAGAGACAACTATGGGTGCATATGATAGAGGTCTTAAAATCGTGCGTGGAGAAAGTAAAGGAGGAAGTGTTATTTACTCCTTCTCATAACACAAGAACTAGGGGTCACCAAATGAAATTAATAGGCAGCAGGTTTAAAACAAACAAAAGGAAGTATTTCTTCACACAACGCACAAACTGTGGAACCCTTTCCCAAGACTACAGAAGGGTTAAAAAAGAAGCTAGATAACGATTGATGGGACCTATCCTCCATGAACTTATTAGCCAGGATGGGCATGGACGGTGTCCCTAGCCTCTGTTTGTCAGAAGCTGGGAATGGGCGACAGGGGATGGATCACTTGATGATTATCTGTTCTGTTCATTCCCTCCAGGGCACCTGGCATTGGCCACTGTCGGAAGACAGGATACTGGGCTAGATGGCCAGACTGGGTCAGATCAAATGTCCATTCTTATGTTCCTGTATGTACTAACCTGGTGCTGTCATTTTAATTGCGATTTGTAAATCAAGACTGAATGCTTCTTCTCAAAAGAGTTGCTCTACCTCAGCCAAGAAGCCCTGGGCTTGACGTAGCAATTCTCTGGCAGGTGTTTATGCCAGCAGCCAGTTTGGATCATCAGAAAGGTTCTTTCTGGCCTTAGAAAACTTGTCACGTAACATTATTCATATTTTAACTGCTGTGCTGCCCCCCGTCCTTGCAGTGCAGACAGTGGCATAAAACAAACACAATCAAATTTGTTGCAGGCCTTTGTAACTGAGACAGGTTCCTAATGCAGGGTGAGACCTAAATGCTAGCCCCAGAGCCTGGATTTGAAGCAGATATTTATGAGAATTTGAGGGGATCTCTGGAGCTGGGGATTTAAGGTGGGGAGGGGAAGATTAGAGAAAAGATTTAGAAAACCTGACCCGAGTGGAAAGGTTAAAAATCTGGACGTGTTGTCTTGGGAAAAGAAGAGTGGGGGGAAAACCTAATAAGTTTTCAGTTCTGTTAAAGGCTGTTATAAAGAGGGCAGTGATCATTTGTTCTCCATGTCCACAGAAGGCAGGACAAGAAGCAGTGGGCTTAATCTGCAGCAAGGGAGACTTCAGTTAGATATTAGGAAAAACTTTTTAATTCAGGGTAGTTAAACTCTGGAATAAGCTTCCCAAAGGAAGTTTTGAAATCCCTCCCCTCCCCCCTTGGACAGCACCTGTCAGGGATGGTCTAGATTTACTTGGTCCTGCCTTAGCATGGGGGCGGGGGCTGGGAGGGGGTGTGAGATGAATTCTTGAGGTCCTTGCCAGCCCTACATTGCTATGATTCTCTGTCTAGTGGTTTGAGGGAACGGGGGGCAATGTTTGGGTCCAGTTGCTGGAGGAGCGGAGCCAGATGTAGGGGTGTTCTGAGCTGGGGGGATCGGGTTGGGCGTCGTGTTGGAATGACTTGGGCTATGTCAGTAGGGGCTGGGAGATTCTGGGGCAGTGTTTTTGCTGCCGTGTCTGCGGATGTTCAGAGCTGGGGTTTTAAGGGATGCGTGGATTTGGACTAGGTTTTTAAGGTAGTTTGGAGGAGCTGGGACTTGGTTGTTTGGGGCAGGATAGATTTTCTTGGTATGTCATGATGGAATTTTTGTCCGGGAGGCAAAAGGAAGAGGGCTCCTCTACTTCCAATTGTGCCTGGGTTTTTTTGTCCATCTTCCTCCTCATTGAAGCTCCATTTGTCCTATTGCTGCTCCCTCTCCTCACATCTGCATGGTTGAGCATGAAGTGTAGCTAAGAAACACAGTCCCAGGGAGGGCTAAATCTTCCCCTCAGACATGCGAGTGAGCAGTCCCAATGGCTGCTAGTATGTGTTTTCGGCAGAATTTGTACCTGGATTTGTTGGTCTATATAAAGGATAAAGAATAACAAGGTTGATATTTTAACAACATTCTATAAATCAGTGAGATGCCCTCACCTGGGACACTGTATTCAGTTCTGGTCAAGGATAAAGCAGTAGCAGAAGGGGTTTACAGATGGGCAAAGAGCATGATCTGGGCTCCGGAGAGACTTGTGAATGGGCAGGGACTGGCAGCGCTGGGACTGCTCAGTTTAGAGAGGAGATAAACAAGAGGGGGAGATGATATAGGTGTCAGAGTGAATGGAGTAGAGAAGGGAGATTGGGAGACAGGGTGTGTAGAGTTTGCCCAGTACAGAACAAGGGAACATTCAATGAAATTGACAGGTAGCCAGTTGTAAAATTGATCAAAGGAACTCACATTACATGCAATTAGCCAGTGGAACTCATTGCCACAAGATATAATTGAGCAGAAGTCAATACAGGACTGGATATTTATATGAATACTTATTGCCGTAGATTGTTCTTTATTTGTACCACCCTTTGTTTTGAGTTATAATAGTAAGGATTAAAAGTGCAAGGCCCAAATTTTCAAGTCCAAGAGTGATTAGGAATTGCCTCTCCTTTGCCAACAGGGGACACCCTGGAATGGCATGATTTTTTCCAAGGACAAGCACTCAGTCTTCCTGAAAATCAGGGCCCTTTAATCTTCTCAAACTGAGCACCCCCCAAAAAAGTTGACTCCCAGGATGACTAGTCACTCCTCAAATTATGGATCCAAGACCACTGGAAGGGACATATACACTCAAGCTTCAGTGTTCCTTCCGAAGTCTCTTTGAGCTAGAATAATGTTTGCCTGGGAGAAGATTAGCCCATAATTCCCTGCTGCAGGGTTTATCGCACCTTCTTGTGAAGAAGCTGGTATTGGAGCCTGGAGATAGGCTCCTGGTCTGTCCCAGACTGGCAGTTCCTGTGTTCCTAAGTCTGGGAACTTTGTGGTGAAACCCTCCCAACAAAGATCCTTCTTGCTTCTTCCAGGAGGCACCGCAAGAGCATCTGGCAGGTCTGAGAAAAGACAGAGAAGAAGCCAAAGCCAATGAGGAGAAGAGAAGTGAGGAGCTGCTGGTACGTGCCCAGAGCCGTCCCCCACCCCAGGTTTGCCTGGGATCCGAGTGCCCTGAGTGACGAAGCAAATGTAGAGCCTGTTTCTCTGTAGCCCCTGAGGGTGATGGTAGGGAGAGAGAACATGGGCGGGCTGGCTGGCTGGCTAGAGAGTTTGGACAAGTGCAGGTGGACAAGGTTTTGAGAAAAATCCCTGCTGTTAGCAAAGGTGGAGATGCCCTTGCGTATGCTGCTGGCATTGTGGGCTTGTGGGGCTTGGAGCTGGGCTGTGCCTTGATGTCTCTAAGAACTGCCTATCTGCAGAGCTCAGCAGCCATATTGTTCTCGGGGCTGCTGGAAGCCATCACAGAGGAGGCACGCATGCCCTGCTACCCCTCTCATAGCCTCTTCGCTTTGGTTCCTTCTCGGTGCCCTTTCCCCCTCCCTATCCTCACCTGGATGAGGAATTGGTCATCTGGCCAGACTCCAGGTCACCTCCCTCTCCAAGGCTGGGCTTCTGGGGAAAGGTGAGGGCTTCTGGTCTCTCCTGAACTCTGCTCACTCACAATCTCCAAATGAAATTCCATTTGCAGTGGATGGAGCATATCTTCATAGTAGGATCATCCCTCTCTCTTGTCACCTATTGTGGTCAGCGGTAAAATGTTGATCAAGGATGACTTTTAGCTTGTCATCAGTAGGCTCCAGACTTAACACTGTTTCGATACATAGTGACAGTTCATGTCCCCGAGGGAGATTGTTTCAGCTGTTTGCAGACACAAGTAACCCTTACTGTATCATTCACATTTTTAGTTATTTCTTTGTCACTGTCAGGACAAAAAAAAAATAGAAACTGAACCTCAGATTTTGGGGCACAAGATGCAGAGACCAGGGAAAAGTAACAGGTCACTGAGCTACTGCTAAAGGGTTTGATCCTACCCTGAAGATCCTGCTCTGACCTTTCTCTTTAAAGAAGTCCCCCCATATGCTGAGAGGCTACTTATGATTTTCCATCTGTTATCGAGCTACCTTTTCTGTAATTGCAGAAACAGACAGAAGCTGAGAGACAGAAGATCCTCTCTGAGTGTAAGGAGCTGCGTGGGTTCCTGGAGGAGAAGGAACAGTTCCTGCTGTCCCGGCTGGAAGCACTCGATGGAGACATTGCTCAGAGAAGGGATGAGAGTGTCTCTAAACTCTCAGAAGAAATTTCCCACATTGATAAACTGATTACTGAGAAGGGAGGAGAGACGGAGCAGCAGCCGATGAGCCAGTCCCCGCAGGTGAGACATATCGTAGGGTTACTATCATTATCTTCCATCTCACTGATTAGAGGGAGGCAGAAAATGAGGCATGGAACAAAGCAAGTTGATTGCCGCGCTGGGACTAAAATCCAGGAGTTCTGACTCCCAGATACCCCATCTATAGACCCAGTTCCTCTTCCAGATTTCGGAATAGAACGCTCGACTGGGATGTGTCTGTTCTGATCCATTCCCTGTTGGAGTCCAGGATTCAGAGTTCACAACATAATTGACAGATACATTATCTAGGTGCTACCGGGAGCCAGTCAAACCCTCCCGCCCCTCCCCCCCCCCTTTTAAATTTGTATTTTTTTAAATCATCTCATTTTCACAGTAAGGAATATTTTAAAAAAAAATGCATTTGTTTTGGTCCATTTTGTTCCATGGCCGGATTTTGAACTTAAAGTCTCCAAAAGCTGTTTGTTACAAAAAAGGAAACAGTTGAGATTTCTTGCATTAAAAACATCTATGAAGTTTCAAAGTTGGGTACTTAAAAATAAAAAAAATCATGGGGTAAATTTCAGCCAGCGCTCATGTTAATAGCTCAATGGGACAAACTGTGCTCTCGAGTGGGACTGGTTGGTGTAAATCTTCTGAGTCAATCTAGCGTGACACTGGTGTGAATCAAATCTGAATGCGGCCCGTGTTCACACAGGTCTGGTCTGCACCTAAAAAATAGATCAACCTAGATACATCGCTTAGGGCTGTGAAAAACTTCGTACCCTGTGTGATGTAGTTAGTTGACCCAATTCCCACTATAGATGCAGCTGGGTGGATGGACGAATTCTCCTATCAATTTAGCTACCATCTCGCAGGGAGGTGGATCACCTGCAGCGACAGGAGGACGCTTTCCATTGATGTAGGAAGTGTCTATGCTACAGTGCTTTTGCTGCAGTGCCAGAGCTGTAGTGTAAACGTGCCCATTGAACACCTTCCTCTCTCATCTGGAATCCCTCTGCAAACATAGATAAGTTTCGCTTCGAAGCTAGAAGGGCAGTACCACCCTTGCTCTACAGATAGGGAAACTGAGGCAGGAAAGGACTGACTTTCCCAACAAGCCAGTGGCAGGACAAAGAGTTAGAGCCAGGAGTCCAGCACTGTAAGGCCCCCCTCCTCCCCCCACCCCAACCTCATCCTTCCACACCACTTGAGCTCCCTGTTTAGCAGGATGGGGAGACTTGGGGGGATGGAGTTCTCGCTACCAAGGCAGAAAATCTTTTCTTCTTGTAAAGTGCATGAGAAGATGCTTTCACCCATGGCCACTTCACAGCTGACCATTCCTGAGGCTGCTGAGAGCAAACATCCCAGCTGGAAGGTGAAAGTAGCAGCTGCTTTCTGAACAGGAGCCTGTGTGTCAGACTCCAGTGCTCCCCTGCAGGACCAAGAGGCCTTCCCAGTCTGGGACACATTCACTGACTTCCTCTTCTTTCTCCTCCTCTCTAGGGTGGTGGCGGCAGCAGGATCGGGTAAGTCCTGGGCTCCATCTCCCTCCCCTTGACGCTCAGCTCGGCTTGGAAACGGCACGGAATATGCAGCCACGGAGTGTGACACGCTGGCGCGTGATCATGTATCCCGCTAGCAGCTGCCATAGCAAGGACAGGAGGGGCTAGCTGCTACGTGACAGCCAGTGGGATTACTCCTTTAGCTTCTGTGGTAGAGGCTTTGTCTTTTGGTGTTAGAGAGCCCAGGTTCTATCCCAGCTGGAGACCTGCGCTGTCTATGGGCCTAGTGTTTTATGTGAGATACATCCACTGTGGATCTCCGTCTCCTTTCTTTCCACATAACCCTGGGATTGGTGCCCCGTGTTACTAAAGTAGCCCAGTGCGAGAGAACTGGGGCTAGTGGGAATCCAGAGAGCTCCCAAATGGGTTTCCATTCCTGCCCCCCCAAGTCCTGTTCTAGTCTATTCGGAGCATGGGGTTGTAGTCACATGACTCACAACAACCAGGATTGTCTTGCAAAGCTCGGATCCAAACTGGTCTGAGAGCTCCCAAGTTTTCTGGGGCCAGGCCTAGAGCCTGTTTCTAACCCTTCCTCCTCCTCTCTCTCCAGCAGCAAGAACTGGACGTTTCAGAAGCCGGAGCCTGCATTTGCGGAGCTGGAAAAAAGACTCAGGAGTTTCTCTCAGAAAAGTGCTGTCCTGAAGGAAGTCCTGCTGGAGTTCAAAGGTGACTGGAAGCATCTGTGTTTTGCTGCTCATAGCTGCTGTAATATTAGGGAGGGCTGTTACATCAGTAGCTTACCTGGGTCTCTCAGTGCCTAACTTACATCAGTCAGTCTTACCTCTGGCTGTGCCAGTGGCCTCTGTCTTGCCACCCTGTAATTTTAAAAGCCACTGTCCGGCTAAAGCAGCAGCAACCCCGTGGTTAAGGTTGCAGCATGTGGTCCTCAAAATCACTTCATGTCTCCTCCAACGACCCTCCTCACCACCACATATATGCTCTGTCACACGTGCTGCTCTTTCTCTGAGGGCTTGTTTTATAGCAAGAGTTGGAAGGACTGGCTGTATAGCATGTCTCTCATTCCTTGCAGTGGAAGCCCCTGCTCTGAGTTGTGTTGTGAGGACCTGGTGACAGTGTGTCTTGCAAGGGATAGGATAGGATACTTTCCCCTTCACTGGGCATTTCCTAGCTCTGAGTGGTGTCTATAATGAAGCTTAGACCAGTGGTTATCAACCCATGGCTCATGGATGGCTTATGGCCCAGTCGGCACACAGTTGTGGTCCACGGGACAGCCTCAGAGCCATACAGGTAGTATATATATTCTGTGGATGTAGCCAACGTAACACATAGGGCTTGTCTTAAATCGGCGCCACTGTGATTGATGCAGCAGCGTTGATCTAGTGGATCCGGTGGAGATGCAGTAAGTCGATGGCCGAGCGCTCTCCTGTCAACTTCAGTGCTCCACCTCCCCAAGAGGCGGAAGCTACGTTGATGGGAGAGCGTCTCCTGTCGACATAACACAGGGCTGTAAGTCGATCTAAGCTATGTTGACTTAAGTTACATAACTTAGATCGACTTACCTTGCTCGTGTAGACTAGGCCAAGAGAGCCACATATGCGGCCCACAATGATAAACCAGTTGAGAACCACTGCCTTAGACACGGGATATTATTATATTAAGGCGTTGTGCTCAAATGGATACTCCTTCATCTTCCAGTGTAATGGAAAAGCTCGTTTCCCATTCCCTATCCCCGGTTCAGTGGCAGAAGGAAAGCTTTCGTGGATTTTATTTCACTTTTTCAACCTGCTCTAGATGCTCATCCCGAGGAAAACTAGGGCTCAATTCTCTCTCCTTTCATTCCCCTAGAAAATCTGCGCTTCGAGCTGGAGAACGATACAGGTAAGCCTCCGCCTCCCTCCGCTGACTTCTTCCAGTGTCCCAGGAACTGACGTTAACCCTGCTGCTGTGGCAGTAACAGTGCGGGCGTAGGCCTGGCGCCTCGCCCCCTGGTGTAATGGCTGAAGGGAATTCAGCCCAAATCTCCCTTCAGTGTTTTGTTTCCGTTTTGGATAAGGAAGCAAAATGCTGACGGCTGCGAAATCAGGTGAGACAAACACCTGTTCCGTTTCCTCAGCAGACCCCCTGCTTTCTAGTGCTCTCTTCTGAATTCCTGTTTTCTCAAAGGCAAACGCAGTTTGGAAGCTGTAAGAGCATGCAGTGTCTCTGGGCCCAGAGACCTCCTCTTTTCCCTGAAGCTTCCTACATCTCTCAGGCCATTGTCCGGCGGCACAGATAGTGCCACAGCTTAAAAGAGGGAAGCTCTGGTGGCATAAGGGGCTGTCCCCAGGGATGAGCTCTGCTGTTAAATCCCTGTCTCCCTCTCTCTAGCCGATATAACTCTAGACCTGGACACCGCAAACCCCTATCTGGTGCTGTCTGAGGATAAGCGCAGCGTGAGGCTGAGGAGCGCCCCGCAGGACGTGCCGGCCAGCCCCAAGAGATTTGATTACTCCTTCTCTGTTCTGGGGGCCGAGGGCTTCACCTCAGGGAGGCACTACTGGGAGGTAGAAGTGGGGGACGGGGACAGCTGGGCCGTGGGGGCTGCCAGGGAGTCGGTGAGGAGGAAGGAGAAGATTGACTTCACGCCCGAGGAGGGGATCTGGGCGGTGGGGCTGAATTGGAAGGGCAAGAACTGGGACCAATACCAGGCGTTCACCTCCCCTGAGACTCCCCTGTCCCTCTGTGAGAGGCCCAGGAAGATCGGGGTCTACCTGGACTACGAAGGGGGGTGGGTGGCGTTCTACAACGCTGATAACATGGCCCCCATCTTCACGTTCACGGCCGCCTTCTCGGAGAAAATCTTCCCTTTCTTCTGGCTCTTCTACGTGGGCTCCTCCCTCACACTTTGCAACTGACACGCCTGGCCTGGTTTGCTCCTTAAGGGGACCTGCAAAGGGTGGGGGTCCTGCCCCTCTGTTCTTTGTTGTTGTTGGGTTTGGGTTGGTTTTTTTTTTTTTTTTTTTTTTTTTGCTGCTTTCTGAAGTATAAAGAGAGCCTGAAAGGTTGAAATGATCTTTTCCCCCCACAAACTTTTATCTTTTCATTACACTAGAAATTCAGAGCTTGTCTACCCTGGAAAACACTATGGCCCGCTGGGAATCTCAGCTTAGATGCTGAGGAGCACAAGTTGTATTACCTTTCAGTGAGACTTGTGCTCCTAAGTGATTTTTAGGTGGCTTTTGAACACCCCCCGGTCTGTCCTGGAAGACTATAGCTCACTGGAGACCTGGCAGCCATACCAAAGAACCTGCTTGAGATGAAGTGAATTATTTTATTCAGGCAGGTTAATTTTTTTTAAGCACCCCACAAACTCAGTTGCCCCACACACCCTTGGGAGAAAAGCTCTCTTTGTTAATGATTCATCACTCCCACCTGCTCATTTGAGCACCTAATCCACATCTCTGAGACCTCCAGTGAGTCTGCCAGAGAAGACCAGACTCGATTGTCCTGCGTAGGGGAAGAAGGCATAATCAGCTGGGCCTTTTTTTTTTGCACTTTGCAGGTCACCTTTTGCAAATGTGGCTGCTCCAATTCCCTCTCCTTTTCCTCCCCAGCCTTAGCAATAGGACGCTTTATCTCATAACACAGTTATCACTTCTCCTGGCCACTAGCATGTAATGGAGTAAAACCTGCTTCTCACTTCTGTTGCTTTCCAGATGTTGTCAAATACCTAGTGAGCGTTATAGAGTTGCCCTTGACGTTGGTGTTTTGGGGCCATATTGAGGCTGCCAGAAGCCCAGGGCCCTCAGTTTCACTCAGGCTTGTTGGGCATGAGCTGTAGCTGACCTAAGGGCTTGGGTCTGCGATTATCTGCTGATCCACTGGTGAATGGAGCCAGCTTGTCTAGAGGCCACGTTCTGGAGTTGCATGTGAGATAAGAAAGGATAGTTGACCCAGAGGGTTCCCATTGAGCTCAGTGGGGTTGGATGATGGTTTTGAGTTACACTAGCACAACTGCAAGTTACAGCAGTTTGGAGTGACTCCAGTGTCAATTGAGAGCAGACTCCAGGAGTCAGTCTAGATCTGATTCCAGCCCTAAACCCCATTGATTTCAAGAGTTGCCCTGGTTTAACACAGATTCAGCATTGTAAAGTTAACCAGAGAGGTTTTCCATCTGCTTGTATCTAACTCCAGCCTAGCATTCACACTAGCCTCTGTAACCCCATCAGTGCTGTGTCTCTCTGAACTGTCGCTGTTTCACAGGAAAATAAAAGTCACTGCAAATAGAAAAAGCTCCTGTGGTGTTGAGTATTTCGCTGCTGCCTGTCTGCAATACAGCCTTATGCAGGCAACTAAGCTGCCCCAAACAGGAGCCTCCCTCATCCACTGCAGCAGATGAGGACAGCAGGGGTGCGCTGAGTGTGATGGCTAATCCATTTGTGTGGTTAATGCCAGCACTAATGGATATTCACAGTGCTTGGGCTGAGCACTGCTACGTCCCTTTGGAGAGACTGCAGCTCTGTCCTGCTGTAACCTGGGCTGAGCTGCTTTTAAGGGCACTGAGGGGGCTAGAACCCAGCTTTCCCCATCTGGTGCCCTCCTGAGTGCATAACACGATAGATCCTCTGGCCACCCATCTCAATGCCAGGTAAGCGGAGTAAGTTTCCACACCTGGCCGAGGCCTTGTCTGCGATGGGACGTAGCTGCGCTGATGTACACTCCTAGCACTGATGAGGTTCGGCATAGCATTGCTTGTGCCCACCTTAGACTAAGACAGAAGGTGCACGGGCAAGTGCTGGCACTGGTGTGACCACTAGCAGGGCAGCGGCCATGGGGGGCAGACAAGGCTGCAGCAAAGGGAGCATCTAGCTTCCTCTTCTCAATACTGTCGGGGGCATAAACTGAGCCACATGACTGAGTGGGGAGCAAGCGAATGCCTGGGGGTGCCATATAATAGTGGGCACCAGTGTTCCTTCTAATTTTTCCCACGCATGCGTGGAATGAATTTATGTGCAGCGGGGTTGGGCCAAGGGGTTCAGAGTGTGGGAGGGGACTCAGGACTGGAGTGTGGGGAGATGAGAGGTTTGAGGTGCAGGCTGCCCCAGAGCTACAGCAGGGAGAGAGGAATCTCCCCAGCTCTCTCTCCCTGCAGCAGCACATGAGCTGTGGGGGGAAGAGGCACCTCCCCCCTGGCTGTGGCAGGCCCGGGCTGGGGGAGAAGCATCTCTCCGCTCTGCCGCACTTAAGAGGCTGCTGTGTGGCCATGCAGCTTAGAGGGAACTTAGCTAGGCACTTCTCCTGCAGGGAGCAGACACGGACCATCCTGCTCTGAGCGTGTGCCCTTAGGAGGGAGATCTGGTTGGCCTGTAAGAGCTGTGAGGCTGGCACATGCTCAGTGCAGACAGAATCTTACCAGCATTTAGCTGCAAAACTCTTCAAGTCCCTTCTACTGAGCACGTGCGAGCTGTTTGGCAGCTTATAGCTGTGGCAGGTTCGGGTGAATTTTTTTTATAGGGGTGGCAAAAAGCCGGGTCCAGACATGAGGGTGACCCACCACCACCAAATTTCAAGCCCCTGCTCCACAGCCTGCAGGTATTACACCATCTCGGTGAAACTTTTACCTGGCTCAAAAATGAGGAAGCCCGTAGAGTTGAAACTCAAAAATAAATCAAGCCCCTCAAGCTGAGGCCGCCCCCCACCATGTGTGCTGACAGGCTGCACGGTTAGCATGGCAAAGTTAAACCATAGAGACAAGGGCTTCCTGGACCAAACTAGTAGCATGGATACTGCTGGTACACACTTTCTGGCAGGAATTTTATTTGATGCACGGTGGGGCGTCGATGGTACTCTAATACAAACAGTAGTGGCCTTCCGGGCACAAGGCGGCTTGCTGACAATCCCCTCCCCAGTGGCAGCTCAGCGGGCATCTGTGCCAATCAAGGCTTCGCCTGGAAGTTGCTAGGCCAGGCAGAGCCAGAGCATCACTGTCAGGTCAGGACTGGCTGCTGCTGGCTCCTGACCGGTAAGCCGGATGCTGACTGGCGCTCACCCCATCCAAACTGCGGCAAGGCCGAGGTAGAAATCCTCCCCGCCGTGGCTTTTCTGATGGGCAGCCAGGTGCGCCCTCTCCTGGAAGCCTTTCCCACACAAGGGGCACTTGTAGGGCTGCTGGCTTGCGTGGACGCTCTGGTGGTTCCTGAGGTCCGAGCTGCGGCCAAAGCCAATGCCGCACTGGGGGCAGTGGAAGGGCCGGTCACCGGTGTGACTCCGCCGGTGGAGGATGAGGTCAGGGTGCTGGGCAAAACCCTTCCCGCAGTCGGCACAGTGGTAAGGGGCGTCCCCGAGGTGGCTGCCCTGGTGGGCCAGGAGGTGGGAGCGCTGGCTGAAGCTTTCCCCGCACTTGAAGCAGGTGTGCCGTTTCTCCTCCATGTGGCTGTACCGGTGCATTTCCAGCTGGCTGGGCCACTTGAAGCCCTGGCCGCAGTCAGGGCACTTGTAGCGATCGTCTTGCAGGTGGGTGCGCTGGTGGTTGACCAGGACAGAGCGCTTGCGGAAGCGCCGCCCGCACTTGGGGCACTGGTGGGGCCACTCCCCCATGTGGCTCTTGCGGTGGGCGGCCAAGTCGCAGCGGCGCAGGAACCCCTCCCCGCAGTCAGGGCAGGGGAAGGGGATCTCCCCGGTGTGGGAGCGCCGGTGGACGGACAGGTCGCAGCGCCGCAGAAAGCCCCGCCAGCAGTCAGGGCAGGGGAAGGGTTTCTCCAGGGCGTGCAGCCGCTGGTGGCGCAGGAGATGAGCACTGTCAACGAAGATCTTCCCGCACTCGGGGCACGGCCGCTGCTGCTGCTGCTCCGGCTGGAGGCTCAGCAGGACCTGGACATATCTGTGGCCCATGGTGCCCCCCCCGGGGGAAGTGGGCTGGGCTCCCTCCTGCCCTTCCAACCCACCCCAGCTCGCACATACGTCTTCCTGCTCACAACCCCCTTCACGTTTCATTGATGATGTCAGGTGTGGCTCCCCCTGCGTCGGCATCCAGGAAGCGTTCTCTTCAGATTTCACGGACAGCGTCCTGCGCGGCTCCACTTGCTGGGGACCCTGGTCCTGAGCATTTTCACAGGCTAGACCCTCACCTGCTGGGACAGAGAGAGAATTCAGACAGGAAACCTCAGAGAAGGGAATATGTAGGGGGGAAAACAAACCACAGTAACAGCTGGGGAGATGGAAAAAAGAATAAAGATCCTGCCCAAACTTTTCCCCAGAGGACAGAGAGGAGGGGACCAATTCTGCCTCCAGCCCATCTGAAGATTTAAGGGCAAAGGAAGCTACTGCCAGCTGTCAGGAACGGGTGGGCACAGAGGCGCTGACTTTCTAATTGGTGGGGGAGCAGGGTGCACCATGCCAGGCCTCACCCCCTTCTCTGAGCCCGCCCCGTCCTCGCTCCTCCCCCCTAGTGCCTCCGGCCTGCCCTGAACAGCTGAGGGGAGGAGCTGATTGGCAGGGCCTGCAAGTGGGTACTGAGCACCCACGGAGTTCAGCGCCTAGGTATGGGCACTCAGGCGAAGGACGTTACTGCCAGGTGTCAGTCAGGAATGGGTGGGAAGCCATGCTGAGGGTTGCCATGACAGCTGAGGATAACCCTGCTCTGGGAGGGAGGAGGTAGAACCTGGCTGGGGGGAGCTCAGCAGGCCAGCTGATTCCTTTCCCTGCTGATGGTGTGCCTCAGTAGAGGGGGTTCCTCACCTGCACAGGTGCCCCGCAGGCTCGTCTTCTCCTCAGAGCCATGCAGATCGGGGAGCCATGGCTCGCCCTCCCCTTTCAACGGGGAAATCACATCAGGCTTGGAAACCGGAAATCCTGCGCAAGGGAAAGAGAGTGAGTGAGATGAGAGGAATTCGTGGAATATTTCTTACAAAGAGCGTTCCATGATTTTTAACCCCAGTTCATTTTAAAGCAGTAAAATCCCAGGGCCAGCTCCCCAACTGCTCAAAATCTCCGCACATTCTGCTATAGGTGGAAACCTCTCTGCTGGAAACACAGAGAGCCAGACACTCATCAGCAAAGCAGTTCCTGTAGCGTATGGAAACCAACTTCATGTCCTAGAAAGTCCATCTTGGATCGACTTCTTACTGACGGAGAGGGGCCCGGCGATAGAGAGTCACTGGGACCAGTGGGATTCAGCGCAGTAAGGGATGGGAAGGAGTTGGGGATATCATCCAATGCACCAGTTCAAGGGTCTTATGGGTCAGCAAAGCACATTTTGTGGAATGAAGCCATCAATGAGCTTGTGAAATCAGGAACCAAATCCGCACAATTCCTTCCCCAAAGAACAGAGACGAGGAGTCCCATCCTGCCTTCACACCCATCTGAACACTCAAGGACAAGGGTGGTGCGAGCTACTGTCAGGGTGGGTTGGAAACCTGGAGTGACATCTGCCATGAGGGTCTGACTCCTACTGGGGACAATCGTGACCTGTGTGGGATGAGGCAGAACTGGGGGAGCACACGAGGCATTTGGAGGATTCCCAGCTGTTCCTTTCATTGGCTGGTGCGGTGTGTTAGTTTCATTAATTCCTCACCTATGCAGGCACTGCTCAGGCTCCCCCTTTCCTCGGAGCCCTGGGGATCTGAGACCCACGGCTCTTCCCCTCGCTCCAGCCGGGAGATCACGTCGGGTTTGGGAATGAGAAATCCTGCTGAGAGGGGAAGAACATGGTGGGATGGGGGTGAATGAATGGTTTGTGGAATGTTTGTTACAAAGTAAGTTCCATGACATAGCATGGCCCTCCCCTACGCTGTGGGGACGTGGCATCAGAAGATGGACATGGGAGACCCTTCGGAAGAGCCGGACATGAGAAGATGCTCCATCTGCACACAGCAGGTGACCCAGGCACAGCACTAATATCAAACCACTTAGGCCAGCTTCCGAGCTGTAGCAGGGAATGAAACTTTCAACACAAAAGCCTTCTCTTCAGAAAATGAGATTTGGTTGAAAATTACTTCATTTGCAAAACAGTTTACCTTTCAATTCCATTTTTAGAAAGTATTTTGAATTGGTAAGTCTTTTTTGGGAGGAAGAACAGAAATAAAAAAAAAAATCTTTAGTTTAGAAATTGTGTGGAATTGCCATCTTCTGCCAGAGTTCTACTTTCTCCCACCTGTCCTTTTCCACCCAAACAATGGGGGAGGTAAGTCAAAGAGCGAAAGAAATTAATAGTGAAGCGTCACTCTGAAGGGTTAAGCACTGAACGTGATATTTGTAGAGAGAAAGCTTGTAATACCCAAGGGAACAAGGAATCCCTTACCCAGCAAGGTCACACTCTCGTAATTCTCCTGCATGACGTCCCTGTAGAGGGCTCTCTGACCGGGGTCCAGCACAGCCCACTCCTCCTCCGTGAAATACACAGCCACCTCCTCGAAGGTCACCGCCCCCTGAAACAACCACAGTCCCCACTCAGGACCCGTTCCCCAGCCACAATCCCGCCTGCCCCAGACTGTTCTAGTTTCCTGTGTACTTTCAGTAAGGCTTATAATACCCATAATCTGCAGGTTGCAATCTCGTCCCTACTGTTCCCAAGTGCTGCTCAATGGCTCACGCACTGCTAGGTCTAACATCTCCCCATGCATCATTTGGGCCTCTGGCTGTTTCCTCTGCTCATAGGCACTGAATTTTATTTTTCCCAGTGAGTGCTCCGCCCAAAGCCCCTCACTCTGCTTCTTCCTGCCCCCTCCCACAACTGCCCCACCTGCTCTTTGCTTGCTCCTCTCAGTTCCTTTCCTGCAGCTGCTGGCTCCTCTCCATCCTCCCCTAAGCCCAGGGCCCTGCTAAACAGCTGATGGGCAGCCAACCCCCGCCCGCCCAACAGCTGTGGCTGGTGGGTGCTGAGAACCCCCCGTTTTTTTCCATGGGTGCTTAAGCGCTGGAGCACCCACAGAGTTGGCGTCTATGCCTCTGCTACCTAATGCACATTCAGTGTCCCAGAATGAGGGTCACTCGTTCATATGTGAAACTGAGGTGCTTCTCACTGCATTCACAGGGACCAACCCAGCAAATCTAAGGAAGCTCCTTAGCTGGAATTCCTCCAGTGCAGGCTCCAACGGTGCGAGATGGAGCCCTCCTGCTCTTTATTCTCACCCAGCCCAATGAAACCTGAACCTTCAGCATCTGGTTCAGTCCACAAGGTTAATTTCTCTCTTTGGTTCCTTCCATTCCCTAGGGGACTGTGTCACCCTGTCGTGCTGTTTTATGCATGTTTTGCTAGTTTATTTTTAAGAATCTTGCCACCCCCTCTCCCCACAAGCTCTGCCTGAAATATAACAATGAACAGCCACGTTCTTTGCTTTACAGCAATGACTCCCAACCTTTCCAGATGACTGTGCCTCTTTCAGGAGTCTGATTTGTCCTGCGTATCCCCAAGTTTCGCCTCACTTAAAAACAACTTGCTTACAAAATCAGACACAAAAATACAAAAGCGTCACAGCCACTATTATGGATAAATTGCTGACACTCTCATTTTTACCATCTAATTATAAAATAAATCAATTACAATATTTATATTCCACTTACATTTCGGTGTATAGTTTATACTGCTCTATACACAAGTCATTGTTGATATGAAATCTTAGTTTGTACTGACTTTGCTAGTGCTTTTTATGTAGCCTGATGTAAAACTAGGCAAATATTAGATGAGTTGATGTACTCCCTAGAAGACCTCTGTGTATCCTCGCGTACTTCTGGTTGAGAACCACTGCTTTACAGTAGCTTGAGACTCGAGTGGTGGAGTTCAGATCTAGATCTGAAGAACTGAACTTGCCCAAAGGGAAACAGATTTAGAAAACCCAGCATGTTTCTTTTTAAAGACAACTGGTTCAGTTAGTATTATACAGAAGGTTTGAAGAGGGTATGTCTATTTGGTGGAAAAAAAAATCAAAAGAAATGGAAATGTTTCATTTTCTGTGACATTTTCCTTTTTAACCTTTTTCTGGGGGGTTGGTTTTTTTTTTTAAGAAAAATTGTTTCCTTTCTGTGGAAAAATCCCCACTTTTCTGTCAGTTTTAAAAGCTCCTTCCCCCACTGGAAAAAAGATTAAGGTAATAAAAAGGCAGGGGGTGTGGGGGGAGAAGGCTTCTCAGTGAAACTAAACCAAAATTTTCTTAAACAAACAAAAAAAGGACCAAAATGAAAAAAATATTCACAAATGTTTCTGTCAAAAAAAGGCATTTCACACTGGAAAAAGACCCAACACCCTGACACAAAATCTTCCACCAGCTTTCGCCAGGTTATTTGCTCATTTCACACTGCAACAAAACTGGAAATAAGGGACAAATTGAAGTGTGAGGGCAATAAACCATCACTTGAAACCCTTTTAACCTGGCATGGGCCACTGTCGGAAGACAGGATACTGGACTAGATGGACCTTTGGTCTGACCCAGAGAGGCCGCTCCTGTGTTCCAGAGCAGATGTCACTTTGTAAAAGATGGGCTCTAGCTGAACCACAAGCTGCTGGGTTCTATGAAGCCCTCCTGGGGTGGGATTCTCTAGTCTGGGTTACGCAGGGGATAAGACTAGAGGATGATCCTAATGGTTCCTTCTGGCCTTAAAATACAGGAGTCTATCTTTGGCGTGCTGCTCATGCCAATGTTTTTCCAGCAAGCACCTTCACTCTGTGCTCCATACTGCCCCTGACTCCGGGGAGGCACTGCCTGTGAAACTTTATTATGCTAGCCGCCATCACCTCCCCATTACGCTGTTCTATGCAGCTGTTGCCTCATCTTAAGACTTTTGAGTATTTTGGGGCAGGCGCTGTCTCTTGGTTCTAGGTTTTCACCCTATTCAGCACAATATGGCAGGAGTCCCTAGGGATATCAGCAATTCACAAAGTAAACAATAACTATATCACTGCTGCTGACAACGTGCATGCACTTGCCACAACCCCTCACAAAGGGCACACAGTGAGACTTACTGGACTAGGATATTGCTGGCCCAGCCCAGGTCTCAGATGGGATGTTTCCATACGAAGACCCTTCCTCTCATCTGTGGGACCTTGTTCAGCAAGGATGGTTGGGAGAGGGGGCCAGGAGGGAGAGGTGGGGCCCTGTATGGCCTCGCCTTTTCCCCTAAGGCCCCATCTCCCAGCCAGGCCAGCAGCTGGAGATCAGTCGGGGAGCCCTGACAGCTCAGGGGAGCTGTGGACCCTCCACCTACCCGGGATGGGGGAAGCTCAAGAGCAGGCCCTGGCCCATGTCCCCGCCCAGGGCAGGTGCAGGGCCCACAGTTGCCCACAGCTGCATACATGGCTCTTACCCCAACCCAGTTCCGGTCAGGGCCTTAGAGCCGCAGCCTGGCCATGGTAAGAGATGTGCGGGCAGTCGTGAGGGGCCGCAGACCCTCCACCTGCCCTGGGCTCCAGCTGCCAGCCTGGCTGCGGAGCAGGGCCTCGGGGGGAAAAAGAAGGGCAGGGGTGGGGCCCATGGCAAAAAGTGGATGGGCGATGGCTCCTCGGTTCCCCCTATTCCAGCACCCCTGCCCCACAGCATCATATCTGGGGGGGGCATAGATGGGATGACATTTTATCCTTTGATTTCCCATCAGATCTGTCTCTCCCATCATCCCTTCTCAGCCTCACGTCTGGCTCTGCTCCCTCACAATTTCCCCACCTTGCACTGTATCAGCTACCTGAGCAGGCTGGGTCGACTCCCCTTGCCACAAGCAGGCTTCAGCCAGCGCAGCCGCCTCCTCGCTGCTGTGGGGCTTCCTTGCCATCACCCAGGCCCGCACATCTGCCCGCAGCACCCCCAGGAATTGCTCCTGCACAACGACGTCCACAATCTGCTCCTTGGTGCGCTCCCCGGGCCGTAGCCAGAGCCGAGCAGCCTGGCTGAGCCGGGCTAGCATCTCCCGGGGAGCTTCTCCGGGCTGGGCAGTGCCTGACCGGAACTGCAACCGATGGGCTTCCTCGCTGGCCTGCTCTGAAACGGCTGCTCTGCCCTCGGCACGGTCCCTGGTGGAACCTGTCCCCATGGAATCGCAGGTCTCAGATGCCTCCCGGGGGAACGAAGGAACCTCATCCCCGTGAGGCAAGTCACGGGACGGCACCGTTTGCTCAAGGCCAGCAATGTTTACCCCTTCCCGAGACCAGGGAGGTGTCTGCGCCGTCCTCAATGGAGAATCTTCCCCCTCCGAGCATCCCAGCCAGGACTGGGACGGCGTCCGCGGGGACAAGGGCCAGCCAGGGCTCTGCTCCTCAGCCTCGCTCTCCTCCCTCTTGGGATGCTGGACTGGGATCTCACAATGTCCTTCCCCCAGGGCACGGGGTTCGCCCCACATCCCAGCCATGGCGATCGCCCATTGCGCCTGGTCCTGCTGGGAAAACGCTGGGGTTGAAAAACTTGGACCAGCTCCACACCGAGTCTGTCACTGCAGCCGAGCTGATGGGGCTGTCGCCTTATCCAGTCTAGGGGGGTGGGGCAGGGAGCATGGTAGCCTCCATAGCAAGACTCATAAGCGTAGCTGACCCATGGAAAAAAAAATAGTGGGTGCTCAGCATCCACCAGCTTTTTGGAGGCTGAAGGAGGGGCTTGGGCAAGGGCAGAGAGCAGCAGGCTCGGGCCTTGAGGAGTGGGCAGTGTGTGTGGGGGGGGGGCTCTTGGGTGGGGGCAGAGCCCAGGAGGAGCACTCACTGGGAAAAATAAAAGCACTTATTCTTGGTCGGGGGGGGGGGGGGGGGGAGATGAGAATATCATGGCACCCAGGCTAGTTTTCTTCCCAGTGGGCCTGTTCCTATAAACCAGGCTCCAGACCATGCAAGTCCCAGCCACAGGTCTGTCACCCCCTGCTGCCCGCTCACCCCCATCTTCTTCACCCCCCTGCGTTTTCTGCCCATCTCCCTCCATATATTCCAGAAAACCCCCCTACCTGAGCTGGTTCCACAGCAGCCATTTCTCAACCAGGAGGATATCCTGCAGCCTGTCAGGGCGAGAAGGGAGGTTTCAAAAGGGCCTTGGCACCATTTCACGCCCCGATTCGCTCCTGGCTCCTTCCCTACAGACAGATGCCCTAGACATGGGGCAGTCCATACACGGAGGGCTGGCCAGACCCAGCCTGCCAGATGCTTTTGAAGGGGACCCCAACATCTTTTTTATGTATTGATTGTTATTGTTGCTATTTTTTTTATATGATTCTCTCTGGAGTCTGGACCTTGATGAAGAAATTTGGACCCAGACAAAAAATAACCCTGACTCTGTACCTCATTTTATTACAACATAGACCCGGCCTCTCCCTCCAGGAGTCAGCGCATTTCTACCCACAGTCTGAACCAAACCCCAGAAAGGAGCAGAACCAAAGGAGCCGCTCGGGGGATCCCCCCACACTGTCCCCAGGGCAGCGCATCCCCCCAGCAGCGCGGGGACCAGGCAGAGGCAGAAACCGGCTTTTCCTCTCCCTGCTCCTCCCCAGGAAAGTCAATGTGCCCCGGGGTGCTGCAGGGAATGGGGCTGGGCAGGGCTGGGAGCCGGGACCTCCCTCCCCACTGATCGCTCCTGCTGCCCTGCCAGTCTCTGCCCCTGTCTCCCTCCTGCTCCCTCCCCTCGGGCTGGGAGACTCGGTCCCTGGCCCGGCCCGCGGCGTTCGCTCCCCGGAGCTGGCTCGGTCCCTGCAGGCGCTCAGGGGGGCAGAGCAGGGGGAGGATGGGGGGGAGAAAGCAGCTCTGGGACTCGCAGACCCCCGCCTCCCCCCCGGAGCAGAGCTGGGCCGAGGAGGGGCCGGTGGTGCAGTCACTTTCCTGCCCGGCCCCAGCCCTTCCCCCGGGTCTCGCCCCTCACCTGCAGGCTCCGGCTCAGGGGCTGGTGCGGGCAGAGCGGCGTTAGCGCAGCTCGCTCCGCTCACAATGGAGCTGGCAGCGGCTGTATCTGACCCAGGAAGCTCAACCCCCGCTCTGCTGAGCAGAGAGAGCAGAGCCTTAGGAGCTTCCCCTCCCTGAGCAATACCCAGAGCCCTCTGGTGGGGAAAAGCGAAGGAAACCTCCCCCCTGCTCACCCCAGCAGTGCGGACAGAAACCTCCCTGGGGGGGATCCGGCCCGAGACTCCTTTTCTCTTCCCCGAAAAGAGAAAGAAACTTCCAAAGCAAAGGAACCAGAATCAGAGCCCAAGCCAGCGTCTGAGACCTTTTCCCAGCGCTCTGTGCTCTGAAAACATTCACCAGCAAACCTGCACTGAAGGCCTGGATTTACTCCAGATCAACTCCAGTATGAATGCCACCATTTTCCCCAGTAGGCACCCAGACACTAGGGTGATGGACATCCTATGAGACCCCTATGGAAAAATAAATGAAAAACACTATTGCAAGATTAAGCAACAGTGAACTACAGCCACTTTACTTCTGGGAGAGAGTAGCCCACACAGGGGCTTAATGTATTACTTTATGAAAATGTATTACCTTTCACATCTTTAGTCAATTCACAATACAGCTTGTCTACACAGGGAAATTAATTTGGATTAAAGCAGGGTATGAATTTAAAGTCCAATAACTAGACCTGATCAATTCTCTGTGTCAATGTTCATATTCCAGAATAAAAGTGTTTTATTCCAAATTACTGTAACCCACTTGTGAGGCCGGAAAGCCACCTTCATTAATACTTCCGCTGTATACTTGTGGATTTAGCTATTTAAGTGGATTAAACTAATTTGGAATGAAGCACTCTTATCCCAGAATCAGAACATCCACACAGGAAGTTAAATTGGGAATAGTTATTCCAGAATAACTCATGTAGACAAGCTGTTAGGGTATGTCTACACTACAAAATTAGGTCGATGTTATAGAAGTCGATTTTGAGAAATCAATTTTATACACTCGATTGCATAGGTCCCCACTAAGTGCATTAAGTCGTCGGAGTGCGTCCTCAGTACCGTGGCTATCATCAACTTACAGAGTGGTGCACTGTGGGTAGCTATCCCACAGTTCCTGCAGTCTCCGCTGCCCATTGGAATTCTGGGCTGAGCTCTCAATGCCTGATGGGGCAAAAACATTGTCACAGGTGGTTTTGGGTACATGTCATCAGTCTCCCCTCCCTCCGTGAAAGCAATGGCAGACAATCATTTCACATCTTTTTTCCGTGCAGACGTTATACCACAGCAAGCGTGCAGCCTGCTCAGCCCACCGACACCGCCGCTGTTATGTCCTGGGTGCTGCTGGCAGCAGACAGTGCAGTAGGTCTGCTAACCATCATCATACACCGCTTCCACTGCAACTCTGCTCTGCTGCTATTGCCTCGATAGCAAATTTATCCATGTTGTCCGTCATGGCTCCCAGGTACATGTGTTCTTCCTCAGGAAATGTGTGCGGTGCTGTCGCCCCCCACTGCTTCTGCTGCAACTCTGCTCTCCTGGTGCCATGAATCCACCTTACAGGTTCTCTCATCATTCTGTATAAATATCTATTCTCGTGGCATCCGTCGTCATCCACCGATTCTGCTGCAACTCTGCTTTCCTGCTTTCCTTCAAGACACCATACCATGGCAAGCATAGAGCCCGCTCAGCTCACCGCTGCAGTTGTGAGCATTGTAGACACCTTGTGCATTATCCTGCAGTGTATACAGCATTAGAATCTGCAAAAGCAGGCAGGGAGGCGATGACAGTGCGATAATGATAGTGATGACGACATGGACACAGATTTCTCTCAAAGCACGGGCCCTGGCAATTTGGACATCATGGTAGTAGTGGGGCAGGTTCATGCAGTGGAACGCTGATTCTGGGCCCAGAAAACACGCACAGACTGGTGGGATCATATAGTGTTGCAGGTCTGGGATGATTCCCAGTGGCTGCGGAACTTTTGCATGCATAAGAGCACTTTCATGGAACTTTGTGACTTGCTTTCCCCTGCCCTGAAGCACAAGAATACCAAGGTGAGAGCAGACGCCACAGTTGAGAAACAAATGGCGATAGCCCTCTGGAAGCTTGCAACACCATACAGCTATCGGTCAGTCAGGAATCAATTTGGAGTGGGTAAATCTACTGTGAGGGCTGCTGTGATTCAAGTAGCCAACGCAATCACTGAGCTGCTGCTATCAAGGATAGTGACTCTGGGAAATGTGCAGGTCATAGTGGATGACTTTGCTGCAATGGGATTCCATAACTGTGGTGGGGCAATAGGTGGAACGCATATCCCTATCTTGGGAACAACCACCTTGGCAGCCAGTATGTAAACTGCAAGGGGTAGTTTTCAATGGTGCTACAAGCACTGGTGGATCACAAGGGACGTTTCATTGACATCAACATGGCATGGCCAGGAAAGGTGCATGACGCTTGCATCTTCAGAATTCTGGTCTGTTTGAACAGCTGGGGAAAGGGACTTACTTCCCAGACCAGAAAATAACAGCTGAGGATATTGAAATGCCTGTCGTTATCCTTGGGGACCCAGCCTACCCGTTAATGCCATGGCCCATGAAGCCATACACGGGCACCCTGGACAGCAGTAAGGAGTAGTTCAACTATAGGCTGAGCAAGTGCAGAATGGTGATAGAATGCGCATTTGGACGTTTAAAAGCTCGCTGGCGCAGTTTACTGACTAGGTTAGACCTCAGCGAAACCAATATTCCCATTGTTATTGCTGCTTGCTGTGTGCTCCACAATATCTGTGAGAGTAAGGGGAAGATGTTTATGGTGGGGTGGGAGGTTGAGGCAAATCGCCTGGCAGCCGATTATGTGCAGCCAGACAGCAGGGTGATTAGAAGAGCACAACTGGGCACCCTGTGGATCAGAGAAGCTTTGAAAACCAGTTTCATGACTGGTCAGGCTACGGTGTGACAATTCTCTTTGTTTCCCCTTGATGAAAACCTGCCCCCTTGATTGACTCTACTTCCCTATAAGCCAACCGACCTCCCCTCTTCAATCACCAGTTTCAGAGGCAATAAAGTCATTATTGTTTCCAAATCATGCATTCTTTATTAATTCATCACACAAATAGGGGGAAAACTAGCAAGGTAGCCCGGGAAGGGTGGGTGAGAAGGGAAGCACTGGGTGGGGTGGTGGAGGAGGGAAGGACAAGGCCACACTACAGTTCAAAACTTATTGAATGCCAGCCTTCTGTTGCTTGGGCAATCCTCTGGGGTGGAGTGGCTGGGTGCCTGTAGCCTTCCCCGCCACATTCTTGGGCATCTGGGTGAGGAGGATATGGAACTTGGGGAGGGCAGGCGGTTATACAGGGGCTGCAGCAGCAGTCTATGCTCCTGCTGCCTTTCCTGCAGCTCCACCAGATGCCTGAGCATGTCAGTTTGCTCCCCTATTAGCCTCAGCATTGCATGCTGCTTCCTCTCAGCACGCTCCTCCCTCTTCTCATTGTGTTCATTTAACACTTTCCTGGACTCTGCCATTGTTTGCCTCCATTCATTCTGCTGAGCTCTTTCAGTGCGGGAGGACTGCACGAGCTCTGAGAACATGCATCCAACAAAGTGGGTATTCACTCACGAAAGCTCATGCTCCAATACGTCTGTTAGTCTTGTGACAAAGTTCCTCCTCTACCTTGGTGGGTCCTGCGCTTCTTGGCAGATTTGCTCACCTCAGTGATATTCCCCACAGTCTGAGTCAGCTCCTCCTGTGTCTGATCAGGAGTTGGGAGGTTTGGGGGGAACCCAGGCCCGCCCTCTACTCCGGGTTCCAGCCCAGGGCCCTGTGGATCGCAGCTGTCTATAGTACCTCCTGTAACAGCTCCATGACAGCTACAACTCCCTGGGCTACTTCCCCATGGCCTCCTCCAAAAACCTTCTTTATCCTCACCACAGGATCTTCCTCCTGATGTCTGATAATGCTTGTCTCCTAAATCCTCCAGCAGTACACTCTCTCACTCTCAGCTCCTTGCCTTCTTGCTCCTAGCTCCTCACTCGCACTCCTTCTCCTCTGGCTCCTCCCTGCCTGACTGGGGTGAGCTCCTTTTTAAGCCCAGGTGCCCTGATTAGCCTGCCCTGATTGGCTGCAGGTATTCTAATTAAAGTAGCTATATCCACTGCCTTCTAGAAAGGTCTTAATTGGCTCCAGGTGCCTTGATTAACCTGGAGCAACTGCCATTTGGTTACCAAGGTCCTAGGGATTTGTTTAGCCTGGGGCTAACATACCTGTTTCTCAGTACTTTACTGTAGCCATCTGGCCTTGCCCCATCACATCTATAAGATGCCACAGGACTCTTTGCTGCTTATACAGGAGAGAGTTGTTCCACAGGATGAGGAATGCATCTCCTAAGGATGCAGTCCCAAATCCCACTCTGGAGCAAAATAGGTGACATTTGCGATTCTGGGTTGTGGCAAAGAGGTCTATTGATGGGATGCCCCACTGGGAGAAGAGCTGTTTTAGCATCGTGGGGTGCAATTCCCATTCGTGTTCTCTGGAGAAGTGTCTGCTGAGTGTATCGGCGGTAGTGTTGTAACAGCTGGTTAGATACAAAGCAATAATTTGTATGTGCACCAGTTCTGCAATCGGATGGGCTCCATGCATAGGGAGTGCAATCATGCTCCCCCTTGTCTGTTGATGTAAAACATACATGCTATATTGTCCGTTAGGACCTGGATAGATTTGTTCTTTATGAGAGGAAGAAAGTGGAGGCAGGCTTGTTCCACTGCTCTGAGCTCTAGGAGATTTATGTGCAGATGAGTCTCTGGCACGGACCAGAAGCCTTGTGCCATGTGTCCCCCCAGATGTGCTCCCCAACCGATCAGGGAAGCGTCCGTGGTGAGCATGAGCATCGGGGATCATGCAGATGTTCCCTGGTCTTGTCCACCATTGCAGGGAAGCTAGTACATTCGCTGGAGGAGTTAGCAGCATGCACAGGCTGTGTCTGCTGGGTTTATAGTTGGAGTTGAGTCAGCCCTGAAGACATCTCATGTGTAGCCTGGCGTACTTGACCATGAAGGTGGTGGCTGCCATGTGGCCAAGGAGCTGTAGGCAAATTCTTGCCTGTACCCTGGGACAAACAGAGACCGTACGTATGAGGTGTATGATAGCGAGGAATCTGTTGTGTGGCAGTGAGGCTCTGATTTGAATTGAGTCCAGGTGAGCTCCAATGAATTAGATCTGCTGTGTAGGTGTCAGGATGGATTTCTGGATGTTTATTTGCAGGTCCAAGCTGTGGAAGAGGGAGATGGCAAAATGGGTAGCACAGAGGGTCTCAAACTTTTTTACTGGTGACCCCTTTCACATTGCAAGCCTCTGAGTGCAACCCCCCCTAATAAATTAAACACACTTTTTAATATATTTAACACCACTATAAATGCTGGAGGCAATTGGGGTTTGGGGTGGAGGTTGACAGCTTGCGAGCCCCTATGTAATGACCTTGCAACCCCCTGAGGGATCCCGACCCCCAGTTTGAGAACCCCTGAGGTAGCACGCAGCATCTCATTGTATGAGTTGCCCTTGATGAGGCAATCGTCTAGGCAGGGGAAAGTATGATCCCGTGTCTGTGGAGGTGGGCCATGTACTAGGCTAGGGTCTTGGAGAATACTCTCGGTGCAGTGGAGAGTCTGAATGGGAGTACCCTGTATTGGAAATGGTCGTGACCGACTGTGAACCACAGGAAGCGTCTGTAGGCTGGATGGGTAGGTATATGAAAATAGGTGTCCTGTAGGTCAAGGGCTATGAACCAGTCCCCTTGTTCCAGCGCAGGTATTACTGTGCCCAGTGTGACCATCTTGAATTTCTGTACCCTTACGAATGTGTTCAGTTGGCATAGGTCTAGGATAGGCCTCCATCCCTCGGTCTTTTTCTGGGTCAGAAAGTAGTGGGAGTAGAACCCATTTCCTCGATGTTGTGTCGGCACAGGTTCCACTGCCCCTATCTGTGGAAGATGAGCCACTTCTATGTGAAGTAGGAGCTCATGAGAGGGGTCCCTGAAGAGGGATGGGGAAGGGTAGGAGGGTAGGATATAATAGGGATGGAGTAACAAGACTGAACTATTTCCAGGACCCAACGGTCCTGTGTAATCTGTTGCCAGGCATGGTGGAAAACCTGGAGGTGGTGGCCAAATGGGCACATAGGTAGTGGCATCAAGGAGTGGTCATGCAGACCCTCAACCAATGCTTCAAAATTGTTATTTCTCGATGGGTAGGAGGTAGCTGTTTGTGCTTGGTTTTGTCTGCACCTAGAAGGTCTAGTATCATATGGTCTGTTCTGAGGCAGGTGATACTGTCGTGTGCGTGGCCTCTGGCAAGGTTGATACTGTTGTCTCATGGGAAGGGATGGGTAGGTGCCCAGGGTCATTCTAGAGTCTTTCAGAGTGTGAAGGACTTTGTCAGTTTTCTTGGAAAAGAGTTTGTCTTTGTCAAAGGGGAGGTCCTCCACCTTGGTCTGCAGGTCTTTGGGGATACCGGATGCAGAGAGCCAGGAAGATCTGCGCATAACCACTGCAGTTGCAGTAGTGCAGGCAGCTGTATCCACCATGTCCAGAGATGCTTGTAGGGCCGTTCTGGAGACCAACCGGCCCTCGACAAGGACTGACTTGAAGTCTGCTCTCCTGTCCTCTGGAATATGGGAGGTAAAATTAAAGAGTTTACTGTAGTTATCAAAGTCGTAGCTTGCAAGTAGGGTGGAATAGTTTGCAATTCTGAATTGCAGCGTGGAGGAGGTATAAACCTTGCGGCCTAAGATGTCAAGGCATTTGAGGTCCTTGTCTTGCGGGGTGGGTGGTAGTGCAGCTGTTTCGTCCTGTGAGTCGCTGCATCCACTACAAGAGAATTTGGTTGTGGATGGGAGAATAAGAAGTCTATGTCCTTAGCAGGAACATATTTATGTTCAGCCTTTTTGCAAGTTGGTAAGATAGAGGCTGGGGTCTGCCAGAGAGTGTCAGCTGGTTCTAGGAGAGCTTCATTTATGGGAAGTGCGATCTTTGAAGGTGCAGAGGGTTGGAGGATTTTGAGGAGATGGTGTTGTGTCTCCTGGACCTCCTCTAAAGGGATGTCTTAGCTGAAAAATTGAAACTCTTGAAAAGTTCCTGCAACTGTTTGAAGTTGTCCACATTCTGTGGAGGCACTGGCATGAGGGCTCCATCTGGAGCTGATGAAGAGCTAGGATCTGGCAAATCAGGGTATGGTCCATAGCCCACCTCTGCAGGGCAGGGTTCAAGTGCTCTAGAAGTAGACGGAGCTGGAGATAAAGACGCAGAAGGAGCTTGTGGTTTGATGGAAGAAGCATGAGGGCAAGCGGCAGTAGGAGCTGGCCAAGGGTACCGGTGAGGCCAAGGCATTGGATAAGAAAAGTTAGGCGCTGCCCACGGGGGTGGGGGGCAAAGTAGGAAAACTGAGGCTGGTGGTTGTGAGCCACGACGTGAGGTGTAAAAGGTTCCAGTGGAGAAGGAGAGGCATGTGGGGAGAATTCCACCTGCTGCTGCATTATCAGGCTCACTGTAAGTAAAGGTAGCCAGGTCAGGTGGACAGAGCGGCTGGTCAAAGAGTGAGCACTGTGTGTCCAGTAGCGGAGAGTTACGCTCAGGTGCCATTGACAGGTTGTCCTGACTTAGGAACTGTTGTTGCTGTTCCATAGGCTCAGACTCCGCTGTGCAAGGTCTGTGCTCAGAAGCATGCACAGACTTTTGTTTGGCTTTTCCTCGTGCCTCATACTTTTTGTAGGCGCCCTGAGGGAGGTCTGCTGCTGCTATCTGAGCAGCAGGCAGGCTCGGTGCTGATGTTCTTTTCAGCACCGGGGCTGAGCCTGCTGTCAGCACCTGATCTATTTTTGGTGCCAAAGGGACCAGTGCCGAGACCTTCCCAGCATGGGAAGTTGGGTCCCTGCCTCTGCACTCCGCGGGAGCCGTAGCTGAGGTGCTGTGACGGTCCGAGGCACCTGCCTTCGGCGCTATCAGTACTGAGGGTGAGGATCCTTTACCCTTGTGAAAGTCTCTGCTTGGAGACAGTTGGGCTCCTTGCCTCTTCGCCTGAGAGGGTGAAGCTATGCTCCCGATTGGTTCGGACCTGGCCAGGGAGGGTGAAGGTTTGACATTGCCCATCTCCAGAGGTGGCTCAGGGATTTCTGCATGAGAAATATTTTCAGCTGCAGATCCCTGTCACAACAAGCCCTGGTTTTGAGACTCATGCAATGGACACACTTGGCAGGGATGTGTGTCCATCAAACGTTGGCATAGAGTCCTGTCAGGAAGCACATTTCTTGAATCCTGAAACCACGGGTATTTTTGAACTGGGGGAGAGCATCTCCATGGGAGACAAGCTTGAGGACACACCCTTCTGGCTTTGAATGAGAGCCCAGGGGAGATCAGGTGCATCTGGACTATGACTAAGGGGAGGTGATATTTTACAATGCAGACACCGAAGTCAGATCTTCAACTCTCAGGTGTTTGCTGGGAAAATCTTCCCTTCCCTCTGGCTCACATCTCCGGGGACTGGTATCTTGTTGAGAAGAGGGGTCAGAGTTTTCCCTGATTCCACATAATGAAAACCTGCTTATTATGCAAGGCAGTTATCCCATTGGGAGTTAGGCACCTAAACACCTTGGAGGAGCTGGGCCTCCATGACTTGACATCATCTCTCGTAACATAAGTGAAGAAGATCCAGGAAGAAAACAAAAAGGCCTTGCGGTTAACAGAAGGCAAGCGGCGAGATCTGGTTTCAGTTCCTGGCTCAGTCACACACTCTCTGTATATAAGAACAGTCATACTGGGTCAGACCAAAGGTCCATCTATCCCAGTATCCTGTCTTCTGACAGTGGCCAATGCCAGGTGCTTCAGAGAGAATAAACCAAACGGGCAATCACCAAGTGACCCATCCCATCACCCATTCCCAGCTTCTGGCAAACAGAGGCTAGGGACACCATCCCTGTCCTTCCTAACTAATAGCCATTGGCGGGACTTATCCTCCATTATCTTATCTAGTTCTTCTTTGAGCCCTGTTATAGTCTTGGCCTTTACAACACTCTCTGGCAAAGAGTTCCACAGATTGACTGTGCATTGTGTGAAGAAATACTTCCTTTTGTTTGTTTTAAACCTGCTGCCTACTAATTTCTTTGGGTGACCCCTAGTTCTTCTATTATGAGAAGTAAATAACACTTCCTTATTTACTTTCTCACACCAGTCATGATTTTACAGACCTCTATCATGGCCCCTCTTAGTCATCTCTTTTCCAAGCTGAAAAGTCCCAGTCTTACTCTCTCTCTTCAGACAGAAGCGGTTCCATACCCCAATCATTTTTGTTGCCCTTTTCTGTACCTTTTCCAATTTCAATATATCTTTTTGAGAGGGAACGATCCCATCTGCACGCAGGAGTGGTGCCAGGGTTTCTGGCGCCCTAGGCAGAATTTGGGGGGCAGCACTTAGTGCGCTTCCCATGGGGCGCGCGGGAGCTTCCGGTTCCACTCCCATTGCGGCGCCGAAGGACCCTCTGCCGAAATGCCACAGGCGACAGCGGCAGTCATTGAGCTGCTCAATTGCCTGCCGCTGTTTTCCGCAGCACATTGGCAGAAGGTCCTTCTTTCACGGAGCGACGGGAGCGGAAACAGAAGCTTCTGTGCGCCCCATAGGGAGCGCATAAAATGCTGCCCCCCAAATCCTGGCGCCCTAGGTGACCACCTAGGGTCACCTAAAAGCGCCAGCCCTGTCTGCACGCAGTATTCAAGATGTGAGTGACCATGGATTTATAGAGAGGCAATATGATATTTTCTGTCTTATTATCTATCCCTTTCCTAATGTGCAATATTTGAGCAAGTCCCCTGGGGTAAAGTTTTCAAACATGTTAGGAGGCAAAATACCTTTGAGTATCTGGGAGACATTGATGTTCAGTGGGACCGAGGTGTTACTGAAAATCTTACCCTTAGGCCCAGATCGGCACCTAACTCCCATTGAAATCCACAGACTTTAGGAGTCTAAATACCCTTGAAGATCTTGCCCTTAATCTCTCTGCAATATGATCTCTCATGTAAAAAGAGGAGATCAGAATCCTTATTGTCTGTTTGGTCTATTTACACTAGAAGCTCTTCAGGGTAAAGACTTTCTCACAGTGCATGCAGGCAGCTCTCAACACAATGGGCTCACAATCTCCGTTAGGATGCCAAGGTTCTGCTCTAAAACAAAGACCTTGACACTGGGAGGCTTTTCCACAGCTGGTCAGGGGGTGGCGGCAGATCCTGCAGTCACCGAAGCTGCACCAACCAGGGGGGGTGGGGGGGGGTTGGGGGGCTAATTTCACAGGAAAATGGCAGCAGGAGCTGTGGCCATTAGGATGAAGGCAGGCTCACCTACCCTCTCCCCTGCCCCGCCCAGGCTGGCAGAACCAGCAGCACCATGAGAGAAGACGCTCTCCCCACCCCAGGCATTACACAAAATAATTCTTTATTAAAGAATTGTCCAAAACTCTGAAGCCGAGAGTAGCAAAACTGAGGTCTTTTCCTGGGGAGGGTGAACCGCAGGATCTTTTTTCAGAGTTCCCCTGCCCCAGGGAAGGTGAGACCCTTTGCCTGGTGTCTCAGTCCTCTTGGCCCACAGATAGTCTGGGCTCTACTGACTGTGGTGCACGGAGGCTGTGCATGGCTGCGGGGATTTGCCTCCCTGTCCCCATACTCTCTGTGCCTGGGCAGGATTTCAGATCTGCCGCTACCGTCTCCTGCTACGGTTCAGTCGTTATCCCCACCCTCTGCTAAGTGCTTTATGTCCCACTCTCAGCAGAATCCAGCTGGAAGGCAGGATCCTGCTGGAATCATCTCTGCCAACATCCCTCGTGGCTCAGCCCCCAAGCGCTGGTCAGACCCAGATCCCGCTTGGTGTGGCCCGTTACTTGGCGGAGGCTGTGATGGGGGACATTGGCCTTTCCGCCTTCTCCATCTTGGAATGGCTCAGTCCAGGGATCTCCAGATGCTCTGTGACAAGTGGGCACGGCCCATCCAGGTGGTCCTCATTCAGTGTCTCCTCAGCAAGGCTGGGGAGTGGGGATGGGGCATCCTGGGGCCGGGTTCTGGCATTTCTGGTGTGGGCTGGGCTGGGCCAGGCCGGCAGCCACCTCGGGATGGCTCTTGCTCTTGTGCACAGTGACGTTGTCCTTCTTCTCAAACTTCTTGCCGCAGATGTTGCAGGAGAACTGGTAGAAGGAGTCGGCGTCATGCTTCTTCATGTGCCAGTTGAGGGAGGCCTTCTGACGGCAGGTGAAGCTGCAGATCACACACCTGTGGGTGGGAAAGGGAATCAAGAGGAGAGTGTGGAGAAAGCGGGGCAGGGAATCAGAGAGCGAGAAAGCTCAGAGAGGGATGCACAGAAGATATAGGAATACAGGAATTGCCAGGTTGGATCAGACTCAAGGCCCATCTGGTCCATTATACTGTCTCCAACAGCGTTCAGCACAAGATGCTTCAGAGGAAGGTGTAAGAATCTCGCAGAGGCTAATATGGGCTAATCTGGCCCACATGTTAGGTCAGGTCCCAGACTCTAATGGTTAGAGAACTGGCTTAAAACCTAATCTCCCTTCCAAAATTGCTATTGTTCATTCTCAATATTTTTGTTTCCACATAGATGTCCAATCCCTATTTAGAATCTTGAGGGGAGGGATAGCTCAGTGGTTTGAGCATTGGCCTGTTAAACCCAGGGTTATGAGTTCAATCCTTAAGGGGGCCACTTAGGAATCTAGGGCAAAAATCAGTACTTGGTCCTGCTAGTGAAGGCAGGGGGCTGGACTTGATGACCTTTCAAGGTCCCTTCCAGTTCTAGGAGATTGGTATAGCTCCAATTATTACTTTTTATTACATCTCACTAAATCTTTGTATCAGAGGGTAACCATGCTAGTCTATATCCACAAAAACAGCAGGGAGTCTGGTGGCATCTTAAAGACTAACAGATTTATATGGGCATAAGCTTTTGTGGGTAAAAACCTCACTTCTTTAGATGCATCTGACGAAGTGTTTTTTTTACCCACAAAAGCTTATGCCCAAATAGATCTGTTAGTTTTTAAGGTGCCATCGGTCTAAATCTTTGGCCTCAGCAATTTCCAGTGGCAATGAGTTCAACAGGCTAATTCAGTACTCCCCAAACTTTTGAGGATCGTGCCCCCTCTTAACTTTGTCTGCGCACCACCCCTCTATGTCCTCCACGGAGTCCGGGCTGGAGTCGTGCCGTGGCTTGGGGAGGGGAAGAAGTGGCGTGGACAACAGAAGGGGGCCAAGGCTGGTAGTGGGGCTGGGAGCAGGGCTGTGGTCAAGGGTCAAGGTTGAGGACAGGTGCGGGAGCGGACTCAAAGCTGAGCTGCGGGGGGCTAGCATCCAGGCCCGCAGCAAGGTGAAGCTCTGCTACTGGCCTCAACCCCAGCCTTGGCCCTGGGCTGGGAACAGAGACGCAGCCAGGGCCTGAGGCTGGGGACGGATGCGGGGCGGGGAGCAGCACTGCGTTGAGGCTGGGGAATGGGGCCAGGCGCGGGACTGGGAACGTGGCTGGGGGTGGGACCGAAGCAGAGCTGGGGGCAGGAGTTGGGGTTGACCTGGGCCCTGCCGTGGCCTCCTGGACATTTCTCCATGCCTCCCTAGGGTGGCACTTTGGGGACCTCTGGTCTACAAGTATCTAATGGGTATATACATCAAGAGGGTGAGAGGGAGAGGCCTTGTCTGAGGTGTCGTTAGGAAGAGGGCCCGGACAGCCCTAGGGACTGCATCCTCCAGAACTGGATCGATGGCACCTAATCAGCCATTTCCACCTTGGCTTCTCAGAGCTGCGATTCTTAGGGACACAGAGGAAGAGACCCCAAGTCACAGAGCGAGCCAGCAGGGTTTGCTACTTACTGTATAGGTTTCTCCCCCGTGTGGATGCGTCTGTGGATGATCAAGTTGCTGCTGGTGCGGAAGGGGCGGGCGCAGTACTCACAGATGTAATCCCGTTTGTCTGCAGGGGGAAGGAGAGCGGGTTACTGGCTGCACTGGCTAGTGGGATGTAGGGCAGGGCATTTTACCCAGGCGGAAGCAAAGGTAGGGACAAGAGAAGGGCAATAGGTCCAGGGGTCGAAAAGCAGGGGGGTGGTAGAGCAGATATTGGTAGTGAGTCCAGGGCTGGAATGACAGTGGCACCTGCAGGTTGGGATTGAGGGGCACTGGCAGAATTGTGTGTATAGGGGGAGCTCAGGACCAGAACAGTAGAGGTGTTTGTGGGTCCAGACTGAGATGCATTAGCAGCACTGTGTGGGGCTCCAGGGGCTAGAATAACAGTGCTGATTGCAGGTCATGACTGGGGGGGCTGTGGATCAGGACTGAGGGACATCAGCAAAGGTGTAAAGGGGGAGGGGGCCCAACCCAGGGCTGCAATACCAGGGGGCCTGTGGGTTGGGACTGAGATGCATTGGCAGACCTGTGAGATTGTGGGGCTGGAATTGAGGGGCATTTGGCAGATGATTGTGTAGGAGCCCAGAGCTGAGACTGAAGGGGAGCTGTGGGGCTGGACTGAGGGGCCCTGGCAGAGGGCTGCGTGCGCATGTGTGTGTGCGCACGCATGGAGGAGCCATGGACTGGGACTGAAGCCGGATTGAGGGGCCCTCAGAGAGATTTGTGTGTGCTGAGTTGAGGGGGAGCCCAGCACTGTAGTAGGCAGGTGCTTTGAGGCTTTAGTCCCTGTGCTCAGGCACACTGACCGCTGTGCAGCTTCTCGTGCTCCTTCAGATGTTTCTTGAAGTTGAAGGACTTGCCGCAGCTGGGCTCAGAGCAGGTGAAGGTCTTCTGGTGCACATGCTGATATTTCCTGTGGTACTGCCGTTTAGGGGTGAAGGGGAAGCAGAGGGTAGGGTCAGCTGTCGCCCAGAGCCCCTGCAGTTCGTCCTCCCTGGTTCATACCTAACTGAGCGTCCTCCCACAGAGCTGGGAATCAGAGAGAATGCTTGATTTGGCTTTGGGGCTGGAACAGCAGCCCCAATAAAGGGGGGCTCCCTGGTGCCACTCGGCTCTCTCTGTAGGATGGCAGAGGGAAGCCATATCTCTATGGCCCAGTCCGCCCCCAGCCTTTCTGTGGAGGCTGCAGCAAAGACGGCTGATTGGATCATGTTCCAAAGTCAACTGCAATCAGTGGGAATCTCACCATAGATGTCGATTGGCTCTGAGTCAGGGCCTTAGCCCTGATATAGAATCTTGTCCTGCTGGGAACTGAGGACACACAGACTCATTTCACTGAATGGCCAGTCAAATGGGAGCGACTGGGGCATATATGACAGCTCCCATTTGGGCCAGGGATTGAAACGGGGATGTCCAGAATTAAACACGAGTAGCTACAACTTGAACTATGGTAAAACCATTGAAGACTCATATTCTCTGTGGATCAAGCACAAAGAGGGACCTGTAACATACGTTCACCGGTGGGTCACACTGAAGTGATTGTCATGCCTGCATCTGGGCTGATACTAGGACCATAATGGTATTAGGCCACGTATCCCAACGCGGAACAGGCGGTTCCTGGGGGCAGGTCAGGTGCCCCTCCCCCCAGGTCACCACGTCACTCACATTCAGGTACTGGCGGTTGGAGAAGATCTTGCCGCAGCCCTCGAAATCGCACAGGAGCATCTCGCGCTTGGTTGCCTTCCTGCAGAGAGGAGGGGGTGAGGATCTTGCAGGTTATTGATGGAGCCAGAATGCAGTTCACCAGCCTCTTGGTTCTCAAACCCTCCCTCGTAGATCTTCCCTCTGTCCTCTCCATCCCTTGCTGCATGGGCAAGAGCCGTGTCCTCTGCAGCCACCTCCCTGGATCTTTCCCTGCTCACCAGCTGCCTTTGTCACCTTTCCTCTGTGGCTTGTGACGTCTGTATAAAGCCCCCTTCATCTTCCTGCCCCGCTGGCTCTCCATCTCCTTTCCAACCCCTTTTCTCCCATCTGTGCCCATCTGCTCTGGTCTCTCAAATAGCTGTGTAAAGTATTGGGGGTGGTGAGGTGGAGAGATTGGACAAAGCACATCACTCGCAATGGGGAAGGTGTGCGGGTGGGGGCGCTACGGGGTGGGTCACATGCCCTGTGGAAGATGCCAACTGATGGGTGCAGTGGGGATGCGAGAAATGCCAGGGAGTATCACTAGGCTGTGAGCATATGCAGGGACAGAGAGGGGTGGTTGCAAGGGGGAATGGGCAGGAGACTAAGGCCAGGTCTACACTACGCGCGAAAATCGATTTTAGATACGCAATTTCAGCTACGAGAATAGCGTAGCTGAAATCGAATATCTAAGATCGATTCACTCACCCATCTTCACCACGCGGGATCGATGTGCGCGGCTCGCCATGTCGATTCTGGAACTCCGTTGGTTTTGGTGGAGTTCCGGAATCGATCTAAGCGCGCTCTGGGATCGATATATCCCGTCTAGACCAGACGCGATATATCGATCCCCGAGCAATCGATTTTAACGCGCCGATACGGTGCGTAGTCTAGACGAGGCCTTAATGGCAAGAGGATTGCCCATCACTGGGGCCATTGAAAAGTATGTTAGGTAATGGGCTTTGAGAAGCAGCCCCTGTTGGTTGGCTCTGGGGCTAATGGGGCCTTTCCTCCTGTCATAACTATAAAGGGAAGGGAACAGCCCTCCTCTGTACAATACTATAAAATCCCTCATGGCCAGAGACACCAAAATCCTTTTACCTGCAAAGGGTTAAGAAGCTCAGGAAACCTGGCTGACACCTGACCCAAAGGACCAATAAAGGGACAAGATACTTTCAAATCTTGGTGGGGGTGAGTCTTTTGTTTGTGCTCTTTGTTTTGGGGGTTGTTCGCTCTTGGGACTAAGAGGGACCAGACATCAATCAAGGCTCTCCAAATCTTTCTGAACCAGTCTCTCATGTTTCAAACTTGTAAGTAACAGCCAGGCAAGGCGTGTTAGTCTTATTTTTGTTTTCTCAACTTGTAAATGTTCCTATTTTGCTGAGAGGATTTTACCTGTGTTTGCTGTAACTTTGAACCTAAGGCTAGAGGGGGTTCCTCTGGGCTATATGAATCTGATTACCCTGTAAAGTATTTTCCATCCTGATTTTACAGAAATGATTTTTACCTTTCTTTCTTTAATTAAAAGCTTTCTTTTAAGAACCTGATTGATTTTTCCTTGTTTTAAGATCCAAGGGGATTGGATCTGGACTCACCAGGAATTGGTGGGGGAAAGGAAGGGGGATGATTAAATTCTCCTTGTGTTAAGATCCAAGGGGGTTGGATCGATGTTCACCAGGAACTTGGTGAAAAAGTCTCTCAAGGCTACCCAGGGAGGGGAAGGTTTTGGGAGGAAAGGGGGAGTTCCAAACTGAGGAAGCTGAATGGTTGCAGCGAAACCAGATCTAAGCTGGTAGTTAAGCTTAGAAGTGTTTATGCAGGTCCCCACATCTGAACCCTAAAGTTCAGAGTGGGGGAGGAACCTTGACACCTCCTCTCTAAGTCCAATTGGAATGGCGCTGCCACCACCGCCAAGAGGCTAATCCAGACAGAGAGGGAGATCCTGCCCCTCTCCAACTACTCCCCTTCACAGGAGGCACTACCAGTCGCTCAGTGGAGTGGAGAGTCCAGCAGTGGGGAGCAGGGATACGAGGGACTGGTCTGCAGCCCAGCTCTGCTACCATAAAGGCTCTAGGGCAGGGCAGCTAGCAGTCATGGCCAGGGTTCCAGGCCAGGGTCCTACCTGATTCTCTTCGAGATGATCTGGGCCACATCCTTGTTGCTTGGCATTCCCCGCTTCTTGCGGCTGCAAAGGAAGAAACACACTGATTGGGTGCTCCCAGAGAGGGGCGTGTCTTTCCTCCTCCTTTCTCCCCATGCTGTCTCCCTCTCCCCTGGCCTGTGTTTTTCTTTTCTGTACACCCTTCTCCATCTCCACCACGAACATCTCCCTCATCGCCTCACTGCGAGAAGGCATAGGAGATGATAGCTGCCTGGCCTTCTCTGGGGCAGGGATCTCCAGCTACCATCCTCTTACAGAAAGGGCTTCTGGTGACTGGTCTCATGTAGGTGGCAGAATCCAAGGGTGCCAATAGCCTCTTCTGAGGACTCATGTGGCCTCAGCACAGGAAGACGAAGAGTCCCAAGTCCTTTTTCTAGCAAGCACCAGAGCGTTCAGCCAGCTCAATACCCTCCAGAGAGACAGCAGGAGTCTTTCTCCCTTTGTTCACCTCAGACGCCCAAGTCCTCCTTATGAAATTAGGCTTCTTGCCAAAGCTCCAGATTGCCCCAAATGAGAGCATCCCTGGGCTCCTGGGGAAGTCCGGTCAATCCGGCCAAAAAGCCACAGAGCCCATGGCCCTGAGTGACAGGGTTTCATTCCAAGCACCTCTGCATCTAAGAGTACAGGATGGCTCTGGTCTGCCCTGGACCTCAAAGACCCAAAGCAAACCTTGGTCAAAGGAGAATTCAGGGTGGTCACCTAAGATTGCTCAGATATCTGCCTGGACCTCCAAGCCTCACTGACACCCACATGGACACAGCGACACCTCTCAGGCACGGGGAAGAGCTGAAGTTTGGCCTAGCACTACACATTTCATGTCTTGAAGGTCAGGATGGTGTAGAGGCCAGTGCTCAGATACTCAAAGATCTTTAAATGCCTAAGTCCCATTGAAATCAACGGGAGACAGGCATTTAAATATCTTGGAGGATGTTTCCCTGAACCGCTAAGCTGGGTACACACCCCCATTTTTCTGATAAAGGGTACCCCTGCTGAAAGGATACAGGACTTTTTCTCCAGCTCACCCCAGGCTGCTGGAGTCACTAGGGTTCAAAAGTTAAAGCTTTACACAGTAGAACCTAAATGTTACGAATACCTTGGGAACGGAGGTTGTACGTAACTCTGAAATGTTCGTAACTCTGAACAAAACGTTATGGTTCTTTCAAAAGTTTACAAGTGAACACTGGGTTAATGCAGCTTTGAAACTTTACTATGCAGAAGAAAAATGCTGCTTTCCATTTATTTTTTAACGGTTTATGTTTAACACAGTACTGTCCTGTATTTCCTTTTTTTAGGCTCTACTGTGGCCTGATTGCGTACTTCCGGTGCCAAATGAGGTGACCGGTCAGTTCATAACTCTGGTGTTTATAACTTGCAGATTCTACTGTAACTATAAAAACACAAAATCAACATCATGTCACAATATATAAATTGCTTTAAATTAAACTCTAAAATGTTCTCAGGCAGCATTTTTCATACTTTGCCTTTCTGTAAATTTCACTGGATTCTTTTTTTGTTGGTTTGTGTGCATGTATGATTAAATGGAAGTTTATTGATATTGAACAATAAAAATCTAATTTTTCCAAGCCTAAATATACAGCAGGCATGCTAGATACAGCTGAGCTCAATGCTTTCCTGCCCTGTGAGAGGCTCCAAGACTCACCAGATAGCGAGCTAGCAGAGGACAACTTGCACAATGTTACATTAGTTAGGTTTCTGTGCTCATAGTAATAGCACGTTTCCATATAAGTAACCTCAGTTTGTTTGGCATACAAAAACTATTGCACACCGCAAGAGCCTATCTGTGTGTGTCTAACATGGCAAGGAAAAAGAAATTGTACAACACTATATTTAGAAATAGCATGTGTTCATACAGTTAAGAGACTGCATTGGAAAATAGTTGCACAAGAGGGAAGAGTTAAGATTACATGTGCATTCTTTAACATTTGCCTGACTTTGGAGCACTCTTGGTCATGGATTTCTACAAGAGAGGAGCACAGCCTGCTCTCCTGAATTTCAACTAGAATCTCACATGCTCAGGGCTTCTGAAAATTAGTCTTAGTGGTTAGTTTTTCAAGAGGACTCAGCAGCAGCAGCTCCCGAGCCCCTGATGAACATTTTGAACCATTTGGCCATAACCGTGCAACCAATACCATTCTCCTAATGGCTTTTTTAGTATCAAATTTCCCAATTTTTAATTAAAGTAAAAAGATGGTCAAAACAATAAGACCGAAGGAGAAAGCATCACTCTACAATTTCAAAGCTCTGACGGTTTGTAATAGAGATGTAAACAATTTAAGATGTACAATGCAGTGTGGACGTATTTGGTCAGACACCCCTTGAATGCGGTCATCCTAGGGCTCCTAGGCACTACGGTAATACAAATAAGAATAAAATGATAATAAGACTTGACTAGGTCAGTAGAACCAAGTTGCTCTTGAATAAGTCCATCGTTTGACGGTTATCTTAAATACCTACTCCTCACTGCACAAATAATTACAGGTTGCCATTATTTATAGTGTGAATAAATATAATTATCCTATGTTACAAACATGATTAAATTGTATTATTTACCAACAATAAAAAGTCTTTAAACACACTGTATTGCAAAAAGGTATAATACAGTTAAGAAAAAAATATACAGTTGTAATCACATTAATCTAATATTTTTAAACAAGGAGAACGTTTGGTCACATACATTTAAGTTTGATCTAATTTAAAAAGTTCTGTTTGCATTATCAACCTTCCAATGTAAATCTTGCAGCCAATGCACTTTTGTTGTTGTTGGTCTGTGATGGAATGCCCTGAAAAGAAAAAGAAGTTAGAAAATAGCAAAATCGCCATTTTGGTGAAGAAAATAGATGTTACAAGTCACTGACGATCTGCCATTTTCATGATAGAAGATGTAGGCTATGGAGCTTACTTTGCAAGTGCAAGCTGATGCTGCTCAACACTTTGCCATACTGTATACTGCACACATGTATTCTTATCAGATTGGGATAACGGTACTTACAGAAGAAGATGAGAGTTGTCTGCAAAAGAACACACACTACAGCGTGTGAGATGCTCTTGATGCTTTCTGCCCCTCCTCTGATTTTTTTTTTCCTGTCTCCATCTCCTAGCTGCTGGTATCATAGTGGCTATAGCAAAAACCACACATCAATGTGTAACTTATTTGATCCATAACTTCCTTTAAACCTTAAAGGGACACCATCAACAAGTTCAGTCAATCTTTAAAATAAGTGAAAAGTTCAGGTGCTCTACATTTGATTTCAATTGGAGTCTGAGATCTCTCCTACTTAGCTAGGTACGTTTGAAAATCTGGTCCTAAATGACTATTAACAGAGTGCTCTCAAATGCACAAAGTAAAGAAACTGAAGGAAAAAGAAAAATTTATACGGAAATGATCTTTTTATTTCAGGTAATTTTAAAGATTACTTGTAGGTTGAAAATTTTCAGACACAAGCATGATTTTTGAGTAGAGATGTTGTCCCTCTAATTGTAAAATTAAAATGCTGCAAGGAGAGGAAGGGGGAGCACAAATTAAATATATAATTTACCATTATTTTCTGCTGTGCTTCGATAAATGCCTCCAGAACTTGTTCTCTGTTGGTAGCAAATTGTTACTTGGTTTCACAGCCCCTGTAAAACAGATATTAATAGACTTTCAGTACAGAATTGAAGTCACAAAAACATCTAGAAATGAAAAAGGCAGAAGAGCCTTGACTGTGCATGTTAATACTTACTTGGTATGTGTTTGGGTGCATATTCTGGGGCATCTTTCTCCCATAACCCCCACAAAAAAATATCATCGTGAAGAGATAGCTGAGGATGGAAGACTGTTGACACTTAGTTCAGCTAATTCCAAAGGAAATGCTTTTACACCTCCCTATGTAATAAAAACATTAGAAAGTCTGGAAAGACAGAGTTAGGATCTATAATTAATTCCCTAGTGTTATGTAAGGCTGCAGTTCAACAAGAGACTGAGGCATATGCTTCTTTTTAAGCATATGAGTAAGCTCATTGATTTCTATGGGACTATCCATGTGTTTAAACACAGGCACCATTATCAGCCCTTGTGATTTTATTGAGCGTCTCATGATATTTGGTGTTTTTCTTAAAGCCTCAGCTCCTGGAGTCAAGTAAGCACATGACAATTTTAGCTTTTATTTAGATAAAATGTAAGTTTCTAGCCCTCATCCTTGGGGGGAAAAAACATTGAATATGTGTCCTGAGTGTGACCTAAAGGCTCAGAAACCAGGAGACAAATTTAAAGAACCTATAATTTATTATTAGAAAAATCCAAAACAATCCAAACCAAAAAAAACAAACCCAAATCAAATACTCATGATTTTTGAGATGTAATTCATTACTTCTGTACACTTGAGATCAGCAGTACTGACTTTTAAATACCTTGGTGATTTGGAGCTTAATCATTCACTAAGGACCTGACCCAATTCCCAGTGATTTATTGTGAGTCATTCCTCTCACCTCAATGAAGGTTGCATTAGGCTCAGTCACCCAAAGCAATTTCAAACACCCACCCAATCTTAACCTGGCTTCCTTGGATCTTCAGAGATTAACTCAACTATCAACATTAGAAGCTAGTATTAAAACCAACACATCATCTCAGCAATGAGCAAATTTTCAGCATCATTTATCTAGAAATTCAATAACAGAGGGCTCTTCAATCTAACAGGCAAAGGTATAACAAGATCCAAAAGCTGAAAATTGAAGCTAGACAAATTCAAAATGTTAATAAGGCACATTTTTAACAATGAGGGTAATTAACCCTTGGAACAACTTGTCCAGGGCTGTGGTGTATTCTCCATCACTGGCAATCTTTAAATAAAGATTGGATGTTTTTCTAAAAGATCCGCTGTAGTGCACACAAGAATTAATTCAGCGAAGTCCAATGGCCAGTGTTATGCAAGAGGTCAGACTAGGTGATGACAATGCTCCCTTCTGGCCTTATAATCTAAGAAACAAGACGCTAATGCATACATCATTTTCTGCATAAAAGTATTACGAATTCACATTAGCAGCTTCAGTGCAGAGAACCAGATACTTTACAGCTGAATATTTATTATCATTCTGTGATAAAATCCTATGAAAACTAAAACGTTAGTTTACTCCTGGGGGAATTCTGAGTCACTGCACACGTGTAGAATTAATATGCCCAACAGATATTTTTCCCCCTGTAGAACAATTGATTCTGACTGGGAGATGAAGGGAAGCTGCAATTACACCTTGCACCCACCAGGGACTGATGTGACATCAGAAGAGAGGGCAGTTAAATCATGGGTCAGAGCAACCCACCACAGAGAGGGAGGGGACAGAGGCTGCATTTTTCACAGTGCCCTGCGAGGTGAGGAGGCACAGGATATGGAGTGGGGCAGAGTGGGGCACACGGTGCTGCTGGGGGGGGGGGGGGGTGTCACACAGACTGAGGTTCCGAAGAGATAGTGGGGGGGACAGACTGGGGTGGGAGCACAGGAGCTAGTGGGGTGACAACTTTGAGCCCATGGACAAATAGGAGTGGGGGTGCAGGGCCACACGGAGACCAGGCGGGGAGCGAAAATGTGCAGTTGTGCAGATGTGCCTGACTGAATGGGAGAGTCATGGGGAGAGGTTCCCCAACAATTCCCTCCTCCTCCCTTCCCCTCCCCCAAAAACCTGTTCCACACTTCTCCCATCCACATGCAGCAACCCTACAGGATCACTCCCAGGCTTGTATTATTTTGACAAATAAATTATACAGAATTTTAAAATATTGTGCACAGAATTTTTAAGATTTTGGTGCAAAATTCCCCCAGGAGTAACTCCTTACACACTGAAGTCCTATTTAGCCATTCATCTCTTCTCTGGTGAGCAGGATACTGCAGTACACTATAGCCACTTTGTACCACTTGGGTAACACAGAGAGGCCATGTTCTGGCCCCACATGGCCAGAGGAGAAATCCCTTTGTGCCAGTGGAACTCTCTCCAGGCAGAGATGGCTCCTGTGGAACCCTCCCTGCACTCTCTGGTGCTGTGCAGGGAGCTCTGATATATCAATCCTGCATTGATGTTTGGGATCTTATGCCAGTGGTATAAAGTTAGAGCAGCTGAGGAGCAGAGGGCAGATGGTGCAGGATCAGGGAGCAGCAACTGGTTCCCTCACAGCTCCACCTGCATTGAATTGATCTGTGACGTGGGCAAACTTCAGCCCTACTATATTCTCCCTCTCTACCTAGACTCTACTACGCTTGTCTCCTTTGTTGTCCCCTAGTTCCATCACTGGCTCCACTGCCATTGAAGTCAATGAAAAGAATCTCTATTAATGTCACTGGGCTTTGCTCAGGTCCACACATGGCTCCCATCTAGGGCCGGCTCCAGGACCCAGCACGCCAAGCACGTGCTTGGGGCAGCATGCCGCGAGGGGTGCTCTGCCGCCTGCCGGGAGGGCGGCAGGCAGCTCTGGTGGACCTCCCGCAGGCATGCCTGCGGAGGGTCCGCTGGTCCCACGGCTCCGGTGGAGCAGCCGCAGGCACACCTGCGGGAGGTCCACCGGAGCCGCAGGACCAGCGGACCCTCCGCAGCCACGTCTACGGGAGATCCACCGGAGCCGTGGGACCAGCGAGCAGCAGAGCGCCCCCCGCAGCGTGCCACCGTGCTTGGGGCGGCGAAATGGCTAGAGCCGGCCCTGCTCCCATCATAGCGGCTAAGCATCCTCTGTGAGCAGCACTGGCAAGATATACATGTGGTAGTAATTTCTGTCCGTTCCAGCTGAGGAATAAGGAGAGACGGACACAGCTAGTAAAGCAAGGAGCCCCAGGAGGGGAGATCCGTTTATTTCAATTGTAATTGGGTTACAGCTCACAAGTCAGCAAGAACAAAGAAAACACTTATACCAAAGTATTATATGCAGTTGACTATGATAATCTATTGCTCTATGATTGGTCAAAATTTGCTATCATTACCATACATAATTAGCAAGCTACGTGTATCTGCCCCTCGTGACCCCTTACTGTTCATCTACTCGCCGTCCCCATCCCCTCCTTGGGTTAGTTTGCAAACCAAGCAGTTAGTTATCTATAGGATGCAGGCACAGAAAGTTCCATTGTCTGCAGGCTTGGAGTTTGGCTACATTTCCTCTCGAAGGAACTTTCTGAGTTAAGACTATCCATAGCTGATGCTTAATTTTTCCCTTCTTTTTCCCATGTGTACGTGACAAATTTGCCCCCTGGCAGTTGAATAGAATAATTTTATTTCATACAGAAGCATTCTTCCATCAACCTGGCTGCATCTAATCAGGGGCTAGGTCAGCATAGCTATGGCGCTTAGGAGTGAAACATTTTTCACGCCTCTGAGTGATGTAGCCATGTCGATCTACATTTTAAATATCAGAGGGGCAGCCGTTGTTAGTCTGGATCTGTAAAAGCAGCAAAGCGTCCTGTGGCACCTCATAGACTAACAGACGTATTGGAACATGAGCTTTCGTGGGTGAATACCCACTTCGTCGGATGCATGTAGTAGAAATTTCCAGGGGCAGGTATAAATATGCAGGAAAGAAGCAGGCTACAGATAATGAGGTTAGTCAGGGAGGATGAGGGCCTCTTCTAGCAGATGAGGTGTGAAAACCAACGGAGGATGAGGCCCTCTTCTAGCAGCTGAGCTGTGAAAACCAAGGGAAGTTGGTTTTCACACCTCAACTGCTAGAAGAGGGCTTCATCCTCCCTGATTAACTAATCTCGTTATCTCTAGCCTGCTTCTTGCTTGCATATATATACCTGTCCCTGGAAATTTCCACTACATGCATCCGACGAAGTGGGTATTCACTCACGAAAGCTCATGCTCCAATACGTCTGTTAGTCTATAAGGTGCCACAGGACTCTTTGCTGTTTTTACATTTTAAGTGTAGAGCAGGCCTGAGACACCCAGCATGGTGTGGAAGACAGCTCTGTGCTGGGAATTGGCTGCGGTTTGGTCTGGCTGCTATTGCCAGGGGTCTGTAGTTATAGAGCACAAGACAGCCCCATGCACGCCCTCAGGCCTCTAGGTTAGCTAGCATTCGAAAGCTCTGGGGTTGGGAAATGCAGTCACTTCTCAGGTGGGCCCAGAGTCACTTGGATGATTGAGCTGAGACAGACAAACTGACCTCAATCCCTTCCTTCTCACTCACCCACTTCTCGCCTTCCTTTCTCCTCTCCCTATGTGCTCAGGCTTCCTCTCCTCACCTAGATTGGCCATCTGCCTCTTCCCCTCTCACCTGGATTGCACCGCCTGCTCCTCAGAGGGGCTGCCGTTGGCTGGACTCGTCTCAGTAGGCAGCTGCGCACCCTTCACGGGTCTCTTGCGGCTCTTGGTCTGGCTTTGCTCTCTATTCAGCTCGGAGTCACTGAATGGACGAGATGGACACAAGAACTGGTTACAACCTGGGAAAGGGGGCTCTCTAATGGCAGGCGAAGCTAGACATGGGAACAGAGGGAAAGCAACCCAATGCGACCAAGAAAGAGGCATACAGACTAAAAGCATCTCTTCCAAGCCAGCGCGAAAGGAATCAATGTATTATTCCACATTCACATGAAGTTAGAGCTCAGAGTTTAGTTACACAACAGTCAGGGTTAGATTTGTCAGAGCAGCTTTCCCTCTGCAGAGTATGTTTAACAAATGGGTCTCTCGTTCCCAGGATCAGGACAAAGTCGTAAGGAAGCTTGGGAGAAAGGATGGGATTGTGGTTAAGGCACAAGACTGGTGGCAAAACACCTGGGTTCTGTTCCTAGCTCTGAAACTGACTCACTGTGTGGGTGAAATAAGTGGTCTTTGTCTATCAGATCCCCCTTGTGGCAAGATGGGGAGTTACACCAACTTGGCTCCACCCCCTGATGCTCTCACACCAGCTCTGTGTCTGTCAAGTCCTTGCTACAACCTGACTTCTCCTCAGCAGTCTCTGGCTCCTTCAGGGTGATGGGGAGTCAGAAGTTCCATGGCTCTAGTAGGCGTTAGTCAGCCCCAGGTCTCCTGCATTTAGAACCTTCTTCTCCATAAGCCCCTGGCTGGAGTACGCAGGGGAGCCCAGGCAGGCCCAACTCACCGGGTTCAGCTCAGGGCCCGTTTGGCTCAGACAGAACCACTCTTTGTCAGCCCTTTGCTGCTACCTCCTGCCTCTCCCCCTCTGTAGGCTTGCCCCACGTCTCTCTCTCTTTGGAGTGTTAGCCGTTCACCAGTCTGCTAGAGGGCAGCTCTCTAGCAGCTGCCTTTGTTCTCAGGAACTCCCCTTCTAATTGAGGTCTTTAATTTTTTTTTTTATCATGCCCAGGTTCTTCCCTGCCTAATTAACTGCCTCTCAGTATCCTTGGGTAAACCTGAGCTGCCTCATTCCCCATTGTGGAGGCTGTAAGAGGTGGGCTGGGGTCCTGAGCCTTCAAAGGGCCATTTACCCTCTGACCATGCAGTGGGCAAATTCCTTCCCCTCCTCTTACCAGTAATGAAAATAAGGTCCCTACCCTGGGGAATTTACAATTCCAGGGCCAGATTCTGATCTCACTCACACAACTCAGAATGAGGAGTATATGATCTCAGCAGTGGTGTTTATGAGCATCCCAGGGTACCACAGCTGAGTGTGAAATTAGAGTGAGGCCTTAATTATGCCAGCAAAGCGTTGGCAACCACAAATCAGGGAGGGGGTGGCAAAGGGCAGGGATCCAGGAAAAGCTACAGAGCGAGACACCTTGTTCTGTACGCGCCCTGTGGGTTCCTGGGTTAATTGTTAATGTACGAAAGGGCCACGGAAGGAGAAGGGACAGAAGAGCTGGGCTGTGGCATTACGTCAGAAAGAACCTACACAGACTCTTTGTAAAGTGCCAGACTTCGGTCCAGCCTGGCAGCCCTTCAGAGAGCAGTGCAGCCAGCTCCCTCCCAGCCCAGCTCTAGCTTCCCTCACCTTTCCAGTGAGGGGTGGTAATTCTCATCTCGCAGGTCATCAATGTAAGTGAGGTCATCTTCCTTGGTGAAGTCTTCATCCTCGTCCTCTTCCTTTTTGGGCTCAGGCACCTCCCCTGGTTTATCCTCCAATCCTGGCGCACTGCAAGAATCAAATGTCAAGAGAGGGGTCTGGACGAAGCGTATCTCCCTGAGCCATGGCTCTGAGGGGAAGTCTCTGAGGGCTCTGTGGTTCCTGATCCCACCAGCTCTCCTTACAGCCTGATGGCCATCCTGTCTACATGTCCCTGTCAGTCACTGGCCTCTCTGCTGAAGCTGTTCACAACAGGGCTGATGAGTAATAATAAGGATGGGGCAAGACTGCCCCACTGGGAACTGGCTTGATAATTTCACACCAGACATCGAAAGATGGGAGTGACTCTGGGTCATCGCAGTCCTGAGGGAGCACATGTGCAGGGGATAGGTAAGCACCAGGGACGGATGATGAGAAGAGCCTTCGTCACTCACCTCTCCGGCTCTATCCCTTCTGTGCCAGCCTCTGCCTCTGCCAAGGGAGCTGTAGGGAGAGAAACTAGGTGCAGTCAGTTGAAGGGTGAGATGGAACCATGAAGCTGAGATCTGCAGAGAAGGGACAGGGAAGGAAGGAACAACCACAGTGGTGGAAGAGAGGGGGCAAGGAGGGTTTGGGAGAAGAGAGGAACGCAGAATGAGAAGGGCCCGAGGAAGGGAACTAAATCCTCATTCAGGGTATAAACCAACCACTAACGGTCCAGAGAAAGGGGTCTAGGAGAAACTATAAACAAGTTGTTCCATAATTGTCCAATAGGGGGTTTCTTGCCACCCCTATGAAGCACCTGATACTGGTCACTGACGGATAAAGGGTTAGATAGACTCCCCCTTTCCTCGGAGCCCTGGGGATCTAAGACCCATGGCTCTTCCCCTCACTCCAGCCAGGAGATCATGTCGGGTTTGGAAATGAGAAATCCTGCTGAGAGGGGAAGAACATGGCGGGATGGGGGTGAATGAATGGTTTGTAGAATGTTTGTTACAAAGAAAGTTCCATGACATAGCCCGGCCCTCCCGTACGCTGTGGGGATGTGGCATTGGAAGACGGACATGGGAGACCCTTCGGAAGAGTCTGACATGCTTCGCCCCCTGGAGAAGATGCTCAAACAGCACTAATATCAAACCACTTAGACCAGATACTGAGCTGTAGCAGGGAATGAAACTTTCAATACAAAAGGCTTCTCTTCAGAAAATGAGATTTGGTTGAAAATTATTTCATTTGCAAAACAGTTTAGCTTTCAATTCCATTTTTAGAAAGTATTTTGAAATTGTAATTCTTTTTTAGGGGGAAGAACAGAATTTTTTTTTAAAAAATCTTTAGTTTAGAAATTGTGTGGAATTGCCATCTTCTGCCAGAGTTCTGCTTTGTCCCGCCTGTCCTTTTCCACCCAAACAATGGAGGAGGAAAGTCAAAGAGCGAGAGAAATTAATAGTGAAGCGTTACTCTGAAGGGTTAAGCACTGAACGTGATATTTGTGGAGAGAAAGCTTGTAATACCCAAGGGAACAAGGAATCCCTTACCCAGCGAGGTCACGCTCTCGTAATTCTCCTGCATGACGTCCCTGTAGAGGGCTCTCTGACCGGGGTCCAGCACAGCCCACTCCTCCTCCGTGAAATACACAGCCACCTCCTCAAAGGTCACCGCCCCCTGAAACAACCACACTCACTGCTAGGTCTACCATTTCCCCACGCATCATTCAGGCCTTTGGCCATTCCCTCTGCTCACAGGAGCTGACATTTTTCCCAGTGAGTGCTTCGCCCAAGGCCCCATCCCCACAACACTCCGCCCGCACTCTGCCTCTTCCAGTCCCCTCCCACAACTTCCCCACCTGCCCTTTGCTCGCGCCTCTCAGTCTCTTTCCCGCTGCTGCTGGCTCCTCTCCGCCCTCCCTGAGCCTGGCCAGCCCGGGGGCCCTGCTAAACAGCTGATCAGCAACCAACCTTGGTCTGCCCAAATGCTGTGGCTAGTGGGTGCTGAGAACCCCTATTTACTTTTCCATGGGTGCTTAAGCGCTGGACCACCCACGGAGTTGGCGTCTATGGTTCTGCCACCTAATGCACCTTCAGCGTCCCAGGATGAAGGTCACTCGTTAGTATGTGAAACTGAGGTGGTTCTCACTGCGTTCACAGGGACTGAACCAGCAAATCCATGAAAGCTCCTTAGCTGGAATTCCTCCAATTGCAGGTTCCAACAGGTGCGAGATGGAGCCCTCCTGCTCTTTATTCTCACCCAGCCCAATGAAACCTGAACCTTCAGCATCTGGCTCAGTTCACAAGGTTAATTTCTCTCTTTGGTTCCTTCCATTCTGTCAGGGGACCATGTCACCCTGTCGTGGTGTTTTATGCAAGTTTTGCTGGTTTATTTTTGAGAATCTTGCCGCCCCTTCTCCCCACAAGATATGGATTAGAGGTGGCCTGAAATATAACAATGAACAGCCACGTTCTTTGCTTTACAGCAATGACTCCCAACCTTTCCAGATGACTGTGCCCCTTTCAGGAGTCTGATTTGTCCTGCATATCCCCAAGTTTCACCTCACTTAAAAACAGCTTGCTTACAAAATCAGACACAAAAATACAAAAGCGTCACAGCCACTATTATGGATAAATTGCTAACATTCTCATTTTTACCATCTAATTATATAATAAACCAATTACAATATTTATATTCCACTTACATTTCAGTGTATAGTTTATACTGCTCTGTACAAAAGTCATTGTCGATATGAAATCTTAGTTTGTACTGACTTTGCTAGTGCTTTTTATGTAGCCTGATGTAAAATTAGGCAAATATTAGATGAGTTGATGTGCTCCCTAGAAGACCTCTGTGTATCCTCACGTACTTCTGGCTGAGAACCACTGCTTTACAGTAGCTTGAGACTCGAGTGGTGGAGTTCAGATCTAGATCTGAAGAACTGAACTTGCCCAAAGGGAAACAAATTTAGAAAACCCAGCATGTTTCTTTTTTGCCTTCCCAAACGTGGGGTGGGGGGGAGGAGACCCTGCCCCTTCCGTGGCTCTGGCTCTTCCACTAAGACCCCATCTCCCAGCCAGGCCAGCAGCTGGAGATCAACCGGGGAGCCCTGGCATCTCTGGGGAGCAGCGGACCCTCCACCTGCCTGGGATGGGGGAGCTCAAGAGCAGGCCCTGGCCTGTGTCCCCGCCCAGGGCAGGTGGAGGGTCCACAGTTCCCTATAGCTGCACACATGGCTTTTACCTCAACCCAGTTCCGGTCAGGGCCTCGGAGTCGCAGGCTGGGCATGGTAAGAGCTGTGCAGGCAGTTGTGAGGAGCTGCAGACCCTCCACCTGCCCTGGGCTCCATCTTCCGGCCTGGCTGGGGAGCAGGGCCTCGGGGGGAAGAAGAAGGGCAGCGGTGGGGCCCATGGCAAAAAGTGGATGGGCAATAGTTCATCGGTTCCCCCTATTCCAGCACCCCTTCCCCACAGCATCATATCAGGGGGGCATAAGCGAGGCAACATTTTATCCTTTGATTTCCCATCAGATCTGTCTCTCCCATCATCCCTTCTCAGCCCCACGTCTGGCTCTGCTCCCTCACAATTTCCCCACCTCGCGCTGTATCAGCTACCTGAGCAGGCTGGGTCGACTCCCCTTGCCACAAGCAGGCTTCAGCCAGCGCAGCCGCCTCCTCGCTGCTGCGGGGCTTCCTCGCCATCACCCAGGCCCGAATGTCTGCCCTCAGTGCCTCCAGGAACTGCTCCCGCACGACGACATCCACAATCTGCTCCTTGGTGCGCTCCCCGGGCCGTAGCCAGTGCCGAGCAGCCCGGCTGAGCCGGGCTAGCATCTCCCGGGGAGCTTCTCCGGGCTGGGCAGCATCTGACCGGAACTGCAACCGATGGGCTTCCTCGCTGGCCTGCTCTGAAATGGCCGCCCTGCCCTCGGCACGGTCCCTGGTGTGGCGTGTCCCCACGGAATCACAGGTCTCAGGTGCCTCCCAGGGGAACGAAGGAACCTCATCCCCGTGAGGCAAGTCACGGGACGGCACCACTTGCTCAAGGCCAGCAGTGTTTACCCCTTCCCGAGACCAGGGAGGTGTCTGCGCCATCCTCAATGGAAAATCTTCCCCCTCCGAGCATCCTAGCCAGGACTGGGACGGGGTCCACGGGGACAAGGGCCAGCCAGGGCTCTGCTCCTCAGCCTCGCTCTCCTTCCTCTTGGGATGCTGGATAGGGATCCCACAACGCCCTTCCCCCAAGGCACGGGGTTCACCCCACATCCCAGCCATGGCGATCGCCCATTGCGCCTGGTCCTGCTGGGAAAATGCTGGGGTTGAAAAACTTGGACCAACTCCACACAGAGTCTGTTCCTGCAGCCGAGCTAATGGGGCTGTCGACTTAGCGCAGGTGCTGGAGACTCATCACACTTATATATTCTGAGGTTCAACCCTCACAACCCACCCAGCGTGGGGAGTGGAGGGGAGGGCTCTGATAGCCTCCGCAGCAAGACTCATAAGCATAGGTGCTGATCCACAGTGGGCGGAGTGGGGATAGGGCTACAGGGGAGGGGGCACTCCTAGAGAAAAACAGAAGTCAGCACCTATTCTTGCTCATAAGCCAGACAGAGGGGGAAGATGGGAATACCATGGCACCCCTGCTAGTTTTCTTCCCAGTGGGCCTGTTCCTATAAACCAGGCTCCAGATCATACAAGTCCCAGCCACAGGTCTGTCACCCCCTGCTGCCCGCTCACCCCCATCTTCTTCACCCCCCTGCGTTTTCTGCCCATCTCCCTCCATATATTCCAGAAAACCCCCCTACCTGAGCTGGTTCCACAGCAGCCATTTCTCAACCAGGAGGATATCCTGCAGCCTGTCAGGGCAAGAAGGAAGGTTTCAAAAGGGCCTTGGCACCATTTCACGCCCCGATTCCCTCCTGGCTCCTTCCCTACAGACAGATGCCCTAGACATGGGGCAGTCCATACACGGACGGCTGGCCAGACCCAGCCTGCCAGATGCTTTTGAAGGGGACCCCAACATCTTTTTTATGTATTGATTGTTATTGTTGCTATTTTTTTTTATATGATTCTCTCTGGAGTCTGGACCTTGATGAAGAAATTTGGACCCAGACAAAAAATAACCCTGACTCTGTACCTCATTTTATTACAACATAGACCCGGCCTCTCCCTCCAGGAGTCAGCGCATTTCTACCCACAGTCTGAACCAAACCCCAGAAAGGAGCAGCCGCTCGGGGGATCCCCCGACACTGTCCCCAGGGCAGCGCATCCCCCCAGCAGCGCGGGGACCAGGCAGAGGCAGAAACCGGCTTTTCCTCTCCCTGCTCCTCCCCAGGAAAGTCAATGTGCCCCGGGGTGCTGCAGGGAATGGGGCTGGGCAGGGCTGGGAGCCGGGACCTCCCTCCCCACTGATCGCTCCTGCTGCCCTGCCAGTCTCTGCCCCTATCTCCCTCCTGCTCCCTCCCCTCGGGCTGGGAGACTCGGTCCCTGGCCCGGCCCGGGGCGTTCGCTCCCCGGAGCTGGCTCGGTCCCTGCAGGCGCTCAGGGGGGCAGAGCAGGGGAAGGATGGGGGGGAGGCAGCAGCTCTGGGACTCGCAAACCCCCGCCTCCCCCCGGAGCAGAGCTGAGGCGAGGAGGGGCCGGTGCTGCAGTCACTTTCCTGCCCGGCCCCAGCCCTTCCCCCGGGTCTCGCCCCTCACCTGCAGGCTCCGGCTCAGGGGCTGGTGCGGGCAGAGCGGCGTTAGCGCAGGTCGCTCCGCTCACAATGGAGCTGGCAGCGGCTGTATCTGACCCAGGAAGCTCAACCCCCGCTCTGCTGAGCAGAGAGAGCAGAGCCTTAGGAGCTTCCCCTCCCTGAGCAATACCCAGAGCCCTCTGGTGGGGAAAAGCGAAGGAAACCTCCCCCCTGCTCACTCCAGCAGTGCGGACAGAAACCTCCCTGGGGGGGATCCGGCCCGAGACTCCTTTTCTCTTCCCCGAAAAGAGAAAGAAACTTCCAAAGCAAAGGAACCAGAATCAGAGCCCAAGCCAGCGTGTCTGAGACCTTTTCCCAGCGCTCTGTGCTCTGAAAACATTCACCAGCAAACCTGCACTGAAGGCCTGGATTTACTCCAGATCAACTCCAGTATGAATGCCACCATTTTCCCCAGTAGGCACCCAGACACTAGGGTGATAGATATCCTATGAGACCCCTATGGAAAAATAAATGAAAAACACTATTGCAAGATTAAGCAACAGTGAACTACAGCCCCTTTACTTCAGGGGGAGAGTAGCCTACACAGGGGCTTAATGTATTACTTTATGTAAATATATTGCCTTTCACATCTTTAGGCAATTCACAATACAGCTTGTCTACACAGGGAAATCAATTTGGATTAAAGCAGGGTATGAATTTAAAGTCCAATAACTAGACCTGATCAATTCTCCATGTCAGTGTTCATATTCCAGAATAAAAGTGTTTTATTCCAAATTACCGTAACCCACTTGTGGGGCCAGAAAGCCACCTTCATTAACACTTCCTCTGTATACTTGTGGTTTAAGCTAATTAAGTGAATTAAACTAATTTGGAATAAAGCCCTCTTATTCCAGAATCAGAACATCCACACAGGAAGTTAAATTAGGAACAGTTATTCCAAAATAACTCCTCATGTAGACAAGCTCTGAGACTTGAACCCAGGAGTCCTGTAGAGGACCCATTTACACAGCAAAACAATTGTTGCTGAATTAGTCACAGAGAAAACAATCCCTTAGCCCTAAGTATCTGACAGGGGTGATGTGATTAGTTGCCATGATTAATAGCTGAGTATTAACCCCTTTACGTGCAGACACAAAGCACCTTCAGGGCTGACTTGGCTGCCAGCTGATCCCAGACTGTTACAACCTGTATGGTAGATGAGGTCTAACAACCTGATTTTCAGAAGTAACTACAGATTTCGGGAGTTCCATCTTGAGACAGCTAGGGCCTGAGTTTTCAGAAGTACTGAGAACCTGCAGCTCCCAGTGACAGAGATTAGTGCTCATGTAACTCTGTGTGGTTCTTTGTCCCCATCTAATGGCTAGAACACCCAGAATATTTATTGGAGCAGGACTTTAACCTGAGTCTCCTACATTTTAGGAAAGTGCCCTAAGCACTGGCTATAGAGTCAGTCTCTCACTTGCTTTCTCTGGCCCAATGCATATTTAATATGAGATAGAACTGCTCCAGCAGAAGAGATTTGGAAAACCACCCTGGAGTAGCTAGTTGGTAGGGCACAGAGCAGGGATGGGGGAAATCTGGGCTCAAATCCCCACTCCAAATCAGGCAGGGCAGTGATTTGCATTGGGATGCCCCACATCGCAGGTGAATGCTTTAATCCCCGAGCGAGTGGCTATAATGGGGGCTGTCTTCCTGGTTTTTAACAAGATTAGGCATCTAACTCCAGGGTAGGATTCATGGCAGAGAATCTTGAGAGGGTGGAAGGGTCTGTCTCGGGCCTGTCAGTCAGGCGCCTAAGGCCCAGATCAATAGGGTTAGGTGCCTATATACCTCTGAGGATCTGAGCCCTCAGCCATAGCCTATTCCTCTGCATCTCATTTCGGGCTAGTTTAGGTAACTCCCTGCTCAGCAAGCTGGCTTCTGAACAGCCCTTTCCTAGGGGCCTAACTCTCCCCACACAATGTATGGAGATCCTGGGACGTAACTTGGGGCTGAGAATCCCACTAGGTAGTAGGGCACCTAGGAGTTCGCTATTGTAATGCCTAAGTACCCTTATGACACTAGCGCCCAGTCCATTAGCACAGGGAGGAGCTACTCATGATTTCAGTTTGAGGGGTCGAACCTCACGGAGGGCCTGACAAGGGCATTGTTACACTCAGCCCCTTGGAGGATTAGGCCCTTGTGTTTCTTTAAGGCAGGCACCCAAAAACTGGAAGTTGCTTGTGGAAAGTGTGGGGATAAGAACATGGAGAGGAGTGAGGAAGAAAAAAAGAAATAAAGGCTGATCCAGGGGTTAGAGCAGTAGCCCTGAACGTTGGCGATCTGGGTTCACTTCCCTCTCCCATCATGTGCTCCCTGTGTCACTCTAGGCATGTCAGTTAGGCCCTGTTCAGTGGAAACTAGGAACTCAGATATTATGGTAACAAGGGGCAGATAACTATGATAGAAGGACTTGGGAGATCTAGGTTTGATTCCTAGCTAGGCAAGTAACTTAATCTCACTGTTATTATGGATCAATTTTTGTCACAGTGATCATCCATCATCATTTTACCACTGATTTCAACTTGACTGTGAAAAGAGGGAAGTTATTTTGTTACTATAAAGTTAAGCAGTGTTTGAAAAAGAAAGTATTGTGGAAATCAATCAATCAATAAAATTCCATAGCTTCATTTTCCAAAGTAAAGAAAACTTAAGGCTTGTTGACCAGATAAAGCTTGCTGCAGCGAACTGACCCTGTGCGCCGGGCTGATATGGATTAGCAGTTTGTTAATGTGCTTTGATCTAGTCCTCTTTGAGAATATTGACGATTATTTATTTATCACAGCACTGTAAAAGTTAAAAGAAGGCTTGGAATGATTCAATTTCTATCTGTAAATGTTGGCAAACGTCTATTTTGTGGTATACAAATCCACGAATCAACATTTCGATCTATAATAATCAAAATTTACAGATAGGTAAAGAAAGAAAAATGCTGCTTGAGAACTTATGAGAGTCAAATTCCATTGAGTTGGACTTTTGAATTAGGTTTGTTACAAATGCACTAGCAAATTAATAGTAAAAGCAGGTGTGATTTGTTGATTTAAGGATATTTACTTGGCATATCTTGACATGTGATTGTCAGGCAAGAGTTAAAATTTAGCTAACAGCTAAGACAGAAACCACAGATCAAGCAGGAAAGCTTCAGAAGCCCAAGGACACTGACAACTGTAAACACTAGATAAACTTATATGGTCAAATGTCTGCCCAGTAACTTAGCTCTTAGAACCAGAGGCGGCTCCAGGCCCCAGCACGCCAAGCGTGTGCTTGGGGCGGCAAGCCGCGGAGGGCACTCTGCCAGTCACCGCGGAGGTGGCAGATAGGGTGCTTTCAGCAGCTTGCCTGCGGGAGGTCCGCTGGTCCTACGGCTTTGGTGGACCTCCTGCAGGCACGGCTGTGGGAGGTCCGCCAAAGCTGTGGGACCAGCAGACCCTCCACAGGCAAGCCACCAAATGCAGCCTGCCTGCTGTGCTTGGGGCAGTGAAATGCCTAGAGCCACCCCTGCTTAGAACAGAACAAATTCTCCCTTCACAGCCCTCCGGCTATTTGTAAATACTCATCCCTACCCTACCACTTTACCTTAAGGTATTCATGAATAATTGATGTAATCAAAACAGTTTGATGCATATGTTCTGTTCCTGTTACTGTCATGGCACTGCTACCTAAAATCTCCAATCAACGGCACCGGGACACACCGTCACCTAGAGTGAAGCACTCACAGGAACAGCACTCGAAGAAGAAACAATGTTTGTCTCTGTAAGAACAAGATAAATGCAAATGAGGTGATAAGAGAAAGGTATATAATTGGTCACTGTAGCACTACACTTTTGAAGCTGTTTATCAGTTTTCCTGGTACCATGAAGAAACTCCCTTCAGTATTGTCTGTGCCTGCCTGATTCTTGGGGAAAAGAATCTTTTTGCCTAACATGATATAGACAATTTGTATTTTAAGCACTGATAAAGCGTTAACTTTTTGAATCCCAGCGTGTCTGTCATAAATATACACAAGGCAGCTGTACTGAATTGCCTTACCTGTAAGGGATTAATCAGTTCAATTAACCTTGTTGGCACCTGACCAGAACCACCAATGGGGAATGAAGATACTTTCAAATCTGGAGGGAGGTTTTGTTTGTTCCCTCTTTGGATGGAGAGACCAGGCAGGAAAAACATCTCCTGAAAGCATACCTGAAATGAGCAAAAATTATAAGTAAGGGCAAAAAAATGTGTTAGGTTATCTTTTGGTTTAGCTTGTGTATTTTCCCTTTGCTAAGAGGTAATTTCATTCCTGTTTTGTAACTGGGAAGCAGAGTCAGAGGGGAATCCTCTGTTTTAAATGTTTTTATTTACCTTGTAAAGTTACCTTCCATCCTGATTTTGCAGGTGTGTTTCTTTTACTTTTTTTTTTAAATAAAATTCTTCTTTTAAGAACCTGATTGATTTTCAGTGTCCTAAAAACCAAAGGGTTTGGTCTGTGCTCACATTGTAACCAATTGGTTAGTATATTATTCTCAAGCCTGCCCAGGAAAGGGGGTGAAGGGGCTTGGGGGAATATTTTGGGGAAATAGGGACTCCAAATGGCCCTTTTCCTGAATTTTTGTCTAAATCACTTGGTGGTGGCAGCAATACTGTCCAAGGACAAGGAAAGGATTTGTGCCTTGGAGAAGTTTTAACCTAAGCTGGAAGAAATAAGCAAAGGGAGTCTTTCATGCAGGTCCCCACATCTGTACCCCAGAGTTCAGAGTTGGGAGGGAACTCTGGCAGTTTTTATGTCATTAAATAATTCTCTGCCCACCCCTGCATTTCCCGCAACTGTGAAAATTTAAATCAGGAAAAAAATGCTTAAAAATACACATTGATATTATTGGTCAAAATGGTAAAAAAAAAAAAAAAAAATTGTATTAAGCCTAGTTAAAAAAATGAACTATAACAGTTCGTTAATGTACTTTGATCTGCTCCAGTGCAGGGCTGGCCTTACCATGAGGTGAACTGAGGTGGGCACCTCAGGTGCCAGACTCTGTGTGTGTGTGTGAGATGCATATATGTATTCTCTCTGCTCTCGATGCACAGAGTCTTGCCCACATGCTCAGGGTTTAACTGATTGCCATATTTGGGGTTGGGAAGGAATTTTCCTCCAGGGCATATTGGCAGAGACCCTGGAGGTTTTTCACCTTCCTCTGCAGCATGGGGACAGGTCACTTGCTGGAGGATTCTCTGCAGCTTGAGGTCTTCAAACCACAATGTGAGGACTTCAATAACTCAGACATAGGTTAGGGGTTTGTTACAGGAGTGGGTGGGTGAGATTCTGTGGCCTGCATTGTGCAGGAGGTCAGACTAGATGATCACAATGGTCCCTTCTAACCTTAAAGTCTATGAGTCTATGAGTAACAACAGAACCTAGTGAAAATGTTCCTGCAATGGTGACTGTCAGAGAGCATTTTCTAGAATTGATTGACACTGATGATACTACAGGGCTGGTATGACAAATGTGCTTCTTAAAAAGCTTGAAGATATGGGAATTGCGATAGCTGACATGAGAGGTCAGGGATACGATAATGGTGCCAACATGAGAGGAAAGAACAGAGGAGTGCAGACACGGATCTGAGAGTTAAACTCTTGAGCTTTTTTTGTCCCACGCAGTTCTCATTCATTGAACTTGGTGGTCAGTGATGCAGCATCAGCTTCTAGTGAGGCTGCTGAATTCTGTAATGTAATTCAAAGCATCTGTGTATTTTTCTCTGCCTCAACTCATCAATGGCCAATTTTGAAGCAACATCTGGGAACATCCTGACACTGAAATCACTGAGTGCCACATGATGGGAAAGTCGAGTGGAGGCGATAAAGCCTATCAAATACCAAATTGGGAAGATAGATGATGCCATAGTTGCCATTATGAAGGATAATGCTATGACAGGAAGTGTTTGTGGGAGAACAGTGGCAGAGGGAAATGGAATCACCAGAAACATATATAACTTCAAAATTCTGTGTGGCTTAGTGATGTGGCATGACATACTGTTTGAAATAAATGTTGTAAGCAAGAAACTCTAAGGTATTACCTTGATAGATGTGGAGCAATGGAACAACTGGACAAAGCAAAGTCATACCTAGTCTTACTGGTCAGATGAGGGATTTCAAAACGTTCTGAAGAGTGCACAGAAGTTGGAAGAGGAACTTCACACTGAAGCTATTTTCCCACTCATTCAACAATACAAGAGTCACCGAAGAAGACATTTTGATTACGAGGCACAAGATAATCCCAGAATTGAATTCTTAACCGGGTGCTAGATTGTGCAATACAGTCAGTTGAAGAACGTGTCATGCAGCTCAAGGAACACAGCAGTGTATTTGGGATGTTGTATGATATTCCAAAACTCCTCACTATACCTGAAGACCTACATCAGCAATGCAGGACACAAGAGACAGTGTTGACACATGATGACATGTGTGATATTGATGTGAGTGATTTAGGTGATGAACTGAAAGCCTTTTCAAGATACATTTCAGCAGGATCAATCCAAAGGCTGTTCGGGAATATATGTGCACAACTAAGATGACCACCCTCTTTCCAAATGTTTTTGTTGCTCTGCGCATACTTCTAACACTACATGTAACAGTTGCCAATGGTGAATGCAGCTTCTCCAAGCTGAAGTTAATAAAAACACATCTATGCTTCACAATGACACAGGAGAGGCTGGTAGGCCTTATAACCATCTCAACAGAGCATGAGCTGGCCCAGACTGTGGACCTTGAGCAGGAAGCAGTTCAAACCTTTGCAACCAAGAAGACACAGAAACCACAACTTTGATTATTCAAATAGATAAAAATGCCAGTGTTTACTATGCAGACAAGAAAAGTTACATTTGCTGTTCAGGCGTTTGAAAGTTAAGTGTTACTTAAAATTTTTGAACAAGGCATTTTAAGTTGTCAGTTCTCCTTTATTGGAGTAGGTAGCAGAGCAATGCCATGAGAGGAGTAAGAACAGGAAGAAGCCAGAATTGAGACCTTTCAAAGTTTTGGCCCAAGCGAGGAGGTAAGGGGGTGTCATTTGAGCTCCCTGCCTCAGGTGCCAAAATGTTGTGGGCTGGCCCTGCTCCAGTGTCAAAGTGCATTAACAAACTCTTAATGAGCTGCAGCAAGGTCCACAGCAGGCACATGTAAATGTTTCCATAGACAAACCCTGTTTGCTTAGCAGAAATGGTTTACTGTTAATAAATGCAGATTTATGTTCACAATCAGCTATTATTACACAAATTTTTGTTGCCATAGCTTGAAATTATCTATTTTTCACCATGACTGTGCTCTGAATAAGGCATAATTTTACTGTGACAAAATCCTATCCATAACCATTATTACCATCCCATGTCTCAGTTACCAATCTGTCCTTACTTCACAGGGTGCATGCAAGGATAAAATCCACGGATGATTGTCCAGTGTGAGGGTTGTATAAGACCAAAGACAGGTAAGCACAGGCCCAGTTCTGCTGGCATAAACCCCATTGACATCAGGCAGGTGCATCCAGCAGAAGACTCAGGGTATGTCTACACTAGAAACGCTACAGCGACACAGCTAAGTGCAGTAGTGTAGACACCAAGTACAGCAAAGGAAGAGGTTCTTCCATCACTGTAGAACATCCACTTCTTCAAGAGGCACTGGCTAGGTCAGTGGACAAATTCTTCTGCCAATATAGGGCTGTCTATGCCGGGGCTTAGGTGAGCTTAGCTTTGTATCTCAGGGTGAATTTTTCACACCCCTGAACAACGTATATAAGTCAACCTAACTTACTAGTGTAGACCAGCCCTCACTGAGGAATGTCTTCCTTTCCTCAGCACAGGCCCTGAGTGCTAATGTATGGCTCTCTCTGTCAGGGGGAAGTGACTTTTTCCACAGACAGCCCACCCCAAACTCATCCTCTCCGAGGACTAGACCATGCACTGAGGAAACAAAAGGCACAGCCTACCTGAGATCCCCAAGAGATTTGACTCATACTTGTGTTTTGGGCTCCAAGGGGAGTTACTATTGGGAGGTGGAGGTAGGTGATTTGTATGGCTGGGCCATAGGAGTGGCCAGGGAGATAGTGAGGGGTAATGGGGAGTTCAGTTTGAAGTTAGAGGAGGGATCTGGACAGTGGGGTTGTACCGAGGACAGTACTGGACTCTCAGCTCCCCGCACATCCCTCTGGCCTTGAATGAGAGCCCAGGGGAGATCAGGTGCATCCAGACTATGACTGAGGGAAGGTGACATTTTACAACGCAGACACCGAGGTCAGATCTTCAACTTTCAAGCTTCGTTTGCTGGGAAAATCTTCCCTTTCCTCTGGCTCACATCTCCAGGGACTGGTATCTTGTTCAGAAGAAGGGTCAGAGTTTTCCCTGATTCCACATAACGAGAACCTGCTTACTATGCAAGGCAGTTACCCCATTGGGAGTTAGGCATCTAAGTACCTTGGAGGAGCTGGGCCTCCATGACTTGACATCATCTCTCGTAACATAAGTGAAGAGGATCCAGGAAGAAAACAAAAGGGCCTTGTGGTTAACAGAAGGCAAGCGATGAGATCTGGTTTCAGTTCCTCGCTCACTCTCTGTATATAAGAACATAAGAACAGTCATACTGGGTCAGACCAAAGGTCCATCTATCCCAGTATCCTGTCTTCTGACAGTGCCCAATGCCAGGTGCTTCAGAGAGAATAAACCGAACGGGCAATCACCAAGTGACCCATCCCATCACTCATTCCCAGCTTCTGGCAAACAGAGGCTAGGGACACCATCCCTGCCCTTCCTAATAGCCATTGGTGGGACTTATCCTCCATTATCTTATCTAGTTCTTCTTTGAGCCCTGTTATAGTCTTGGCCTTTACAACATTCTCTGGCAAAGAGTTTCACAGGTTGACTGTGCGTTGTGTGAAGAAATATTTCCTTTTGTTTGTTTTAAACCTGCTGCCTATTAATTTCATTGGGTGACCCCTAGTTCTTCTGTTATGAGAAGTAAATAACACTTCCTTATTTATTTTCTCCACACCAGTCATGATTTTACAGACCTCTATCACGGCCCCTCTTAGTCGTCTCTTTTCCAAGCTGAAAAGTCTCTGTCTTATTCTCTCTCCTCATACGAGAGCAGTTCCATCCTGCAATCATTTTTGTTACCCTTTTCTGTACCTTTTCCAATGTCAGTATATCTTTTTTTGAGAGCAGACAACCACATCTGCATGCAGTATTCAAGATGTGGGTGAACCATGGATTTATAGAGAGGCAATATGATATTTTCTGCCTTATTATCTATCTCTTTCCTAATGCGCAATCTTTAAGCAAGTCCCCTTGGATAAAGTTTTCAAACATGCCTAAGACTCAGACCTCAGAGGTATTTAGGCTCCTAACTCACATGATTTCAATGGAAGTTAGGAGCCTAAATACCTTTGAGGATCTGGGTCTAAGTGACTTAGGAGACATTGATGTTCAGCTGGACCAGATTTGCACCTAACTCCCATTGAAATCCACAGACTTTAGGAGTCTAAATACCCTTGAAGATCTTGCCCTTAATCTCTCTGTGATATGATCTCCCATGTAAAAAGATAGGATCAGAATCCTTACTGTCTGTTTTGTCTATTTACACTGGGAGCTCTTCAGGGTAGAGACTTTCTCACAGTGCATGCAGGCAGCTCTCAACACAATGGGCTCACAATCTCCGTTAGGACGCCAAGATTCTGCTCTAATACAAAGACCATGACACTAGCAGGCTTTTCCGCAGCTGGACGGGGGATGGCTGCAGATCCTGCAGTCACTGGAGCTACACCAATCTGGGAGATAGGGAGGGAAACGGCAGCAGAAGCTGTGGCCATTGGGATGAAGGCAGGCTCACCTACCCTTGGCCCGTTCCACCCACGCTGGCAGAACCAGCAGCACCATGAGAGAAGATGCTCTACCTGCCCCAGGCATTATACAAAATAATTCTTTATTGAGGATTTGTCCAAAACCCCCAAGCCGAGAGTAGCAAAACTGAGGCCTTTTCCTGGGGAGGGCGAACCTCAGGATCTTTCTTCAGAGTTCTCATGCCCCAGAGAAAGTGAGACCCTTTGCCTGGTGTCACAGTCCTCTTGGCCCACAGAGTCTGCGCTCTACTGACTGTGGTGCACGGAGGCTGTGCATGGCTACGGGGGTTTGCCTCCCTGTCCCCATACTCGCTGTGCCTGGGCAGGATTTCAGATCTGCCGCTACCGTCTCCTGCCATGGTTCAGTCATTATCCCCACCCCTCTGCTAAGTGCTTTATGTCCCACTCTTAGCAGAATCCAGCTGGAAGGCAGGATCCTGCTGGGATCATCTCTGCCAACATCCCCCGTGGCTCAGCCCCAAGCGCTGGTCAGACCCAGATCCCGCTCGATGTGGCCCATTACTCAGCAGAGGCTGTGATGGAGGACACCGGCCTTTCCGCCTTCTCCATCTTGGAATGGCTCAGTCCAGGGATCTCCAGCTGCTCTGTGACAAGTGGGCATGGCCCTCCGGGTGGTCCTCGGTTGGTGTCTCCTTAGCGAGGGTGGGGGGTGAGGATGGTGCGTCCTGGTGGGCAGGTTCTGGCATTTCCGGCGTGGGCTGGGCCAGCCCAGCAGCCACCTCGAGATGGCTCTTGCTCTTGTGCGCAGTGACGTTGTCCTTCTTCTCAAACTTCTTGCCGCAGATGTCGCAGGAGAACTGGTAGAAGGAGTCGGCGTCATGTTTCTTCATGTGCCAGTTGAGGGAGGCCTTCTGACGGCAGGTGAAGCCGCAGATCTCACACCTGTGGGTGGGGAAGGGGATCAAGAGGAGAGTGTGGAGAAAGCAGGGCAGGGAATCAGAGAGAGAGAAAACTCAGAGAGGGATGCACATAGGATACAGGAACTGCCAGGCTGGATCAGATTCAAGGCCCATCTGGCCCCTTTTCCTGTCTCTGACATAGCTCAGCACAAGATGCTTCAGAGGAAGGTGTAAGAATCTCGCAGAGGCTAATGTGGGCTAATCTGGCCCACACGTTAGGTCTGGTCCAGGACTCTAATAGTTAGAGAACTGGCTTAAAACCTAATCTCCCTTCCAAAATTATTGTTGTTCATTATGGTCATATTTTTGTTTCCACATAAATGTCCAATCCCTGTCTGGAATCTCACTAAATCTTTGGCCTCAGCAACTTCCTGTGGCAATGAGTTCAGCGGGCTAATTCAGTACTCCCCAAACTTTTGAGGATCATGCCCTCCCTTACCTCTGTCCGTGCACTGCCATGGCCTCCCTGGAGCCTGGGTTGGAGTGGTGCCATGGCTTGGGAAGGGGAGAAGTGGCATGGACAGCAAAAAGGGACCGAGGCTGGGGGTGGGGCTGGGAGTGGGGCTGTGGCAAAGGGTCGAGGTTGGGGACAGGTGTGGGAGTGGACCCACAGCTGAGCTGAGGGAGTGGGGGAGGGAGAAGGCTAGCACCCAGGCCTGCAGCCAGGTGCGGCTCTGTTCCCGGCCTCACCCCCAGCCTTGGCCCTGGGCTGGGAACAGAGCCGCAGCCAGAGACTGAGGCTGGGGATGGATGCGGGCGGGAAGCAGCTCTGCGTTGAGGCTGGGGATGGGGCCAGGTGCGGGGCTGGGAGCTGGGAATGGGACCGAAGCAGAGCTAGGGGCAGGGGAAGAGGCCTCATCTGGGGTGTAGTTAGGAAGAGGACCCGGAGAGCCCTAGGGACTCTATCCTCCAGAACTGGATTGATGGCACCTAATCAGCCATTTCCACGTTTGGCTACTCAGTGCTGCGATTCTTAGGGACACAGAGGACGAGACCCCAAGTTACAGAGCAAGCCAGCTGGGTTTGCTACTTACTGTATAGGTTTCTCCCCCGTGTGGATGCGTCTGTGGATGATCAAGTTGCTGCTGGTGCGGAAGGGGCGGGCGCAGTACTCACAGATGTAATCCCGTTTGTCTGCAGGGGGAAGGAGAGTGGGTTATTGGCTGCAGTGGCCAGTGGGATGTAGGGCAGGGCATTTTACCCAGGCGGAAGCAAAGGTAGGGACGAGAGAAGGGCAGTAGGTCCAGGGGTCGAGAAGCAGTGGGGTGGTAGAGCAGATATTGGTAGTGAATCCAGGCAGGTTGGGACTGAGTGGCCTGGGGTGGGGGGGGGGTGGGGGAGAGAGAGAGAGAGGAGCCCAGGGCTGGGAGCTGTGGGGCTGGATTGACAGGCACGGCTGAGGGCTGCGCATGTGTGTAGGAGCCTACGGCTGGGGCTGAAGGGGAACTGTGGGGCTGGATTGAGCGATCATGGCAGGGGTTTGTGTGTGTGTGTGTGTGTGTGTAGAAGCCACAGACTGGGACAGAAGCCCTGCGGATCCGGATTGAGGGGCCCTCAGAGAGCTTTGTATGTGCTGAGTTGAGGGGGAGCCCAGCACTGTAGAAGGCAGGTGCTTTGAGACTTTAGCCCCTGTGCTCAGGCACACTGACCACTGTGCAGCTTCTCGTGCTCCTTCAGGTGTTTCTTGAAGTTGAAGGACTTGCCGCAGCTGGGCTCAGAGCAGGTGAAGGTCTTCTGGTGCACGTGCTGGTATTTCCTGTGGTGCTGCCGTTTGGGGGTGGGAGGGAAACAGAGGGTAGGGTCAGCTGCCACCCAGAGACCCTGCAGTCTGTCCTCCCTGGTTCATTCCTAACTGAACGCCCTCCCACAGAACTGGGAGTCAGAGGGAATGCTTGATTTGGCTTTGGGGCTGGAACAGCAGCCCCAATACAGGGGGGCTCCCTAATGCCACTTGGCTCTCTCTGTGGGATGAGAGAGGGAAGCCATATTTCTATGGCCCAGTCCGCCCCCAGCTTTTCTGTGGAGGCTGCAGCAAAGGCGGCTGATTGGATCATGTTCCAAAGTTGACTGCAATCAGTGGGAATCTCACCAAGGATGTTGATCAGCTTTGGGTCAGGGCCTTAGCCCTGATATAGAATCTTGTCCTGCTGGGAACTGAGGACACACAGACTCATTTCACTGAACGGCCAGTCAGATGGGAGCGACTGGGGTATATACGAAAGCTCCTATTTGGGCCAGGGATTGAAATGGGGATGTCCAGAATTAAATGCATGAGTAGCTACAGCTTGAACTATTGTAAAACCATTGAAGACTCATATTCTCAAGCACAGAGAGGGACCTGTAACTTAGGTTCATCGGTGGGTCACACTGAACTGACTGTCACATCCGCATTTGGGCTGATGCCAGGACCATAATGGTATTAGGCCATGTATCCCAACGGGGACCAGGCAGTGCCTGGGGGCAGGTCAGGTGCCCCTCCCCCCAGGTCACCATGTCACTCACATTCAGGTACTGGCGGTTGGAGAAGATCTTGCCGCAGCCCTCGAAGTCACACAGGAGCATCTCACGCTTGGTTGCCTTCCTGCAGAGAGAAGGGGGTGAGGATCTTGCAGGTTATTGATGGAGCCAGAATGCAGTTCACCAGCCCCTTGGTTCTCAAACCCTTCCTCATAGACCTTCCCTCTGTCCTCTCCTCTCCATCGCCCCGCTGCAGAGGCAAGAGCCGTGTCCTCTGCAGCCACCTCCCTGGATCTTTCCCTGCTCACCAGCTGCCTTTGTCACCTTTCCTCTACGACTTGAGATGCTTAGATAAAGCCCCCTTCATCTTCCTGCCTCACTGACTCTCCATCTCCTTTCCAACCCCTTTTCTCCCATCTGTGCCCATCTGCTCTGGTCTCTCGATTAGCTGTGTAAAGTATTGGGGGTGGTGTGGTGGAGAGATTGGACAAAGCACATCCCTAGCAATGGGGAAGGTGTGCGGGTGGGGGCGCTAAGGGGTGGGTCACACGCCCTGTGGAAGATGTCAACTGATGGGAGCGATGGGGATGTGAGAAATGCCAGGGAGTATCACTAGGCTGTGAGCGTATGCATGGACAGAGAGGGGTAGTTGGAAGGGGGAATGGACAGGAGACCAAATGGCAAGAGGATTGCCCATCACTGGGGCCACTGAAAAGTACAGCAGGTTAACAGGCTCTGGGGCTAATGGGGTTTTTCCTCCCCTCTAAGTCCAACTGGAATGGCACTGCCACCCCTACCAGGAGGCCAATCCAGACAGAAAGGGAGACCCTGCCCCTCCCCAACTACTCCCCTTCACAGGAGGCACCACCAGTCGCTCAGTGGAGTGCGGAGTCCAGCCGTGGGGAGCAGGGATACCAAGGACTGGTCTGCAGCCCAGCTCTGCTACCGTAAGGGCTCTAGGACAGGGCAGGGGCCAGGGTCCCAGGCCAGGGTCCTACCTGATTCTCTTGGGGCCGATCTGGGCCAAATCCTTGTTGCTTGGCTGTCCCCGCTTCTTGCGGCTGCAAAGGAAGAAACACACTGATTGGGTGCTCCCAGAGAGGGGCCTGCGTTTTCCTTTTCCATACACTCTTCTCCATCTCCATCTCCCTCATCGCCTCACTGCGAGAAGGCATAGGAGATGAAGGCTGCCTGACCTTCTCTGGGGCAGGGATCTCCAGCTACCAGCCTCTTACAGAAAGGGCTTCTGGTGTCTGGTCTCATGTAGGTGGCAGAATCCAAGGGTGCCCAATAGCCCCTTCTCAGGACTCATGTGGCCTCAGCACAGGAAGACAAAAGGTCCCAAGTCCTTTTTCTAGCAAGCACCAGATGAAGGCTGGAAACGGATCCAGAGCATTCGGCCAGCTCAATGCCCTCCAGAGAGACAGCAGGAGTCTTTTCCCCCTTTGTTCACCTCAGACACCCAAGTCCTCCTTATGAGATCAGGCTTCTTGCCAAAGCTCCAGATTGCCCCAAATGAGAGCATCCCTGGGCTCCTGGGGAAGTCCGGTCAATCCTGCCAAAAAGCCACAGAGCCCATGGCCCTGAGTGACAGGGTTTCATTGCAAACACCTCTGCATCTGAGAGTGCAGGATGGCTCTGGTCTGCCCTGGATCTCAAGGACCCAAAGCAAACCCTGGTCAAAGGAGAATTCAGGGTGGTCACCCTAAGATTGCTCAGATATCTGCCTGGACCTCCAAGCCTCACTGACCCTCACATGGACACAGCGACACCTCCCAGGCACGGGGAAGAGCCGAAATTTGGCCCAGCACTACACATTTCATGTCTTGAAGGTCAGGTTGGTGTAGAGGCCAGTGCTCAGATCCTCAAAGATCTTTAAATGCCTTAGTCCCATTGAAATCAATGGGAGACATGCACCGAAATATCTTGGAGGATGTTTCCCTGGACCGCTAGGCTGGGTACACACCCCCATCTTTCTGATGAAGGGTACCCCTGCGAAAGGATACAGGACTTTTTCTACAGCTCACTCCAGGCTGCTGGAGTCACTAGCGTTCGAAAGTTAAAGCTTTACACAGTAGAACCTAAAAGTTACAAACACCTTGGGAACGGAGGTTGTACGTAACTCTGAAATGTCCGTAACTCTGAACAAAACGTTATGGTTCTTTCAAAAGTTTACAAGTGAACACTGGGTTAATGCAGCTTTGAAACTTTACTATGCAGAAGAAAAATGCTGCTTTCCATTTATTTTTTTAACGGTTTATGTTTAACACAGTACTGTCCTGTATTTCCGTTTTTTAGGCTCTACTGCGGCCTGATTGCGTACTTCCGGTGCCAAATGAGGTGACCGGTCAGTTCATAACTGTGGTGTTTATAACTTGCAGATTCTACTGTAACTATAAAAACACAAAATCAACATCATGTCACAATATATAAATTGCTTTAAATTAAACTCTAAAATGTTCTCAGGCAGCATTTTTCATACTTTGCCTTTCTGTAAATTTTCATTGGATTTTTTTTGTTGGTTTGTGTGCATGTATGATTAAATGGAAGTTTATTGATATTGAACAATAAAAATCTAATTTTTCCAAGCCTAAATATACAGCAGATACAGTGCTCGATACAGCTGAGCTCAATGCTTTCCTGCCCCATGAGAGGGTCCAAGACTCACCAGATAGCGAGCTAGCAGAGGACAACTTGCACAATGTTACAATCATTGGGTTTCTGTTGTCATAGTGATAGCACATTTCCACATAGCACATAGTGATAGCACATAACCTCTTTGTCTGGCATCCAAAAAATATTACACACTGCAAGATCCTACATGTATGTGTCTAACATTGGAAGGAAAAAAAATTGTACAACACTATATTTAGAAATAGCATGTGTTCATACAGTTAAGAGACTGCATTGGAAAATAGTTGCACAAGAGGGCAGAGTTAAGGTTACATGTGCAGCCTTTAACATTTGCCTGACTTGTGAGCACTCGTGGTCATGTATTTCCAGAGGTGATGAGCACAGCCTGCTCCCCTGAATTTCAACTAGAATCTCAAGTGCTCAGTGCTTCTGAAAATTAGGCCTTAGTGGTCAGTTTTTCAAGAGGACTCAGTAGCTCCCGAGCCCCTGATGAACATCTTGAACATTGGCCATAACCGTGTAACCAATACCATTCTCCTAATGGCTTTTTTGGTATCAAATTTCCCAATTTTTAATTAAAGTAAAAAGATGGTCAAAACAATAAGATTGAAGGAGAAAGCATCACTCTACAATTTCAAAGGTCTGACGGTTTGTAATAGAGATATAAACAGAAAATTTAAGACCTACAGTGCAGTGTGGATGTATTTGGTAAGATACCCCCTGAATGCGGTCATCCTAGGGTTCCAAGGTACTATGGTAATATAAATAATAATGAAATGATAATAAGACTTGATTAGGTCAGTAGAACCAAGCTGCTCTTGAATAAGTACATCGTTTGTATGACAAAAATAAAGAGGATTAAAAACCTTTAGAAAAATCCACTCTGGTCACTAAATAAGAGGGCAAATGATTTTATTTCTGTACTGTTTGACAGTTATTTTAAATACCTACTCCCCACCGCACAAAATAACTACAGGTTGGCATCATTTATAGTGTGAATAAATGCAATTATCCTATGTTACAAACATGATTAAATTTTAGTATTTATCAACAATAAAAAGTCTTTAAACACACTGTATTGCAAAAAGGCATAATACAATTAAGAAAAAAGGATATAGTCATAATTACATTAATGTAATATTTTTAAACATAGAGAAAGTTTGGTCACATACACCTAAGTTTCAGAGTGGTAGCCTAACACAGTCTGCATCAGCAAAAAGATTGAGTAGTACTTGTGGCACCTTAGAGACTAACATTTATTTGAGCATAAGCTTTTGTGGGCTAAAACCCACTTAATCAGATGCATGAAGTGGAAAATACAGTAGGAAGATATATATACATCGAAAACATGAAAAAGTGGGTGTTGCCATACTAACTATAAAGAGACTAATCAATTAAGGTGGACTATTATCAGCAGTTAGTTTAACTTCTGTGCCAGGGAAGATAATGGAGCAAGTAATTAAAGAAATCATCTGCAAACACTTGGAAGGTGGTAAGGTGATAGGGAATAGCCAGCATGGACTGGTAAAGAACAAATCATGTCAAACCAATCTGATAGTTTTCTTTGATAGGATAACGAGTCTTGTGGATAAGGGAGAAGCGGTGGATGTGGTATACCTAGACTTCAATAAGGCATTTGATACGGTCTCGCATGATATCCTTATTGATAAACTAGGCAAATACAATTTAGATGGGGCTACTATAAGGTGGGTGCCTAACTGGCTGGATAACCGTACTCAGAGAGTAGTTATTAATAGCTCCCAATCCTGCTGGAAAGGTATAACAAGTGGGGTTCCGCAGGGGTCTGTTTTGGGACTGGTTCTGTTCAATATCTTCATCAACGACTTAGATGTTGGCATAGAAAGTACGCTTATTAAGTTTGCAGATGATACCAAACTGGGAGGGATTGCAACTGCTTTGGAGGACAGGGTCAAAATTCAAAATGATCTGGACAAATTGGAGAAATGGTCTGAGGTAAACTGGATGAAGCTCAATAAAGACAAATGCAAAGTGCTCCACTTAGGAAGGAACAATCAGTTTCACACATACAGAATGGGAAGACACTGTCTAGGAAGGAGTATGGCAGAAAGAGATCTAGGGGTCATAGTGGATCACAAGCTAAATACGAGTCAACAGTGTGATACTGTTGCAAAAAAAGCAAACGTGATTCTGGGATGCATTAATGAGTGTGTTGTAAACAAGACATGAGAAGTCCTTCTTCCGTTCTACTCTGCGCTGGTTAGGCCTCAACTGGAGTATTGTGTCCAATTCTGGGCACTGCATTTCAAGAAAGATGTGGAGAAACTGGAGAGCGTCCAGAGAAGAGCAACAAGAATGATTAAAGGTCTTGAAGACATGACCTATGAAGGAAGGCTGAAAGAATTGGGTTTATTTAGTTTGGAAAAGAGAAGACTGAGAGGGAACATGATAGCAGTTTTCAGGTATCTAAAAGGGTGTCATCAGGAGGAGGGAGAAAACTTGTTCACCTTAGCCTCTAATGATAGAACAAGAAGCAATGGGCTTAAACTGCAGCAAGGGAGATTTAGGTTTGACATTAGGAAAAAGTTCCTAACTGTCAGGATAGTTAAACACTGGAATAAATTGCCTAGGGAGGTTGTGGAATCTCCCTCTCTGGAGATATTTAAGAGTAGGTTAGATAAATGTCTATCAGGGATGGTCTAGACAGTATTTGGTCCTGCCATGAGCGCAGGGGACTGGACTCGATGACCTCTCGAGGTCCCTTCCAGTCCTGAGTCTATGAGTCTATGACAGGAGAAAAAAAACTTTTGTAGTGATAATCAGTATGGCCCATTTCCAACAGCTGACAAGAAGGTGTGAGTAACAGTGGGAGGAGGGGGGAATTAGCATGGGGAAATAGTTTTTATTTTGTGTAATGACCCATCCACTCCCAGTCTTTATTCATGCCTAATATAATGGTGTCCAGTTTGAAAATTAATTCCAATTCTGCAGTTTCTCACTGGAGTCTGGTTTTGAGGGTTTTTTTGTTGCAAGTATTGCGACTTTCAGGTCTGTTATTGAGTGACCAGGGAGACTGAAGTGTTCTCCGACTGGTTTTTGAATGTTATAATTCTTGACGTCTGATTTGTGTCCATTTATTTTTTTGCGTAGAGACTGTCCGGTTTGGCCAATGTACATGGCAGAGGGGCACTGCTGGCACAGATCACATTGCTAGATGTGCAGGTGAACGAGCCTCTGATAGTGCAGCTGATGTGATTAAGTCCTATGATGGTGCCACACTATCAGCTCGTTCACCAGCACATTTAGCAATGTGATCTATGTCATCATGTGCCAGCAATGCCCCTCTGCCATGTACATTGGCCAAACCGGATAGTCTCTATGCAAAAGAATAAACAGACACAAATCAAATGTCTGTGTATATATATCTTCCCACTGTATTTTTCACTGCATGCATCTGATGAAGTAGGTTTTGGCCACCAAAGCTTATACTCAAATAAATGTATTAGTCTCTAAGGTGCCACAAGTATTCCTCTTTCTTTATACATTTAAGTTTGATCTAATTTAAAATGTTCTGTCTGCATTATCCACCTTCCAATGTTCATCTTGAAGCCACTTCACTTTTGTTGTTGTTGGACTGTGACAGACTGTCCTGAAAAGAAAAAGCAGTTAGAAAATAGCAAAATTGCCATTTTGGTAAAGAAAACAGATATTACAAGTCACTGATGATCTGCCATTTTTGTTATGTAAGATGTAGGCTATGCAGCTTACTTTGCAAGTTCAAGCTGACGCTGCTCAACACTTTGCAATACTGTATACTGCACACGTATTCTCATCAGATTGGGATGACGGTACTTACAGAAGGAGATGAGAGTCGTCTGTGAAGGAACACACACTACAGTATGTGATGTGCTCTTGATGTTCTTTTTCTTGCTCCTTTGATTTTTTTTTTCCTGTCTCCATCTCCCTAGCTGCTGGTATCATAATGGCTACAGAAAAAAACCACGCGTCAGCATGTAAATTATTTGATCCTTTACTTCCTTTAAACCTTAAAGGGACACCATCAACAAGTTCAGTCAATCTTTAAAATGAGTGACAAGTTCAGGTGCTCTACATTTGATTTCAGTGGGAGTCTGAGATCTATCCTACTTAGTTAGGCACGTTTGAAAATCCCACTACACACTTACACACCTTTGAAAATTTGGCCCTAAACAGAGTGCTCTCAAATGCACAAAGTAAAGAAACTGAAGGAAAAAGAAAAATTTATACGGAAATAATCTTTTTATTTCCAGTGATTTTAGAGATTACTTGTAGGTAGAAAGTTTTCAGACACAAGCATGATTTTTGAGTAGATGGTGTCCCTCTAATGGTAATATTAAAATGTTGCAAGGAGAGGAAGGGGGAGCACAAATTAAATATATAATTTACCATTATCTTCTGCTGTGCTTCGAAAAATGCCTCCAGAACTTGTTCTCTGCTGGCAGCAAATTGTTACTTAGTTTCAGCAGCCTCTGTAAAACAGACATTAATAGACTTTCAGTATAGAATTGAAGTCACAAAAACATCTAGAAATGAAAAAGACAGAAGAGCCTTGACTGTGCATGTTAATACTTACTTGGTATGTGTTTGGGTGCATATTTTGGGGCTTCTTTCTCCCATAACCCCCACAAAAAAATATCATCGTGAAGAGACAGCTGAGGATGGAAGACTGTTGACACTTAGTTCAGCTAATTCCAAAGGAAATGCTTTTACACCTCCCTATGTAATAAAAACATTAGAAAGTCTGGAAAGACAGAGTTAGGATCTATAATTAATTCCCTAGTGTTATGTAAGGCTGCAGTTCAACAAGAGACTGAAGCATATGCTTCTTTTTAAGCATATGAGTAAGCCCATTGACTTCTATGGGACTATCCATGTGTTTAAACACAGGCACCATTATCAGCTCTTGTGAATTTATTGAGTCTCGTGATATTTAGTGTTTTTCTTAAAGCCCCGGCTTTAAGAAAAGTGAGCACATGACAATTTTAGCTTTTATTTAGATAAAATGTAAGTTTCTAGCCCTCATGCTTGGAAAAAAAAACAATGAAAATGTGTCCTGAGTGTGACCTAAAGGCTCAGAAACCAGGAGACAAATTTAAAGAACCTATAATTTATTATTAGAAAAATCCAAAACAATCCAAAACAAGAAAAACCCCAAATCAAATACTCATGATTTTTGAGATGTGACTCATTACTTCTGTACACTTGAGATCAGCAGTACTGACTTTTAAATACTTTGGTGACTTGGAGCCTAATCATTCACTAAGAACCTGACCCAATTCCCAGTGATTTATTGTGAGTCATTCCTCACACCTCAGTGAAGGTTGCATTAGGTTCAGTCACCCAAGCAATTTCCAACGTCCACCCAATCTTAATTTGGCTTCCTTGGCTCTTCAGAGATTAACTCAACTATCAACATCAGAAGCTAGTATTAAAACCAACATATCTTCTCAGCAATGAGCAGATTTTTAGCATCATTTATCTAGACATTTAATAACATTGGGCTCTTCAAAATCCACAAGGTGGAAATTAAAGCTAGACAAATTCAGATTATTAATAAGGCACATTTTTAACAATGAGGGTAATTAACCCTTGGAACAACTTGCCAGGGTTGTGGTGTATTCTCCATCACTGGCAATCTTTAAATCAAGATTGGATTTTTTTCTAAAAGTTCTGCTGTAGTGCACACAAGAATTAATTCAGGGAAGTCCTGAATTATGGCCAGTATTATGCAAGAGGTCAGACTAGATGACCACAATGGTCCCTTCTGGCCTTATAATCTAAGAAACAAGACGCTAATGCATACATCATTTTCTGCATGAAAGTATTATAGATTCACACTAGCAGCTTCAGTGAAGAGAAGCAGACACTTCATTGCTAAATATTTGTCATCATTCTCTGATAAAACCCTATGAAAACTACAGCATTAGTTTACTCCTGGGGGAATTCTGAGCCACTGCGCAAGTGCAGAATTAATGCCCCCTGCAGATATCCCCCCCCCCGACACACCCTGGTAGAATAACTGATTCTGACTGGGAGGCTAAGGGAAGCTGCAATTACATCTTTTATCCATCAGGGGCTGATGTGATGCCAGAAGAAAGGGCAACTAGCTCACGTGTCAGAGCAACTAGCCACGGAGGGGGAGTGGACAGAGGCTGCCTTTTTCACAGTGCCCTGCCAGGTGAGGAGACACAGGATATGGAGTGGGGCAGAGCGGGGCACACGGTGCTGCTGGGGGTATGTGTGTCACACAGATTGAGGTTCTGAAGGGATAGTGGGGGGGGGGGGGGACAGATTGGGATGGAAGCACAGGAGCTAGTGCGGTAACAACTTTGAGCCCAGGGCTGAATAGGAGTGGAAGTGCAGGGTCACATGGAGATGGGGGAGGGAGAGAGAAGGGTGCAGGGACACATGGGGACATGTGCAGAAACGCATGGCTGAATGGGGAGTGGGAATGCAGGGACATATGGGAACAGAGGCAGATGTGCCTGACTGAATGGGAGAGGCATGGGGGGAGGCGCCCCAACAATTCCACAGCCCCCCAAAAAAACCTGTTCCATACTTCTCCCACCCACATCCAGCACCCCTACAGGTTCACTCCCAGGCTCCTTCCCAGCAATTACTTCTGTCTCCCTCAGCTCCTTCATTACCCCTAACAGCCCCAAGCCTTTGGGCTGCTTCTCAAGGGTGCGGGAAATACATTTCTATATTGTAGTTTAAATGAATTATCATCAAAGTTCTGTATTAATATGCCCGGTAAATAATATATTTGTCAAAAAACATTTCCTGAATCTCTTTGCTGCTGTTGTCTGTATTGTTACAGATGTACTTGCTGATAGGTATTTGAAATAAATTACCAAAATAATTGAAACTGGCATGATTATATTGTATTAGTTTGAAAAATAAAATATACAGAATTTTAAAATATGGTGCACAGAATTTGAAATATTTTGGCGCAAAATTCCCCCAGGATTAACTACGGAAGCCCTATTTAGCCATTTGTATCTTCCCTGGCGGGCAGGATACTGCAGTACACTATAGTCACTTGTACCACTTGGATAACACAGAGAGGCCATGTTCTAGCCCCACATGGCCAGAGGAGAAATCTCTTTTTGCCAGTGGAACTCTCTCCAGGCAGAGATGGCTCCTATGGAACCCTCCCTGCACTCTCTGGTGCTGTGCAGGGAGCTCTGATATATCAATCCTGCATTGATGTTTGGGATCTTATGTCAGTGGTATAAGTTAGAGCAGTTAAAGAGCAGAGAGCAGATGGTGCAGGATCAGGGAGCTGCAACTGGTTCCCTGACAGCTCCTTCTGCATTGAATTGAGCTGTGAGCTCCCTCTCTACCTCGACTGTTGTATGTTTGTCTCCTTCACTGTTCCCTAGTTCCATCACTGGCTCCACTGCCACTGAAGTCAATGGAAAGAATCTCTAGTAATGTCAGTGGGTTTTGCTCAGGTCCTCACATGGCTCCCATCATAGTGGCGAAGCATCCTCCACGAGCAGCACTGGCTAGATATACAGAAGTATTCTTCCATCAACCTGGATGCATCTAATCAGGGGCTAGGCTGCATAGTTATGGCGCTTAGGGGTGAGACATTTTTCACATCTGAGCAATGTAGTCATGTCAATCTACATTTTAAGTGTAGAGCAGGCCTGAGACACCCAGCATGGTGTGGAAGACAGCTCTGTGCTGGGAATTGGCAGCGGTTTGGTCTGGCTGCTATTGCCAGAGGTCTGTAGTTATAGAGCACAAGACAGCCCCATGCATGCCCTCAGGCCTCTAGGTTAGCCAGCATTCAAAAGCTCTGGGGTTGGGAAATGCAGTCACTTCTCAGGTGAGCCCAGAGTCACTTGGATGATTGAGCTGAGATAGACAAACTGACCTCAATCCCTTCCTTCTCACTCACCCACTTCTCACCTTCCTTTCTCCTCTCCCTATGTGCTCAGGCTTCCCCTCTTCACCTAGATTGGCCATCTGCCTCTTCCCCTCTCACCTGGATTGCACCGCCTGCTCCTCAGAGGGGCTGCCATTGGCTGGACTCGTCTCAGTAGGCAGTTGCGCACCCTTCACAGGTCTCTTGCGGCTCTTGGTCTGGCTTTGCTCTCTTTTCAGCTCAGAGTCACTGAATGGACGAAATGGACACAAGAACTGGTTACAACCTGGGAGATGGGGCTCTCTAATGGCAGGTGAAGCTAGACATGGGAAACAGAGGGAGAGCAACCTAATGCCACCAAGGGAGAGGCATGGAGACAAAAAGCATCTCTTCCAAGCCAGCGCTAAAGGAATCAATGTATTATTCCACATTCACATGAAGTTAGAGCTGAGAGTTTAGTCACACAACAGTCAGGGTTAGATTTGTCAGAGCAGCTTTCCTTCTGCAGAGTATGTTTAACAAATGGGTCTCTAGTTCCCAGGATCAGGACAAAGTCGCAAGGAAGCTTGGGAGAAAGGATGGGATTGTGGTTAAGGCACAAGACTGGGTGGCAAAACACCTTGGTTCTGTTCCTAGCTCTGAAACTGACTCACTGCGTAGGTGAAATAAGTGGTCTTTGTCTATCAGATCCCCCTTGTGGCAAGATGGGGAGTTACACCAACTTGGCTCCACCCCCCGATGCTATCACACCCGGCTCTGTGTCTGTCAAGTCCTTGCTACAACCTGACTTCTTCTCAGCAGTCTCTGGCTCCTTCAGGGTGATGGAGAGTCAGAAGTTCCATGGCTCTAGTAGGCGTTAGTCAGCCCCAGGTCTCCTGCATTTAGAACCTTCTTCTCCATAAGCCCCTGGCTGGAGTACGCAGGGGAGCCCAGGCAGGCCCAACTCACCGGGTTCAGCTCAGGGCCCGTTTGGCTCAGACAGAACCACTCTTTGTCAGCCCTTTGCTGCTACCTCCTGCCTCTCCCCCTCTGTAGGCTCGCCCCACGTCTCTCTTTCTTTGGAGTGTTAGCTGTTCACCAGCCTGCTAGAGGGCAGCTCTCTAGCAGCTGCCTTTCTTCTCAGGAACTCCCCTTCTAATTGAGGTCTTTAATTTTTTTTTATCATGCCCAGGTGCTTCCCTGCCTAATTAACTGCCTCTCAGCATCCTTGAGTGAACGTGAGCTGCCTCATTCCCCATTGTGGAGCCTGTAAGAGGTGGGCTGGGGCCCTGAGCCTTCAAAGGGCCATTTACCCTCTGACCATGCAGTGGGCAAATTCCTTCCCCTCCTCTTACCAGTAATGAAAATAAGGTCCCTACCCTGGGGAATTTACAATTCCAGGGCCAGATTCTGATCTCACTCACACAACTCAGAATTAGGAGCATATGCTCTCAGCAGTGGTGTTTATGAGCATCCCAGGGTACCACAGCTGAGTGTGAAATCAGAGTGAGGCCTTAATTATGCCAGCAAAGTGTTGGCAACCACAAAGTAGGGAGGGGGTGGGAAAGGGCAAGCATCCAGGAAAAGCTACAGAGAGAGACACCTTGTTCTGTACGCGCCCTGTGGGTTCCTAGGTTAACTGTTAACGTATGGAAAGTGAAGGGACAGAAGAGCTGGGCTGTGGCATTACGTCAGAAAGAATCTACACAGACTCTTCGTAAAGTGCCAGACTTCAGTCCAGCCTGGCAGCCCTTCAGAGAGCAGTGCAGCCAGCTCCCTCCCAGCCCAGCTCTAGCTTCCCTCACCTTTCCAGTGAGGGGTGGTAATTCTCATCTCGCAGGTCGTCAGTGTAAGTGAGGTCATCTTCTTCAGTGAAGTCTTCATCCTCGTCCTCTTCCTCTTTGGGCTCAGGCACCTCCTCTGGTTTATTCTCCAATCCTGGTGCACTGCAAGAATCAAATGTCAAGAGAGCGGGTTGGAGCCATGGCTCTGAGGGGAAGTCTCTGAGGGCTCTGTGGCTCCTGATCCCACCATCTCTCCTCACAGCCTGATGGCCATCCTGTCTACATATCCCTGTCAGTCACTGGCCTCTCTGCTGAAGCTACTCACAACAGGGCTGATGCATTATAATAGGGATGGGGCAAGACTGCACCACTGGGAACTGGCTTGAGAACTCAGCAGTTATTTTCATACCGGACACTGTCAGATGGGAGTGACTCTGTGACATCGCAGTTTTGGGGATACAGGACAGCTCCTCTCTAGTCCCAGGAGCAGGGGATAGGTAAGCACCAGGGACAGATGATAAGGAGAAGAGCCACCATCACTCACCTCTCCGGCTCTATCCCTTCTGTGCCAGCCTCTGCCTCTGCCAGGGGAGCTGTAGGGAGAGAAACTAGGTGCAGTCAGTTGAAGGGTGAGACGGAACCATGAAGCTGAGATCTGCAGAAAAGGGATGGGGAAGGAAGGAGCAACCGCAGTGGTGGGGGACAGAGTGCAGGGAAGGTTTGGGAGGAGAGAGGAATGCAGAGTGACAAGGCCTCGAGGAAGGGAACTAAATCCTCATTCAGGGTCTAAACCAACCACTAACAGGCCAGAGGAAGGGGGCTAAAAAGAAACTATAAACAAGTTGTTCCATAATTGTCCAATAGGGAGTTTCTTGGCTCTTCTATGAAGCACCTGATACTGGTCACTGAGGGATAAAGGGCTAGACAGATATGGTCTGATCTGTTCTGGCAGTTTCAGTGTTCCAGCCCTTGTTCCTCCATAGTTGGAGGACACCCACAGCCACCCCTCTCCTCGGGATCTCCAGACTGGACCACTGCCCCATGCCTAACATGGGGCTGCATTTGAAAGTTTCACAGAAAGCAGGATACACCTGCCAACTAGGTCAGCAGCGTGAACAGCACAGGATGCCTGCCCTGGTTCCCAATTCGCTCCCAGGACAGATGTGGATCTGAAACGTTCTCCATGGAATCTGGGCCCTCGTCACTAAAAAGACTGTCTCTCTCCCCATGAATCACTCTGCATTCCTCTCTCCTCCCAAACCTTCCCTGCACTCTCTCCCCCACCATTGCGGTTGCTCCTTCCTTCCCTGTCCCTTCTCTGCAGATCTCAGCTTCATGGTAATAGTAAGGCCACGTCCTCACTTCAAGCATCACCGAGCCAGTGACCTGGGTGGTTACAACACAGTTAAAAGACGCAGCAAAGAGGAGACCTACCCACATTCCTGGAACTTAATGAAAACCTTGCGGGCCACTGGGACTCAGTGACCAACCCTTGTTCCTGTAACTGATTTAAATCTCTGAACCATCCAAGGCTTCAGCCTGGTTTTAGGGTAGATGCTTAGTCCTCAAGCTGCAGTTTGATGGAGTCTGGGATGCACATGATGGGAACATTTGAGTGCTGGGGTCTGGCAAGGGGGGTCCCCTTCCTCTTCAACTCATTTCTCCTCTTGACTCGAAAGGGCCTGAATCTGCAGACAGTCAGGGCCTGGTGTCAGGCTCCTGTACTGTCCAGGGCTGGGGGTGAATGTAATGGGATAGGTACTAGTTTAGAAGAGGGTGGTTATTATTACGGGATCCCTACCATTACTGTGGATGGAACTAAGACTCATGGGTTGCTCGTTTGCTTAACAGAGTCCAGCTGATCCCCTTCAGAGAGGGAGGAGGTGGTATGGGGTGGAGAAAGGGCTATTTGAACTTGTATTTCCAATGTACAGGGGGAGCTGGCTAGCCTGTACTCTGGGCTGGGAGTGCCATGGGGGATTTGGAGTTAACAGGGGCACAAGAAATCAAGGGCCAGTAGAGAGAGGGAGGAGGAATCCCAGTTTTGGCTGGACTGGAGGAGAAGGCTGTGGGGCCCTGGGAAAGGGAAGGCTGGTCAGCTGCATCCATCGTGCCACCCCATGCCTGCATGGGTGTCTGGGATCGGGGGTCTGCTCACTGCCTCACCTGCATCAGTGTCAGTGCTCTCTGCTCCTAGCTCTCCGCTGTGGTCCATGCTGCTGGTGGATGATGGAGCTGCCATTCTCTCCACCACCCCACTGTCCCCGAGGGGGTTGGGCTCCACCTTAACTATCATCCCAGAGGAGTCCTGGGCAAGTGCTGCCCTGCGGAGTGAGCGCCTGCAGCTGGTAACTGGAGAAGGTGGTAGGATGGGCCCTGATCTGGCCCCTCTGTCCTTCTTGCGCCGTGAGGCAGCTTTGCTGGGCTGTGAACTACCTCCTGGTGGGGCACAGCCCTGCTCTTCCGGTGCAGGGGGGCCCCAGGAGAAGGTGTGTCCAGCCATGCACTCCCACACTAGATTCCCTGGGGCCCCCTTGTCGCCTGGTGAGGGGGTCTTCACATTGGGGATCAAGCTGCACTCCTGGCTGTGAACGTGAGACAGGACGACCAGGCGTTGCAGGGCATCCGTGGGGAAGGCGCTGGGATCTGAGCCACCCTGCCCTGGGGGAGAGAGAGGGAAACCACATGTAAACCACAGTGTGCCCCAAGCACCATAAAACCTGTCCATCCCTGCCTATAACCCAAGCACCCACAGGGGACACTGCACCATCCTAACATTTACCTCAACCTCTCCATATAATCCTACACCTCTGGGGCAGCCACAGCACCCTCCCCATAACCCAACTTCCTGGTCATGTGACTCTAAGCACCCCTGTATTCATACACTGTACACTACTGGAATAGCCTTTGTACAACATATGCCTTATGAGGTATCATTTGAAAACTAATAACTCACTGATCATTAATATTCTTGCATGATGTAAGGACGCAATGTGCGTTAAGAGTTATGGATATAGACTAGAACTGTGAGTAAAGTATGTTTAAATGAGACCAGCAGCCAGGCTGTCGGGGAGAGACAATGAAGGTCCATTTACATATCAAATACTCAAAGCTATCAAGCTAACAAGTGGAGGAAGAGGCACCACAGGGTCTATGCCCCAACACGGCAGAGAAGCTTGGTCCAGGTTTTACTTCTCAAAAAAAATATTGCAAGTTTACTGGTCTATAAACATGGAGGTAGGGGTGTTTGACCCTCAAGTGATAAGCAATTGAATCAACTGGATTGTATACAATATTACTGTATTAGAAAAGTGCATAGAGTGAGGTATTTCTGAAAGCCAGTAACACACTGGTAATATCATTGTGAAATGTGTGTACAAACACAATATGAGGAAAATATGGATACTTAATGATATCATGCTTTAAAGCGTGTGGTCAAACAGGGAGAAACAGGCCCCCACCTAGACAGGAGCCAAGGTAGCTATCTGTTTCCAGTATAATTAAGCAAGGTGTGATCAAAAACAATGGAAGCCCTATTTACATAGAAATCATCAGGGGGATGGGAAGTCCACAGGACAGAAAGAACAGCATGAGGTCACTCTGCCTCTTGAGACAAAGTCACTGAACTTTGGAAGATATAAGCAAAGAGAGAAGCCATGTCTGGCATCCATCATTAGACAGATGCAAAGGAACAGAACTCTTACAAGCTGAAAAAGATGTGCCCTTCAACCAAGAGAGGGGTTGAAGTCTCTGGAAACTGAGTATAGGCAAGAAACCTGCTTAGGCAAAAATCTTTCACTCAGGGAGAAAAGGAAAACCAACATCTTGTATTTCTGTGGAAGGCCTGGGAAAGTGAACCACAGCTGTGAAGAAGGAAGCTTGGTGACAAAAATATTTTGAACAAAGCCTGTACCTCGCTAGATTCAGTTTTAGACTTTTCAATCTGTGTTTTCACTTTTATTTGCTTGTTTCTCTTTCTAACTTTATTCCTTTCACTTGGTATCACTTAACCAATGTCCTGATAATAAACTTGTTTGATTTTTATTATAAACCAGCTCAGTTCTGTTTGCAGGGAAGGGTGTATTTATCCTGGTTAATAAACTGTGATAAACTTTTGTCTCTTCAAAGGAACAAGCTGACCATATTATTTCTCTGAACATTGCAGAGCACATGATTTTGGGAAAATTCAGGACTGGGAGAGTGTTAGGCTCAACTTGTTGGTTGTAACCAAGGCTGGTGGACGCCAGAATAGGGCTGTAGACTCGCTGCTGGGGTCAGAGCTGCTGAATCCAGGCAGTCTAGCGCACAGACACTCAGGGTGTAACCTACATACTTGTAGGCTGGTTGTGAGCATCCCAGGCTGTAGGCTACAGCAGCAAAGCACTGTACAGGACCCAGAGTTACAGGCCAAGCAGTGACACAACCCCTTACTGGTCTGGATCACACCCCAACACCCTTTGACAGTGGTGTAGTCAAAATAAGATTTATACACAGCTTGCTATTTTAACTGAGGTTTGCACTCCAAGCACTAGTAGAATAGTTTTAAGTATTTTTCAAGTGAAAAGGCTGGTGAGACTCAAAGAAAGATTAGTTTTATTGTTTTCTGTTTATTTCAGGGAAGGAAATAGAACAAAGGAAAGCATAAAGACGAGTCACAAGCAGAAAAGGCAGTATGATAAAAGAAGCAGATACTGAGCTCACCAAGAAGCAATCAAAAGAGCTGTACGCACAGTGAGGTCTGTCAGCAGCTGATCAGAAGCAAACGGAGCCATAAGGAAGGATGGGGCACCTGCTTCAAACCAGGGGCCAGAGGGGATCCCTTTTTCTCCTACAGAGCATGCTTGTAGGGTGATTGTGAGCATCCCAGGCTGTGCACTGCAAAGCATAGGCGCCGAGTTCTGCTGGCACCAGTGGATGCTCGACCCCGCTCTGACTCCACTCCTTCCCCAAAGTTCCTGCCCCAACTCTGCCCCCTCTCTGCCCCATTCAATTCCTTCCCCAAATCCCTGCCTTGGCCTCGCCTCCTTACCTGAGCGTGTCTGCGTTTCCGCTCCTCCCCCTCCGTCCTGGAGGCTGTTACTCCACGAAACAGCTGTTTTGAGGCAGCAAGCACTGGGATGTGGCGGAGGAGCGGGGGTGTGGGTTCGCTCGGGGAGAAGGAGGAGGTGAGGTGAGGTGGGGAGGGGAGCTTGGCTGCCGGTGGGTGCAGAGCACCCACAAATATTTCCCTGTGGGTGCTCAAGCCCCAGAGCAACCATGGAGTCAGCTCCTATGCTGAAAAGCACAGCAGGACCCCCAGGGTTGCAGGGAATGTGGGACACAACCTCTTACTGGTCTGGACTGCACTCTGAACTCCATGACGGGGGGCCACAGCACCACCCCCATATAATCCAATACCCCTGGAGGCCACAGCAATATCCCCCTAATTAACTCTAACCCCCTGTGATAGGCTGTAAGGAGGGTTAAGGAGCAGCTCTGGGCCCTGGAGGCTCAGCTCAGCTTCATCTGCGGGGTGTGCTCACAATGGATGTGGACCTTGAAAGGGCACTGTGCAGTCTGGGTGGTCAGTGCAAGGGAGCAGACCTTCCCTGGTAGCTTCTGCAGGGATACAGCAGGAGTTCCACACTGCCTGAAGCAGACCTCAATATGGAGCTGCAGGCCACCAACAGAGAGATAGCAGAGTGAGGGTGAGGAACCTCTGGATCCCTTACAGTTGAGTACGTGTTGCAAGTCAATATCCAGGCCCCCACTGGGCCTCAGGAGAGGCAAGGGGTACCGTAGAAGAAACCTAGGAAGCAGACTTAGTGATATCGTTGAACTACCAGCCCCAGGGCCCTGGGTCAGAACCAAGCGGAGCGGTGGGCCTAGGCTCCCCCACTGGCAACCCACAGACTTGAGCTACTAGACGGTACTACCAAACCACAGACTTGAGCCACAAGGGGGTATAGAGAGTTAGTGCCCCAAACACAACGCGACCGCCTCCCCCATCACCACTGGGGCTGAAGCACAGTCAACACCCACCATGTAATCCTTCTCCCTGACATGACTGTCACTAAAGGGGGGATCCCCCCCCACTGCATCTCCCTTTTTAGAAGGACACTCAAAGCTGCATACCCTTCCCCCCAAAGAGAAGTGTGTGCAGAATCACAGAGACCCCATTTGGGCAGGAGAGGTGCCTACCTGCACTCAGCATGCAGCTCTGGGAAGTATACCTGCAGCAGAGAGAGTGGGGACAGAAGGTGAGAGACTGAGTGAACAGCAAGGGGCAGGCAGGGAACCCTGAAAACACAGATCCTGCACCCCATGGCTGATCCATTCACCCAGAAAAGGGAACCTGCTCCATGACCTTCATCACTCCACTCCAAAATCTCAACCACCACACGGGACAGGCATCAAGATCAGACGCCAGGGAAATCAGGGGAAAGGACACACTGGAGCTTGTCAGGGAAATGGGGGGTGGGGGGGGAGAGGGATGCTTGGGACAAGAGGAATCTGTGAGGATCTGGGAAGGATGCACAAGGGGTTCTGTGGGGAAATGGGGGCTGTGAGGAGGATGGGCCCTGTTAGGGGGAGGTGGGCTGTGAAAGAAACCAAGGGTCTCCTATGTCCATTCTACAGAGCCCCCACCACTTCCCCCTCCTCCCATAGGACCTATCTCTCATACCCTGGCACCTGCTGTGGGACCAGTACTCCCATCCCTCCCTCTCCAGTCACTTCTCACCTGTCGATCAGGTACTTGGCTAGTTGGGAGTGCAGGGAGAAGCCCAGCTGCTCCTTGAGCTGGCACCACTGCTCCAGGTGGCCCCCGATGCGGATGCGGCACTTGCTGCGCCGGGCATCCAGCTCCTTGCGCTTCTGTTTGCGGATACACTCAGAGGCCCGCTGGCGGCCCTGCTGCCTCTGCTCCATCCTCCCACGAAGGACGCTGCCTGCCTGGGAGCGGGGAGAGAGAGGCTAGGGCGTGAGCTGCAAACCCCTTGGGGCTACACAGAGGGAGTGGTGCTGAGAGCCTGTCTGTGGTGCAGTGGGAGGCACACTGAGACAGATACAGGGGGCAGTGAGCCCAACTAGGGCATTACTGGGGGTGAGGAAAGCATCTGAGAACTCAACTAGTGAAGACCGTACCCACCAAAAGAAATAGTGTATGGGGTGAGGGACCAAACAAGGTAGAGGAACGTCTCAGTAGAGATCCATCAGTCAGGAGAAGGCAAGGGGAATATCCCAGGAAGAAATGGGTCTGAGGGAGGGAAGGAAAGGGGACTATCACATCATTAGGGTGCAGGGGGATGAGAGATTCTCAAAGGCCTCTTCCCTCTCCTGCTGTATTAGTTTGTCTAAAAATAATCAGTTTAATCAATAACATGCAACCTCTTTCCCACCAAAGGAGTAAATCAATCTATTAATTCATTGTGCTGTGCCCTTGACTTGCTGCTCCCACCAGTGCATCCCTGGGACCCCCTGTGCCCTGCCCTTCTCACCACATGGGGGACAGTGGGACCCAATGCCCCACTCCAGCTTGCCCCAGTAAAATCCCCTGAAGAGGGCCAGGCCCCACACTCATCCTGCGCCAGTCACCAACTCGACTGCCCAGGAACCTTACAGCCCTAGACCTGCCAGCCCACACTGCCTGCCCTGTCCCTCCCACCAAAACCCCTCCTTAGCTCTGCCCACCACCCTTGTCCCTCCCACCATAGCCCCGCCCCTACTCCTAAGACCCACCTCTGCCCCTCCCATTACAGCCCCGCCCCTTTCCATCAACCTCACCCATGAACCGAGTTCCTCCAATATTCATTAGCCCCATCCCTGCCCCTCCCCTTCTCAGACCACCCCTTGCCCTCCCAACATAGCCTCTCCTCAGCTCCACCCACCATCCCTGTCCCTACCACCATAGCTCCTCCCATTTTCCTCAGCCCCGCCCCTCCCCATCATAGTCCCTCCGCCCGACTCCCCCTCCCTACCACTGTAGCCCCCCCCCTTTTCCTTAACCCCGCCTCTGCCCCATCAGAGCCCTCTCCTCTATGGCCCCTCCTCCACGGCCCGGATCACCCCTTTCCCTCAAGCCGCGCTTCCAGCCGGGCGCCTCTGGCCAATTAAAGCGAGGCGCGCGGCAGGAGCGGCCGTTGTGCGGGGAGAGGTGTGTGCGCGCGCGCTAATCTCCCTTTGCTCGCCCCCTCCCCAACTGCCTCTTCCGTTTTTCCGTCGCGGTACCTTAAAGCGGGCCCGTCGGGGCAGAGCGCGGGATGGGGGCAGCACCGGGCCCCGCTCCATACCCACGAGCCCGACCCGGCGTCCCCCACCCCTTTCTCCGAGCTCACTCCGAGGAGGGGAGGGCCCACCCTGGGGCCGTGTCCCCTTTAAGAGACAGACCCCTCCTCCCCCATCGCTTACACAGCGCTGGCTGAGACCGTGACAAGATGGCGGCGCACCCCCAACTCCACAGGCTCGGGGAGGAGCGCGCTTGCGCCGAGGATACCTTCCGGCCGATAGAGGGAGAGTGTGGCCCGGTGCATCACGGAAAATGGAGTCCTGCGCGCAGGGACTGACGGGATTTGGAGTCTCCGGCTCACTGCCGAAGGGCACCTCGGCTCTCGCAGGAGCATGATGGGAGTTACAGCATTTATCCATAGTAGGGTTAGACGCTCTTGGCTTTTCTCTTGCCCTGATGATGCATGATGGGAGCTGTAGTCTTGTGCTCCGGGTGCATGATGGGAGCTGTAGTCGCGAGCTACGCCCCCTCCCCCCATGTAAGAGGGAGCTCTAGTTTTGTGCCTGTGCTGCATGATGGGAACTGTAGTCGTCAGGCTCCCATTCAGCAAGGGACTTAAGCACTTGCCTGACTGGGAGTACAACAGTACTCTTGATTGCAATGGTGCTGTGCATGCATTCAAGTATACTCTTGGGGGAGTTCTGTACCACTGCTGCAGAATTCATGGCCTCTGCAGATCTTTTTGCTTCCCCTACAGAAAAATGACTTCTGACAGGGAAGCTGCAAGAGTGGCTATGTGTCCTTCTGAAGTAGTGCAGCAGGGTGGTTTGGGCACCAGGAGCAGCTGGTAGAGACATAAATCACCTCTGGGGGGCTGAGCTGTGTTGTGTGTGTGAGAGAGAGAGACATCTCCCTCTCACTCACTGTTGCAATATGCTTGATATGCAAGGGCAGGGATTTGGGGGGGTGTTTCTGAGGAGGTAGGCGTAGGGCAGGTCCTGTCTCCTCAGATGGAACAGAATGTAGCAGCCTGCCAGCTTAATGAATTCTTCCTGTTGTCTTTGTGAATTCCCCCAGGAGTATAAAACAGGAGTAAACATTTTAAGGTCCTTTACCTTGCCAGGGTGATGTAAAGGACAGTATGGCCTTATAAATGCTTATGGTGCTTTAGTGATTAGAACTGGTCTAAATTTTTGGACTGAAAAAATTTCCTATCAGAATGTGCTTCGTGAACTGTTTGCTACTGACCTTTCTGGAGATGGTTTGTAGCCAATATAAATTGAGTTTGATTCCCCAGCACTCACTTGATTTTCAGTTGCCTATTATGTAACACTGAGCATATGACTTTTTGTGTTTCTTGACTAATTACTAGAAGTAAAGGGTCAAATCTAGCTACATTACTATCAGACAAAGGGGTCTGGCGATTTCCTCCTATGCTCCCCACTCCCATTCGCCATAAATTGTATTGTAGTTGAAATAAATTACCTATACTATTGAAACCAGCATATTATACTGCATTATTTTGACAAAACATGCAGAATTTTTAATTTTTTGGCAAAGAATTCCCTCAGGAATATTAAGTATCTTCCTGAACTGAGGCCTTAAAGAGCCCAGAAATGCAGTTCAGTGGCCCCATCATCCTCCGTTTAGGAGGATTTTCTGGTCTCAAAAAGGAAACGAAACTGTAGCCTGGTCTGTACCTAAAACTTAAAGGGGCGTTGCTACATCAGCCAAAAAACAAAAAAACCCATGCCTCACTGCTGTACTTATACTTTTCCCCATAGCCCCTCTCTTCAGTGGAGCAAGAGGCTGGTTGTGGTGCTGGCTTGTGAAGGAAAAGAGGTCAGATTGCATCTTAGTTCTGCCATGGGCTTTCTGAGTGCCCTTGGGCAAATCACTTAGCTTTGGTGTCTCGATTCCCCATCAGAAAGTGGGGATAATAGCACAGCCCTGCCTCACGGCAGTGTGGTGAGAATAGATAAATGAAAGATTGTGAAAGTCTTGGAGGTTTACTGATGAAATGCCTCTCTAAGAAATAGACATTACTGTAACAAGGTCTTGGTTTCCATGTCCTTTTCAGGAGCCTGACTCTTTGACCTTCAGAGAAGCCTCCGTGAGGTCCCAGGAAGGGGTGAGGTGGTGCAGAAGAGACAGCTATCCCCTGCCCACTGCCACCAATTCTTCTGTACAGAGCAGACAAGCATAAATGGCTCTGTCTGAGTATGTCTACTCTTGAATTGCAGATGTACCTTAGGCCTTGTCTAGACTAGAAAAATTCTACTGATGTAGCAACCAAAAGCTGTGTAAACTAGGAGGGTCTGCCAGGACAGTTATGTTAGCAAACCTTTTCTAGTGTAGACAAAGCCTAAGGCTCCAATCCTGTAATTGAATGATACATTTTATGGCCAGGGACCATTATGATAATCTAGACTGTGAACAAACATGTATTGTTGTCTTTTGAGGGTAGTAGGATTGGCTTGGAACCCTGGTTGTTTGAGGGAGTCTTTAAGAGGAGAGGTCAGTTCAGGATGCTCTGGTTTTGGGAGATCAGGGGAGACTGAAGCTGGTGCCTCTGCTGTTTCTTCTTGGGGAAGGGAATAGTTGATGGTGGAAAGGAGCATCCTGTGCGTTTCATAATTTCAAAGGCTTAAAGAAGGATCATTACTATGGGAAATTAAAATCATTTTATAATTGAGCTTCTCTAAGGGCCACTGTGATTGGCTAAAAATCACATCTGAAAAGGACTGCCGAAGGGCATGATGTCACAGAACGGATGACATATCACACTTGGTTTTGCTGGGAAGGGATGTAGCTTTCCATTGGTTAGCATCTGATCAATCAGAAACTGAGGTGTGGTGGGCTTTTTTCCCCTCTTCTGCCAACGTTTTCAAAGGGCCAGGGGGTTGGCAAGTTTAGTTCATAGTTCTGCTTGATAAGATGAGCCAAACCAAGGCAAGCCAGACTTCATCTGACCAGGCTAGAAAGCTAAGAAAGTAACACAAGAAAAGAGAGGCCAGAAAGACCAGGCAAGCAAATTGCTTGAACACTGTCAGCTGGTGACATGAGTGAGAGTATGAATTCAAGTAAGACCTCCAAGCACTTCAAGGCCAAGGTGTCCTATTCATCCAGGACTGGGTTGCTGCTCCCTGTTAGCCACATGGATAGGATGCTCTGCAGAGGAAACTTTGCAAAGGGTATTGGAGCCACAGCCTTGGTTTATGTGGCTGCAGTTCTTGAATACCTGATCTTCAACATTGTGGATAGGGCTGGCTCCATCACCAAACAGCACAATAGGCATCAGATTTCCCCATGGCACCTGAAACTCGCTATCCAAAATGATTTTGAGCTCAACAAGCTGCTGGGTAGAGTCACCAACTATCAGCGCGGGGATGCAGCCAACAACAAGTGTCTGCTTTTCCAGCCCAAAAAAACCAAGGACAGGAAATCCTCCAGAAGAAGGACTGTTCCACCTCCCATCCCTACTGGGTGAGGACTGAGCAAAAGAGAAGGAATCAACTTGATTGCTAATCACTTTTTCAACCCAACAACGGTGATGTAATAAAAGAGGTTAAAGTGCCCTGTCTGACATTGTGAATTCCTTTTCTCTGTTGTTCATCTAAGGTTGTAAGGGGTAACTCAAGAATTTAGGAAACTGCACAGATACTGTGATATGAAAGCCTTGATAGACATAATATGAGCGTTTAATAAAAGTAGACATGCTCAGAATGGCTTAAGATCGTTAGAAGTGGTTATCATAGATTTATTATCCTGCAGGTATTTCTCCAATTGCCTGAACATTAGGTCCATTTTTCTAGGCCATGGAGCTGCTTTGGATCAAGTTCTTAGTGAAGACTGGGAGAACAAACTCCCCAGGAGAGCAGTAAATCCATATACAAAAATAGGAGAGAGCCCGTGAGCTAATTTTTTCAAAAGGGATCAGTGTTTTTCAGTGCTGTAGGTTTGGTTGCCCAGTTTGAGAGATCCTAAACGAGCTTAAATTCCAGGAGAGTTCTGAGCACCTGATTCCTGAAAATCAGGTCTCTTTACAGTGTCCAAAGCTGGGCATCCAAAAATGGATGCACTCAGACTTACTGTCCATAAGAACATAAGGACGGCCATACTGGGTCAGACCAAAGATCCATCTAACCAAGTATCTTGTCTTCTGACAGTGACCATTGCCAGGTGCTTCAGAGGGATGAACAGAACAGGTAATGGTCAAGTGATCCATCCCCTGTTGCCCATTCCCAGCTTCTGAAAATTTATACCTATGGGTCTGTTTTTCTCTCACTGGTATAAAATTTGGTATAACTCCATTGTTTTCAAATGATTAGCTAGCTGGGAGTTTGAAATAAACAATGACCACCTTTATATTAGCAAGCTAAGATGAGTAATAATCAGAGGCAACCCGTGCCTGCCAATAGTGGGGAGGTAGGGGGTGGAGTGAGGGCAGCCAGCTTCAGTAGTGTTACTGAGCATGCCCGGTCCGTGTGAGTATGCTCAGTCCAAGCCAAGCAGCAAATCGGAGGGGAAGGGGAGGCTTTTCCCCCTCTCTGCCCCCCACGCATCCCCTCTGGGGTAATGCTTCAAAAATAATGAAATGTATCAAGTCATGGGGCTCCAATCCTGGTTGGGATCTCTAGATGCTACTGTAATAATAATGATAAATAATTTAGTTATTAAAATACATTTAAATTGAAAGATTATAATTACAGAAATATAATGATAAATCTATAGGCTAGAATGGTTTCTGTGACAGTTAAAAAATTAAATTATTCTCACAATGATCACCATGACTACCCCAAAATAATTATAGAATAAATTATTATTAATATTATTTGTAAAGCACAGCGCTGTTGAGAGGCTCAGCATACTGTGTAACCTAATGTTGGTAGTCCAACAATGACAATAAATAACTTTATAACCATATGGAAATACATTAAAACATAATATTTCTCCTCCCAATTTAAAATTTTAACTAGGCTAGAGGTCCAGTGCTGACCCTACAAAGGCTTACTACTAAGTACTTCCATGAATTAATCCCTTGGAAGTCAATGGACCACCTTGAAGTAGTAAGTGTGACGGTTATGGCAATATCTGGCAGTATCCTGGACAAACTTGATTGAATTAAGTTTTAAGTATTTTAGGAGTTTAGTGTATTAAGAAAGCAAATGTTTCCGTGCTATTGTGGGATTGCATGGAACTTCTTTAGAAGGAAGATCAGATTAAAGCAATCTTGGGGAAGTGTTGTGAGCTTTGAATGACGATGTTGACCAATGTAGTGGGCATAAATGATCTTTTGGGACACTACATGTCAAATGGACTTCCTAGGAAGTATATGGGAGAAGGGGATTGCAAACTTCCACCTACAGGTTCAGCCTTTGAAACTTTGCATTCCGGAGCGGGACGGGGGACCTTTTGTCTGCTGATCCCGTTACATGAGGACAGTCCAAAGACAAACTGTATGGCAGAGTAGCTGATTTAGGGTTATGTTTAAACTTAAAATGCTAGAGCAGCACAGCTGCAGTCCAGTAGTGCTTCAGTGTAGGCACTCACTACAAAAATGGGAGGGGTTCTGTCACTGTAGTTAACGCACTTCCCAAGAGGCAGTAGCTAGGTCAATGGAAGAATTCTTCCATTGACAGAATGCTGTCTAGACTGGGGGTTAGGATGGCATAGCCATATCTCTCAGGGTTTCAGACCCATACCCCTGAGCGCTATTGCTGTGTTGAGGTAAATTTCCAGTGTGACCAGCCCTCACTTTTGAGGGTGCTTGTTCTGAGCTAACAGCTGTTATGAACTCGTGACCATAGAAACTCCTCTTGGTAGGTTTTGAAGGACAGTTCACCGGCCAGAACCCTTGTTGGAATTACAGTGAGCTCTGGTATACTTATTAGCATGTTGTAGGTTCTATTGTTGTTCTGAATAGGTTTTCTCTGTAATGCTTTTACCTTAAGAATAAATGTGTTTGCTTAGAAAGAGCTATGCGATAGTTTCATTGTGGCAATTACACTGTTTACTGTCACTGAGAAGAAAAGTAAAGCAGGTCAGCTTAGTCAGCCTGACTTTACTGGGAGCTAAGCAGTCTGGAAATACCCTGGTCAGGAGGGAAAGAGATGCAGGTCTCCACTTAGGGTACGTCTACACTACAGGATTATTCCGATTTTTACATAAACTGGTTTCATAAAACAGATTGTATAAAGTCGAGTGCACACGGCCACACTAAGCACATTAATTCGGCAGTGTGCATCCATGGTCCGAGGCTAGCATCGATTTCTGGAGCATTGCACTGTGGGTAGCTATTCCGTAGCTATCCCATAGTTCCCGCAGTCTCCCTCGCCCCTTAGAATTCTGGGTTGAGAGCCCAGTGGCTGATGGGGCAAAAATCATTGTAGTGGGTGGTTCTGGGTAAATGTCGTCAGTCATTCCTTCCTCCAGGAAAGCAACGGCAGACAATCATTTTGCGCCTTTTTTCCCCTGGATTGCCCTGGCAGACGCCATAGCACGGCAACCATGGAGCCCATTCAGCCTTTTTTTTTTTTACAGTCACCTTCTGTGTACTGGATGCCGCAGACAGAGGCGATACTCCAGCGCTACAAAGCAGCATTCATTCGCTTTTGCAGAGATGGTTATCAGTCGTTCTGTACCGTCTGCTGCCGGCATAAACTGGCAATGAGATGATGGTTATCTGTCCTTCTGTACTGTCTGCTGCTGTCATGGGTGCCCCTGGCTGAGATCGGCCGGGGGCGCAAAAGCAAAACTGGGAATGACTCCCCGAGTCAATCCCTCCTTTATGGTTTCTAAAAATAGTCAGTCCTGCCTAGAATATGGGGCAAGTATACTAGAGAACCAGTGTATCAGAGAGCACAGCTGCTCCCTGTCAGATCCCACAGAAATGATGAGCTACATGCCATTCACAGGGGGTGCCCCTGCAACAACCCCACCCATTGCTTCCCTCCTCCCCCAACCTTCCTGGGCTACCGTGGCAGTGTCCCCCCCATTTGTGTCATGAAGTAATAAAGAATGCAGGAATAAGAAACACTGAGTTTTTAGTGACATAAAATAGCCTCCCGGTGCTATGACAGTCCAGGCAGGACATTAAGCGGTGCGGGGGAGAGAAGCCCAGCATGCCGCTGCCATGACAGTCCAGGCAGGACAGAATCTTTTCTTTACACAGGAAAGGGAGGGGGCTGATGGAGCTCAGCCCCCAGTTGCTATGATGAAGACAGTCACCAGCCGTTCTGTACCATCTACTGGGAATGACTGGGAGTCATTCCTATTTTTACCCAGGCGCCCCCGGCCAGCCTCACCTGAGGCCAGCCAGGAGCACTCACGGGCTGATGGTGACGACGGCTATCAGTCACATTGTACCATCTGCCACCGGGGAGGGGAGAGGAGTGGATACTGCTCTTCACTGCCGCAGCATCGCGTCTACCAGCAGCATTCAGTAGTCATAGGGTGACACTGAAAGAAGTCAAGAAACTATTTCTTTCCCTTTTCTTTCACGGGGGGCGGGAGGAGTAAATTGATGAGCTATTCCCTGAACCACGCCGGACAATGTATTTGACCCTACAGGCATTGGGAGCTCAGCCAAGAATGCAAATACTTTTCGGAGATTACTGTGGGATAGCTGGAGTCCTCAGTACTCCCTCCTTCCCTCCATGAGCCTCCATCTGAGTCTCTGGCTTCTCATTACGCTTGTCACGCAGCACTGTGTAGCCTGTAGATTTTTTTTTACAAACGCTTTGGCATTTCGTCTTCTGTAAGGGAGCTTTGATAGAACAAATTTGTTTCCCCATACAGCGATCAGATCCAGTATCTCCCGTACAGTCCATGCTGGAGCTCTTTTTGGATTTGGGACTGCATTGCCACCCGTGCTGATCAGAGCTCCACGCCGGGCAAACAGGAAATGAAAATCAAAATTTCACGGGGCTTTTCCTGTTTACCTGGCCACTGCATCCGAGTTCAAATTGCTGTCCAGAGCGGTCACAGTGTTGCACTGTGGGATACTGCCCGGAGGCAAATACCGTCGATTTGCGGCCACACTAACCCTAATCCGATATGGCAATACCGATTTTAGTGCTACTCCTCTCGTCGGGGACAAGTACAGAAACCGATTTAAAGAGCCCTTTATATCGATGTAAAGGGCCTCATAGTGTGGACGGGTACAGCATTAAATCGGTTTAACGCTGCTAAAATCAGTTTAAACGCGTAGTGTAGACCAAGCCTTAGAGAGGGTTGATGGCTTAGGAGCCAGGAGCCTAAGTGGACCGCAAGGGGGAATACAGGTGTTGTTGCTCTGAACTATAACAGTAAGCACCGTGCATAGTAGCAAGTGACTACAGGATCCAGCTTTTTAAGAGGTAAAAGGGATACAGGGGAAAGTAATGAATAGAAGGAAAACTAAAAAGGTTCTGTGAATAACATTCAAAATGAGGTTATTTCTAAAAATTGGGAGAGGTAGATTGAGAGCTAGTTCTGCACGTTAGGAGCCAGCATTGCAAGTGGATAATCTCCAGCCAATCAAACACTTGGTTGTTAGCATCCCTGTCTGAGATCACAGGACAAGGCCCCAGGAAGGAGTTATCAAACATGGCCAGAGTGTATACCAGTTAGACCTATTAAAAATCCTAGCATCTATGGTCAATATTGAACCAATCCATCAAAGTCACTCCATCACTTTGCAGGCACATACTGTGAAGAAGGCAAGAAGGTGACAATTTATCTCTGTCTTTATGTTTTGATTTGAGGATTGCTTTTTAAGGAGTGGTTTGACTTCATGGCCTGAGCATGAAAGTTTTAGTTCATTGTAGGTGTTGGTAAAAATAGGTGTGTAGCGCCCCTCTCCACCTGGTTACCTCCTTTAATGCCAATCCGCTTACAGGTTTTGATGGACAGGTCTGGGTTCTTTTGGATCCCGCCACTCACCCAGCACGGTGTATCTTCTTTCTTTTTTTTCTATTAAATTATTTGGCGGTGCCTCCACCCCCCTCGCTCCTTCCTGGCAGGGTCACCAGGGCAGCTTGGGCAGAAAATTCTGGCTACAGAGTAATCCCCACTTACTTGCCAGATGGTTGGAGACTTCCAAGAAATAACACAAACACATAAAAATATATTCAACACACAATTATATTAAACAGGAGATAAATACAACCTAACAGGGTGAAACACTATTTTTAGGATCACCGGTGCTGGTGCCCACATTGAAAATACCCTTGACTTGATGCAGCAAATGTAAAATTAGTGTCCCGTTGGTACACGTACTTTGCTAAGGCCCTTGGCAACCTATAACCATAAAATTCTTCTCTGCGGTGTTTAGCAGTGTGGCTGACTGGGTTCACTAAGGCCCAAAGGACTCACAAGTGGGAGGAGGTGGTAAATCTCTCCACCGGTGTAATATGCAGCAGGTTATAAAATCCTCAAACCCTCACTCCCTGGCTTGAGGACACAGTTCAGGGAGTAGGGGGTCCCCAAAACAAATTCCCTGACTAACTAACTAAAAGATGGTGCACTCACAAACTCCATGAATGATCGTCAGGTTCGAAGATGACACTGGACCCCTCAGTCACTGCAGAGGGGCTGCTGTCTGCTGGCAGGGATCCTCCTCAAGCAGGAATCAGGTTGAGTCGGTCCCAAGGTTTCCCCTCACCACAAAGGGGTGCAGGGCTCAAGGTGTAGGTTATACAACTATCCTAACATCCAACTGTAGCCTCCTAGCCCAGCCTCCAGTCACACCCTCCGCAGGCTGTTTCCCTGGACTAGCAGCCAGAGCAGAACTGACTAGGTGGTGACTGGTCTCCCCTAGGGAGCTGGAGGGTGAACCCAGCCTGGCTGGGGAAATTTCCCAGCAAACACTACCAACTGGGAATCATCAGTGGGGAAGGAAAAACCCAGCTGAGGGATCTGCTGTCAGGTTCCTAGAGGCCTGTTCTCAGGGGGAACCCTGCATGCAGGCCTGGGCCTCACTAGCTCCCCACACAGCCAGTCCTGCCCTTGCCCTGGCTGGCTCCATTTTCTTAACAGTGATTAAAAATAGTTTACTAACCAAAGCTAAGAAAATGCACTTCAAGCTACCATTGCCTCATGGGAATGGAAGTTCAGTAAACATTCCCACACAATCCTAAGATTCTGAACTATTGAGATGAAGGGTGTGTACGGGGAGATCTTGACAGATTAGCAAAATATGTGGACCACTGGCGATAATTGGAATATTAATTATCATACTCATTGCCAAAAGCAGCTAAATCAGTAGGTCTTAACAGGTCTCTACAATGACCTTAGGATAACTAAGCAAGCAGCCAGCAGGAGTGGTGGAGGTGGAGGGCCTGACCTTCTGTCCTTCCTGATAAGATCTCTGTCTAAAACACATACCTCAGCAATTTCAACAATCAGAGAGCTTATCTCTATCTGCCCATTGCTGTTGACACCAGGGGGCACTACTACCCCTGAAATGGATCTTTACTGACTCCAGGTGGAGCAGATCACTGTCATACCAGTGAAAAAGGTCCACAGCAATTATTTTCAATACACAGCAGTTTATTGAGAAGGGATTACACAAGCGATAAACGGTTATATCAAGCACATAACTCCTATGTTAGACTTTAAGAGCAATACATTAAGAGCTATGCATTCCCCTTAATGAGCCTCTCTTTCACAAACAGGCCCTCCTCTAGCTTCACATAGTTCCTGCTTGGCAAGCAGAGAAGGTGGTTACCAATTTTACAGACAGCTTCTTCTCTCCTGGTCTGTTCTTCTCAGCCCTCTGGTCTGTCTCAGATTTCTCCCAGGCAAGGCCTTGGTTGCCTTGAGACTCTTCTGGTTCACAGTCCTGCTCAAGCCCATGGAGGAGAGTTTTGGCTACTCCCATCTAGCAGCATTGCTTCTTTACGCGTCAGTTAAGGAATCCCAACAGTAGTTTAATTTGCTTGATTTTTATACTCTTTTTCCTCAAAGGAGTCATGGCTTAAAAGCATGCCCAGTAGGTGTGTGGTTACTAATTTTTACCTAATTAGTATTTTTAGAAAGGGCAGGAAGGATGATACCTAACGAAGATCACCCCACGTCTACTCACTCATCAATCATTCACTCTGGCTCTCTTTGTGACGTTCCTGCTGTAAGATCATTATAACCAGGTTGACCTGTGCTCTATGCTGGAACTTTATATATGTGATATTTATTTTTGCATGGGCCAATATTTGCTGACCAATAGGTTCAATGTCGATTGTACACACGGACTTTGCCAGTTCTTTATTAAATTTGCTTCTGCTTAAAGGGAGCCTGTTCCCAGGTTCCTTTGCAGCCATTCAGCCATGTTTAAGTCATGGCAATTATGCTCTCACCATTCATTCAGTATGGCCACACCAGTTTGGCACCATCCCAACAGCTGGGATGTGTTTGTCAGGGCCATCAAGACGTGGACTCTGCAAAAAAAATCTGTCTGTTTAATGGTTTGAGGAGATCTCTTGCTTAAACTTTGAAATTGTTTGCTTAACAAGTATTTTTTATTGACATGTTATTGTTAGAGTAACCCAAATAAATAAGGAGAGAAAGTATGATGATTTTTCAGGAACACTTCATGGATACATCATAGGGTCCTCAAAGGCAACTGAAAGACTGGCCAATCGGATGGCTGTTGTTGTACCACTTGAAGAGCGCTCCAGACTTCAGTAATTATTGATTTTTGGAGTGTTTTACTAACCAATTGCAAATGTGTGTAAATGCTTCAGACTAAATAAAATAAAAGGGCTCTTGTAGTGTACTGTTTGGGTCAATCATCTATCATTCGGACAGACATGGCTTCATTGATTTATTTCCTGCGACACCTCACCAAGAGTAATAGTTACCAAGAGCTTTGGGTTTTTAGAGCCATGGTAACAGGGAAGTCATCATCCTTTCAGCAGAGAGTAAGAGTTATGCACCCTCTCAAGCTCCTCCTGGTGTTTCCTTCTTGTTATCAACAGCACCTGGCTTGGTTTGAGTTTAGGACAGTTGACTTTCATCCGGGAACTGCAACCCTGGATCTGACCAAAGCTCCATCTAGTCTGGGATCCTCTCCCTGACAGAGGCCAATACAAAAAATCTCAAATATCTAATTATGGTCTTTCTCAACTAGCCAATGAATCTGGGGTAAGGGTGTTAGGCACCCAACTCTCATTGAAAATCAGTGGGACCTACGCACCTCACTCCTTCAGGTTCCTTTCAAAATCCCTGCCTGGGAAAACAAGGAGGAATGGAGCTGAGAAACAGCTTCCTGACAGATACTGCAGCCCCAGATATCTTACAGTCTCAACATCTGAGTTTTCTTTGTTTTAGAAATATGCGTAAATGTACACAGAGAGCAATCAGGTGGGAACATTTTCTTCATCATTCAGACATTTATAGAGTTCTCCTCCTTCTGTGCTCCATTTGTCTACACAGCAAAAAAAGACCCATGGCAGTGAGTCTCAGAGCCTGGGTCAACTGATTGAACTCATGCTGCAGGGCTAAAAATAGCAGTGTAGACAAACTGATTGGGGTTGGAGGCCAAGGTCAGAGACCCTCCTTCCTTGCTGGGTTTCAGAGACTGGGCTCCAGCCCGAGTCCGAATGTCTATACTGTTATTTTTAGCCCAAGTCAGCGGATCTGGGCTCTGAGACTTGCTGCTATGGGCTATTTTTTTTTTTTTCTGTTATAGATATACCAATGGATTCCAAACCAGAAGGGACCATTGGGGATCATCTAGTCTGACCTCCTGTATAATACAGTCCACAGAACTGCCCTCAAATAATTCACCTTCCCTATGGTTCTGTCACTCTCCCTCACTGTGTCACAGCTCCAGTTTTGACTGTAACACCTCTGGGGCAAGGGAAAAGTCTTTTTGTGTTTCATGTGGCATGCTGGGCCCTCTTTTAGTTAACAGCATATAACAATGTTCATAAGAATCCTAAAAAGCTGGCACAGTCCCTTAAGAGTTTGTTAAGACAATTAGAGCCACAGGAAAAAAAATTGTAAATGAATGAGTGAATCTATTTAAATAAATAATGAGTGCAATGATAACATGATTAATAAACTGGTAAGGGGCAGCAGGAGTCCTTTATAACCCCATAAAATCACGATGTCATTCCAATTTTCTGCCCAAGTGTCAATGAGCAGGTGGGGTATTACAATCCCTTTTGTTTCCATGAGGGAGGGAATGGTTCACAGTCCCACACTGTGAGGTTCTGGAGGCGGTACACGCACCACTACTATGTGACGAGCCAGGGCATTGTCCCAGCCAACCAATCACAGGGCTCAGAGGTTACCCCTCATTTGAATGCCGGCAATTATATAAGGGCGCCACTGAGGGGAGGCTCATGGCATTCGCAGATGGTGAGGTGAGGAAGTGAGACGGGGAGCAGAACAGCACAATGGTGGCTACTCAGAGAGGGAACAAAGGAGGCCAGAGGAAAAGGAAGCCCCAGCGAAGGAAGGCCATGTGTAGGAAGCCACAGATAAAGCAGAAGAAGATGCCACTCAAGAGAGGGAGGAAGGTGAGGCACAAGCCTGCAGTGAGGCAGGTGAGGCGAGGCCGGGGGCTGAAGCGCCCATATGATTTGTATGTGTCTAAGATGCTAAAGCAGCTGCATCAGGACAAGGTGCCCATGTCAGCCAAGGCCAAGGGAGCGATGATTTCCTATGTGAGGAAGGTCTACAACAAGGTGTCCTCGGCAGCAGAGTGCCACAGGAAGAACAGCGGCTGCTGCACCATCGGCTCGAAAGAGCTACAATCTGCCCTGAGGCGGGTGATGCCAAAGAAAGTGGCCAAGCATTTGGCCACTTCCATCAACAGCAATTCTCCATAGGGAAATGCCCCCTTCCCTTCCCCGCATAGGCTGGTATAAGAGAAGAGAATAATACAGGGAGAAGGGAGAGGTACTAACTCCAGCCTGAGAGAGACCTCAAAGCCCATCTGATTAAAAATCTGACAATGCCTTAAAGATGCCTAGCAATCCTGCACTCTGATCCACACAGGGAGACCAACCTTCAATTTTTCCTACAAAAGACTCAGTTACAGAATATACCGAATGGGTGAAAATGAATTTCCATTGCTAATCAGAAGAGGCCACCCTACTGCTGCCTTGAGTGAGTGAGAGACACAGACCTCTATTGAGACTACCACTTCTGGACCAGATCGAGACCTGTTTTCACTGGAAAGCAGAGGCCCTTGTGCTTCAGACTGGATCAGTGACAAAGGTTTGGGCAGAAAACACCATCACCCTGATGATGAAATGAGCAAGAGACTTTCCATCATAGTAAGTCCTGAACCATAAAGCCTCAGAAGAGAGATTTGCCATCATGAGGAAGGAAAGGGGATTTTCCTAAGAGGAAAAGTGGTATCTTGTGATTATAATAAAGCAGGATTTTAAGCAGCACTTTTTTATTGAAATGTGTATTGGGGAATAATGAGGAGGGTGAGTTGCGCTTCAGAATATAATGTGAAGTATCGTGAGCTTAGGTGCCAACTCCATGGGTGCTCCGGGGCTGGAGCACACATGGAAAAAAATAGTGGGTGATCAGCACACATTGGTGGGCCCTGCCAATCAGCTCTTCCCCCTCCCTACCAGCACCTCCTGCCTGCTGATGATCAGATGCTCAGTGGTGGGCAGGAGGCGCTGGGGAGGAGGGGAAGAAGTAGGGGCAGGAAGAGGTGGAGTGAGGGTGGTGCACGCTCGGGGGAGGGAGCGGAGCAGGGTGGGAGGAGGTGGGGTGGGGTGGGGGTGGTACCTTGGGGAAGGGGTGGAGCAGGGGTCAAGAACCCCTTGGAAAATCTGAAAGTCTGTGCCTTTTATTGTGAGTTCTTACTGTATTGAATGGAGGAGCATTTCATGAATCCCTTTCAGTCACTTTTCCTGATCCGTATCACAGATTGAAAGTAAATATCCAGTCCAGGATGGTAAAAAGGCCAACCCTGGAAACTGAGATAAATAATTTTTTTAATGAGATTTTAAACCATTCAGGGCTAGTCTGCACTACTGTGCTACATTGGTGCCGCTGCATCGCTGTACTGCATCTGGTCAAGATGCATTATGCCAACAGGAGAGCACTTTCCCTTTCGCATAATTACTTCACCTCAATGAGAGGTGAAGCGATGTTGGCCGGAGAGCATCTCCCGCTAACATAGCGTGGTGTGGACAGCACTTTAAGTCAATGTTACTTGCATTGCTCGTGGGGTGGCTTTTTCTCACCCCTGAATGATATAAGTTACACCGACTTAAGCGGTAGTGTAGATAAGCCCGAAGATGAAGAACGGACATACACCCTCTGTAGAGGGAACACTCACAACACTCTCCAGCACCTTAACAACATAAAAACGGCCATACTCGGTCAGACCAAAGGTCCATCTAGCTCAGTATTCTGTCTTCTGACAGTGGCCAATACGAGGTGCCCCAGAGAGAATGAACAGACCAGATAATCATCAAGTGATCCATCCCCTGTTGCCCATTCCCAGCTTCTGGCAATCAGAGGCTAGAGACATCTGACATCCTGGCTCATAGCCATTGATGGACCTATCCTCCATGAATTTATCTAGTTCTTTTTTGAACCCTGTTATAGCCTTGGCCTCCACAGTATCCTCTGGCAAAGAGTTCCACAGGGTGACTGTGCATTGCATGAAGAAATACTTCCTTTTGTTTATTTTAAACCTGTGCCCAATAATTTCATTGGGTGACCCCTAGTTCTTGTGTTATGAGAAAGAGTAAATAACACTTCCTTATTTATTTTATGCACACCTGTCATGATTTTATAATATTTTATGTAGAGTTGTGTCTTCTGAAGGGTAGGTAGAGCCACGTGTCATCTGCATATTGCTGGCACTTGAGTCCATATGGTCTGACCAGTTCATCTACTGATTGCATATAGATATTGACTAAGACTGGAAAACTGATCTTGTGGGAGTCCACAAGTGAGGGATCTAGTTTCCAATAACTAGTCATTGGATGCGTCCCTCCAGGAAGGACATAAGCCATTTTAGCTCATTCTGTCATAGCCCTGCCCCCTCTCTGCTGTGGGACAGCAGTGGTCCCAGCAGCTATCATCCACATGGTTAACAATGGCGAATGTTGCAGAGAGGTCCAGGAAGATGAGAATGGGTATGTGCCCTCTATCCACTGACAGCAAAACATCGTCATCCATCAGTGCCACTAAAGTTGTCCAGTGTTCAAGGTAAGTTTTGAGCAACCATCTGCAAGATGAACAGCTGCCCAGCATGGTTAGTAGAAGCCAGCATTCGGATGGTTATTACTGATGGGAAATGATAATATCCCCCTTTCTAAGAGCAATTTTTCTGACACTACTATCTCTCCAACTTTGCTACCAAATGCAGTGCTCCCCACCATCTGTAGTCTTACTGAGTTCTGTGGAGAACTCATGGTTATAAGTACTTCCCTTGGTTGTAAGTGTTTGAAGAACAGGTTTCTAAGAGAATCAGACGTAATTCAAACAGACACAAGCATTTCAGTATGTTATAATGGGAATTCTTCATCACATTTTAAGCTGTTTTTTCATGAAGGTTCAGAAAGTGACTTGTCTTTATTTTAGAGATGGAGATTTTCTGAGATTAGCACTTGTTCTATGTTTATATGTGTTTAGGGAGAGCTAAAAGGGAATATTTTATGTCACAAATAAATAGATTTGCAAGGCCTAAAATGCAGCACAGTTCCTCAGGGCTTTGTTAAGGCCATGGATGCCAAAAAATAAAATAAAATATGTGCCAAATTCTTCCCTTAGTTATTCTGGATTTAAACCTTCAAAAACTCCAAAGATTTCAGCTAAATTACTCTGAATTGACACTAAAGTAAGAGAGAATACCTTAGCCCATCAAAAACAATGATGTTATTGTTGATAATAATGAATAACATTTAAACTGAAATATTTATTGCAAAAATACTACTAAGTAATTGATAACATAATGAAAATACTAATAAAATAATGCAATATAGTAAAATAAAAATAAAACAGCATTGTTAACATGGAAATAATATAATATCATTAATCTCCTTAAACTTGTAAAGAGCAATTAAAGTCTGTTATAATTCTTTAAATTCAACCTGTCAACCTAATTGGCTAAAATAGCCAGGCAGTAAGCAAGGAGTTTTGCAATCCACTTGTAATGCAATGCTAAACTGTATTATATGTTCAGTCATTAGGTGGGATGGTGTGTAAAATACCTTATTTAAACTAACCTCAGCTACACCTAGCAGACCATTAAAGGATGTGTAACCTTAGCACCCTCGTGGCCAAGACGGAGTCTGCTCTGCAGGCAGCTCTGGCCAAGAGAAGGTGCGCGCAGGAATGCAGCAGGAAAAATCTCCTCGACCCTAGAGGCACCTGTTCCAAACCCACAGAGTGAACATAGTCACCCACAGGAAAAGTACAATGGATATTAAGAAAGGGAAATATTTATTTACAGAGAGATGAGAGGAAAAAAACAATGGAAAATATAGAGGGAGCAGTAAAACAGGGCTGCATTCAAACCAAGGCCCCAAAGGCCCAGTGGTACCACAGTCTGAAAGTGCAGACAATGAGCAATGTGTCTGCAGACAGAGTTCAGGAGTCCTGAGCAAAGTTCCAGTCCAGTGGTGAGTCTTGGGTGCTCCTGGTCCTCTTCGGTGCCAGTGAACTTTCCCCCAACAAACCCCTCCGGTGCCCTCTTCTGCCACTCTCTGCAAAGCCTCACAGAGCGACCACCTCCCCACTTAACTATCTAGCAACCTCCCTCCTTGTTCCCAATGCAGATTCACAAGCCACAGTACTCACAGCCCCATGCAGCTCTGGGCAGCCGTGATACTGAGTCCAGATCTGGTCTGTCCTTCTGGGGCGATTTCCCCTGGCACGGTGCTTGTCCTGGCTCCTGTCCTGGGGTGTCCTCGATCGGCCGCCCTGTCCTTCCCAGGCTTCAGGCAGGTTCTCTCCTGTTTCCTTTGCAAGGGCTTGCATGCTGCTGTCTCTCTCTCTCTCCCAGCTCCAGAGCCAGCCCCTGGAGTTTCCTTCCTTTTTTCTCACTCTCCCCTTCCCCTCTAGGAAAAAGATTTAAAGGGGCCATGCTTTCTAAACCCCAAAGGGGTTACAGATATTATCATGAACACACCTGGTGTGTATAAGCAAGTTCTGAAGCCAGTCCATATCTGGTACTGAAGAACATGCCATGGTGTCAGAAGTAGACTAAGAACAGAAACAGGAGGAAAACAGGAACAAGGGTTGCAGACAGAAGGTTGTAGGATCTCATCAACATGCCACTCTTCAATGCCCCAGATAATTTCAGCTTTGACAAACCTTCACAATGGACAGACTGGAAACACTATTTTGCAAGATTTGGCATTGCTATCAAGCTGCACAAAGAAACTGGAGATATACAGGTGTTACAAGAACAAATGGATATACACTGGACACTAGGAAGTTTAGACTTGAAATTAGATGAAGGTTTCTAACCATCAGAGGACTGAAGTTCTGGAACAGCCTTCCAAGGGGAGTAGTGGGGGCAAAAGACATATCTGGCTTCAAGGCTAAGCATAATAAGTTTATGGAGGGGATGATATGACGGGATAGCCTAATTTTGGCAATTAATTGATCTTTGATTATTAGCAGGTAAATACGCCCAATGGTCTGTGATGGGATGTTAGATGGGGTGGGATCTGAGTTACTACAGAGAATTGTTTCCTGAGTGCTGGCTGGTGAGTCTTGCCCACATGGTCAGGGTTTAACTGATCGCGATGTTTGGGATCGGGAAGGAATTTTCCTCCAGGGAAAATTGGCAGAAGACCTGGAGGTTTTTCGCCTTCCTCTGCAGTGTGGGGCATGGGCCATGTGCTGGAGGATTCTCTGCAGCTTGAGGTCTTCAAACCGTGATTTGAGGACTTCAGTAACTCCTACATAGGTTAGGGGTTTGTTACAGGAGTAGGGGTGAGTGTGTCAGATTCTGTGGCCTGCATTGTGCAGGAGGTCAGACTAGATGATCATAATGGTCCCTTCTGACCTTGAAGTCTATGAGTCATCTTTAATTTATACTATAAGGAAGCAAGCAGAGCATATCTTTAAATCCTTTGACTTTAATGAAGACAGTCACGAAGATGACTATGAAAGGGTTCTGGCTATGTTTAATATATACATACTTTATACCGTCAAGAAATGTGTTTTATGAAAAAGCATGTTTTCAGCAGAGAATTCAAAAACTAGGGGGAAATGTTGAATGTTTTATAAGAACTCAGCATCCATTGGCTGAAAACCGTGATTTTAAAACTGCAAAACATGAACATATCAGAAACAGTCTGCTTATTGGGTTAACAGATGATAGCCTTTCACAGCAGCTACAGCTAAAGAGAGATTTAACCCTACCCAGAGCTATACAGATAGCGAAGTAGTCAGAATTAGTCAAACAATAGAACAAAAGGCAGGAGCAACTTGAAAAACCAGAAACTAGAAGCTATAACAGACACTTGATTGTAAAAAGTCATTATCATAAAACCCCTTAGGCAAGGAGAGAGAGCTCACAGGCCAAGAGGGACAATTCCAGCTGACATGCACAAGGTGTAGGAAAATCATATCACAAGAGATGATGCCTATCCAGCCAGAAGCACATGGTGTAATAAATGCAAAAAAAAAAAGTACAATATGCAGCTGTTTGCCACACCAATGTTGTCAGGGAGTTGACTCATATTACAGACAATCAAGAGCCATTGTTTCTGGGATCTATCAATGGTGATGACATAGAGCCTGTCCTGCGAGTGAAACTGAATATTCATAGCAAGACTATTTATTATAAAATTGACTCAGAAGCTGATGTTACAGTCATCTCAGAAGGTACTTACAATCACTTACAACCCCTCCCCGAACAGAAGTCACCTGACACAGCTCTGACTAGCTTTGGAACTATTCTGAATAGTGTAACCCTTCTGCCCATCAGAGTTGGCAGCAACAAGGGCAGGGTTCAGTATCTAAGGGGTCCATTTCAATAACATAACGCAAAACCGTCTCGAGCCCCCACCCAGTGACCTGGGATAATTACATACCGCCCCCCAGGGCTCCTCTAAGAGGCATTGCTTCCCCTCTCGCAAGCACAGAGTCTGAGTGTAGCAAAAGCCTTTTAATAAAGGAGGGAAACAATGTGACATTCTGTTAGGGAAACACCACAAACAGGATTCATAACACAAACCATGAGCAAAAGACCCACCCCCAAGTAAGTTTGGCAATGTTCTTTTCCCCTCAGAGTCTTAAGTCCTGCAACTCAACAGTCACCTCACTCACAGTTTCTGTCCTTGGTCAGTGCAGCCCCCAGAATTCAGAAGTTCATCTGCAGATTTTACCTCCCATCCTGGGTGGAAGTGGGTGGAGGTATGGGGGCATCTTACATTCTCCACTGCTCCGGTCAACAGCTGATTACCACACCTCTCCATGGGATTCTGCTGCAGTCTTCACCACCAGCTGCACCTCTCCACCAGCCATCCTGCTAACCACTCCTCTCCACTAGCCACTCACCAATATGTCTTCAACCTCACCCCAGCAATTTTAGTTTTTAGCAACTTCAGCTGCTTATTTATTTTAGCTGTTAGTAGGGGAGCCTAAGTGCTGATGCACTCAGAACCACTAGTCCAAAGTAGGTCTAATGTTTAGACCTAGAGATCAGTGATTTCAGCTCTGCCACATATAACAAGATTCCTAAGGGAGTCAAAATTAGTTCTATAACTACATTGTGGAGCAAGGCAGAATCAAAACAGTGTTGAAGACTCTCAGAGGGGACCCTACACTGCCAGGTACACATATATATCCCCAACCTCTCTTAGTTCACTAGGCTTTGGAACCCATGTCCCTTGCCTAGCGAGTGCTACTCAGTTGAGGGCAAGTCCCTCCATCATAAAATGCAAAGTGTAGTTCTACTGTCCTCTATTCACACAACCAGAATAACAACACTTTATTATTCCTGCCCCAATAACAGAGACTGGGGATCCCACAGCAACCAAAGTGACCATTTGGGAAAGCAGTCCCATTATGCTAGGTGAGGTAGGTGGGCCCATGCAAACAAAATCAGCCCCTGAAGTACTTTTCCACAGCTCACTACTAGATGTCAGGGTAGAGCTCATTCTGACTCTGCTTACATCAGCATGGGCCAGTTCACCACAGAAACAACCTAAAAAGACAAAGGCTATGCATTCAGAGCAGTCAAAGGAACGCAGACCAACAACTTCAGCTGCAGCGTGGCAGCTGTGATGGGCCCAGTGGGAAAGGTGGAAGAACATGACGGAGGATTTGATGATATTGGACTTTTGAAAGGAAATTCAGTACAAATCAACTTAGGAGGAGATTTATACTGAACTCTTACATGACTTACGAGGAGAGACTGAGGGAACTGGAGTTATTTGGTCTGCAGAAGAGAAGTGTGAGGGGGAATTTGATAGCTGCTTTCAACTACCTGAAATGAGGTTCCAAAGAAATGGAGCTAGGCTGTTCTCAGTGGTGGTAGGTGACAGAACAAGAAGCAATGGTCTCAAGTTGCCGTGGGGAAGGTCTAGGTTGGCTATTAGGAAACACTATTTCACTAGGAGGGTGGTGAAACACTGGAATGGGTTACCTAGGGAGGTGGTGGAATCTCCATCCTTAGAGGTTTTTAAGGTTTGGCTTGACAAAGCCCTGGCTGGGATGATTTAGTTGGTGTTGATCCTGCTTTGAGCAGAGGATTGGACTAGATGACCTCCTGAGGTCTCTTCCAACCCTAATATTCTATGATTCTAGGATTCTAAGAGACAATGCTGAACCATACAGTGTACAAACACCTTTACAGATTTATGTGAAATCAGAAGACATCACTACCTGGTTGTAGTGGACTATTTTGGCTGGTATATAGAAATAATGAACTTGAAAGACATAACATGAAATTGAAGTGCACTTTTGCTCACTTCAATATTCCAGACTAACTAGTGACAGACAGTGGACCACAATTCACTGCAGAAGAGTTTAAGTCATTCTGCATAAAATATGATTTTGATTACAACTACTTCTACACATTATCCACAAGTGAATAGAGAGGCTGAAAGTGCTGTACAGACATCAGAGAAAATCCTACAGCAGGAAGATCCATTCCTTGCTCTTCTGAGTTACAGATCAACATGAAATAGTGGTCGCAGAATATAGTTCAACAGAACTCTTGATAGGAAGAAAACTCAGAACTACTGTTCCAACTCTGGAAAATAACCTGTCTTCAAATTGGCCAGACATGAAAAGAGTAGCCAAAATGGAGAAAAAAGTTAAAAGAGCTTATGAACACTTTTACAATAGATGCCACTCAGTTAGAGAACTGCCGAGTCTAGAACCTGGTCACCATGTTCACGACAATTTGGATGGGGAAAAAGGATGGACAACTCCAGCTGTCATAAAGAAAAAGAATTCATCACCCAGATCATATCACAGAACCATAGAATATTAGGGTTGGAAGAGACCTCAGGAGGTCATCTAGTCCAATCCCCTCCAGATGTGGCCTTACCAGTGCAGAATAGAAGGGAATAATCACTTCCCTCGATCTGCTGGCAATGCTCCTACTAATACAGCCCAATATGCCGTTGGCCTTCTTGGCAACAAGGGCATACTGCTCACTCATATCCAGCTTCTTGTCCACTGTAATCCCCAGGTCCTTTTCTGCAGAACTGCTGCTTAGCTAGTCGGTCCCCAGCTTGTAGCAGTGCATGGGATTCCTCCTTCCTAAGTTCAGGACTCTGCACTTGTCCTTGTTGAACCTCATCAGATTTCTTTTGGACCAATTCTCCAATTTGTCTAGGTCACTCTGGACCCTATCCCTACCTTCCAGTGTATCTACCTCTCCCCCCAGTTTAGTGTCATCTGTGAACTTGCCGAGGGTGCAATCCATCCCATCATCCAGATCATTAACAAAGATATTGAACAAAACCGGCCCTGGACTGACCCCGGGACACTTCGCTTGATACTGGGTGCCAACTAGACATAGACCCATTGATCACTACCCATTGAGCCCAACAATCTAGCCAGCTTTCTATCCTTCTTATAGTCTATCCACCTTATATGTGATCAAGGCCTACAGTGGAGAGTTCAACAGAAACCATCAACCTGTACTGTCTGTCCCACTGAAAGAACAATCAACAGAGCAAATGCTATAGATGGTAGATGCAGAACAAGAAGACAACTCAAGGATTCCAAACAGAGCACAGCCAGCTGCTGCAACTAATGGGCAACCAGATGACCAGATATTTGGTTCAGGTAATGAGAAAACCAGTACAAGCCAAAGACACTTAACAGACTGATCTGTACTGAACTTCAAAGACAGTCTGATAGTGTAAATACTGTAAATGGTAGGAATGTAGAACTTAAGGGGACGGGAGACGTAATGGAATACTAAACTCTGTTGTACTGGTCAGTCACTGGGAAGCGCTGTGTGTATCATACGTTACTTAAGCCAGTGGTTCTCAAGCAGGGGTTTGTGTACCCTGAGGGTACTCAGAGGTCTTCCAGGGGGTACATCAACTCATCTAAATATTTGCCTAGTTTTACAACAGACTACATAAAAAGCACTAGTGAAGTCAATACAAATGAAAATTTCATACAGACGATGACTTGTTTATATCACTGTATATACTATACATTGAAATGTAAGTATAATATTTGTATTCCAATTGATTTTTTTTATAATGACATGGTCAAAAAGAGAAAGGAAGCAATTTTTAAGTAATAATGTGCGGTGACACTTTTGTGTTTCTAGTTCTGATTTTGTAAGCAAGTACTTTTTAAGTGAGGTGAAACCTGGGTTCACACAAGAAAAATCAGACTCCTGAAAGGGATACAGTAGTCTGGAAAGGTTGAGAGCACTAACTTAAGCTAACCTCAGCCACACCTGGCAGAGCATTAAAGGATCTGATGATGAACATATCTGGTGTATATAAACAAGCTGTGTAGCCAGCCAATATCTGGTGCAGGAGCTTGACATCCCTCATTTACATAAGGGACCGAATAGGTCATAGTCACACACACTATCACAATGAGGCCCATGCTGCACTGGTCACAATCAGTTGCCTGGAGTGGCAGCCCAGGTACCCAATCAGCTGGCACAGTGGGAACTCCTCACTTGCATGCAAGCTCCTTTGTCTGATCAGATCTGAGAGGAGGCCAGTGGCATTTGCAGGTGGAGAAGAGCTGAGCAGAGTAGACCATGGCAGTTGCCCAAGGAGGGAAGAGGAGACAGCCTTTGAGGACACAGAAGGCCCAGCAAGATGAGCCATGGGCCACCCCCAAGCAGGGGAAGCGCCAGCCTCAGGCGGGGCATCAGGTGAGGCAGAAGCCAGTGGTGAAGCAGCTGAAGAGCTGCCAGGGGAAGAAGGGCCTGGGGAAGAACGGTGTCCCCGCCCGCTATGCCTCTAAGATGCTGCAGCAAATGAGGAAGGTGCGCATGTCGGCCAAGGCCAAGGGGCTGATGAAATCCTTCATGGCCGATCTCTACAGCCAGGTATCCACCGAGGCCGAGCACCTGAGGAAGCAGAAACGGCTCCCCGCCTTGGGCTCCTCAGAGGTGCGAGCTGCCCTGCAGCAGGTGATGCCGAGGGAAGTGGCTAAGCACTCAGCCACCCCCATCTGCAACGAGTCCATGTAGAGAAACATCCCTCCCTTCTCCCCGGGGGGCAAGCCTGGCTGGGGGGAGAGAAAGAACAAGAGGGGAGAAGGGAGAGAAACAAACACCAGCCTGAGAGACACCAACACTTGCCTGATTAGAAAGAGGACATTGCTTAAAAGATGATGAGAGAATTTTCCTTAGGTGCCAACCTCACAATTTTTTATGCCAGAAACTGAGCTATTGGAGAGACCGCATCACTGAGAGACACTTTCCATTGCTACAAACCAGAAACTATCCTGCTGCAGCCTGAAATAACTGAGAAACTCTTCTTCATGAAACAGAACTTTGTCAGCTCTCCACACTGAGTGAGAGATAGTCCATGATGCAACCCTTGTGTTGCATCTGGAAGCGCTGAACAAGATCCTTGTCAAGAAGAGCCTAACATCTCTGTACTGGACCAATGAAAGAGACTGCTCTTCCTTGGGAAGAAGAGGTCTCCATACTGAGCACTGAATGAGTCAGAGACTCCATCATGGTGAAGCAGAAAGAAGAGACAAAATATAGAGATTTGCCCTCACTCGAAATCAGAGGATGGTATGTGATGTGCATTATCCGAAAGCAAATAAAACCATCATCTTGCCATTGTAATAAACCAGGACTTTTAAAAGCATTTTTTGTTCTCTTGTATTTCCTTTCTCTCAAAGAATGATGCTGGGGTGGATTGTATTTGAGAATTTAACCTAAAACTTCAGTAAAATTGTAACTTTCTGCCGTGCTGAATAAAAAAAGGAGGAGGGTTTTATGTAACTTCTTTGATCCTATTTGCTTGTTGCAAATAGCCACTCAAAGATAGTAAGCGTGGCCACTTAAGGCTGCCTTTGGGAGATTGGGGAGCAGTAAAGGTTCTAATAAGATCCCAAGTTTGAAAGCCACTCAGATCAAGTGCTGCCATAGACCTCCATAGGAAGAGAAGTCACAGCCCTCTCCAGTTCCTTCAGATTTATTCCTCTTCCCACCAGCATTACCTTGGCCTTGGCTTGACTGAGCTAAAGATAGGCAGAACCTCTGATGAGAAACTTCTCTGCTAGCTACTGAGGCTATATTTTCACTGCCAAAACAACTGTGTTTTTTCAGCAAAATAGGTAAATTGGGTTAGGTATCTCCCTGTAGATTCAAAGTGGAGATAAAGCAAGGATAGTTTTTACCTCAGAGTAGCTAGTCGAGATCAATATTAGATTCCCCGTCCTTTTAGCTCAATTAGCTACATTGAGATAAAAACTACAGTGCTTTGTCTCAATTGGGATTTGTACAGGAAGATCACTAATTTGAGTTAGCTACTTCACTGTAAAAATGAAACCCTACTTTAGCAGTGAAATTATAACCTGAGAGAGCAAGGAGAAGGCAGAATTTGGGTTTGACAAAAAGACAAAGTAAACTTGAGTATCGTCAACATACTGAGAGTTCTTCTCACCAAAATCATCTCAGAACTGTTGCTCCCCACCACCACTACCAATCATCTTCACATATACATTAAAACTAAATGGGTTTTACGATTAACTCATGGACAGGATAGGTTAACTACAACCCCATGGGACCTTCCAGAAAGTAAAGAATGTAGCCCTGGGAAAAGCAATTCCATTTTATTCTGCCAAGACCCACAGATGAGCCACAGCACCTCATGTTCAATCCTATCAGAGGCTGATGAAAGATCAAATGAATTATCACACGGACAGCTGGCCTGTGTGCTTCCCCAGAAGCAGACGATGAACTAAAGAGCTCTGTGCAGGTCTTAGGCCATTCCTCAGTGTAAATCCAGACCTGTTAGGATCTCAAAAATTGGAAGAATCTGGGTGCGGCTGAAGTTAGCTGACTGCAGCCTTCCAAAATGGAAGGTTTGAGACAGGATGAAAACAGAGCAGAATGTGAATGGGTTGGTGTGGCACCATCAGCAACAGCCTAAGCTGACTGTTAGGCAAGCTGTCCTCACAGGGGACTTATCATCCATATTTCACCAGTAGTAACTCCAACACTGGTTTTCACTAGCTATGAAAGGTGGTCATTCATAAGAACATAGTAATGGCTATACTGGGTCAGACCAAAGGTCCATCCAGGACCGGTGCAAGGAAGTTTTGCACCCTAGGCGAAACTTCCACCTTGCACACCCCCCTCAGCTAGCCCCGCCCCCCCGTGGCAACTAACCCAGGCCCCAACCCGGGGAGCCCGCCACCCCTCCCCCGCAGCAGCTACCCCCCGTCCATGGCAGCTAACCTCACCCGAGGAGACCCCACCCCCCGTGTGGCAGCTAACCCCGCCCGGGGAGCTGTATATATATTTGGATTATTTACAGGCATTCTTTTGGAAAAGGGCCCATTTTTCCTTCAGAATGGCTGCAAAGAAACCAAGAATTCTCTCTCTTTAACACGGTCCTTTTTAACATTTTCACAAAGTTTAACTGCTTAATTCTCTCCAGCCTCTGTAAAGTTAACTTTTCACTTTCTTTCTTTAGATCACTTATCTCCCAAAATTACACCTTTATCACCTCAGATTTCACCATTTTAAGTATTGTTCCAGGGGTTCGTGCCTGCACTTACTGCTTTTCTTACTCCTGACACTATGCCCTTATGGCTTCCAACTTGTTTTTCAGTTTTTTTATCTGTTGCTTGCCTGCTTGTCTGGGCCCGATCTTGCTTTGTTTTCAAATGAACCGTTTGTGAGTGATATTGAGGTCATTTCACAACTTTGAAAGAAATGTTTAAGGAAAGGGACCAGGAAGGGTGGGGGCCAGCCGAGGAGCCCACCCGCCTTGCTGAATTGGTAGTGGAACACTAAAGAATCAGTTTTTGAGGCAGACAACAAAGGGGAACAGAACAAGGGGCTTTGTGTCCTTTTTACAATGAGATGGGAGTATAAAGGGGGTTGGGATCGATCTGGGGTTTGGAGAACGGGGTAAAGGGAAGCGCTCGGACTGGTGGTGGGAGAGAAGACTTTTAATAAAGCTTTTAACTTATTGTTTGAATATTTGAGAGAGGTGAGTTTTAATTTTGTCTACCTACAGTTTGCCTCTTCCCACCACTGCATGAAACAATTAACCTCTCCTTTAGCCAATTTAGTTTTAAGTTGGCCAAATTTGTCCTTTAAGACGTCCACTCGGTCTTTGTTCCAAGATTTTAACAGTGGCCACTGAGTTTTGGGATCCCCCTGAGCTAGCCTAGACCATTTTTCCAGAAATTTACAGGAGTCCGGTCCCTTTTTATTCGAGTCCGAACCCATCCTAAAATACATAAAATGAGCCGGCGTTCGTTTAGGGAACTGTCCTAACTTAGACGTCTGGTTACCCATACAGGAGAACTTCACACACCAATTGCACAAGAAGGAAATTCGGGTTTGTCAGAGCAATGCCCGGTGCAACACACAAAAGGATTCTACAGGCTACTGCCTCAATCACCCTTGCTTTCACACCAGGGATTTTACCCAAAGTGCGGTGCGGCTGCAATTATGCAGATTCCACTCACTCAGACCGCGGGGACAGGAACTCCTTTGTTGGCTGATCCCCGGACGGAGACAGCACCCAGACTCAAACCACTCCACAGGGAGGCTGGATAGACACAGAGACAGGACGGTCCTCAGTTTGGACAAAACACAGAAATAATTACTTGACCAGATTTCTGATGTCAGATCCTGGGATCCTTACCAGAACAGAGTGGGAACCAACAGGTTCGATGGCATAGACTTCACTGTGGCGTGCGCCTTTCCGTTCTGGTGGAGGACCGCTCGGGCCAAATGCCCAGGTGCTGGCTGCCATGGTCATCCTACAAAAATGGTCAGGAATCACAGAGCCCCAGTGAAGATGGTTGCCATCTTGGTGGGAACTCCAAATTGTCAAAGTTAGACTCAGAACTCACAGTTTGTCAGACCACTCTGTTTTATTAGCACAGCGCTCTGCTAATAACACCCAGATAATGTGAGCACCATGCAAGACACAATCAATCTTATTTAGATGTAAGCAGAGTCAGGATGAGCTCTACCCTGACATCTGGTGGTGAATTATGAGAAGTGTGGAAAGAATTTCAGGGAGTGTGGAAAGGAATTTCAGGTATTTGGATTGGCACATCCACCTCACCTAGCATAGCCCACGGCAGCCTGGAATGGTTATTTTGACAGCTCTGGGATCCCCAATTTCTTTGTTATTAGGACAGGAGGAATAAAGTATTGTCACCCTGATTATGTGAATGAGGAACTATGAGACTGCTTTATGACAGAGATGACTCAACCTCAATTAAGTAATACCTGCTAGACAAGGGACATGGGTTCAAAAACCCAGTGAAATGAGAGAGGTTGGGGACTGGTGTGTGTACCTGATGGTATGGGGACTTTTTGAGGGCCTGGAACACCAACTGCACATCCTCCTCTCTCCACTGTTAAAGAGTAGAGCTAATTTTGATTCCATTAGGAGTCCATCTAGAGGCGGCTGAGCTGAATTCACGTTGGGCCAATGGTGCACCATCACTGGGGCTCCCCTACTTTGAGCTGAAATCACTAAAAGAGCTGAACTGAGATCACTGAGTGCTGTGTTAACTAGTGGAGGAGCCTGAAGACCTATTGCTAAGAGGCTGGCAGAGCGGAGCAGTTTGCAGCATGTTGGAGCAGCCCATGGAACAGTGAGCGGAGTGGAGTGGTTTGCGGGGATGGCTGGCGTGGCTCACGGGTCGGCTGGAGGAGCAGCACAGCTGGTGTAGTGGAGCTGGTTGTGGTGAAGGCTGCAGCAGAACTCCACGGAGAGGCGGAGCAGTTGGCCCTGGCCTACGTAACGTGCCCCTTAACACCATGTGTGGGCCTCCCCCGCCAATTCCACCCAGGCTGGGGGGGGTAAAACTCTGCAGATAAACTCTTGAATTCTGGGGTGACACTGACCAGAGACTTTCGGGTTGTTGGACTTTGGGGTGATTGGACTTAAGACCCTAAGGGGGAAAGGATATTGCCAAATGTTCTTGGAGGTGTGTTTTTGCTTATGGTTTGTGTTATAATCCTGTTTGTGGTGTTTCTCCAATGTGATGCCGCATTGTTTCCTTCCTTTATTAAAAGGATTTTGCTACACTCAGACTCCGTGCTTGCGAGAGGGGAAGTATTGTCTCCAAGAGGCGCCCGGGGGGTGGTGGTGGTGGTGGTATGTAAGTGTCCCAGGTCACTGGGTGGGGGCTCGAGCCGGTTATGCATTGTGTTATTGAAACGGAAACCCTGGATACTGAACCCGGCCCTTGTTGCTGTCAACCCAGAGGGGCAGAAGGGTTACATATACAGATAAAAGGGCGTGAACGTAACAAGATAACAAAGGAAGCAGAATCTGATAAGTTTACCTGGGCTAGGTATGCATATCTTATTTCCTTACTAACTATTACCGATCTTCTGTTAATGTTTTGCCATTAGGACCATTGTTTATGCCTAATGTTTCTTTTCCTGGCACTTGTATTTCAACATTTCTTATTTCTACTTAAAGTTACATACAACATTTCTTTAATCCATTCTTATTTTTACAATATAATTCATTCTACTTTCACACCCCTCACCCTGTCCCGATTTTTCACACTTGCAGTCTGGTCACCCTAGGGTGTGAACATGTGTGGGTCCCACCTGCTCCCTGCCCCCCTCATTGAAGCAGGTGTACAGGGTTACTGCCCTGGGAACTGCAGGGCACCAGTGGACATGGGACTGGCTGGAGGCAGGGCAGGGGCTGACTGGAGGTAGAATCTGGCTGCAGGCAGGGCAAGGGGTGTGGGGCTGGCTGGAGACAGGGGATTTGAGGTGAGGTGGGGTGGGTTGGGGTGGGCTGGCTGGCTTCAGGCAGGGCCGTAGGGGGGTGCGGCATGGGTTGGCAGGGCTGGAGACAGAGAAGTGTGGGACTGGCTGGCTTCAGGCAGGGCCGTAGGGGGGTGCGGCATGGGTTGGCAGGGCTGGAGACAGAGAAGTGTGGGACTGGCTGGCTTCAGGATGTGGCAGGGGTTTGCTGGAGACAGGGCAGGGGGTGCAGGGCTGGTGTGGGAAGGGCAGGGGATGCAGCAGGGGCTGGCGGCGGGCAGGGAGTGTGGAGCTGGCTGGAGACAGGGCAAAGGGTGCAGGGCTGACTGGAGAAGGGGCTGGTGCGGGAAGGGCAGGGGGTACGGCAGGGGCTGGCTGAAGGTGGGCTGGCTGCGGGCAGGAGGTAAAGTAAGATAAGTGCCCCCTTCTCCCCCCTTCCCTACCAGGGTAGCAGCAGCAGCCCGGGGCTTGGGTGCTATTTAAAGGGCCTGAGGCTCCCCTACTTCCACCGCCCCGGCCCTTTAAATAGCCGCAGGAGCCCTGGGGAAGCGGCAGGGCTCCCGTGGCAATTTAAAGGACAGTGGCGGCAGATGCAGCTGGAGCCCCCTGCTACCCCAAGGCTCTGGGGGCTATTTAAAGGGCCCAGAGTTCCCCTACTTCTATTGCCCGGCCCTTTAAATAGCTGCGGGAGCCCTGGAGAAGCAGCGGGGCTCCAACAGCTATTTAAAGGGCCAGGGTGGTAGAAGCAACGGGAGCCCTGGACTTTTTAAAAAGCCCCCAGAGCCCCCACAGAATGGATAGAATGCCGCCTCATAGCATGTGGTGCCTCAGGCATTTGTTTGCTCCACTGGTGCCTGGAGCTGGCCCTGTATGTGAGTAATTGTTGGTGCCCGCCACACTCTTCTGAAAACATGAATGTGCTACTGGCCACAAAAAGGTTGGGGACCACTGCCCTACAGAATGATGAGCCTGCCACACCCTTGGCTAACAGACATGAATTTTTACACTCATGCATTTAGTTCCAGATGTCCCAGGTTTGATTCATGCTGCTGATGCTTAGGTGTGGGTCAGCATTATGCGTGCTTCAGCTCTTATTACCCATGACTTCAATGGGGAGCTGGTTTAGGCCATAATGTGCTGAGTGTTTTGATGATGTATAGTACATTATAGGCTCCTGGATCTCATTGTGTACCTGGCCCTTCTGCTTTCACTCTCTGTGTGGATCAAGCCTTTTACCCCATGGACTGGAAGTTTCTCTTTATACATAGATTCCTTCATTTATTAAGGGCCCATTTTTAGCTTCAACTAAGATCAGTCCTACTGAAGTTCAGAGACAGTGCTCATTGAGGAAAGTGCTACAGTAAATGTTTGAAGAAATGGGCACTAATAGAGCTTGATGCAGTTAAAATTGACACATTTCCAAAACACCAGTGAAACCAAAACCTCAAAAAACCTGCTGCTCTTCTCTTTGGGAGAATGGTGGGAACATACTTGTCTTTAATCTGGAGCCATTCTAGGGTTGACCAGTTATCTACTCATCAAATTATTGCTTTAACGTGTGCACAGAGAACTAGTGAGAGCTCTGATGGGAACATTTTAAATCTGATAAATTCTTTTACAATCTTTATCCTTACGAACCTCATCCGCACCCTGTTTTGTTAACTCAATGGTTGAGTCACATCTAAAGAATTACTTGTAAGATCTTTGGAGCAAGGAAAGATGTTTGATATGACTTCTTTGAAATGCCAGACTCTCTTTAATAAAATTATAACTTAATAATAAAACATAATAAAATAATAATAATTAATCAATAATACAGGCTAAAATTTTGAAAGCAGCCTAAAGGATTTATCTGTTCATTTCTCATTTAGATTAGTGGGAATTGGGCATCCACAGGTATCCAAAAAATCAACCCAAAATATTAAAAAGAAAGCCCAGTATATTAGGGATTATATTGCTAAATGGAAGTCAAGGAGAGAAAAAGCCAACAGAAATAGTAATAACTACAGTTAATAATGCAAAAACAAAATCACCATAAAAATAAATTAGATTCATATTATTAATTATATCAACATTAAAAAGTGATCGTTAGCACCCAGCTAAGGGACAGTCTGACACCAATATAGCCCATCAAATTGCCATATAAACTTTATTGGCCAGTTAGCAGGTGGGATGTAACCATTAATTCAGGGCAGTCCTAAGGCCTGAGTTATACAGGTCAGACTCGAAGATCACTATAATTCCTTCTCACTTCATCATCTATGAATCCCCTTCATTTCTGTGTGTGTGTGTGGTGGGGGGGGAGGGTTAATGACCCATGGTTCCCCATTATGAGGCATGTGGATCTGTATCGATATCATCATATTATGACTAGTTGGGCATTGTTCTGACCAGCCAATCAATGGGCTCAGAGTCGGCCCCTCATTTGAATGCCTGCCACTATATATGAGTACAGCAGGGTGAAGGCCAGTGGCATTTGCTGGCAAATGGGCTGAGCTGAGCTGAGTGAAAGCAAAGCAGAGCAATGGCTGCTTCCCAGAGAGGGAGGAAGAAGGCTCAGACTCGGAGTAGACAGAAGCACTATGGGAGGAAGTCCCAGGCCAAGCAGAGGAAGTCCCAGGACAATCAAAGAAGGCAAGCAAGTCGGACACCAGCAAGGAAGAGCAGGCCTGGGAAGAAGCGCTCTCCCACCCCGTATGACTCCAAGATGCTGAGACAGTTGCAGCGGAGCAATGGGCAAATGTCAAGCCAGGCCAAAGGGCTGATGATCTCCTTCATGAGCAACATGTACAGAAAGGTGTCCTCAGAGGCCAACCGCTTGAGGAAGCAGAGCCATAACCCCACCATTGGCTCCTCCCAGATGCAAGCCGCCCTGCAGGAGGTGATGCCAACAAAACAGGCTAGGCAGCCGGCCACCTCTTTCTCAAAGAGGTCTCGGTAGAGAAATAATCCCTCCCCTTCTCCCCCTGAAGTGCATCCTGGCTGGGACAAGAGAAAAATAGGGAGAAGGGAGAGGAGAAAACACCAGCCTGAGACACTACCACTTGCCTGCTAAAGACCTGACATTGCCTTAAAGATGCCAAGAAAAACCTACACTCTACGCATTATTGAGGGACCAACCATATGAGAGACTGAATCAGTGAAAGACATTTTCCAGGCTTGAGAATGAGTGACCATTCTTTTGCGGTCTGTCTCAATGAGATCACCGCGGCAGGGATGGGGGAGGTAAGGGGGAGGAGAAGGGGTCATCATCTCTTAACTGAGTCAGTGTGAAAGAATTTCGGCCACTGGAAAGAAGAGACCCTAGAAAGAGATTAGAAAGATCTAGCATCAATTTGAACCAAAAGGACTGTATGCAAGGTGTTTTCCTAAGGGAAATGAAATAGTCATCTTGGCATTATAATAAAACAGGATTTTAGCAGCATTTTTCAGTGTGATGTGCTTCCTTTATCTTAGGGATTAATGATGGTGGGGGTGGATTGTGTGTCAGAAAACTTAAGAGTAAGAGTTGTGTGGGCTTTTGCTTTATTGAGAAAGGGGTGGAATTTTGCAAACCTCTTCCAGACCTCTTTCATTGTCAGAGATTATCCCATCTAAAGTGTTAAAAAACACTTTTGTTCCACCAGTGTCAGTGGGGAATTGAGAGTTATTGAGAGTCTAAAACACTTCAGGTTTAAAATCCCTCAAAGTGTGGGAATAGCCACTCCATTGAGAGATTCTCTTAAGATTCTCCATATTTAGCCCAATTCTTACCAATATTACCTACATCTGTCTGGAGCTCAAGCTAGCTGGCTTTTCCTTTATGATGCTGTATATATAAGGACTATGTCCTCAGCCAGCATAAACTGGTATAGCTCCATGAACTTCAGTGAAGTGACAGTGATTTGCAGCAGCTGGTCCTGCGAGAACAAGAGGCGGGAGCATCTGAGTTCGATGATCTGGATATCTTTAGTGCCCTGATGATTTGTCCAACCCAAAACATCTCCCAGTTTCCACTATCGTAATCTAAAAGGGGGGTCAGACAGGATGGATCCATGCAGGAGCCCATGAGGACAGTGAGTCAGTGACCTCCCAGAGATTGAAGAACAGCGCCACTAATATCAACAGTTCCCTCTGCCCCGTCAGGTACCACAGAGCAGTCCTAACACCTCCTGATCAACCATACCAAAGGCTGCCAAAAAAAACGAGGGAAGTGTTAATGGACAGTTGATCTTCGTGCATTAGCAGAAGGAGAGTATCGGCCAAATAGATCAGATCCTAGGCCAACCCTAGGTATAAAGCCAGACTCTTTGGCATCCCAGTAACTGGAAGAATTTAGGTGTAGCTAAAATTAGTTCTCTGCAGCCTTCTCAACAACCATGTTTGTAAAGGGATTGTCAGAGACTGACACTGGCCCTTTAGGAGATAGCAGGGCCAGGGTACTTGTGACTCATAAGCTGCCGCCCACCTGGGCTTGAGAGAGAGTACCTGGACCCTAGAGGGGGATAGACCTAATGAATGCGGGTTGCCTTACAGCATGGACATAGACAGCCAGGAAAAGGAAAGATGAGAGCTACCAGGGAGCTGTGGAAGGGCCTGGAAGGAGGTATAGTTAGTTCCGGGGAGGAGGCTGAAGGTAGAAGAGCAGCTGACGGATTTGCTGGCTGGCTGCCTCAGGTCTGCTGGAAAAGGCCAAAGGCCAGAGAACAGCAGAGAGAGTTGCCTGCTCACATCTAAGCTGGTGAGCCAAAGCTGACGGCCAGGAAGAGCTGAAGGCAAGGGAGCCGTGGAGCAGAATAGGAATGAAGAGGAATAAATCTGAAGGAACTGGAGAGGGTTGTGACTTTTATGAAGGTGTCTGGGAACCCTTGATCTGAGTAGCTTTAAATCTAGGGATCTTATTAGAATCTTTACTGCTCCTCAACCCCCCAAAGGCGGCTTTAAATGGCTACTCTTGCCATCTTTGCATGACTATTGTTTTTAAACAGCAATAAGCAAACAGGACTGAAGAAGTTACATAGAACCCTTCTCCTTTTTTTATTCAGCACAGCAGAAAGTTACAATTTTACTGAAGTTTTAGGTTAAATCCTCAAGTACAATCCACCCCAGCATCAGTCTTTAAGACAAAGGAAATACGTGAGACCAAAAATTGCTGTTAAAAATCCTGTTTTATTATAACGGAAAGATGATGGTTTTTATTTGCTTTAAGATAATGCACATCACGTACCATCCTCTCATTTCAAGTGAAGACAAATTTCTCTATTTCGTCTTTCTTCTTCTCCATGATGGAGTCTCTGGCTCATTCAGTCCTCGGTGTGAAGATCTCTTCTTCCCAAGGAAGAGCAGTCTCTTTCATTGGTCCAGTACGGAGGTGTTAGGCTTTTTTTGTCTAGGATCTTGTTTAGCAATTTCAGAGGCAGCACAAGGGTTGCCTCTTGGACTGTCTCTCACTCAGTGTGGAGAGCTGACAAAGTTCTGTTTTACAAAGCAGAGTTTCTCGGTTATTTCAGGCTGCAGCAGGATGGTTTCTGGTTTGCAGCAATGGAAAGTGTATCTCAGTGATGCGGTCTCTCCTATAGCTCAGTCTCTTGCATAAAAAATTGTGAGGTTGGCACCTAAGGAAAATTCTTTCATCATCTTTTAAGCAATGTCCTCTTTCTATTCAGGCAAGTGTTGGTGTCTCTCAGGCTGGTGTTTGTTTCTCTCCCTTCTCCCTCTTGTTCTTTCTCTCCCCCCAGCCAGGCTTGCCTCCAGGGAGAAGGGAGGGAAGTTTCTCTACATGGACTCGTTGCAGATGGGGGTGGCTGAGTGCTTAGCCACTTCCCTCGGCATCACCTGCTGCAGGGCAGCTCGCACCTCTGAGGAGCCCAAGGCGGGGAGCCGTTTCTGCTTCCTCAGGTGCTCGGCCTCGGTGGACACCTGGCTGTAGAGATCGGCCATGAAGGATTTCATCAGCCCCTTGGCCTTGGCCGACATGCGCACCTTCCTCATTTGCTGCAGCATCTTAGAGGCATAGCGGGCGGGGACACCGTTCTTCCCCAGGCCCTTCTTCCCCTGGCAGCTCTTCAGTTGCTTCACCACTGGCTTCTGCCTCACCTGATGCCCCGCCTGAGGCTGGCGCTTCCCCTGCTTGGGGGCGGCCCGTGGCTCATCTTGCTGGGCCTTCTGTGTCCTCAAAGGCTGTCTCCTCTTCCCTTCTTGGGCAGCTGCCATGGTCCTCTCTGCTCAGCTCTTGTCCACCTGCAAATGCCACTGGCCTCCTCTCAGATCTGACCAGTCAAAGGAGCTTGCACACAAATGAGGAGTTCCCACTGTGCCAGCTGATTGGGTACCTGGGCTGCCACTCTGGGCTACTGAATTGTGACCAGGGCAGCATGGGCTTCATGGCAACATCCTTTGTGATCTCAACCAGTTCCCTCCCTTATGTAAATGAAGGGATCGTAAAATCTGGCAACTTGTTGGCTGTGGGCTGTGTGCTTTGGCCAATCAGTTTGATATGTGAATTTATAGATTTATGATAGCCCCAAGGAGAGTGTTGAAATAAATGTGTGGAAATGAGTGATATCGTAGTATTCTAATTTTAATACAATTTTATTTTTATTTCTTTTTATGTTATTATATTCATTTGGTTTTATTACAGGTGGAACTGGTAGTGACACCTCTCTTTATTTTGCCTGATATTATAAAATAAGCTTGTGCCCTTTCCTTTAAGGAGCTGTCATACCGCCACTGTTTGCATCCAGTCTTTGCAATTCTGTCAAGGTTATGCCCCAAGGCTAGAGAGTTGCCTCTTCTTCGTTACAGGGAACTCTCTTCAGCTATTGCGGAGATAAAAATGACCATTTCCCCTCTGTTGCTTGCCTTCCTCGGGAAAATTTTGGCAGCCAGCTAGAATAATAACCCGACATGCAACCATTCCTAGGCTGGAATTCCCACATGCTGTACCAGGAACACCTGGGAGCAGCTGCAATAGGGTAGGTGGGGAGAGAAGAAGAGACCTAAACATAAGAACAGCCATAATGGGTGAGAGCAATGGGCCATCTAACCAAGTATTCTGTCTTCTCACTGTGGCCAGAGCCAGTTGCTTCAGAGGGAGTGAACAGAACAGGGCAATTATTGAGTGATCCATCCCCTGTCATCCAGGCCCAGCTTCTGGCAGTCAGAGGTTTAGGGACACTCAGAGCATGGGGTTGCGTCCCTGACAATCTTGGCTAGTAGCCATTGATAGACCTGTCCTCCATCAACTTATCTAATTCTTTTTTGAACTCAGTTACAGTTTTGGCCTTCACAAAATCCCATGACATTGATTTCCACAGTTTGCGCTGCATTGTGTGAAGTACTTCCTCTTGTTTATTTTAAACCTGCTGCCTATTAATTTCATTGAGCCACTTTCTCCGTAGCTTTGATTATTTCAGATCTCTATCATATCCCTTCTTACTTCTCTGTTTTCTAAAAAGAACAGTCCCAGTCTTTTTAATCTCTCCTTGAATGGGAGCTGTTCCCTACCCATAATAATTTTTGTTGCCTTTCTCTGTAACTTCCAATTCTAAAATACCTTTTTTGAGGTGGGGCCATCACATCTGCCACAGAGCTCTCTGCAGACAGAAGAGCTCCTCTCCTCTCTCTACTTTGCAAGCCTGCTATTGCTGTGGTAAAAGCAGGGAAAGGTCCGAGGAAAACACTACGTTGGCTGGGAATTAAACCCAGACCAACTGCTTGGAATGCAGCCATACTAACTGTGACACTACCAATTCTGCCTTGCTGGGGTCCTCAAGAGCCAAGGATGTGCACTACCTAATGTCACACGCCATACGCTGTACACCAAAGCAACGCCCTGGCACCACCATATTTACCATGGTGATATAGTTATGAAATGTTTTGTACAAAATATGCCTTCTGAGGTATCATTCTAAAAACCTGGATGTGCTGAACATTAATGTCCTGTCGGATAGGATGGGCTGTCATTGTATGTGAAGTTATGAAGTTTTGCTGTGTGTGTGTTACTGAAATATGTTATGAAGCTGGAAACACCCCCAACCAGCCTTTCAGGTACAATAATGGAGAAACCAGACAGTGTTGATGGCCCATTTAAGGGAATCCACACTACTAAGGACTATCACGGGATCTGTATACAATGACGACTTCTCAGAGGGAGCAGGTAGACAATGGAGACTGCTTGGCCCACCTTACAAGCATAGGTGTTTCTAGGAAGCTGCTGAAACTATAAAGGAGGGGAAGTGACATCATTACGTGGCATCTCTCCTCCCCACAAATCAACCTTTGGAAAATACTTCTGGAGAACGGAGACTGAATGGGGGCGGTTGTCCCAGGCTAGAAAGGAGACTCCCAGATCTTGTATTAAGGAGCTATACCATCAGGATGAGACATTACTTCACTGAAACCCTGTCTAGTGTGCAGAGCTCATATTGCGATTCTACTTTTATTTCTTAGGTGGCCAGCTTTGATCTGTCCACTTACTACTTATAATCACCTAAAATACATCTTTCTGTAGTTAATTAATCTGTTTTATCGTTTACCTAAAACAGTGGGCTTTGTTTTAAGTGCTGGAGAAATCTGCTCAGGAACAAAAACTAGTGCATGTCCTCTTCACATTGAGTGGGGCAGGGCAGACTGGGTAATAAACTTACATTGGTCAGACTTCTGAGCAGGGCAAGATGGTTACAGCTCTAGGGTCCTATGCTGGGGAGTTGGGGGAATTAGCTGGAACTTCTCTAGTGTTGGTTCGTGAATGGCTGGCAAAAGCATTCATGTAATGCAGCTGGGTGTGTCCCTGCCTGTGAATGTATGTGTAAGTGCAAGACATGGAGGAATTTGTGGCTTGTCAAAACATCCCAGCGTGAGAGGGAGCCAGGCTGGTAAGGCAGAAGGCTGAGCCATACGCCAGTTCCCTGTTGCACCCAGGGGAATCTATTACAATGCCTCCCTGCACCACCCAGACTTCTACCTACTGGTAACCAGGTGCACCTTTCAGCCCTGGTGTTGGTCTCAATTGTCTGCCTATTGTGTAAAAGGCCACAATGGTGGCCAGGGAACAGCTAAAGTGACTCTGGGTGGATTTGAACCCATGACTTTTGAATGAATGTCTGACTGTCCTCAACAATAACCTAGCCAAGGTAGGCTTTTAGAAGGCTAACATGCTTTCTATTGTGCCACAGAGCCCTCACTAAGATGAACAAGCTCCTCTTCTCCCTCTACTTTGTAACACTGCAAGTCCTGTGGTAAAAGCAGGAGAAGACTTGAGGAAAGGACTAAGCTGTCTGGGAATTGAAGCCAGACCAACTGGGGGAGAAGCAGCTATGCTGACCACTACACCAGCAATGCAGCTTTGCTGGCAGTTCTCAAGACACAAGAAGATCCAGCTTCAGCAGAAGATGGGGAGGTTTAAGAGTCAACATCTTGAGTTAGTGGAGAGGCTTAAACGTCGGCCTCTTCAGTGTGAGGCCAGAGATTGCCAGACCCCATCTGCCCACTGCTAAGTGCCAGTGGCTCAACCTCTCTAAAGATAGAAGGGGGAACCTAGCTGGGGTGCAAAAAAGCACCTGCACAAAGCTTGTACCAGGCCTCAGCCCCTGGGAGGGGCTTTGGTTTCCCTTTCCCATTTGTTTCTTAATTCTCTAGGGCTGAACGCATACCTGCCTGCACCCCTGAGAGGCATGCAGAGGGTTCTCCCTACTGGTAGCCAGGTGCATTTTTCTGACCCTGTCTTTGCCCCATTTGGTCACCCTGAAGTGGCAGCCTATTGTGTAAAAGGCACAATGGCCACCATGGAGCAGGTAAGGGTACTCAGGTGAGAGGTGAACCCATAGCTTTTGAAGGAAAGTTATAAGCCAGGTTTTTTAAGTAAGTTAACGTGCATTCCATTGGACCACAGAGCCCTTTGCTTAAAAGTAGGCTTCCTCTCCTCTGTCTACTTTGCAACACTGCAGTTGCTGTGGTAAAAGAAGGGGAAGAGCTGATGAAAATGCTGTGTTAGCTAGAAACTGACCACAAACCAACTGCTTAGAAATCAGCCTTGCTAACCCCTACACCATCAACACTGCCCAGAGAGCTGTCTTAGTGATCCAAGAAGAAGCATTATCTAGAACCTGCCTTCAGCTAGCGTGTAGCCAAAATGACACTAGCAGGGTTGAGTTGTCTATGCTGCTGTTTTTTTTCTCTTCCCTCTTGAGACTGGTGACAAGTCCCCCCCTTAGGGGCTCTGGTGGCTGCCTCCAAGAGTTGGGTGCTATCAGCTGCCACCCACTTTGGGCACAGTCTCAGGTGGGGACTTTGACTGGGGCATTATACTGGCACCATCATAAGACAGCTGTCATAGGTTGAGCTCAGGGTGGACAAAACCTTCTGTGGAGCTAAAGGGCTAAAGCTGGCTTCATCTTCCTCTTCACCCTCAATAGAATAGGGGAAAACAGGTCTGTAGTGCCAAACAAAGCAGCCACCTCCTGAACATCAGCCTTTGAGACAAGCCTTTTCCTTTTCTCCCAAGATCTGCAGTCTAGGGGGACCCTCCAGCAGGATGGGAAAGGGCCCAGCAGCACCTGGTGGAGGGGCTGCAAGCTCAGGGTCCCCATGGGAGGGTGACCATGGCTGGAGAATCCAGGTGTCAGAGGCAGGCATGGCCACTGTGTCAGGAGGAGGAGGGTCCATCCAGCAGAGAAGGCAGGCAGTGCAAGCCTTGTGGGATCCCTGCTACCCTTTGGAGCAGTGAGTCTCAACCAGGGGTACATGTACCCTGGGAGTACTAAGGGTCTTCGAGGAGAGACATCAACTCATCTAGATATTTGTCTAGCTTTACAACAGGCTACATACAAATCACTAACAAAGTCAGTACAAACTAAAATTTCATATAAACCATGACTTGTTTGTACAGCTCTATATACTTTACACTGAAATGTGAGTACAATATTTATATTCCAAATAATTTAGTTTATAATTTTATAATTATAGGGTAAAAATGAGAAAATCAGCCTTTTTCAGTAATAGTGTGTATTTTATGTCTGATTTTATAAGCAGGTCATTTTTAAATGAGGTGAAACTTGGGGGCATGCAAGACAGATCAACCTCCTGAAAGGGGTACAGTAGTCTGGAAAGACTGAAAGCCATTGCTCTAGAGGGTTGATGCAGCCAGGAGGTGGAGGTGGAGGTGCAGCTGCAGCAGAGGGGGAGGGTGGTCCTTCAGCTGCCCTTATTAGGGCAGATTAGGATCAGGGAGGGGGGATAAGCGGGTGTACCCCTCTTAAACAATTTCAGTTCCATGTGTTCTGCAAAGCCTTGAAGGTATGTAGAACTCCAAGGTGTGGGTGGGCAGTGGGAATTCACAGAGATAGTTCTCAGAGAACCACAGTTACTTTTTAGAGTTAAAATTGTCGGCTGTCACTTTATATTTCAAGAGGTTTTCCTGGGCCTGCTTGCAGGCCAGATGATTCTGTACAGAAGCATGGATCTGGGTCCAGCAGTAATGGGCAGTTCATAGGCTGCAGACAGATGCTTGCCAAGAGTAAAGTGGGATGAGTTGTGCCTCCCTGTTTTAGGGAGCAGACTGCTTTGTCTCTCTCTGTTTTGGGTTCTAGGTGTTAAGACTTTGTAGTCTAATAAATAAAATCATGTTACACTGGAGCCTTCCAGCAAGACTATTTTATGTTTTTATATAACTTCTCTGTCTGTATGCTGTGAACATAACAAATAACCTCTTCGTGTCCTTAGAGTGAATTAACTCTGTGCATTCCCAGTCATGGGAGATCAGTGAACACTGCCAGCTAGGAGGACAGTGGGTGTGCAGTTGTTAATGTAATGTGGACTCTGGCACTGCTTTCCCAAAGCAAGCACTGGAGTACAATGCTAAATCTAAAGAGGTGTGGTCCCTGAAAGTACACACCCAACTAGGTTGCTGCTTTGCAAAGGTGCACTTGAGAATGACACAGATGCTGCAGTGGCCCAAATTGAATGGCATCTTAATCTGGCATGCACTGGTACTAGTTGTAGTAAGATGAGGCCCTGAAACATAAATCCTTGTATCAGAGGCCCAACTCCCTGCCCTGAGCCCCCTGCCGCATCCTGCACCCTCCTGCACCCCAACTCCATGCCCTGAGTCCCATGCTGCACCCTGCACTCCTCCTGCACTTCCTGCCCTGAGCCATCTTCTGCACCCTGCACCCCGACCCCCTGCCACACCCCTCACCCTTCTTTCACCTCACACACCAACTCCCTGCCCTGAGCCCTTGCCACACCCTGCACCCCTCCTGCATCCCCTGGTGACAGGGAAGGGGCAGTGTTAGGGTGGGGACTTTGGGGAAGGGGGTGGAAAGGGGCAGGGAGGGAGTGGGAAGAGGCAGGGCAGGGGCAGGGCCTCATGGAAGGGGTGGAGTGGGGGCAGGGCTGGGGGCAGTGAGAGTGGGGGTGTCAGTGATGCGGCTCTTGGGCCAATGCACTAGACCTCATATGGCCCTCAGGGTCATTTGAGTTTGAGACCCCTGTGGTAGACAGAGGTGTATTTGACCAGTCTCTTATAGCACTTCATTTTTCTTTTCTTGATGCTTTGGGGTTTCTTCACTATATACTGATATTTTCTGGTGTCTTTGGTCTGTGGGATGCAACTTAAACAACTTTTGTTAGTTAACATAGTAAAGTTTTTTGTTTGTTTTCCTTTTTTGTTTATATTTTCAGAAACCCAAATTTAATACAAAGTTTAACTTAGTTTGCTTACAATGTAATAGGGACAATATAATAGGGATCGAGTCCTTTATAACACAAGCTATACTTTTGCAATTGTTGTATAGACATTCATTTGAGGTGCATTACTAATATTTTATACTAAAAGTAATGCTTAACTGCTAAAATAAATGCTCACGATCTTCTGTGAGAAGGTGTATTGCTTTTTTCCCCTGCTGAACATTCTGTGTTAGCAAGAGTCAATAACATAATTTTTGCCAAGCTTTTTAGAGTTAATTTGCTTGTGATACCAAGTTCACTCTTCTTAACTGTTTAGAAGCACACACTTTAACAACCACTGCTTCCCATTAACATAACATAACAAAAGAAAAGTGTATAAAATTAAACAAACTATAGAATTAAACCAAAATAAATTTTAAATACAGGTCTATGCAAATACTTTGAGGGTATTAAACTTTCATAATGCTTTGTTGAGTTTGGGAGCCAAAGGTAGGAACCGGTTGAAAACATGGAAACCTGCTGAAATTGTTTGGTTAGCTTTATGCATAAATTGTTATTTTAAAACATTTTTGCTATCACATTCGTATAACAATATTTAAAAGTGCAAACAAGTTTATAAAAACTCAAACAAGCAATTGACATTTTGTTAATATTATCTTTACCTTCATGTTGAGGTTTCCCCTTACATTTTTTCTTTGAATAACAAAGAAAAAACCTCATACAACAAAACAAAACTGTGATTAATAAAAGAGAATTATTTTTGTTTGGAATTGCATTATTTGTTGAGGCAGAAATATATGTATATATAGAATCATAGACTCATAGAATATCAGAGTTGGAAGGGACCTCATGAGGTCATCTAGTCCAACGCCCTGCTCAAAGCAGGACCAATCCTCAACTAAATCATCCCAGCCAGGGCTTTGTCAAGCCTGACCTTAAAAACTCTGAAAGAGGAGATTCCACCACCTCCCTAGATAACCCATTCCAGTGCTTCACCACCCTCCTAGTTAAAAAGATTTTCCTAATATCCAACCTAAACCTCCCCCACTGCAACTTGAGACCATTACTCATTGTTCTGTCATCTGGTACCACTCAGAACAGTCTAGATCCAGCCTCTTTGGAATATATTATTACCCTTATATAAATTGATGGTACACCCACATCTTGAATACTGCATACAGATGTGGTCTCCTCATCTCAAAAAAGATATACTGGCACTAGAAAAGGTTCAAAGAAGGGAAACTAAAATGATTAGCATTTTGGAACGGATCCAATATGAGAAGAGATTAAAGAGGCTAGAACTTTTCAGCTTGGAAAAGAGGACACTAAGGGGGGATATGATAAAGGTATATAAATCTTGAGTGATGTGGAGAAAGTAGATAAGGAAAAGTTATTTACTTATTCCCATAATACAAGAACTAGGGGCCACCAAATGAAATTAATGGGCAGCAGGTTTAAAACAAATAAAAGGAAGTTCTTCTTTACACAGAGCACAGTCAACTCGTGGAACTCCTTGCCTGAGGAGGTTGTGAAGGCTAGGACTATAACAGAGTTTAAAAGAGAACTGGATAAATTCGGAGGTTAAGTCCATTACTGGCTGTTAGCCAGGATGGATAAGGAATGGTGTCCCTAGACTATGTTTGTCAGAGAGTGGAGATGGATGGCAGGAGAAAGATCACTTGATCATTACCTGTTAGGTTCACTCCCTCTGGGGCACCTGGCATTGGCCACTGTTGGTAGACAGGATGCTGGGCTAGATGGACCTTTGGTCTGACCAGTATGGCCGTTCTTATGTTCTTGTTCTCCTTTCAGGTAGTTGAAAGCAGCTATCAAATCCCCCCTCATTCTTCTCTTCCCCAGACTAAACAATCCCAGTTCCCCCAGCCTCTCCTCATAAGTCATGTGCTCCAGCCCCCTAATCATTATTGTTGCCCTCTGCTGGACTTTTTCCGATTTTTCCACATTCTTCTTGTAGTGTGGGGCCCAAACCTGGACGCAGTACTCCAGATGTGGCCTCACCAATGTTGAATAGAGGAAAATGATCACGTCCTTCAATCTGCTGGCAATGCCCCTGTTTATGCAGCCTAAAATGCCATTAGCCTTCTTGGCAACAAGGGCACACTGTTGACTCATATCCAGCTTCTCGTCCACTGTAACCCCTAGGTCCTTTTCTGCAGAACTGCTGCCTAGCCATTCGGTCCCTAATCTGTATCAGTGCATGGGATTCCTCATTCCTAAGTGCAGGACTGTGCACTTGTTCTTGTTGAACCTCATCAGATTTCTTTTGGCCCAATCCTCTAACCCTTGGTCCCTCTGTATCCTTTCCCTACCGTCCAACGTATCTACTACTCCTCCCAGTTTACTGTCATCTGCAAACGTACTGAGGGTGCAATCCACGCCATCCCCCAGATCATTAATGAAGATATGGAACAAAACTGGCTCCAGGACCGACCCTTGGGGCACTCCACTTGATGCCGGCTGCCAACTAGACACGGAACCACTGATCACTACCTGTTGAACCTGATGATCTAGCCAGCTTTCTATCCACCTTATAAGGAATAACACGTCCACTGCTTTCCCCTCATCCACAAAGCAGTTATCTCATCATAGAAGGCAATTAGGTTAGTTAGGCATGACTTGCCCTTGTTGAATCCATGCTGACTGTTCCTGATCACTTTCCTCTCCTCTAAGTGCTTCTAAATTGATTTCTTGAGGACCTGCTCCATGATTTTTCCAGGGACTGAGGTGAGGCTGACTGGCCTGTAGTTTTCTGGATTCTCTTTCTTCCCTTTTTTAAAGATGGGCACTACATTAGCCTTTTTCCAGTTGTCCGAGACCTTCCCCAATCGCCATGAGTTTTCAAAGATAATGGCCAATGTCTCTGCAATCACATCCACCAACTCCTTTAGCATCCTCGGGTGCAGCGCATCTGGCCCCATATAGAAACAGCAGGTCTTAGGCGCACCACCACAGCGATGATTCACCTCCTGCACCTTATGGTACGCCTGCCTCAGCTCCTTTATCTTCACTCTGCACTGCTGCCTGTCCCAATCATAGCCCTTATCACACAAGCCTTGAGAAATTTGCCCACATGTGTCCCAATTCCTATGGGTCACTCGCAGCTGCGACTGAACAGACTTCTCTCCCCATATGCTGATCAGATCCAACAACTCAGCGGTCATCCAAGCGGGAGCGCGTTTGGTGTGATAATCAGGCATGCTCACCTGGGAAGCCACCTGGGATGCTCCTCTGGGAAGCCAGCAAACAGGAAATGAGATTTAAAGGTCCTGGGGCTTGCAAGATGAAGGGGTGGGTTGGCTGCATGGCAGCGGAGTTCAAACTGCTGACCAGAGTGGCAGCAGGGGAATTGCTAGATACTTTCTGGAGGCCAATAAAATCAGGAAAAAAATGTGGTGTCTATGCTGGCTGTTTGTAAACAATAGAGGGAGGGGAAAAGATAAAAATGTCTCACAGGGGTGGACCTTTTTTATTGCCAGAACTAGGGTTTTTTTTTCAAAAAAAGGGACCTTACAGTATGTACACTATCGCTGTTTTGTCACCAAAAGCCAGTTTTTGGTGACAAACCTTGCAAGTGCAGACAAGCCCTAACACGGCTACCCTTCTGAAACCGGTCACAATGCAAAGGTGATGTAAATATATAAACAAGATTATCATACTTGGGAAATCAGAGCATTTTCATAGATACCTCATATGGCGTATCTGGTCAGATTCCTTGCAATTTTATAATATTAGTATTAACAATATTATAAAGTGTCTCCCATATTCCATACAGCGTTACACCCCAACTTTCCAATTCACCAAAATGTCAAACTAAAAATTAATTTTCTATTCTCCTCAAAATGATTTTTTCCCCAATATTTCAGAATTGTGAGGAACCAGCAAGTCCATTATTTTCCCAGCTCTAATTTATACAGCCTCTGTATGGACAGCTTGGTTCTCCTCAGCATCTTTCCCCATGAATTATAAAGAGCTCTCTGACATAGGGAGATGCACTTCCCCTGGGTGGCAATGGGGTCCAGGGAAGAACACAGAGAGAACTATACTGTGTATGGTGGAAGTGAGAAACTACACTGTGCAGAAAACTAAGGGAGGTTTGAGCACCATTTTGTCCTCGTCAACGATAAACTATGGAGGATCCTCCGTCAGGACTTGTGGCTCATTAGCCCTCCCTTCATTTCTGATCTTATTGCAATGAAGAATGCCGATTAAAAAAAGGGTTTCTAGGGATGTCTCCCCATGGAGGTCCCATCAGCCATCTGAAAACTAAATTCCAGTCTCAGGAGGGAAGGAAGGGCAATAGCTATGTTACTTTGGAATTGGAATAGGGATGGAAGAATACATTTCTTTCCTGGGCAGGCTGGGGTGTGTGTGAGTGGGGGGGGTGGGAGCTGAGAGACCTGCATGATTAACCTTCACTGGATTAAGAGATAGCCCTGGCACCTTCAAGTGAAGCAGAGCCTCCAAGGTCATTGGGATCCTTGCTTGTTTTTATTTTGCTCCAGGAAGAAAACCTTTTCCACTTTGGAAGGTAGCATTTCACTGTAAATTGTTTTCTGCACATAGATCACAGTCTCTCTGAACAGGAGCGGGTTTCACCTTTGACGCTCAGCAATTTATCCTGGTAAGGGGCACTGGCCCTTTAAGGCCAGAAGAGGTAGCTCAAGAGACCAGTTACCCTGTTCCATGTGTGTGGAAAAACCAAAATGGACCATGGGCAGGAGGTAGATTGTCCTGAGGAATATTTATTATAGACTTTATTGTCTGGGAAGGGGAAAGTACAGGCAAACCCCAGCTGTTGTTCCTATAAAGGCCCTCATAGAGTGGGTGGGGCAAAGCACCCTTTTCTCTCAGTCAGCCCAGACAGGTATTTGGGGTTATTAGATCAACCTGAGCAGGAAAAAGGCAATGGTCAGGTGACTGGGTGGGTGGCTGTGCCGGACACAATCCAAGAGGGAGGGCTGTGGAGACCCTGGACCTGGGGTGGATGAAAAGGGGGCTCTTTTGGGAGCTGGAGTATGCAAAATAAATCAGACCCCAAGGGAAAGGGAATATGTTTTTTGAAGACTTTTGGCTGTGAGTAGATTATTCCCAGGAACCTGAACAGAAACTGAGGCAGGGGACTGCAGGGATGCACTATGCCACAAGGGGGCAAGCTTGGAGACTGCATCCTTCCTACTATCCTCCACACTGCCAGGTGAAGTGTCTCCAGGGTGGGATGGAGGATTGGCCTGTTCCTCTGGGACAGGAGGTCTGGAGCTAGTGGCAGTAGATATGCTGACCTTGATCCTGTAGGGAACCTGGTGTGAGCTACGGGCTACAAAGCTAGTGCATGGGGTCTGTGTACATGGAGCTCATTGTAGAGCTGGGGTTGTAGATTATAAGACCGCTGGGACTGGGACAAAAGCTTTCCATGTCTCAGGCATGTAGGACAGGAAGGGTCATCAAGTCCAGTCTCCTGCCATCCCATTATATAATCCCATTCATAAATTTATCAAGCTCCATTTTTAGGTTGTTTGCTCTCAGTACCCCTACTGAGATGATGTTCTGGAACCTGGCTCATCTAATGGTTAGACACCTTCTAAGTTCCAGACTAAATTCATTCATAGCGTGTTTATTCCTGTAGGAATGACTCAGGCACACAGGCCTGAATGCCCCTTTAAGAGGAGCATTTTTGTTCTTGTCCGGCAAGCTAGGGCACACCCGCTTGCTTATCTCAGGAATTTGGCCTTCCTCCTTCCTCCCCAATTTCTCACAGACGGCCCCTTTGCACCTGGCAATGTTTTGGAGCCTCCTTTCTCTTCGGTTTCTCACAAAACTGCTGTGTTTACAGCTGGGGCTGTTTTTGCTTTGCTATGCTGCTGAGCCCGTGATGGAATATTTTAGTAGGAGATCTTGCTTTGTGTTGTGCACTTGTTGCGCATGTGTAATCTTAGATAATAAAAGAGGATGGTGAACTCAGAAAAGCTTTTTGCCTCCTCGGATCTCTACAACCGGTGTCAAGTTTTTCCTTCATCTGGCGCCCAACGTGGGGCCCGAGCAACTTGGAACAGGGGTCTTAGGCGGTGACCTGAAGGCCTTTCGCTCACCACGTCCGGCAAGGGTTACAGACACGTCATTCATCCGACTCTTGGATCTCGGTGAGTATGGGAGCTTCCCTATCAGCAAAGCAGCTAAAGCATAGGGAAGACTTGTCTTATTTGCTTCGTAAGGCTCATCATAAATGCAGTGTTAAAGAGCTTTCTGCTATGCTTCAGCTAATAGGGGAGCAATGTCCTGGGTATCCGGAGGGCGGGACCCTCCGATTATCGGACTGGGAAAAAATTGGCTGTACGTTGCATGCTGAACCTAGGGCACCGATTAAGGTGCTGCAATCCTGGCATCTCTGTAGGGATGCGGTGGAACGCTTTGCCCCCCCTCCAGAGGCTCAATCATTGCTTGAATGTAATCCTCCAGCAGCCTTGCTTACTATTTTCCCCTCTGCACCTGTTCCTAAACCTAATACTAACCCCCTTTCTGTACCTGCCCCGTGCCTCTCACGGAACAACCCCTTTGCTTCTCAATGCCCAGGGCCACCCTTGCCAGTCCCTGTGACATTGGCACCTTCTTGTAAGGCACCGCAGCAGACTGCAATTCAAAAGATGGTGGCTGCAGCTAAGTCGTCCCCTGATTTATCAGCCTCAGAGTTGGCTGACCTGACAGCCGTATGTCCTGTAACTTGGGCAAATGGTGGTGTGGATGCTGATGGACATGCTGTCTTCATTGGCACCTGGGCTGCACTACCCTTTTCTGTTGTGAGAGAGATTCGTAAGGCTATTAACGAATTTGGGTTAACCAGCACCTATGTTACGGGACTTATTGAGGGTCTAGGAACTGGTTTTGCCCTGGTACCTTTTGACTGGAAATCACTTATGAAAATGTTGCTTAATCCTGACCAGTATGTGATTTGGTTAAGTGAGTTTCGTCAGATGGCTGAGTATCAGGCTCGAGTCCCAGCCAATATTGTCCGAAGGTGGGCATTTGATCATTTTGCTGGGGAAGGGGAGTGGGCGACTCCAGAACAGCAAAGTCGCTATACTCCAGACATTATTCCACTCATAACAGCTTGTGCCCAGCATGCCTTTAAAAAGGTACCCCTGGCAGGAAAGCCAACAAAGAGTTTCGCCTCTATTCGTCAGGGGACAACAGAATCATTTTTAGATTTTAGCAATCTCCTGCAGGAAGCCATAAATCGTCAGGTTGACAACCCAGATGCAGCACAGGAAATTCTGTTGAAAATGGCCATTGAGCAGGCAAATGAAGATTGCAAAAAGGCATTACAGGCAGCTTCTGCAACCACAAATCTTTCGCTCTCTGACATGCTACGTGCTTGCCAGAATATTGGATCTCAGACTCATAAGGCGAGTCTGTTGGCAGCTGCTTTAACCCGGGGAAACAGGACAGGAAAAAATTGTTTTAAGTGTGGAAAGCCAGGACATTTCCAGCGGGAGTGTCGGTCTGCTATTAAATCAGGCAACAGACCGTCCAAAAAGTGTCCGAAGTGCCAAAAGGGTTATCATTGGGAAAATCAGTGTCGCAGTTCAGGGGATCTGAGAACCTCGGGAAACTGGAGGGCGGGTCAGCCCCGGACCCAGGCACAAACAGGGGCGTTCCCTCTGCAATCCGATCCCACGAAGCAGCCAAGCCAGTAAATCAGCTCCGAGCTGCTACGGCGGGCAGCGCTGGGTTGGATTTGATTATGCAGCACAACACAGAATTCATTCTCCCTGGTGAAGTACATGTGGTAGAAACGCAGGCTAAGGGACCTCTTCTGGCAGGAATGGTAGGTCTTGTACTCCCACGATCCCATGCGGGTCGTAAGGGATTTTTTGTAATCCCAGGAGTAATTGATGCACACTATCAAGGGATTATTAAAGTATAAGTTTGGACAAATCTTCCTCAGACACTGCCCAAGGTTCAATCTATTGCTCAGCTCATTTTAGTACCTTATTCAGTTCCTGGAGCAGTACAGCAGGAGAGAGGGGAGGCCGGCTTTGGTTCCACCTTAATAGGACTGACCACCACAGTCACTGGCACCCGGCCCACGTTGGCATTGAATGTAAATAGTCGCGTTTTCCTTGGTCTTCTTGACACAGGAGCTGACGTGACTGTCATTCGCCAACAGGAGTGGCCGTCTTCATGGCCCTCTGAGCCCACAAAAGAGTTGTGGGGAGTAGGAGGGAATCAGGCAGCAAGGCGAAGTCTCTCCTGGCTTTCAGTGTACTCCAATGAGAAGGTAGTGACGACTATATGTCCATTTATAATGCACCTGCCCATTAATATTTGGGGCAGAGATTTGTTGGAGAAACTTAATGCCACCATTGAGTTAAATTTGTAGTCATGGGAACCGCGTTGCCTCTTACGTGGTTATCAACAAATCCTGTATGGGTGGAGCAGTGGCCACTACCTAGAGAGAAATTGGGACATTTGCATACCCTTGTTGCAGAGTAGCTTGCAGCAGGGCATATAGAGTATTCCACTAGCCCCTGGAATACACCGGTTTTTGTAATAAGAAAAAGTCAGGAGGGTGGAGATTATTGCATGATTTAAGGGAAATTAATAAATGTATTCAGCCCATGGGCCCTCTTCAGTTTGGTCTCCCAAATCCTAATTTGATTCCTAATTCTTATCAAATGTGTGTTATTGATCTTAAGGATTGTTTTTTCACAATTCCCCTTGCTAAAGCAGATAGGGAAAAATTTGCATTTACTGTGACGGTCTATAATCATGCCCAACCGACACAACGGTATCAATGGAAGGTTTTGCCCCAAGGTATGCTAAATTCCCCAACGTTGTGTCAACATTTTGTTGATTTAGCTTTGTGCGATTTTCGCGTGACACACCCGGAGTTACAGATTTATCATTATATGGATGATATATTGCTGGCTGGCGTTGTTGTTGATGACCTTGTTTTGCAGGCATTAGAACAACACCTGCGTTTATTTGGCCTTATAGTTGCCCCGGAGAAGGTTCAAAGAGAAGCACCGTTTTTATATTTAGGGCATAAAATGTTATCCACTTATGCCTCTCCGGCAGCCCCTGAAATAGTAATTCCCACACCCTTGACACTGGTGGAGTTGCAACAAATTATAGGGCACCTAAATTGGATTAGGCCTTTTTTTAAATTGCCCACGGGATTGTTACAACCTTTGTTTCAGCTGTTGAAAGGATTTAAACATCCAGCTGATGTGATTCAAATTACTCCAGCTCTTACAGCTTGTGTTGACGACTTGAATGTGATTTTAGCTGATGTATTTGTTGATCGGCCTTCAAGCTTTGGCCCTTTAAATTTAGCTCTGTTACAGACTGCCCACACCCCTACAGGGGTGTTATATGTTGATAAGGAAAAAACTTCTGTGTATATTATTGAATGGATGTATTTGCCTTCCACCCCCCCACGGAATATATATCCATATATGGATGCCTTGGCTGATTTGCTTCGTAAAGCTCGGCATCAAGCTTTGCAATTAACTGGGTTCGATCTTTTTAAGGTCTGTCTTCCAATCACCCGGGATGAATTTTATCATTTACAGCAACATTCCCTTGTTTGGCAAATAGCCTTTTGTGATTATGTAGGGGACATTGCATATAATTCCCCCAAGGATCCTCGTTTAGTAATTGTACAACAGGTTCCACTTACGTTTAAATCCAAGCTTTCCTTTGTACCCTTACAAGCCATTACAGTGTTTACTGATGGTTCCCGCACACGTGGGGTTGTTACCTACCAGCACCCTGATACTAATGCATGGCAGGCTCGGTTTACCTTGCCTCAGAAGTCAGCCCAAAGGTCAGAAATTGCAGCAGTTATTTTGGCCTTTCGGCTTTTTTGTGATCAACCATTTAATTTGGTAGTTGATACTGTTTATGTTTATCAGTTATTGGATCACCTTCCACATTCCTTATTAACCCCTCATTTGGATGCTGATTTGTTGTCCTTGTTTCTTACCTTACAAAATTTTTTATCTCGACGACGTCACTCGGTGTTTGTTTGTCATGTTAGGAGCCATACTGCTCTTCCAGATATGCTTACCCAAGGCAATGCTTATGCTGATTCAGCACTTAAACAATTACGGATGCATTCCTTGTTTTCTGATCCTATCGATAGTCATGCCTTTTTTCATCAATCTGCTAAGGTGTTGGCTAAGCAATTTAATTTGCCCCTCCCTCAAGCTCAGCAAATTGTCCGGTCTTGCCCTCATTGTGCCATGGTTCCTGTAGCCTTCCCTCACGCGGTTAATCCCAGGGGGACAGAGGCTAACCAGTTGTGGCAGATGGATGTCACCATGGTTCCCTTTTTTAAGCCCTGTAATCATGTTCATTTAACTGTTGATACCTTTTCAGGCTTTATCTGGGCTACAGCCCAACGCGGTGAAACAGCTACCCAGGTTAGCAATCACGTTCTGCACTGTATTGCAGTCATGGGGAGACCGAAGAAATTGAAGACTGACAATGCTCCTGCTTATGTTTCTCGACAATTTTCAGATTTTTGCTCTCAGTGGCAAATTCAATTGTCTCATGGTATTCCCTATAATTCCACTGGCCAGGCCATTGTGGAACGGGCTAACCGCTCCTTCAAGACACTTTTGGAAAAACAAATTAAAGCGGGGGAAACCCTAGGACCGTAAGGGAGGTACAGCAGAAATTGTACATTTTGTTGTTTACCTTAAATTATTTAACCCTGAATTCAGATTCTCACTGCCCTGCAGATTGCCATTTTAAAACTTCAGTTCCCATGGAACGACCCTTGGTATATTATCGACAGCTACCAGACCCTGAGTGGAAGGGCCCAGTGCTGCTTATAACATGGGGGCGAGGGTATGCTTCTGTTTCCACTGATACAGGTCCAGTGTGGGTACCAGCACGGTGCGTGAAACCAGCAGTGAGGTATGGCGTGGCACCAAGGCCTGAAGAACCCGATCCCGAACTTCCAACTCATGTTGGGGGAGGAGACTCAGAGACCGCACCCGACCAAGCGCCGGCAGCAACCTGAATCACCTACATGCCATCCAGTGACCTGGGGAGACATCAAGGGCCTGATAACAGCCGCTCCATTGAGGGACGCCTGGCGGAATTAAAGAATCTCACTCACAACATAAGACAAGACGTGGGATTTAGCGGATTTTGGGATTGGCTTACTGGGTGGCTACCTGATTTAACTTGGCTGAAAACGGCCTTTGGATATTGCATAATTGGGCTTGCTGGACTTGTGGGCTGTTGCTGTTTTATTCAGTGCTTTCCTTCGTTATATCAATACTGTATAGTTACTTGGTCCCCAACGGCCAAAGCTATTAGGCTGTCTGCTGATGACGTGGCACTTCTTGAGAAACAGTTGCGTGGGTACCGTGACCCGCAGTTTATTTAGAAGGAAAGAAGGGGGGATGTAGGAATGACCCAGGCACACAGGCCTGAATGCCCCTTTAAGAGGAGCATTTTTGTTCTTGTCCGGCAAGCTAGGGCACACCCGCTTGCTTATCTCAGGAATTTGGCCTTCCTCCTTCCTCCCCAATTTCTCACAGACGGCCCCTTTGCACCTGGCAATGTTTTGGAGCCTCCTTTCTCTTCGGTTTCTCACAAAACTGCTGTGTTTACAGCTGGGGCTGTTTTTGCTTTGCTATGCTGCTGAGCCCGTGATGGAATATTTTAGTAGGAGATCTTGCTTTGTGTTGTGCACTTGTTGCGCATGTGTAATCTTAGATAATAAAAGAGGATGGTGAACTCAGAAAAGCTTTTTGCCTCCTCGGATCTCTACAACTGGTGTCAAGTTTTTCCTTCAATTCCCATTTGTTCTTCTGCCAAGATTGTTCTTTAGCTTAGACAGCTCTTCTCCCTCCCTGCTGTCCCCCTCCCCAATGTATTTAGGGAGAGCAATCAGACCCTCTCTTAGGCTTCGGTTTGGTAGGATAAACAAGCCATGCTCTTTTAGTTTCGCCTTAGAAGATTTCTGTTGGTCATCCAAGTAGCCCTTCTTTGCACCTGTTCCACTTGAATGCATCTTATTTGAACATGGGTGCCAAGCATGGCGCACACCCTGATGTGAATTGCTTATTACACTTGTGATGGGATCCCTGGGGTGCAGCCTGGGACTGTGGGACCACTGTGCCCCCTTAACTTTCTCCAGCCTGGACTGTCTCTCACAATGCCTTGCTAGTGACCAGCAGCAAACCTCTCCAGGTGCTGTGATCACTCAGCACAACCGCATGTGGTACCCCCCCGCCACTCAACTAGATTGCATGAATGTTCCCAGAGCCACTAATGAATGACATAGAGAAAGGCACTGGCCAAATCCCCCCAGCTTTCAGCATTGTACTCCAAGAATATACCATCTTGCACTGCTCAGGACAAGCAGTGAAAATGTATCAATTTGTTCACCACTTCATCAATGGAAAGTGGACCTGAGCAGATTTGCCACAGACTTCAGGCAAACTCACTGGTAAAGATAAACAGTTAAACAAATTTATTGACTGCAAAAGATAGATTTCAAGTGATGATAAGTGATAGGCAAAAAGTCAGAGTTAGTTACCGAAAGAAATAAAATATAAGCACAGTCTAAACTCTCAGCCCTATTAGATTGAGTAACAACTAGACTAATCAGTTTTTCTCACCCCACTTGATATTGCAGTCCTTAATATACAGATTTCACCCTTGAAATCTGAGCCAGTCTCCTCCGTTGAAGCCTCAAGTCTTCAGTGTCTTTGTTGCTTGCAGCATAAGTGGGGCAAGAGAAAGGCGAAGCATGGGCCTGCTTTGTTCTGTTTTATACCCTCAGTCCCATGTGCTTGGGGAACACACAAGTCCAGGCATGTCTGGGGGGCATTACTGAGTCTCCAAGCAAGGTTGAGCAATTCTCCTGGTGCGGCCTTATGCAGGTGAGTCATTGAATTGCAGCTATGTTGCTGGACAATGGCTGTTGATGGCAGGGGTGAAAGTAAGTTACAGGACTTACTGATACTGCCGGAGTCCTGAGGGGGCATAGCCTCAACCGGAAGAGGCATGGCCTCTCAAGATTTAAAGGCCCTGGGGCGCCAGCTGTGGCTGGGAGCCCCAGGGTCTTTAAATCAACCTGGGGCTCCCAGCTGCAGAGGTGGCTGGGAGCCCCCAGGGCTCAGGGGCAAATTAAAGGGTCAGGGGCTCCAGCCACCGTGGAGCTCTGGGCCCTTTAATTCCCCCCGTCAGCTCTGGCTGCTGGAGCTGCGGGTAGGATTTAAAGGGCTCTGAGCTGCCACAGCTGCAGTCAGCCCACAGCCCTTTAAATCTGGCCCCAGCCCAGCCTCTGGAGCCATGGGGGAGGGATTTAAAGGGCTCTGGACTGCCGTGGCTGCGGTCAACTCAGAGCCCTTTAAATCCAGCCCCAGCCCAGCCACCAGAGCCGCAGGGGGGGCGGAATTTAAAGGGCTCTGGGCTGTCCGCAGCTGTGGCAGTCCAGAGCCCTTTAAATCCGGCCCCAGGCCACCAGAGCTGTGGGTGGGGGGAGGTTAAAGAGCTCTGGGCTGATAACAGCCGCAGCAGCTGAGAGCCTTTTTAATCCCTTCTGTGGAAGCCGGTGCGGTCCGGCATGGTGTACTGGCTCTTGCCGGTATGCTGTACCACACTGTACCGGCTTACTTTCATCTCTGGTTGATGGGTTGTTTGACACCTTGCCTGGGCGTCAGTTACTTTCCTTGCTGTTGCCTCTGGGGAGTTAATATCTGCCTGATTCTCCAACTTATACCATGTTTTAGTGACAACCATACAACACAATTCTCATAACTTCATAGGCATTAATGATATACATATATAGACAGAGAAATGACTTTCAGCAGATCACAACCTTTCCCCTGATACCTCACAGGGCATGCTTTATATGCAATATCACAATTATCTACAGATGAGGAATATGGGGGTTACAAGACACTCCCTCAAGGTATAGAATGTCACATCACTTTTATAAAAGTGAATAATAAGGAAATAATAATGCGAAGCCTGAAAAGGGGGTGCAGTCTCCTAGGGACAGTTTATAGAACCTAGAACCAAAGGGGAAAAGCTTGATAAACCATATACATAAAAATAATGATTATAAACAGACTAAAATAAGAACAGCCAAATAAGAATGAACCAGTTGTAAATAACAATCAGCTAAATCACAGCTGGAGTCTATTATAAAATAATATTAATATTATTATTATTAATAATAATAATTAATAAAGCAACATAATTATCCTAACCAGCCTACCACTGCCCAATCAACAGGAGGCATATTATCATCCCTTTCATTTCCAAAAGGGAGAGAACAGCCCAGGGTTGCCCATTATGAAATGCATAGGTCTGTACCAATATCATCCCATTATGACCAGCTGGGGGTGTGATTCCAGCCAGCCAATCACTGGGCTCAGAGTCAGCCCCTTATTTGAATGCCTGTCATTATATATGTGTACAGCGGGAGAGAGGTCAGCAGCATTTGCAGGCAAAGGGGCTGAGCTGACCTAAGTGAAAGCAGAGCAGAGCAATGGCTGCTACCCAAAGAGGGAGGAAAAAGGCCCAGACTCAGAGGAGGCAGCATTATGGGAGGAAGTCCCAGGCCAGGCAGAGGAAGTCCCGGGACAAGCAAAGGAGGAAGGCCAGGCAGAAGCCAGTGGGGAAGCGTGGAAACAGCCCCCACTGGAAGAAGCCCTCCCCACACAATGCCAAGATGCTGAGGCGGGTGCAATGGGGCAACAGACGCTTGTCAAACAAGGCCAAAGGGCTGATGATCTCCTTCATCAACGACATTTACAAAAAGGTGTCCACGCAGGCTGAGCAGATGAGGAAGCAGAGCCACTGCCCCACGATTGGCCCTTCTCAGGTACAAGCTGCCTTGCAGCAGGTGATGCCAAGGAAACGGGTCAGGCGCTCGGCCACCCCAGTCTCAAAGAGGTCTCACTAGAGCAACATCCCTCCCCTTCTCCCTGGGGTACCTCCTGGCTGGGATCAGAATAAGAACGAGGAGAGAAGGGAGAGGAGCAAACGCCAGCCTGAGACACCTCAGCACCCTCCTGATTAAAGAACTGATGTTGCTTTAGACGTGCCAAAAAAACCCTAAACAACCTGCATTCTGCCACAGGGACCAACCTCTCCCCCAACAATTCTTCATGAGAGACAATGAGAGACTGAATCAGTGCGAGACTTTCCATACTGAAGCCTGATAAAACATTCCACGGCAGCCTGCTTCAGTGAGACCATCACAGTTTGGAAGAGGAGACTCTTATCTCTGGACTGAGCCAGGGAGTCAATTTCCATCACTGGAAAAATAGAGACCAACACGCTGGTTTAATGAACCAGACACTTTCCATCACTGTAAATGAGAGACTGGCTACAAAGAGCTGGCATCAATTGAACTGAAAGGATTGTATGAGAGGGAAATGAAATAATTGTCTTGGCGTTATAATAAAACAGGATTTTAGCAGCACTTTTTGGTGTCATGGGTTTCCTCTATCTTAAGGAATAAGGATGGGATGGACTGTGCTTCCCAATTTAATACACAACTAATGACTAAGAGTTTGGGGATTTTCTTGTGTTGAAACAAGGAACAATTTTATTAACTCCTGTAAGGCCTTTCTTTTTACCACAGATTAACAGTGAATTATCCTGGCTAAAATGTTAATCACTTTAGGACACCACTTTCCCCTGAGAATTGAGGGTTTATTAAGGACTAATAAAATACCCAAATTTTAAATTAATCAGACAAAGTGTGGCACAATCAATACAGAACAGCTCCATATTTAATTTCCTTTCTTCCAGTATTTTCCCTACTCACACCTGTATTAATCTGAAGCCAGGCGAAACTCACCCAGGATCCCATCTCTGCAAGAAAAGAAGAGCAAGATCCTTAGTTTGATTTAATTGGAATAGGCCTATTGGCTTTAGTGATGCTCTGTTGATAAGCCCCTTCGTTTTCAGTTTAAACCAATTTTTTAAAAAAAAAATCCCAGGTTTTACAAAACATATTATTCGGGTTTTTTTTCTGATTTTCACTCTACTTTTGCATCATTCAAACATATAAAAATTACATGTTTTATTAGGAAAATACAATACATTGCATGACATACATGTATTATGATACTCCGTTAGTCTGTGTTGTGATGTGGTCGGACCAGACAGCTATAGGAGAGCTGTCCTGCTGAAAATTCCAGGGGAAGTGGGCGGGCGTAAGCCCATCCATGGCTAAAAGACCCTCCCTCAGCCTTTGGGGAGGATCCATTGAGCTGGGAACTAACTGCTTACAGGGGATGTCATAGTATTCTTTCCTCAAACTGAACTTTAGAGTCCAAAAATGAGGTACTAGCAAGAAGTCCTCTAAGCTTAATTACCAGTTTAGATCTGGTACGCTGCCACCAATCAGGACTCTGAGTGCCTGATAAACTCTGGTCTCCCCAAAACCTTCCCTGGGGACCCCCAAGACCCAGACTTCCTGGAACTTCATACAAGGAAAATAAACTCTTTCCCTCACTGGTGCCTCTCCTAGGCTTTCCCTCCCTGGGTTACCCTAGAAGATCACTGGGATTCAACTCCTTGAATCTTAAAATCAGAGGCTTTCCACCTCACCTAGAGGCAATACAGATTCAAGCTTCGTGAATCTAAACAAAGGGATTCCCCCTTCCCCCTCCCTTCTTTCTCCCTGTCTCCCACCACTTCCGTGGTAAGTACAGACTCAATTCCCTTGAGCCTCATCTGGGGAAAAAATCAAACAGGTCTTTAAAAGGAAGGTTTTAATAAAAGAAAGAAAAAATAAGAAATCTCTGTAAATACAAGATGTAATATTACAGGGTCTTTCAGCTTATAGACAATGAAGAATAAGCCTTCTCCAGCAAAATTACAATTTAAAATACTTTCAGCCAAATACACATTAAAACTCTACCAGCCAGATACACAGTTGCAAATACAGAAACAAGCAAAAGACTATTACCGCCTTTCTACTCAATATTCACTATTCCGAATATATAAGAGACTGTAGCAGGGAGATTGGTAAGAAACCTGGTTGCACATCTAGTCCCTTCCAGGACTCAGAGAGAACAAAACAAAACCCAAAAACCACAAACAAAGGCTTCCCTCCACCGAGATTTGAAAGTATCTTGTTTCTTGATTGGTCCTCTGGTCAGGTGTGGTTTGTTAACCCTTTCCAGGTGTTAGACATTAACCCCTAGCTATCTGTTTATGACAGGGGACAACAAAAAAGAAAACACAGGCAGGTATGAAGGTCAAAAGGTCAAAAAGAGAGAACCAAAAGGGACACCAAGCAGAGAACCCCGGACAGCGCCCACTGCTCCTTGAAGGTGTCAAGGGAGCCAGCAGATGCCGCCCAGAGGAACTCTGCCTGGATGCATGAATAGAGGGAGGACCAGAAATAGACCCCCACAGTAGCAAAGAACCCTCTCAGCTAACATCCTCTCCCAGGTGTCGTAGATGGCCGCTTTGGCCATCGCCAGTAGGAGGTTGATGAGAAGGTCCTGCGATTTTGTGGGGGTCACGGATAGGGTGTACATAAATGAGAGAAGGCCCAGGATAAGCAGGTTCCTTTTCCTCTGGTAATTGAACAGGGGTTACTCCAGGTTAATTAGGACACCTGGGGCTAATCAAGGGCCTGCCAGAACTTGTTAAAAGCCTCCCCTCCAGTCAGATAGGTGTGCACACAGGAGCTGTGGGGAGCAGGCATGCTACTGGAGAGCTGGATGGTGAAGACACTGACAAATACCAGAAGGGAGACCTCACAGATATAGAGATGAGAAGCAGGGGAAACCCTGCCCAACTGGGCCTACAGCCCTTCTGGGCCTTAGAGGTTTGGGGGAAGAGACCCCGCCAGAGGGGAGAAACTGAACCTTCTGCCACTACACTCAGAGAGGCTACCAGAGACTAAGAGGCTCCCCTCCCCCTCCCCTGTCAGGGAGACCGGCGGGAACCCCTGCTCCAAAAGGTGCAGTCAGTATATCCAGGGAATGGGGAAATTCCCAGGGAGAGAGGAATTCCTCAGCCCACTGCTAAGAGGAAGCGTAGACCCACCAAGGCAAAGAAGGAGCTCTGCCACAGTGTGTATAGGCAAAGCTGCCTCTTGAAGTAAGACTATATTAGTCTAGAAGATGCAACAATAGACAAACAGGCACTCATGCAAACTCTGAAGTGTGTGCACATCTGAACATACTGATGAATTGCACACCCACTGTATACACATTTCAAGCAGATAACAGTTTAAAGTTTTGACACACTGAAATTGGAAGAAAATGAAAATCAAAATAAACCCTGATATTTACCCAGAAAAATTGTGAATAGTTTTTGGCACCAATTTTCACCTGTTTTTGTTGTTGATAAATTCCTAGGAAAAATTAAACAAGATTAAAAACTGAAAATTATGGGACCTATCTGTTGATTTACAGAAGGTGAGGACCTGATCCTGAGAGAACAAGGAGGAAGGAGAATTTTAGTTTGACCAACAGGAGAAGTAGAGTTGAATATCTCTCACATTCTGGTGGTTTGTTCAACCCTGTCAGGGTTTCCTCCCCACTCCAAACTCTGAGGTATAGATGTGGGGACCCGCATGAAAGACCGCCTAAGCTTATATTTCACCATCTTAGGTTAAAAACTTCCCCAAGGCACAAATTCCTTGCCCTGGGATGGTATCACTGCCACCACCAAGTGAGTTAGACAAAGATTCAGGAAAATATCCCCCCACGCCCTTTCACCCCCTTTCCTGGGGAGGCTTGAGAATAATATATCAACCAAATAGGTAACCAAGGTGAGCACAGACCAGACCTTTGGGTTTTTAGGACACTAAAACCCCAATCAGATTCTTAAAGACAAAAATTTATTATAAAGAAAAAAGTAAAAGAAGCAGCTCTGTAAAATCAGGATGGAAGGTAATTTTACAGGGTAATAAGATTGAAAACACAGAGGATTTCCCTCTAGGCAAAGCTTTAAAGTTAGAAAAATTTCCCTTTTAGAGAAAATTTACAAGCTAAAACAAAAGATAATCTAATACATTCCCTTGCTGTTACTTACTATTTCTGTAATATTAGATGTATCATTTCAGTAGGAGCTGGATTATTTGTTTGGTCTCTCTCTTTGTCTCAGAGAGAACAACAAAACAGAGCACAAAGCAAAAACCTTCCCTCACAGACCAGTTATTTGAGCTTCTTAACCCTTTACAGGTTGTCTGTTACAGCTATCCCCCTATTCCATTTTGTTTTCTTACAGCTGTCCCTATACTCCATTTTGTTCTCCTCCTGTGGCCGCCCCTTCCCTGGCTGTTAAGTTGTTTACCAGGGCCACTGCCCTTCTCAAAGGGAGGGCCACTTGTGCTAAGTGGGACCACTGCCCTGTTCAAAGGGTTAGTCCTGTTATCACCTTGTTAAACGTGGGCTCCGTGTAGGGTAGGCAATGTCCAGAGCTGCAAGACCTATTGTGTTTTTAAGATCTTGGGCATGAGTCATAGGTCTCATGTGCTTTTGAGTCACCTACTGCACAGGACTCTGCCCAGACATGTCTCTGTGCTCACCTACAGTTTGTCCCTGCCCCCTCTCCTCCCCTGTGACAGAGGGAGCCTATCAGAAGTCCTGGCGGAAAACTGCCTGAGCTTGCCTTTAAAAACAGACATTTTTGAAACTAAGATCAGAAAGGTTCCTGCATTGCTGCCTGGTCTGATCAGCCAGGGGTTCTGGGGGGTCCTTTCTCTGCTCTCGTTTTATTTTTTGAGCGTACCACTGTTTTTTGACCCCCCCCATGAAGAACGAATTGCTGCCTGAGAGATCTCCTGATTACTGAGACCGTACCTAGCCTTCTGATGTTCTTGCTGCTTTTGCCTCTGCTGCTTCCTTTGGGGCTGGTAAGAATCCCTCTGTGAAACTCTCTATACTTTTATTTTATTATTTTAGCTGCTGGCTCTGTCTCCCCAGCACACAGACTCAAGCTAAACCTTGGTCTGTGTCTTAAAACCTCTCCTAAACTCCGCGGCACTTTGCTGCTAAGAATAAGTTTGTGCCACTGCTAAGCTCTGCTCCTGTGGGCTTTGCCTTGGGCTCTCTGCTTCCAGCTGTATCCACTGCTGCAGCCACCATCCCTGGGCCATACCACTCTGCCCTCTGTAACTTCCCCATAACATAAGGTGCACCATAGGTTTTGTTTTCTTAGTTTAATAAGTCATAGTTTGTTAAGATTATAGAACTTGTAAGTTTCACCTGCCTTGTTATAGTTTGCTGCTTTGTTGCTCGGTATAGTTGCTTATTATAGTTTTGCTTAGACTTGTGATATTTGTTGTTTTGCCTAGTCTTGGTTAAGATAGATAAAGGTTTTTGCTACTTGAATTCATCTTCCCACTGTCCCGATCTCCCTCTGTATAACTTTGTTTTTCCCCCGCTCCAATCCCCCCCCGTGTGCTTCTCCGTGTCTCCCTGTTACAACTCCTTGCTGCGCCCCCCCTGCATCTGCATCATCCTGTGAAACTTCCCAAACCCTTTGCTGCTTTTTCCCCTGCATCTGCACTCTCTCCCTGTTACAACTCCTTGCTGCCCCCACCTCATGTCTGCATCACCCTCCGAACTTCCCAAACCCCTTGCTGTTTCTCCCCCTGTATAACTTTGTCTGTTCCCCCCCCCCGCTCATATCTCCCCGTCTGTGTGCTTAAAACCTCTCTCTAGCCCGTTGTCCTTACCTTGCAGGGCTCCAGAGCCTCTCGCTGCTTGCAGTCACACTCTCTTCTCATCAGTTGCCACTAATCATTCACGGTAATCATTCACTCCCCCCCCCCGTTCCTTGACCCAGCCATTAGGTACACTCTTGCTATCACAGCCTCACAAATTAAGTCAGCAATTTTCTACATTGCTTGTAACTATAACACCTCATTGGTTGCCTCCACTTTTCTAATATACTTTATATCTGCATTAATACCATTGTGTTACATTGTATATAAGGCCAGTAACCACTTAATACATTCTATCTAAGATTGTTAACCATTTTCTATAGAAGCTAGCATTTCATTTTGCATTTCTTTTTGGTACGTTTTGCATTCCACACTGTATCTAGAGTTGTTCCTATATAAAGTTGAGTTGCTTATTAACTGTACTGTATCCCATTGTGCTGAACCCCACTTACTGTACCCCACTGTTAGAACTCCCTACACTGTTCAATAAGAACCCCCCCATCATTGTCTATTGTAAACACCCTATACACCCCATCCCTTCTTATTTTATTGTTAAATTCCCACCACTTCCTTTTTCCTTTAATAAAGAAATTAATCGGCATCCCACCTGTGTGGTAATTGCTCCCCAAGATCCCATATGCCTGCTGGCAGGGACACAGGTAAAAGAGGGATTTTATGCTACCCTTAGGTGTATGTTCATGACAAACATCCCTGAATTTCCTCTTCCATTTTCGTAGACGCATTATATAAGAGTGATAAGAACATGGATACATGCTGGAAGCCATAAAAGGGATGAGTTAGTTGCAATCCTGTGAGACCTCTCAGAGGGTAAAGAATGGATCCATTGCCATTCAGTTCCTGCTGCTGCTGCCATGTCCCATGGAACAGTTTTAGCAATGCCTGGTCATCCATATGAAATGCTGCTGAAAGACTGAATGAAGTGGGTAGGGACACTTGATCTCTGTGCATCTCCAGGAGAAGATCATCAGCCACAGTCATCATTGCAGACCGTAGGCCATTCCTAGGACTAAAGCCAGATTCATTAGAAGGCCAGACTTACAAAGGTATTTAGGTGCCTAAAGATGCACATAGGTAAGTTCAAAAGTGCCTAAGCAGGTCAGAGGACTAATTCTCATTGATTTCAATAAGAGTTAGGAGTCTAAATGGCCTACCTGCTTTTTCAAAATCCGTTGAGCACCTCTCTTCATTGTGAAAACCTGGTCCTTCGTGTCTCTGCACCTCCTCTTCCTCATCTGTAAAACGAAGACTGTCATTGCCTTGTCCACTTAGATCGGAAGCTCTCTGAGGCAGAAATGTTCTATTCCTGTGGACATGCTCAATGTCTCGCACAATCTCAGTGAGGGTTTTGAGGTGCCAGTGAAGCCCAAAGAAGAAATGCTAGCAGCAAAAGGCATCTCACAATGTGTTGGAAGGAAAATGGTTTGGTCTCCACCTATTTCCTCAGGAGGAATGCTAGGAATTTAGGCTAGAGTTGCCAACTTTGTAATATTTAAAAAACAGACACTCCAGCAGGAGTGCTTGAACCACCTGAGCCCTGTCCCACCCCTTCCCCCAAGGCCCCACTCCTGCCCTACCCCTTCCCCCTGAGGCCCTGCCCCCATTCGCTCCTCTTTCCCCCTTCCTCCATCGCCCACTACTTTTCCCCTCTCACCCCCTCCCTGCATGGGTCAGGAGGGACTCACCTAGAGAGCCGGTCCTGGTAGCTGCAGCCACCAATGCAGGTAGGAGGTGGCCCTGCTGAGTAGGGAATGATGTGGATGATGACTCGATGCCACTCCACCTCCCCCACCTGCAGTAACTGGACTTTGGGTGTCCAGTGGGTAAATCTGACCAGACACCATCAGGTCCCCTTTTCACCTGGACTTTCAGGTTGAAAACTGGACACCTGACCATCCTAATTTAGGCCCAAATCTTCAAAGGTATTTCGGTGCTTAACTCCCACAAGTTAGGTTTTTAAATATCTGTGAGGATCCGGGCCTTAGTTAGCTTTAATCTGGAGGTGGAGCCTATCTGAGGGTACGAATTGCTCACTTGTTGTGTATTTTGGGGGGATTACATTATGTATATATACTTTTTCACAAAGCGCTTTGTTAGGTTCAATTGGGACATCAGAAATAAATTTACAATCCTCAACCCTGGGTCTTCCTTAATAGTTTGCCACCCCTAACCATGGTTCCTCACCAAAATTGTAGGCCCTGACCTTGTAAGGAGCTCTCTGCAGAGAGGCTTCTGTGACCACGCAGATCCCCGATGACTCTGCACGTTACAAGGGCCTGCAGATGTGGAGCTCAATGCAGAATTAGTGTCTTCCACTGCAAGATCTTGAGGGCTTTCGGTGGATTACTTGGTACTCTTTCATAAAAGAACAGGGTATAAGTAATAAAAACCCTGAAGACCTAGCACAGTCCCTTAGGAATTTTTTAAAGCCAGTGGAACCAATGAAGAAAATATGTAATATCAATAACAGGCGAGATTCTCAGTGGGTGGTGTCATAAACAGATAGCTAAGGGTTAATGTTTCTTTTACCTGTAAAGAGTTAACAAAGGGAACCAAACACCTGACCAGAGGACCAATCAGGAAACCGGATTTTTCAAAGCTTAAGGGAGGGAATTTGTGGGTGTTTCTTGGTCTTGGGTCTTTGTCTGTTCTGTGCTTTCTCAGCTCTAAGAGATCTATTTCCAGTCCTTCTAATCTTCTGTTTCCCAGTTGTAAGTACAAAGGTAGCAAAAGTATAGTCTTTTAAATTGTTTTGCTGTATTTGCATCTGTGTATCTGGCTGGTGGAGTCTTTATGTGTATTTGGCTATAAGTACTTTAAATTGTATTGTTTTTGGATAAGGCTGTTTATCCCTTTTCTATTGTTTATTCATTTTCTATAAGTTGAAAACCATGTATCTTACCATCTAGGTTACAGAGAACTGTTATTCTATTCTTTCTTTCTTTTTTTATTAAAAGTTTTGCTTTTTTAGACCTGTTGATTTTTTGTTTCTTGTTGACCCACCAGGAAATTGGTGGGAGAAAGGAAAGACAGAGGGGAGGGGAAAGACTGCTCTCTGTGTTTAACTCTCCTAGTGTCCCAGGGCGGGAAGAAGCTATGGGAGAAGAGAGATAGAATCTTTTCTGTTTCCTTGTCTTTGGGTTTGTCTCTTTGTGGAAGAGAGGGGACATGCTTCTTGGTATTGTGATGTAAAGAGGTTGCATCAGTAACTATCAGGTTAGCCCACAGAGGAAATTCTGGGTGGGAGAGAGGTGGGGGGGAATGGTTTATTTCCCTTAGTGGTAAGACTCAGAGCCTCTGAGTCTTGGGGTTCCCCAGGGAAGGTTTTGGGGAGACCAGAGTGAGCCAAACACTGAAAATTGGCTGGTGGCAGCGATATCAAATCTAAGCTGGTAATTAAGCTTAGAGGGGTTCATGCTAGCTTCTCAGGTTATGAACGCTAAGGTTCAAATCTGAGTAGGAAAGCTATGACAGGTGGAAGTATAGTTCCGATGAAATCAATGGAGCTGTGTCAATTCATGGAGACAAGGCAGGGGGAGGTAATGCCTTTTATTGGACCAACTTCTGTTGGGGAGAGAGAAGTTTTTGAGCTTACACAGAGCTCTTCTTCACGTCTGGAAAACTAAGGCCAAGTCTACACTACAGACCTATAGTGGTATAACTGTGTCATTCAGGGGTGTGAAAAATCCCACCGATTTAGTGCTGTCTACGTCGGGTGGCTAAGGTCAGTAAAACTACGTCTTTCCTTAGAAAGTGTGTAGTGTTAACCTGGCTTATGACTGGAGGAGTGTTAATGGGCCACTTCACCTTGAATGGTCCCTTGAAATGTGTTAATTACTTGTGCTAAACAATCTCTTCCACCTTGCATTTAGCAATGACAGTCTAACCTCAGATCTACACTACAAGCTTACATCAGTATAACTACATTGCTCAAGAGTTTGAAAAATCCACACCTATGAGCGATGTAGTTATACTGACCTAAACCTTGGTGTTGACAGCACTATGTTGACAGGAGAGCTTCTCCCACTGAAATAGCTATTGCCTCTTCCAGAGGTGGGTTAACTATGCTAGTGAGAGAAGCTTGAAGCTCTTCTGTCGGCATAGTAGTAAAATGCTACAGTCGCTGCAATGCTGTATATGTAGACACACCATGAATTAATTTCCCAGACCTGAAGAAGACCTCTGTGAAAACTTGTCTCTCTCACCAACTGAAGTTGGTCCAATAAAAGTTATTACCTCACCCACCTTGTCTTTCTAATATCCTGGGACCAAACCGGACACAGCAACTCTGCATGTGTCAATTTATGTCAGTGGAGATCCTGGCTTAATAAATACACAGCAATAGCTAATAAAAATAATGCCATGATAAAAATGATTAAAGAAAAAATGTAATGATACTTATTGATAGTAAAATAATAACATCTACAGTAGAACCTCAGAGTTATGCACACCTCAGCAATGGAGGTTGCTCAAAACTCTGAAATGTTCATAACTGGAACAAAACATGTTTTTTTTCCCCAAGAAGTTTACAACTGCACATTGACTTAATGCAGCTTTGAAACTTTTCTATGAAGAATAAAAATGCTACTTTCCCTGTATTTTTTTAGTAGTTTACATTTAACACAGTATTGTTCTGTATAGTATTTGTTTTTTTTCATTTCTGCTGCCTGATTGTGTACTTCCAGCTCCAAATGCGGTGTGTGGTTGACAGGTCAATTCGTCACTCTGGGGTTCGTAACTCTGAGGTTCTACTGTAAATATTAAAATAATAAATTATAGTAAACAATCAGCTAATTGGCAGCTGACCCCTAATATACTACACAAAAATCGCCATAGCAACTTAATTGCCCTACTCATCCTTCCAAAAGCCAGTGAGCATGTGGAATGCTACAATTTCCTTCATTTTCACATGAGAAGGAGTGAATTCAAGCCCCTTATTATGAGGATCACCATTACAGTGTGGCTAACAAGGCTATTGTCCCAGCCAACCAATCACTGGGCACAGAGTCAGTGCCTCATTTGAATGCCTGTCACTATATAGGAATACAGCTGATATAAAGCCACTGCAGGCTGAGAACTGAGCTGGAGAGACCACGGTGAAGAGCAATGGCTGCTGCCCAGAGAAGAAAGAAGTCCCAGATCCAGAGGAGGCAGAAGACCCAGCAGATGATGCTCCAGAAACCACAGCCCAAGTGGAAAACGTCCCAGCCCCAGCAAGGCAGGTGGAAGTGGGTGTTGAAGCGATTGAGGAAAAGCCAGGGGAAGAGGCGTTTTTCTACTTTGTATATCTCTGAGATGATGGGCCGGCTGCAGCAGGGAAATCGGCGCATGTCGGCCAAAGCCAAGGGGCTGATGAACTCCTCCATGTGCAATCTTTACAGTGGAGTATTCACGGAGGCCAATCGCCGGAGAAAGAAGAGACGTGGGTCTTTCATCGGCACCTCAGAGGTGCAAGCCGCTCTGGAGAAGGTGATGAAGGGGAATATTGCCAGTTGCTCCATCACCTCCATCCACAGCAAGTCTCGTTAGAGAAACATTCCTTTTCCTTTCCCTCTAAGGCCCTACACCGTGGTGGGGGTAAGAGAAAAAGCAAGAGGGGAAAAGGGAGAGGAGCAAATACCAGCCTCATTGACCCGAACACCTGCCTGATTAAAGATCTATCATTGCCTTCGAGATGACCAGAAAAGCTGCACTTTGCCCCTTGCTAAGGGACCAGCCCTACGTACAGCAATTCTTCATGCAGGATGCTGAGCTAGAGGAGAGATGGAATCAAAAGTGGAATCTCCATGATTATGAATGAGAGTCATGCAGCATCCTGAAACAATGGGATCATCAAACATTGCGAGAAATACCATTCTTCATCAGAATAAAAGAGTATCCTGAACCAACACCAAAGACTTTTCACACCGGAAAAAAAAGATTCTCATGCTACACCTTGAATTTGCAAGAGGTACTTTCTGTGATGGATGGAGACTGTCTTCTCTGAATTGCTTCACTGAAAGAATTTGGGGAAAGAGATCTGCCAACATTCAAAATCAAAGGATTGCCAATGAGATGTTATCTTAAGGGAAGAAATTACAGTCATCTTGACATTATAATAAACCGGATTTTAGCAGCAATTTCTGTTGCTAAATGTTTCCTTTATATGGGAGTGGGGGGAGTGCTTTATGTTTTAGCTAATTGGCTTCAAGATGGAGCTTTATAAGTTTATGGAGGGCATGGTCTGATGGGACTGCCTACTATGGCATGAAGCAGCCAATCTGCGACTGCTAGGAGCAAATATCTCCAGTGGCCAGTGATGGGACACTAGCTGGGGAGGGCTCTGAGAGTTACTGCAGAGAATTCTTTCCCAGGTGTCTGGCTGGCAGGTCTTGCCCACATACTCAGTGTCTAACTGACTGCCATATTTGGGGTTGGAAGGAATTTTCCACTGGGTCAGATTGGCAGAGCCCCTCCCTGGGGATTTTTTGCCTTCCTCTGCAGCATGGGGCATGGGTCACTTGCAGGTTTAAACTAGTGTAAATGGTGGATTCTCTTTAAATCATGATGTAAGGACTCCAGTAACTCAGCCAGAGGTTAGAGGTCTATTACAGGGATGGATGGATGAGGTTGTGTGACCTGCAATGTGCAGGAGGTCAGATTAGCTAGATGATCACAGTGGTTCCTTCTGACCTTAAAGTCTATGAGTCTATGAGCACTTAAGATAAAGTCTTAATGAGTTGTAGACTTCTGCTAGAGCGAACACAAAGTGCTTTCAATGCATCCTTTTTTTCTGATCAGTGCTTAAAATAAATATCCAGCTGCAGATGATAAAGGAATATAGGCTTCCATTGTCAGCTTGGAAGGATAGAACTCAAGATTATAAATCATTAAGAAAAGAGTGGATATAGGCTAGCCTTTCAGCCTAGAGAACAGTAACAACCATCTCCAGTTCCTCCAGATTTATTCATCTTCCTAACTACTTTGGTATTGTCCGAATTACACAGAAGATGCTATGGTGTTACGTCTTACAGTCTCTCACCTCTAGGCTCTTCGTGTGTACAATTCCCTTAAGGAGGATGTGTCCAGTACAACCCTGTGGAATCTCCAACAAAGGAAGGAATGGAGTTGCTTTAAAGCAGTGTTTTTCAGCCAGGGATCCGAGGCCCCCTGGGAGGCTGTGAACGGGTTTTAGGGGTTCCACCAAGCAGGGCCAGCGTTAGACTCACTGAAGCCCAGGACAGAAAGCTGAAGCCCCAGGCTCTGAGCCCCACCACCTGGGGCTGAAGCCGAAGCCTGAGCAACTTAGCTTTGTGGGGGCCCCTGTGGTGTGGGGCCCTGGGCAATTGCCCTGCTTGCTACCCCTAAAGCTGGCCCTGGCTCTTATATGCAGAAAAACAGCTGCTGTGGTACATGGAATTTTTATAGAATTGGGGGGGAGGGAGGGAAAGGTTGAGAACCCCAGCTCTAAAGCACAAATTTTTGTTCCTTTGGGTCTCCTTCTTATTTACAATTAAAAGTGACTCCATCCACCTTTGCCAGATCCCAAAACACCTCATGATCAACCATATCAGAGGCTGATGGTAGATAGGCTAAAGTCTAAAATGGACACCTGACCTTGGAGCCTCACTAGGAAGAGACCCTCAACAACTGCAATTCCTTATCCAGCACCAGGTCTATGTGACTTTCCATTCCATATTATTTATGGAAATATGCTTATGATATGGCATAACTGAGATATAGTTTGTGCAAGTTGGCTCATGTAAGATATCATTGGAAAGGTTACAATGTACTGAATGTGATTATCCTATTTATATGCCTATATCATTTCAGTATCTGAAGTTATGAATATTGACTATGCATCTGTATTTCAAATGGGATTCTTCGGGTGTCACCCCCAACTAGCCCTTCAGGTACAACAATGAAAAAGCCAGACAGGGCTGATCGCCCATCAGCAAAGACAATGGAGTGTGGAAGAGCTTAGTCTTTCAGTGGATGGTCCAGATGCCTTGCGAGTAATGGCTGCCACAGCCCTGCAGAGACAGGGGTCTGAGTCACCTGGTGCAGGACCCCTTCTCTCCCTTTTTGGAATGCCCATATTTTTCCACAGCAAGACAAAAGTTTCCTGCCTTACACAAGAGCTATATAAGGCAGGAGAGTGACATCATCAAGGTTCTCCTCTGCCTCCCCACCTAAAGAGAAACTGAAAAACACCTGTAAGCAAGAACTGAACTTGGGGGAAAAGCCCAAGCTGGAACGGCATCTAGCTTGTCGGAAATAATACCTGAGGTCTGAAGCTGCAGGCCAGTGCAGCTGCCTTTCAAGACTTTCTGTAATCTGCCTGCAATAATATCTAGGGTGAGAAATTACTATTTGTAACCAATTTCCTTAGTGAAACAAGCTTAGTTTGAGTGTTTTGTTTTATTTTCTTCTTAATCTGCTTTGTTCTCTTTGCTATCTCTTTAACCACTTAAAATCTATCTTTTATAGTTAATAAACTTATATTGTGTTCATAATATAACTCAGTTTGTGCAATTTCTAATGGAGAGGGGAGGCAGTAAGAGTCTGTGCATACCTTCCTCCACATTGAGAGAGGAGGCGGATTTCATAATATATCTTTGCCTCTGCACTCCAGGTGAGGTAGGCACCTGAGTGCTGGGGCAAGTCCCTTTAGCTGAGTCTTCCCAGAGCTGATCTCAGTGTCTGTGTTATTCTGCAGTTGTGTTCTGGAGGATCTTAAGAGCCTGGCTCAGCAAAACAGGTAAAAAGGGGGCCCATGCTGGCAGAACAGATGGGCTCAGTGGTATCTCAGCACATCAGGTGGCATCTTAAAGAGGGCCAACGTATCACAGACTAGACTGAGGTTAATAAGGTGTTCGTAAAGAAGAAGAATTAAGTGTAGCTGAAGTTGGTTAATTAGAATCTGCTTGGTAACTGTTATCAAAAGGGAGGGTAAAAACAGAAGAGAATGTTAACAGAAAGAGATGGCTTCTTCACCAGACCCTCGCTACTGCTTGCTTCTGGGAATTAAGTGACTGGGTCTATAAAGGGCGGTAGCATCATTTCCCATCAATAATAATAGCCCCAGCACTTCCTTTTAATAACCACAATGGGCAGGTGTTCATCTTGGTGGTGGTTGTGAAATCTTACCCTAAAATTTGAGAACATCCAACAACATTGAGAATGGAAGGAACTCAACAGAAAGAAGTGGTCTCTTCAGACAGCCCAGCCTGTTCTGAGTTCCTGAGAGACCGTGTCAGATCTGAGCTATCTTACCTGCAAAGCAGATTTAAAACTAGTGACAATGGGCCAGATTTGCAAAGGTACTAAGGTGCCTAAAGATGAAGGTGTTCAAAAGCCCCTAAGCAGGTTAAGTTCCTACCTTCCATTGATTTCAATAGCAGTTAGGTGTCTAATATGTTGAGACACTTTTGAAAATCTCACTAGACCTGTCAGCATTGTGAGGTGCCTAAATACCTTTGAAAACTTGGTCCCAGAGTCCCTGATACATCAAAGCACTTAAGCACATGCATAATTTTAAGCACATTGTAATTCCATTGACTTAAAAGGGACTATGGACTTGCTTAGGTGTTTTGCTGGATTGGGGCCAATGAGAGTGTCTTCCTGTCTTGTAGCATATAGGATTTGATTCATCTTCCATAGCAGTCAATAGGAAACTCCAATTGACTCCAATGGGAAACTTCTATGATTCCAAAGAAAGTTGAATTATACCTATATGATCTAGTTTTGAAAAAATGCCAAGCGCCCAAAACTCCAGTTGAAGTTAATGGGAGTTACTAGTGCTAGGAACCTCTGAAAATCAGGGTCTATGTAATATTTTGCACTATCTCAGGAGCAGCAGTGGCTCCAGGCACCAGCGCACCAAGCGCATGCCTGGGGCTGCAACCCACGGGGGGCGCCCTGCCTGTCCTTGCAAGGGCGGCAGTCAGACAGCCTTTGGTGGCTAGCCTGCGGGAGGTCCACTGGTCCTGCCTTTTGGTGGCAATTCGGCGGTGGGTACACCGAAGCTGCAGGATTGGCGGACCTCCCGCAGGCAAGCCGCCGAAAGCAGCCTGCCTACTGTGCTTGGGGCGGCAAAAAAGTTAGAGCCACCCCTGCCGAGCAATGAAAATATCTTGCCATTTCCAAGATCCTATGTCATCCCAGATATTCTCCTTTCACTCTCTGTTCCAGGCCTCTGTCAGCCTGGAATGGAAAACTGTATACAATAGGGGCCCGATTTCACCGACATTTACTACTGAGCAAAGTGCTTGTTTCCTGCAGTTAATTGTCCTATTAACTTCAGTGACAATAAGCATTTGACTCGGTATGAAATGTTTGAATTGCTGAGTATAAAGGCTCAGATACTGAAAGGAATTTACACACCTGGAGAGAACTTGAGTTGGTTAAAACAGACACAAGCATCTCACTGTGTCACATAACGAGGGCTTTTCACTTCATTGCCAGCTATTTTCTTGTGTTGAATAGTCAGAAAGCAACCTGGCTTTGATTATGAGAGGGTCATTTCTGGAGTTAACAGTTATCCATTTGTTATGTGCATTGGCTAAAGTTTAGAACATTCGTACAAGGGCTTAGAGAGAACTCGGATGGGAACGTTTTACACATTACAAATGAAAAAATGTACAAACTCTGAAGCAATAGCTCATTCCCTAGGGGCTTGTTAAGGCAAGGGATGCCTTCACCATTGACATCAGATAATAAAAACATGGAAAAATTCTGTCTAGTTCCTCTGCATTTAAACCAATGTTATGTGTGAGAGAAGAAGAAATAACAATGAAAGGTGGAACCTAAAAACAAAACAGTGGGCCATCTTTTTGTTCTGTGTTTGTATATCACCCAGCACAACAGGGTCCTGGTCCAGGACTAGAGCTCCTAGATGCTACTATAATAATAAAATAATAATATTAATAACAATTATTAATAATACATACTTTATTATGAATACCACTACCTCAGTTACGATGTAATTGATAACATGAAATAATAAAATATGAAAGATAAAAATAAATCCAACTCAATAAAATAAAAGATTGGTGCAATAATATTAATGTGTGACTAATAGAATTCTAATATGCAAAATCTCTAAGGGTCACCTCATTGGCCAGAATGACTAGCCAACAGCCAATAAGCACCTAGGGTTTTAAAAGCCTATTATTTACATAAGAAAGGCAAAATGACATAGCTGCACACAAATGCACAGTGGGCCCTGTACAACCCTAATCATAATGCAATTGGCTGGAGTGGCAGCCTGGCTACCCAATCAGCAAGCCCAGGGTGGGCCCTTATTTGCTTGCTAACTGTTATATGAGATCTTAGCTGGCAGGAGGCCTGGTGGCTTTTGGCTGGGGAGAGCTGAGTTGAGCAGGAGCTGAGTGGAAAGATGGTGGCTGCCCAGAGAGGGAAAAGGAAGGTCCAGACTAAGAGGACACAGAAGACCCAGCAAGATAAGCCACGGACTGCCCCCAAGCAGGGGAAGCGCCAGCCCCAGCTGGGGCATCAGATGAGGCAGAAGCCAGCAGTGAAGCAGCTGAAGAGCTACTAGGGGAAAGAGGGCCTGGGGAAGAATGGTGTCCCCGCCCGTTATGCCTCTCGGATGCTTCAGCAGATGAGGAAGGTGCGCATGTCAGCCAAGGCCAAGGGGCTGATGAAATCCTTCATGGCCGATCTCTACAGCCAGATATCCACTGAGGCCGAACACCTGAGGAAGCAGAAAGAGCTCCCCGCCCTGGGCTCCTCAGAGGTGCGAGCTGCCCTGGAGTATGTGATGCCGAGGGAAGTGGCCAAGCACTTGGCCACCCCTGTCTGCAACGAGTCTGCATAGAGAAATGTCCCTCCCTTCTCCCTGGGGGCAAGCCCAACTTGGGGGAGAGAAAGAACAAGAGGGGAGAAGGGAGAGAAGCAAGCCTGAGAGCCCCTGACACCTGCCTGACTGAAAATTGCTGGAAAGATGTCTAACAAACTTGCATTTTGCCCCCTACTGGTGAACCAACCTCACACTCTTCTGCATGCCAGATACTCAGCTAAAGGAGAGAGACTTCATCCCATCACCTGAAACAAGGGACCATCATGCTGCAGCCTGAATCAATGAGAGCTTCTTAAGAGGCCTGTATGCTACAGCCTGAATTCCTGACAGAATTTGCGTTATTTTAAAGAAGAGACTGTCATCTCCTGGCTGAATCAGTGAGAGAGGCTTTCTGTTGTTGGTCCACAGGCAGCAGACTGAATAAAGCCGAGACTTGCCATCCTTGTAAACTCAGAGACAACTGAGACTGAGTGAAAAGATTGACCAGCATTAGAAATGAAAGAGTTGTAGGGGAGGTGGGAAAAATAACAGACAGTAACATCACCTCGGCATTATAATAAAACTGGAATGTTAGGAGTGGTTTGTTGTGTGTTTCTTGGTTCCCAAAGAAGAAGAGAATGGTATGGTTTGGGATTTAACGTCTTGTAGACCTATTTTCAAAGGTATCTGGGCACCGAAGGATACAGATAGGGATTGCATAGGGTTTTCAGAAGCCCCTGAAGCAGGCTAAGTGCAGACTCCATTTGATTTCGACGGGAGTTAGGTGCTTTTGAAAATCCCACTTAGTGCCTAGCTGAATCTTTAGGCACCTAAATACCTTTGGAAGTCTGGTCCTGAGCTTGTTGTTCCAGCAGCAGCTGTATTTCATATGTCTGTACAGCATAATCACACCCCGAGAGGGTTGAGACCAGAATGTGACTTTGCTTTTCCAGCTGGGAGGTAAAGATCTCTGCTATGCACCAGGCTGTAGTGATTTGCACTGGGTTGAAGGTGCGGACTGGAATGGAAATAGGTGTTTGATACTATGTAGGAGCAGCAACTACTCGAGCCATGCCACTGAGCAGAATGTATAGGGAAGGGGATTGGATAGATTGAAACATGACTGAAAACACTACCAATCAGGGCTCACTATTTCTCTCTTTTGAGCCAATGAGAGAGTTCAATCCGAGCACAGGATATAATCAGGGGGGCGAGCTGAATGGTGAAGTCCCCTCCCGGGAGATCTTTATACACTTTGACTCTGTCCTGGGGAAGGGAACGAGTGAGAAGAGGGAGGCAGGAGAAACTGGGCAGGTACACTTGGAGAAGGGAGAAAAGGGATATGGAAAAAAAGTGTGCCGGGAAGATAAAGACTATGCTAGCCCGTTCCTGGCGGGGAGCTGCTGTGTTGGGGAATAGGACACGAGTGAGAATTATTTAAACAGCTGCAAAGAGAGCAGCTGGTGCAGGCGAGTTTAGAGGCTGTCTAAGCCACCTGCCTAAGCTAGCGGGAGTAGTTAGATGTGTCTGATCCTTTCTGTGGCTCGGCAGCAGTCATGGGTGTGTGTGTGTCATGGAGGGCGAATCCTGGGGCTTCTGAGAACTGTAGAAAAACGCGGAAGTAACACACTCTTGCAGAGAGATTATGAACCACTTGTTTCTAATGTTACTTTGTCAGTGTCAGGATGGCCGAGTGGTCTAAGGCGCCAGACTCAAGGCTCTGTCTTCCCCTCAACTGGGTGTTCTGGTCTCCGAATGGAGGCGTGGGTTCAAATCCCACTCCTGACACGTTCTTTTAAGTAATAATAAATTACTTTTACTATCTCTGAAAGGATGTTTTAATTTCATTTGTTTAAAATGGGAAAACAAGCCAAGGATTCCTCCCTTCCTTTCTTTTCATTGACAGTGTATTTTAAAACATGTATGTTTGTTTCCAGGGCTCTTCTCCATCAGATCTTTATTTGCCTTGTATTATGGAGAGGCTGTAAGGGGTAAAGGGGAGATTTGGGGGTGGATCAGCAGCCCCTCTTATCTTGAAAGAGCCGTAAAACCTGTAACCCGCACTGACAGCTCTTTCAAAGTTTAAATTAACTGCAGGGGGGCAAAGTCAGTCTCTGCTGATTTGCACAAGATTTGTGCCTGCTGCAGAGTTACGTGTGCAGTCTAGGTGTTTTGCTCAGTTCAGAGGCATGAAATGGTCGTGTGTGATTGCAATGCAAGCTTTCGAATGGAGAAAATACTTAGTCTGTACATGTGATCAGGAGTACAGTCTACAATAAGGTGTTATAAGCGGTTCCCTGGTGGTCTAGTGGTTAGGATTCGGCGCTCTCACCGCCGCGGCCCGGGGTCGATTCCCGGTCAGGGAATTGATTTTTCTCAATTAAAATGCCTGTGATTTTCACATGCGAGGAGCGAGGTAAAGAAAGAGATTCTCCCATTCTAAATATGGATTCAGTAATTTTTTTTTTAAGTTTGTGTTATAGTTTCAGACGGAGGGCTTGCTACCCTCTACTGCAACCTGGGAAGAGAAAATAACATTGTTTTAATGCTTGTGAATGATTTGACTGCTATCCCAGTCACAGGTGGCTTAGAAAATGCGAACTAGCTCAGGCTCTGGGAGAGACTCTTGTGGAGGCTGATTACTAAAAGCACAAATGCTCCTGAGTATTTTTACTCACAGGAGTAAGGCCATTGAAACCACTGTGATAGTGGTGAATGAAATTACTTGTGTTCAGAGTAACCTTACTGTTTCTCTTAGTGAAGTTAGGAGCCAAAGGGTATATGTCTTAGCGAGTCACCAGATAATCAGATGTTAACACTTTTTGTCACTTTCTGATTTTATTGAATAGTAGAAGCACAAATCCCCATGTGACAACAAGGGCTCTTACAATTACCAGGCTGTGTTTGCAGAACCTGTTAGAACCTTTCCGGCATTTAAACACATATTGCTTTACACAGATGAACAGTCTTAAAAACTCCGTGACCCACCAGTGCCACAGCAAGCAGGGCAGTTGCCTGGGGCCCCAAGCCAAAGGGGTCTCCACAAAGCTACATTGCTCAGGCTTCAGCTTCAGCCCCAGGTGGTGGGGCTGCCCTGGACCCCAGCAAATCTAATACGAGTCCTGCTTGGTGGCCCCCCTGAAACCTGCTCACAGCTGTCGGCAGGAGAAGCTCTTCCATTGAGATAGCACCAGGGGTTAGGTCGGTCACTCAGAGGTGTGGATTTTTCACACCGCTGAATGATGTAGCAACACCGATGTCAGTTTACAGTGTAGGCCTGGCCTCAATCACAATCCTAATCCAGGTAAGGCCTAGATGTGTATTTCCATTTTTGATACTTACAGCTGTATTGTTTATGTCTTTGATCTGCACTTGCAAAAAGCTAGTAACTAAGAGTGCACAAAAAATGTGTTCTTAACGTGGATTAAAATAGCAGTGAAGACACAGTAGCTTGGTGTCATAAGTAGATAGGTAAGGGTTAATTTTCTTTTACCTGTAAAGGGTGAAAAAGGGGGAACCAAACACCTGACCAGAGGACCAATCAGAGAACTGGATTTTTTAAAAGTCAGGGGCGGGAATTGTGTAATCGGGGTTTTTTGTTGTTTTCCTCGGCTGTGAGTAAACAAGCTTCTCTCTAACTCCAATCTTCTTTCTAATATTCTACTAAAAGTCTGTGAGTACAAAAGAAAACAAAGTAATCGGCTGTGATGTGCTTTGATTTGTATTTACTGTGTGTTGATTTGCTGGACTGTTTTAAATTGGCTATTTTTTAAATCAGACTGGTTATTCATATTTTCTTATAAGCAAGAGCCTGTATTGATCTTTAATGCAGTATTATTGTTCTGTATTTTCTTTCTTTTTATATAAAGTTTTCTTTTTAAACTTGTGGAAGTTTCTTTCCTAGTGAGGCAAAGGGGAGAGGAATTTTTGTGCCCAAGAGCTCTGTTACATCTGTGACAGGCTAAGGGGGGGGGAAGGGAAAAGCCCAGGCTGTGGGTTAGTTTCCTATTGTCCCCAGGGCGGGAACAGGCTACGGGGAAAGAGAGAAAGAATCCCTTTAGTTTCCCTGTGTTTGAAGCTGTCTCTTTGGAGAGAAAGGAGACAGGGCTTTCTTGATATTGTGATGTAAAGGAGATTGCCCCCATTCCCTCAAGTGGCTCAGAACAGGACGCCGGAGAGAGAGGAGGGAGGGGGGAATTTTCCCTTACCAGTAGACTCAGATTTCTGAGTCATGGGGGGTCTTCCCTAAGGAAGTTGGGGAGGCCACAGAGGGGGTAACCCAAGGAGTAGTTGGGGAATCCAGGCTGATAAGAGCCTAAATCTTATCTGGTGGCAGCAAAGTAAAATCCAAGCTGGTAGTGAGCTTGGGGGAGTTTCAGGTAAGCACCCAGATCTTGGACGCTAAAGTCCAGATATGGGACAGGGGCCATTACCACAGCAATGAAGACATAGTAGCTTGGTTTTTAACTTGGGTTAGCAGTTAGCAGGGAGCCTGGTGGTTGAACACCAGATGCCAACCTGAGTTAAAGTGTCTTCACTGCTACTTTAACCTAAGCTAACTAACCTGAGTTAAGAACACTCCGTTTTTTGGGGGAAGGAGAGGAAGGGGGCAGTGTACAGTAGACATACCCTGAAAGCCAAAGCATGAAGACACTAGCTTCTGTAGTGCTAGCTAATGTGAGTAGCCCCTGGATTTCAACAGGGCGATGCACAGAAGTCAGAAATGTGCTTAACAGGAAATTCCTGGCCCTGTATTCTGAACAGTATTTGTTCATGGTGAAGTATCTTGCCAGTAGGTATGAATGAAAACCAAGGTTGAGAATTGCTGCAGTGGAAAAATCTGCTCTTCTCTAAGTGTCTGGGTGAGGAAGGCAGCCTGCACAGTATGGCCCTGAACCAAAGCCCACAGAAATCAGTGGGAAGACTCCAGTGACTTGGTGGGAGCTGGATCAGAGACAGAAGGGATTGGGAAGCTAATTGAAATGTATTGCTCTGAAAAGTCTACCCCTACAACAGGGGTTTGCCTCCCCATCCACCACCCCCGTTTTTTTTTCTTTTGCTTCTTCATGATGGATGAACAAAACCCACAAGGTTCGTTTCTTCCTGCTTGACTTTTGCATTCCAAATTCAGGCCTCTCTTGTGTTCCTGGAAGGTTTGTTGGCCACATCTACATACAATGAAAGCTTGATGAGATTTCCCTTCATTATCACAGTACCAATGGTGAGAGAACAAAGGCTCTGACCAGGTCCTCTAACCCTGCTAAGAGTAGGTGTTATCAACACAGCAGCAAAGTCCTCTTTATCCTAAAACTGCTATGGGGGAGATCAAATCCCTTCTGATTTAGCAAAGACTGGATTCTAGGTGAAAGCAACATGACTTCAGATCACAGGTAAGACTGGAGTAATACTGGAAGGAATAGGTCTAACTAGAGAGTGTGTGACTGGTCTGCATATGTAGTGGCTGTGCCCATCTTTTGGCTGATTGATTTAAAATCTGGGTCTCTTACTGGTCCCTGAACTACTCCTCAGTTCTCAGGTGGTCTAAAGCATAGGTGCTGACTCCTTGGGTGCTCCAGGGCTGGCACATCCAGAAAAAAAAAAAGTTGATGCTCAGCACCCACCAGCCACCCTTTGATTAGCTGCTTGGCGGACCCTGCTGATCAGCTGTTGGGCAGTGGGTGGAAGGTTCTGGGGGGAAGAGGTGGAGTGGGGGTGGGAAGAGGCATGGCAGGGGCAGAGTCTAGGGGGAGGTGGTATGGCAGGGTGGAAAAAGGCGGGGCAAGGGTGGGGCCTTGGGCAAAAAGGCAGAATGGGGGCAGGGCCTTAGGGTGGAGCAGGGGTGGAGGATCCACCCAGAAAGAAGAAAGTCGGTGGCTGTGTTCTAACATTTGAGACAGGGACATTCACTTTTAGTTTGTGAGAAGGAAGAATGAAACATACCCCTTTCTTCAATTAAGCAAAATCCAAAACTTCGAGTCAAAAGCTTTTGGGGGCGGAGCTTGTCTCTTTGTTCTGTGTTTACGTATAATGGGATCCTGATCCATGATTAGAACTTCTCGGCAATATACCAATGGTTCTCAATCAGGGATACATGTACCCCTCTCTGGGATATGCAGAGGTCTTCCAATGGGGCATATCAACTCATCTAGATATTTGCCTACTTTTGCAACAAGCTACATAAAAAGCACTAGTGAAGTCAGGACAAACTAAAATATCATACTGACAATGACTTGTTTATACTTCTCTATAAACACTGAAATGTAAGTACAATATTTATATTTGAAGGGTTAAAATCCATGTGCATTTCATATAACAACCTGGTATATGGATTGTGCCACCTCTTTCTCAGACCCAAAGTCCAGAGTTTGGTCAAGAGACCAGAGGCCTAGCAAATAGTGATTTGTTAAGAGAAAGCTGGGGTAAACAAATACTCTTGTTTTGCTAAAATAGGCCTGGTCAGCAAATTGCCAGGTGTTGGAGCTAAGAGCTAAATAATTGTGTCTTATTCAGAGTTGCAAATTGAACAAAGGACCCCTGTTCCTATTATGTCAGTCTCTTCTGTAGGGAACATTCTTCCCACAGATCCAACCTTGAGTTTATGAAAAGTTGGCACATGTCAGTATAAATATGGCATCCTTCCACCTCCCTTCCCAGGGACCAGTGGCTGCTTTAAGACATAAAGGGGACAATCTGTACTGTCATACACTTTCACTGTTTCTTTGCTTTAACCCCTAGGAATGTACCTGGTGGACAATCAGAGGAGTTGCTCCATTCCTATGGACCCCAAATTAAAATTCATCATATATATTTTATACTAATAACATTTTATCAAAGTATTAATTAAATGTTAACTTGCTCACTTGAGACCATGGGCAGAGACATTATGTAACCTTTTAACCATTGGCTAATGTGCTATCTTGTTTTGCTGCAAAACCTATCCCGGGGTGTGGAACTGCCTATCCCGTCACTTTCCTCCACCCTGGAAAATCTATATATGCTATTGTAATCAATTGATTGACAGTGTCTCTGAGCCCAATAAGTCAGGTGACACTCCGCCAGCGCTGTGGGTAATAAACTCCTATGTTTGGCCTCTACATGGTGTGGATTTATGTCCTTCAGTTTGGGGGCTCGTCCGGGATACAAGTTTGTGAGCTGACTGAGGATCTGAGACTAAAATCCAAAAAGAGCTGAGTATGTTTACTTTACCACCTCATTAGGCCAGGGATAGAAGTCTTTCATTCCGTTTCAGACACATCTTGTTTCCTTTTTTAATTTGTGTGAAGGACCTTAGACACGTGTAGTCCAAGCAAAGGGGTTGAATAAACGTACCACTTGGGAGGGAAGACTTGTGCAAGAGGGTCATGTACTGTTTAAACAACTAAGGGGTGTATTACGGAGGACTTGGATAACCCACCAGCAAGCAATTGGCCATGAGTTAAGCCCAGGATTGGCTGGGTGCACAAGCGGTAGGCAGTGCAAACTGGTGGTCTATTTCCTCATTGCACATAACATTGCAAGTCCTAGGGAAGTGCCCCCTGCCCCAGGCATGTGACGTACATGCTTTCGAATAGCACAAAGTCTCCAACCAATAAGTCCGGCACGGGTGTGTATCTGAAGATGCACAAGGTATTAAAAAGGTGGGGAGATGTCCTCATAAAATTCAAGGCTGTGGAGAGTTGAGACCATAGCATAAAAAGGGAGAAAAGTTACTCCTCATAATAGGCTGACAAGCATTTAGCGGGGGAAGATGCAATTTCCCTTCAAGGTCAGCAGCCGGGGTGACGAAATACCCATGGCATCAAAAAGGAGAGGCAATAATTAGTCCTCGAGAGTAATTGGAATATAAACATGTCAAAACTCGGCAGGCAGCAGCTAAAAAAGCAAACTACTCTGCAATCAAACCAGAGATAGATCTGGTTACTTGGTGGAATCATCAGGAAATTGACAAAACAAAGCAGTAATAGTTTTATTGGATATTCTTAACATAAAGGAAAAAGAAACTGCAACTTTAAGATCTCAAAACCAGGATCTGAAAGATAAGAGCCTGTGCTCTAAAATATGTAACTGTCTGGAAATTGGAAAAAATTCCAGGGGAAAAAATCACCATGCCTGGGACATATTTCTAGACTGGCAGGAGGAGAGCACACTTCTGGCATTTGCCAGCCAACTGCTCCACTGATTAACTATCTGTAGGAAAACTCAGCAGCACAAAGCAAAGGGAAGGAATCAGAACCTCCTTCATACATTTCTTTGCATGACAGGCCAAATTTAAGCACCCACAAAGATAAAGGAGCACCACAAGGATTAATTGCCCCAGGGGAGCAAGTACAATGTATGGCTCCAATCAAAATACAGCTAAGGAGGTTCAGAAATGTTAATGTGGAGGGTGAACCAGTAAGGGGACTTAGAACAGAAACAACTGAAATCTACCATCCCTTCACCCCCAGGAAAAACAGGCACTACTTTCTAATTTACCCGAACTCAAGCATGATAACAAAAATGCTGAAGTTCTGGAACAAGCTGGATGGCCTGATTGAAGTACATGGCCTCCATAGAAAGGTAGTAGCAACCACACCCTCTGAGGAAATTGTAGCGGTTCATGCAGTCAGAACCACTAACTGCTTCACCTGCAATAAGCCTGGACATCTGGCATGTAACTGTAAAAATAATAATTGTAAAAGGAGCTCGGGGGAGTAATCAACCCCAGAGCCAGCTGCGTTGAATGGGCTGAAGAGTGCAAACAGGAAAGATCATCTCAAAATATAGCCATAATTGCCAGTAATAAGATAATAATACCGGGGGAGGGGGAGGAGTCCAGTAAAAACCCTGTGTTCCCTTCACCCTGAAGTGTGGGCAACAGATAAACAAGAGTGTGGGCTAGTAAACATAAAGCCTATATCTGCACAAGGACCAACTCACAAAGCCCACAGGCAGGACCCAATTAAACCAGAAGCCGTGCAGGCAGTTAAAAGTATAGTCACTAATTTGGAATCTAGAGGGGTGATTAGAAAAACCACCTCCACAACTAATTCCCCAATTTGGCCAGTCAGAAAGCCAGAGGGGATCTGGAGGTTAATTATAGACTACACCCACCTTAACTGGGTGACTCCAAAGGCACATCCTATTGTGGCAAGCCCTGCCACTATTCTGAATTTGCTAACACCAGAACGCTCAGTATTTTCAGTTCTGGATGTCGCTAATGGATTTTGGAGTATTCCCCTTGCAAAAGAGAGTCAGGAAAATTTTGCATTTACAGTAGGAAACCAGCAGTACACTTGGACCCGAGTACCTCAGGGGTCCCATAATTCTCCCTCCATCTTCCACAGGGCAAAGGCAGAAGTAATAGCACGGGTGCCTTTGGAAGGGGGTACTGTGATACTGCAGTATGTAAATAATTTGCTAATTGCCAGTTCAGATAAAAAGGGCCATTTAAAAACCCTAAACAGACTGTTCATGTATCTTCGTGAGGCAGGATTTAAATTAAGCCCAAAGAAAATTCAGTTGCAACAGCAGCAGGTTTTATACCTAGGACTAGATGACCTTCTGAAGTCCCTTCCAACCCTGATACTCTATTCTATGTCTAGCACAAAAAAGGCACTCACAGCAAACAGAAAGCAGGCAATTTTAGAGTTAAAACCACGGACAGTTAAGGAAGTCCGGAAGGTCCTGGGACTCCTTAAATTCTGTAGAACCTACATACCGGAGTACTCAGAAATGGTGAAACCAATTCAACCCTCACTAGAGAGGGAAAGCCTGCAAATGAGTTAGTAATATGAGGCACAGAACAAGAAGAGGCATTTATAAAAATAAAACAGGCTTTAGCCTCCACCCCCAGCCTGGGCTTACTCGATGTGGGAAAGCCGTTCCACCTTTACTGCAGCCACAGCGGGACCCAGTACTCAGCCGTGCTAACCCAACTTCAGGAAGACAGACAGTGTCCGATGGCATATACCTATCTACCATAAGACCCCCTGTATCCCAGGGATTACCGGAGTGCGTAGCAGCTCTAGATTGTGCTACCTGGGCTGTAAAAGCTTGTGAATCATACACTCTCACAGGGAAATTAGTGCTCCATACACTTACTGATCTCCTCAACACTGGGCAACTAAGATCTGTAACAGATGCCCGCAGGAGTCAGTGGGACTCAACATTGTGCTTGCAAAACCCTAACTACTCCATAGTAGGAGACAAGGGAATAAATGTAGCCGAATGTCTGAACATAGAGAGAGAGATATACGAATGTCTTATAGATAGAGAAGAGGAAGTGTTGAAAAGAATTAAAAGAAAAGCCATTAGAGAATCCAGATACAGTTTTGTATGTAGATGAATCAAGCAAGTGTGAATATAGAGTGCCACGCACCGAATGGGCAATGGTACTCAGTAATGGGACAGTAATAGCATCAGGTCAGATGGAAGGATCAAGGTCAGCCCAAGAAGCCGAGCTAACAACCCTCACAGAAGCTTTCAGAGTGGGCGAAGGCAAGAAGCTCACTGAATACACAGACAGCAGATATGCATTTGGAGTAGTACATGCGTACAAGAATGTGTGGTCACGCAGGAGTTTTATAACAACAACTGGCAAGCCAATTAATAATATGAAAGCAGTTCAAAGACTAACAGAAGCTGCCAAACTACCATCAGAACTAGCAGTAGTAAAGATAAAAAGCACACAATAAGATCTCAAGTGAGGAACAAAAAGGAAATTATTGGGCAGATAAACATGCCAAAGAAATTGCACAAGCAAGTCCTATGAAGGTTTGTGCAGCTAGAGTGCCAGAAAAGTGACGAAGAAATGCCCCCCCCACCCCCCCGGGGCCTGTCGAGGCCTGTCCTTGCTTAGCTGAGGCTTGCCCAGGCCTGTCCTCTGGGCCTGACTCCCCCGCCAACTTTCCAACTACTGCTTGTGTGCACATAAGGCACCTGAGGGCTAACAGATAGAAGCAGGGCCCCAGAAAAGAGGAACCAGGCCCAGAACAGGGAACTAGGATGGAACAGAGGGTCCTAAATCTTACTAACTTGCTACAGCTGTCTGTACACAACTAACCACAAGCCGGGGGTCGTTGGCACAGACAAAACCACTAAAAGGACAATAACAGGAAAACCCAAATAAGGGAAAATTATTCCACCGGCTTGCTTGTTTTAGTATTAAGCTACCAAATAAGGCAAGAAACCTGTATAACCTAAGCATTACGTTTTATGGTTTTAACCTTTATAAGCTAAGAATTTTTTGTAACTAGCAGAGCAGCCGTCTCCTGTGTGGGGACCAGGCTGGCTCTCCATGCATGGATGATTTTATACAATAAAGAGCCTCAGGCTGTCTGACCTAAAATCATCGGTGTGGTCAATTTTCCACAACAAAAGGAAGTGAATTTAAAAAAAGATCTGTATGCAACCATAAGCCCAGAAGAGACAAGTAAATTGGAAGAACAAGGCTGTGTGTATAAAAATCACCTCTGGTATGGGCCAGGGAGGAGAAGCAGGTAGCCCTGGAGTGCATACGGGCTCAGCTGCTCCATGCCATCCACTCTCCAGCTCATCTGGGGTGGAGTCAAATGAGGGCTGCCCTGGAATGCTGGTGGTTACCAGCCATAAAAAAAGATGCTTTACAATTTCTCAAAAGATGTGTGACGTGTGCACAAGTGAAAGTGGGGAAAAGGTGCCTCTAAATCACCAACCACAACCAGAGGGACTGTGGCAAAAATTGCAAATTGATTTTACTGGACCCTTGCCACAAAGCAGAGAGTACATTTACATTTTGGTAATTATTAATACTTTTATCCATGGAGTAGAGGCATTCCCAACCAAGAACTGTACAGCTACAACAGTAGCTCAAATCCTGGCAGAAGAAATAATACCCAGATGGGATTTGCCACTGTCAATAGACTGACCAAGAAACTCACTTTACAGGGCGAGTAATATAGGAGGAATGTAAGGCACTAAAAATAAAGCAAAGATTCCATATACCACACCACCCTGAAAGCTCGGGAATGGTAAAAAGAATGAACTGAACAATAAAAACAGCCTTTACAAACACAGTACTGAATACAGGAGAAGGATGGGCTCGTATGCCTCCTGCTGTGTTGTATCAAATCAGGGGCAGCCCAAATAGGCTGACTCAGCTAACACCCTTTAAGCTAATAACAAGAAAAGCAATGAGAATGCCTAGCACTGTGATCCTCCCTGCGGGGGGGTTGGGGCTTTTTGCAGACAGGCTGCAGAACTACATCAAGGCTTTGGACAGAGAGTTAAAGAATTTATACAACCAACTAAAGGAAAACCAAACCCAGCTGGATCATAATAGCAGTCTGGACAAACCTGCGTTTAAAGTTGGGAATATGGTAATGTGTCACATTTACCCATAGGTTAAAGAAATTTTAAAGCCAAGATAGCAAGGCCCTACAAGGGTCCTTCTAACTACTAAAACATATGCAAAGATTGGGGGAAAATTAAAAACATTTTGGCATCACCAAAATCAGTTAAAATTGTTTAAATCAGCATCTGTCAATACTAATAATGTTTCCACAGATGTCACCACAGGTGTCTCCACAGGTAAACAATAAGAGATGACAGAGAAAGGATTGAAGGGTGACCAGGACAACCAGAATGACCATGGGGAGGCTTCTGCTGTGGCTCCTGCCATCCCTGTGGTGCATAAGGAAGAACGCAAGTAGTGTGCCATATTTGAAGGGGACTACAAAGTCTTGGGCTGTCCCTCATTTAAACATAGTTACATGGCATATTGCCACGAAGGCCTGGGAGGAAAAACACAGACCTCAATACTGGAATTTGTGTGGGATTTTGTGGGAAAAACAAAACAAAACCCAAACACTCATGAAAGATTATGTTCCAATTATACTGACATGGTACCAGTTGAGGCTGGGCCTGCTGAATCAGAATGGGGCTTACCACCTAAAGCATGGGTGGAGGTAACCTCAAAGGCATGGCATACATTTGTTAAGCGATGGCCCAAATTAAAATGTCCATGACTGGTAACAATTAACCGGGTTATCAGAGACAGAGTGGAACCACCCAGCTGTGTGTCATGCCCTGAACAAATCCCTGTTCCAAAACCAGGATTAATAATGATAGGACCAGTCCTACCGGTCCTCACTTGGGTGGTATTCCAAACTTACAAGGTTGAGGAGCGTATTCCTTTAAAGGAAGTGAACAGTGTGCAAAAGTCAGGCCTCAAATGAGTAAAACAATTACTAGCCTAACAAACCAAATTGGTGAGCGCTTAACTAGACAGAAGAGGGGATTACTAGATACCCTTGCAAAAAGGTTTGGTGCAGGAAATTCTATGTGCATGCCCATATAATGTTCTAACAAATCTGTCTAGGTTTGAAGTGGCCATTACTGAGAAACTGGTGCACACGTAGTTGGTCCAGATGAACGGTACCTACTGGTGTGTGACTGCCCAGAACCACTCCATTGAGATAAATGGAAAGCCCTGCCCCTTGAGACATCCATCTGTGTGCATGACGGTCCCTCGAAGGTCAACCCTGACTGTTGACGGGACGCGGCTCCACCGTACTCCACCAATGATGGGTAACCTAACATGGGATCTGGAATGGCACTACGGCAGTAAGTATCTAGAGGAGGGTCTACAGGTCCTGCAGGCGAAGATCGAGGAGTTGGTAGCCAAGACCCAAAGGCATATTGGGGAAGGCCGTCTGAGGTACACTCAGATAGGGGAAACCGTGGACCAGGCCAATGTGAAGTTCTCGAAGGCAATGAACTAGGCAGTGGAGGTTAAAGCGATGATTATGGGCAATGCCATCTCAGGTGACAAGGTCCCCTGGGGATAGATCTGGGTGCTATTTTGTCAAATTTATGTGGGGAGTGTCCATCCTGACATTCTTGATGGTACTGGTGCTTTATCAGCAACTCAGCACTAGGCTGGGTACATTAAAATTGGTATATTTGACCTGGCGGGGTAGGGAACCCTAGGGTCAAGAGGAGGAATTGAAGGGTTAAAATCCATGTGCATTTTATATAACAACCTGGTATATGGATTGTGCCAGCTCTTTGTCAGACCCAAAGTCCAGAGCTTGGTCAAGAGACCAGAGGCCTAGCAAATAGTGATCAGCTAAGAGAAAGCTGGAGTAAACAGATAATCTTGTTTTGCTAAAATAAGACTAGTCAGAAAATTGTCAGGTGTTGGAGCTGAGAACTGAATAATTGTGTCTTATTCAGAGCTGCAAATTGAACAAAGAATCCCTGTTCCTATTGTGTTAGTTTCTTCTGTAGGGAGACGTTCTTCCCACAGATCCAACCTTGAGTTTATGAAAAGTTGGCACATGTCAGCTTAAGATATGGCCTCCTCCTACGTCCCTTTCCCAGGGACCAGTGCCTGCCTTAAGACATAAAGGGGACAATCTGTACTGTCATACACTTTCACTGTTTCTTTGCTTTAACCCCTAGGAATGTACCTGGTGGACAATCAGAGGAGCTACTTCATTCCTATGGACCCCAAATTAAAATTCATCACAGATATTTTATACTAAAAACATTTTATCAGAGTATTAATTAAATGTTAACTTGCTCACTTGAGACCATGGGCGGAGACATTATGTAACCTTTTAACCATTGGCTAATGTGCTATCTTGTTTTGCTGCAAAACCTATCCCGGGGTGTGGAACTGCCTACCCCGTCACTTTCCTCCGCCCATGGAAAATCTATATATTCTATTGTAATCAATTGATTGACAATGTCTCTGAGCCTAATAAGCCAGGTGACACTCCGCCAGCGCTGTGTGTAAATAAACTCCTATGTTTGGCCTCTACATGGTGTGGATTTATGTCCTTCAATATTCCAGTTGATTTATAATTCTGTGGTAAAAATGAGAAAGTCAGCAATTTTTCAGTCATAGTGTGGCTGTGACACTTTTGTATTTTTATGTCTGATTTTGTATGGAAGTAGTCTTTAAGTGAAGTGAAATTTGGGGGTATGCAAGACAAACCAGCCTTCTAAAGGGGGTACAGTAGCGTGGAAAGATTCACACCCACTGCACTATACTACAACTAATTTTATATGACATTGTGAAGCACAATCCACCCCAACATTGCCCCCTACACTAAAGAAAACATAACACCAGAAATGCTGCTAAAATCCTGTTTTAATATAATGCCAAGATGACTATTTCTTTTCCCTTGGGAAAGCACCCAGTCCTTTCAGTTCAATTAATGCTGGTTCTTTCTCTATACAGTAGTTTCTCATTTGCAGTGACAGAAAGTGTCTGGTTCATTAAGTCCACAGCCAGCAGGCTGGTCTCTTTTTAACTAGGATGCAAATTCTTTCTCACTGGCTTAGTCCAGAGATGATGGTGTCTTCTTCTCACTAGTGATGGTCTCACTGAAACAGGTTGCAGTGTGGAACAGTCTATCAGGCTCAGGCATGAAAAGTCTCTCACTGATTCAGTTTCTCATAGTCTCTCGTGAAGAATTGCTGGGGGAGAGATTGGTCCCTCTGGCAGAGCACAGGTTGGGTTTATTTTTTTTTTTTTTTTTGGCATGTCTAAAGCAACATCAGTTCTTTAATCAGGAGGGTGCTGAGGTGTCTCAGGCTGGCGTTTGCTCCTCTCCCTTCTCCCCTCTTGTTCTTTCTCTGATCCCAGCCAGGAGGCACCCCAGGGAGAAGGGGAGGGATGTTGCTCTAGTGAGACCTCTTTGAGACGGGGGTGGCTGAGCGCCTGACCCGTTTCCTTGGCATCACCTGCTGCAGGGCAGCTTGCATCTGTGAAGGGCCTATCATGGGGCGGCGGCTCTGCTTCCTCAGGCGTTCAGCCTCACTGGACACCTTTTTGTAGATGTCGTTCACGAAGGAGAACATCAGCCCTTTGGCCTTGGGTGATAGGAGCTTGTTGTCCCGTTGCAGCTGCCTCAGCATCTTGGCGTCATATGGGGCGGGAGAGCGCTTCTTCCCCTGGGGGCTCTTCCCACGCTTTCCCGCTGGCTTCCGCCCGACTTGCCTCTTTCGCTTGTCCCGGGACTTCCTCTGCTTGGCCTGGGACTTCTTCCCATAGTGCTTTTGTCTCCTCTGAGTCTGGGCCTTCTTCCTCCCTCTCTGGGAAGCTGTCATTGCTTTGTTCTGCTTTCACTCAGTTCAGCCCAACCCTTTTGCCTGCAAATGCCTCTGGCCTTCACCCTGCTGTACTCATATATAGTGGCTGGCATTCAAATGAGCAGCTGTCTCTAAGCCCCATGATTGGCTGGCTGGAACAATGCCCTGGGCTAGTCACAATGAGATGATGTTGGTACAGACCCATATACCTCATAATAGGCAACTATGGGTTGTTCCCTCTCAGGGAAATGTAAGGGATGGTAACATCCCTCCTGCTGATTGGCTCGTGGTGGGATGAGTAGGGGTTTTTCCCCATCCCTATGTTTCCCCATTGGCACCTAGTCCAAATCTCCTTGCCTAGTCAATACCAGTGTCCTCCCCACATATATCTCTCTGTCTCAGTCTGCCCTGCAGTTCTTGTCAGCTGTCCTGTCCAAGCTTCTCCCCTGCCAGTGCCTTGTCACCCCGCACTCTCCACATCACCTGATCAGGTCAAGCTCTGGCTCCCTCAGTATTCTAGTCAATGGCTTCTTTCTCCATGCTGCTTTGGTACCCGGGGAGGGTTGAGAGCACAGGATCAGCAGGCCAGAGGAACAAAGTGCAGGGGAAGTCCTGCTCAGCCCCTGCAGCTCCAGGCTGGAGAATGCTCAGTGCAAGTGGAACTGTAGCAGATATTAGCTGCCAAACTCTTCTCAAATCTCTACGGAGCATGTCAAATGGCAATGTGTTGAAGGCTTAAAACTTAACCATTTGTATGTGTGTGTGTAGGAGGGTTCCACCTGGACAGAAAAAGGAACATCCCTGATGGGGCAACACTGCCTGTCCATTTCAGGTCCCTGCTCCAAAACCCTAGAGCTTTTCAACCAAATGCCTGTGCGAATTTTTTTTAGCCTGGGCAAATCCACATATTGTCCCCTAATCTTGCTCTCACAATGGCTTACCTGTTTTTGCTGAAACTTCCCAAAAAAAGACATCCTAAGGCAGGCACCTGCATGAGGAATGTCAGCCCAAACACCAAAAGTTTGCGAAAGTTTTAAGCAACTGAAAACAGGGACTTATGATGGGATGTGTCCAGTAATGTTATCTATATTTACCTCTACCAGGTCCAGCTATAATTCTTAAGCACCATCTATTGGCACGTTATCTACTAGCTAACTAACTAACTAACTAATTATACATAGGGACTACCATGGTACAAATAAATAAAATAAGAATACTGTGGACACTGGAGATTAAATAGTGTCTCTACTCCTATTGGACCCATTTGACTCAAATTATTATTATTAATCATGTTTATTACAGTAGTGCATAGGGAACCACCAAGAGTGTGGCCCCCTTGTGGTGGGTGCTGGTACAAACTCAAAGTAGTCAACAGTCCCTGCCCCAAAGAGACTGCAATGTAAATGACCAGATAGACAAGTGGCTCACAGCCTTTCCAGACTACGGTAACCCTTTCAGCACAGGCACCAACTTTTTTCTGCGCCGGTTGGTGCTCGCACCCTCACCCCGACTTTACCCTTGCCCCAAAGTCATCGCCCTAACTCCGTCCCTCCCTGCCCCATTGGACCCCTTCCCAAATCACCTCCCTGGCCCTGTCTCCTCCCTGAAGTGCGCCACATTCCCCCTCCTCCCACCTCCTCCCCAGGCTTGCTGCATGAAACAGCTGTTTCACGGTGCAAGTGCTGGGAGGGAGGGGGGAAAAGCAGGACATGGCAGCGTGCTCAGGGGAGGAGGCGGAGGTGAGCTGGGTGGTGGGGTGGGGAGCTGTGGGTGGATGCAGATCACCCACCAATTTTTCCCCTGGGTGCTCTAGCCCCAGAGCACCCACGGAGTCAGCACCTATGCCTTTCAGGAGGCTGATTTGTCTTGCATACCCCCAAGTTTCACCACACTTAAAAATGGCTTGCTTACAAAATCAGACATCAAAATACAAAAATGTCACAGCCACACTATTACTGAAAAATTGCTTCCTTTCTCATTTTTACCATATAATTATAAAATAAATCATTTGGAATATAAATACTAAACTTACATATCGGTGTATAGCATCTAGAGCAGTATAAAGAAGTCATTGTCGGTAGGAAATTTTAGTTTGCACTGACTTTGCTAGTGCTTTTTATGTAGCCTGGTGCAAAACTAGGCAAGTTGATGTACTAGCTGAGTTGATGTACCCCCAGAAGACCTCTGAGTACCCCCAGTGGTACCCATAGCCCTGGTTGAGAATCACTGAGATAGGCACAGGGTGGGGGATGGGGTAGAACACACCCGCAGAGTGAACAACGTGACTGCAGCAATGTGATGGGAGTTGCACCTTTTTTTGGATGGGTTTAGTTAGGAGGGGATCAGCTAAAGGGAAGGGAAAGAGGGTGAGGGGGACAGAGCAGGGGAGAGGAGGGGGTGTTTGACAGCTATGGCAATTTCCTGCCATGGCCTTGAGAGGTCTTACTGAATTAAGTCTAAGTCTCTCTGGAGTCCATTGTATTTAATGCAAAGCTGTGGGCTGGGATGGTTTGTAACCTTTGCATGGGGGAGATGTGCTGTGAGCCCTAGGAAGCATTGTGGATTTCTAAGGACTGGATCAAATAATGTGCTAGATAAGGATGGACTCTGGGGACAGTGTCAAGAGGTTTACCAGGGGAATCTGTACAGGGAGGCACAGGCGCCGACTTTCCAAAGTGCTGGGGGGTGCTCAACCCCCCAGCTGTGCCCTAGGTCCTGCTCCCACTCCACCCAAGGCCTCACCCCTGCCCCATCCCCACCCTGCCTCTTCCCTCCCCTGAGCATGCCACCTCACTCCTCTGCCCAGCCTCCTGCACACCGTAAAACAGCTGATTACGGCAGGCAGTAGGCGCAAGGAGGGAGAGGGAGGCATTAATTCACAGGGCTCACTAGTGGGTGGGAGGCATTGAGTGGGCAGGGGGACCTGATGGGGGGCTGCTGTTGGGGGTGAACACCCACCATTTTTTCCCTGCGGGTGCTCCAGCCCTGGAGCACCCATGGAGTCAGCACCTATGGGGGGAGGGGAATGCCAATTCCCCACCTCCAGTGATGGGAAAACCCAGCCTTTTTTCAGCTGTGTCCCAAGGACTGGGCCTTTGCTGACATGAGGCTGAGCCCCAAGCTGTAAAAGGAAAGACTAACATATTAATGGATGCGCTCACTCTGAGCTAAGGCTGTTAACCAACTTGTAATCACAAAAAATCCCCTTTGCGGAGGCTGAAAGACTGACTCCCACCAGAGGCTTTGCTGGAGTTGGGGGGTGATCTCTGGTAAATTACTGCAATCCAGGAAGGTTCTTGAATTGTTTTTAATGTGGTTTCTCTGCAACACTTCCACCACAAGACTAAATGCACTGGCCTAGGAAGGGCTGTGTGGCAACTCGTAGGTGTGGGTAATTATAGCCTTTGGAGGGAAAACAAAATGCAGAGACTGGCCTGGGCAGGCAGTCCGATTTGCTGGGATTATCACTGTGCAGCCTGGGAAACCCCCTGGTTAGGGAGGAGAGAGCTGTGAGTCTCTGTGTAAGAGAGGTGAGGGCTGAGGAGCCAGGAGCCCAGAGTGAGTGCCCTGAGGGTCAATGGAACGTAGGGTGACCAGATGTCCAGATTTTATAGGGACAGTTCTGATTTTTGGGTCTTTTTCTTATAAAGGCTTCTATTACCCCCCCACCCCGTCCCAATTTTTCACACTTGCTATCTGGTCACCCTAATGGAATGGGAATACGGGGGCAGTTGCTCTGAGCTGTAATAGTGAGGAGTAATGCAGAGGTGATGAGAAAGGGGGACTGGGAGGAACATAAGAATGGCCACACTGGGTCAGACCAAAGGTCCATCCAGCTCTGTCCCCTGCCTCCCACCAGTGGCCAATGCCAGATGCCCCAGAGGGAATGAACAGAACAGGCAATCATCAAATGATCCATCCCCTGTCACTCACTCCCAGCTTCTGGCAAACAGAGGCTAGGGACACCATCCCTGCCCATCCTGGCTAATAGCCATTGATGGACCTATCCTCCAGGAACTTATCTAGTTCATTTTTGAACCCTGCGATGGTTTTGGCTTTCACAACATCCTCTAGCAATGAGTTCCACAGGGGTAGAAATACTTCATTTTGTTTGTTTTAAACCTGCTGCCTTTAATTTCATTTAGTGATCCCTAGTTCTTGTGTTATGAGAAGGAGTAAATAACACTTCCTTCTTTACTTTCTCCACACCAGTCACGATTTTATAGACCTCAATCATATCTCCCCTTAGTTGTCTCTTTTCCAAGCTGAAAAGTTCATTTTATTAATCTCTCCTCATATGGAAGCTGTTCCATACCCCTAATAACTTTTATTGTTCTTTTCTGAACATTTTCCAGTGCCAATAAATCTTTATTTGAGAGGGGGCGACCACATCTGCACACGGTATTCAAGATGTGGGTGTACCGTGGATTTATAGTTTTACAGATTTATACTGTTGTGGAAATTCCTGTCCCTTCCAGCTGAGGAATAAGGAGAGACAGACACAGCTAGTCAAGCGATCCATTTATTTCAACTGCAGTTGGGTTTGAGCTCACAAGTCAGCAAGAACAAAGAAAACACTTACACCAAAGTATTATATGCAGTTGACTATGATAATCTATCACTCTATGATTGGCCAAATTTGCTATCATTACCATACATAATTAGCAAGCTACATGTATCTGCCTCTCTTGTGACCCCTTATTGTTCATCTTCTCATTCCACCCTTGTGTTAGTTTGTAAACCGAGCAGTTAGTTATCTATAGGATGCAGGTGCAGAAAGTTTCATTGTGTGTGGGTTTGGAGTTTGGCTACATTTCCTCTCGAAGGAACTTCCTGGGTTAAGACTATCCATAGCTGATGCTGCGTTTTCCCCTTCTTTCTCCCGTGTGTACGTGACAAATTTGCCCCCTTGGCAGTTAAGTAGAATAATTCTTATTTCAATACCGTGGTTGGAGCAAACAGCCTATCAACACAGGTCAGAGGAAGGCCAGTTGAAAATGTAGCATGTTCTCTGAATGTCCAAAAGACCAGAGGGGCGTGCTTCTGCTCTGATTGGCTGGAGTAGATTGGCCATCCTCTGTTCTGCCCACATATGGGTAGGGGAGGCAACACCTGGGTTGTAGTGCCCTCTTAGTGTGCATGTGTGTGGGAATGTCTCCTCAGTATAGTTCTGCATCTGGGGGTTACTCAAGGGAGGGGTGGCTATGCTGGGCCCGTTTTACCCCTTCGCTCTCTGCTTTGGCTGAGTAAACACTTGGGAGAAAAGAAGACTTGGTTAGAAATTCAGCACCCCCTAAACCCATCAATCAAGGAGGGTCAGCACCTGCCACCACTGCAGCTGACAGCTCTGCAGTTCTCCCGCTGTAGCTTGGAGCTCCAGGTCCTCCTGCTGCCCATGGCAGCTGTGCCCCCACCCCCACTGCCCATGGTGGCTCAGAGCACCAGGTCCTCCCATCGCCCATGGTAACTGAGAGCTGTGGGGTGGAAGCAGAAAATGTCACAGAGGTCTCTGGAAGTCACAGACATAATCTTACCCTTCATCGTGACAAGGCAAAAGAGGGCACAGAAATAATTGGATTGTATTCACCTTTCCATTGCACCCTTAACACGTGAAAAAAAAAGGTGGAGTTTGTGTCTTCCTATTTACGGGCCTGCAAGAGTATTTGAGGAGAGGCTGGCTGGGTGATTGTTGTTATTTGTATTGTGTTAGTTGCAAGGGCATAGGCACTGGAACAATTTATACAGTGGGGGTGCTGAAAGCCATTGAACCATACTGTAAACCCTGCATAGGATGGAAACCACTTCAAACCAGGGATGCTGCCACACCCCCAGCACACCTAGTTCCAGCGCCTGTGTGCAAGGAGCCCCAGGCATGGACCGTGCTGGGCTGGGTGCCATTTAAACACAGAACAGATGAGCAGGGAAAGCTGGCTGTGCATATGTGACCTATCTGGAGAGATTTCAGCACTGGATTTCTCACATCTGTCAGTGTGGGAAAGGAAAAGTGTGTTAGCATAAGTTAGCATAAGTTAGCATAGACCAGCGGAACCTCTATAGTAGGGGTTCCGCTGGTCTAGCTGTAACAGAATAGCTGCATTGGCAAAATATTTGTAGTGTAGATAAGGCCTAAGTGTGAGAAAGAGCAGCCTCCTCCCTGATCCGGAGCTGTGTGCCTGGACCTATCAAAATAGCTGATTCCAGTATCACTAACCCAGTGTTTGAAAATCATAAGTCAGAGCCCTCAGTCATGACTGGCTTAAAATTCATGAGATCCCCCCCCAATAACTTTTTTCTTTAGTTTCTGGTCTTTGGATTGCACTTGCTTCACATTTCAAAGGTTTTTTCTTCCCCTGAGAGAGCTATAACTTCTTTTTTTTTAAATAAAAGCTGAGATTCTCATTCCATCTCTTGGTTCCAGCAGCTGGGTATTTGAGTAAACTGCCAGCTATTATGAGATGTGTGATGTAAATTGTGAGAGATGGCACTGCTCTGATTCTTTTCCTGTACTTAGCTGTCTTCCTCTTCCCCTTGTGGTGATCTCTTGACTGTGAACATTAAGAAATCAAGGTGTTCTAGCTGAAGAACTAGATCACCCTCTTTCTGATGTGACGGAGACATGCAGTGACACTAAAGCCCGGCATTCAGAGGCCTCAAAAATCATTAAGGGGGCTTAAATATAATATTTAATTGTTAAAAACAGTACATTTGGGGTTCTTTTTCTTTGCCTTCTGGTTTTTAAGCCATTAGAATCCATTCAGGGCATGTTTTCAAGCTTTTATTGGCAGCTGAACTAGAAACTTCTTAAAAAAACACCCAAAGAAAGCTGAAGGTCATAATCACATGACTCCTGAAGCTGGAACTTTAAGAAAAAACACCAGCTATCCAGAGTTGACAACACTGAGGGCGTGTCTACGCTTGAAAGTTAATGCAAATTAAGAGAGAGTGTGAATGTAAAGCACAGTAGCTGCTCCTGGCCAATGGACACTCCTATTCTTGAACAAAAGTGCCTTGTTTCTAGGTAGTTTAACTCTGACAGTTGGTTAGACACAAACCAGGCATTCTTGTTCTGGAATAAGAATCTCCACACCCACCACTGATCAGGAACAACTCTAAGGGCTTGTTTTCACTATAACAGTTGGCATGAGTTAACACACTCAAGTTAGTGCATACTTGACCTAGCCTAGGTGGAGTGAAAGTGACTAATCACACTTCAGTACAGTACTCTAGCTAAACAGGGTGACATGGCCTTAGCAGGGGGACTGGGATTAGCTGTTACATTCCCCCACAGTGCGTTACTAGCTTCCACCCACCCTCCCAATGGGCTCAAACTCAAAGCACCACTTGAGCTACAGATTTTGACGTATGGGCAGAAGTCAAATTAGGGATAACAGTCAAGTTATAACTGGAGCTAACTGTGCTGTGAAAACACATCCTAGAGTAGGCAAGCCCCGAGCCTGCTGAAGAATTGTTCCCAGAGCTCTCTGCTTTGCAGCAGCTTTCAGCCAGGCGTCCCCCTAGGTAGGGTTAAATACCACATGAGTTGGGGCTGGTGGCTTCTATAGGGAGGCGGTTCTTTGGCCTGGGTGTTTTCCAGGCTTGCTAGAGCATTGATCAGAAAGTGGCTGCACTGTTTTCCAAGCGGTGCGCTCACCCCTGCCTGATTTGTAGCTTAAACACTAAACATGGCTGCAGAGACGCTGAGCCCCGGATCGGGGGGAGTCTAACCCTCTCCCCTTTCTCTCACTAACACAGCGGGAGCGGCTCGCTCAGTCGCGCTCTGTCTGGGTGTTTTGCGGGGCAGGCTTTAGGGGTCTGCGAACAACGGAAAGAAAAAGCGAACTGCAGAAACAAAGCAAAGTAGACACAGGCATCGTCAGAGAAATCATGATATATCTGTTTGAAGTTTTTTTAAAATAAGTGTCAGGATGGCCGAGTGGTCTAAGGCGCCAGACTCAAGGCTCTGTCTTCCCCTCAACTGGGTGTTCTGGTCTCCGCATGGAGGCGTGGGTTCAAATCCCACTTCTGACACATTTTTCCATTCTTGTTTGAGCTTTTTCATGAAGGGAGATTTAGTTACATTGAATTAAAAAATGGGAAAACACAGACAAGAGAACCATTTCTCTCTCTCTCACTTCTCATTGCTTCTTTCTTTCCATGTAGGGGTTGATGTTTTGGAGAGAACTCACTGTTATATTCTTTTATGCTGCAAAATAACAATCCTGAAAATACAGCATATTAAAATAATTAGCCTAATCATAATTCAGGCAATTGTCCCTTGCCTCTGTTTGCCAGAAGCTGGGAATGGGCAACAGGAGATGGATCACTTGATGATTGTCTTCTGTTCATTCCCTCCAGGGCACCTGGCATTGGCCACTGTCAGAAGACGGGATACTGGGCTAGACGGACCTTTGGTCTCACCCAGTATGGTAGCTCTTATGAGAATTCTGGAAAAAAAATGGTTAGTCATAGGTACAATATGTTTTCTTTGGGACATGACATTACAATTGTCAAAAAAACAAACCAAAACCTTCAGTGATTTGCATAGGATTTTTCCTTGAAGGGTCAGAACTGCAGAATTGGGGTAAGTGACCAAGTGCGCCCCTGTGTTCACACCTTACACATGATTTCAATAATCTTTGTACAAAGTATGTCTTGTAAACTATTGTTTGAAAATTCATAATTTGCTGCTCATTATTGTCCTGCTAAAATGTGTGGCAATATTGTATTTGAAATTATAAGATTCCTCTGTATGTTGTTTTTAACACATGTTCCAAGCTGAGCATGGCAAACAGCTCTGGAATCCGTGCCCCGCTTAATTTGTATTGAAGCAGTAAACAGAAGTAAGCAGGAAGGGTCGACAAAGAAACCTCAGACAGGTGAGGAAAGCATCAGGGAACACCCTTTCTTATAGACGCTGTCTCCTGAATCTCATCTGGAAATGTTTTCCAAGATGAGAACTGACACTATAAAAAAGGGGACAAACATCCTAAGGTACCCCAACTTCTTCCTCTCTCTGTCCATTGATTCACTACACCAGAAGGAACAAAGGAAGCAACCATTAAAAAGGCGCAGAGGCCCAAATCTAAAGACTGCTCAGAGCTTGTGGTGAGAAAACCTTTGCTTTGAATTTAATGTAGTTTGCTAAGTTAGGTACCATTGGCATTTTATCTTTATTTTTTTGGTAACCATTTCTGACTTTTTATGTCTCATTACTTGTATTCACTTAGCATCTAGCTCTTTGTGCTTAATAAACTTGTTTTCTGTAATCCAGTGTGCCTAAATCAAAGTGTCCAGGAAACTCCATTTGGGGTAACAAGATGTGTACATATGATTTCTCTTAATAAAATAATGGATTTTATATGAGCTTGTATTGGCCAGGAGAGGGCAGTGCAGTACAGGACATATATTTTTTGGGGGAAATCTAGGACTGGGGGTGCATTGGCATCAACTTCTTCCAATATAACCAAGGCTGGTAAGAGCCAAGGTATGGCTGGGTGGTTGCAGCAGGCACACAGATATAGCTGGGAGTGACTTGCATCCTGGAGACTGTCCATGACCAGTCCAGACTGGAGGTGACAGCAACCAAGCCGTGTAAAGGTCACCCCAAGGTAGATGGCAGGGGTAACACAGCTACTCATCGGTCTGGATTCTGAATTGGGTATATCACAGGGGAGGTTTGCTTTCACCCCCAGAGTATAAAGGGAAAAAAGGGAATGAGAAAAAGAAAGCAAAGTCGCCTTCCAGTGGCTGAGGCCTGCCACAAGCCTTCTGCGGCTGCTTCTTTCCGGCCCATCCAGATGCCCCCTTTGGTCCTTAGAGGAGTTGGGGCCCTGCCCCTGAGTGGTGGGCGGGTGGGGTTCAGCAATCCCTGGCCTCACATTCAAGAGGCCGACATTTAAGCCTCCCCCCTAACTTGAGGTGTTGATTCTTAAACCTTCCCACCTCCTGCTGCAGCTGGATTCTTCAGCCTTCTTGTGTGGCTTCTCCTGCTGGGGAAAATGGGCACTGCTGGGCTCCATTTGAGGAGGAAACCTTGGCTGGAAAGAATTGCGGCCAGCAGGGCAACCTCTTGAGCATAAAGGGCTGAGCTGGAGGCCCTGCCCCATAGTCCCCAGCTCAGCAGCTCAGGCCAATGCTCCCACGAGTGGGGGAATCAGCTGCAGTGGGTGGCAGGCCTGTAGCCCTGGGCTTCAGGCCTGTTGGGTCACCGACTCATCCCAGGACCACAGAGAGGGGAAGAGAGGGGGTGGCCAGACACTCCTCCCACCAGGCTCACCCTGCCCACTTCCTCCTGCCAGAGTAGCTGTGCCTGCTCCTGGTACCTGGACCCTCGCGCCAGGATCACCCTCCCCACCTCCCGAGCAGGGAAACCACCTGCACCAGGCGCTGCAGGGCCCTTTCCCAATCTGCTGGAGGGGCCCTCTAGAGCAAAGGTCTTGCGGGGAAAGGCCCAGGCTTGTCTCAAAGGCTGATTTTCAGAAGATGGCAGCCAGGGAGCATCTCTGCTTGGCACTAAGGCCCCATCTCTGTTGAGAGTGAAGAAGAAGATGAAGCCAGCTTAAGCCCTTCTGCTCTGTGGAATGTTTCTGTGCACCCTGAGCTGGCCTTAGGACACCTGGGCTAGGATTTGTCTAGTGCGTCCCAGTCAAAGTCCCGTCTTGATGCTGTCCTCTGAGCAGGCGGCAGCTGGCCTGCGTCGATTGCTTGGACCCAGCTGCCAGAGCCTCTGAGGGCTTGCCCCCGGCCTGAGAGGGGAAGTGAAAAAACCAGCAGTGCTAGACTCAAAACCCTCCGGAGCCATTTTGGCTGCATTCTGGCTGAAGAGAGGTTCTAAGCAATGCATCTTCATGGGTCCTGAGGGCCTTCAGGAGGGTAGCGTTGGTGGAATAGCAGTTAACAGAACTGTTTTCCAAGCAGTTCATCTGGGTTCAGTTCACAACCAGAGCAGGGTTCTCCTGAGCTTTTCCCCTCCCTTTACTTCAGCAATTGCAGTGTTGCAAAGTAGAGAGAGGAGAGGAGGTCACTTGCTGTGCAATGGGTAATGTGTTGGACTTCTGAGAAATGGTCCTTTGCATGGGTTAAGACAATGATTCAAATCCCAAGAGAGTCACTCTGGCTGCCATTGCATCTTTGACAGAATAGGCAGCCACTTGAGTGCCCCCAGGGGGCCAAGACAAGGACAGAAAGGCATGCCTGGCTACCAGGAGGTAGAAGTCTCTATCTGCATCTTGGGAAGTGGGCTTCCCCTTAGAGTATTAAGGAAAATATGGAGAGTAGAAAGAGACACCAAATCCCCCTTCTAGTGGCTGAGGCCTGCCCCAAGCCTTCTGCGGCTGCTTCTTTCTGACCCATCTGTGTGCCCTCCTCTGTCCTTAGAGGGGTTGAGGTGCTGTCCCTGAGTGGTGGGCAGACAGAGTCCAGCAATCCCTAGCCTCACATTGAAGAGGCTGACGTTTAAGCCTCCTGCAGGGGACCATGGACTCGGCTGGGCTCCATTTGAGGAGAAAACCTGGGTCGGAAAAATTGAGGCCAGCAGGTCAACCTCTTGCATCCAAAAGTCTAAGCTGGCGGCCCTGCCCTTTAGTCCCTGGCCAGCAGCTCATGTCCTGGGCCCCAGACCAGTTCAGCTACTGGGTCATCACAGGACCCCAGAGAGGGGAAGCGAGGAGGTGGCCAGTGTGATGTTCCCCTCTGGTGTTATCTGTACTGGTGATCTGCTAGGTCACTCCAATCCTTGACTCTGGGAGCCAGTCTTACCCTGCTCTACTGTGAGAACCCCCATTCCTGGGCTGTTCACGCACAGCCTCTGGAATGTAATCTGCTCCTTGGCTTGGTCAACTGAATGACACTTGGCAGTATCTCTGGTCCCAGACACAACCCTAGGAACCACTGTCTTGCAGTGCTCAGTTATGCCAGCTGGATGCTGCAAGCTTATATGAGTTTGTCAATTTAACAAAGAAATTGATATGTACCAGGCTTGTTATCCCAAGTGGAGTCTCTGACACACTTCAAACTAAACACACTGCTTCAGGTAGAATAAACAAACAAATTTATTAACTACAAAGATAGATGTTAAGTGATTATAAGTGATAGGCAAAAAGTCAGAGTGGTTAATAAAATAAAATAAAATAAAATATAAGCACACAGTCTAAACTCTCAACCCTATTAGACTGGGCAGCAACTAGATTAAGCAGTTTTTCTCACCCCACTGGATACTGCAGACCTTAATATACAGGTTTGTTCCTTAAACCTGGGCCAATCTCCTGTGTTGAAGTCTTTGTCTTCTTCTCAGTGTCTTAGTTGCTTTCACCATAGGTGGGGGCAGGAGAAGGGCCCAGTATGTGTCCACTCTGTCTGTTTTATACCTTCAGTCCATGTGCTTTGGGAGCACAAGTCCAAGTATGTCTGGGGTGCATTGCTGAGTCTCTCCAAGCAAGGTTGAGCAATTCCCCTGGTGTAGTCTCATGCAGGTCAGTCATTGAATTGTAGCTCCCTTGCTGGACAATGGCTGCTGATGGCTTGTTTGGTTGGTTACTTTCCTTGCTGTTGCCTCTGGGGAGCTAATATACGGATGATTCCCCAACCTACAACATGTTTTAGTGACCACCATACAACACAGTTCTCATAACTTCATAGGCATTATTGATATACATATATGAATAGCGAAATGACTTTCAGCAGATCATAACCTTTTCCCTGATACCTTACAAGGCATGCTTTATATGTAAGATCATGATTATATGAAAATGAGAAATATGGGGGTTACAGTACGCTCCCCCAAGGTACAGAATGTCACAGCCAGACACTCCTCCTTCTAGGCTCACCCTGCCCACCTCCTCTGCCAGCTGGACCCCTCCTCCCATCAGAGTGGCCGTGCACACCTCTGGCACCTGGACCCTCACACCTGGATCACCCTCCCCACAGTCGGAGCAGGGAAGCCCCTCCCCCTAGAGTGCAAGTGTTGAGAGAAAAGGCAGAGGCTTGTCTCAAAGGTTGATTTTCAGGAGATGGGCAGCGCTGCTTGTCACCCAGACCCTATTTTCTCCATCTCTACTGAGAGTGAAGATGAAGCCACCTTTAGCTCTTTTGCTCCGCAGAAGGTTTCTGTCCACCCTGAGCTCAACTGAAGACACCTGTGTTTGGATTTGGCCAATGCAAAGTCTCAGTCAAAGTCCCCACCCTAGACTGTCCCTGGAGGAAATGGCAGCCGTCCTCCGCTGGATGCTTGAAGCCAGCCACCAGACCTCCAGGGAGACTTGCCTCCAGCCTCTGGGGGAAAGTGAAAACACAGCAGTGTAGATGACTGAAGGCTGAAAACAGCTTCTAGGTAGTGCACATTCTTGAGTCATGAAGACACCCAGCAAAGCAGCATTGGTGGTGTAGTGGTTAACATAACTACTTTCTAAGCAGTTGGTCTGGGTTTAATTTCCAGGCAATGCAGTGTTTTCCTCAGAGCATTGCCTGCTTTTACCACAGCAATTGCAGTGTTGTAAAGTAGAAAGAGAAGAGGCACTCTTCTGGTCTACTGATAGCTCTGTGGTGTAATGGAACACATGTTGAACATCTGAGAAATGATGCTTTGTATGCGTGGGGACAGTCATGTGAAGGTTGTGGGTTTAGGGTGACCAGACATCCCTTTGTCCCGATATTTTGTTTCCTAGGCTTTGGCGGCAATTCGGTGGAGAGTCCTTCAGTCACGGACGGTCTTCGGTGGTATTTCAGTGGCGGGTGCTTCTGTCTTTGGTGGTAAGGTTTATTACCCACTGCTGTAATACTGCCGAAGACTGTCCGTGACTGAAGGGCTCCCTGCCGTATTGCTGCTGAACTCCCGGATAGGTGAGCGTAAAAAAAAAAAAAAAAAAGCCCCCTCTGCGGCGGTCCCGATATTTTTCCCTTATCATCTGGTCACCCTATGTGGATTCAAATCCCACCTGAGTTGCTCTAGCTGCTCCTTTGCTTCCAGTGTGGTTCCTATGGAATGAGGAGCCACTTGAGTGTGACCAAAAGGGGCTGACAGAAAGGCCCTTCTGGCTAACAGGAGGTAGAAGTCTCAATGGTGCAGGGAGACATGCGTCTGTCCCTAGAGAACTAAGGAAAAAAATGGGAGGGCAAAAAAGAGACCAAAGCCACCTTCCAGCAGCTGAGGCCTGGTGCAAGCTTCCTGTGGCTGCTCCTTTCTGGCCCAGCTGGGTGTCCCCTTCTGGCCTCACTAGGGGTGGGGCGCTGCTGCTGAGGGGTGGGTAGATAGGGTCCAGCAATCCCTGGTCTCACACTGAAGAGGCAAACATTTAAACATCTACCCTAACAGGAAATGTTGACTCTTAAGCCATCCCACCTCTGGCTGCAGCTGGAGTCTTAAACCTTCCTGCCAGGGAGAAGGGGGCCCCACTGGGCTCCATTTGAGGAGGAATCCTCATCCAGAAAGTTTTCTGGTCAGCAGGTCTACGTGTTGTGTCTGAAGGGTGGAGCTGGCGGCCCTGCCTTGTAGGCTGTGTTTATACTACACAGCTTTTAGCAGCACAGCTGTGTCGCTACAGCCGTGCCACTAAAAGTTGCACAGCGTAGCTGCTGTTTGTCGGCTCTCCCAGTGACAAAAAAACGAGCAGGTTTAGCCCTGTTAGGAGGAGAGTGCTCTTGCTGACAAAGCACTGTTCACACCATCACTTCTCCCCTAAAGAATTAAGGCAAAAATGGGGAGGAGAAAAACAAAACAACAAAGTCACCTTCCAATGGCTGAGGCCTGGTACAAGCAACCCTTCCGTAGCAGCATCTTTCTGGCCCATCTGGATGCCCCCTTCTGGCCTTACTGGGAACTGGGATTTGGGTGCTGCTCCTGGGCGGTGGGCAGGTGGGGTCCAGTAATCCCTGGCCTGGCACTGAAGAGGCTGACGTTTAAGCCTTTTCCCTAAAGGGAAGTGTTGACTCTTAAGCCTCCCCTCCTTCCGCTGCAGCTGCAGTCTTAAACCTTCTTGTGTGGCTTCTCCTGCAGGGGACCATGGGCCCTGCTGGGATCCACTTGAGGAGGAAACCTCGGCTGGAAAGAATTGCAGTCAACAGGTCAAACTCTTGCATCCAAAGGGTAGAGCTAGTGGGTCTGCCCCTTAGTTCCCAGTCCAGCAGCTCAAGTCAGTGCTCCCAAGGGTGGGGGAGGCAGTTGAGGAGGGTGGCAGGACATCTTTAGCCTTTCAGCTCCACGGAAGATTTCTATTCATCCTATTCATCCTCAGCTGGCCTGTATATACTTGGGCTAAGATTTGTCTGGTGTAGCACCCCAGTTAAAGTCCCCATGTGATGCTGTCCCCAGAGTGGGAGGCAGCAAGTCTGCATCGATTGCTTTGAATCAGCCGCCATAGCCCCACAGAGGCCTGAGGGAGGAAGTGAAAAAACCAGCAGAGTTGATGACTCAACTCTCCCAGAACCACTTTGGCTGACCCTGGCTGAAGGCAGGTTCCAAGTAATGCATATTCTTATTTCTTGAGGACCCAATGATTGTGGTGGAACTGCTAGGCAAGGCTGAGAGCTTCTTAATGAGGCTTTGATCCCTAAGCCCTTTTCTCACCCATTAACCCTTAACTAAGAGGCACGGCTACTCAGGAAGACCAAGGCTTTAAAAAGTCCATTTCTTAGTGACCAGAGGAGCTAGGGAACAGGGGAGTTTTGTGAGGGAGTTTACAGGGCTAGTGTGGGTGTGTGTGGGGGGGGGGACACAGATAAACTTATGTTCTTTAAACTTAAAGATCAAAACACCCCCTGATAAAAATAAAACAGCAGCCAAGGAACAAGCTTCAGGAGTAAAAAGATAAGGCAGGCAGAAGTCTAGCAACAGAGTGGGGACTATTCTATTTATTGCACCCAATGCAGGATGTATGATTACCTGTCCTGTGGCCAGCGGAGTATGTGTGCATTCGGTGCAAGGAGCTCCTGGCCCTCAGAGATCATGTACAGACTTTGGAGACCAGAGTGCCTGAACTGGAGGAGCTAAGGGAGATAGAGAGGTACATAGATGAGACTTTCTGGAACACAGTAGAACAGTCCTACCCCCAGTCTCACTGTTGAGGGGAATGAGAGTCTCAGGGAAGAAGAGCATCCAACTGGAGCAGAGGGAAACGATCCCATAGTTGGGACCCTCTGTGACGGGTTTGGTCACAGGGACCCCCTGGGGAATGTCACCTGACATGCTGAAAATATCCTTGTTTTCCCTGCCAGCTTTGGACTCTGGAACCCTGCCTTATAGAGCCAGACACTCTACCCTGCTGCAACACAAACCCAGGTCTGGCCCACGCTCCCAGAGCTTCAGACTTTAACCAAAAACTGCTCAGCTGGTCACCTATCTCCAGCACCCAAACATGCAGTTCCCAATGGGATCCAAACCCCAAATAAATCCATTTTACTCTGCATAAAGCTTATACAGGGTAAACTCATAAATTGTCCACCCTCTATAACACTGATAGAGAGATTTGCACAGCTGTTTGCTCCCGCAGTTATTAATCACTTACTCTGGTTAATTAATACACAAAAGTGATATTATTAAGTACAAAAAGTAGGATTTGAGTGGTTTCAAGTAATAGATTGAACAAAGTAAGTCACCAAGCAAAATAAAGCAAAAACATGCAAATCTAAGCCTAATATATTAAGAAACTAATTACAGGTAAAATCTCAGCCTCAGAGATGTTCCAATAAGCTTCTTTCACAGATTAGACTCCTTCCTAGTCTGGGCCCAATCCTTTGACCCTGGTACAGTCCTTGTTAGTTCCAGCAGACATCTTAGGTGGAAACTAGCATTTTTCTCATGACTCGCAGCCTCCTTTGTTCTATTCCTGCTTTGGCACAAGGCAGGAATCTTTTGTCTCTCTGGATCTCCACCCCTACTTCTGAATGGAAAAGCACCACGTTTACGATGGATTTTAGTATCAGGTGACATGTTCGCATGTCCTGTGAGACTCCAGGCTCCATTCTTCCAGGGGTAGCCCACAGATACCCAGGAAGGTTTGCAAGTAAACAGAGCCATTTATAGGTCATTGATTCTGAACCACCCTTAATGGCTTCCACTTAATATGTTTACATCAGTAATACAAGTTTATATCTTATTCTCCTAACTCCAGACCTAGAAATAACTCATGCAAACAAACAGGATGAACACACTCAGTAGATCATAAGCTTTGTAATGATACCTTACAAGAGACCTTTTGCATAAGGCATATTTCAGTTACATCATATTTACACTCATGAGCATATTTCCATAAAACATTATGGAGTGCAATGTCACACCCTCCTTCCAGATGATGTTGTGGTTATCTCTTGCACTGAGGATACCTCTCCGGGGGAGGGAACTCCAGTTATCAGGAAGAAACAGGTATTAGTAATGAGCGAGTCGATCACTAGAAACATAGATAGCTGGATTTGCCATGACTGGAAGCACCGTATGGTGATTTTCCTGCCTGGTGTGAAGCTTGTGGATCTCTCGAGACATCTAGATAGACTTATGTGTAGTGCTGGGGAGGAGCCGGTGGTCATGGTACATGTAGGTACCAAAGATATAGGGAAGGATAGGAGAGAGTTCCTGGTGGCCAAATTTAGGCTGCTAGATAAGAGATTGATGTCCAGGACTTCCATGGTAGCATTCTCTGAAATGCTTACAGTTCAATGCGCAGGACCAGTTAGACAGGCAGAACTTCAGGGTTTCAGAGCATGGATGGGACAATGGTGTAGGGAGGATGGGTTTAGATTTATTAGGAACTGGGTAAACTGTTGGGAAAGGGGGAGCCTATACAAGAAGGATGGGCTCCACCTAAACCAAAATGGAACCAGATTGCTGGCACTTAAAATGAAAAAGGTCATAGAAAAGTTTTTAAACTAAGGGCTGCAGGAAACCTGATGGATGCAGAGGAGCACATGGTTCGGACATCCCTTAGGGGAGGATCTATTAATGAAGCTTCTCTATGTCCTAGTAAAGAGGAGAGGATGGAAGATGAAAAAATTCAGGTAGGATCGATGAAAACAGTCATATGAAAAAAGTCTCAGTCAATTACATCAAGTAATGGCAGACAGCTAAAAAGTAACAAGATTTTAAAGTACTTGTATACCAATGCCAGAAGTCTAAATAATAAGATGGGTGAACTAGAGTGCCTCATATTAAATGAGGATGTTGATATAATAGGCATCACAGAAACTTGGTGGAATGAGGATAATCAATGGGACACAGTAATACTAGGGGTGCAAAATATATTGGAAGGACAGAACAGGTCATTCTGGTGGGGGAGTGGCATTATATATGAAAGAAAGCATAGAATCAAATGAAGTAAAAAATCTTAAATGAACAAATTGTACCATAGAATCTCTATAGACTGAAATTCCATGCTCTATTAATAAGTATATAGCAGCTGGGATATAATACTGACCGCTTGACCAGGACGGTGACAGTGACTGTGAAATGCTCAGGGATTAGAGAGGCTATTAAAATAAAAAACTTAATAGTAATAGAGGAATTCAACTATCCCCATATTGACTGGGTACATGTCACCTCAGGACGGGATGAAGAGATAAAGTTTCTTGACACCTTAAATGACTGTTTCTTGGAGCAGCTAATGCTGGAACTCACAAGAGGAGAGACAATTCTTGATTTAGCCCAAAATGGAGCACACGATCTGGTCCAAGAGGTGACTAGAGCTGGACTGCTTGGTAATGTTCACCATAATATAATTAAATTTAACATCCCTGTGGTGGGGAAAACACCTCAGCAGCCCAACACTGTAGCATTTAATTTCAGAAAGGAGCACTACACAAAAATGAAGAAGTTAATTAAACAGAAATTAAAAGATACAGCATCAAAAATGAAATCCCCGAAAGCTGCATTGAAACTTCTTAAAGACACCATAATAGAGGCTCAACTTGAATGTATACCCCAAATTAAAAAACATAGGAAGAGAACCATAAAAGTACCACCGTGGCTAAACAACAAAGTAAAAGAAGCAGTGAGAGACAAAAAGGCATCCTTTAAGAAGTGGAAGTTAAATCTTAGTGAGGAAAATAGAAAGGAGCATAAATTCTGGCAAATGAAGTGTAAAAATATAATTAGAAAGGCCAAAAAAGAATTTGAAGACTACCTAGCCAAAGACTCAAAAAGTAATAGCAAAATTGTTTTAAGTATGTCAGAAGCAGGAAGCCTGCTAAACAAGCAGTGGAGTCACTGGATGTTCAAGATGCTAAAGAAGCACTCACGGACGAAAGGGCCACTGCAAAGAAACTAAATGAATTCTTTGCATTGGTCTTCATGGCCAAGGATGTGAAGAAGATTCCCAAACCTGAGCCATTATTTTTAGGTGACAAATCTGAGGAACTGTCCCAAATTGAGGTGTCATTAGAGGAGGTTTTGGAACAAATTGATAAACTAAACCGTAATAAGTCACCAGGATCAGATGGTATTCACCCAAGAGTTCTGAAGGAACTCAATTGCAGAATTAATAACTGTAGTCTGTAACCTCTCATTTAGATCAGCTTCTGTACCAAATGACTGGAGGATAGCTAATGTGACACCAATTTTTAAAAAGGGCTCCAGCAATGATCCCAGCAATTACAGAAGCCTGACTTCAGTACCGGGTAAACTGGTTGAAACTATAGTAATGAACAAAATTGTTTGACGCATAGATGAACATAATTTATTGGGGAAGAGTCAACATGGTTTCTGTAAAAGGAAATCATGCCTCACCAATCTACTAGAATTCTTTGAGGGGGTCAACAAGCATGTGGACAAGGGGGACCCAGTGGATACAGTGCGCTTTGATTTTTAGAAAGCCTTTGACCAGATCCCTCACCAAAGGCTCTTAAGCAAAGTAAGTTGTCATGGGATCAGAGAGGAGGTCCTCTCATGGATTGATAATTGGTTAAAAGATAGGAAACATCTTGCCTCTATATAAATCCATGGCACGCCCACATCTTGAATACTGTGTGCAGATGTGGCCGCCCCATCTCAAAAAAGATATATTGGAATTGGAAAGGGTACAGAAAATGGCTACAAAAATGATTAGGGGTATGGAATGGCTTAGGGGTATGAGGTGAGACTAAAAAGACTGGGACTTTTCAGCTCGGAAAAGAGATGACTAATGGAGGATATGATAGAGGTCCATAAAGTCATGATGGGTGTGGAGAAAGTAAATGAGCAAGTGTTATTTACTCCTTCTCCTAACACAAGAACTAGGGATTACCAAATGAAATTAATAGGCAGCAGGTTTAAAACAAACAAAAGGAAGTATTTCTTCACACAATTCACAGTAAACTTGTGGAACTCTTTGCCAGAGGATGTTGTGAAGGCCAAGGCTAAGGCAAGGTTCTAAAAAGAACTAGATAAATTCATGGAGGATAGATCCATCAGTGGCTATTAGCCAGGATGGGAAGGGATGGTGTCCCTAGCCTTTGTTTACCAGAACCTGGGAATGAGCAACAGGGAAAGGATCACTTGATGATTACCTGTTCTGTTCATTCTCTCTAGGGCACATGGCATTGGCCACTGTTGGAAGACAGGATATTGGGCTGGATGGACCTTTGATCTGACCCAGTATGGCTGTTCTTATGTTAGCATGGCTGTTAAGCAGTCATTGAGTGTTGAAAACCAAACCACCTCTTTACCTGTCTTTCAAATGCAATGCTGTCTTTCGAAGTACAGAAAGCTGTGACATATAGCTTATCTTTGAGGGCTCTTTGGTGATCAGAGGGTGGATTGGCTTTCTAGAAGGCAGAAGTTACCCTTGTTTGGTTATTTTAAATTCTAGACTTTGAAAGGTTGCTTGTTCCAATACCACCATTCCCACTTTGGCTCTTCGCTGTGTGAAAACAGAGGAGATTCTTAATGCACAATCTTGTGGTTTGGATGCCTTCTGTTTCAAGCATCAGTGATGTAGTGAGTGTACACCAATGCGAAAAAGTACTGTAATGCTGCCATTAGAGGCAAAAAGGCATCTTTAAAAACATTGCAGTCAAATCCTAATGATAATTATAGGGAATGGCCCAAATTCTGGCAGGTTAAGTGTAAACATATAATAAGGAATGGCAAAGCAAGAGTTTGAGAAGCAACTTGCTAAAAATGCAAAAACTAACGGTAAGTTGATTTTTAAGTACAGTGGAAGAAGGAAGCCTGCAAGCAGGCTACTAGATGCACACATTGTGAAAAGGAAGACAAAGCCATTGCAGAGAGGCTAAACGAAGTCTTTGAATAGGTCTTAATTGCAGAGAACATGGAGGAAATAGCCCTATCAGAGCTATCCTTCTTGGATAACAAATGTGAAGTACTTTCCCACGGTGATGTGTCAGAAGAAGAGATTTTAGAAGAAATTGAAAAATTAAACAGTAAAATGTCACCAGGACCAGATGGTCTTCACCCAAGAGTTCTGATGGAATGCAAGTACGAAAGTTCAGGGCTACTAACTGTGGTATTAACCTAGTGCTGAAACAATCCTCTGTACAAATGTCAATAGTGCAGCCCAGTTGCACATTTGCAGAATCTGATCGAGCTGGGTGTCTTTCAGCAGCTCAGAGGGGGTGATTTTGAGCTCTCCCATCGGCATAATTAAACCCCCACCCCCAATGAGCAGTAGTAGCTGTGTTGGTGGGAGAGCATCTCTCGCCAACATAGTGCTGTCCTCACCGGTGCTTGTGTTGGTGTAACTTATGTTGGTCACAATGGTATTTTTTCACAGACCTGAGTGACATAAGGTTTACCGACAAAAGTGCTAGTGTAGACATAGCCTGACTCTTTGCCAATGGCACTACTGTCTCTAAAGTTGTGTCTACATTTCCCAATTATGTTGACCTAAGTTATGGTGTTGTACAGCCACTGCAGTAATTAAATCACTTTTGCACGTCCATACTACACTCCTTGTGCTGGTGGCGCACATCCACATCAGGAGCGCTTGCATCGATTTAACTGCCAGTGCGGGGCATTGTGCGAAAGCTTCTGAAAGCCAGCAACAGTTGATATAAGCACTGCAGTGTCTACACTAAAACTGCATCAACCTAACTGCATCGAGCTAGTGCTACGCCTCTCACGGAGGTTCAGTTATTATGCCGAAAATAATGGGCGAGATACATCGGCGGGAGTGACATTTTTGTATAGACGCTTGTAGAGTCAGGTCGACGGAAGAAACCTTGTGTAGACCTAACTCTGTAGTGCACATCAGGCCGAAGACACTAGCAGTGTTGGCTTGGGGAGGAACCAGAGGTAAGACCTCAAGGGAAAAGGTAGAGGAGCTTAGACGAGCCAGTCGAGGAGGTGGAAACTATCACTCCTCTAGCCTTAAGTGTGAGATTGAAAGCAGGGAACGGGAAGTTGATGATTAAGGCTAAGATTTTGTCAGGGATATTTTTAGTGAAAGTCATGAACAGGTCATGGGCAATAAACAAATGTCTCTGACAAAATGGGGAGGGAGGTGGATCCAGAACCCACAGCCTTTGGCAGCTGGGAGTTCAGGGGACCCTGTTGCCTTATGGCAGGGGGTTGCAGGGGCCTGCTGTCCACAGTGACTGAGAACTGTGGGGCCCCCACCGGCTGACAACTCCAGCTCTGTTGCCCCAGGTGAAGTGGAAAATGTCACAGAGGTCTCTGGAAGTCACTTTCTGTGACTTCTGTGACATAATTGTAGACTTACTCATGATCCGTGTTCTCACCTTAGCCTTAGCTCCCCAGGGCAAGTGGAATAGATGTTTCCACCCTACAAAACCCCTATAGGTGGAAAAAGTGTTAGCATTAGTCCAGAGGTGTACCAAGGTTTGTTTACCAGCCAGCTCCAGTTCCCAAGCATGACTGCTCTCCATTCCTCACCCCTTCATCTCACCCCCTACTGGGAGCAAAATCCACTTATGCTTACACCACTCCTGGACCTCAAGCGCCTCCCAGGATCTGGGTTCCCTCTTCAACCCCAAGGAAGAGTGCCCGCACTCCACTCTGCTGCAGCGGTGTGACTGAGGACGTAGATTGGGTGGACTCTACCCCAGTGAATGGGTCTGGCCCATCCACTTTTTGTCAGGGCGGTAACCCTTTTTTCCCCCTTCTCGATTCTGGTTCAGGTTCATTAGATAGGCCAAAATTAAGGTCCAGATTTGTAAGTAAAAAATACCAGTTTGAACTGGATCTCCAGTTTGGTTCTGGTTCGTGTATAAGACTTTTCCTTTTAAACAAAATTACCCTCTCTGTTCTCTCACTCTAGAATTGTCCAAATATTTATTGAACAATTTAATCTTCTGCTAAACAAGTTCTCACAGAGTAACAGCACCTGATATTTGGTTACTGGTGTCTGCAAGAGAGCAGGAAATGTCAAACAAAGTCCTGATCTCTTGAATTACCCCATGGTTGGCTCAAAGGAAAATCTGCTGAAGACCTATTTTATGCAACACAGTATGCAGGCTGTTGTGTTGTAAAAAAGGCCTGATACTGCCAGGTATTAATAGTTTCCTGGAGCTGCCACTGAACTCAAATTGGAATCGAATCAATAGGAGCTCAGCAACTAGCAGCAGAATCCCGATATAGAGGACTAATTATGCTGCAAGTACAGCTGCTTTGCATCTATGAAGTGGTCCAAAGCTGTCAAAACGTCTTGGTCAGTCTGACCCACAGCACAACTATAGTGAATATCTAATAGGGACTGAATGTGCTTTCAAGGTGCTCGCAGTGCTTTTACACTGACATGACTCTAATGAGCTCTGTATAGTTCGAAAGCTTGTCTCTTTCACCAAGAGAAGTTGGTCCAGTAAACGCTATTCCCTCACCCAGCTTGTCCTGCAATATCTTAGGGACCAACACAGCTGCAACTACACTGCAATAACTCCACTGTGTTTTGAGCACTTCAGCTGAGCCTGAGGACTCGTCAGTCCAGCCTCCAGGCAGATTAATGAGCTCTGCTGAGTTGCAGTAGGGTCACCAGACAGGCTGCCTGATTGGCCAGGGGGAGCAAACAGGCTTGTTTTTAAGCTCAGCAGCAGCAGTTGATTGTGGCTGGGCCATGCTTTGGCTTCTAGCTGTGACGGCTCCCACCTCTGTCCTGCATCAACAAGTAAATCCTAATTACCCATGAAAGTAAGGGTTAGCAGCATCATGCACAGGTGCTGACTCTATGGGTGCTCCAGAGCTCAAGCACCCACATGGAAAAAATAGGGAGTGCTCAGCACCCACCAGCCACAGTGATTCAGGTGGGGCCCCGGGGCTGGCCGCTGATCAGCTGTTCACCGGGCCCCAGGTCTGGCTGCCGATCAGCTGTTCAAAAGTGGGAAGGGGATAGGGCTGGGGAAGGGGAAAAGAAAGGGCTGGGGCAGGAGACAGTGGGGAGAGGAAAGGGGAGGAGATGGGGAAAGGGGGACCTTGGGGGAGGGAGTGAAGTGGGGGCAGGGTGGGAAGAGGCAGAGCAAGGGCAGGGCCTCAGGGTGGAGTGGGGGTATCTGTTATCTCAATGGAAACGCTGTCAAAGTTATTGCAGATGTATCTGCAGCCAGAGTTGAATACTGTCTTCGCTGTCTGTGTAGGAATCATGAATCTATTCACCTACAGAAAGATACACAGGAAATTGCTGAGAAAGACAGCAGGTCAAATTCTAGTCTCCCGTTCATGATACCCCATTGACTGCAGTGTAATAGGCGCGGTATAACATACAGTCCTTTATAACTGACAGGCAGAATTTGATCTATCCTGGGCATGAAACTAAGCCCGGAAAAAACATACACCTGCAAGTTCACAGAATTCCCAGCACTTTTCATCACTTGGATTTAGACCCTTAGGGTGTGTCTACACTGAGCGTGATGCCACAGATGCCAGCTTTCAACTTTCCCTGCGGGTCTCAACCCCCGCTCAGCTTCAGGCCCTGCCCCCACAACACTCCTTCCCCCAAACCTCCACCCCCTGCTTCTTCCTGCCCAGTCCTGCCAACTCCCCATAGCGCATCCCATCCCTGCTCCTCTCACGCCCTGCTCCTCCTCCTCCCTCCCAGAGGAAGGAGCTGATTGGCAGGGTCTCCAGTGGGTGGGAGGTGCCGGGAAGAAGGGGAAGGAGTTGATCTGTGGGACAGCAGCAGGCGGGAGTCACTGGGGGGAGGGGTGGAGCTAGTTGCTGGTGGTGCTAAGCACCCGTTATTTTTTTTCCATGGGTCTCCAGCCCTGGAGCACACTGGTGCCTATGCTACACGCCCATCTGGAATGGGCAGAAGTAGCAGTGTAGACAGTGAGGCACTGCTTTAGGAGAGTAGAGTAGAAACCCCTACACATCTTTCTACATGCCCGGGCAGTGCCTCCCATGCCTACACTGCTCTTTTTAGCAGTGTAGTGTCCTGCTGCCTCCTTCCCTACCAGAGACTTTCCCCATGGTCTCTCCGATGCCAGAGCCTTCCCATGTGAATCTGGCCCTATGTGGATAAGTCGCTGTGGGGCTGAGCCCTTATTTATTTGTTTATTTACAGGGAAATGGTTGATTTCTGCAAAATCCTAAAGAGAAGCGGACAACATATTTTTTTTTCTTAAAGTCCCAACCTGAACCCTATGCAAATCCAGGGGAGGCTTTCCCTTGAAGGAGAGGGGACTTTGCATCAAAGTGTATAGCTTTGCCTTTTCCAGCTCCACCAGAGCCAAAGGATGACCACTTGACCATGTGATAGACTATTTGATCTTGTTGACACCTAGCTGAGACATAAGTTTGCCTCTTGTTTCTGAGGAACTGGTTTGTTGCAGTCTCCCCAGATTTGGAATATGTCTTAGTAACAACATACAGTGGAATCTTATAACTTTACATACAATGTTGCTATGTATATTTTATTAGGACAATACTGATCAACAAATTATGAGTTTTCAAATGCTACCTCACAAGGCATACTTTGTACAAAGTTTGTCATAGCCTTGTACATAGATGAACATAAGGGTATAGACTGTCACAGTACGTGACTCGCCTCTCTGAGAAACAGTAGATATGGGCAAGTCTACCTTATAATGGCTTCATTGGTGCAGCTGTTCCATTGTAGTGCTTTAGTGAAGTTGCTCTATGCTGACAGGAGAGAGCTCTCCCGTTATTGTAGTTAATCCACCTCCCTGAGAAGTGGTAGCTATGTCAGTGGGAGAAACTCTACACCTGGGGTTAGGTTGGTATAGTGTAGACCTGGCCTTACTCTGTTTCCCATGCCCTGTTATAGGCTCTTGGCAGGAGAGATAGGCATAATGCTGTGCACTTTGCATCACATCACTGTCGTTATCTCCAACATGCTCCCTTCACTTGTAGGGCCAATGTAAATCTCTTAAACCAGGTTACTACCAGCTGAGAAGTCCCCTGTCCAGGGACTATTCTCAGAGGGGAATTTACAACCACTTCAAGCCCCCTTTACCCTACTGGAGTAGTGTGAAGGACCTGAGGGCACAGGCGCCAACCACATGGGTGCTCCAGAGCTGAAGCACCCACAGAAAAAAAATAGTGGGTGCTCATCACCCAGCAGCCACAGCTGTTTGGTGGTGTCCCAATCAGCTAATCCAGGGTGCTGCCAAACAGCTGATCAGGGATGCCACCAAACAGCTGATAGGCAGCATTGCCTAACAGCTGTTTGGCAGCTTGGGGAGGGGTTTTGGGTAGGGGTTTGGGGGAGGGTAGAGAGCAGTGAGCAGTGGGCGGATGGGGCCTCGGGGACGGGGTAGAGTGGGGGTGGGAAGAGGCAGAGTGAAAAGTGGGCCTTGGGGGAAGGGGTGGAGTCAGGGCAGAGACTCAGGGGAGGGGGCAGAATTGGGGTGGGAAGAGACCAATTGAAGACAGGGCTTTGCGAGAAGGGACGGAATGGGGGCAAGGCCTTGGGGTGGAGCGGGGTTGGAGCACCCCCGGGGGAAAAGTAAAAGTCGGTGCCTATGCCTGAGGTTGTGTCTACACTGCCGCTGGGAGGTGTTATTACCAGTTCACATACACATGCTAGTTCTGCTCTGTGAATTCTTCATAACTGTGTTCAAACATGCTAAAGGCTTGTAACATACACAAAGCCAGAATGGGAATGACTCCTTGGTGAGGTCATGGCAGTTTAGGAGAAACTGCTGAGACAGGCAAAAAGTTACTGGAACTCCAGATTGTCTTACCAGCCTGTGTGCTCACTTTTGTGTTTCACTGGTGCTCAGACTCATAAACTCAGAAGGAAAGTGATATAATTCAGTTGTTATGAGTCTATGTAATCTCTTCTTTGGGCCAGGTGATTCTAAACTGACTTTTTAGGAATAAAAGTAGTAGAAGAATAGAAAGTAGTTGAAGAAGGAAGTGGAGCTCAGGCAAGGTGAGAAACATCAGTATTACAACATGTACAAATATTCCAGCAAAGTGAAGTTCTGACTGTGGTCGCAGATCAGCAGTTGAGAGCGTGTAACATTTCAAGAATCTTAGGACAAAAAAAAAAATAAAAAAATCCAAACAGCCTTGCTAAATAAACCTTGAATATTTAAAAATCTGGGGAGTGCCAATTTAAAGTTACCCTTCCGAGATGAAGTGAACCTTAATTTACTTATTTAGTAGCATAGGCGGCTCGTGATAAAACAGTTACTCCTCTTCTGGTAACTGTTATTTTTCAAGATGTGTTGTTCATGTGCATTCCAATCAGATGTGTGTGCATGCATGTGCACGGTGTCCAGAAGATTTTTCCCCTAGCGGAATCCGTCATGCTGGTCTGGGCACCACCTGGAGTTGTGCCATCATGGGACCTAATATACAGCCCTGCTGACCCGCCACCTCTTCAGTTTTTTTTTTGCTGGCTACTCCAACAGAGGGGTAGGAGGGTGAGTATTGTAGTGGACATGAAGAAGACATCTCGAAGAACAACAGTTATGAGAAGTAGAGTAACCATTTTTTCTTCTTTGAGTGCTTGTTCATGTCCATTCCAATCAGGTGACTCCCAAGCCCAAGTTTAGGATATGTGGTCAGAGTCTTCGACTGACTGGAGTACTGCTCGTCTGAAGGCTGCATCGTCCGTGGCCTTCTGAGTAATCACATAGTGCGTGGTGAAAATGTGTATGGAGGATCATGTAGCCGCCCTGCAGATTTCCTTAGTGGGGACCTGAGCTAGGAACGCTGTAGATGAAGCCTGCACCCTGGTCGACTGTGCAGTGATTGGAGGTGTAGGAACACCTGCCAGGTTGCAGCACTCACGAATACAGGATGCTATCCATGATGAGATGCGTTGAGATGACCCAGGCTGACCTTTAATCCTGTCCACCACTGCCACGAATAACTGGACCGATTTTCTGAATGGTTTCGTTCTCTTGATGTAAAAGGCCAGCGCTCTGCAGACATCCTGAGAGTGGAGCCTCTGCTTCCTGCTGCTATAATGTGCCTTAGGGTAGAAGATCAGGAGAAAGATGTGAGACTACAACACAACCTTTGGGAGGAAAACAGGGTGAGGTCTGAGCTGAACTTTGTCCTTATAGAACATGGTGTAGGGAGGCTCTGATGTTAGGGTCCTGAGCTCAGACACCCTCCTGGCAGAGGTTATTGTTCCCAGGACCGTCACCTTGTAGGAAAGGTAGACCAGGGAGCATGTGCTAATGGTTCAAAGGGAGGCTCCATGAGCCTAGAAAGGACCAAGTTGAAGTCCCAGGCTGGGACAGGCTGACAGATGTTAGGACATAGCCTGTCGAGCCTTTTAGGAATCGGCTGACCATGGGGTTAGCAAACACAAATCGGCCTTGCTCTCCCGGGTGGAAGGCTGAAATGGTGGCTAAGTGCACCCTTACTGAAGACAACGAGAGTCCCTCCTCCTTCAGATGAAGGAGGTGGTCCAGAATGAGCAATACTGAAGCTAGTATCAGGGGCGAACTGTGATGCGCTGACCAGATTTAAAATCTCTTCTACTTAGCAAGGTATGTGGCTCTCGTAGAGGGTTTCCTACTACCAAGAAGGACCTGTCTGACCTGGTTTGAACAGAAAAGCTCCAATGGATTTAAACATGGAGCTTCCACACCGTGAGATGAAGCGACTGGAGGTTCGGGTGTGAGAAGGTCCGGGAAGAGTGGCAATGTACTCAGGGCTCCCATGGAGATGTCTGGGAGAGCTGTGTACCAGTGCGGAGAGGGCCAGGCTGGTGCTATCAGTATGATCTGAGCTCAATCTCTGCCGACCTCGAGAAGCACCTTGTGAATGAGCGGTGTGGGTGGAAAGGTGTATAGGAGAGAGCCTTCTCAATGGAGGAGGAACGCATCCACGCTGGAGCCAGGGCTGTGATTCTGGAAGGAGCAGAATTGCTGCAGTTCCTGTTGCGTTGATGGCGAAATGGTCTACCTGGGGAAAACCCCACCTCTGGAAGATTGAAATTGCAATGCCTGGGCAGAGGGACCACCTGTGGCTGTGAAATGACCTGCTGAGGTGGTCCGACAGCTTGTTCTGTACACTAGGGAGGTATGATGCCTGCTGGAGTATTGAATGTTCTACACAGAAGTCCCAAAGCATGAGGGCTTTCTGGCACAGGAGAGAGGAGCATGCACCACCCCGTTTGTTGATATAGAACATTGCTGTTGTATTGTCCATCATTACTGATACACTGTCCGTTTAGGTAAGAACGGAAGCTCTGACATGCTAGGTGCACCGCTCTGAGCTCTCTGATACTGATTTGAAGACCCAGATCTGCTTGAGACCCGAGTCTTTGAGTCCTGTGGTCTCCTGGATGAGCTTCCCAGCCCAAGTCTGATGCGTCCGCCACCAATGACAGGGATGGCTGTGGGACGGCAAAGGGAACCCCTGAGCACACCTCCTGAGCGTCGATCCACCACAGGAGGGAGTCAAGGATGGGCTGAGGCAGGATCACGATTGTGTCCAAGCTGTCCTGGGCTGGGCGATAAACTGACACGAGGCATGACTGAAACGGTCAAACCCTGATTCTGGTATGCTGAACCACATAGATACAGGCAGCCATGTATCTGAGAAGTTTCAGGCAGTTCCTCGCTGTAGTGGGGGGAATGGTCTGAGGCCTCAAATTATATTGTTGAGGCCCTGAAACCTTCCCTGTGGCAGGTATGCCCTGGCTTCAGTCAAGTCCAGTACTGCCACTATCAACTCTATCCTTTAGATGGGGGACAGATTTGATTTTGCTTTGTTTAGAAGTAAACGAACCTGCTCCACCGTCCCTAGTGATAGAAGCGACTGCACCTCCTGGATAAGGAGCTGCTCATGAGAGGCGTCCCTGAAGAGGGATGGGGAAGAAGGGCGCAAGGGCAGGAGGGCACCGAATTGGATGGAGTATCCCCTCTCTACCGTGTGGCGAGCCCAGAGGTCGAAAGTGATACAGGACCATGCACGGTAGAAAGGGGACAGTCGGGAGGAAAAGGTAAGGTGGGGTAAATCCAGTCTCTGATCTGGCGTGCCCTCTTTGACCGCACCTTCAAAAGGCTGGTTTAGGGCCATAAGGTGGTTTGGGTTGGCCAGAACACTGGCCTGAAGATGGGTGTTGTCTCCTCCTGCCACTCCTATTCCTCCTCTGAGAACCGTCTTGGCGGCTCTGCTGATGGAATCTCTGAGGAGGTTGTGGTCTGAAGTGTCTCTTCTGTGTGGCAGGAGTGTGCAGGCCCAACGACTTGAGGGTGGCTCATGAGTCTTTAATTTGGCTGTCATGAGTCTATGTAATCTCTTCTTTGGGCCAGGTAATTCTAAGCTGACTTTTTAGGAATAAAAGTAGTAAAAGAACTGAAAGTAGTTGAAGGAGGAAGTTGGGCCCAAGCAAGGGGAGAAACATCAGCTATTACAACATATACAAATATTCCGGCAAAGTGAAGTTCTGACTGTGGTAGCAGATCAGCAGTTGAGAGCATGTAATATTTCAAGAATCTTAGGACAAAAAAAAAAAATCCAAACAGTCTTGCTAAACCTTGAACATTTAAAAATCTGGGGAGTGCCAATTTAAAGTTACCCTTCTGAGATGAAGTGAACCTTAATTTACTTATTTAGTAGCATGGGCAACTCATGTAAAACCGGTTACTCACCTTCTGGAAACTCTTGCTTTTTGAGATGTATTGTTCATGTCCATTCCAATCAGATGTGTGCGCACGCGTGTGCACGGTGTCCAGGATATTGTTCTCCTAGCAGAATCCGTCATGCTGGTCTGGGCACTACCTGGAGTTGCGCCATCATGGCACCTAATATACAGCCCTGCTGACCTGCCACCTCTTCAGTTTTTTTCTTGCTGGCTACTCCGACAGAGGGGTAGGAGGGTGAGTATTGTAGTGGACATGAAGAAGACATCTCGAAGAACAACAGTTACGAGAAGCAGAGTAACCATTTTTTCTTCTTTGAGTGCTTGTTCATGTCCATTCCAATCAGGTGACTCCCAAGCCCAAGTTCAGGAGGCGAGGTCGGAGTCTTCCACTGATGGGAGAACTTCTTGTCTGAAGGCCGCATTGTCCCTGGCCTGATGGCTAACTGCATAGTGCATGGCAAATGTGTGTATGGAGGACCATGTTGCCGCTCTGCAGATTTCCTTAGTGGGGACCTGAGCCAGGAACGCTGTAGATGAAGCCTGCACCCTGGTGGACTGTGCAGTGATTGGAGGTGCAGGATCACCTGCCAGATTTAACACTCATGAATACAGGATGCTATCCATGATGAAATGATTGGGATGACAGAGGCTGACCTTTCATTCTGTCCACCACTGCCAGAAATAACTGGACCAATTTTCAAAACCGTTTCGTTCTCTCGATGTAAAAGGCCAGTCCCCTGCAGACATCCTGAGAGTGAAGCCTCTGCTCCCTGCCTCTCTAATGCACCTTAGGGTAGAAGATTGGGAGAAAAATGTCCTAGCTGATGTGAAACTGTGACACAACCTTCGGGAGGAAAGCAGGGTGAGGTCTGAGGTGAAACTTGTCCTTATAGAACACAGTGTAGGGAGGCTCTGATGTTAGGGTCCTGAGCTCAGACACACTCCTGGTGGAGGTTATAGTTCCCAGGAATGCCACCTTGTAAGATAGGTAGAGCAGGGAGCATATGCTAACGATTCAAAGGGGGGCTCCATGAGCCTAGAAAGACCGAGTTGAGGTCCCAGGGTGGAAAATGTCTGACGGACATTAGAGTACAGCCTGTTGAGCCCTTTTAGGAATCGGCTGACCATGGGGTTTAGGAATCGACTGACCAAGGCTGAGCAAACACAGATCGGCCCTGTACGCCCAAGTGGAAGGCCAACATGGTGGCTAAGTGCACCCTTGTTGAAGGCAAAAAGAGTCCCTCCTCCTTCAGATGGAAGAGGTAGTCCAGAATGAGCAGCACTGAAGCTAGTATTGGTGGTGAATGGCTCTGCGCTGACCAGATTGAACGCTGTAGATGAAGACTGCACTGTGGTGGAGTGTGCAGTGATTGGAGGTGCAGGAACACCTGCCAGGTTGTAGCACTCATGAATCCAGGATGCTATCCATGACACTGTTCTGTTCCTCTTTGGGGTTGTCTGGCCCGGTGATCCTCTAGGTCACTCCCATCCTTGACTCCAGGCACCAGACTTACCCTGCTCTGCTGGGGGAACCCCCACTCCTGGGCTGTTCACGTACAGCCTCTGGAATGTAAGCGGCTCCCAGCTACTCGCAAATGAATGATGCTAGCCAATATCTTCAGTCCCAGACACAACCCTAGGAACCTCCATCTTACAGTGTCCATTTATGCCTGCTGGATACTGCAAACTTATATGAGTTCATTAATTTAACAAAGATATTGATATGTACCAGGATTGTTGTCCTGAGGGGAGCTTCTGACACACTTCAAACCAAACGCACTGCCTCAGGAAGAATGAACAAATTTATTAACTATAAAGATAGACTTTAAGTGATTATGAGTTGAAATATAAGAAGTCAGATTTGGTCACATGAAATAAAAGCAAAACACATTCTAAGCTGATCTTAACACTTTCATTGCCTTTAAAAACTTAGATGCTTTTCACCACAGGCTGGCTGGTCACTCTTCAGCCAGAGCCAGGCTCTTCCCTTTGATCAGTGCTTCAGTTGCTTGGTGTGGTGTCTGTAGGTGTAGGTGGAAGAGAGAGGAAGGGCATGGCAAACAACTCTTCCTTTTATGATGTCCTTTCCTCCCTCTTGGCTTTGCCTTCCCTTCAGAGTCAAGTGAGCATTACTGAGTTTCTCCAAGCAAGATTTAGCAATTCCCCTAGTGTGGCCTCATGTAGGTGAGTCATTGCATTGTAGCTCCCTTGCTGCACAATGACTGTTGGTGGGTTGTTTGACACGCCGCCTGGGCGTTGGTTACTTTCCTTGCTGTTGCCTCTGGGGAGCTAATATCTGGCTGAGTCTCCCAATATAAAGCATGTTTTAGTGACAATCATACTGCACAATTCTCATAACTTCATATGCATTAATAATATACATATATGGACAAAGAAATGACTTTCAGCAAATCATAACCTTTCCCCGATACCTTACAAGGTATGCTTTATATGTAAGATCACAACTGTATGAAAATGAGGAATATAGGGGTACAGCATGCTACCCCAAAGTACAGAATGCCACACCTCCCCCCTTAGATTATTGCAAGAGGGTTAGTACTGACCAGATCGAAAGCAGCCATCAAGCCATGAAACAGCATGCCTGAGCTTCCCCATTCACACACAGAAAACCAGTTTTTATGGTTTCTCTGCTGTGGTAAGCTTTAAACTTGTTTACATGTATTAATTGAAAAGCATCATCGTCATAAATTTTAACATGCATGTCAAAATTCTTATCCCCTAAACTTAACATTAATACTAACATTTTTATCACAGATGGGTGTCTACAAGTATCTTTATGATACCATGTCCTGTGTTCAGATATTGTAGTTTGAGGTAACTTTGTTTATTACCCATGGTGTCCTTTGACTGTCTCCCATGTAATCAGTCACTGTTTTTTCTTTCCCTCCAGAGTTCCCATTTGTGTGGGCTCTTAATTTAATCATGTTTCTGGCATTTTGATATCTCAAGGTCTGGCAAGATAAGGGTCCAGGGGATCCTGCACATTGTCTGGTCCTTTGGGGAGCAGTCTCCCAACCCAAGGACTATACATATGTAGAAAATCCAGCTCCTGTTTTGGGGTTACCCTGTGTTTCCCCCTTCCAGCACTGAGTCCTTCCCTGTCCCTAGAGGGCTGTGATCTGTGCTCTCTGGGCTAGGTGTGTTTACCCTTTGATCAGATGGACCTTTTCCCAGAAGCTTTCCCATAACTGCTCTCTGTCTTTCACCAGCCTGGGGGAAAACACTGTCGGTTGGGTCATTCGTATTCTGGCAAACTACCACCTGCCAATTTCCTGGTCCCAACTCCTATGTTATCACAGGCATTGGAGCTGAATCTTGATTTAAAGAGACACAGTTACTTTCCAAAAACTTATCAGAAATAGCATCCTGAAAAATTGGGACCTGCATTGGAGTACACTAAATCACCCCTTTCTCTATCCTGAGAAGTCAGCTGTGTGACTGCTCTCCTCCAGGAGGCCAGTTACATAGTTCCTTCTCAAAATCTCGGTCACAGGCTGAGTGCCTGGGTGCACAGATGCTGACCCAGCCATCCTTCTAGTGTCCTGAGCATCCTGCCCCAAGTGACTAGTGAGGAGACATTCCTGTACCCCCACTATTCCTTCCCCTGTTTCCTTCTCTGAGCTCCCTTCTAAGACACATTTCTCTGTGCTCCAGAGGAAGGGTTCAGTCTTTTGTTCAGCTACAAAGCTCTGCCAGCTAACAACTGGGACAGTTTCCTTAAACACCGACAACACCTCTTCTGCCCCTGCACTGGAGGGCGTGTTGCCTTGTGCTGGAAAGGAGCCAGTCTCAGCCCCCCCATACTTGGAAGCACCCTGCTTCCCTGTGTTGCAGAGTCACAGGAATCCGCACCCACCTCAGTGGTTTCTGAGATTCCATGTCCCTTCTCTGGGCTCTCCTCTGGGACACATTGCTCTCTGCTCCCTAGAGCCGTTTTTGCCTCTGGTTCAGCTAACAGCCTGGACAGTTCTCTCCCTGGCAGGCATTACACCCCCATCCCTTCCTGATGTGGTGCTGCCTCCAGCTGCAGTGCAGGAGTTGGTCTCAACCACCCTCCCACCTGGAACCATGTGGCTTCTCCCTGCTGCAGAAGAATCTAGAAGACACTCTCCCATTCTCTCATCAGTTCCTGAGACCTTGTCCTTTCCCTCTGGGGTCCCAGCATAAAACTCCCTCCTGCTGCAGGCAAATACTTTAACCTGAGCTACATGGAAAAAATCATTACTAGGGAGCAGGTTGAATAGGAGGTGTTCCATTACCCCACTGTCAAAATACTTTCCAAACCTTCCCAAACCACATGGATTTTAGCTAGCGGTACAAGGAATCTGCTTTCGCCCACCCCCACAATCTCTGCCGTTTGATCACACAACATACTGCCCTTTGGGACCACACTTAACCAGAGAGATCTGTGTCCCTGTATCCCTCTCCTCCAAGTATTCCCTGCTATCAATTTGGACAGCCTTTTCATAGATTCATAGACAAAGTCAGAAGGGACCATTATGGTCATCTAGTCTGACTTCCTGCACAATGCAGGCCACAGAATCTCACCCACCTGCTCCTGGAACAAACCCCTAACCTATATCTGAGTTATTGAAGTCCTCAAATCATGATTTAAAGACCTCAAGGTGCAGAGAATCCTCCAGCAAGTGACCTGTGCCCCACTCTGCAGAGGAAGGCAAAAAACCTCCAGGGCCTCTGCCAATCTGCCCTGGGGGAAAATTCCTTCCCAACTCCAAATATGGTGATCAGGTAAACCCTGAGCATGTGGGAAAGACTCACCAGCCAGCACCCAGGAAAGAAATCTCTGTACTAATTCAGATCCCACTCCATCTAACATCCCATCACAGGCCATTTGGCATATTTACCTGCTAATAATCAAAGATCAATTAATTGCCAAAATTAGGCTATCCCATCATACCATCCCCTCCATAAACTTATCAAGCTTAGTCTTGAAGCCAGATATGCCTTTTGCCCCCACTATTCCCCTGGGAAGGCTGTTCCAGAACTTCATTCCTCTAATGGTTAGAATCCTTCGTCTAATTTCAAGTCTAAACTTCCTAGTGTCCAGTTTGTACCCATTTGTCCTTGTGCCTACATTAGTACTAAGCTTAAATAATTCCTCTCCCTCCCTAACGTTAATCCCCCTGATATATTTATATAGAGCAAGCATATCCCCCCGGAGCCTTCTTTTGGCTAGGCTAAACAAGCCAAGCTCTTTGAGTCTCCTTTCATAAGGCAGGTTTTCCATTCCTCGGATCATCCTAGTAGCCCTTCTCTGTACCTGTTCCAGTTTGAATTCATCATTCTTAAACATGGGAGACCAGAACTGCACACAGTATTCCAGATGAGGTCTCACCAGTGCCTTGTATAATGGTACTAACACCTCCTTATCTTTACTGGAAATACCTCACCTGATGCATCCTAAAACTGCATTAGCTTTTTTAACGGCCATATCACATTGGCAGATCATAGTCATCCTGTGATCAACCAATTCTCCAAGGTCCTTCTCCTCCTCTGTTACTTCCAACTGATGTGTCCCCAATTTATAACTTCTTGTTATTACTCCCTAAATGCATGACCTTACACTTTTCACTATTAAATTTCATCCTATTACTATTACTCCAGTTTACAAGGTCATCCAGATCTTCCTGTATGATATCTCGGTCCTTCTCTGTGTTAGCAATACCTCCCAGCTTTGCGTCATCTGCAAACTTTATTAGCACATTCTCACTTTTTGTGCCAAGTTCAGTAATAAAAAGATTAAATAAGACTGGTCCCAAAACCGATCCCTGAGGAACTCCACTAGTAACCTCCTTCCAGCCTGACAGTTCCCCTTTCAGTATGACCCGTTGTAGTCTCCCCTTTAACCAGTTCCTTATCCACCTTTCAATTTTCATATTGATCCCCATCTTTTCCAATTTAACTAATAATTCCTCATGTGGAACTGTATCAAATGCCTTACTGAAATCGAGGTAAATTAGATTTACCACATTTCCTTTGTCTAAAAAATCTGTTACCTTCTCAAAGAAGGAGATCATGTTTTGGCACGATCTACCTTTTGTAAAACCATGTTGTATTTTGTCCCAATTACCATTGACCTCAATGTCCTTAAATACTTTCTCCTTCAAATTTTTTCCAAGACCTTGCATACTACAAATGTTAAACTAACAGACCTATAGTTACTCATATCACTTTTTTTCCCTTTCTTAAAAATAGGAACTATGTTAGCAATTCTCCAGTTGTACGGTACAACCCCTGAGTTTGCTGATCCATTAAAAATTCTTGCTAATGGGCTTGCAATTTCATGTGCCAGGTCCTTTAATATTCTTGGATGAAGATTATCTGGGCCCTCCAATTTTGTCCCATTAAGCTGTTCAAGTTTGGCTTCTATGTCAGATGTGGTAATATCTACCACCATATCCGTAACATGCTTCATATCTGGTTCTGCAGAGGCTAACCAATAGATTTCAATTGCCTGGGGGTTTCTGTGTGAGGACAGCAGAACTAACATTAGCTATTGTTTGCCTGCTTCCTCCTCGCACAGGGCATTAATTCTTCAGGTGAGCAGTGGAATTACACTGATAGCACCTTTAGGCTCTTCTGCTTTTACAGGAGATTTGAGATGAGGATTAGAGGGATGTTTTTGGGTAACAGAGTGTTTATGCTCCCAACCCTCTTCTCTCTTCCCAGGGGCAAAATGGGATTGTCCCTTCCGACCAGTTTTAACCCCTCTTTCTGTGGCCTGCCCTCAAAAGATGCCTGATTCTGTTCTAAGGCATCAGCTAAAAAAGCCATCTCATCCACAGACTTCACATCTTTGTCCCATAGACACTGCTTCACATCAGTCTTACATATGCTTAGGAAATGCTCTTGAGCAACAAGATCCAACATTCCCTCAAAACTTGTCCCCTTTTTACCCCTCCCCCTTTTTCCCAACAAATCTTTCATTTTGTTTACATACTCCCTATTACTCATATCAATATCCCTCTTAAGATTCCTAAATTTAACTCTATATGTTTCAGGGGTAGTCTGAAAACTTCACAAAACAGTATTTTTAAATTTAAATTCCACTGAATACATTTTGAGCTTTACCAGTTAATTTCGCAATCAGGGTAGAAACTCTCTTATCATCAGGGATTTCATGTATTACACACAGCCTTTCGAAGGTAGTCAGATATTCATCATCCTCTTCACTATATACAGGACATAAGTTTTCCCATTAGTGGATTTCGGGAGTGGCTGGGGTTGGGGGACTCCGGCTCTGCCTCTCTTGCTGGTCCAGTTGGTGTTTTCGCTCTCTCTCTCTTTCTCTTTCTTCCCTCTTTCTCTCTTTTCCTTCCATGACCCTTCTGTGTGCAGGGTCCTCTCTGACTGACTCTTTTTCTTTTTCTTTTTCTTTTTCTATCTCGAGTTCTTTCAGATGCAATAATCTCTGCTGCTTTTGCTCCTTTTCTGCAGACTGCAGCCTGAAAAGCTACAACTTCACAATTGCTTTACTGCTTTCATGCATTTTCTTGCTTTTCTGTTCTTACTTCCCTTTCCTGAAGGAAACAAACAGAAAATAAAAAAAACGGTGACCTCCTCCTGACTGTTATTAGTGACTGCACCTAAGACTCACTTAAAATCACAAATTTCAGTGCTTAAAGTGTGAACTTCACTTGGAGTAACAAGCCGTACATACACTCTGCTCACTGCACCACTGTGACGTTCCCCTCTGGTGTTGTCTGGATCAGTGATCCACTAGGTCACTCCAGTCCTTGACTCTGGGAGCCAGGCTTACCCTGCTCTGCTGTGAGAAGCCCTACTCCTGGGCTGTTCACGCACAGCCTCTGGCACATAAGCTGCTTCCAACTACTTGCAACCGAAAGACACTAGCCAATATTTCCAGTCCCAGACACAACCCTAGGAATCTCTGTCTTGCAATGTCCACTTATACCTGCTGGAAGCTGCAAGCTTATATAAGTTCGTCAATTTAACAAAGAAATTGATATGTACCAGGACTGTTATCCCAAGGGGAGCTTCTAACACACTTCAAACCAAATGCACTGCTTCAGGAAGAATGAACAAATTTATTAACTATAAAGTTAGATTTTAAGTGATTATAAGTCAAAATATAAGAAGTCAGATTTGCTCACATGAAATAACAGCAAAACGCATTCTAAGCTGATCTTAACACTTTCAAGGCCCTTTAAAACTTAGATAAATCTAACCACAGGCTGGCTGATGCTCTTCAACCAGGCTTTCCCCTTTGATCAACACTTCAGTTACTTGGTGGTGTCTATAGATATAGGTTGAAGAGAGAGGAAGATCATGGCAAAAGTCATGGCAAAAGTCTCTTCCTTTTATCATGACCTTTCCTCCCTCTTGGCTTTGCCCTCCCTTCAGAGTCTCTTCAAGCAAGGTTGAGCAATTCCCTTGGTTGGCCTCATGCAGGTGAGTCATTGTAGTGTAGCTCCTTTGCTGGACAATGGCTGTTGATGGGTTGTTTGACATCCCTCCCAGGTGTCGGTTACTTTCCTTCCTGTTGCCTCTGGGGAGCTAATATCTGGCTGGTTCCCCCGACTTACAGCATGTTTTAGTGACAACCATACTGCACAATTCTCATAACTTAATATGCATTAATGATATACATATATGGATAGAGAAATGACTTTCAGCAGATCATAACCTTTCCTCTGATATCTTATAAGGCATGCTCTATACATAAGATCATGATTATATGACAATGAGAAATATGGGGGTTATAGTACACTCCCCCAAAGGTATAGAATATCACAATGGAGGACCATGTCACTGCCCTGCAAATTTCCTGAGTGAGGACTTGAGCCAGGAACGCTGTAGATGAAGCCTGCACCCTGATGGAGTGTGCAGTGATCAGAGGTGCAGGAACACCTGCCAGGTTGTAGCACTCATGAATACAGGATGCTATCCATGATGAGATGCACTGGGATGACACAGGCTAATCTTTCATCCTGTCAACCACTGCCACGAGTAACTGGACCAATTTTCTGAACTGTTTCGTTCTCTCAATGTAAAAGGCCAGTGCCCTGAGGACATCCAGAGAGTGGAGCCTCTGCTCCCTGTTGCTGGAATGCACCTTAGGGTAGAAGACTGGGAGAAAGATGTCCTAGTTGATGTGAATCTGTGACACAACCTTTGGGAATAAAGCAGGGTGAGGTCTGAGGTGAAACTCGTCCTTATAGAACACGCTGTATGGGGACTCTGATGTTAGGACCCTGAGCTCAGAAACCCTCCTGGCCGAGATTATCGCTCCCAGGATCACCAACTTGTAAGATAGGTAGAGCAGGGAGCATGTGTTAAAGGTTCAAAGGGGGGTTCCATGAGCCTAGAAAGGACCAAGTTGAGGTCCCAGGGTGGAAAAAGACTGACGGACATTAGGGTATAGCCTGTTGAGCCCTTTTAGGAATCAGCTGACCATGGGGTTAGCAAACACAGATTGGCCCTGCACTCTTGGGTGAAAGTGCACCCTTAACGAAGACAATGAGAATCGCTCCTCCTTCAGATGGAGGAGGTAGTCCAGAATGAGTGGCACTGAAGCTTCCATAGGGGGCGAATGGCACTGCGCCGACCAGATTGAAAATCTCTTCCACTTGGCAAGGTATGTGGCTCTCAGAGAATGTTTCCTACTTCCAAGGAGGACCTGTCTGACTGGTCTGAACAGAAAAGCTCCAACGGATTTAACCATGGAGCTTCCATGCCGTGAGATGAAGCGACTGGAGGTTTGGGTGTTGGAGATGTCTGTGATATTGTGTGAGAAGGTCTGGGAAGAGCAGCAAGGTAATTGGGGCTCCCATGGACATGTCTAAGAGAGATGTGTACTAGTGCTGACAAGGCCAGCCAGTGCTATCAGTATGACCTGAGCCCAATCTCTGTGGATCTTGTGAAGCCGCTTGTGAATGAACAGTATAGGTGGAAAGGTATATAGAAGAAAGCCCCCCTGCAATTGATGCCAGTCAGCTCTGTGTTTTTGGGGAACCAGGGCATAGTGTCTGGCCTGTCTCATGAGGGACACCCACCCCCCTCGCCGGTCTCTGCTTGAACCAAGACCAATCAGAGAAAAGACTTGCAGAGAGCAGTGAAGGCCTAGACCCTGACAAGGGTGACAAGATTAAGACATCTCTATTTGCATACAGAATGGAGAGCAGAGACAACTCCCCTAGCCTCATCTGCATGAAAGATGGGACAGGGAGGCATCTCCATTAGCATACATAATGAAGAACAGAGAACTGCATTGAACTCTGGGACCAGGACCAGATGAAGTAGGGAAGCACTGCATCATGGGAATCTCTGCTCCAGATGTTAATGAACCTACAACTGCCACACCCAGCTCAGCAGTTATCAGACCAATTCTAGTAATGAATCCTTGATTGATATCCAAAATACTGAAGCAGCCTAGTAGCATCATGAGTTCCCTGGAAGAAAACACCCCATAGCCAAGAGTGATCAGCTCCTATTGTTTAACCTAAAGAAAACCCATAAACAAATGTAGTGTTCTCCCTTGAACCATTGTTTTTAAAGGAAGTGTTCTGATGCATAGACCCACTGGGACTCCATCTTCTCCTGACTGATTGTGCTGGGAGCTCTGCCAGTCTCCAGCATTCAGGACCTTGAGCTACCACCATCACCTGAGAACCCCGATCAATTCAAGCCTCATGGAGTGGGTGAGATCCCCCTCTTTGTCTCTTTGTTTTCCTTTCTACTTTAGCCATTAACCTTTAATAATGTATGGTTTAGTCCTCCTTGTGTAGTTATCACTATTATTCAATAAATAACTCTTATGGTTAAGCTGGTTGCTTCTCTTTCTCTTACTGAACTTTACTCTTTTGTGTTTTTAGCTTCCCCCATTTACTCTACAGCAACGCTTCTTTAACCTAAGCTAACGATCCCTGCAGAGCCCAAAAATACTGTGGGATTTACTCATCAAGTGGGTTACTGCCAGTACAATTATGATGTGAGAGGCAGGGATAGGGACATGCAAAATCTGGGACACATAAGGGTGGCAGCTTGAAAGTGTTGCTTGACACAGTCCATTGAGCCCAGGGGCACATAAGGACAGGGTGCAGCTTGAAAATGCTGCTTCATCCAGCCCAGTGAGTCCAGGGACATATAAGGAGTCAGCTTGAAAGTGTTGATTGACTTGGTCAGCTCAGACTTGCTCTGTTAATGTGTGTGTGTGTGTGTGTTCATCCGGGTCCAGGGCTGGAGGAACCCAGCCCTAGGGAACCTAAGTCCTGCAGAGTAGCTCCACTGGGAGGGGACTTGCACCAGGGAGAAGTAGAGCTCTGTATGAACACACAAGTGACACAAGCAATACACTGATAGAATTACAGCTCCCCCCTCAAAGTAAACCAAATAAATGAGCATACCCCAAAGTAATGGGCAGATCTGGTAACACAATGGAGGAGGAACAGAAATGCACTGGAGCCCAGGCTGTGATTCTGGAAGGAGTAGAACTGCTGGCACTTCCTGTTGTGTTGTGTGGCGAAAAGATCTAACTGGGGAAACCCCTGCACCTGGAAGATTGAAACTGCAATGTCTTGCTGAAGGGACCATTCGTGGCTGTGAAATGATTTGCTGAGGTGGTCCGACAGCTCGTTCTGTACCCCGGGGAGGTATGACGCCTTCAGGAGTATTGAATGTTCTACACAGAAGTCCCAAAGCATGAAGGCTTCTTGGCACAGGGAAGAGGAAAGTGCACCCCCCATTTGTTGATATAGAACATTGCTGTGGTATTGTCTGTCATTACTGATACGCTGTCTGGTTAGGTAAGGATGGAAGCTCTGACATGCTAGTTGCACCTCTCTGAGCTTTCTGATATTGATGTGGAGACCCAGATCTGCTTGAGACCAGAGGCCTTGAGTCCTGCCATCTCCCAGATGAGCTCCCCAGCCCAAGTCTGACACGCCCGCCACCAGTGACAGGGACGGCTGTAGGGTGGCAAAGGGAACTCCTGAGCTCACCTCCTGAGCGTCGATCCACCACAGGAGGGAGTCAAGGATGGGCCGAGGCAGGATCATGAACATGTCCAAGCTGTCCCTGGTTGGGCAATACACTGATGCGAGGCATGACTGAAGCGGTCGAAGCCTGATTCTGGCATGCTTCACCACATAGGTACAGGCAGCCATGATTCTCAGAAGTTTCAGGCAGTTCCTTGCTGCAGTGGTGGGGAGCTGTCTGAGGCCTCAAATTATACCATTGAGGACCTGAAACCTTCCTGTTGCAGGTATGCACTGGCTTTAGTTGAGTCCAGTACTGCCCCATGAACTCTATCCTCTGGACGGGGGACAGAGTCGATTTTGCTTCATTTAGAAGTAGACCCAGGCTGTTGAAGGTGTCTCTGATGAATCTGACCTGAGCTTCCACTGGGGTCCTGGAGCGGCCTTTAATCAGCCAGTCATCGAGATACGGAAATACCTGTATCTGGTGACTTTGGAAGAACAAGGCAATGACTACCATGCGCTTGGTGAAGACTCGAGGTGCTGCTGACAGGCTGAATGAAGGACAGTTAATTGGTAGTTGGTACCATTGACCAGAAACCTGAGATACTTCCTGTGGGGCTGAGTGATTGCGATATGAAGATATGCGTCCAAGTCGAGGGCGGCATACCAGACTGCTGGATCAAGTGAGGCCAAGGATACCATGCAGAACCTGAGTTTCTTCATGAACTTGTTGAGTTCTCGCAGGTCCAAGACAGGCCTGAGGCCACCTTTGGCTTTTGGTGTTAGGAAATACCAGTTTGGGTAGACATACATTCTCCATCACAGATGATTTTAAAATAAATGTTATGTGTATTTCTAAAAGGTAGGCTCTAGGAATTATTTTGGCGAAGTTCTGTGTCCTGTATTATACAGGAAGGCAGTGATCCCTTCTGGCCTGGGAATCCTGTATCTATGAATATTGGCATAAGAGCAGTTATGCCAATATAATTGAGTTTACTCCTGGGTTGGTGTAGACCTAGCCACCAAGACAGTTTTCAGAGAAATTACATTAAAATAACCCTTTCCTCCTAAAGAAATTACCTGCAATCTTACAGAAAGAATTGCATTTTTAATACAATGAACTCCAAGGATGTTCAACTTAATTCAATGAGGTTTAACTTAATTCATTAAAGTTTGCCCAGGATATTGCAGGGAGTTGTCCTCTGTCACATAAAGCATGTGTCCTTCTTTCTTCTATTAGTGGTCCCTAACCAGATGAATATTTTCACAGAAGCCAAAGAGAGGATTCACATGAATAACGAGTACTAGATGGGAACCATTCTTGGGAGTAAGGGTTGCAGATATTAGTTACAGGCTGTGAAGTGTTCTGAATTCCTTTGGACCCAGTATAAGGGACCTTCCATCAATCAAGCATAGTCTCCACCCGATGACCCCTCAGGCCCCACCGACCTGTCACCCTAAGATCCGCTTCCTGGGAGTATTACTTCCGCCATTAAGATGGACACATGATCGGAAGCAAAGAGTGTCATGTGATCCCTCTAAGAACTCCTCCCACCACCCTCTATCAATCAGGATGGGTTTTACTCACCGTAGGACCGCCCTAATAGGAGATTTGACCAATCAGGGAGTGTTCTGGAGGGAGGTGATCTGTCCGGAATTGGGTCTTGTGACCCCTCCAAGAACTCCTGCCACTGCCCTCTACCAATCAGGATGGGTTTTGGCCACAGAGGACCTCCCTGAGAGCAGATTTGACCAGTTAAGGAATGTCGTAAGGCGGGGTAATCCGGCCATAAGAGGGTCGTGTGACCCCTCTAATAACTTTTCCCACCACTCTCTACCAATTAGGATGGGTTTCAGTTGCAGAGGACCTCCCTGAAAGTAGATTTGACCAATCGGGGTGTTCTGGGGTGGGGTGACCCACCCAGAAGAGGGTCGTGTGACCCCTCTAAGAGCTATCCCTACCACACTCTACCAATCAGAGCACAGCACCGATCCTGGAAGTCCCAGCACCATGCAGAAGAGGCCATTTCATTCCAAGAACACATGTTTTAGAAATCGTGGAAAGGCTCAGAGGAAATATGGACTCCTTCACCACCTCCATGAGAACTTCAGACTTTGTTTTAGCTCTGAAGGCCTTTGACCGCTGGTGGAGAAAGTGCTACATCAGGAGGAAGTAGTGGACGAGGGGAGCCCTTTGGTCCAGCCACTGATGGATATGCCGGAACCTAACCCCGAAACCCAACGGCTCAAGAAGAAGACCGATGAGCATGACGGCCCTCTCGTCATCCACCCCCCTAGAGAAGGAAGGTGACCATGGTTTGTGGGAATCACTGATGGACAAGGTGAATGGAAAAGACATCGCTCAGGTAAATGAACGATTAATAAGTGACGGTTAAGGATAGTGTGTAATGGGGTTAGGAACTGACCTGGGGTTGTATAAACCTAAAAACAAGCAGCAGGGTCTTACAGTTGTTTCTTTTCAGAAAATCTCTTGACAGCTCAACAATGCCTTTCTAGAGGACCCGGAGGCCCTGGAGGGCATTGCATCAGACAGCAAAGATGAACTAGGTCTGCCCTGGTTTTACTCAACGCTGGTACAATTCATTGACGAGGACGCCGAGGATGACAGCTATATGGATTTAAGGAGGAGGCTTGGCATGGAACTAACTGAGCCAGTGCCACGTTGTGAGCATAAAAAAGTCATGCGTTCTATTGTATGGGTTGCTGTTTATGCTGTCTTTAATCATTGCCTTAGGGAAAATAATCTTTTTGAAGATTGTGAGGGATGTGTCACAGATGCGCCAGCCCAATGGCACCATGATTGTGTGAGTTGGACTTCAGAGGATATAAACTGCAAGCTCTGGGACCTGTGCGCTGACCTGTGTTTGGAAAGCGCATTAAACACTGTTATTGCTATAGGTTATGCTATGCAATGTCTGTGCCTAACCCAAGAAAATTTACCACAAGGGGCGACCTTGGTAAATGCTGTGCAATTTGGTCAAGACAGTGTTTTAAAATAAGTGACCAAACCAGAGGATGCCTGCTTACAGCATTATATTGACTGTCTGGTCCACACAAAAAGTTACAGAACCTTTCTTAAGAAAAAGACTGCTGTATTTGTAAGAAACCTAAAAAGATTAGGTTAGAGAATGGTGAGGGAACAAACGTGATTTAAAACTTGGTAGCTGAAAAGGGCTTTGTGACTATCTGTGTTTCTGTTAGAAGGTCTGTGTGGCCCTTAAGTAAGATAAAAGTTTTGATGAAGCATCTTGGTTTGTTTTCAAGGGGCTGTATGTCTTTTAGATAGAAAAATAGTTTGTGAGAAACTAGCTTTTTTGTCTTTATGTAAGAGAGACCCATTTACAGCAAAAAGCCAGAATGTGTGTAGTAGAATCTTGTGGGGAAACACTGTCCCACAATATGTATTTAAAATAACAACCAAAAAAAAAAAAAAGGCTTTCATATATTTGACATTGGTGGGCCTCATCTGCAGTACTGTGTCCAGTTTTGGTCCCCACACTACAAGAAGGATGTGGAAAAATTGGAAACAGTCCAGCGGAGGGCAACAAAAATGATTAGGAGGCTGGAGCACATGACTTATGAGAAGAGGCTGAGGGAACTGGGATTGTTTCGTCTGTAGAAGAGAAGAATGAGGGGGGGATTTGATAGCTGCTTTCAACTACCTGAAATGGGGTTCCAAAGAGGATGGATCTAGACTGTTCTCAGCGGTACCTGATGACAGAACAAGGAGTAATGGTCTCAAGTTGCAGTGGGGGAGGTTTAGGTTGGATATTAGGAACAACTTTTTCACTAGGAGGGTGGTGAAGCACTGGAATGGGTTACCTAGGGAGGTGGTGGAATCTCCTTTTTTAGAGGTTTTTAAGGTGAGGCCTGACAAAGCCCTGGCTGGGATGATTTAGTTGGGAATTGGTCCTGCTTTGAGCAGGGGGTTGGACTAGATGACGTCCTGAGGTCCGTTCCAACCCTGATATTCTATGATTCTATGAAAACAGGGATGTTTGAGACATGTGTTTGCATACAATAGAGCTGACTCACTCTGTTGAGCTGATGGTTTAACCACACCCCCACTGAATAGCCAGTGTGACTCTATTGAGTCTGTAGGTCTAGATGTGATTACCCACCCTTGTTGCCATCAGGGTTAAATGTATTAGTGATCAGTAATTAAGTTTGATGGGTGAACACCCACAGTAAGGGAGGGAGGTGGGTGAGTGGGGATGGTGGAGCTGGTTTCTGGTGGGTGCTAAGCACTCGGTAATTTTTTTCCATGGGTGCTTAAAGTGTATAGCCTTACCTTTTCCTGCTCCACCAGAGCCAAAGAATGACCATTTGACCATGTGATAGACTATTTGATCTTGTTGACACGTGACTGAGACATAAGTTTGCCTCTTGTTTCTGAGGAACTGGTTTGTTGCAGTCTCCCCAGATTTGGAATATGTCTTAGTAACAACATACAGTAGAATTTTATAACTTTACATATAATGTTGCTATGCATATTTTACCAGGACAATACTGATCAGCAAGTTATGAGTTTCCAAATGCTACCTCACAAGGCATACTTTGTACAAAGTTTATTATAGCCTTGTACATAGATGAACATAAGGGCATAGACTGTCATAGTAGTTAACTCACCTCTCTGAGAAGTGGTGGATATGCACAAGTCTACATTTATAATAGCTTCATCGGTGCAGCTGTGCCGTTGTACTGCTTTAGTGAAGTCGCTCTACACCAACAGGAGAGAGCTCTCCCGCTATTGTAGTTAATCCACCTCTCTGAGAAATGGTAGCTATATTGGTGGGAGAAGCTCTCTTGCCCACAGAGCATGGTCTACACCCGGGCTTAGGTTGGTATAACTGCCTCACTCCGGGGTGTGGATTTTTCACACCCCTGAGAGATGCAGTTATACTAATATAAGTTTCTAGTGTATACCTGGCCTTATTCTAGTGTATACCATGCCCCATTATAGGCGTTTGGCAGAAGAGATAGGCATAGTGCCCTGCACTCTGCATTGCACCACTGTTATTATCTGAGGGGTAGCTCAGTGGTTTACACAATAGCTTCCTAAACCCAGGGTTGTGAGTTCAATCAGCAAGGGGGCCACTTAGAGGTCTGGGGCAAAATCAGTACTTGGTTTTGCTGGTGAAGGCAGCGGGCTGGACTCAATGACTTTTCAGGGTCCCTTCCGTGGTGTGAGATAGGTATATCTCCATATATTACTATAAACATGCTCCCTTCACTTATAGAGCTGCTGTAAAACTCTTAAACCAGGTCACTACCAGCTTAGAAGTCCCCTTTGTGAGGTTGTGGCAGTTTAGGAGAAACTGCTGAGACAGTAACAGGGCTAGAGGAAACCACACAAGTAAGGAAAATTTCAGATTTTCTTACCAGCTTGTGGGCTGGCTTTTGTGTTTCATTGACATAAATGGGAAGCAAAGAGGTCTGGGAAGAGCTCAGACTCATTAACTCAGAAGGAAAGTGAAGGAGGAAGTGGGGCCCAGACAAGGGGAGAAACTTCAGCTATTACAACATATACAAATATTCCAGTAAAGTGAAGTTCTGACTGTGGTCACAGATCAGGAGGTTGAGAGCATGCTATATTTCAAGAATCTTAGGATAAAAAAAAAATCCGAAAAGCATTGCTAAACCTTGAACATTTAAAAATCTGGAGAGTGTCAATTTAAAATTACACTTCACAGATGAAGTGAACCTTAATTTATTCAGTAGCATGGGTAGTGCATGAAAAAATGGTGACTCACCTTCTTGTAACTGTTGTTCTTTGAGATGTCTTCTTCATGTCCATTCCAATCAAGTCACTCAAAAGCCCAAGTTCAGGAATCGGGGTTGGAGTCTTCCACTGACTGGAGTACTGTTCATCTGAAGGCCACATCATCGCTGGCCTGCTGGGTAAACTCATCGTGCGTGGCGAAAGTGTGTATGGAGGACCATGTCACTGCACTGCAGATTTCTTGAGTGGGGACCTGAGGTAGGAATGCTGGAGATGAAGCCTGTGACCTGGTGGACTGTGCAGCGATCAGAGGTGCAGGAACACCTGCCAGGTTGTAGCACTCATGAATACAGGACGCTATCCATGACAAGATGCATTGGGATGACACAGACTGACCTTTAATCCTGTCCGCCACTGCCGCAAATAACCGAATTTTCTGAATTCAGAAAATTCGTTCTCTTAATGTAAAAGGCCAGCACCCTGCAGAGATCCAAAGAGTGGATCCTCTGCTCCCTGCCATTGGAATGCGGCTTAGGGTAGAAGACCGGGAGAAAGATGTCCTGGTTGATGTGAAACTGTGACACAACCTTTGGGAGGAAAGGAGGGTGAGGTCTGAGCTGAACCATGGTTTATGGAGCCTCTGAAGTCAGGGTCCTAAGCTCAGACATCCTCCTGGCCAAGGTTATCGCTACCAGGAAGGTGACCTTGTGAGGGAGGTAGAGCAGGGAGCATGAGCATAAAAAGGACCAAGTTGAGATGCCAGGCTGGGACAGGCTGATGGACGTTAGGGTATAGCCCATTGAGCCCTCTTAGGAATCAGCTGACCATGAGGTTAGCAAGCAGAGATTGGCCCTGCATGCCCGGGTGGAAGACCGAGATAACGGCTAAGTGCACCCTTATTGAAGACATCGAGCGTCCCTCCTGTTTCAGATGGAGGAGGTAGTCCAGAATGCGCAGCACTGAAGCCAGCGTTGAAAATCAGATTGAAAAATCTCTTCACTTGTCAAGGTATGTGGCTCTCGTAGAAGGTTTCCTTCTGCCAAGGAGGACCTGTCTAACCTGGTCTGAACAGGAAAGCATCAACAGATTTAATCATGGAGTTTCCATGCTGTGAGATGAAGCAATTGGAGGTTCAGGTTTTGGAGACGCCTGTGATCTTGTGTGGGAAGGAGCAAGGTAATCGGGGCTCCCACGGATATGTCTGGGAGAGATGTGTACCAGGGCTGATGGGGCCAGGCTGGTGCTATCAGTATGACCTGAGACCAATCTCTGCGGATCTTGAGAATGAGCTGTATGTGTGGAAAACCTTATAGGAGAGACCCTCCCAAGTGGAGGAAGAACGCATCCACACTGGACTCAGGGCTGTGATTTTGTAAGGAGCAGAATTGCTGGCAATTCCTGTAATGTCACATGTCGAAAAGGTCTATCTGGGGAAAACCCCACCTCTGGAAGATTGAAATTGCAATGCCCAGGCAAAGAGGCCACCTGTGGCTGTGAAATGACCTGCTGAGGTGGTCCAACAGCTCGTTCTGTACCCCGGGGAGGTGCAATGCCTGCAGGAGTATTGAATGTTCTACACAGAAGTCCCAAAGCATGAGGGCTTCCTGGCACAGGGAAGAGGAGAGTGCACACCCCCATTTGTTGATATGGAACATTGCTGTTGTATGGTCCGTCATTACTGATACACTGTCTGGTTAGGTAAGGATGGAAGCTCTCACATGCTAAGCTCACCGCTCTCATCTTTCTGACATTGATGTGGAGACCCAGAACTGCTTGAGACCAAAGGCCTTGAGTCCTGTGGTCTCCTGGATGAGCTTCCCAGCCCAAGTCTGATGCTTCCGCCACCAGTGACAGGGACGGTTGTGGGGCGGCAAAGGGAACTCCTGAGCACACCTCCTGAGTGTCAATACACCACCGGAAGGAGTTGAGGACAGGGCGAGGCAGGATCATGATCCTGTCCAAGATGTCTCAGGCTGGGTGATAGACACATGAGCTGTGACTGAAGCGGTTGAAGCCTGAGTCTGGCATGCTGCACCACGTAGGTATAGACAGCCATGTGTCTCAGAAGTTTCAGGCAGTTCCTTGCTGTAGTGGTGGGGAACTGTCTGAGGCCTCGAATGATATCGTTGAGGGCCTGAAACCTTGTCTGTGGGAGGTATGCCCTGTCTTGAGTTGAGTCCAGTACTGTCCCTATGAACTCTATCCTCTGGACGGGGGACAGAGTTCATTTTGCTTTATTTAGAAGTAGACCCAGGCTGTCGAAGGTGTCTCTGATGAATCTGACCTGAGCTTCCACTTGGGTCCTGGAGCAGCCTTTAATCAACAAATCGTTGAGCTATGGAAATACCTGTACCTGGTGCCTTCTCAAGAACACAGCGATGACTGCCATGCATTTGGTGAAGACTCAAGTTACTGCTGACAGGCTGAATGGGAGGATAGTAAATTGGTAGTGGGTACTGTTGACCACAAACTGAGTTACTTCTTGTGGGGCTCAGTGATTGCAATATGAAAATACGCATCCTTCAAGTCAAGGGCGGCATACCAGACTGCTGGATCTAGTGTTGGGATGATGGAGGCCAAGGAGACCATGTGGAACCTGAGTTTTTTCACAAACTTGTTGAATTCTCGCAGGTCCAGGATAGGTCTGAGGCAGCCTTTGGCTTTCGGTACTAGGAAATACCAGGAATAAAAGCCCTCGCCCTGTGTTCCACTGCCCCTAGTGATAGGAGTGACTGCACCTCCTGGATAAGGAGCTCTTTGTGAGAAGGGTCCTGAAGAGGGATGGGGAAGGAGGGTGGAAAGCAGGAGGGCACAGAATTGGATGGAGTATACTGTCTCTACCACGTGGAGGATCCAGCGGTCTGAAGTGATACGGAACCATGCACTGTAGAAAAGGGACAGTAGGGAAGAAAAGGTAAGGTGGGGTAGATCCAGTCTCTGATCTGGTGCACCATCCTCGACCGCACCTTCAAAAGGCTGGTTTAGGGCTAGAAGGTGGTTTGGGTTGGCCAGAACTGTGACCTGAAGATGGATGTTCTCTCTTCCTGCCACTCCTGTTCCTCCTCTGAGAACTGTCTTGGTGGCTCTGCTGATGGAATCTCAGAAGAGGTTGTGGGCAGAAGTGTCTCCACTGTGTGACGGGAGTGTGCAGGCCCAAAGACTTGAGGGTGGCTCATGAGTCTTTCAGGCTGTGCAACCCCATCTGTCTAGTCAGAAAATAAGAATCACACCCTCTAATAGGAGGTCCTGAATGGTCTATTGGATCTCGTAAGGGAGCCCTGAGACTTGGAGCTAGGAGTCCCTTCTCATTGCCACCCCAGTAGCCATGACCCTAGTGGCAGCATCTGCACCGTCAACGCAGCCTGGAGGGAATCCCAGGAGACTAGCTTCCCATCCTCCACCAAGACCGAGAACTTGGCTCGGGAGTCTGAACGGAGAAGCTCTGGAAATTTGTCCATCACTGCACAAGTGTTATATGAGTACCTGCTGACGGCCTGCTGGTTTGAAATATGGAGCTGCAGTCCCCGTGTAGAATAGTCCTTTCTCCCAGGTCTAATTGCTTAGCCTCCCTGCTTTTTTGGGGAAGGCCCTTGGAAACCCTGCCGCTCATGCTGGTTAGCAGCGTCCACAACAAGAGAGTCAGGGCATGAGTGGGAGTATAAATGTTCGTACCCTCTGGAGGGCACGAAATAACGCCTCTCATTGTGCTTGGCAGTGGGTGGAAAGGGAGCAGGGGTCTGCCACAGTGTCTTGGTGGTGTCCACAATAGTTTTAATCAGTGGGAGGGCAATATGAGAAGGTCCTGAGGCAGGACCGGTGCTAGTATTTTTAGCGCCCTAGGTGCACGGCCATTTCGCCGCCCTGCGCGCTGGTCCTGCGGCTCCAGTGGACCTTCTGCAGTCGTGCCTGCGGGAGGTCCACCGGAGCCGCGGGAGCAGCGGACCGTCTGCAGAAATGCCTGCAGCAGCTCCACTGGAGCTGCGGGACCAGCGGACCACCCCCTGGCAAAATGCCGCCCCTCAATAATCCTGGCGCCCTAGGTGATTGCCTAGGCTGCCTAAATGGAAGTGCCGGCCCTGTCCTGAGGGGGTGAGGATGTCCACCATGGGATCAGCCTCCTTGACTACGTCCTTGGCTTAACGCCTAGACCCTAAGCAGCCCAACACGGCAACTGCTGCAGCATCCTGTTGTCCTCAAGCACTGGGGCTACTGCTGTGCCTGCCAATGCCTCATCTGGCAATGATGAGGAGGAAGCGCTTATAAGGAGCAGATGCTCCCTGCCATCCGACTCCGCAAGATCCCACGACTCTCGGAGTAGTGTTGGTGCTGATGGGGCGCTTGTCGATGCTGGGGCTATAGACGCCAAAGACGGTGTTGGTGCCACCATCAGTGAGACCAGAGGAACCGTCTATGTAGCCAGTGCCGATCTCCCTGTCTGCACCGACGAAGATGGTGGGCCTGTCGCCGGCATCAGCGCAGGGGTCATTGGTGCCTGAGCTGTAGTCGGCTTTGATATCAGTGCCGGCGCCAAAGTCAGGTGAGTCAGTGATGCTGAGATAGGTGTTGAGGTTGATGCCGAGTGGGCTGGTGCCGAGGGACATGGAGAGGGGAGCACCTGGACATCATAGTTGGCTTCCCTCTTAACTGCACCTGGGGGCCAGCACTGGAGGTTCTTCCCTCCTCAGGGGCTAAAACAGCGCTGTAAAGTGCAGCAGGTCCCAAGCAGCTTTGAAAGCCTCCAGCATGAAAGGAAGCTGTAGCTGCTGGCCTGTAGGGACCGGTGAGCATGGGGGACCCGGACTCAATTGCCTCACCTGAGCAGGAGTTGACACGGCCCTAGTAGGGGATCTGGAGCTGTGGCTTGCCTGGGGTCTCACTTCTCTGGATTTAGTCGGAGGTCACTGGCTGTCTGGCTTTTTTTTCTTCTGAGGCGCTGGAGAGTGGGATTGGTACCTGCTCTCTGCTGGGCCTCCTCAGATGCTGTGCCGAGTATCCTGGGACGAGTTTTTTCCCAGTGCCAAGCTTGACAATGGTGCTGGGGTGCTCCGCAGCAAGGAGGATGTATTAGGAGCTGAGTTCCCTGAGCCCGAGTCGAAATGGAGGCATAGAGCTGTCTCCATGACGATCACCTTAAGCCACGGTTCCCTTTCTTTCAGAGTTCTAGGGCGGAACTCATGGCAGATCTTACAGCGATCCTTCTGGTGACCCTCCCCTAGGCACCGTAAACATGAGGAGTGTGGATCACTCTTCGCCATGTGCTTCACGCAGGCCACACAGTTTTCAAACCCCGAGGACCATGGCATACCATGGCTCTGGGGAGTCAGACTGGGCAGGGGGACCCCCAACAACTCTAATTACTAAGAACTCTAATTACTAATAATAACTAAGGTAACTGTATACAGAGAACTATAGAATGTGCTTGCTAAACAAGGACTACAGGAAGTTCCAGCTAACCGTCACTGGCAGTAAGAAGGAACTGAAGGGGTGATCCATCGGCAGGGCTGTATATTAGGTGCCATGAAGGTGTGACTCCAGGAGGTGCCCAGGCCGACCTGACAGATGCTGCTATGGGAAAAATCATCCGGCCACCATGCACATGCACACACCTGATTGGAATGGACATGAACAAGCACTCAAAGAAGAACCCTTGCTTTGGGGAGGCTAGCCCCCTGGCCCCACCCCTTCTGCCCAAGGCCAGGCCCCTACCTCCCTTCTACCCTCTTTCACCCATTGGAGTCCGAACCTCACCCCCTCACCCACCGTACCCTGGCCGAACAGGCCCGAGCCCCAGCTGCCCTGAGTCCCAGGCCACCCGTGCCTTAAGTCCCAGACCGCCAGCTGGCCTGAGCACTGGCCCACCTGCCCCAGCTGCCCTGAGCTCCAGGCTGCTGTGTCAAGATAAACTCCTGCTAGCTTCAAGGGAGAGGGGGAATGAGGGTGGGGTCTTGGGTGGGGCGGCGCATGTAGGGGGTCCCAGCCTGGGTTAGGGGAGGCTTAGCCACCCCTTGCTCATTATATCTGCCGCCCATGATTTCCTTGAGGGGAAGGAGGCGGGAAAGAAAAACAGTGAGTAAACCCGGCTCATCTAGGACAAAGGCCCAGATCCTTAAAAATATTTAGGCTTCTAACTCCCATTGATTTCAGTGAAAGTTAGGACCTGAAATACCTTTGAGGAACCCGCACCAAACCCAGTGAGGCCTTGTCTACAAAGGAACCTATGTAAACTAAAGTGTGAATGTAAGCTGATCTATTTATATCAATATAATTGCCTCATAGTCACTCATTACAGAATAAGATAACTTTATCCAATTTAGAGCTTTGGAAGGGGTTTAAACTAAACCATAACAAGCCAGTCTGATTCTGGACTAAGCGTGTCCGCTTGGGAAGTTATACCGGTATAACTATTTTGATTTAAATTATACTGGTATAAATACACTGGTATAACTGGCCAAACTTTCCCATGCCTACAGGCCCTATGCATCATGTGAGGAAGACATAGGGTAAGTGGCTATCTGTAGTGTGTGTTTGTGTTTGGGGGTTACTTGCTGTGTGCTGAGCTTGTATTTGTTTGTTTGTCTGTTTGTTAGTTAGTTTGTCTGTTTGAAGGACCATATGCTGTGGCTGGCAGATGGAATCTGTAAGCTTCTAAACAAGGTTTGATATCTAGAAGCCTTTGTTCATTGGCTGAGCCTTAGTCATGGGACGGGGCTATCAGGAAAGCCAGGGTTTTATGCAGCAGTAAGTCAGGGACCAGGGGCTGCTAACAGGGGGTTTTGAGAGGGAGTCGGAAGGGGAGTGGGAAAGGGGTAAGGTACACTTGCCATTCTTTAAAACCTTTAAACTAAACTGTATTCAAAACTTCTTGATGTAAACAAAAACCCTATCACTAACCTAGGTAGCTATAGGAGAGAATGCAAGCAGAAGCCTAGCAGCACAGTGGGGGTATCCTGTTTATTGCGCTGACTGCAGCATGTATGATTACTTGCCCTGTGGGCAGGTGGCATATGTGTGCATTCAGTGCAAGGAGCTCCTGGCCCTCAGAGACCGCGTACGGCTTTGGAAGTCAGAGTGGCGGAATTGGAGGAGCTAAGGGAGGCAGAGAGGCATATTGATGAGGCTTTCTGGGACACTGTAGATTTGTTCCATCTCTAGTCAGACAGCTCCTGCACTGTTAAGGAGGATGAAAGGCTCAGGGAAGGAAAGCAGTCAACAGGAGCAGAGGGAAACCTTCTCACAGTTGGGACCCTCCTTTCAGATGTTGTTGGGGTATTCTCTTGCACTGAGGTTACCTCTCTGGGGGAGGGAACTCCAGTCATTAGGAAAAGGCAAATGTTCATTAGAAACATAGATAGCTGGGTTTGTGATGACTGAGAGAACCGTATGGTGACTTGCCTGCCTGGTGTGAAGGTTGCGGATCTCTCAAGGCATCTACATAGACTTACATGTAGTGCTGAGGGGGAGCCGGTGGTCGTGGTACATATAAGTACCAATGACATAGGGAAGGGTAGGAGAGACATCCTGGAGGCCAAATTTAGGCTGCTAGGAAAGAGACTGAAATCTGGGACCTCTATGGTGGCATTCTCAGAAGTGCTTTCAGTTCCACATGCAGGACCAGGTAGGCAGGCAGAGCTTCAGAGTCTCAATGCGTGCATGAGACAATGGTGTAGAGAGGACAGATTCAGATTCATTAGGAACTGGGGAAACTTTTGGGTAGGAGATGCCTATATAGGGAGGATGGGTTCCACCTAAACCAAAGTGGATCCAGACTGCTGACACTTAACATTAAAAAGTTTGCAGGACAGTTTTTAAACTAAGAAATGGGGGAAAGCAGATTGCTGTAGAGGAGTATGTGGATCGGACAGAGACTTCTCTTAGAGGAGAGTCTATTGATAGAGATTTATTTAGGTTTTAATCAGGAGAGGATGGAAGAAGATAAAGTATGGGCCAGATCAGATGAGAAACTTTCACATAAAAAAGAATCTGACACATCAGAAAAGGGCAGACAAATAAACAGGGACAAGTTTTTGAAGTGCTTGTACACAAATGCTAGAAGTCTAAATGATAAGATGGATGAACTACAGTGCCTTGTTTTAAAGGACAATATTGATATAATATGCATCACAGAAACCTGGTGGAGTGAGGACAATCAATGAGACACAATCATTCTGGGGTACAAAATATATCGGAAGGACAGAACAGGTCATGTGGGGCGGGGAGTGGCACTATATGTGAAAGAAAATGTAGACTTGAAGTAAAAATCTTAAATGAATCCACATGTTCCATAGAATCTTTATGGATAGTAATTTCATGCTCTAATAAAAATATAACAGTAGGGATCTGTTATTGACCACCTGACCAGGACAGTGATAGTGATGATGAAATGCTAAGGGAGATTAGAAAGGCTATCGAAATAAAGAATTCAATAATAGTGGGGGATTTCAATTATCTCCATATTGACTGGGTACATGTCACCTCAGGACAAAAGGCAGAGACAAAATTTCTTTATACTTTAAATGACTGCTTCTTGGGGCAGCTGGTACAGGAACCCACAAGGGGAGAGGCAACTCTTGTTTAAGTCCTGAGTGGAGTGCACGATCTATAAATAAATACAGAGCTATTCCTATTGCATAGAATTGGAAGGGACCCTGAAATGTCATTGAGTCTAGCCCCCTGCCTTCACTAACAGGGACAACTACTGATTTTGTTCCATGTCCCTAAATGGTCCCCTCAAGGAGTGAGCTCACAACCTGGAGTTTAGCAGGCCAGTGCTCAAACCACTGAGCTATCCCTTCCCCCTCTGTTCTGACATGTAACTATAACAGGACCACTTGGAAATAGTGACCATAATATAATGACATTTAACATTCCTGTGGTGAGAAGAACACCTCAACAGCCCAACACTGTGGCATTTAATTTCAGAAAGGGGAACTATGCAAAAATGATGCAGCTAGTTAAACAGAAATTAAAAGGTACAGTGACTAGAGTGAAATGCCTGGAAGCTGCGTGGACACTTTTCAAAGACACCATAATAGAGACTCAATTTAAATGTATACCCCAAATTGAAAAAACACAGTAAAAGAACTAAATGAGAGCCTCTGTGGCATAACAAGCATGTAAAAGAAGCAGTGAGAGATAAAAAGGCATCTTTTAAAAAGTGGAAGTCAAATTCTGGTGAGGTAAATAGAAAGGAGCATAAACACTGCCAAATTAAACGTAAAAATGTAATAAGAAAAGCTAAAAAGCAGTTTGAAGAACAGTTAGCCAAAAACTCAAAAAGTAATAACAACATGCTTTTTAAGTACATCAGAAGCAGGAAGCCTGCTAAAGAACCGGGGCGGGGGGAGGGGGGAGGGACTGGACGATCGAGATGCAAAAGGAGCACTTAAAGATGATAAAGTCATTGTGGAGAAACTCAATAAATTCTTTGCTTCAGTCTTCATGGCTGAGGATGTTAAGGAGTTTCCCAATCCTGAGCCATCCTTTGTAGGTGACAAATCCGAGGAATTGTCACAGATTGAAGTGTCACTAGAGGAGGTTTTGGAATTAATTTATAAGTAACAAGTCACTGGGACCAGATGGCATTCACCCAAGAGTTCTGACAGAACTCAAATGTGAAATTGTGAAACTATTAACTATGGTTTGTAACCTGTCCTTTAAATCAGCCTCTGTACCCAATGACTGGAAGATAGCTAATGTAATGCCAATATTTAAAAAGGGCTATAGAGGTGATTCCGGCAATTACAGTCTAACGTCAGTACCGGGCAAATTAGTTGAAATAATAGTAAAGAATAAAATTGTCAGACATATAGAAGAACATAAATTATTGGGCAAAAGTCAACATGGTCTCTGTAAAGGGAAATCATATTTTACTAATCTATTAGAGTTCTTTGAAGGGGTCAACAAACATGTGGACAAGGGGGATTCAGTGGACATAGTGTATTTCGATTTCCAGAAAGCCTTTGACAAGGTCCCTCACCAAAGGCTCTTACGTAAATCAAGTTGTCATGGGATAAGAGGGAAGATCCTTTCATGGATTGAGAACTGGTTAAAAGACAGGGAACAAAGGGTAGGAATAAATGGTAAATTTTCAGAATGGAGAGTGGTAACTAGTGGTGTTCCCCAAGGGTCAGTCTTAGGATCAATCCTATTCAGCTTATTCATAAATGATCTGGAGAAAGGGGTAAACAGTGAGGTGGCAAAGTTTGCCGCTGATACTAAACTGCTCAAGATAGTTAAGACCAAAGCAGACTGTGAAGAACTTCAAAAAGATCTCACAAAACTAAGTGATTGGGCAACAAAATGGCAAATGAAATTTAATGTGGATAAATGTAAAGTAATGCACATTGGAAAAAATAACCCCAACTATACATACAATATGACGGGGGCTAATTTAGCTACAACTAATCAGGAACGAGATCTTGGAGTCATTGTGGATAGTTCTCTGAAGACGTCCACGCAGTGTGCAGCAGCAGTCAAAAAAAGCAAACAGGATGTTAGGAATCATTAAAAAAGGGATAGAGAATAAGATGGAGAATATCTTATTGCCCTTATATAAACCCATGGTACGACCACATCTTGAATACTGTGTACAGATGTGGTCTCCTCATCTCAAAAAAAGATATACTGGCATTAGAAAAGGTTCAGAGAACGCAACTAAAAAGAGTAGGGGTTTGGAACGGGTCCCATATGAGGAGAGAGTAAAGAGGCTAGGACTTTTCAGCTTGGAAAAGAGGAGACTAAGGGGGGATATAATAGAGGAATATAAAATCATGAGTGGTGTGAAGAAAGTGAATAAGGAAAAGTTATTTACTTGTTCCCATAATATAAGAACTAGGGGCCACCAAATGAAATTAATGCGCAGCAGATTTAAAACAAATAAAAGGAAGTTCGTCTTCACGCAGCACACAGTCAACTTGTGGAACTCCTTGCCTGAGGAGGTTGTGAAGGCTAGGACTATAACAGGGTTTAAAAGAGAACTAGATAAATTCATGGAGGTTAAGTCCATTAATGGCTATTAGCCAGGATGGGTAAGGAATGGTGTCCCTAGCCTCTGTTTGTCAAAGAGTGGAGATGGACGGCAGGAGAGAGATCACTTGGTCATTACCTGTTAGGTTCACTCCCTCTGGGGCACCTGGCATTGGCCACTGTCAGTAGACAGGATACTAGTCTGGATGGACCTTTGATCTGACCCAGTGTGGCCATTTTTATGTAAGACTGAATTCCTGATTAACGCTTCTGTGAGTATGTGTATACTGTAGCTGGAAAGTGCAATTCCCGGCTGTGGCTGGCCACCTGAGTTCAATCCATCTGGACACCCTGGGTATGTATTAGGGTATCTAGTCAAATCCGCTGCTTATGCTGCTGTGGCCACACAAGTGCGGAGATAGAACATGTATGTATACCCAAACTGGGAATGATGCCTTCCAGCTGCTGTGTGGATGAGTTTCTTTTTTTTTAATGAGTACTAGATGGGAACCAGTCATAGGAGTAAGGATTGCAGATATTAGTTATAGTCTGTGAAGGGCTCTGAGTTCTTTTGGAATGAAAGATATGAAAGATATTATACTGGTTGATTTCTTTTAATTCTTAAATGATAAACATTTTCATGGACATTTTGAATGTCCATTAAAAGATGAGGGCAAAAGTTCTTATGAAATTTTCCTGAAAATTCTCCCAGCTGTAAACTTGGTTGAAAATATTTCAGTCGAAAATGTCCTGTATTTTTTGAATTTCAGCCTAATTTTCATGAAATTCCCCTCTGCCTTCTCCTAGTTTTGTCCACCTGTAATAAGTATTGAATAATCTTAATAATAATTAAAAAAAAGTTAAATAAGACCTTGATCCTGCCAACATTTACAGTCATGTGTAATTTGAATTTAGTGGGACTACTCACATGCATAAAGTTATGCACATATTATTGTTGTTGGGCTGGATTTACATCTTATGCGTTCCTAGGCCCACCCCCTCCGACCCCCCTGCCTACAGCTGACCTTCATGTGTTCCATTAAAAATGAAACAAAAAGAAATATAAGCACAGCCTCTCTGAGAAGGCACGAGACCGTCCGCCACACGTGGCGCTCCCAGCCCAAGCTGCGGTGCAGCCCACCTGCCCCAAGCAAGGTGCAAGGGGGGAGCGTACCTCTCCCCACAGTTAGCAGTCCCCGAGTGCCTTCCATCCCTCCCGTAGCCTGGCATGGCAGCTGCACTCCTGCTCTGCCTGTGCAAGTAAATGTGTGCCATCCATGCCCCTTCCTCTCCCTGCCTGGCATGGGGCGGAAGCAGTGGGACAGCTGAGATTGGGAAGGGACTGGGACATTCCCAGCACCTTCAGCAGCCAGCTCTCCTGGCCATAGCTCACAGCGCCCCCTACGTGGGCTGACCCGGACTCTCACCCTGCTCCAGCCCCACATGCTGAGGGGCCACCAACCCATGTCAGGAGCCCGCCCATCTGCAGGGGAGTTGTGTGCATTAACTTTAACTTTTAACCCACTTTTAACTTTTAGGTGCCTCTAGGACACCTGCGCCCCTAGGCACGTGTCTACTGTGCCTAATTGGAAATCTGGCCCTGCAGAAGGGACAGTGTGACCTCTTGCATATTGCAGGCCACAGAACCTCGCCCACCGACTCCTGTAATAAACCCTAATCCTCTGGCTGAGTTACCGAAGTCCTCAAATCATGGTTTAAAGATGTCAAGTTATAGAGAATTCACCATTTACACTAGTTTTAACCTGCGATTGAGGTTCCCCATGCTGCAGAGGAAGGCAACCCCCCCACCCCGGGTCTCTGCCAATCTGATCCAGAGGAAAATTTCTTCCTAACCCCATATATGGTGGTCAGTTGGACCCAACAGCCAGACATCAGGGAAAGAACTCTCTGTAGTAACTCAGAGACCTTCCCATCTAGTGTCCCATCACCAACCAGTGGAGATACTTGCTGCTAGCAGTCACAGATCAGCTACATGCCATTGTGGGCAGTGTCATCATACTGTCCCCTCCATAAATTTAATGAGCTCAGTCTTGAGGCCAGTTAGGTTTTTTGCCCCCATTGCTCCTCTTGGAAGGCTGTTCCAGAACTTCACTCCTCTAATGGTTAGAAACCTTTACCTAACTGCAAGCCTAAACTTGTTGATAGCCAGTTTATATCCATTTATTCTTGTGTCCACATTGGCTTAACTTAAATAACTCCTCTCCCTTCCTTGTATTTATCCCTCTGATGTCTTTATAGACAGAAATCCTACGTCCCTTTAGCCTTGGTTAGGCTAAAAAAGCCAAGCTCTCTGAGTTTCCTCTCATAAAGACCAGCACCCCATTATGAGAGTGCTATATAAACACAGAACAAAAAAGACAACTGTGACAAAGCGGAGCGCGATGGGGGTCCTGTTTTTCAATGGTTTGCATGCAGAAAGTTTGGGACTCAGTTTCCCTGTATGTTACTGGTTTAACAAGGTGGTGGGAGAGAGAGTTTGTTGTTACAGAGGGTCAATGAACAGCCTGGAGAATGAATACCCCAGTGAGTGGGAACCTGGTGACTGGGAGGCCCAGCTTGGGAGTCACAGCTGGTTCTGGCCAATGGGAGGACAATGGGATATGGCGAGAGGATCCTGGTGACCTGATCGGCCGGTTCCAACCAGTGGGGAAATAAAGGATGGATGAGAGGAGAGGCTCAGAGGAGATGAGGCCCAGGCGGCCTGTTTACCTGGGACAGAAGACAAAGGACAGAGGCAGGACTTCGGAGATGATGATATCAGATGCCCAGCTGGAAGAAGGGGTGTTTCTGGGCTGGGAGAAGAGAGCAGCCAGAGTTAAGTATCAGAGGAGAAGCCGTGTTAGTCTGTATCCACAAAAACAATGAGGAGCCAGAGTTAAGGTTCCAACTTTCTAATCACACAAAACCTAACACCCTAGCCCTGCTGTGACATTCTATACCTTAGGGGAGCATAATGTAACCCCCATATTCTTCATTTTCACATAATCATGATCTTACTTATAAAGCATGCCTTGTAAGGTATCAGGGGAAAGGTTATGCTCTGCTGAAAGTAATTTCTCTATTCATATGTGCGTGTATCATTAATGCATATGAAGTTATGAGAATTCTGTTGTATGGTTGTCACTAAAACATGCTGTAAATTGGGGGACTCAACCAGATATTAGGTCCCCAGAGGCAACAGCAAGGAAAATAACCAACGCCCGGGTGGGGTGTCAAACAATCCATCAACAGCCATTGTCCAGCAAGGGAGCTACAATGCAATGACTCATCTGCATGAGGCCACACCAGGGGAATTGCTCAACCTTGCTTGGACAGGCTCAGTAATGCCCACCTGACTCTACAGGGCGGGGAGGGAGTAGGGGGGCAAAGCCAAGAAGGAGGAAAGGCCATGATAAAAGGAAGAAATGTTTGCCATGCTCTTCCTCCTACACCTACAGACACCGCCAGGCAACTGAATCACTGATCAAAGGAGATAGTCTGGCTGAAGAGCAACCAGCCAGCCTGTGGTGAGAAGCATCCAAGTTTGTAAGGGCACTGAAAGTATTAAGATCAGCTTAAAATGCGTTTTGCTTTTATTTCATTTGACCAAATCTGACTTGCTAGGTTTTGACTTATAATCACTTATAATCTATCTTTATAGTTAATATATTTGTTTGTTTATTCTACCTGAAGCAGTGCATTTGGTTTGAAATCAGAGGCTCCCCTTGGGATAACAAGCCTCGTACATATCAATTTCTTTGTAAAATTGATGAACTCATATAACTTGCAGCATCCAGTGGGCATAACTGGACACTGCAAGACAGAGGTTCCTAGGGTTCTGTCTGGGACCAGAGATACTGGCTAGTGTCATTCAGTTGCAGAATCCAAGGAGCAGCTTACATGCCAGAGGCTGTGCGTGAACAGCCCAGGAATGGGGGTTCTCACAGCAGAGCTGGGTAAGGCTGGCTCCCAGAGTGAAGGATTGGAGTGACCGAGCAGATCACCAGTACAGATAACACCAGAGGGGAATGTCACACCTGCCCCTTCCCTGGGGCCCCACCCCCCCAACTTATTACATTCCCCCTCCCTCAGTGGCTCGTTCTCCCCAACCCTCACTCACTTTCACTGGGCTGAGGCAGGGGCTTGGGGTGAGGGAGGGGGTGAGGGCTCTGGCTGGGAGTGAAGGCTCTGTGGTGGGTCTGGGGATGAGGAGTTTGAGGTGCAGGAGGGGGCTCCAGGCTGGTGGGGGGGCTGAGGGATTCAGAATGTGGGAGGCGCTGCAGGTTTAGGAAGGAAGTTTGAGTGTGGGAGGAGGTAGGGGCTCTGAGCTAGGGGTCTGGGCTCTGGGGTGGGGCCAGGGATGAGGGGCTTGGGGTGCAGGAGGGGGCTCCAGGTTGTGAGGGTCAGGGCTGGGGCAGGGAGCTGGGGTGCAGGAGGGGGTATGGTCTCTGGGCTAGGGGTGTGGCCTCTGGGGTGGGGCTGGGGATGAGGGGCTTAGGATGCAGGAGGGAGCTCCAGGTTTAGAGAGGCTCAGGGATGGGGCAGAGGGTTGAGGTGCAGGACAGGGTATGGTCTCTGGGCTAGTGGTGCGGGATTTGGGGTGGGGCTGGGGATGAGGGCTTTGGGGTGTAAGAGGGGCTCTGGGTTTGGTGGAGAGGCTCAGGGCTGAGGCAGGGATTTGGGGCTCAGGGTTGGGGCACATGCTTACCTTGAGTGGCTCCCAGTCAGCAGCACAGCTGGGCTTAGGCACGCTGCCTGCTTTTCCTGACACCACGTTGCATGTGCCCTGGGAGCAGCCAGCAGGTTCAGCACTAGTAGGCAGAGGGTGGGGAGGACACGAGGCTCCATGTGCTGCTCTTTCCGCAGGCCCTGCAGCCCCAGCTCCTATTGGCCAGTTCCCAGCCAATGGAAGTGTGGAGCCGGTGCTTGGGGTGGGGGCAGGATGCAGAGCCCCATGGCCCCCCTGCCTAGAAGCCAGACCTGCTGGCTGCTTTTGGGGCACAGTGTGGCACCAGGACAGATAGGGACTAGCCTGCCTTAGCGCACAGCGTTGCTAACTGGACCTTTAACGGCCGGTTGGCCGTGCTGACCAGAGCTACCAGGGTCCCTTTTTGACCAGATGTTTCAGTCAAAAACTGAACACCTGGTCACTCTAGCCAGAGCCCACCTGGAGGCTGGGGAGACCCAGAGGTACTGTGCTGAGGGATGGTAGGTCTGAGTTTCCTATGCTGTGATCAGAGATGAAGTAAACCCTCCTAGTTTATGCTGGCTGAGAGTCACTCCAGTCTAGCGGTCGGGGTTGCATTATTGGCGCTGAGCATGGAGGCCCTGGGGGTTAAGAGCAAGTGAACTCCCTGAGGGGCCCACGGCAAGAGACAGGAGTGCTGAGGGCTCAGAGACATGCAGTTCTGGGAGGCAGAGGGGCCTACGGTTTAACCCGCGAGAGAGAATGGATCCCCGAGAAGGGCTGTCACACTGAAGGGGGTTCCTCCCAGGGACTGCACGGAGCCGAGAGAGAGCACGAGTCCTGCAAGTCCATAACATCCCCTGTTACAAAGAGTTTACAATCTAAGCATAAGACAAGGGGCAAGAGATGGTTACAAGCAGACAACCAGGGGAATATAAGAAAATAATTGAACTGGTCAGCATGGCAGGCTGCTGTCTAACCATTGTCATCTTTTTTTTTAAGGCATTACAGCAAAGGAAATTTGTAAGGAGGGTTTTGAAAGAGGATAATGAGTTAGTCCTGTGGATGTTTATGAGGAGCTGCTAGCAAACACAAGTGGCAGAATGGGAGAAAGCAACATAGGTGCTTCTCTGAAAACAAGTAGACAAGGAGGCTTGTATCATGGTCCAGTCAGAGCTGGGTGCTGACATTTAGATACCAAATGAGAGATTATAGGTGAAGTGGGGATTGGCCTTGACAGGGAAGACAAGGGGATCCAATGGAGGGATGGAAAGTGAGGGATGTTTAACTGCTTGCAGGAGTGTAGTATAAATATCCACAGAAATTCCATCCATTTCCCTCTGTGCCTTGAACAGATTTCTTCAGATTTAGGGGGGCAATAGGCAGAAAAATTCATAGAGATTTTGCCAAATTACAGAATTAGGCATTGTACTATGTCTGCTGAGAGAAAGACAGATAGATGTATAACCTGGATGTATACATGTGTGGGACTTACCAGAAAAATAAGTAACTTGTGTTCCAGTCACTTGGTTTCACCTGATCAAAGGGTGGGACAGAAAGAGATGCAGAATTGTGTCAGACTGGAAATTCATTTCCCATAGAATTATTAATTACGTCTCTCTCAGTATTCGGAACATACTGATTGGTAGGAAGTTTTGAACCACTTTTTTTTTTCTTTCTGAGACAGGCTGGTTTAGCTATAAAATGAAAGTGCTCACTAGATGGCTAGTGTTGCTGGTTGAAACATGGACAGACTCTGTAAGTGAAACTGCTGCTCTGAGAGAATTGCTTTCGGGCTAGGAAAGGATGTATGTTAGTACGTCTTCAGCTGCTTTCTTGTTTTGCATCTTTCTCTCTTTTTTAACCTCTCACTTGTTTTTATATAAATATATCTTGGGTTTTGTTTTTCAATGCCCCTTTCTGCTCCCTTGAAGTTGATTCCCACTGATTTCCGTGAGCCTTGGATCACACCCTCTTGGTGGCACTGTGATTTTTTAAAAAAGAGAATGCATAACCACCTTTGTGGGTATTTTATGGGAAAATTTGGTCACATTAAGGGCTTGATCCTGAATGATTGAAAGCGATGGCAATTTTGCCTTTAACTTCAACGGTAACAGGATTAGACTGTAGGACTTTACATGCATTGATTGCTGTTAATACCATGTAACCCTCTGAGAAAGTGCTATCCAATAATATGCTAGGGGGTCCCACTTACAACTGTTCAAGGCTGGGGCGCAGATCAGAGACACTGTTCCAATGCCAACAATGATTCAATGAGATTCCTCATATGAGCCAGAGTAGGATCAGGGTTTAAAGCAAGTCACGTTGTCCAAAGGAAATTTTTGGTACTGTTTAGTTTCTTGAGTGAAACTAGAACCTGTTTGAGAAAGGAAGAGAAAAAAAAAATCTTATTCTGTGGTTTTTTGAGTAACAGCTTCCACCTGAAACTGGAAACTGAACTGTGTTTCTCTTCACTGAGAACTGAATTTCTGTGCATTGCGGATGAATCTGTTTATAGTTTAAAGGATTGTTCTGAATGGGCTCTGATCTACCCTGCTGTTTCTCAGGGCATTTCTAGAAAAATAAAGTTATTTGAGGAGCTGAGGGGTCTAATCACCATTTTTTCCAAAATAGCCAATCGAGTAAAAGCGCTGTAGCAGCATGGAGATTCAATGACTTTAGTGGGAGAAAATTTAGGCCAACACAGCCCTTTCGAAAATCTCACCAAGTGTGCCTGAAAGTTTTATTTAAATGTCTTTAATATTCCTTGTTATAAATACTTTTGAACTTTAAAGTTAAGTAGTACCTTTCACTACAATCTTGTCCACATTGGGGAAATGTATTAAAAGATTCAAACTGGTTTTAAAATCAGTTTGAAACTAGTTAGAACCCAAATGTGGACAAGGATCAATCAGCAAGAATCATTCTTATAACGGGTTTACTTAAGCCTCCTGATAGCCAAATTATTTAAACTGGTTATAAATATGATTATGGCCAACAACAAACTTATCGACTCTGTAGCTCCAACTGATTTTGAAACTGGTTTGAATTTTTTGGGAAAAGATCTGGAGTGTGGACAAGACCTTAAAGTTAACAAAGATTTTGTGTCTTTTGGGCCAAGACTTTTAACAATGGCTAGTGATTTTGGATGCCTTATTATTTCACAGACCCTAAGTCCAGAGGGGACCGTTGTGATCTTCTAGTCAGGGCTGGCTCTAGGCACCAGCAAACCAAGCACGTGCTTGGAGTGACACATTTTCAGGGGAGGCATTCTCCCTATCTTTTTTTTTTTTGCGCTTTGGGCAGCAAAAGGCTAAAGCCAACCCTGGCAGCAGCAGTGCGTCATGAATGAAGGGCACCCTGGGTCTGCTGCGGTTTCCGCCGCAGGGGAGCAGAGCCTGCACCTTGTGGCTGGGCCAGGCAGGCTCTGAGCGGGGGATACTTGGGCTGGAGGCCGCCCTGCGGGGTACACGGAGCCACCTGCAGGTGCCGCAGGGCGGCCGCTCCCCAGCACCACAGCCGGGGCTGGGAGAAGCGGCCCGAGCTGCCCAGGGACTGTGGTAGGGTGGCCAGAAGTAGCAGCAGGGCCATAGAGGGCAGGGCACTGCCTGGCGGGGCCTGCATGGCGCTTTCTGGGGCTCCACTCCCTCTGGGGCTACCCTGCCCCAGCTCCTCAGCCCCCTGCCAGGGCGGTCCTCCAGCTCTGCCCTCCCAGGTCCCGGCCGGTCCTGGAGGCAGGAGCCCCGGCTGGAGGGACCCTGGGCTGAGGTGTGACCCAAGATCCCCGGTGCTCACCCCTACCCTGCCAGCACCTGACCGGCTGGAGGCGATGAGTGAGCGGGCGGAGTCAGCACTGGTGAGAGGGAGACCAGGGCTGGGGTGGCAGGGGGTGCAGACGGGGAGGGGGAAAGAGAGAGACCAGGGCTGGGGTGGTAGGGGGAGGGCACTGGTGGAGGGGGGGTGAGAGCCCAGGGCTGGGGTAGGGGGCAGCCAAAATTTTTTTTGCTTTGGGGGGCAAAAAACATATAGCCGACCCTGCTTCTAGTCTGACTCCTGCCAAATGCAAGACATAGAATTTCATCTTGTAATTCCTGCATCAAGCCCCTGTCTTGTGGTTTAGCTACAGGGTAAAGAGCAAGTTCAGTGTGCTCCAGTTGAGGTGTCTTAAAGGGGCTTCATTTTTCAGAAAAGGCTGGACTCCTGTTATCTGAAAACCAGCCCTCTTTCAAGTGTCCCAAGCTGGTCACACAACATTACTTCTGCAACTCTTGCCCATTATGTTCCTTATATTGCAGCTCCTTTCCTCAGGTTGCTACCCTGTCCCTAGGACTCAGGTATGGCACATCATGAGTGGGACTGACACGCACTCTTCCAGAGATTAATTATATATTTGAACTCCTCTACCTAGGCTGTCGACAGCTCCTTGTGTGGTGGATCCAAGAGGTCTCACCCAGGCCTCTCACCTTCATTGTGCTAGGCACTGTGCAAAGATGTTTTAAATGACAGCCCATTCCCTACAGATCTTATAATGTGGGGGTAGCCATGGTGGTGTAAGCAGCAGGAAGGGGTACCTGCCCCAACATGATTTTGTCCAAGATCCTAGGAATATAGTCCTCCCTGCCCCAAGCTTCCACTGTTATGGATACCACTCTATTTTTAGCATGCTAGCTCAATAAGAGGGAGCACAGGTCTGTCTACTCAAGCTGCAAATGACACATCCAGCTCCAGTGTAGACATACCTTAAAATGATCGTCTTTGTATACTGGTAATGTTAGGGGCTGGTTTACTCTTATGTATCATCTGGCAGTATTCAAGGCTGGTTTGCTGCACACCCTTGTATGGATTTTAGCTCTGCCGTGGGCTGATTGGTGTCATTTCAGGGATGCCACCTGCCATCTGGGTTTCAGAGAATGAGTTTGCTTCCCTGACTGCATCATTCATTAACTACACCTCACTTCTCTTTGTCCATATGTCCCAAGTGCTTTCCAGGCTGTTTCTCCTTGTGGCTGTACTATGGTCTGAAAGTTTCTCTAGATTTCCCGAACCTTGCCTTGATGATCCCGACTACGATGAGCTGGTGAAGATTGCAGAAAACGGGCTTGGAAAGGCAGCTCATCCAGTGAAGGTGGTCATTGTAGGGGCAGGCATAAGTGGACTCACTGCTGCCAAACTGCTCAGAGATGCCGGTCACATGGTAATTCTATGCCCAGAGAGGTGTCAGAGCAAGGCAGGGGGTTGGTGCTGCCTTGAGTATTTTTTATTATTTCTTTTCTGAAGAATAAAGGTCATTAGGCTAAAGAATGGTTAAAATAAAACAAGGGGAATTCACACAAAAAGAAAGAAAGAAAGAGAAAAGCCTCATTGATAAAGGAAGAGATTTTTCAAAGGTAATAATGGGACTTTAGTTGCTCATCTCCCATTGTATTTCATTAGGATTTAGGCTTTCTCTTCCCATTTCTGTCTTGGAACATTTTCCCAAATTTAAAGCTGGAGGAGTTACAGTAACTATCATAAGAAATAGAAAGGGGAACAAATACCCCAAAGCTGCATTTCCAAAATAACCCCATCCATTAGAAAATGGCAAGTCACAGGAATATAGTTTCAAGTTTCAGTATCCATCCGTACAGGGCATATATTCTCTCACAGAAATCTAAGCATGTGAAAATTGACATGTTATTGGTAGCCTTCAGTCTGCCTTTTTTTAATGTTCTTTTCATGCCAGAAATAACAGGGGTGAATTTCAGCCCAGAGTTGCCTGCTGCCCTCCCGCGCTCCCGGTCGGAGCCGTCCCTGCCTAGGTGGGGGAACTTCCTGTGCTCCCGGTTGGTGGCAATTCTGTGGTGGGGGGGGGTCCTTCTTCGCTCCCGGTCTTCAGGGCACTTCAGCGGCGGGTCCCGGAGTGAGTGAAGGACCCGCCGCAGGATTGCCGCTGAAGACCCGGAGTGTGGAAGGAACCGCTGCCGCTGAATTGCCACCGAGGGTGGCAAAATGCTGCCCCCCCAAATCCTAGTGCCCTATGGAAGCACCGGCCCTGGTTTAGAGAGGAATCAGTGCAAGACTTATGAACTACTTAACTCCCACATAAATCCATTTGTCTTTAAGGCTGGGATGTGTGTAGAAGGCTAAGGAGTTGAAAATCCCAGTCTAAGTTATTTGTGAATTTTGAGGACCCTGATTCTTTGGAAAATTTACAGACAAAATGTACAAACTTGGGTGCTTAAAGTTAAGCACCTATAGGAAGGTTTTCAAAAGCACGAAAGTTAAATGCAGCTTGAGAAAATCTTCCCTCAAAATCCTTATGCTGACATATAAGGCTCAGACCTTGCCTACACTACAAATTCTTTGCCAGGATAGCTCTTCCAGCAGAACCACCTAGGTTAGATGCAGCTTATGCTGACAGACCGAGTTTTTTCTCTCAGTATGGTAACTCCACCTCCCCAAATGGCGTTAGTTGTGTCAACAGAAGCACTCTTGTGTTGTCCTAGCAATGTTTACATTGCGGGTTTTGCCAGCATACTTACGTTGCCTGGGGTGTGTGTTTTTTCATACCCGTGACAAACACAACTAGGCCGACAAATCCCGGTAGTGTAGACCTGGCTCTCAGATTTTCAGATGCACTCAGAGTTGACATCACTCTCCTCCCATTGACTGCAGTGGGTGCAGTTCAACTAAGACAGAGCACTTTTGAAAATCCCACCTTAAATGAGTGCAATTTTCAGAAGTACAATGTACATAATGTTAGGAACTGGTGAGTGCAGAGTCATCAGGATACTTATTTAGGTGCCTGAATGTAGATTCAGTTGCTTAATTTTAGTCGCCAAGGTTTGAAAAGTTTTGTCCTTTGTGCCTAAAATTGTGCAGGTGCCACATAAGTGAGTGGAAATGATGTTCCATGCTTGTTCCTAGGTTACAGTTCTGGAAGCCAGTGGTCGTGTGGGAGGACGAATCAGGACCTATCGAGATGAGACACAAGATTGGTACGTGGAGTTGGGAGCCATGCGTTTGCCAAGCACCCACAGGTAATACAGTTTCTACTGCTCAGCCATGTAAGTTGTTTGGTAAAGGAACGACCCAGGTTTGCAGAATTCTGCTATGGTTAGGAATGAGATCAAGCATCCTAAAAGAACTTGCTGCTATATATAATATTTCTAGCCATGACTAGTCTCAATGACCTGTGTGGAATTATGGCCAATAGTAAACAATAAATTGAGCAATAAGTGTTTTCAGGATAATACATGGTCGAACTTTTATGAAACCAGTGGAAAAATTCCAATTTACATTAACTGCAGTTGTATCAGGCCCTGAGTCAAAAGAAAGCCAGACAATAGATATGGGCTCTTCATTAGCCAAAGTGGTTTGAAATGAGTTACATTGTTTCATAAAACACTGCACCCAGTTGTTTTGTGAGGAAATATAAGAATAGAATAGCATAGAAGAGAATCTTTTTCAGGACAATTATATGGAACAAAAGCTTATTAAAACAAACAAACAAACACAAAAGGCTGTATCATAAATATACCCTAACTACAAAGGAAACTACCATAAACTGAGACTACAATTTAGAAGCAGAGCAATCAGATGAGATTATTATATACAACTTCTGTGGTTACCAGTCAATATGTCAAGCCCTCAGCTACTGTATAGCTGGTAGCCCCCTTGTAGTCAATGGAACTACATCAGTTTACACCAAGATCAGGATCAGGATCAAGATCAAGATCAAGATCTATCTATCTACCTATCATATTCCTACAGCATTAATAACATTAGTTGGAATCAGGTAAGTTCAATAAGGGAATGACATAAATAACATACTTACAACTGTATTATTTGTATAGCCAGTAGAGCATATAATTTATTTTCTTATTTTTGACTCTCTCTTTTCCCCTTTTCTCCCCCCTTTCTTTCTTTTGCAGAATTGTTCGCGAATTTATTACGCAATTCAAACTTTATCTGAACAAGTTCTCTGAGATGGATGACAAGGCCTGGTATTTGGTTAATGGTGTCAGGACAACAGCTGGGAAGGTCAAACAGAACCCTGATATCTTGAATTATACTGTGGCTCCATCAGAGAAAGGCAAATCTGCTAAGGAACTTTATGTAGGAATTCTGCAGAAGGTTTGTTTATTGGTCGATTGTATAAAGGAAGGTAAATTACCAAGCCTCATTCTGAAAAATGCCCCTAACTTCTACTGCAGCACAGGAGGTCACTTCTGTAGTTTGTGCTGGTCTCCCCCTCTCTTTTCCCAGCACATCGCTTCTCAACACCATTCCAATCCACAATACATCCTGTGTCAGGGGAATCTTAGACTGCTGCCTGCATGGAGCTATAATACTCCTTGTAGGGGATTTACCATATGTTCTGGCCCTGGTTTTCCTTTCACTTTTATTCATTTGATCCTCCTGGACCTGTGGGTATTCGGCACCTCTGAAAAGAAACACCTGTTTTTGTTTCCTAAATAGTGAATTTGGGATCAAATCCTGCTGTTTAACTACAGCAGGGCTGGAGATTATGCCATGCAGCTCAGTTCCATTCAGTGAGGTCTCATGGATACACACAGGAGTTAGGGTCTACTAGATAGGGCACTGCAGTAGGGCTCAAGAGATGTGGGTTCAGTTGCTGCCATAGCTATGTGCTCTGTAAAATGAAGCTGATTCTTCCCTACCCCAAAGGAGTATGCTGGGAATAAAATCCATCGGTGATTATGAAGCCTGCAGATATCATGCAAGTACCTACCTAGATAGATAGGAGACCAGAATTTGGTCCAATGTTTTTGTGAACATATTTCTCTTTCTGTCTATGAATGTTTCCATGCATGGTTCCAACACAGGCCTTAGAGCAGTTCCGGATTCAGGATTGTGGAGCATTGTGGGATCAGTATGACTCCTTTTCCACCAAGGTAATGGATGTGGGCCTTCAAGTACCTTTAAATCCAAATGATTATCAAAAGTCTGAAATAATTGCTCTGAGAGAGGCGTATAATGCACCTGTTTATCCTGATGAAACCTATTGATGTCAGTTTTCATATCAAGGTTGTCCTTTATTGAAAGCATCAATAAAGGAATGAGGGAAAACAGCATATTATGAAGCTCTGCACAGTCTATTGGGATTGGATTCTCCTTTTGGCAGCCTCAGTGGGCAGGGTTTTGTTTGTGGCCAAGATTATGGGAAATAAAGGATTTAGTGCCAGAAATTTCATACTTCCTTCAATTATTATTTCAATATTGTTATGCTGGAAGGTGGTAATGATGGTGATCAAACATATCTGTAGTCTATAGGTTAGCCACAGACCTGGTTAAAGTTGATGGGCATGCTAAACACATTTTTATTCATGTTAAGTGGAAGAAGCAATTAAGCTCCTTTCTGGAGTAAGATAGCTGGAGCACTGCCCAAGGCAGTATCAGGCTGCATGGGTAAGCCAATCATAAGCTAAGCTGTGGGGGTTGAGGGTTTCCCTAGGATTGATTGCAGAGGTTAGGTGCTTGATTGTTTGCAGCAGTGTCTGTGTCTGAGAGGGGGAGAAAGCCAGGAGAAAGAGAGAGTAGCAGTGGTTAACATGGCCCTTTGAGGAAAACAAAGGATAGAGCTTCTTTTGATTACAGTATTTTCTGGAAAGGCAGACTTGGATTTCTGAGCAGAGACATTGCCTTCTGTTGACTTTTTCTACTCTGTTCAGGGAAACAGGACTTTGTATCCATTCTTTTTAAATAGACAGGATTGCACCAAAGAAAGACCTGACTCACATCCTCAATCTCTCCTTCAAACAGAAAGAACCAGGCAAGGCCTTAGATATTGACATTATAAAACTTGAAAATAACCTTTTATCTTCTCCTTCCTCATGAAAGTCAAATCTTTCCCCAATTCTTCCTCCAACCCTCTTATTTCCAGCATAAATGCGCTTTTTGTGCCTAAAGAGAGAACAACTTTCCTCCCTTTCTTCCCCTCCTAGGAGTTCTTGATTAAAAAAGGGAATTTAAGCCATGGGGCTGTACAGATGATCGGAGACTTGATGAATGAGGATGCTGGATTTCACATGTCATTTCTTAACTCGCTCATGGAGTTTAATATCTTCTTTCATGAAGACGGGTGAGAAACGAATGTATTTAAATTGCAAAGTCTTTGGGGCATGGCTACATCTTTTCATTCTACATGTGTGTACCTTACCTAGGACAATGAGGCTCTTGATTGTTGGCCTCTAGGGGTATGTCTACATTGCCAGTGGGCTGCCCGTGGCAGTGAGTCTCCGAGGCCAGGTTGAGAGACTTAGGCTAGTGGAGATTTTACTAGCACTGTAGAAATAGCTGTGTAGACAGCGCTCCAAAGCTGCAGTTTGGGCTGAGGCTCAGGCTCTGTAGCCTCAGAAGATGGGTGGGCTTGAGACCCCGAGTTCCAGCCCAAGCCATAACTTGAAAGCACTGTCTACTCAGCTATTTCTACAGTGCTACTGAGTCTTTTGACGGAACTGGGAGTCTTGCTGCTACCGGCATTGTAGATGTACCCTTTGTGGGACTACAATGTGAGTAAATAAATAAATAAATAAATAACATCCTTCTTCTTGCAGTTGATAGGGGAAGAGGTAGACACTCCAGCTTACTAATGGGAAACACCCCTTGTGATAGTTTGAATCTGTGGACAGAAGCACTCTCTGTCATTGAATGGATCATATTGTCAGCAATATATTCCTTGATTCCTTAATCAGGGCCTTAATTTTGACTCACTCTTTGCAGCACAATCGCAATTCCCCAGTATTGGCTGAAATTTAGCTCCAGACCCCAGGTCTGTGTGTCACTTAAGCCTCAGTTCCCCCTTCTGTAAAATGACAATAATAAACTTTTTTTGGTCTGTCTTGTCTAGCTGGAGTATAATACCTTTGAGTCAGACACTGCCCCTACCTCAAATGGGCCCCACTTTATTGTTGTCCTTAAAAGCAATCATAATACCACTACTAACATAATTCTTTCACCCGTCATTTTCTGTGTGTTTCAGTTTTGATGAGATCATAGGGGGATTCGACCAACTGGCCCAGGCTTTCAACCAGTCTATGCCTCGAGTTGTCCAGCTGAACTGCACAGTAGACTATATAATATCCAATGGTAACAAGGTCCAAGTGTTTTATCGTGCACCCCACACATGTAGCCCCTCCTTAGTAACGGCTGACTATGTTCTTGTCACAGCCACAGCAAAAGCCACGAGACATATCAAATTTCTGCCACCGCTTTCCTCCACTAAGACCCATGCCCTGCGCTCCATTCACTATGCTAGCGCCACCAAGATTGCCTTGGCCTGCACTGAAAAGTTCTGGGAGAAGGACGGGATTCGAGGTGGGCCGTCAGTCACAGATCGCCCTTCCAGATTCATCTACTATCCCAACCACAACTTCCATAGTGGGGTGGGGGTGATTGTAGCTTCCTACACGTGGAATGATGATGCTGAATTCTTTATTCCCCTGAGTGACGAGAAGTGCATTGATGTGGTGCTGGAGGACCTGGCAGAAATCCACAAGATATCTAAGGACCATCTCCGGTCTGTCTGTGATAAACACGTGATACAGAGATGGAACCTGGACAAATATTCCATGGGAGCATTTGTCTCGTTCACCCCCTACCAGTTTGCTGACTATTCTAAGCCTTTGTTTCAGAATGAAGGGAGGGTCCACTTTGCAGGAGAACACACAGCCCAGCCTCATGGCTGGATCGACACTGCTATGAAATCTGCTGTGAGAGCAGCAAGGAACATCCACGAGGATAGCTATCTGTCATGGGGGAAACATCAGCTGCTGAAGGAGCAAGAACCACAAAAGCAGGAGCAGGAAAGGGTTGACCGGGTTCAAAAAGTTGAACTTTAATTGTGTTATGGGTGTTTAAGAAAGGCACAACTGCACCAGACGCTGAGGAGGGAATTAGAAACTGCACTGCTAAGAACTGGACCAAGGCTAGAAGGTGTCTGGTCTGTGAAAGGAATATCTGGAATTCTAAGCTGCAAGCAAAACAAGTTTGTCTTCAACAATCACTGTAACCTGCTTAACCCGACTTTTAGAGTGAGAAATTACTACTTGTAGCCAGGTTTTTTAGTGTATTAAGTTTAGTTTGCGTGTTTGCTTTATTTGCTCAGTAATCTATTTTGATCTGTTTACTATCCCTTATAATCACTTAAAATCTATCATTTCTAGTTAATAAACTTGTTTTGTTTTCTTGTGCAATTCTCAGCAGGAATGGACAGAGAGAAAGCTGTGCACATCTTCCTCCATATTGAGGGAGGGAGGGAATTGCATTAGCTTATGCTGTACAATCAGTGTGTATGTGTGTGTGCGCGCGCACACACTTGAGTACTAGGCAATCCCTTATCTGAGTCTTCCCACACAGAGTTGATCTCAATGTCTGTGTCTTTTTGCAGCTGTGTGTAGCCCTACCAGTGTGTGTGTGTGTGTGTGTGTGCTGCAGGAGGTTGAGCACCAGGACAGGATGAGGGAGCGCAGGCTGGTAGAATTGGTGGGCTCAGTGGGACCCCAGTACATCAGATGGCACTCTGGAGGGGGTGGCAAGCCGGAACATCCACATGAAAAGGACACTGAGGAGTATGGAAAACCAGTAATTGAACACATGCTAAGGTTCAGGGAGGAGTTGAAAGATACAATGGGTACTGAACAAACCAAACTGTCCAAGCAGAAGGTGTGGTATAATAAAAACACTTGGAAATGACTAACTGTGATAAAAGATTTGGTGTTATTGTTAAATCTCATGATGCAAAGTTTGTTGCTAATGGTAAATCTTATAACAAAGAATTTGGTACTGATGGTAAATCCTATGAAAAGGCGTAACATGCATGATATTTGGGAAATGCTTTTGGACATGCTAGGAGTGGTATCTAGGAAGCCCTATAATGATACTGCTTCTCAGCAAATTCTGAGATCAACACACACACACCCCGTCCGCTGCTCACTGTCACCACTCACTCCTCTAATCCTCCAATAGAGGAGTGAATCAGCAAGTGGCGGGAAGTGTGGGGTTCTGGGGAAAGGGTGGAGTGGGGGTGGAAAGAGAAGTAGTGTGGATGAGGCCACAAGGGAAGAGCAGGAGTGGGCCCTTATGGGAGAGTGTAGGTGGGAACAGCCCAGGCATCCATTCTCTCAAAGGCAGAATAGAATCATAGAATATCAGGGTTGGAAGGGACCTCAGGAGGTCACCATGTCCAACCCCTGCTCATTGCAGGACCAATCCCCAACTAAATCATCCCAGCCAGGGCTTTGTCAAGCCTGACCTTAATAACCTCTAAGGAAGGAGATTCCACCACCTCCCTAGGTAACCCATTCCAGTGCTTCACCACCTCCTAGTGAAAAAGTTTTTTCTAATATCCAACCTAAACCTTCCCCACTGCAACTTGAGACCATTACTCCTTGTTCTGTCATCTGGTATCACTGAAAAGTCTAGATCCATCGTCTTTGGAACCCCCTTTTAGGTAGTTGAAAGCAACTATCAAACCCCCCCCCCCCCATTCTTCTCTTCTGCATGTGCTCCAGCCCCCTACTCATTTTTGTTGCCCTCTACTGGACTCTTTCTAATTTTTCCACATCCTTCTTGTAGTGTGGGGCCCAAAACTGGACACAGTACTCCAGATGAGGCCTCACCAATGTCGAATAGAGGGGAATGATCATGTCCCTCGATCTGCTGGCAATGCCCCTACTTATACAGCCCAAAATGCCATTAGCCTTCTTGGCAACAGGACACACTGTTGACTCATATCCAGCTTTTTGTCCACTGTAACCCCTAGGTCCTTTTCTGTCAAACTGCTGCCTAGCCATTCGGTCCCTAGTCTGTAGAAGTGCATGGGACTCTTCTGTCCTAAGTGCAGGACTCTGCACTTGTCGTTGTTGAACCTCATCAGGTTTTTTTTGGCCCAATCCTCTAATTTGTCTAGGTCCCTCTGTATCCTACCTCTACCCTCCAGTGTATCTACAACTTCTCCCAGTTTAGTGCCATCTGCAAACTTGCTGAGGGTGCAATCCACACCATCCTCCAGATCATTAATGAAGATATTGAACAAAACAGGCCTCAGGACCGACCCTTGGGGCACTCTGCTTGATACTGGCTACCAGCTAGATATGGAGCCATTGATCACTACCCGTTGAGCCCGACGATCTAGCCAGCTTTCTATCTGCCTTATAGTCCATTCATCCAGCCCATACTTCTTTAACTTGCTGGCAAGAATACTGTGGGAAACCATATCAAAAGCTTTGCTAAAGTCAAGGAATAACACATCCACTGCTTTCCCTTCATCCACAGAGCCAGTTATCTCCTCATAGATGGCAATTAGGTTAGTCAGGTATGACTTGCTTTTGGTGAATCCATGCTGACTGTTCCTGATCACTTTCCTCTCCTCTAAGTGCTTCAGAATTGATTCCTTGAGGACCTGCTCCATGATTTTTCCAGGGACCGAGGTGAGGCTGACTGGCCTGTAGTTCCCCGGATCCTCCTCCTTCTCTTTTTTAAAGATGGGCACTACATTAGCCTTTTTCTAGTTTTCTGGGACCTCCCCTGATCGCCATGAGTTTTCAAAAATAATGGCCAATGGCTCTGTAATCACATCTGCCAACTCCTTTAGCACCCTTGGATGCAGCGCATCTGGCCCCATGGACTTGTGCTCATCCATTTTTTCTAAATAGTCTTGAACCACTTCTTTCTCCACAGAGGGCTGGTCACCTCCTCCCTATGCTGTGCTGTCCAGCTCCCAGTAGTCTGGGAGCTGTCCTTGTTCATGAAGACAGAGGCAAAAAAAGCATTGAGTACATTAGCTTTTTCTACATTCTCTGTCACTAGGTTGCCTCCCTCTTTCAGTAAGGGGCCCTCACTTCCCTTTGCTTTCTTCTTCTTGCTAACATACCTGTAGAAGCTCTTGTTGTTACTCTTAACATCCCTTGCTAGCTTCAACTCCAAGTGTGATTTGGCCTTCCTGATTTCACTCCTGCATGCCTGAGCAATATTTTTATACTCCTCCCTGGTCATTTGTCCAATCTTCCACTTCTTGTAAGCTTCTTTCTTGTGTTTAAGATCAGCAAGGATTTCACTGTTAAGCCAAGCTGGTCGTCTGCCGTATTTACTATTCTTTCTACACATCGGGATGGTTTGTTCCTACAACCTCAATAAGGATTCTTCAAAATACAGCCAGCTCTCCCTGGACTCCTTTCCCCCTCATGTTATTTTCTCAGGGAATCCTGCCCATCAGTTCCTTGAGGGAGTCAAAGTCTGCTTTTTTGAAGTCCAGGGTCCATATTCTGCTGTTCTCCTTTCTTCCTTGTGTCAGGATCCTGAACCCGACTATCTCATGGTCACTGCCTCCCAGGTTCCTATCCACTTTTGCTTCCCCTACTAATTCTTCCAGTGACAGGTTGGCAACTGTTTGGGGAGGCTTAGCTTCTCCTAGCCTGTTATAGTGGTTGCCCAGGGGTGCTTGGCCTGACTCTGCCTTGATGTGTGGCATGGGAACGTGTCCTACTGCAGTGGAAGAAGTAACGCAGCCCTCCCCAGAAACCTTCGGCAGAGGATTACAGACTACCTTCCAGGAAAGTTTCCTTGAGATCTATATGGAGGATTCATGGGACATCCTTGTAAACATAAATAAACTTTTCTGCAGGGCCCCCTCTGCCTAGCTGTACAGGAGAATGAGAAGCAGATATCAACTGTACCTCTATCGTTTTGTTGACTACCTCTTCTAGCCTGATCAAAGAAGAGTAAATGAACAGATGTGTCCCTGCGATATCAAAGCAAACTGCATACTTACCAGAGGTTCCTTCCTCTGCATCAAGCTCGCTCGTGCTGGATTGTAGGAGCAGCCTTGAGGTTTCCCATATATAAGGCCCCTAGATTAGGAATTTCCAGATTCTAGTTCACTGAGCTGACCCTCCATGGGAACAAGGTGCGTAAAGGTATGTTTGTGGTTTCGTCGTTGCAGGATTGGGGCAGAGGATCTGATGCAATGCAATAGGAGAATGAGATGCACTGGGGCCTTGGAAGAGCAGGCTGAGTGCTGTTTTCAGGAGTGCTGTGTTTTCCACAGGCCTGCTGGGAAGCAGAGAATAGCTGCACCGCATTGCCATGAACTGCCCTACACCAAGACTCATCTCTCTCACTGCGTCCCCCAGCTCACCCCTGTGATGTGATGGGGGACAGGAGCTAGGTAGAGTGTGGTCCTTCTGTCAAGGATTCCACTGGAGCATGAGCCTTGGTTTCCCATCTGTAAAATGGGAATAACAATCCTAATCTCTGTCCTAAAGCACTTTGAGATATGGCTATTATTGCAGGAGGGCCATCAGATGCAGTGGGACAACTGTGAAATCACTGCTGCCCTCTCCTGGATAGAGTCTGAACTGCTCACCTGTGTGCCAGAAATTCCTTATCTCCAGCATCTGGGCTATTGGAGCAGAAGTATCTGGGGCTGAAACTTTCATCCATTAAATTCTGAAAAACTATGGCAGTGGCAATCACAAAGACCTTGCTGGCAGGGGGTGGGGCATGCCCTGAGTAGGCATAACTCTTGGCACCTGCTGAGTGGGGGGAGAGGGACATTATTTAAGGAGAAGGTTGAACTAGGGAAGGCAGCTTTGTCACCAGGGTTCTGTGGACCTGCTGTTTTGTCCCAGCAAAGGAACTGGATCATCAGCAGGGATCCACTCAGGGAACTTCAGCCCCAATGGCGAGGCCCTTCATTACCTGAGCTCAAGGAGCAGCTCACTCTGTGCTGCGTTAGGAGGCTGTTGTAGTTATGGTGGCTGGCTGCTGACTCGAGGACTGTTTAAGGGAAGCTTTGCAAAAGCAGCCAGTGATTTGGGGCGACAAATTCTTATTAAAAGTGTGTGTGGGGACTCGGGGCCCCAGCCGCTCTGTGGCCCTGCCCCTGCCCCTCCTCTTCTCCCCAAGGCCCTGCACTGGCCAAGCCAGAAGCTGGGCCTGGGAGTCTGGGCCCCTCCACTTGTCTGGGATGGTGGGCCTGAGAGCAGCCCCCAGCCTGTGTTCTCACCCCGTGGACTCCCACCCAGGGCAAGTGAAGAATCTGCAGCTCTGCACAGCTGCCCCCATGGCTCTTACCCCGACCTGGCTTTGACTTCCAGCCTGGCCTGGGGGCGGGGCCTCGGGAGTCAAAGAGCCACAACTAGGTTATGGTAAGAGGTGGGGAGCCATGTACCCTTCACCTGCCCTAGACAGGGAGCCCAGAGAGGTGGGGATAAGAGCCAGGTGCTGCTCTCAGGTATCCCCTTCCTGGGCAAGTGGAGAGTCTGCATCTCCCCATAGCTGCTGGAGCTCCCCAGGCCACTCTTACCTGGACTGGGCTCCAGCTTCTGGCCTGGCTAGGGAGTGGGTCCTCAGGGGGAAGAGGAGGAACAAGGGGCTGGGCCAGTGATGAAAAGTGGGGGGGTCATGACCCCTTGCCCCCCTGCCCCACTCTGGCACCCCTGACAGGTGTGGCCCATAGGGTTAGCTTAGCCTTCATCATATTCAGCTGTAATACAAGGACCCTATAGATCTGTATCCTGTAAATCATTAGCTTAAGCAAGTTAGCATAAGTATAGTCAAGTATAGTAGCCTGTGAACTTTGGCCTAGCTAAATGGTCTGACAGTTACCCTCAGATTTTGGGGAACTCAGACTAGCTTGCTCAGTGGCAGGAGTTGGACCTTAAAGGTGAATGGCAATGTCAGGAACATGGCAGTAATAACTGCAAACTGGCGTAAGCAAGAAGTGACGGGTATGATAATCAGCAAAAATGGTATTAACATGTTAACCTACAGGCTAAGAACAGCTCAATATTACATGAGGAAGTTAGATTTGGGCACGGAAGGCTGAGCATTAGCATGAATATTCATGATGGTGCGCAGGCCCTATAATAGGGCAAACCACCAGGTGGCGTGAAGTTTTTGGTTTTAGCTTAGCTTGGCTTCTTCCATCATTTAACCCTTCAGCTCTGCCATCAGTCTAGAGCCTTGAAGAACTGGCCCATTGGACTCATTCGGCATGCCAGGGACAGGGCTGTTCCTTTGTCTTTTGCCATCAGGTTCTCAAGGAAGGGTGTAAGAAGGCAGATTTAAGTGCATATGCCAAGAATGATACCACAGATATCTCCAGTACTGCGTTATTCCTATCTGTTTCTGTGGCTTGGAGCTTTCCTGGCTTTGTTCATTATTTTAATAAAGATCTCTACGCTTTTACGTTGTCCTCATTGTGTCATGCACCACAAACCTGCCAACAAGGTACAAGTCATTGGCTTTAATGCTGTGTAGCCTGATTTGGGGACTAGAACCATATGAACTTCTGATCGATTGGCAAACCATCCAAATGTTATTAACCTTTAAAAGGGTCAGGCAACTTCAGTTATAATTTAATAACATCTCATGCCTCTAGGAGCTTTAAGGAAAATGACAAATACTGTGAGCCTGGTAATAAAATTGTGTGGGCAGTACTGTGTGTGGGCCCATGGAGGGGGACTCAGAAAATTGAGGTTCTATTCCCAGCATGCTTCTAACTTCCCATGTGAATTACACCAAGTCACTTCACTTCTCTGTGCCTCAGTTTCCCCATTCACCTTTTCTCTTTTTGGCGCACTAGCTCTTTGGGGCAGGGACTATCTCTCTCTGTGTCTCTGTGCAGTGCCTGGCACAACCCTGATATCAACTGCTGCCTCTTTCCAATCAAAATAAAAATAAAAATAATCTGTTTGGCCAGGAGAACAGGGATAGTTCCTAGAGGTACAGCTCGGATGGTGTTGACTGTATTGGAAAGCAGAGGGAAGGGATGTTGTGTGAGCTGACAGAAGGGTTGTGTGGGGTGGGAGAGGGCAGGCAGGTTGTTTGTGTGGGAGGGTAGGGCAGGTTTATTCTGTGGGGTGGTGTAAGGATTGTAGATGGTAGGATAGGGAAGGCAGGTTGTATATGGGATGGGAGAGGGGTTGCATGGGATAGGAGAGGGAAGGCAGGTTGTGGGGCAGATTATGGCAGGTTTTCTTTGTAGAGTGGGAGAGGACAGAAGGATTGTGTGTGTGGAGAAGTCTGGAGCTGTGGAGAGAGCAGAAGGCTCCACATGGGCACAGAAGAGGTTACAGTAGTCATGAGAGGTACAGATGGTTCTGTGCCAATTGCTCACCCAGATCAGGTCCCCTTGGCAGTAGGGCTCCTCCCTAGCATCCTATGCAGGGCCCCATGCACCTCCTTGTTCCTTAGTGTGTAGATGAGGGGGTTGAACATGGGGGTCACCAAGGTGTAGAAGGGGAGACCATCTTGTCCCGGTTCTGGGAGTGGCTAGATGGAGGCTGTAGATACATGGAAATGCCTTTGCTGAAAAAGAGCAACACCGTGGCTAGGTGGGAGGTGCAGATGTTGAAGGCCTTGAACCTGCCTACGGCTGACTGAATCCATGGCAAGGCAGTGCCACTGTACCCATAAGAGACCAGGATGAGGCATAGTGGCACCAGCAGGAAGATCACCAAGCTGGCAAAGATCTTGGATATGTTGGCAGAGGTGTTGGCACAGGCCAACTTGAGCAAGACTGGCACCTCGCAAAAGAGGTGGTCTATCTGGTTTCACCTGAACCGGGGCAGTCTCAGCATCAGGATAGTATGCATGGTGGAGTTGCTGAAGCCAAACAACAAGGCAGTGGCTGCCATCTGCAGGCAAAGATGGTGGCTCATGATGGCCGTGTAGTGCAGTGACTGGCAGACAGCGGTATAGTGGTCTTAGGCCATGATGGCCAGCAGGAGGCATTCGGTGCAACCCAGCGAGAAGGAGATGTAGAGCTGGGCCACGCAGCTGACCCAAGAAATGGATTTGTGATTGCTACTGAAGTTCACCAGCATCTGGGATCCAATGCTGGTGGTGCAGCAGAGGTCCAGGAAAGAGAGGTTGCTGAGGGAGAAATACATGGGCGTGTGGAGATGAGGGTCTGGCCATGAGACCACGATGATGATGGTGTTTCCAAGCAAGATTATGGTGTAGCAGATAAAGATGAGCACAAAGAGCAGCATCTCCAACTGGGCTGGTCAGACACCTCTACAGGATGAATTCCCCCAAGGAGCTTTGGTTTCCATCTTCCTGTGACCTTTTGCCATACATCACCTGAAGGGGCCAGGTTTTTTGCCACGCCAAGCGGCGAAGTGAAAAAAAAAACAACAAAAAAAATAAAGCCGCGATCGGTGGCACTTCAGCTGCAGCTCCACCATTGCCCCTTCATTCTTTGGCAGCAATTTGGTGGTGTATCCTTTCCTCTGAGAGGGACTGAGAGGCTCGCCGCTGAATTGCTGCCGAAGACCCGGATGTGCTGCCCCTTTCCATTGGCTGCCCCAAGCACCTGCTTCCTTAGCTGGTGCCTGGATCTGGCCCTGGGTGCCAAAAAGAGTAAGGGTGAAAAATAACCCGCAGCAAGGAGACTTGTGATAATAGGTGTTAACATAATAATAGGTGTTAGCATTGGGATTGGCAGTGGGTATTTTTGGAATAATAACCTTGAGTCCTAGAAGACAGGTAAATGTTAAGTGAATGGGTTTGGGAAAGACTGGAATGTAGGATCTGTGCATATTGGTGATAGTCGTGGGATCTATGATAGCATTGGTAAGAAACGTGGGATACCCTACAAGTATTTTTTGGGGGGAGGGTCTATGTGAGAATTACATATTTAGGTGTTTAAATCAATTAATGTGTAGGTATGTTCCAAAGAACCAGGATGATCTGGGAAGATGTGGATTTGGGGAATCAAACAAACATGAAGAAAGCTGACTTGGGAGAAGTTATAATGATGGATCGGTGCCAATCTGTGTTAGCAATGGGATCCAGAATAGCTATTTTAGTCTGGTAACCAATAATCCAAATTGGTGTGTGGGAGATGAGTATCTAGGGGCTAGAGGGGAGAGAGAACTGGCTACAGGCTGGGCTGATGGGTTTGTGGGTACTTGTGTTAGCAGTGGGATCCATGATAGGCCTGGTGACGATAGCGAGATACTGGACAAGTCTTTTTTAGAGCCTATGTGAGAAGAGTGAGTGCTTCAAGTTGCATAAATCTAAATAATAGTATGGTAGCTATGAATAAGAGTGGTGGACAGAGCTAATAGTTCATGGGTGAGCCACCCACACAGTGGATTCAGATGGGACTGGGATGATGGATTTGGAGCAATTAACGTTAACAGTGGGAATACATTGGTTATTTTTCTTTGGTCACCGTGAATCCTGGATGGTTAAGGAGAAGGAACATTCAAGGCCTAGATACACAGAGAAAGGGAGAGAATGGATTTGGAGAGTTTGGGATAGCGGGTTTATGAGCATGTGGTCTACAACAGGGGTTCATAAGAAGTAAAAATCGGTGAAAACTAATGAAGATTTAAGTGTATTCCAAAGCTGTATGAAAGTTTGGCCACCATGAATCCTGCAAGGGCAAGCTAGCTGGGGAGATAAGGGGTAGGTACATGGGGACAAAATGGATTAGGGAGAGGCTAGGACAATGTATTTGGAATAATTGGTGTGAATGTGGGCTCTGTTAGGGTTGGCATGGGGTCAAAATCAGCAAAACAGCCAGAAGGCAGATCAAATAATCTGGAGTGGATTTTGTAGCTGAGAAATGACACTGATGAAAATTAGAGAGGCAGGGGGGTGAGGTAATATCTGTTCCTGGACCAACTTCTGTGGGTTAGAGAGACAACACCACTGCATACAGTGACTAAACATATTACAATTTGCCATCTGAAATGGAAACGCTGCAACATGAGGAAAGAGGAAGCAAAGTTTAACAGCAGCTTTGTCTCTCTCACCAACAGAAGTTGGTCCAATATAAGGTATTTCCTTACTCACCTCTCCAATATCCTGGGACTGACCTGGCTACAACACTACATAGAATCACAGAATATCAGGGTTGGAAGAGATCTCAGGAGATCACCTCATCCAACCTCCTGCTCAAAGCAGGACCAACCCCAACTAAATCATCTCAGCCACGGCTTTGTCAAACCGGGCCTTAAAAACCTCTGAGGATGGAGATTCCACCACTTCCCTAGGTAATTTATTCCAGTGCTTCACCACCCTCCTAGTGAAATAATGTTTCCTAATATCCAACCTAGATCTTCCCCCTTGCAACTTGAGACCATTGCTCCTTGTTCTGTCATCTGCCACCACTGAGAACAGCCTAGCTACATCCTCTTTGGCACTCCTCTTCAGGTAGTTGAAGGCTGCTATCAAATCTCCTCTCAATCTTCTCTTCTCTTGGTGAGATTGGGGGATTGTCTGAAGGCCAGAAGTGAGGGTTCAGGAAAGATTTCTTTCAGGATGTGGTCCCCATCAAGTATGCATTGTAAATTCATAACATTGCTAGACACTAAAAATTATGGACTGGATTTATGACATCACAACAATAAGTAACACACTAACCCTCACCCCCAGTTGCTCTCACACCCACCCCTCCTTTCTCCACCATAATGGGAGAGGTGTTAACTGGCCACTTCACCTTGAATGGTCCCTTGAAATATGTGTTAACTGCTTCTTGGACCAGTTACTCCTGGAATCTTCAAGAGGAGAGGCAATTCTTGATTTAGTCCTAAGTGGAGCACAGGATCTGACCCAAGAGGTGACTATAACTGAATCGCTTGGTAATAATGACCATAACATATTAAAATTTAACATTTGTCTGTGGGGGAAAACACCACAGAAGCCCTCCATGGCAGCTTTTAACTTCAGAAAGGTGAACACACAAAAATGAGGAGCTTAATTGACCAGAAATTAAAAGGTAGAGTGCCAAAAGTGAAGTTCCTGAAAACTGTATGGAGGTTTTGGAAGAAACTGATACATTAAACAGTAATAAGTCACCAGGACCAGATGATATTCACCAGGAGTTCTGAAGGATCTCAAATGTGAAATTGCACAACTACTAACTGCAGTATGTAACCTCTAATTTAAATCAGCTTCTGTAACAAATGACTAGAGGATAGCTAATGTAACCCCAATTTTTAAAAAGGGCTCCTGGAAATTACAGGCTTTTAAGCCTAACTTCAGTCCCAGGTAAATTGGTTGAAACTATAGTAAAGAGCAGACACATTGATAAACATGATTTTTTGGGGGAAGAGTGAACGTGGTTTTTGTAAAGGGAAATTATGCCTCACCAATCTACGAGAATTCTTTGAGGGGTGTCATAAGTAGATAGGTAAGGGTTAAGTTTCTTTTACCTGTAAAGGGTGAACAAAGGGGGAACCAAACACCTGACCAGAGGACCAATCAGAGAACTGGATTTTTTAAAAGTCAGGGGCGGGAATTGGGTAATCTGTGTCTTTTTTGTTTTCCTCGGCTGTGAGTAAACAAGTTTCTCTCTAACTCCAATCTTCTTTCTAAATTCTACTAAAAGTCTGTGAGTACAAAAGGAAACAAAGTAATCGGCTGTGATGTGCTTTGATTTGTATTTACTGTGTGTTGATTTGCTGGACTGTTTTAAATTGGCTATTTTTTAAATCAGACTGGTTATTCATATTTTCTTATAAGCAAGAGCCTGTATTGATCTTTAATGCAGTATTATTGTTCTGTATTTTCTTTCTTTTTATATAAAGTTTTCTTTTTAAACTTGTGGAAGTTCTTTCCTATTGAGGCAAAGGGGAGAGGAATTTTTGTGCCCAGGAGCTCTGTTACATCTGTGACAGGCTAAGGGGGGGGGGAAGGGAAAAGCCCAGGCTGTGGGTTAGTTTCCTATTGTTCCCAGGGCGGGAACAGGCTACGGGGAAAGAGAGAGAGAATCCCTTTAGTTTCCCTGTGTTTGAAGCTGTCTCTTTGGAGAGAAAGGAGACAGGGCTTTCTTGGTATTTTGATGTAAAGAAGATTGCATCATTCCCTCAGGCTGTTCTGAGAGACGGGAAGGGACGGGAGATAATTCCCTTGCCCGTGGACTCAGGCTTCTGAGTCTTGGGGGGGTGGTCTTTCCTGGGGAAGTTGGGGAGGCCAGAGATGGGGTCCCCCAAGGAGTATTTGGGGAACCCGGGCTGATAAGAGCCATAATCTTATCTGGTGGCAGCGAGATAGATCCAAGCTGGGTACAAGCTTGGGGGAGGTTCACAGTAAGCACCCAGATTTTGTACGCTAAAGTCCGGATTTGGGACAAACGTTTACTATATGGTGGCAGAGGTGGGATTATAGTAAACGTTTGTCCCAAATCCGGACAAAGATGGGAAACAAAGGGTATGAATAAAAGGTCAGTTTTGAGAATGGAGAGAGGTAAATAGTGGTGTCCACCAGGGGTCTGTATGGGACTAGTACTGTTCAATATATTCATAAATGATCTGGAAAAAGGAGTAAACAGTGCGGTGGCAAAATTTGCAGATGCTGCAAAACTACTTGAGATAGTTAACTCCAAAGCAGACTGCAAAGAGTTACAAAGGTATCTCACAAAACTGGGTGACTGGGAAATAAAATGGCAGATATCAGTGTTCAGAATGAAAAGTAATGCAGATTGGAAAACATAATCTCAAGTATACATATAAAATGATGGGCTCTAAATGAGCTGTTACCACTCAAGAGATTTTGGAGTCATTGTGGATAGTTCTCTGAAAACATCCACTTAATGTGCAGCAGCAGTCAAAAAAGCAAACAGAATGTTGGGAATCATTAGGAAAGGGGTACATAATAAGAGAAAATATCATATTGCCTCTATATAAATACATGATCCTTCCATATCCTGAATATTTCTTGCAGATCTGGTCAACCCATCTGAAAATGATCTGGAGGATGGCATGGATTGCACCCTCATCAAGTTTGCAGATGACACTAAACTGGATAAAGTGGTAGATATGTTGGAGGGTAGGGATAGGATACAGAGGGATCTAGATATATTAGAGGATTGGGCCAAAAGAAATCTGATGAAGTTCAACAAGGACAAGTGCAGAGTCCTGCACTTAGGACGGAAGAATCCTATGCACTGCTCCAGACTAGGGACCGAGTGGCTAGGCAGCAGTTCTTCAGAAAAGAACCTAGGGGTTACAGTGGACGAGAAGCTGGATATGAGCCAACAGTGTGCCCTTGTTGCGAAGAAGGCTAATGGCATTTTGGGTTGTATAAGTAGGAGCATTGCCAGCAGATGGAGGGATGTGATCATTCCCCTCTATTCGACATTGGTGAGGTCTCAATCTATCTACTAAAGCCAAATCTTACAGGATAAAAGCCTGTATGTTTCTTGCATTACTATTAAAGATAATAAAACAGAATAACAAAGCAATGAATATAATACAGGTAAGATGGCCCATTGGGCTACACATTGGCCACTGTAGGAAGACTGGGCTAGATGGACCTTTCGTCTGACTCCATATGGCTGTTCTTATTTATGCTTCTGTTTCACTTTATATTTAGCTGTGACACTCGGAGTACCTTTCCCTGATCTGAAGAAGGGATCTGTGTATAGCTCCAAAGTTTGTCTCACTCACCAACAGAAGTTGGTCCCATAAAAGATGTTACCTCACCAACTTTGTCTGTCTATATTTATAAGACACTGATCAATATGATAGCAAGTACTGTACGTATCTAGCATTTGTCACATCCTCATTCAGTCTCTTTTCCTCCTGGCTCTACATTTTAAACTTTCCCCCCACCCTCAATTTCATCTTCACTCCTGTTCTGCCACCTTTTTCCTTCCTTCCTTTAACTCTATCAATGTTATCCAAAAGGGCTAAGAATTTTACAAATACATTGGACTCCCTGACAGGGAGTTACATCCATACATGTAAGAATTGGAAGGGAGGGAAGGGGGAGCAGAGAAATCTGGGTGAGAAAGACTACAGGAAGGAAGATACAGTCGGTGATGTTTGTCAGAGACTATTCTGTTTGGCCATTCTTTCAAAAATGGCTTCTGGCAGGGGAGTGAACCTGGCAATTGATGTCTGCCCAGTTTACCATCAATCTCTAACAATGTAGCGATGGCCCTGAGGTGAGGGCCACATGGATGGAATGATAACACAGGAAGAGTCTTGAAGTGATTATGGAGAGTGAGCCAGGATGCAGAGATTTCATCACCAATGATGGCCCAGGGAGTAAGGCCTGGATTGAGGACTCTGGAGAGCTGGCTTCAATAGCCAGCCCTGGCGCAGAGTCTCTGGGTAATTTTGGGCTAGTCACTTTGTCTTTCTGAGTCTGGGGTCCCATGTGAAACCAGACCCATTACTTGGAATGCAGCAACATTAACCACTACCCCACCAACACACCATTGGTAAAAGCCCTCAAGACCCAAGAATGTGCACTACCTAGAACCTTTCCTCAGACAGAGTACAGCCAAAGTGAAGCTGGCAGGGTTCAGTCATCTACTCTGCTAGTTTTTTCAGTTCCCCCTGAGGCTGGGGGCAAGCCATTCTGAGAGGCTCTGGTGGCTGACTCCAACCGTCTGGCACGGAACGGCTGCCACCCACCGCAGGGACAGTCTTGGGTGGGGACTTTCAGTGAGGTGCTACACAAGCCAAATCCAAACGCAGGTGTGTTAAGGCCAGCTCAGGGTGGACAAAACCTTCCATGGAGCCGAAGGATTAAAGTTGGCTTCATCTTCAGTCTCAATAGTGAGAGTGAAAGCAGGGCCTTGGGACCAAGCAGAACAGCTCTCTGGCTGTGATCCCATCAAAACTGGTCTTTGAGACAAGCCTTTGCATTTCCCTCCCAAGACCTGCACTCCAGGGGGCCCTTCCAGCAGCCTGGGAAAGGGCCCCACAGGGAGCTTCCATCTTTCTTGTTCCACTGTAGTGCTAAAAGCCCTCAAAGACATTTAAGTGCCTAACTCCCATGGGAGTCACATCACCTGAGACTGACCAGCCATCTAGTATCATGAGATCAAAACAAGCCATATTACTCCTGTAGTGCTGTTCTATTTCTTCTTCTCTTCTGTCTGTCTGTTTTGTTAAAGGCAGGAAAAGTAACCACCACTCACAGCCATCAATTCAAATAAAACCCTTTCTCCATGCTACGGGGGATTGTTTGTAAAAATGAGATTCTAATTGCTATTCTCTCTGAAAAAGACCCTTTGAAAAGTTTTGGTTACATCTGGTTTGCAAAACCATCCAATAGCAGATTCAAACTGATGCATGTCTTGAGTTGAAATTCTTTTTCCTCCGGTGCATCTGATACAATACATTTCCAAGCCTCGGCATGGATTTCTAGTGTTTTGCTCATGGGATTGAGCCAGCTAAGGTCTCTGCCCTCAAACCTCTGAACCACGTTTCACTGCTTAGTGTTGTACAAATGACAGGGCCATGCTAACACCTGAGAGCCTATGGGTTTCCTTATTCCACTGAAATTAACACAAAAGCTCTCCCGCTGCATGTGGGATTCGCTCGAGTTCGGCTCCCTTTGGACTCACTTAGATTCCCTTTGGAATCTGGAACAGAAAACTTTTTAATGGTCTCACCAGGAGGCTCATCAGATGCCAAGTTGCAAATAGCACTTGTTTTTAATAACACTCAGAGTCCCCAGTTGCTGGATCTTCCAGCTGGAACCAGGAGCCAATATGCTAACAATGCCCAGGCGTCACCGAGCCAATCCAAGACTTTCCTCTGTAATAAGCAAGGGTTGGATCTCTCAGCATGAGATCCTTGGCCAGCCAGACCAGTACCCAGCACCAGGTCATTGTCCAGTTACTATAGTGCCCCAAACCCTCCTGCACCAGGTCATTGCCCAGTTACATCAGTATCCCATACCCCTCTGCATCAGGTCATTGTCCAGTTACTGTAGAGGGTAGAACAAGCTTCTTCCTCAGGTGTGAATGGAGGTATCCACATATCTGTTCTGTGCTGCTGGACACTGATACTACTCTTTTTTTCCACCAGGTTCTGGTTATAAATCAGGGTTAAGCTTTTATTTACCAGCCCTCTGCCTGAATTAGCTTTTCCCAGGAAAACACCAACCCTGGTCCCTGGGGCTCCACAAACCTCACCAGCTGAGTGTCAGCCCCTTGGGGACAATGCAGGGAAACAGCCTTCCCATCACTCCCCAGCTCTGACACACATAAAGGTTTGTCTTCCTTCCCCCTACAAAGCCCTTTGGAGTTGGGGATGGGGATCCTGAGCTGTGTGGTGAGGAGACACCTGCAGTCTCAGAGACACGGCTGCGCTTTGGACCTTGACTGGCCCAGAGACACAGAGATACTATCCCCGTGAGCCCAGAGCCACCAGAGTGTGGGCAGGGGTAGGGGCAGGTGGCTGTAGAAGGTGTCTGGTTATTCAGCCACCTTTCCAGCCATTCACCGTACATCTCTATATCTATCCAGCTCTCTCCTCTTCTGTCCTTCTCTCTCTTTCTTTACTGTCCAGCTTTCTCTCTGCCTTTCTCTGTCCTTCTACCAATTCACCTCTGAATTCTTCTCTTTCTCCACATCCATCCTTCTCTCTCTCTGATGTCCCTTCTCTATTTTCATTCACCCATGCCTAGCCTCCGTCAGCCCACACACACTCAGTAACTCTCTCTCTCTCATCTCTGGCTTTTCTAATGTTCCCAGCACTGCAGTCACTGGGCTTTCAGGAGTCCCTTCCCACTGAGACAGGCTTTGGGTATCCCCACCCAGCTGGGGCACATGTAGTTTGAGGCTCTGTCTCATCCTCAGATGTCTCACTTGCTCACAGAGCAGGTCTAGTTGACCAGATGGGGGGACCCCAGGACTGTACTACACTGGCTCTGAATGCCCAGCCGATGCCCTCCTTTGTCCCATTATCCTCCCAGTAAGACCCCTGGAACCCAGCAGCAGGTGGGGTTATACCTGTGTCCTCTCGATTTCCAGAGTCCGAGGTGGGTGTGCTGCCCCAGAATAGGGGGACAGCGTTAGCTGGTCTCCTCCCCACACCTCAAACCCCATAGGCAGTCAACCCTCAGCCTGGGATTGCCTCCTTCCTGGGCTCTGCAAGCACACAGCGGATCTCAGCACAGTAGCGCGGGGACCGCAGCTTAAGACTCTGCCCTGGCATTGGAGGGTCTGATCTGCCCGGAGCTGCCCAGTCAGGAGTGGTCTGGGGACAGCAGAGCCGGAAGTGAATGGAGGTGAGTCTGGGGAGAAGGGAGTTGAAATAGGCAGAGCGAGGGAGTGGGGAAGGGAAAAGCACAATGAATGGAGACAGACAGACAGACTGACCCAGGGACTCATGATGATTAGGATGGATGGATGTTTCTTTCCAAATCACCAAAACCTGGGTTGTTGCCAACATAGGCTTATCGATAGTACAGATGCTGTGGCCCTGATCTGAACTCAGATTCACCCACACCAATGGCTGGACAGAGCCTTGTGGGGAGTTCAGTGGGTTCATGGAACTCCAGTGGTGGATTACACTGAAGGATCAGGACCAGTTCCCCTTCCTATCTCTGCCGCCTCTGTCTACTTCTCTGCTAAAATTTTCTTTCTCCCTCACAATCTATCTCTCTCAAGCAGTTCCTCGGTGCCAACAAATTATATTATGGTTGAACCCAGAAGCCATGACAGATATGGGGGCCCTGTAGTGCCAGGCACTGCCCTGACACAGAGTGGGGAGAAAGTCCCTGCCCCAGCTGAGTTCAGAGCTCCGTTGTTTCAGGCATTGCACAGACTCCTAGTGAGAAAAAGTCACTGCCCCAGATGAGATCAGGGCCCCATTGTGCCAGGCGCTGCACAGACACACAGTAAATGAGGGACACACAATCCATGCCCCAGTCTAAATAGGCAAGACAGATAAATGGTGGGTTAAAAGGAAGATATATTGTTCTCATTTTACAGATGGGAACCCAGATTCAGAGAGATGAAGTGAGTAGCTCAAAATAATTTGGTCAGTCTGTGTCAGTCTGAGGTGAAATTAGAAATAGGGACTTATCAGTATGGACCTGGGTTGGGGCCAGCTCTGGACCCTGAAAGGGGCAGGGCCTCAGGCAGTATGGGCGGGGATAGGGGGCTCAGAGCCAGCCCTGGCCCTCCCTGTATAAGTAAGTGCCATCCCCTGTTGGGGTAGCAGCAGCAGCTGGGGGCTCTGGCAGCAGTTTAAAGGGCCCAGAGCTCTGCTGCTGCTACCGCTCCAGGTCCTTTAAACCACTGCCAAAGCCCCCAGCTGCTGCTGCTACCCTAGAGGTCCGGCAGCAGGACTCTGGGAGCTATTTAAAGGGCCCTGGGCTCCCCTGCTTCTACCACCCCAGCCCTTTAAATAGCCCCTGGAACCCTGGGGTAGCGGTTGCAGGGCTCCGGCAGCTATTTAAAGGGCCCAGGGCAGTAAAGGCAGCGGGAGCCCTGGCCCTTTAAATAACCACTGGAACCCTGCTGCCACAACCCCAGGGCTCCAGCAGCAGGGCTCTGGTGGCAATTTAAAGGGCCTGGGGATGGTGCACTGGCTCTTGCCAGGCTTCAGTACCAGGCCATACTGGCTTACTTTCACCTTTGGTGTCAGTGCTGGGTACAGAAGCCAGCTCTCCAGAGTCCTCAGCCCAAGACTCACCCACCCAGTCCTACTCATCTTTGTGGGTTAAATCTCCCTCTCCTTACTCTCTTCTAGATTCTTCCCTTGTCATCATTCCACTTGTATTGCTGTCACCCCAGGGCCAACACTACATTGAGAGGGACTCAGGGTAAATTGGGCAGAGAGCAATTGCCAGGTTCATTGTTTTCCCATCACTCCCCCAACCCCTCTCCAGTTCTAGATAGCCAACAAACTAATGAGTTTAATTAATGGCCCTCAACTGTGCTGCTGAGGAGTCCATTTCATTTCTACTTATCTCTAATCCTTGTCTTTATCTTTCTGGCCACAAGCCATTTTTTACAAGAACACCCAAACAGCATTGCTCTCTGACAACCATCACCAATTGTATCCCCCCCACCATCTTCCTTCTTTTCTTCCCCTTCTTCCCTTCCAACTCTCACATGTATGCATGCAACTATTTATTCGCAGGTATAAAAGCCTCAGTAGGTGCCCATGCCCCTGTCAGGGAGTTCAATGTATTTGTAACATTCTTAGCCCTTTTGGGTGACACTGATACAGTTAGAGGAGGGAAGGAGAGTGGTGGGAGAACAGGAACGAAGATGAAAGTGAGGATAGGGAGAAAGTTGAAAATGTACAATGTGGGGGGAGAAGAGATTGAATGAGGATGTGATGAATGCTAGCTACGTACAGTGTTTGGTATCATATTGACCACTGTCTTAGAAATGCAGACAGACAAGATGAGTGAGCTGATATCTTTTATTGAAGCAACTTCTGTTGGTGAGAGAGACAAGGTTTTGATCTTACACAGAGCAGGGAAAGATATTCCGAGTGTCATAGCTAAGTACAAAGAGGAACAGAAACCTAAATAGTTAACATATATTTCAAGGGACCGTTCAAGGTAAAGTAGCCAATTAACACCTGTCCCCTCATGTAAGGGAAGGGACAGGGGGAGAAGCTGGAGCAGGGGGCTCAGTGGATCACAGATTGCTGTAATAAGCCACAAATCCAGTATCTTTGTTCAGTCCATGATTTTTAGTGTCCAGGAAAGTTATAAATTTACAACACATACTTGATGGGGTCCACACCCTGAAAGAAATCCTTCCTGAACCCCTTCTTCTCTTGCTCAACCTCTCCCCCCACAAACCTCACCAAGCTCAGCTTGAGAAGCAAGCTCCCCACAGACCTTGACACATCAACTCAAAGCAGAACCAGACCCTGCCAGTGCAACAGACACAAAACCGGCAGCCCCATCTCCACTGCTATGATGACCAACACCACCCACAACACATCTTTCAAAATCCATGGGTCCTACACATGCCTATCATAACATGTGCTGTTCCTCATTCAGTGCACTAAATGCCCCAACAACAGCTTTGTGGGTGAAACCAGATAATTACTACGCTCTCGGATGAACTCACACAGGAAAACAAGAGAAGGCAAAAACACCCTGTCACTGGTGAGTGAACACATGATCACTCTATATCTGACCTCTCAGTCCTCATCCTCAACAGAAACCTGCACAACACCTTCAAAAGATGAGCCTGGAAGCTTAAATTCATAACTCGACTGAACATTGAAAATCATGGACTAAACAGAGAAAAAACCTATATCCCACTAACCCCTCTCCCCCTTTCATTTATTTCCCCATCTATTTCCCCCTCATGACTGGAGGCATGTTACAGGGCACTTCACCTTTAATGGTCCTTTGGAATCTGTTTAAACTTCTTGTGCTAAACAATCTGTTCCACTTTGTATTGAGCTGTGACACTCTGAGTACATTTCCCAGACCTGAAGAAGAGCTCCATGTAAGCTCAAAAGCTTGTTTCTCTCACAAATAGAAACTTGTCTGGATTTGAGGGGTGTGTGCACCCCAGAATGTGATCAAGCTAATTGCAACCATATTATGTGCATTTGGCCACCCTGAATTAATAAAAGAGAAAACCACATCATTAAGGGTTAATTGGAAAACAGGCTTTTACAGACAAGGTCAAAACTAGCTGGTAGTTTCTTCTAATCAGAATGAGAGTTGGTGAAAGAAAAGCCAAGAAGTGAGACTCAAAACCTTGGTGGATGGAAGACCTGGAGTCTGGGCACCTCTGATATTAGAAGTTTATTGAAAGTTAGGAAAAGTGATGTTTTTGTGGAGGCCATTATGACTATGTGTTTTGTAGAATTTAGTTATAAAAGATCAGTGAATACAGTGGATTCTGGAGCAGTCCTCTGAAGCCATTTTGGGAGATCTTTTTCTTGACATCTTTTCTCCCCAGTAGGTGAGCAACTGGCCACTGAGAACCCACTGCTAATTACTCAATACCGTTCCAGATTTTAGGTAAATATCTGGGATGCTCTAAATCTATTCCTTATGTCTGTGTGAGCTTAAATCTAATAAACTGCAGGTTTAGATAGTGTCCGTTTACTTGTATTAATATTTCATCAGGCAGAAATGCTGTGTCACCATTGATTTATCCCTGACACCACCTGAAGTGAAACAGTTAAGTTGCCCCTGCTGTGGATTCTGAAAACCATTGGTAACAGGTCCAATAAAAGATATTACCTCATCTGCTTCATCTCTCCAATATCCTGGGACTGATCCAACTACCACAGCACTGCAGACAGACAGATGAAAGATTTCCCTGACCTTTGCATAAATATATGCAGTGCTGCAGGTGGGTCATTCCCAGGTTATTAGAGATTCCAGCCTTTCCCTAATCCATTCACTTAACACTTACCTGTCTCCTAGGACTCAAGGCTACCATTCCAAAAATACCCACTGTCAATCTCAGCATTAGCACCTATTACCACAAATCTCCTTGCTGCGGGGTATTTTTCACCCTTATTCTTTCTGTCACCTACAGGTGATGTATGGCAAAGGGTCACGGGAAGATGGAAACCAAAGCTCCTTTGGGGAATTCATCCTGCTAGGGGTATCTGAACGGCCACAGTTGGAGATGCTGCTCTTTGTGCTCATCTTAATCTGCTACACCGTGACCTTGCTTGGAAACACCACCATCATCTTGGTCTCATGGCTAGACCCCCATCTCCACACACCCATGTATTTCTTCCTCAGCAAACTCTCTTTCCTGGACCTCTGCTACACCACTAGCGTTGGCCCCCAGATGCTGGTGAACTTCTGCAGGAGCCACAAAACCATTTCTTTGGCCGGCTCTGTGGCCCAGCTCTACATCTCCCTCTCTCTGGGTTGCACCGAGTGCCTCCTGCTGGCCGTCATGGCCTATGACCGCTATGCCGCTGCGTGCCAGCCGCTGCGCTACACGGCCTTCATGAGCCGCCGCCTCTGCCTGCAGCTGGCAGCCACTGCCTGGTTGTGTGGCTTTGGCAACTCCATGCTTCAGACCATCCTGACTCTGCAGCTACCCCGGTGTGGACAGAACCAAATCGAGCACTTCCTCTGCGAGCTGCCAGCCCTGCTCAAGCTGGCCTGTGTCGACACATCTGCCAATGAGGCTGAGCTCCTTGCCAGTGCGTTTTTCTTTCTGCTGGTGCCACTAGGCTTCATCCTGGTCTCCTACGGCTACTTTGGTGCTCCTGTGCTGAGGATTCACTCAGCGAAGGGCAGGCTCAAGACTTTCAACACTTGTACCTCTCATCTAGCCATGGTGTCACTCTTCTATGGCACAGCCATTTCCATGTATCTACAGCCTCCATCCTGCTACTCCCAGGATAGAGGCAAGATGGTCTCCCTCTTCTACACCATGATTACCCCTTTGCTCAACCCCCTCATCTACACGCTGAGGAACAAGGAGGTGCATAGGGCCCAGTGTAGGGTTCTGGGGAGGATCCTGACCACCCAGGGGATCTGAGCTGAGTGAGCAATTGGCACAGAACTGTCTGTACCTCTCATGGCTACTGTAACCTCTTCTGTTCCCACGTGGAGCCTTCTGCTCTTCCTACAGCTCCAGACCTCTCCATACACACTATCCTTCTGTCTTTTCCACTCTACAGAAAAAACCTGCCCTAATATACCCCATAACCTGCCTTCCTTTTCCTACCCCACACAACACTTCTCCCACCTCACAGAACAACCTGCCCTACCCCCACACTCAACCTCCCTGCCCTCTCCCACCCCACACAACTCCTCTGTCATTCCACATGTCCCCTTTGCCCTCTGCTTTGCAATACAACCAACCACCATCCTGGATGCACCTCTAGGAACAAACTCTGCTCTCCTGTCCAAAGAGATTATTCTTATTGCTTTCTATTGCAGTAGCAAAGAAGATCCGACTGATATTAGGGTTGTACCAAGTGCTGCACAGACATACAGTGAAAGGCAGTCCCTGCCCCAGCTGAGATCAGGGACCCATTGTGCCTGGTGCTGCACACACATTGAGAATCAGTCCCTGCCCTAGCTGAGATCCAGGCCGTGTTCCATGAGACAGGAAGATATATGAGTTTAGTGCCTTCTGAGCAAAACTATTGGATATCACAATTGAAGGCTGGATTGAATCAGTGAAGGCAGCTCTATGGGTGTTGAGAGTACCTGAAGAAGATCATGTGGATTTTGTGGAAGAGCATTTCAAAGGCCAGGACAGATCCACAGTGAAGTTCATGGCAACAGCTGATAAGCCAGACGTAGAGAAGACATTTCAGATTCTCTTAGAAGTGTATGAGACAAAGTAACCATTGGAACCAGACTCAGAGATTTCTATGAGCTGACACAGAATCCAGGTGAGACCATTCGGGCCTACTCATATGAGCTCTAGGAGAGAATGAGCCAGGTGAAATGCTGGGACCTACAAGAAGTTCGGGACATGAATATGGTCCTGAAAGTATAGTTAGTGCTGAGGCTCCAGGAATGACTCCCTCCACTGTGAAATGAAGAAGAGGTTTAAAGAGGAGCTCAATAAGAATTTCGTGAACTCGTGTAAGCTGTCATTACATGGGCTAAATTAAAGGAAGTTCCTGTGGAAGCGGTGGCCAAGACCAACCCTCGTACACAAAGTGAAGGCCTAGGTAATGTAGCTCTCAGGAAAACGATTCTTCCCCAAAAACAGTTAACACCAGAAAGTTTAAAAGAATCTGTCCAGAAACTGGCCGGCTAACAGGGGAGCTGCTGAAAATGATGACTGAGGTAATGAAAGGTAAAATCTCCCCTAGTACACCAAAATACCCAAGGGCACTGGGATCCTGAAAATCCCCACCTTAAAGGCACCTGATTTTCAGAAGGCAAGTGCTCCGGGCTCCCTGAAAACCAGGCATTTAAAAATAATGTATCATGCTCCGAAATTGTGAGATTGTCTTTAAAATTGTGAGATTTAATTAAATTATAACTGTCAGGTTCTTTTTCTTTGCCTTCCAGTTTCTGAGATTTAGCTCATACTTGTATCACATTGCAGGTTTTTTCTCCATCTCCATGAGGGCTAGAAATGTTTCTTTTTAAAACTATTTTTTAATTGTAAGCACATTTTTCCAGGTGCTGCAGCTTTCAGGAGAAGATCTAGCACTGTGAGACTTTCGTTGGCAACACTGCATCAAATCAGATACCTAAAATCATCAGTAACTTTTGTAAATCTTGGTTCATATCTCTCTCTAGTAGCCTGACCCTCACTAACTGCAACAGTCTGTTACTGAACCACATCCAAGGAAGTTGCTCTTTTGGTTCAATCTTCCCTTTATGATCTGATGCCTCTGGGCAGAATTGTCATTCAATGACGTTGCTCTGTAGTAGCCAACTTCACCTCTGCAACCTGATGGCTGAGTGCCTGAGTTAATAAATATGCCTCCAGCTTCACTTCATCCTCTGGGCCCTCTGTGCTGACTGAAGTTTTAGATAGCTAGCCCAGCAGGCTAGGAGGCTGGATAGGTAGATGTATTTTAGTGAGACAAGGTTAGTGAGATATTATCTTTTATTGGACCAACTTCTGTCGAGCTACATGGAGAAGTTTGTCCAATAAAAGATATTACCTCACCACCTTCTCTCCCTAACATTCTGAGACCAACATGGCTACAATAAAACTGAAAACAACAGGTAGGTAGGCAGAGAGATAGATAGATAGCTAGATAGCATCAGGATTTAGACAGATAGGAGTAGGTATTCAGTTTATTTTTAAGTCTGAAAAGTGCCCAGTTATTTGCCCAGCACAGACACCTAAATGGAACAGAATGATAGAATATAGACCAGGGGTCAGCAACCTTTCAGAAGTGGTGCACCGAATCTTCATTTATTCACTCTAATTTAAGGTTTCATGTGCCAGTAATACATTTTAACATTGTTAGAAGGTCTCTTTCTATAAGTCTGTAATATATAACTAAACTATTGTTGTATGTAAAGTAAATACGTTTTTTTAAATATTTAAGAAGCTTCATTCAAAATTAAATTAAAATGCAGAGTCCCCTGGACTGGTGGCCAGGACCCGAGCAATGTGAATGCCACTGAAAATCAGCTCACGTGTGGCCTTCGGCACCCATGCCATAGATTGCCTACCCCTGATATAGACACATGTCTGAGCCAGTCCGCTCAACCTGGGGTTAGATAGGAGCTGGAGCCCCCTAGAGAAAAAGAAGCCCCATATTGCATTACTAGATCACTGCTGAGCTCATGGTTTTGAAAATGCCTTGGCAGGAGAAGATTCAGCATTATTGCCTGATGGTTTTATCCCTGGTTTACACTGGAGGTGAGGGAGGGAAAGATCAGTTAGACTGGGCAGTGTGGGCATGTTTTTGTAGAGGTGTCATTCCCTAAGGTGTAAATGAATCGCGGACTTACAAGAGTTAGTAAGAAATTTCCCAGCTGTCCATGAAGTGTGTGGTGACAATTTCTCTGAAGCTGGCACTGGCCACCGTTGAAGATGGGGACTGGAAGAACCCAGGTGGGATCCAGCCTGAGGACTGATATGTTCCTATTAGTTGTCTTTGTGCTGCGCTTCTCCCCTGCATGTGTAATGCTCCCCGAGGTTGGATCCCTCTTGACACACTTTGATTCACTTCTAAACCTAGCATAAAAAATGTTAATGGCCTCTCTGAATCATGGAATATTAGAAAGTCATCTTGTCCAACCCTCTGCTCAAAGCAGGACCAACCCCCAAACAGATTTTTTACTTCAGTTCCCTAAATGGCCCCCTCAGGGATTGAATTCACAACCCTGGATTTAGCAGGTTAATACTCAAACCACTGAGCTATCCCTCCCCCAATATATATAGTGTTTTGCTGGATGTCCCATAAGTTACTGTTTCCTGTTTGCATTACTGTTTAATAAACCAGTTTGCTTTATAGTTAATTCTGTCCTTAGTTTTCTCTCCACTGATAGATGAACTTTGGGGGCACAAGTCTGCTGGGTGGGGACTCTAAGGTGTGGAACCTATAGTACATCCAATTAACCATATGCAAGACCTGAGTTCCTGGTTAATAGGGTGACCCCAACACATTCCGAGCCAAGAATTTCCCCTTTCCCGCCCAGTGTTTGTTCTGTACTGCCCAGCCCTCTCCTGGGCAGTTCAGATATTTTAGGCCTGTTGCCCTGTGAGGGGAGCAATATCCCACAGTTTGCTACATTAAAGGGAGTTACTCACACAATTTGGTTTAAATGCATCAATGAAATCAATGTGGATTATGGAAAAAACACATTTATTTCACTACAAAGAGAGAGATTTTGAGTACAAGTGTAAGGCATTAAAGTCAGAAAAGGTTAAAAGAGAAATAAAAATCACTTCCTAGTACTAAACCTTAACAAAGTAGACTCGGTTCAAGGTGGAATCCCTAAACACATGCTCCTAGTAACATTGCTGAGCCAATTCTTAGGCCAGGATCGGCTCCCAAAGTCCAAAGACTGTTCCTTTGTCATCTTAGGGGAAAGAGAGAGAGATGAATAGGGAGATATACCTTGAGGTGTTTCTGACCCCCACTTTTCTTGTCCAGTCCCTCTTTGAAATGAATTTTATTGAGAGTTATGCCTAGATAAATTACATTCCTGCTGGGAGGATGGAGACAAGGAGTCTCATGGTGAAAGATGTGCCAGGCTGTTTGTTTAAATGCAGATCGGGTTGTTCCTGCCCCTCTTCCTTGCCTAAGACTGGCCACTTGACAGGTGATTGCCCATCAACATTGATGACACCTGACTAGACTCCTTTGTGTTCAAGAAACTGCAGGTAAATGCATTTCAGACCTAATTTCAGCTTATGTCTATTACTTTATATAGAATGTTGCTACACACATTTTGTCATGACAGTATTGACAAGTGAGTTATTGCTTTTCAAAGCTCTCTCCAATAGCTGTGCCAATGCAGCGTTATAAGTGTAGACTTGCCCTTAGAAAATTTTCCTTAATAACTAACCTGAATCTCTGTTAGTACAGGCTAAAGCCATTACTTCTTGTCCCACCCTGGATGGACATAGAGAACCATCGATCACCATCCTCTTTATAACAACTTTTCACATATTTGAACATTGTTTCCAGGTTCCCCTTCAGCCTTTTGTCCTCTAGACTAAACATGCCCAGTTCTTTCAGCCTTTCCTCAATAGATCGTCTTTTCTAAACCTTGATCATTTTTGTTGATGTCCTCTGTACTTTCTTCAGTTTTTCCACATCTTTCTTAATACACAATATATTATATTATTTATTAATTAATAGTAATAATAATTGAGATAATCATTTAGACAACCTACACACATTAAATTTTTTCAGTCTTTCCATGTAATTAACTCCTTTCAGACATAGATCGTAGACAGATAGATTGATAGATTTCTGTTTATCAGCCAGTTTTTCAAAGTGATCTAAAATGAACACAAATAGGTATATTACCTTGTAATTTGCTGTGCCGCATCAGGGGCATAGTGCAGTTAGAAGTGCAAATTTGGGGTTTGGCCATGAGGATCCTGACATACATCCTCCTGCAAAAAATTACCACTTCAGAATTGCCAGTGCTTATAATGTTTTCCTGAGCAGAGCTGGGGAACAAACCATTGCAGAAACCACATGAAATAGACACCAGTGGACTTTCCCTGGGCTCATCTAGTGTCTCACATCAAGAACCAGATGCAAAACTGAGTGGTTAAAAAGTTATTGGGTTTGGATTCTGGATCTATAGATTGGTAGGGATGGTTGATGAAACCTCTGAAATTCAGGAAGTGCAGTGTTAAATGACTGCCTCTAGGTGTTATCATAGCAATTATTAATGGTTAGTTGTTAATGTTTGATAATTAATTGACAACTCGAATAAACTGAAAGGCAACAAAGGTAATACAGATACATGGAAATACTTTTTAACATGACCCAAAATTGACCTGTGTTACTCATACTCCATGACATTACCAGGGAAAGATTGGGCATTTATTCTAGACGTCGGTTTCTCACCGAGGTTGGTCTAGAGCTCCTTGGTAAATAAGAAGTTAACACAATGATATACAATGTTTCTATGACTGCTACAAAAATTACTAATAAGATGCATGACAGTTCATAAGACTTATTAAAAAATTTCTAAATTCATTTGTAAATTATTTTAAGGTCAGAGTTAAGGTTACAATTTGAGTTCAAAGCATTTTTCTTTCAGGTTTCTGAGAAGGGCATTGCATGTTGAAATAACCTCATCATATACACTATCGAGGATTCAAATATTTCAAGAATATATGTTCCCATGATTCAGGTACAAGTTAGCCTCTAACTGTCTGCACTGAGGAAGACATTTCTGTTATAGGTAGGTTATCTCATTGCCTATCCCTTGGCATACATATCGTAGAACTGCCACCAACTGCCACAGATGTGCTTTTCCATGACAGCTTGTTTGATGTATTGTTGTAGTGAGGTTGGTCCCAGGATATGAGCAAGGCAAAGTAGGTGAGGTAATCTCTTCTATTGGACCAACTTATGTTGGAGGTTTCAAAAGAAAGCTGCACAACACCTTCAAAAGATGAGCCTGAGAACTTAAATTCATAAGTCTTCTTGTGACAGATTATGTTACCAATCTGCCTGGAGTGTCAGGTGATCAGGCTGAGGCCGCAGGATCTTAGGGATGGAGATGGAGGAGCACACCAAGTGACTAAAGTTTAAAGCTTTATTAATAAAATAATAAAATAACAGTGGCGAGTGCTGGGAATGCTGCCACGTCACTCAGAGGAAGAAAGAAAGCCTCAGCCTTAACCCACTTTCATACTCACGCTCATGCTACCTGAGGCCGGCCAAGCCTGAGTATAACATACGAAGAGGGGGAAGGGTGGATGGGAATTCTTCTACCATGCATGGGTCATCCAGGGTGCGCTGTTGATCTCTAACTTGCTTTGGCTCCCAGGAGGGTTTTTAAGTCTTGGGTTCTTTTTGGAGAGTTTCGTTTAGGGATCTCTGTTCCTGGTGCTCTTTGTACCAGTCCAAACCGGCCTTCCATGGTTTTCTCAGCTTTCCCAAAACACACCAGCCTCAGGGATGTGAAAACAGTTGTCCCCCCTCCTCCACCACTGGCCTTCACTGTCTCGCTCATTTTTGCAGCCCCTGCAGTTCTGTTCAGCTGAATCCTCCTTTCTCACTGCTGGTCGGGGTGGAATAGGTCTCCATCTTTCTTGGCCGGCAGCTGAGAACCAGATGTGTGCTGTGGCTTGGGCTGCAGTCAGTGTCTTATCTTCGGACTAAGGTAGACGAAGTGTTGAGTTAACCCATTCTCTGCTCTCTCTCTCCCTCTTTGACCTCTTGCAACCTGTAAAAGAATCTTTCACTCCACATTCACACCTTTGACCCTTCCTGACAAGCTTTCCATTGCCTGCACCAGCATTGGCAACATACAAGACTCATCTGCCTCCCCTGGGACCCCCTGAGTGAGGGGGTCCTTGGGGCTGTGACATTCTGGACGCTGAAAAGCCTGGACTTAACTGAGACTCTGGTTTTATGGCCCTGTAGTGAGGCTGACTGGCCTCCTGCCAAGCAGGAGAGCAAGGCACCATTACACTTCCCTTGGAGGGCGGATCCTAGATTGCACTGCCCTACTAGCCGGAAGTATCGGGGCATGGCCGGAAGTATAAAAGGCCAGCTCTGCAGCACAGTTGAGAGAGAGCCGGTGGAGGAGAAGGACATTCTGCCTATTAGGCCACATCCGCAAGAGGAGCATTTGCCTGACTGTTCCTGATCCTCAGAGACTGACAAGGATTGGCTGGTGTGCCTGCCGCCGTATACCCTGAAGAGCCGGAAGAGGCCTGGAGGCTAGAGGTACCAAACCCCAGGCTGGCAGGAAGTTGTCTGGGGCAGCCATGGAGCAGCTGGCTGCAGAGCCAGTGGTGGCTCAGTCGGCATGTTGGGGCTGGATCCCCACCAACCCAGGAGCAGACAATCTTGCCCCTGTCAGGGCCCTGGGCAGGGACATGGTGGAGTAAGGTTGGCCCATGTCCCCCTGCCACCCCACCTCAGGGTGATTGGCTCCCTACACTGTTCAGAGAAGCCCTAGCCCTGAAGAGGAGCCTCTCTGACCAGCTACCCTATAGAGTGTTTGTTTGCTGGCTGCCTGAGCCCCGTCCAGGCTGGAGCCAGCCCTCATAGACTCTGTTTAAGGGCTGCCAGCTTGGGCCACCCAAAACCAGGCTAAAGCCTGACTAGAACTATTGATTGCACAGCCCTATTGTGGGCTTGGGGCTGTCCTGTGGACTCTGGCCCTGGCAAGAAGGACCAGCCTGAGTGGCCTCCATCTGAGTGGAGGAGTGAGGGACCATTACAGGCCCATTACAGCAATTTGTAACCCACCCGGCTGTCTACTTATCTTCCATTATCTGACAACTGCAGAGCTGTTAATTTCCCACTTCATGTTTATTGCCCACTTCACTTTAAATGGGCTCCCGCAACATGTTTAATCATCTGTCCTGTCACTCACTCCAAGTCTTCGGCAGCAGTGACGGACCCACCACCGAAGACCCAAAGCAAGCGAAGGAACCACCGCCGAAGTGCTACCGAAGACCCAGAGCGAGCGAAGAACCCGCCACCAAAGTGCCACTGAAGACCTATTGTACTGCCAGGTGAGTAAAAATTAAAAAGGTATCTTTTGCCAGGGAAGGGATTCTCACTGGGTGCGGGGTGCTCTTAGGCAGGGGGCCCAATTCGGAGGTGTTGGTGGAATAGGTCCAATGCTGGCTCTTCCTTTGCTACATCACCAGTACTGTTCCTCAGATACTGGTGAACTTCTGCAGCCCCCATCAGTTTATCACCTGGGCAGGCAGCATATCCCAGCTCTACATCTTCCTCTCACTTGCTGGCACCAAGTGCCTCCTGCTGGCTCTCTTGGCCTACGACCACTACGTCGCCATCTGCCAGCCATTGCACTACACAATCATCATGAGTCACTGCCTCTGCCTGCAGATGGCAGCCACTGTACGGTTGTGCAGCTTTGGCAACTCCATCCTGCAGACCATTCTGACAGTGCCACTGCCCCAGTGTGGCCGGAACTGGGTCAACCACTTATTCTATGAGGTGTTAGTCCTGCTCAAGCTGGCTTGTGTCAGTACCTCTCCCAATGAGGCCTAGGTATTTCCTGTCAGTGGTCTCTTCCTGATGGTGCCACTGGGTCTCATCCTGGTCTCCTATAGCTACATTGTCACCACAGTGCCGAGGATTCGCTCAGCCCAGAGCATGCTCAAGGCCTTCAGCACCTTCGTCTCACACCTGGCCGTGGTGTCACTCTTCCATGGTGTGGCCATTTCCATGTATCCATAGCCTCCATCCAGCTACTCGCAGGACCGGGGCAAGATGGTCACTGTCTTCTGTGGCATCATCGCCCCCATGCTCAACTCCCTGATTGAGACGCTGAGGAACCAGGATGTCCAAGGGCCCCTAAAGAGGGTGCTGGGGAGGCTATTCTGGAGAAAAAGGATGAGCCAAAGAAATGAGTTGGGACTGGCTGGCTTAGTTCTCTGTGGGGCAGCAGCTCCAATCCAGTCTCAGGTCAGGGAGACTGGCAGGCTCAGGGGGGGCAGACAATGGGATATGGAGCCTTTCCCATCCAGGAGGTTTACATTTTAATCTCTCTGATCATGTCTGATCAGCACCACATGGTGCTGGGACTGGGAAACCAGAGTCAGTCACCAGGAGCCCCAGAAGGCAGAAGAGTGTGAAAAGGCCCAGCAGATGGTATTAAGCACTGCACTGTGTCCTTCCTTGGCTCCATCCATGAACAAAGCTGGCTGTGCTTGGAGAAGACTGAGCCATCTGGGCTTCTGAGAATCATCAGCTCCAGCCAGCACAGACCAGACATACACTTAATATATAATCCCTCTGATTGTCTCTCTTGAATATTGATCTAAAACCCCAATCAACATTGCCCCCTCTCTATTTAATTCTCAGATATGGATAGTTTGGGGGCTTCTTCCCTCTTCTCATGTTAAACTGCAGCTACTTCTCCACTTGGGCAAGATGTTCACCAGAGTCACCATCCTGCACCAGGTGCTCCTGCTCTCATCAACACGCCTGCTCTTCGGGCTGCGCTGGTGGTACAGCACCATGCCATCCACTCCTGGCAGGACCCATGTGCTCCTCCTCTCCAGCTGGCACTCGTGCTCCACCTTCTCCAGCCAGGGGATCTGTAAGCTGGCCATGAAGGTCTTTGTGTACAGGCCAGTCAGCTCAGAGGAGGAGGAGAGTTGAGAAAAGAGATCAAGGCCTAGACAAAGGGGTGGGGTCTTTTCTCCAATCTCCTCTGAGGATTCAGAGCAATGGTTGGATGCTTGGATAAGGAGGAGCTGCCTCCCTGAGCAGAGCACCCACCAGGGAATAAGTCACACACTTGTCCAGTGATTTTCCCACAAACCAAGGGGTGGATGCTGTCAGTGGATGCTGTGCGGATCAGTCAGGAAATGCAGACCCAGCTACATGCACTTCTGTGGAGCCAGAGATAGAACCCCTTTCCTACAGCACTAAATACACAAAACCAGTTCACCTACAAGCAATCTGTTCTGCTGCTAGATCCTTTATCCGCCCTGCAGAGACAGGGTAGTAGACAGGACTGGGAGTCAGGACTCCTGGGTTCTCTCCCCAGATGTGTGAGAGGAGTAGGGAAGATCTGGGAGTGAGGATTCTTGGCTTCTGTCCCAGCTGTGGGAGGGGAGTGTGGTCTAATGAGTCAGAGCAGCATACTTGTCCTGGATGCTAAGACTGACCAGCCACCTCTTATCCAGAGACCTAGAAAAGCTGTACTGCCATCCCATCTGCTGTGTCAGTCTTTTGTTAAAGACAGGAAACCACCAGTCACAGCCATCAATTGAACTAAAACCCTTTCTTTCCCACTATGAGGGATTGTCTGACAAAAGAGGAGAGTCTAATTGCTATCCTCTCTGAAAGGGGCTTTTGAAAAGTTTGGGTTACGTTCAGGTCTCAGAACAAGCCAATGGAAGATTCTAACTGATGTATGTCTTGTGTTGAAATTCTTTTTCATCTGGTGCATCTGATTCAATACATTTCCAGACTCTGGCATGAATTTTCTAATGTTTTGCCCATGGGACTGAGCTGGCTGAGGTCTCTGAATGCAAAACCCTGAACAAGGTATGTCATGGTATAATTCCCCACTCTGAACCTTAGCATCCAAAAGATGAGGTACCAGCATGAATTCCTCTAAGCTTAATTACCAGCTTAGAACTTGTAGCGCTGCCACCAACCAGGAATTCCAGTGCCTGGTACACTCTGGTCCCCCCAAAACCTTGCCTGACCCCAAGACCCACACCCTCTGGATCTTAACACAAGGAAAGTAAACCCTTTCCCTCACCGTTGCATCTCCCAGGCTTCCCCTCCCTGGGTTACCCTGGACGATCACTGTGATTCAAACTCCTTGAATCTTAAACAGAAAGGAAAATCCACCTTCCTCCCTCCTTCTCTCTCCCCCTCCCAGACTCTCCCTGAGAGAGACAGTAATCCTAACACAGAGAGAAATGAGCCTCTCTCTCCCCCTTTCCTCCTTTCTCCCCACCAATTCCCTGGTGAATCCAGACCCCGTCCCCTGGGGTCTCACACCAGAATAGAAAAAAAACCAATCAGGTTCTTAAACAAGAAACTTTTAATTAACGAGAGAAAAACAGTAAAAATTATCTTTGTAAATTTAAAATGGAATAGGTACAGGGTCTTTCAGCTATAGACACTGGGAATACCCTCCCAGCCTAAGTATACAAGTACAAATTAAAATCCTCCCAGCCAAATACACATTTGCAAATAAAGAAAACAAACATAAGCCTAACTTGCCTAATCTACCTAGTACTCACTATTCTGAACTTATAAGAGCCTGTATCGGAAAGATTGGAGAGAAACCTGGTTGCACGTCTGGTCCCTCTCAGAACCCAGAGAGAACAACAACCAAAAACTAACAGCACACACAAAAACTTCCCTCCCTCAAGATTTGAATGTATCCTGTCACCTGATTGGTCCTCTGGTCAGGTGACAGCCAGGGTTACTGAACTTATTAACCCTTTATGGTCAAAAGAGATAAAAAGTACTTCTGTTCTATTAACTCCTACTATCTGTTTATGACAAGGTTTGACTGCTTAGTGTTGTATAAGTGACATGATCATGCTAACACCTGTGATCTCTGGGCCCCCTTATTCCACTAGAAATTAATACAAAAGCTTTCCTGCTGCTCATGGGGCTTGCTCAAGTTTGACTCCCTCTGGATTCACTTTGATTCCCTTCTTAATCTGAAGCAGAAAACTTTTTAATGGCCCCACAAGGAGACTCATCAGGGGCCATGTCACAAATAGGATGTTTTTAATAAGTCCCAATTGCTGGATCCCCCAGCTGGAGCCAGGAGACAAGATGCTAACGATACACAGCACGTCACATTCTGAAGCCTAATGAGGGCACTTCCTCTGACAGGGACAGTTGGCACCAGTTCCAGACTTTCCTCTGTCACAGACAGGGGCTGAATCTCTTGGCATCAGATCCTTGGCTAGCCAGACTGATACTACATATCCTTCTGCATCAGGTCATTGTCCAGTTACTGCAGTGCCACATACCCTTCTGTCCCAGGTAACTGTTGAGTTATTCCAGTACCCCATGCCCTTCTGCAAAAGGTCATTGTCAAGTTTCTGTAGTGTATAGAACAAGCCTATTTATCAGGTGTAAATGCAGGTATTCGAAGGTAGAAAAGAGATTTGTTCTATGCTATTGGACACTGATGCAATTCTTTTTTCCAGGTTCTGGGTTTAAACCAGAGTTGAGCTGTTATTTACCAGCCCCCTGTCAAAACTATCAACCATGGTCCCTGGGGCTCTGCAAACATTACCAGCTGAATGCCAGCCCCTTGGGGATGATGCAGGGAGGAAACTGTCCCCATACTCTCCAGCTCTGACAACCATAAAGATTTGTCTCCCTCCCCGCACATGGCCCTTAGAAGTCTGGGACAGAGCTGAGCTGTGTGGGAGGAGACACCTGCAGTCTCAGAGACACAGGGCCCTTTCTGGCCGTGCTTTGGACCTCAGCCCACCCAGACACATAGAGATACCATCCCCAAAAGCTGGCAGACACAAGGACGGCTGTAGAGGGGTCTGGCTAGCCAGCCGTCCTTCTCGCCATCCACCATACATTTCTGCATCTATTCAGATCTCTCCTTTTCTGTCCATCTCTCTCTTTCTTTATTGTCCTCTGCCTTTGTCTGTTCTTCTACCAGTTCACCTCTGACTTCCTCTCTTTCTCCACATCCATCCTTCTCTCCATCTGACTCCTCCTCTCTATTTCCATCCACCCATGCCTAGCCTCTGTCAGCCCACACGCACTCAGTAACTCTCTCTCTCTCTTCTCTGGTTTTTCTAATGTTCCCAGCACTGCAGTCGCTGGGTTCTCAGGGGCCCTTCCCACTGAGACAGGCTTTGGGCATCCTCACCCAGCTCAGGTTTCCAAAGCCAGAGGTGAGTGTGCTGCCCATACAGCAGGTGGACAGATTTAGCTGGTTTCCTTATCCCTCTCCTCCCAAACCCCTTAGACATTCAGCCCCTCAGCCTGGGGTGCCTCATCTCCGGGCTCCGCAAGCACAGAGCGGGTTTCAGTGAAGGGGAGCAGGGATTGCAGCTAAGACTCTGCGTGGTATCGGAGCATCTGAAGAGCTCAGAGCTGTTCAGGCAGGAGCGGTCTGAAGACAGTAGATTCAGAGGTGAATGTAGGTGAGTCGGTGAGGAGGAGATTTGAAATAGGCAGAGCAAGGGAGTGGAGAAGGGAACAGCACAATGAATGGAGACAGACAGGCATACAGACTGACCGGGGGTTTATGATGATTAGAATGGATGGATGTTTCGTGCCACATCTCCAAAATCAGGATTGTTACCAGCATAGGCTTATCAATAGCACAGATGCTGTGGGCCCAATCTGAACTGGCTGGACAGAGCCTTGGTGGGAGTCCAACAGGTGCATGGATCTCCGGGGGTGGATCTCACTGGAGTATCAGGATCAATTCTCTTTTTAACCAACCCTCTGTCCTGCCTTACTTTCCTCCTAAAGTTTTCTTTCTCCCTCAGTCTTTCTCTGGAGCAGATCCTCAGTGGGTACCAACAAGTTCTATTACAGATGAACCTAGAAGCTCTCACAGATGTTGGGTCCCCATCGTGCCAGGCACTGCACAGACACACAGTGAGAGACAGTCCCTGACCCAGCTGAGATCAGCAGGATGACCAGATATCCCTATTTTATAGGGACGATCCCTATTTTGGGGTCTTTTTTTCTATAGGCTTCTATTACTCCCCACCTCATGTCCCGATTTTTCACACTTGCTGTCTGGTCACCCTAGAGTTCTGGGCCCTGTTCTTTTGGGTGCTGCACAGACTCACAGTAAATGAAGGACACACAATCCATGGCCCAATCTAAGTAGGCAAGACAGATAAATGGAGGGCGAAAAGGAAGATTATTGTTCTCACTTTAGAGATGGGACCCCAGACTGAGAGAGTAAAAGTCTCTATCCCAAAATCACCCAGTGACTCTGTGTCAGTGCTGGCTACTGAAGCCAGATCTCTAAATACCTCAGCCAGGACTTATCCTCTGGACCATTCTTGGAGATAAGATCCTCCCCTTCCCTCTCACTCACTCACCTTAATATCTTCTAGACTCTTCCCATAGAATCATAGAAGATTAGGGTTGGAAGCGTCCTCGGAAGGTCATCTAGTCCAACCCCAGCTCAAAGCAGGACAAATCCCCATGTCATCATTCCATTTGTACGCCCATCACCCCATGGCCATGACTACACTGTGTGGGACTGCCAGTAAACTGAGCAGAATGGAATTGCCAGAGTCACTTTTTTATACTGTTTTTCCATCAATCCCACAGCCGCTCCCCAGCTCATCCCAGCTTTTTGGAAACAATAGCCAACAACCCAGCAAGTTTAACTAATGTCTCTCAACTTTGCTGCTGAGGAGTTTGTTTCCTTTCAACTTATCTCCACTCCTTGTCTTCATCTTTCTGGCCACAGGCCATTTTTGAAAGAATCGCCAAACAGCATTGCTCTCTGACAACCATCACCAACTGTATCTTCCTCCCTGTTTTCTTTTTCACTCAGATTTCTCTCCCCCCCTTCTTCCTTCCAAGTCTCACATGCATGGATGTACTTTTCTGGAGGTAGAAAAGCCTCAGAAGGTGCCCATGTTCCTGTCAGGGAGTCCAAAGTATTTGTAACATTCTTAGCCCTTTTGAGTGACACTGATAGAGTTAGAGGTGGGGAGGAGAGAGGTGGAAGAACAGAAATGAAGATGAAAGTGAGGATGGGGAGAAAGTTGAAAATGTACAAAGTGGGTTGGAGAAGAGATTGAATGAGGATATGATGAATGCTAGATACGTGCAGTGTTTGAGATCATCTTGACCGCTGTCTTAGAAATGCAAAGAGACAAGGTGGGTGAGCAACTTTTGTTGGTGAGAGAGACAAGGTTTGAATTTACAAAGAGCAGGGAAAGGTGCTCCGAGTGTCACAGCTAAGTAGAAAGAGAAACAGAAGCCTAAATAGTTAACAAATATGTCAAGGGATCGTTCAAGGTAAAGTTGCCAGTGAACTTGTCTCCCGTCATAGAGGGGAATGGGCAGGGCGGAGAACCCTGAGGAGGAGTCTCAGTGGGTCACAGATTGTTATAATAAACCATATATCCAGCCTCTCTGTTCAATTCGTGATTTTAGTGTCTAGCAAGATTATGAATTTACAACACAGACTTGATGGGGTCCACATCCTGAGCCTCTTCTTCTGGCATTCAAACAACCCCCCAATCTCACCATACTCAGCATCGTAAGCAAGCTCCACACAGCGCACGACACACCAATTCAAAGTGGTACCAGACCCTGCCATAACGACAGACACAAAATCCGCATCCATATTTCCATTTTCTATGATGACCAACACCATCCACAACACGGCTTTCAAGATTCGTTACTTTAAAACACACCAATCACAGCATGTGCAGTATCTCCTCCAGTGCACTAAGTCCCCCAACAACAAATATGTGGGTGAAACCAGACAATCCCTATACTTTTGAATGAACTCACACAGGAAAATGATTGAAGACAAAAATACCCTATCACTGGTGGATGAAAACTTGACACAAAGTGATTGCTGTATTTATCACCTATCAATCCTCATCCTCAAAGAAAACCTGCACAAAACCTTCAAAAGACCAGCCTGGGAGCTTAAATTCCTAACTTTGCTGGACACTGAAAATCATGGACTGAACAGAGACAAAATCTATATCCCACTAACCCCACACCCATCAGCTTATTTCTCCCTCTCCTTTCCCCTCGATGACTGGAAGCATGTTACAGACCATTTCACCATGGATGGTCCATTCAAAGTGTTTTGAGTGCTTGTAAGTGAAAAATCTTCTTCACTTTGCATTTAGCTGTCATACTCTGAGTATGTTTTCCAGACCTGCAGAAAAGCTCTGTGGGAGCTCAAAAGCTTCTCTCTCTCTCCAATGGAAGCTTGTCTGTTACCCTAGATTTGATGGATGTGTGTACCCCAGAATGCAATCAAGGTAATTGCAACCATATTCTGTGCATTGAGACACGGTGAATTAATAAAATGGAACACCAGATAGTTAAGAGTTATTTGGAAACCAGCTTTTAGAGGCAAGGTGAAAACTAGCTGGGAGTTTCTGCTAATCGGAAAGGGAGGAGGGGAAAGAAAAGTCAACAAGGGAAATTGAAAACCTTGGTGTATGGAAGACCTGGAGTCTGGGCACCTCTAATAGAAGTTTATTGAAAGTTAGGAAATGTGATGATTTTGTGAAGGTTATAGTGACCTATGTGTTTTGCAGAAGTTAGTAATAAAAGATCAGTGAATACAGTGAATTCTGGATCAGTCTTCTGAAGCCATTTAGAGTGATGTTTTTCTTGACATCTTTTCTCCCCGGTAGGTGAGCAACTGGCCACTGAGACCTTGCTGCTAATTACTCAATACCGATCTAGTTTTTAGGTAAATTTCTGGGCTGCTCTAAATCTATTGCTTATGTCTGTGTACGCTTAGCTCTAATAAACTGCAGGTTTAGATAGTGTCCTCTTTCTTGTATTAATATTTCATCAGGCAGAATTGCTGTGTTCCCTGACACCACCTGGAGTAAAACAGTTAAGTTGCCCCTGCTGTGGGTTCTGAAAACCATTGGTAACAAGTCCAATAAAAGATATTAGCTCATCCGCTTCATCTTTCCAATACCCTGGGACTGACCCGACTTCAACAAAGCCGCAGACAGACAGATGAGAGGTTTCCCTGACCTTTGCATAAAGGTATTTAGTGCTGGAGGTGGGTCATTCTCACGTTATTAGAGATTCCAGCCTTTTCCTAATCCATTCACTTAGCACTTACCTGTCTCCTAGGACTCAAGGCTACCATTCCAAAAATACCCACTGTCAATCACAGCAGTAGCACCTATGATCACAAATCTCTTGTTGCAGGATATTTTTCACCCTTATTCTTTCTGGTCTCTACAGGTGATGTATGGCAAAGGGTCACGGGAAGATGGAAACCAAAGCTTCTTGGGGGAATTCATCCTGCTAGGGGTGTCTGACCGGCCACAGTTGGAGCTGCTGCTCTTTGTGCTCATTTTAATCTCCTACACCATGACCTTGCTTGGAAACACCACCATCATCTTGGTCTCATGGCTAGACCCCCATCTCCGCACGCCTATGTATTTCTTCCTCAGCAACCTCTCTTTCCTGGACCTCTGCTACACCACCAGTGTTGGCCCCCAGATGCTGCTGAATTTCCGAAGCACCCACAAATCCATCTCTTGGGCTGGCTGCGTGGCCCAGCTCTATGTCTCCCTCTCTCTGGGTTTAACTGAATGCCTCCTGCTGGCCATCATGGCCTATGACCGCTATGCCGCCATCTGCCATCCGCTGCGCTACACAGCCATCATGAGCCAGCGCTTCTGCCTGCAGCTGGCGGCCACTGCCTGGTCGTGCAGCTTCGGCAACTCCATGCTGCATACCATTCAGACCATGAGGCTGCCCCGGTGTGGGCGGAACCAAATCGAGCACCACTTCTGTGAGATACTGGCCCTGCTGAAACTGGCATGTGTCGACACCTCTGCCAATGAGGCCGAGGTCCTCGCCAGTTCAGTGATTTTCCTACTGGTTCCACTGGGCTTCATCCTGATGTCCTACGGCTACATATGTGCCACCGTGCTGAAGATTCGCTCAGCGAAAGGCAGGCTCAAGGCCTTCAACACCTGTGCCTCCCACCTGGCTGTGGTGTCGATCTTTTATGGCACGGGCCTTTCCACGTATCTACAGCCTCCATCCAGTTACTCCGAGCACCGGGGCAAGATAGTAGCCCTCTTCTACACCATGGTGGCCCCCATGCTCAACCCCCTCATCTATACGCTGAGGAACAAGGAAGTGCACAGGGCACTGCAGAGGGCACTGAGGAGAAACATGACCACCCAGGGGGTCTGAGCTGGTAGAGCGATTGGCACAAAACCATCTCTGTCTCTCATGGCTACCGTAACCTCTTCTGTGCCCATGTGGAGCCTTCTGCTCTCTCCACAGTCCCAGCCCTCTCCACCCACACAAACACTCTGGCCTCTCCCACTCTGCAGAACAAGCCTTTCCTAATCTGTCCCACAACCTGCCTTCCCCTTCTCACTCCACACAAACCATCTCTCACCCACACAACACCCCTGCTCTATGCTTTGCAATTCAACCAAGGACTATCTTTGGTGGACCTCTAGAAACAATCCCTGTTCTCCTGCCCAAAGAGATTTTTCTTATTCCTTTCTGTTGTGGTAGTAAAGAGGCTGCAAATGAGATCAGGGCTATGCCAAGCACAGTACAGACACTGAACAAGTTACAGTTCCTTCCCCAGCTGTTATCAGGGTCCCATTGTTTCGGGCACTGCACTGACACACAGCGGTAGGCAGTCCCTTCTCCAGCTGAGATGAGGACTCCATTGTGCTGGGCACTGCACAGACACAAATCAAGGGACAGCCCCTGCTCCAGCTGAGGTCAGGGCCATCTTCTATGGGACCAGGAGGTATCTGAGTTCAGTAGTTTCTCAATGAAAGTAATGCACATCTAAATAGAAGACTCTATTAAGTCAGTGAAGGTATCTCTATAGGTTTTCAGAGTACCTGAAGAAGATATTGTGGATTTTGTGGAAGAGCATCTCAAATTCCAGGCCAAATCCACAGTGAAGTTCATGGCAACAGCTGAGAAGCCAGACATAGAGAAGACATTTCAGTTGTAAGCAGACAAAGTGGAACCAGACTCAAAGAATTCTATGAGCTGACACAGAATCCAGGTAGGACCATTCGGGTCTACTCATATGAACTCCAGGAGAGAATGAGGCAGGTGAAATGCTGGGTCCCAAAACAAGTTTGGGACATGAATATGGTCCTGAGAGAGTAGTTAGCGCTGGGGCCCCAGGATGACTCCTTCCATTGTGAAATGAAGAAGAGGTCTAAAGTAGAGTCCAGTAAGAATTTGCATGAACTCGTGCAAGCTGCCATTACATGGTCTGAATTAGAGTAAGTTCCTGTGGAAGAGATGGCCAAGCCCAACCCCACTACACAAAGTGGAGGCCTAGGTAATGCATCTAACGGAGGAAAGGCTTTTCCCCAAAGACAGTTAACAGTGGAAAGTTTAAAAGAAACTGGCCAACAAACAGGAGGTGATGGTGAAAACAATGACTGAGGGAATGAAAGTTAAAATCTCCCTTAGTATGCTAAAGGGTCCCAAAGATTCCCACTGAAGGATATCCAGGGAAGGTGCATTTGCTACACTTGTGAAGGGCCAGGGCATACTAGCTGAGAATGTCTACCATTTCCATCTAGCTGAGAATGTCAACTGAGAAAGAGTCCAGAGCCTCAGGTACTCAAAACCAAAGCGGCATCAGGAATGAGTGGCCAATCTACAGTAGAAGGCCAGGCAGTGGCAGAAGGATTTCTAGGCCTGTCTTTGGTGGAAAATCAGTCTGCATACAGCGTTGAGAGGAGCTCAGACAGTGCCAGCATGTCTATCGACTTGCGTGAGCGAGCATTTGGAGACTAACTGCTGAAGTACTTACAGTCGAGGTGAAGATCAGTTGTTTGTTTGATACTGGCTCAGAAATCAGCACTATTACTGAGTTGCATTTTCAAAAATATTTGAAAGATAAGGAACCAATCATACACCAAATACACAGTTTGTACTTGTAAGAGCAGCTGATGAAATGGCAACCCCGGAGGTGGGATGCCTTGAAACAGAAATAGAGTCTATGGAGTGAGTCTTTCACTACCAGTAGGGTTTTAGGTGGCTTTGATCTGGTCCATGTGGACCCTCCATTACAGCTGGTTGGGAATTCTTTAACTCAAAATTCTCTTGTCAGAATATGCTGATTCATCCAACCTGAACATTTTGGGGTGGGGGGTCGGTGAGTGAGAACATTTTTTGAGAAAAGTTTCAAAATTGTGGAAACCTCCCATTGGGACATTTCATAAATGGAAATTTCCATTTTTATGGTTTGACACAAATTAAAGCTAACTAGAGATTTTTAAAAAATCAAAACATTTTGAAATTGTCAAAACAAAACAAAACATTTCAATTGACCCAACCTAATTTTTTTTTTAAATTTTTGGTTCAGGCAAATTTTCAAGATTTCAGCCCTTCCTGCTGATTCCAAAAGGGAAATGATTTAAAATCTCAAACAATTTCACAAGATGTGAACGGCCTTTCCTACCCATCTGTGTTCTCTGTCATTCGAGTGCCCAGCTCAAGATGGCATTAGTCTGTGAGTTATGTGAGCGGAGCAGACAATGAATTCCTGCCTAAATATCCCTCACTTTCGTAAACTCTTGCTACATCATCTATCGGCCAACTTGGTAACTAGAGGGCCAGAGCTCTGCTAGTGTAATCATTTATCTCCACACACAGTATTAGTATTTATTATTTGTGTTAAGCTGACAGCGCCAAGGTGCCCAGTCATAGACCAGGTCCCCACTGTGCCAGGTGCTGAACAAACACAGAACAAAGAGACAGTCACTGCCCCAAGGAGCTGACGATCGAAGTATAAGACAAGAGACAACCATTAGATAAAGACAGGTGCAGGAGCACAAAGTAACAATGAGACAGTACTGGTCAGCAAGGTGAGCAGTGGACTCGACACACCAGCAGCTGGTTCTCTGCGTCATGGAAATACTTAGGAGACCAGACCCCCTTGTGCTAGGCATTGTACAAACACAGAACAAAATGACAATCACGAGGTATCAGGTTGGATGCAGGAGGTCAGGCTGGATGGACCTTGTAATCTTTTCTGCCCATAAAGGCTATGAATCTATTACTACAATTTTAAAGAGGGAGTTGGGGGGATTGGCTGGCCTAGGGTGGAGGGTTGGGAATGGAATATAAGTTCTTTCCCTTCTCTGGGAGTGCTGAATCTAATCCAGCTCCAGCACAGATGGACTGAGGAAAGTGTTATGAGACCTGTCCTCGCTGGGAGTCCTGACTCCAATCATGCCCTTGGGCAAGCATAGGGTTGTGTGTGGGAATGGAATATGGGGCTTTTTTATTTTTTTATAAGATATAAAAGACACAGGGAGCTGAATATAAATCTGAAGTTAGGAATTGTAGAAAATTGATGAGGAAAGCAAAGGGACCCAAGCAGATTTAAAGACTATAAGAAAAAGGTATTTAAAATATATTGTTGGGCAGGAAGTATCTTGAGAATGGTATTGGTTCATTACTAAATGGAAATGGTAGACTTATCAATAATAATGCAGAAAAGACAGAGTTGTTCAATAAATGTTTCTGCTCTGTATTTGGGGAAAAAACAGGTGATATAACCTCATCCTGTGCTGATAACATATATCTATTCATTTTCATCTATGTGTACCTGCAGCCCTCATCCCAGGACTAGGGCAAAATGATCTCTCTCTTCTACACCCTGGTTACCCCCATACTCAACCCCCTGATCAACATGCTGAAGAATAAGGAGGTGCACAGGGCTCTGCAGAAAGTGCTGGGAAGGAACCCGACTACACAGGGGGCCCAAGCTGGTGCAGTAGTTGGGCATGGACCCATCTGTGCCATTTTGGGTTCTGTAGCATCTTCCCTGCCCATATGGACTCTTCTACCCTCTGCCCGTTTCCACCCCTCACAACTGCCCTTGCCCTCTCTCACCTCAAAGAAAAACCTGCCCTCCCCAATCCATACAAGTCCCCTGCCCTCTTTCAACCCATGCAACCCATCATGTCTACACTTAAAATGGGGTATGTCTACACCTCAAAATCTGCATCGGTGCAGCTGCGCTGCTATAGAGCTTTCATGGGAGAAGCGTTCTACACTAATGCAAGAGAGGTCTCCCATCAGCATAGTTAATCCACCTCCCTGAGAGGCAGTAGCTATGTTGGCAGGAGAACCTATCTGCTTACATAGAACAGTCTACTCAGGGGGGTTAGGTTGATATAACTACTTTGCTCAGGGGGTTGGATTTTTATCCCAATATAGGTCTGTAGAGTAGACTATATCTTGGAGCTCTGAGATTGTACCCAGCCTATCAGCTCTCATTAAAAAAAATATTCTCTCCTTCTCACCCCTTATGGTTGGTTAGTAGAGCTGCAAAGTTGACACCATGATGACATAAAGACTCAGAAAGCAGAAAGAAAAGGGGGAAAAATGAAATTTATTATTTAAAACAAACCTTCTGCTTTTAAGCCAATCTCCTGATTTTTAGGGCCTGATACTCCCTTTTTGAATGCTCTGGGCTTGCAAGACTGCACACTCCCTACTGAGAGAGGAAGACACGATTGCCCTTCCTCCACTCATGTCTCTGCTCCTCTGGAGGGTTTGAAACTCCATTTACTGGACCACATGTCATGTGTTTGTTTGGGACCCACCAGCCTAATTGTTGATTTTGAAGTGCTTTGGCTATGGGATTTCTCCAACGTTAATGGAATGAGGCCTGTTGATTTCAGGGGCCGTCAGATTGGCTCCCAAAGGGCATGTGACAATGGCTAAAGTTTGGGAAAGCGACAGATGATTTTGGATGATGAAAATGAGATACCCTAAAGGCACCAGATTTTCAGAAGGCAAGTGCCCAGGGCTTCCTGAAGAGTGAGCATTTCAAAATCATGAGTCATGCTCCAAAAATCATGAGATCATCTTTAAAAACATGAGATTTCTTTAAATTATTATTGTTGGGTTCTTTTTCTTTGCCTTCAAATTTCTAATATTTAGATCGCCCTTGGGTCACATTACATGGTTTTGCTCCATCTCAATGGGGGCTAGAAACATTTCTTTTTAAAATTATTTTTTAATTGTAACCAGATTCTTCTAGCAGCTGCACCTTTCAGGAGAAGACCTAGCACTGCCAGACTTTCCTTGGAAACACTCTAGTACCAAAAATTGTGAGTTACTTTTGTAAATCTTGGTCCGTGCATCTCTCTAGTGATCCGAACCCATAATTACAATAGTCTGTTACTGAAGGACGTCCAAGGGAGTTCCTCTTTTGGTTGAATCTTCACTTTATGCTCTCATGTCTCTTGGTTGAATTGGCATTTTCTCTGACTTTGCTCTGTAGCTGCTGACCACACCTCTCCAATTTGAAGGTTGAGTGTCTGAGTTAATAAATATGTGTAACCCACACACTTTCTGGATATGATGTTCTGTCCCATCTAGTGGCACCGAGACACGAGAGAGAGAGACAGTTATTGAATCTGCTCTACAGTCTTAGCTCAGTGCCATTTGGCTTTTAACTCATGCAGTAGAGGATCATAAACTAAGCTCCACCCCTGTTCTACCCCAAGGCCCAACCTTCCTTCTGACTCTTTCTGCCCTGTCTCTGCCCACTTCCCCAAAGCCCCACTCTCACTCCATCTCTTCTCCACTCTCCTGTCATAAACAGATAGTTAAGGGTTAATGTCTTTTTTACCTGTAAAGGGTTAACAAGCTCAGTGAACCTGGCTGACACCTGACCAAAGGACCAATCGGGAGACAAGATACTTTCAAATTCTGGTGGAGGGAAGTGTTTGTTTTGTGCTGTTTTGTTCTGTTCTTTGTTCTCTCTTGGGATTAAGAGAAGCCAGACATGTAACCAGATTTCTCCAATCTTACTGAAACAGTCTCTCAGATTCAAGATAGTAAGTAATAGATAAAAAGCGGATTAGATTTATGCTTGTTTTCTTTATTTGCAAATGTGTATTTTGTTAGAAGGATATTTCACCTCTGTTTGCTGTAACTTATACTTATGCTGGGAGGGGGAGTCCCTCTGGTCTAGGTGAAGCTGAGACCCTGTAAACATTTTTCTATCTTGATTTTACAGAGATAATTTTTATTTTCTCTTTCTTTAATTAAAAGCTTTTCTTTTATAAACCTGATTGATTTTTTTATTCTTGTATACAACCCAAGGGGGGTGGGTCTGAACTCACCAGGGATTGGTAGGGGAAAGGAGAGAAGGGGGAGGAAAAGCTGAATTCCTCTCTGTTTTAGGATCCAAGGAGTTTGGATCAGTGTACTTCTCAGGAAAAGTCTGGGAGGGGGAAGGAGGAGGGAAAGGTTAATTTCTCTCTGTGTTAGGATCCAAGGAGTTGGGATCAGTGTCTCTCTCTCAAGGAGAGTCTGGGAGGGGGAGAGAAGGAGGGAAAGGTGAATTTCCTCTCTGTTTTAAGATTCAAAGAGTTTGAAGCACAGTATCTCTCAGGGTAACCCAGGGAGAGGAAAGTCTGGGAGGGGAAAGGTAGGGGGGATGGTTTATTTCCCCTTGTTTTAAGACCCAGAGGGGCTGGGTCTTGGTCTCCCCAGGGAAGGTTTTGTGGGGACAAGGAGTGCACCAGACACTAAAGCTGTGGTTGGTGGCAGCACTATAAGATCTAAGCTAGGAATTAAGTTTAAAGGGGTACATGCAGGTCCCCACTTTCTCGATGCTAAAGTTCAAAGTGGGAAAGAGACCCTGACACCGCCCTGTTCCCCATCTCCTTACCAGCAGGATGAGCCCACAGCCGCAACACCTCCCCATGCCACCCAGGGGGAGAGGTGGGCCAGAGTGTGGCCCACAGGGTGGCATGGCTGTGGAGGAGGGGGAACAGCGTGGTGGGGGGGTCAGGGGTTAGGGTTCCCAGCTAGGAGCTCAGAGGCCGATGTGGCACACAGGTTGTAGTTTGTTTAATATACAAAAGAAATTGGATATGTGTAGCAAATTCACACCTAAATGTTGTTTAGGCAGATTGCAGAGATTCTTGAAGGCAAGCTACACTAGTTTTTAGCTTAAAACCCCACTTATTCCTTTCACAAGCTAGACAACCCTCTGCCTGGGTTCAGCCTTACTCCGTTAGTGCAGTCTTTTTGTTTCTCCAGGTGTTTCCAGTAGTCTTCTTTCTTGTGCAGGGAGTCAGTGAAGAATGAACTATGATGATGTCACTCCCCTGCCTTAAATAGCTTTAATATATGGTGCGAACCCTTTGTCTCCCAGTTTGATTTCCACACCCGGTCAGTGGGAAAACAAAAACAACATCATGATGGACTCCAGTGCCAGGTTACTTGGTCACATGTCCCTGTAGGGCCACCACATCCATGACTCAGACGCTGTTTGCAGCCTCCCCAGAAAGGCTTCCGAGTTGGAGATTAGCATCTTCTAAGATCTTTTGTTCTCTCTAATGACCCTTCCCCCAGGCAGCCATCTAGACTTTTGGCCTTCTGTCTAGTAGACGTTCCCCAGGTGTAAACACACTTGTAATAGATGCATAGACAATATTCCTGACTTCAGATACCAAAATGATATATGCCTACAAGTAGGATAGTAATATTCAGTAAATCAAAACCTTTCCAAGGATATCTCACCTGCCTTATCCTTCACAAAATACATCATAAGCACCCATGGAGTCAGAGTGAGGAATGAGTGAGGTAATATATTTTATTGGACCAACTTCTGTTGGTGAGATACACAAGCTGTTGATCTGCATGAAGCAGCTGGTCCGTTAGTAGATAGATAGATAGCATCTGGGGGTTGGAAGAATCATAGCACATTATTGTTGGAAGAGACCTCAGGAGGTCATTTAGTCCAATTCCCTGCTCAAAGCAGGACCAACACCAACTAAATCATCGCAGACAGAGCTTTGTCAAGCCGGGTCTTAAAAAATTCTAAGGATGGAGATGCCACTATCTCCCTAGGTAACACATTCCAGTACTTCATCCTCCTCCTGGTGAAACAGTGTTTCCTAATATCCAACCTAGACCTCTCCCACTGCAACTTGAGTCCAGTGTTTCTTGTTCTGTCATCTGCCACCACTGAGAACAGCCAAGCTCCATCCTCTTTGGAACCCCCCTTCAGGTAGTTGAAGGCTGCTATCAAATCCCCCCTCAGGCTTCTCTTCTGCAGACTAAATAACCACAGTTCCGTCAACGTCTCTTTGTAAGTCATGTGCCCCTGCCCCCTAATCATTTTTATTGCCCTCCGCTGGACTCTCTCCAATTTGTCCTGTAGAGGAAAATTTACAAAGAGCCTCAGGCTTTGATCAAGTTAGTAGGCCTGAAGTATGAGCTGAGCTTGCTTCTGTGTGTAAGGGGCATGAGGAGGCAAAGTGGGATGGAAAGTGCCCAAAACAGAACAATGGCCTTCTGTGTACAAGGGGCACAAGGAGGTGAAGTGGAAAGTCCCCAAACACAATTTGTCATAGCCAAGCTTGTTTTTCTATAATCACAATGGAAGCATGTGACAGACCCAGACCAGTGGGGTACAGGAGTCTGGTAGAGGGCAAATATACTGGTCACTGGATGAGTAATTTTCTGTTCCCTGAGTGAACAGAAAGGTTCAAGGTAGAGGAGGAACTTTGTCACAAGCGTTAGAAAAGTCAAACCACAGAAGAGCTAGATAGGGAACAACAATAACAGGAAAAGCCAAATAAGAGAGATGATCGTTTCTTTCTGCTTTTGACCTTTATTAAATTTTGCAGTTATATTCCAAATAAGGTAATCAACATGAAATGTATGTGTAATTTGTCTGTGGTTTTAAACTTTAAAAGACTTGTGTGTTTCTTGAATCAGGGGGCAGCTACTGGGAGCAGTTACCCCCCTGCGCTTGTAATAATAAAGGAGATTCAGGCTGATCTGATCCGAACTCAAAGTGTGGTTGATTTTTCGCAACAATCCAGATTCCTTGTGTAGTGGTGGACCAAAATTGGATGCAATACTCCAGGTGCGGCCTTACCAATGCTGAAAAGAGGGTAATAATAACTCGATCTGCTGGCAATGCTCCTACTAATACAGCCTGATATGCCATTGAAACTTCTTGGCAACAAGGGCACACTGCTGAGTCATATCCAGCTTCTCATCCACTGTAATGCCCAGGTCATTTCTGCAGAACTGCTGCTTAGCCAGTTTGTCCCCAGCCTGTAGCGGTTCATGGGATTCTTCCTTTCTAAGTGCAGGACTCTGCACTTGTCCTTGTTGAACCCCATCAAATTTCTTTTGGCCCAGTCCTCCCATTTGTCTAGGTCACTCTGAACCCTATCCCTACCCTCCAGTGTATCTACCTCTCCCCGCAGCTTAGTGTCATCTGCTGTGGGCGCAATTCATCCCATCATCCAGAGGATGCAGGGACTGGCAGCCCGAGCCCCGTGACCATGACCTCCTGGCAGAACATAAACTTCTGTTGGATCACTGCACTAAAACCAACAGAACTGCACACCAAAAGGACTTTGCAAAACATTCAGGCAATGCTTCCCAGCTATGGCAGGTGATAAGGACTGGATTCGCAACCCCTTTAACGATAACACTTTCTCAATGCAAATATTGAGCCCTGAGGAAAAAGAGAAACTGATTGAGATGTCCTGTGTTTAAGAACTGAAAAGGAGTTTCAGTAGTCTCTCATCGATCAACTTTTGGCTGAGTTCAAGAAATGAGAACCCCCTGCTGGCCAAACAAGCTACTATAGTTTGTCACCATTTTCAATAACATACTTATGTGAGAAAGCATTTTTCTCTTATGCACATCAGAAAATGAAATACAGAAGAATACGTTTAAGCTTTGTTGTAGTTGTGTTTTTTTAGCCTGGACTGCTCAAGACCCGAATGCTTGTGGGAGGAACTCTTTACTTGAGTTGGCGTCTTAAATACCTCCATGCTCTTTCACGTCTGGTATTCCTCGATGAAATATGTAGGAGGCTTAATTTAGGTGATACGAGCTACAAAAGCGAAAGTTTGGAAGAGCGTTGCCGTTTTCATGATGCAATAAAATTAATAATGTAACGATAAATAATAATAAGGGTTCACGAGATTTGATGTTTTCACAAGAGGGGTTTGCACATTGCTAAAGTCTGGGAACCACTGATTTAGACAGAAAGCTAGTCACTTAGTTTATTTTTAAGTCTAGAAAGTAGCCAGGTATTTGCCCAGCACAGACACCTAAATGGAACCGAATGCTAGAATACAGACGTGTCTCAGCCAGTCCCCTTGACCTGGGGCTGGATTAGAGCTTGAGTCCCCAGAGGAAAAAAGGCCCCATATCCCATTGCTAAATCCCAGCTGACCTCCTGATTTTGAAAATGTCTGAGCATGAGGAAATTCAGCACCCAGGACTGACGGTTTTATCCCTGATTTACACTGGAGGTGAGGGAGGGAAAGATCAGTGGCACTGAACAGCATGGACATGTTTTTTGTAGAGGTGTCATTCCCTAAGGTGTACATGAATCACAGGCTGACAGGGGTTAGTAAGAAATTTCCCAGCTGTCCACTCGGAGTGTGCTGATGGCTCCTTTGATGCTGGGCCACTGTTGGAGATGGGGGCTAGATGTACCTGGCTGGGATCCAGCCTGGGGACTGGTATGTTCCTGTTAGATGTCTTTGTGCTGCACTTCTCCCCAACATGTGGACGCACCCTGAGGTTGGGTTCCTCTTGACACACTTTGATTCACTTCTCAGTCTGGCACAGAAAAAAATGTCAAAGGCCTGTCTGGCCCCACTGTGAGCTCATCAAGATTGTTCACAAATAGCAAACGCCTTTAATAAGACCCAGATTTTTCCAGACATGAGTGGAAGCCGATGTGCTAACAATGCTGGTGTGCTGCTTCCTGACACCTAATGAAGAGACCTGGGGCAACAGCACCCTGCATCCGGGCCCTAACTCCTCAGGGGGTGTGTGGCATCAGACAGCTCCCAGACCTTTCTCTGTTGCAGGCAGGGGCTGGGTCTGTCTGCACGGAGCTGCCATGGAACTCATTGAGGTGACACAGTTGAGAGTCCAGGACTCAGCAGCTAAGGGGTGGGACAGAAAGGAGAGATGCCTGACTGAGATCACAGAAATGAGCCATTGGGGCAAGTGTCCTGCCCTCTGCCTGTGCTAGACAGATCACTGACCACTTATCCCAGAACCGCATACCCCTCTGTCTCAGATCACTGGTTAGTTCCCCATGCACCCCGTGCCCAAATCACTGACCAGTTAAAAACAATGAGGAGTCTGATGGCACCTTAAAAAGTAAAGATTTATGTGAGCAAAAGCTTTCCTGGGTAAAAATCTCACTTCTTCAGATACCTGGAGTGAAAATTACAGATAGAGGCATAAATATATATTGGCACATGAAGAGAAGGGAGTTACGTTGCAAGTGGAGAACAAAGTTGAAGCCCAGTTCAGTCAGGGTGGATGTGGTCCACTCCCAATAGAGAGGGAAAACTGCTTTTGTAGTGAGCCAGCCACTCCCAGTCTCTAGTCAAGCCGAAATTAATGGCTTTAAGTTTGCAAACGAATTGCAGCTCTGCAGTTTCTCTTTGAAGTCTTGTTGTTGTTTTCTTATTGAAGAATGGCTACTTTTTTATCTGTTATTGAATGTCTAGGGAGATTGAAGTGTTCTCCCACTGGCTTTTGTAAGTTACTATTCCTTATGTCTGATTTGTGTTCATTTATCCTTTTACATAGAGACTGTCCAGTCTGGCTAATGTATATGGCAGAGAGGCATTGCTGGCACATGATGGCATCTAGCACATTAGTGGATGTGCAGGTGAATGAGCCCTTGACATTGTGTCTGGTGTGGTTGGGTCCTATGTTGGTGTTGCGAGAGTACATATGGGGACAGAGATGGCAATGGGGTTTGTTACAGGGATTGGTCCCTTGGTTAGTGTTTCTATGATGTGATGTGTAGTTGCTGGTGAGTATTTACTTGAGGTTGGGGGCCTGTCTGTAAGCAAGGACTGGCTTGTCTCCCAAGGCCTTGTAGGGTGGGGGATCATTTTCCAGGATAGGTTGTAGGTCGTAGATGATGTGCTGGAGAGGTCTGAGGTGGGGGCTGTATGGGATGGGCAGTGGTGGTCTGTTATTTTCCTTGTTGGGCCTGTCTTGTAATAGGTGCAGGAGTCTAGTGGCCAGTTTGGTGTGTGGGGGACCCTGGGGCTCCACAAACCTCTCCAGCTGAGTTCCAGCTCCTTGGGGACGTTTTAGGGAGGCACCTCCCCCCCAGCTCTGAAATGCATAAGGGCACTGCCTGCTCCCTGCCCCGACCCATGGCCCTGTGCAATCAGGGACAACTATCGTGATCTGCACAAGGAGGAGCCTCCTACAGTCACAGAGAGACTGGGCCCTTCTCAGCTGTGCTTCAGAACTGGGGGAAGCCCAGGTACAGTGTGATACTGTTCTCAGGAGCCCAGAAACCCCAGGGCTGGGGTAGGATGGGGAGCAGGGACACAGGCTGGGGATCTTACCTCCTTCCATCCATTCTTCCAGCCATCCACTGTACTTCTATCCAGCTCTCTGCATCTCTCACCCACTCGCTATCTGTCTGTTCATCCATCTCTCTTTCTCTCTCTCTATATCCTTCAATCCATCTACCTTTCCCATCCTGTGATCTGTCCATGTCTCTGATCTTATATCCTCTCTTTATTGTTCTTTTTAATCCATCCTTCTCGCTGCCTTTCTTTCTGTCAAAACAATTCACTTCGATCTTCCTCTCATCCATCCACTCTCCCCTCCCCATCTCTTGGATTTCTTTCCCCCGCACCCGCCATAGCGCTGCTGCTGCCCCTGCTCACCGCCGTGGAGGCTTAGTGTTGCTGTGCAGATGGGAAACTAAGAGAAGGGGAGCTGCCCGTCCTGCAGGGAGTTGGGAGCAGTGTGGGGATTCAACCCAGGAGATCTGATGCAGTTCTCCTGCTCTGCTCTTCTTGCACCCTCCGTGCCTCCTGTGACCAAACAGAGCGGGGACAGCAGTGTTGAGGATGCTGGACGGAATTTCATTGCTGCTCTGTTAAAATTGCTGGGGTCTGCTTCCTGCTCCACCATCTCCTTCCCTGGATATGCCAGAAGACTGCTGGCACTGCTTCCAGCCTCCCCAGACTTGGATGCCAAGTGGGGCGCTGATCTCAGGTCTGGGGGAAGACATCCCTTTTCAAGAGTGAGATCTACGAACGGCTTTAACCAATTGAAAAGGAAAAGCTGGAGGGGAGCTTATCTTGGCAGCCCTGGGCTGTCATCGCAGGCTGGTCCCTTGCATGTTGGCATCCCCATAGGAGCGGAAGGACGGGGGCATTCTGTGGTCCCCAGACAGCCCAGTTACCACCAATATCAGTGGAAGACAGGAGTAAAAGCCAGGAGCTCCTAAGGCCCGGGGGGAGGGATAGCTCAATGATTTGAGCATTGGCCTGCAAACCCAACATTGTGAATTCAGCCCTTGAGGGGGCTATTTGGGGAACAGGAGTAAAAATCTGGGGATTGGTCCTGCTTTGAGCAGGGAGTTGGACTGGATGCTCGCCTGAGGTCCCTTCCAACCCTAATATTCTATGATTTTATCACTCTGTCCTATGGGTATGATAAAACTACCCTACCTCCCAGGGGTGATGTGAAAATAAACCCATTAGAAATTGTTAGGTGCTCAGACACTGTGGTGCTGAGGACCAGACAACTACCACAGATTGGTAGATTTGGTTAGGGTTGGAATCTGTCTTATCCAGGGCCCCTAATCCACAAACATATGCAGGGATAATTTTCTACAGGGGAGTAGTTAATCACTTGGACATGCATCTCCAGGACTGGATCCCGTGTTTGTAAAGTGTTGTGTAAACATATCGTCCTTTAAGAGGCCCTGATCCTGCAAAGATTTATGCATGTGCTTAGCTTAAGCCCACAGGAAGTCCCACTGCCATCAGTTAGATGTAGTTTGGGTAAAGGAGATTAAGACATGTAGGCAGCACAGGCCCAATTTATAAAGGGATTTAGGTGGCTACAGATGCAGTTGGGTGCTAGTGGCCTAACTTCTGTTGGGATCAAAGGGGGTTATAAAATCCTTTGGAAAATTCTACTTGGTGCCTATCTCATAGATAGCCCTATCTGAGCCCATAATCTTCCTGAAAATCAGTGGAATTAGGGTGCATCCTTCCTTTAAGCTCCTTTGGAAACCCCAGCTCTAATTGCTGGCAGGATCAGGGTCTAAATTATTATTAGTGGTAGAGGGATTATCTTATTCTCTCCCTGTGTGTTTAGACTATGGTTCCTGTCAGTCGCACAGAGAAGTACACACAAATAATAGATTCCTGTTTACAGTGGCAGTAGAATCATAGAATCATAGACATGTAGGACTAGAGGGTATTGCCAGATGTGATATTGTCCATACCCCCATATCGAGACAGGAATAAGATTACCTAGACCATACCTGACCAGTACTTGTCCAACCTGTTCCTCAAAAACTCCCAGGATGATATGGCATTCCGTGGTGCAATCCAGACTAGGGAAGGGTTGTGTCACCCCTGCACAGCAAATTTGGCTGTCTCACAATGTTTTCCTGTTGTAGATTCCAACATGGGTCGCTCATGGATCAGCATGCGGGTCACACTCTGAGTGTCTAAGTGCAGCCACAGCCTGTTCCTACAACTCTTACCCCAGCAGCTTGTCCGCAAACACCAGCCACACTCTGGCTTCTACCAGCCTGGATTACTATTTGTGGGGTGACCCCTACACATTCCTAGTCAAGAATCCCGCCCTCCACCCACCTCCAAGATGTGTGTTCTGAACTGCCCAGACCTCTCCTGGACAGTTCAGATATTTTAGGTCTGTTGTCACAGTGAGGGGATCATTATCGAACAGTTTGCTACTTTAAATGGATTTATTCACACAATTCAGTTTAAACACAGTAATGGATCAATTTGGATTACGGAATAAAAAACGTTTATTTCACTACAAAGAGAGAGATTTTAAGTGAGGTATAAGTATAAGGCATTAAAGAGAGAAATGGTTCAAAGAGAAATAAAAATAAATCGCTTCCTACTACTAAACCTTAGCATTGCAGACTTGGCTCAAGGTGAAATCCCTTACCACATGCTCCCAGTAACATTGCTGAGCCAATTCTCAGGCCAGGATCTGCTCCAAAGTCCAAAGGCTGTTTCTTTTTTCTTCTTAGGGGAAAGAGAGAAAGATGAATAGGGAGACATACCTTAGGGTGTTTCTGACCCTCACTTTTAGTATCCAGTCCCCTTTGAAATTAATTTTATTGAGGACTATGTCTAGATAAATTACATTCCTGCTGGGAGGATGGAGACATGGAGTCTCATCGTGAAAGATGTGCCAGGCTATTGTTTGTTTAAATTCAGATTGGGTTGTTCCTGCCCCCCTTCCTTGGCTAAGACTGGCCACTTAACAGGTGATTGCCCATCGACTTTGATGACACCTGGCTAGACTTCTTTGTGTTCAAGAAATGGCTTTACCCAGACTTCTTTGGAAAATGCGTTTCAGACCTAATTTCAGCATATGTTTATTACTTTATGTAGAATGTTACTACACATTTTGTGATGATAGTATTGACAAGTGAGTTATTGCTTTTCAAAGCTCTCTCCAATAGCTGAGCCAATGCAGCGTTATAAGTGTAGACTTGCTCTTAGAACATTTTCTTAATAGCTAACCTGAATCTCTGTTAGTACAGGCTAAGTTTATTACTTCTTCTCCCACCCTGGGTGGAGATAGAGAACCATTGATTACCATCCTCTTTATAACAACTTTTCACATATTTTAACACTGTTTCCAGGACCCCCTTCAGCCTTTTGTTCTCTAGATTAAACATTCCCAGTTCTTTAAGCCTTGCCTCATAGGTCATTTCTAAACCTTTGATCGTTTTTGTTACTGTGCTCTCTCCAGTCTGTCCACAGCTTTCTTAATGCACAATATATTATATTATTTGTTAATTAATAATAATAATAATTGAGATAATCATTTAGACAACCTACACACATTAAATTCTTTCAATGTTTCCATGTAATTAAGTTCTTTCAGCCATAGATTGTAGACAGATAGGTTGATAGATTTCTGTTTATCAGCCAGTTTTTCAAAGTGTTCTAAAATGAACACAAATAGGTAAATTGCCCTGTAATTTGCCATGCCACATGAGGGGCAGAGTGCAGTTAGAAGCGCAAATTTGGGGTTCGATCATGGGGATCCTTACATACTTGGCCACCTCGGCAGGATGTTCACCAGAGTCACCATTCTGCACCACGTGCTCCTGCTCTCTTCAACGCTTCTGCTCTTCTGGCTGCACTGGTGGTACAGCAGCGTGCCATCCACTCCTGGCAGGACCTATGTGCTCCTCCTCTCCAGCTGGTGCTCATGCTCCACCATCTCCAGCCAACTCTTCTGCCAGCATCCCGATGTCTTCCACTTGATGGAGCTGGGCAAGCATATCTGCCACTGCCTGCCCGCGGAAGCCCGGAGTTGCTGCAGGGACCCGCCTTGGACGTGTCCATTCCCTCTTCTGGTGGGAGGCAGCCGCAATACAGGACTTCATGCTGCAGCCCCACTGGGTGTCATAGGTATTTCAGCATGTTCACATTGTGAGGCCTGCAGGGAGCCAGGCCTGCTCCCAGGCCTAAAGGCACCAGCCTCCCTTCCACCAGGTGCAGATTTGCAAGACGGTCATGGAGGTCTTTGTGTACAGGTCGGTCAGCTTGGAGGAAGAGCAGAGAGAACAAGTGCTTCTTAAAGAAGAGATTGAGGCTGACACAAAGGGGTGGGGGCTTTTCTGCGATCTCCACTGAGGATTTGGTGCAGTGGCTGGATTCTTTGACATATGAGGTCTACAGAGAGCCAGGCTCGCTGTGGCACCAGCCCCTTTCGGAATGTGATGGGGGCCTGTGTCATCTATAGCCACCTGGCACCGAAGTTCATCAGGTTCTTCCAGCTGGACGCGCTCTACCCACTTTTTGCATCCACATCATCTATCTGGTCCAGGACCCCCGAGTCATCTATGCCTCTCATCTCTCACCTCTCAACCAACACCTATCTGGTCATGTTCAAAATCTACCACAGCCAGGAGAGCATGTACATGGCTGCAGTACACTGCTCACCTCCTGCCCTGTGTGACACTACCTCCTGACTTGCTATAATGACTTGGTCAGGGATCCACTGTGCCAGGTGGCCAAGTGGTACCGCTACACTGGCCTGGCTTCCTTCCCCAGCTCAAGCTCAGAGTGCCGAACATCCCCCACTGATCCAGGCCTCTGGACCGTGTGGCACTCCTGATGTGGAGGGATTCCAGCAAGGTCTCCTGGCCCTGGAGGCACCAGCTCATCTTCCACCAGGTGCAAGAGATGTGTAAGATGGCTATCTAGGTCTCTGTGTACAGGCCTGTCAGCTCAGAGGAGGAGTAGAGGGACCTAGCACTTCCTATAAAAGAGATCAAGGCCTAGACAAAGGGGTGGGCTCTTTTCTCCAATGTCCCCTGAGGATTCAGAGTAATGGTTGGATGTTTGCATAAGGAGGAGCTGCCTCCTCGAACAGAGAATCCACCAGGGAATGAGTCACACACTTGTCCAGTGATTTTCCCACAAACCAGGGGATGGATGCTGTCAGTGGATGCTGTGTGGAGCAGTCCGGAAATGCAGGCCCAGCTACATGCACTTCTGTGGAGTCGGAGATAGACCCCTTTGCTACAGCACTAAATACACAAGACCAGTTCACCTACAAGCAATCTGTCCTGCTGCTAGATCTTTTATCCGCCCTGCAGAGACAGCTAGTAGACAGGACTGGGAGTCAGGATTCCTGGGTTGTCTCCCCAGCTGTGGGAGGGGAGTGGGCTCTAATGAGTTAGAGCAGCATACTTGTCCTGGATGCTAAGACTGACTAGCCAGCTCTTATCCAGAGATCTAGAAAAGCTGTACTGCCTTCCTATCTGCTATGTCACTCTGTGACCACCAGTCACAGCCATCAACTGAACTAAAACCCTTTCTTTCCCACTGTGAGGGACTGTCTGACAAAAGAAGAGAGTCTAATTGCTATCCTCTGAAAGGGGCTTTTGAAAAGTTTGGGTTACGTTTGGTTCTCAGAACAAGCCAATGGCAGATTCAAACTGATGTATATCTTGTGCTGAAATTCTTTTTCCCCTGGTTCATCTGATTGAATACATTTCCAGACTTTGGCATAAATTTTCTAGTGTTTTGCCTATGGGCTTGAGCCGGCTGAGGTCTCTGTCCTCAAAACCCTGAACCAGGTTTGACTGCTTAGTGTTGTATAAGTGACAGGATCATGCTAACACTTGTGATCTCTGGTTCCCCTTATTCCACTGGAAATTAACACAAAAGCTCTCTTGCTGCTCATGGGGCTTACTCGAGTTTGACTCTCTTTGGATTCCCTTCGATTCCCTTCTTAATCTGAAGCAGAAAACTTTTTAATGGTCCCACAAGTGGACTCATCAGAGGCCATATCACAAATAGCATGTTTTTAATAAGTTCCAATTGCTTGATCCCCCAGCTGGAGCCAGCAGCCAAGACTCTAATGATGCCCAGCAAGTCGCATTCTGAAGCCTTTGGAGGGCATTTACTTTGCCAGGGACATTTGGCACCAGTCCCCTAGTTTCCTCTCTCACAGACAGTGGCTAAATATGTTGGCACCAGATACTTGGCCAGCCAGACTGATACTGCATATCCTTCTGCATCAGGTCATTGTCCAGTTACTCCAGTATCACATATCCTTCTGTACCAGGTAACTGTCTAGTTATTTCAGTATCCCATGCCCTTCTGCAAAAAGTCATTGTCAAGTTTCTGTAGCGTGTAGAACAAACCTGTTCATCAGGTGTAAATGCAGGTATCTGAAGGCTGAAAAGATTTGTTCTATGCTGTTGGACACTGATGCAATTCTTTTTTCCAGGTTCTGGGTGTAAACCAGGGTTCAGCCGTTATTTACCAGCCCCTTGGCCTGACTTAACTTTCCCCACAATACTGTCAGCCATGGTCCCTGGGGCTCCGCAAACATCACCAGCTAAGTGCTAGCCCCTTGGGGACGATGCAGGGAGGAAACTCTTCCCATACTCTCCAGCTCTGACAACCATAAAGGTTTGTCTCCCTCCCCACACATGGCCCTTAGAAGTCTGGGATGGAGATCCTGAGTTGTGTGGGAGGAGACACCTACAGTCTCAGAGACAGGGGGCCCTTTCTGGGAATGCTTTAGACCTCATCCCACCCACAGACATAGAGATACCGTCCCCATAAGCTTGGAGACACAAGGACGGCTGTAGAGGTGTCTGGCTAGCTAGCCATCCTTCCAGCCATCCACTGCACATTTCTGCATCTATCCAGCTCTCTCCCCTTCTGTCCATCTCTCTCTCTCTTTATTGTCCTCTGCCTTTCTCTGTCCTTCTACCAATTCACCTCTGACTTCCTCTCTTTCTCCACATCCATCCTTCTCTCCATCTGACTCTCCCTCTCTATTTCCATCCACCCAGCCAAGCCTCTGTCAGCCCCCCCACACTCAGTAACTCTCTCTCATCTCTGGTTTTTCTAATGTTCCCAGCACTGCAGTCACTGGGTTCTCAGGAGCCCCTTCCCACTGAGACAGGCTTTGGGTATCCTCACCTGGCTCAGGTTTCCGGAGCCAGAGGTGGGTGTGCTGCCCACACAGCAGGTCGACAGAGTTAGCTGGTTTCCTTACCCTCCTCCTCCCAAACTTCTTAAACATTCAGCCCCCAGGCCTTGGGTTCCTCATCTCCGGGCTCCGCAAGCACAGAGCGGGTTTCAGTGAAGGGGAGCGGGGATTGCAGCTAAGACTCTGCGTGGTATCGGAGCATCTGAACAGCCCGGAGCTGTTCAGGCAGGAGCAGTCTGAGGAAAGCAGATCCGGACGTGAATGGAGGTGAGTCGGTGAGGAGGAGATTTGAGATAGGCAGAGTGAGGTAGTGGGGAAGGAAGTACAACAAGGAATGGAGACAGACAGGCAGACAGACTGACCAGGGGATTATGATGATTAGGATGGATGGATGTTTCGTTCCACATCTTCAAAATCAAGGTTGTTACCAGCATAGGCTTATCAATAGCACAGATGATGTAGCCCCAATTTGAACTTGCTGAACGGAGCCTTGATGGGAGTCCAGCGGCTCATGGATCTCCAGTGGTGGATCTCACTGGAGTATCAGGAGCAGTTCTCTTTTTAACTAACCCTCTGTCCCGCCTTACTTTAATCCTAAAGTTTTCTTTCTCCCCAGTCTCTCTCTGGAGCATATCCTCGGTGGTTACCAACAAGTTATATTACAGTTGAACCTAGAAGCTCCCACCGAAGTGGGGTCCCCATCGTGCCAGGCACTGCACAGACACACAGCGAGAGACAGTCCCTGACCCAGCTGAGATCAGCAGAGTGACCAGATGTCCCAATTTTATAGGAACCGTCCCGATTTTTGCGTCTTTTTCTTCTATAGGTTCTATTACTCCACACATATGTCCCGATTTTTCACACTTGCTGTCTGGTCACCCTAGAGATCAGGGCCGTGTTCTTTTGGGTGCTGCACAGACTCACAGTAAATGAAGGACACAAAATCCATGCTCAATCTAAGTAGGTAAGACAGATAAATGGAGGGAGAAAAGGAAGATTATTATTGTCGCTTTAGAGATGGGAGCCCAGATTGAGAGTTGAGGTCACTATCCCAAAAATCACCCAGTGACACTGTGTCAGTGCTGGGTTCTGAAGCCATCTCTCTAAATACCTCAGCCAGGAGTTATCCCCTGGACCCTTCTTGGGGATCAGATCATCCCCTCACCTCTCACTCACTCACCTTAATGTCTTCTAGACTCTTCCCATAGAAACATAGAATCATAGAAGATTAGTGTTGGAAGTGACCTCGGAAGGTCATCTAGTCCAACCCCTGCTCAAAGCAGGACGAATCTCCATGTCATTATTCCATTCGTACTCCCATCACTCCATGGCCATAACTACATTGTCAGGGACTGCAAGTAAATTGGGCAGAATGCAATTGCCAGAGTCACTTTCTTATACTGTTTTGCCATCAATCCCACAGCACCCCCCAGCTCATCCCAGCATTTTTTTAAACAATATCCAATAACCCAGCAAGTTTAACTAATGCCTCTCACCTGTGCTGCTAAAAAATCTGTTTCCTTTCAACTTATCTCCACTCCTTATCTTCATCTTTCTGGCCACAAGCCATTTTTGAAAGAATAGCCAAGCATCACCAACTGTATCTTCTTCCCTATCTTCTTTCTCTCTCAGATTTCTCTCCCCCGCTTCTTCCTTCCAAGTCTCACAGGCATGGGTGAACTTTTTTGGAGGTATAAAAGCCTCAGTAGGTGTCCATGTTCCTGTCAGGTTTCCCAAAGTATTTGTAATATTCTTAGCCATTTTGGGTGACACTGACAGAGTTAAAGGAGGGAAGGAGAGAGGTGGGAGAACAGGAATGAAGATGAAAATGAGGATGGGTAGAAAGTTGAAACTGTACAACGTGGGGGGAGAAGAGATTGAATGAGGATGTGATGAATGCTAGATACGCATATCATATTGACCACTGTCTTAGAAATGCAGAGAGACAAGGTGGGTGAGCTGATATCTTTTATTGGAGCAACTTCTGTTGGTGAGAGAGACAAGGTTTTGAGCTTACACAGAGCAGGGAAAGGTACTCCGAGTGTGACAGCTAAGTACAAAGGGGAACAGAAGCCTAAATAGTTAACACATGTTTCAAGGGATCCTTCAAGGCAAAGTTGCCAGTGAACTTGTCTCCCATCATAGAGGGGAATGGGTAGGGGGCAGAACCTGGAGGAGGAGGCTCATTGGGTCAGACATTGTTTTAATAAGCCATATATCCAGCATCTCTGTTCAATTTGTGATTTTAGTTTCTAGCAACATTATGAATTTACAAGACATACTTGATGGGGTCCACATCCTGAGCCCCTTCTTCTGGCCTTAAAACGCTCACCATGCTCAGCGTCATAAGCAAGCTCCCCACAGTTCAGAACACACCAACTCAAAGTGGTACCAGACCCTGCCAGAACAACAGACACAAAATCCACAGCCATATTTCCATTTCTATGATGAGCAACACCATTCACAACACGGCTTTCAAGATCCATTACTCTAAAACACACCAAGCACAAGATGTGGTGCATCTCCTCCAGTGCACTAAGTGCCCGAACAACAAATATGTGGGTGAAACCAGACAATCACTGTACTCTTGAATGAACTCAAACAGGAAAATGATAGAAGACAAAAATAGCTTATCACTGTCAGGGACGGCTCTTGCCATTTCGCTGCCCCAAGCACGGCGGCACACCGTGGGGGGTGGTCTGCCGCTTGCTGGTCCCACGGCTCCCGTGGACCTACCGCAGGCATGCCTGTGGATGCTCAACCGGAGCCGCACAGTGGACGCTCCGCAGGCATGGCTGCGGGAGGTCCCCCGGAGCCATCTGCCACCCTTCCGGAAACTGGAATAGTGCCCCCCGCGGCATGCCGCCCCAAGCACGGACTTGGCACGCTGTGGCCTGGAGCCGACCCTGATCATTGGTGGATGAAAACTTGACACAAAGTGATCACTGTATTTATGCCTTATCAAGCCTCATCCTCAAAGAAAACCTGCACAACACCTTCAAAAGACCAGCCTGGGAGCTTAAATTCATAACTTTGCCGGACACTAAAAATCATAGACTGAACAGAGACAGAATCTATATCCCACTAACCCCATCCTCATCAGCTTATTTTTCCCCCTCCTTTCCCCTCGATGACTGGAAGCATGTTACAGACCATTTCACCATGGATAGTCCACTGAAATATGTTTTAAGTACTTGTACTGAAAGATCCGCTTCACTTTGCATTTAGCTGTGACACTCTGAGTACATTTCCCAGACCTGCAGAAATGCTCTGTGTGAGCTCAAAAGCTTCTCTTTCTCACCAATGGAAGCTTGTCTCTTACCCTAGATTTGATGGATGTGTGTACCCCAGAATGCAATCGAGGTAATTGCAGCCATATGTTGTGCATTGAGACACCATGAATTAATAAAATGGAACCCCACATAGTTAAGAGTTAATTGGAAACCAGCTTTTAGAGGCAAGGTGAAAACTAGCTGGAAGTTTCTGCTAATCTGAATGGGAGGAGGAGAAAGAAAGGTCAACAAAGGAGATTCAAAACCTTGGTGGATGGAAGACTTGGAGTCTGGACACCTCTGATAGAAGTTTATTGAAAGTTAGGAAAAGTGAAGATTTTGTAGAGGTTATTATGACCTATGTGTTCTGTAGAAGTTAGTTATAAAAGATCAGTGAATACAGTGGATTCTGGAGCAGTCCTCTGAAGCCATTTTGAGAAATGTTTTTCTTGACATCTTTTCTCCTCGGTAGGTGAGCAACTGTCCACTGAGACCTTGCTGCTAATTACTCAATACCCATCCAGTTCTTATGTAAATGTCTGGGATGCTCTAAATCTATTGCTTATATCTGTTTGCCCTTAAATCTAATAAACTGTAGGCTGAGATAGAGCCCGTTTACTTCTATTAATATTTCATCAAACAGAAATACTGTGTTCCCCTTGATTTATCCTTGACAGCACCTGGAGTGAAACAGTTAAGTTGCCCCTGCTACGAGTTCTGAAAACCATTGGTAACAGGTCCAGTAAAGGATATTACTTCATCCACTTTATCTCTTCAGTATCCTGGAACTGACTCGACTATAACAATCCTGCAGACAGACAGATGAGAGATTTCCCTGACCTTTGCGTAAATGTGTGCAGTGCTGCAGGTGGGTCATTTCAAGGTTATTAGAGATTCCAGCCTTTCTCTAATCCATTCACTTAACACTTATCTGTCTCCTAGGACTCAAGGCTACCATTCCAAAAAGTACCCACTGTCAATCCCAGCACTAGCACCTATGATCACAAATCTCATTTGCTCACTCTTATTCTTTCTGGCCCCTACAGGTGATATATGGCAAAGGGTCACGGGAAGATGGAAACCAAAGCTCCTTGGGAGAATTCATCCTGCTAGGAGTATCTGACCGACCACAGTTGGAGCTGCTGCTCTTTGTGCTCATTTTAATCTCCTACACCATGACCTTGCTTGGAAACACCACCATCATCTTGGTCTCATCGCTAGACCCCCATCTCCGCATGCCCATGTATTTCTTCCACAGCAACCTCTCTTTCCTGGACCTGTGCTACACCACCAGTGTTGGCCCTCAGATGCTGTTGAATTTCCGCAGCACCCACAAATCCTTCTCTTGGGCTGGCTGCGTGGCCTAGCTGTACATCTCCCTCTCACTAGGTTGCATAGAGTGCCTCCTGCTGGCCATCATGGCCTATGACCGCTATGCCGCCATCTGCCAGCCACTGCGGTACACGGCCATCATGAGCCACCGATTCTGCCTGCAGCTGGCGGCCACCGCCTGATTGTGCAGCTTCGACAACTCTGTTGTGGAGACCATTCTGACCGTGAGGCTGCCCCGGTGTGGGCAAAACCAAATGGATAACCTCTTCTGCGAGGTGCCGGCCCTCCTAAAACTGGCATGTGTCGACACCTCTGCCAATGAGGCCAAGGTCCTCGTCGGCGCAGTGATTTTCCTGCTGGTCCCACTAGGATTCATTCTGATGTCCTACGGCTACAGCGGCACCGCCGTGCTGAAGATTCGCTCAGCGAAAGGCAGGCTCAAGGCCTTCAACACCTGCGCCTCCCACCTGGCTGTGGTGTCGCTCTTTTACGGCACGGCCCTTTCCATGTATCTACAGCCTCCATCCAGCTACTTCCAGCAGCAGGGCAAAATAGTATCCCTCTTCTACACCATGGTGACCCCCATGCTCAACCCTGTCATCTACACACTGAGGAACAAGGAGGTCCACGGGGCCTTGCAGAGGGCACTGAGGAGAAATGTGACCTCCCAAGGGGTCTGAGCTGGGAGAGCAAATGGCACAAAACCATCTCTATCTCTCATTGCTACTGTAACCTCTTCTGTGACCATGTGGAGCCTTCTGCTCTCTCCACAGCCCCGGCCCTCTCCACCCACACTAACCCAATGGCCTCTCCCACTCTGCAGAACAAACCTGCCCTAATTTGCCCCACAACCTGCCTTCCCTTTCCCGCTCCACACAAACCATCTCTCACCCACACAACACCCCTTCCCTCTGCTTTGCAAGTCAACCAAGGACTATCCTTGACGTACCTCCAGGAACAATCCCAGGGCCCCATTGTGCCGAGCACTGCATAGACATAAAGCAAGGGACAGCCCCTGCTCCAGCTGAGATCAGGGCCATCTTCTATGCGACCAGAAGATATCTGAATTCAGTGGCTTCTCAATGAAAATAGCGCACATCTGAAGAGCAGAATGGATTAAGTCAGTGAAGGCAGCTCTATAGGTTTTGGGAGTATCTGAAGAAGTGCATGTGGATTTTGTGGAAGAGCATCTTAAATTCCAGGCCAGATCCACAGTGAAGTTCATGGCAACAGCTAACAAGTAAGACACAGAGAAGACATTTCAGCTGTATGCAGACAAAGTGGAATCAGAGTGAAAGAATTCTATGAGCTGACACAGAATCCAGCTGGGAGCATTCGGGTCTACTCATATGAGCTCCAGGAGAGAATGAGCCAGGTGAAGCCCTGGGACCCACATCAAGTTTGGAACATGAATATGGTCCTGAAAGTGTAGTTAATGCTGGGGCTCTGGGATGACTCCCTCCATTGTGAAATGAAGAAGAGGTCTAAAGAAGAGTCCAGAAAGAATTTCCATGAACTCATGCAAGCTGCCATTACATGGTCTGAATTAGAGCAAGTTCCTGTGCAAGAGATGGCCAAGTCCGAACCCCCTATACAAAGTGGAGGCCTAGGTAATGCATCTAAGAGGGGAAAGGCTTTCCCCCAAACACAGTTAACAGTGGTTAGTTTAAATGAAACGGGCCAGAAACTGGCCAGCAAACAGGGGATGCTGCTGAAAATAATGACTGAGGGAATGAAAGGTAAAATCTCCCTTATTATGTCCAAGGATCCCAAAGATTCCCTCTGAAGGATATCCAGGGAAGGTACATTTGCTACACTTGTGAAGCACCAGGGCATGCTAGCTGAGAATGTCCACTGAGAAAGAGTCCAGAGCCACATGTACTCAAAACCAAAGGGGCATCAGGAATGAGTGGCCCATCAACAGTAGAAGGCCAAGCAGCGGCAGAAGGATTCCTAGTTGTGTCCTTGATGGAAAATCAGTCTGCATACAGCGCTGAGAGGAGCTGAGACAGTGCCAGCATATCTATCGACTTGTGTGAGCGAGCCTTTGTAGACTAACTGCCGAAGCAGTTATAGCCGAGGTGAAATCTGCTGTTTGTTTGATACTGGCTCAGAAGTCACCACTATTACTGAGTTGCATTTTCAAAAATATTTGAAAGATAAGCAGCTAATCATATACTAAATACACAGTTTTTACATGTAAGAGCAGCTGATGAAATGGCAACCCCAGAGGTGGGATGCCTACAAACAGATATAGAGTCTATGGAGTGAGTCTTTGACTACCAGTAGGGTGGTAGGTGGCTTTGATCTTGGTTCATGTGGACCCTCCATTACAGCTGGTTGGGAATCTTTTAACTCAAAATTCTCTTGTCAGAATATGCTGATTCATCCAAGCTGAACATTTTGGGATGGGGTGTCGGTGAGTAACAACATTTTTTGAGAAAAGTCAAAAAGTTTCAAAAATGTGGAAACCTCCTACTTTGACATTCAGTAAAATGGAAATTTCCATCTCTGTGGTGTGACACAAATTAAAGCTAACTAGAGATTTTTAAAAAATCAAAACATTTTGAAATTGTCAAAACAAAACATTTCAATTGACCCAAACTATTTTTATTTTTTAGTTTTTGGTTCAGGCAAATTTTCAAGATTTGAACTCTTCATGCTGATTCCAGATGGGAAATGATTTAAAATCTCAAACAATTTCACAAGATGTGAACAGCCTTTCCTACTCATCTCTGTTTTCCATCATTCGAGTGCCCCTCTCACGATGGCATTAGTCCGTGAGTTATGTGAGTGGAGCAGAGAATGAATTCTTGCCCAAATATCCCTCACTTCAGTAAACTCTTGCTACATCATCTATCGGCCAACTTGGTAACTAGAAGACCAGAGCTTTGCGAGTGTGATGACTTATCTCCACACATAGCCCCCACTGTGCCAGGTGCTGAACAAACAGAGAACAAAGAGACAGTCACCCCCCAAGGAGCTGACGACCTAAATAGGCAAGACAAGAGAGCAGCTAGATACAGACAGATGTGGGAGCACAAAGTGACAATGAGACAATATTGGTCAGCAAGGTGAGCAGTGGTCTCGACACACCAGCAGCTGGTTCTCTGCATCGTGGATGTACTTAGGAGACCAAATCCCCTTGTGCTAGGCACTGTGCAAACACTGAACAAAATGACAATCACAAGGTATCAGGCTGGATGCAGGAGGTCAGGCTGGATGGACCTTGTAGTCTTAAAGGCTATGAATCTATTAGTACAATTTTGAAGGAGTGGGGGATTGGCTGGCCTCGGGTGGGGTGTTGGGAATGGAATATAGGGTCTTTCCCTTCTCTGGGGTTGCTGACTCTAATCCAGCTCCAGCACAGATGGACTGGGGAATGTGTTATGGGACCTTTCCTCGCTGGCAGTGCTGGCTCTAATCAGGCCCTTGGGCGGGCATAGGACTCTGTAATGGAATGGAATGTTGGGCTTTTTTATTTTTTATAATAAATAAAAGACAGAGGTCTCTGACAGTAAAGAATATAAATCCGAAGTTAGGAATTGTAGAAAATTGATGAGGAAAGCAAAGGGACACAAGCAGACTTAAAGACAATAAGAAAAAGGTATTTAAAATATGTTGTTGGGCAGGAAGTATCCTGAGAATGGTATCAAGTATCAGAGGGGTAGCCGTGTTAGTCTGGATCTGTAAAAGCAGCAGAGAATCCTGTGGCACCTTATAGACTAACAGAAGTTTTGGAGAGTGAGTTTTCGTGGGTGAATACCCACTTCATCAGACGCAGGTAGTGGAAATTTCCAGGGGCAGGTATATATATGCTAGCATGCCACCAGCACTCCCAGCTATCTCCGTGACACCACTGATTTCCTGAGGAAACTACAATGCATTGGTCACCTCCCAGAAAACTCCATCCTAGCCACCATGGATGTAGAGGCTCTCTACACAAACATGCCACACACTGATGGAATACAAGCTGTCAGGAACAGTATCCCTGATGATGCCACAGCACAACTGGCTGCTGAGCTCTGTGCCTTTATACTCACACACAACTATTTCAAGTTTGATGACAATATATACCTCCAGATCAGTGGCACTGCTATGGGCACCCGCATGGCTCCACAATACGCCAATATTTTTATGGTTGACCTGGAACAACGCTTTCTCAGCTCTTGTCCACTCACGCCCCTTCTCTACCTACGCTACATTGATGACATCTTCATCATCTGGACCCATGGGAAGGAGACTCTAGAAAAATTCCACCACCATTTCAACAACTTCCACCCCACCATCAACCTCAGCCTGGACCAATCTACACGGGAGGTCCACTTTCTAGACACCACGGTGCAAATAAGTGATGGTCACATTAACACCACCCTATATCGAAAACCTACCGACCGCTACGCCTACCTTCATGCCTCCAGCTTCCATCCCGGGCACATCACACGATCCATTGACTACAGCCAAGCACTGAGGTGCAACCACATCTGCTCTAACCCCTCAGACAGAGACCAACACCTACAAAATCTCCACCAAGCATTCTCAAAACTACCATACCCGCAAGAGAAAATTAGAAAACAGATCAACAGAGCCAGACGTGTACCCAGAAGCCTCCTACTGCAACACAAACCCAAGAAAGAAACCAACAGGACTCCACTGGCCATCACATACAGCCCCCAGCTAAAACCCCTCCAACGCATCATCAGGGATCTACAACCCATCCTGGACAATAATCCCACACTTTCACGGGTCCTGGGTGGCAGGCCAATCCTTGCCCACAGACAACCTGCCAACCTGAAACGTATTCTCACCAGCAACTGCACACCGCACCATAGCAGCTCTAGCTCAGGAACCAATCCATGCAACAAACCTCAATGCCAACTCTGCCCACATATCTGCACCAGTGACACCATCACAGGACCTAACCAGATCAGCCATACCATCACTGGTTCATTCACCTGCACGTCCACCAATGTAATATACGCCATCATATGCCAGCAATGCCCCTCTGCTATGTACATCGGCCAAACTGGACAGTCACTACGGAAAAGGATAAATGGACAGAAATCAGATATCAGGAATGGCAATATACAAAAACCTGTAGGAGAGCACTTCAGCCTCCCTGGCCACACTATAGCAGACCTTAAGGTGGCCATCCTGCAGCAAAAAAACTTCAGGACCAGACTTCAAAGAGAAACTGCTGAGCTTCAATTCATCTGCAAATTTGACACCATCAGCTCTGGACTAAACAAAGAGTGTGAATGGCTTGCCAATTACAGAACCCAGTTTCTCCTCCCTTGGTTTTCACACCTCTACTGCTAGAACAGGGCCCCATCCTTCCTGATTGAACTAACCTCGTTATCTCTAGCTTGCTTGCTAGCATATATATACCTGCCCCTGGAAATTTCCACTACCTGCGTCTGACGAAGTGGATATTCACCCACGAAAGCTCACGCTCCAAAACGTCTGTTAGTCTATAAGGTGCCACAGGATTCTCTGCTGCTTTTTGAGAATGGTATTGGGTCATTACTAGATGGAAATGGTAGGCTTACCAACAATAATGCAGAAAAGACAGAGTTGTTCAATAAATGTTTCTACTCTGTATTTGGGGGAAAAACAGGAGATATAGCCTCATCGTATGGTGATAACATATATCTATCCGTTTCCATCTATGTGAACCTGCAGCCCCATCCCAGGAGCAGGGCAAAATGGTCTCTCTCGTCTACACCCTGGTTACCCACATACTCAACCCCGATCAACATGCTGAGGAACAAGGAGGTGCACAGGGCTCTGCAGAAAGTGGTGGAGAGTGGGGGTCCAACCACTCAGGGGACCCAAGCTGGTGAAGTAGTTGAGCATGGAACCATTTGTGCCTCTTTTGGATTCTGTAGCATCTTCCCTGCCCATATGGACTTTTCTACCCTCTGCCCACTTCCACTCTTCACAACTGCCCTTGCCTTCTCCCACCTCAAAGAAAAACCTGCCCTCCCCGAGCCATACAATCGCCTGCCCTCTTTCAACCCATGCAACCCACCAACTCCTGGGGCATGTCTACACCTAAAACTCTGAAGCGGTGCAGCTGCGCTGGTGTAGAGCTTTCCTGGGAGAAGCACTCTACACTAATGCAAGAGAGGTCTCCCATCAGCATAGTTAATCCACCTCCCTGAGAGGCAGTAGCTATGTTGTCAGGAGAACCTGTCCTGCTGTCATAGCACTGTCTACTCAGGGGTTTTAGGTTGATATAACTACTTTGCTCAGGGGGTTGGATTTTTATACCAATACAGGTTTGTAGTGTAGACCAGATCTTGGAATTCTGAGATTGCACCAGGATGTCAGCTTTCATTAAAAAAAGTTTCTCTCCATCCTACCCCGTATGGTTGGTTAGTATAGCTGGAAAGTTGACACCAGAATGACCTAAAGACTCAGAAAGCAGAAGAAAAAGGGGGAAAAAAATCAAATTTATTATTTAAAAAAACCTTTTGTTTTAAAGCCAATCTCCTGATTTTTAGGGCCTGACACACTCTTTTGGAATGCTCTGGACTGGCAAGACTGCACACTCCCTATTGAGAGAGGAAGACACGCATTATTTTTTTCAATGTGACAACGTTCTTCTAGGAGCTGCCCCTTTCAGGAGAAGACCTAGGACTGCGAGACTTTCGTTGGCAGCACTCTGGTACCCAAAATTGCGAGTCACTTTTCTAAATCTTGGTCTGTGCACCTCTCTAGTGACCTGAACCTATAGTTATGACAGTCTGTTACTGAAGAACGTCCAAGGGAGTTCCTCTTTTGGTTCAATCTTCATTTTATGCTCTCAAGTTTCTTGGTCAAATTGGCATTTTCAGTGACTTTGCTCTGTAGCTGCTGACCGCATCCCTCCAACTTGAAGGCTGAGTGACCTCTCCAGAGATGAAAGCAAGTCGGTCCAGTCCAGTCCGGTCCAGTGTATCAGCAAGAACTGGTACGCTGTGCCAGAATGGACCGGCTTCCCTGGTGCTACGGGGAGCCTCGGACCCTTTAAATTACCCCAGAGCTCCAGCAACTGGACTCGGGTGGGGATTTAAAGGGCCCGGAGCTCGATCCGCTGTGGGAAGCCCTGGTCCCTTTAAAGCTCCGGTAGCGAGGCTTGGGCAGTGCTTTAAAGTGCCTGGGGCTTCCCACAATGGCCAGAGCCCTGACCCTTTAAATCCCCACCGGAGCCCAGCATCTGGGCTTGGGTGAGGATTTAAAAGGCCCAGGACTCCTGCTGGAGCTGATCTCCATCCTCCCCATAACCCAGGGGTGGGCAAACTTTTTGGCCAGAGGGCCACATCAGGGTTGCGCAACTGTATGGAGTGCCGGGCAGGGAAGACTGTGCCTCCCCAAACAACCTGGTCCCCACCCTCTGTCTGCCCCCTCCCACTTCCCGCCCCTTTGACTATCGCCCTCAGAATCCCCAACCCATCCAACCCCCTTACTTCCTGTCCTCTGACTGCCCCAACCCCTATCCACACCCCTGCCACCTGACAGCCCCCTCGGGACTACCATCCCCTATCCAACCACCCTCTGCAACTCATTCCCTGACCACCCCCTCCCAGAATCTCCCCTGCTCCCTGTCCCCTGACTGCCCTCCCAACCCCTGTCCACATCCCCACCCCCTGACAGGCCCCTCGACAGGCCCCCGGGGACTCCCACTCCCAACCCTCCCTGTTCCCCATCCCCTGACTGCCCCCTAGAACCCTCCGCTCCCTTATCCACTTCCCCTCCCCTCCCCCTTACCAGCAGAAGGAGCTTGCAGATGCAACGGCTGACCAGAGCCAGCTGTGCTCCCCACGCTGCCCTGCGGGAGTGGCAGGCCAGAGCATGAGCCATTCAGCGGCATGGCTGTGGGGGAGGCGGAACAGCAGGGGAAGGGCCAGGGACTAGGCTCCCTGGTTGGGAGCTCAGAAACCAGGCAGGACAGTCCCATGGGCCGGATGTGGCACACAGGCTGAAGTTTGCCCACGTCTGCCCTAACCTCTCCCTGAGCTGCCAAACAGCTGTTTGGTGGTGCCGCCTACTAGCTGTTTGGTGGCATCCCCAATCAGCTGTTTGAGGCAGCCCTGATTAGCTGATCTGGGGCATGGCCAAACTGGTAGATTAGCTGCAGCACCAAACAGCTGTGGCTTGTGGGTGCTGAATGTAGGTTTCCCTTCCCCTGTGGGGGACCACTTGAAATTAGGGTACCACTGAGACAGTCTTTCCCACAAGCCTGGGTTCTCTTTACACTGTATTGCTGTGCAGCCTGCCAAGCCCTCCTTCAGGCTTCACACTTCACTTTACCAGTACACATACGGGTAGGGACACGTGCAACTGTAGAAACACACAGATGCTGAAATCAGCTCTGCCTGGGAAGGTTCAGCTAAGGAACTGTCCAGTACTCAAGTGTGCCCCCTCACCCTTCAGAGAGTAAACCCAAAAGTATACCATCTTTCACTACATGGAGATCTGTACAGTGTAAATCCATGAAATTCGCCCCCACCCTCAACGTGGAGGAAAGTATGCAACAGCTTTTGTCCCCACGTAACGTTTTCCACACACTGGTCTTAGACAAAACAAAATAAGTTTGTTAAATACAAAAGATAGATTTTAAGTGACTATAAGGAAAAGCGAGCAGATCAAAGCAATTACCTAGCAAATAAAACAAACGCACAATCTTAGCTTAATATACTTGAGAAATTGGATATGTGTAGCAAATTCACACCCTAAATGTTGTTTAGGCAGATGGCAGAGATTCTTGAAGGCAAGCTACACTTGTTTTTACTTAAAATTCCACTCATTCCTTTCACAGGCTAGAGAACCCTCTAGCCTGGTGCAGCCTTGCTCCCTTAGTTCAGTCTTTTTGTTTCTCCAATTGTTTCCAGCAGTCTTCTTTCTTGGACAGGGAGTCAGTGAAGAATGAACTATGATGATGTCATTTCCCTGCCTTAAATAGCTTTAATGTGTGGCGGGAACCCTTTGTCTCCCAGTTTGATTCTCACACCTGGTTAGTGGAAAAACACAGGTATTATCATGGACTCCAGTGCCAGGTTACTTGGTCACATGTCCCTGTAGGGCCACCACATCCATGACTCAGGCCTGGTCTACTCTACGAGTTTATCTCAAATTTAACAGTGTTAAACTGCATTAACCCTGCACCCGTCCACACAACGAAGCCCTTTATATCGATACAAAGGGCTCTTAATACCAATATCTGTACTCCTCCCCGGTGAGGGGAGCTGAGCTGAAATCGGTATTGCCATTTTGGATTAGGGATAGTGTGGCCGCAATTTGACAGTATTGGTCTCCGGGCGTTATCCCACAGTGCACCATTGCGACCGCTCTGGACAGCAATCTGAACTTGGATGCACTGGGCAGGTAGACAGGAAAAGCCCCGCAAAGTTTTGAGTTTCATTTTCTGTTTGCCCAGCGTGGAACGCCGATCAGCACAGGTGACCATGGAGTCCCAGAATCAAAAAAGAGCTCCAGCATGAAGTTTACTGGAGAAACTGAAGCTGATCTCTGTATGGGGAGATGAATCTGTTCTATGAGAACTCCGTTCCAAAAGACAAAATGCCAAAGCGTTAGAAAAAATCACCAAGGCTATGATAGACAGAGGCCACAATAGGGACTCAGCACAGTGCTCGGTGAAACTTAAGGAGCTGAGACAAGTGTAACGGAAAGCAAAAGAATCAAATGGACGCTCATGGAGGGAGGGAGGGGTGACTGAGGACTCTAGCTATCCCACAGTTCCCGTACTTTCCGAAAACCATTTGCATTCCTGGCTGAGCTCCCAAAGCCTGAAGGGTCAAAAACATTGTCGCAGGCGGTTCAGGGTATATGTCGTCAGCATGTTCCACTCCACTCCTGTGAAAAAAAAGGAAAAAAAAATCGTTTCTTGCCTTTTTTCAATGTCACCATAGGTCTACTGTATGTTGCTGGCAGACGCGGTGCTGCAGCGCTACACAGCAGCATTCCTTTCCCGATGGCAGATGGTAGAATATGACTGGTCTTCATCATCCTCCTCCTCCTCCCATGAGTGCTTCTGGCTGGTCTCAGTGAGGTCGGCCATGGGAGCCTGGGCAAAAATGGGAATGACTCTTAGTCATTTTCTTCTTTAAGCTTTGTCGAATGGAGATTCACTTCTGCCAGAAATATCACAGCAGCTGGAGTCTGCCCTCCCCTCCCTACTTCGATGTCTAATGGAGATTCAGTCCTACCTGGAGTATCATAGCAGCGGAAGGCTGCTTCCCCCAACCCTTTTATCACTGCTTGCAGAGGCAATAAAGTCAGAGTTGTTTCTTATTCATGCATTGTTTATTACTTCATCACAGAAATGGGGGGATAAGTGCCATGGTAGCCCAGGAGGGGTGGGGAAAAAGGGAAGCAACTGATGGTGTTGTTGCAGGGGCTCCCCCTAGAATGGCATGCAGCTTATCATTTCTGTGGGATGTCTTGGGCTCTGACCCGGAGCAGCTCTTTGCCTCTCTGGTTCTTTAGTAGACTTGCCTGATATTCCAGGCAGGACTGACTCTCCATTAGACAAAATATAAAGAAGGGAATGACCTGGGGAGTCATTCCCATTTTTGTCCATGTGCCCCCAGCCGACCTCACCAAGGCCAGCCAGGAGCACCCATGACAGCAGCAGACGGTACAATATGATTGGTAGCCATCATTGCCAACTTGCAAAGTAGCAGATGGTACAATATGACTGGTAACTGTCTCTGCTGACTTGCAAAGGCAAGGGGATGCTGCTGTGTAGCACTGCAGTACCGCGTGCTGTCAGAGGTGTTTTCAGAAGCTACTAGTGTGGTGCTCTGCTCTCTCCTTGTTGGTATCACTCGGCTGCGTGCGTGTGTTCCCTCTGTGTGCTGCCCCAGCTCTGCGCAGATAGCTGACACAGCAGCCCCGAAGAGAACCCCCAATGACCACAGAGTCTAGTAAGGTACCAAGGCACGTCGGCCAGGTTTATTGCCGTATGGACACAATTGCAGTTCCCCGTAGATTACTTAGTCTACCGGGCACACTACGAGAAAGTGTCCCCAGTCAATGGACTCGGCTCAGTTAGTGGCGGGACTTTCCACTGCCCCCTAGGCCGGACGAAGACATCGCCCCAGGGATGCATTCTTAAACACAGGTACAAACAAGTTACACATCACTCCTGACTTATTGAGGTGCAACCCCTCTACATAGCAAGGTACAACCCCTCTACGTAGCAAAGTGCCACCTCTCACCTTGTGCATATTGGTTAGAACAAAACAACTCTCTCCATCATATTACACTTTTGGCCCAGTCATTGGGATGAGTCAGCCTGTTCCTTGTTATCTGTGTGGAATGTACGAGTATGTGAATATTCTGATCTCTAGTGTTCAGTACCTTTTAGGTACGTATCTTCTTGCAGCATCAGCCCTTTCCTTGCCAGCTTCTGTGAGCAGGGCCTGCCTCTGGCTCACAGCTCCACTTTGGTAGATCCCCTTAATTTGCTGTGCCACATCAGGGGCAGAGTGCAGTTAGAAGTGCAAATTTGGGGTTTGGTCATGAGGATCCTGACATACATCCTTCTGCAAAAAATTACCACTTAAGAACTGCCAGTGATTATAACATTTTCCTGAGCAGAGCTGGGGAACAAACCAGATGCAGAAACCACATGAAATAGACACCAGTGGACTTTCCCTGGGCTCATCTAGTGTCCCGCACCAAGAACCATATGCAAAAGGGAGTGGTTACAAGTTATTGGGTTTGGATTCTGGGTCTATAGATTGGTAGGGATGGCTGATGAAACCTCTGAAATTCAGGAAGTGCAGTGTTAAATGACTGCCTCTAGGTGTCATCATAGCAATTATTAATGGTTTGTTGTTAATGTTCGATAATTAATTGACAACTCCAATAAACTGAAAGGCAATAGAGGTAACACAGATAAATGGAAATACTTTTTAGCATGTCCCCAAATTAACCTGTGTTACTCATACTCCATGACATTACCAGGGAAAGATTGGGCATTTATTCTAGATGTCGGTTTCTCACCGAGGTTGGTCTAGCGCTCCTTGGTCAATAAGAAGTTAACACAATGACATACAATGTTTCTATGACTGTTCAAAAATTACTAATAAGATGCGTGACAGTTCATAAGACTTGATAAAAAATTTGTCAATTAATTTGTAAATTATTTTAAGGGTCAGAGTTAAGGTTACAGTTTGAGTTAAAGCATTTTTCTTTCAAGTTTCTGAGAAAGGCATTGCATGTTGAAATGATCTCATCATATACACTATCAAGAATTCAAATGTTTCAAGAATATATGTTCCCATGATTCAAGTACAAGTCAGCCTCTAACTGTCTGCACTGAGGAAGACATTTCTGTTATGTCTCATTGTCTATCCCCAGGCATACATATTGTAGAACTGCCATCAACTGCCACAGCTGCACTTTTCCATGACAACTTGTTTGAAGTATTGTTGTAGTGGGGTTGGTCCCAGGAAATGAGTAAGGCAAAATAGGTGAGGTAATGTCTTTTATTTGACCAACTTACGTTGGAGGCTTCAAAAGAAAGCTGCACAACATCTTCAAAAGATGAGCCTGAGAACTTAAATTCATCTTCCCGGGGTGTCAGGTGATCAGGCTGAGGCCGCAGGATCTTAGGGGAGGAGATGGAGGAGCACATCAAGTGACTAAATTTTAAAGCTTTATGAATAAAATAATAAAATAACAGCGGTGAGTGCTGGGAATGCTCCCACGTCACTCAGAGGAAGAAAGAAAACATTGGTGCCCCGGCCCTAATCCACTTTCACACTCACACTCACGCTACCCAAGGCTGGCCAAGCCTTGGTGTAATGAAAGAAGAAGAGGGGGAAGCGCGGATGGGACTTCTCCCGTGCACGGGTCATCCAGGGTGCACCGTTGAACTCCAGCTTGCTTCAGGTCTCAGGAGGGTTTTTAAGTGCTGGGTTCTTTTGGGGTCATTTTGTTCAGGGACCTCCTGTTCCTGCTTCTCTTTGTACGTGTCCAAACCAGCCTTCCGTGGCTTTCTCAGCTTTCCCAAAACACACCAGCCTCAGGGAAGCAAAAACGGTTCTCCCTCCTCCCCCACCACTGGCCTTCACTGTCTCACTCATTTTTGCAGCCCCTGCAGTTCTGTTCAGCTGAATCCTCCTTTCTCATGGTGGGTCGGGGTGGAACAGGTCACCATCTTTCTTGGCCGGTAGCTGAGAATCAGATGTGTTCTGTGGCTTGGGCAGGAGTCAGGGTCTTATCTTTGGACTGAGGTAGATGAAGTGTTGAGTTAACCTGCTCTCTCCCTCCCTCTTTGGCCTCTCGCAACCTGTAAAAGAATCTTTCACTCCACACTCACACCTTTGACCCTTCCTGACATGCTTTCCAATGCCTGCACCAGCATTATCAACATACAAGGCTCATCTGCCTCCCCGTGGGACCCCCTGAGTGAGGGGGTCCTTGGGGCTGTGACATTCTGGCCACTGAAAAGCCTGGACTTAACTGAGACTCTGGTTTTATGGCCCTGTAGTGAGGCTGACTGGCCTCCTGCCAAGCGGGAGAGCAAGGCACCATTACACTTCCCTTGGAGGGCGGATCCTAGATTGCCCTGCCCCACTAGCAGGAAGTATCAGGGCGTGGCCAGAAGTATAAAAGGCCAGCTCTGCAGCACAGTTGAGAGAGAGCAGGTGGAGGAGAAGGACGCTCTGCCTATTCGGCAACATCCACAAGAGGAAAATTCGCCTGACTGTTCCTGATCCTCAGACACTGAAAAGGATTGGCCTGGTGTGCCTGCCGCCGTATACCCTGAAGAGCCAGAAGAGGCCTGGAGGTTAGAGGTATCAAACCCCGGACTGTCAGAAAGTTGCCTGGGGCAGCCATGGAGCAGCTGGCTGAAGAGCCAGTGGTGTCTCAGTTGGCATGTTGGGGCTAGATCCCCACCAAGCCAGGGGCAGAAAATCCTGCCCCTGCCAGGGTCCTGGACAGGGACATGGTGGAGTAGGATGGGCCCATGTCCCCCTGCCACCTCACTCCAGGGTGGCTGACTCCCTATACTGTTCAGAGAAGCCCCAGCCCTGAAGAGGAGCCTCTCTGACCAGCTACCCTATAGACCATTTATTTGCTGGCTGCCTGAGCTCAGCCCAGGCCAAAGCCAGCCCTGATAGACTCTGTTTAAGGGCTGACAGCTTGGGCCACCCAAAACCAGGCTAAAGCCTGACTAGAACTGTTGATCACACAGCCCTAATGTGGGCTTGGGGCTGTCCTGCAGACTCTGGACCTGGCAAGAAGGACCAGCCTGAGGGGCCTCTCTCTGAGGGGAAGAGTGAGGGACCATTACAGGCCCGTTACAGCAATTTGTAACAGATCTGGCTGTCTACTTAACTTCCATTATCTGACAACTGCAGAGGTGTTAATTTCCTACTTCATGTTTATTGCCCACTTCACTTTAAATGGGCTTCTGCAACATGTTCAACCATCTGTCCCGTCATTCGCTCCAAGTCCTCGGCAGCACTGACAGACCCACCACCGAAGACCCAGAGCAAGCGAAGAACCTGCCACTGAAGTGCCACTGAAGACCCAGAGCGCTGCCAAGTGAGTAAAAATTAAAAAGGTGTCTCTAGCCAGGGAAGGGATTCTCACTAGGTGCAGGGCGCTCTTAGGCGTGGGGCCCGATTCGGGGGAATTTGTGGAATAGGCCTAATGCCAGCCCTGCCTTTGCTACGTCACCAGCACTGTTCCTCAGATGCTGGTGAACTTCCGCAGCACCCATCAGTCTATCACCTGGGCAGGCAGCATATCCCAGCTCTACATCTTCCTCTCACTGGCTTGCAACTAGGGCCTCCTGCTGGTTCTTTTGGACTATGACCACTACATCGCCATCTGCCAGCCACTGCACTACACAATCATCATGAGTCTCTGCCTCTGCCTGCAGATGGCAGCCACGGTATGGTTGTGCAGCTTTGGCAACTCCATCCTGCAGACCATTCTGACCATGCAGCTGCCCCAATGTGTCCGGAACTGGGTCAACCACTTATTCTATGAGGTGCTGGCCCTGTTCAAGCTGGCCTGTGCCGACACCTCTGCCAATGAGGCCAAGGCATTTGCCGTCAGTGGTCTCTTCCTGATGGTGCCACTGGGTCTCATCCCGGTCTCCTACAGCTACATTGTCACCACAGTGCCGAGGATTCGCTCAGCCCAGGGCAAGCTCAAGCCTTCAGCACCTGCGTCTCCCACCTGGCTGGTGTGGCCATTTCCATGTATGCACAACCTCCATCCAGCTACTCGCAGGACCGGGGCAAGATGATCTCTGTCTTCTGTGGCATCATCTCCCCCATGCTCAACTCACCGATTGACACGCTGAGGAACCAGGATGTCCAGGGGTCCCTAAGGAGGGTGCTGGGGAGGCTGTTCTGGAGAAAAAGGATGAGCCAGAGAAATGAGTTGGGACTGGCTGGCTTAGTTCTCTGTGGGGCAGCAGCTCCAATCCAGTCTCAGGTCAGGAAGACTGGCTGGCTCAGGGGGGGCAGACAATGGGATATGGAGCCTTTCCCATCTAGGAGGTTTGCATTTTAATCTCTCTGATCATGGCCCCACATGATGCTGGGACTGGGAAACCACAGGTCAGTCACCAGGAGTCCCAGAGGGCAGAAGAGCGTGAAAAGGCCCGGCAGATGCTGTTGGGCACTGCACTGTGTCCTTCCTTGGCTGCATCCATAAACAAAGCTGCCTCTGCTTGGAGAAGACTGAGAGTCATCAGCTCCAGCCAGCACAGACCAGACATACACTTACTGTATAATCCCTCTGATTGTCTCTTATTGAATATTGATCTAAAATCCCCATCAACATTGCCCCCTCTCTATTTAATTTTCAGATATGGATAGTTTGAGGGCTTCTTCCCTCTTCTCATGTTAAACTGCAGCTACTTCGCCACCTGGACAAGATGTTCACCAGAGTCACCATCCTGCACCAGGTGCTCCTGCTCTCATCAACACTCCTGCTCTTCCGGCTGCACTGGTGGTACAGCACCGTGCCATCCACTCCTGGCAGGACCCATGTGCTCCTCCTCTCCAGCTGGCACTCGTGCTCCACCTTCTCCAGCCAGGAGATCTGTAAGGTGGCCATGAAAGTCTTTGTGTACAGACCAGTCAGCTCAGAGGAGGAGGAGAAGGAGCTAGCATTTCCTAGAAAAGAGATCAAGGCCTAGATAAAGAGGTGGGGTCTTTCCTCCAATCTCCCCTGAGGATTCAGAGTAATGGTTGGGTGCTTGGATAAGGAGGAGCTGCCTCCCCAAACAGAGACCCCACTAGGGAATAAGTCGCACACTTGTCCAGTGATTTTCCCGCAAACCAGGGGGTGGATGCTGTCAGTGGATGCTGTGCGGATCATTCAGGAAATGCAGACCTAGCTACATGCACTACTGTGGAGCCAGAGATAGAATCCCTTTCCTACAGCATTAAATACACAAAACCAGTTCACCTACAAGCAATCTGTCCTGCTGCTAGATCCTTTATCCACCCTGCAAAGACAGGTAGTAGACAGGACTGGGAGTCAGGACTCCTGGGTTCTCTCCCCAGCTGTGGGAGGGGAGTGTGGTCTAATGAGTTAGAGCAGCATACTTGTCCTGGATGCTAAGACTGAGCAGCCACCTCTTATCCAGAGATCTAGAAAAGCTGTACTGCCTGCCTATGTGCTGTGTCAGTCTTTTGTTAAAGACAGGAAACCATCAGTCACAGCCATCAACTGAACTAAAACCCTTTCTTTCCCAGTATGAGGGATTGTCTGACAAGAGTCTAATGGCTTGCTAAACCTAGGGCTGTGAGTTTAATCCTTGAGGGGGCCATTTAGGGGTCTAGGGGAAAAAATCTATCTGGGGACTGGTCCTGCTTTGAGCAGGAGGTTGGACTAGATTACCTCTTAAGGGTCCTTCCAACCCTGATATTCTATGAATTGCTATCCTTTTGGAAAGTGGCTTTTGAAAAGTTTGGGTTACATTTGGTTCTCAGAACAAGCCAGTGATTCAAACTGATGTATGTCTTGTGATGAAATTCTTTTTCTTCTGTTGCATCTGATTCAATACATTTCCAGATTTTGGCATAAATTTTCTGGTGGTTTGCCCATGGGAATGAGCTGGCAAAGGTCTCTGTCCTCAAAACCCTGAACCAGGTTTGGCTGCTTAGTGTTGTATAAGTGACAGGATCATGCTAACACCTGTGATCTCTGGGCCCCCTTATTCCACTAGAAATTAATACAATAGCTTTCCTGCTGCTCATGGGGCTTGCTCGAGTTTGACTCCCTCTGGATTCACTTTGATTCCCTTCTTAATCTGAAGCAGAAAACTTTTTAATGGCCCCACAAGGAGACTCATCAGGGGCCATGTCACAAATAGCATGTTTTTAATAAGTCCCAATTGCTGGATCCCCCAGCTGGAGCCAGGAGCCAAGATGCTAACGATACACAGCACGTCACATTCTGAAGCCTAATGAGGTCACTTCCTCTGACAGGGACAGTTGGCACCAGTCCTAGACTTTCCTCTGTCACAGACAGGGGCTGAATCTCTTGGCATCAGATCCTTGGCCAGCCAGACTGATACTACATGTCCTTCTGCATCAGGTCGTTGTCCAGTTACTGCAGTGACACATACCCTTCTGTCCCAGGTAACTGTTGAGTTATTCCAGTACCCCATGCCCTTCTGCAAAAGGTCAGTGTCAAGTTTCTGTAGTGTATAGAACAAGCCTATTCATCAGATGTAAATGCAGGTATTCTTAGGTTGAAAAGAGATTTGTTCTATGCTGTTGGACACTGATGCAATTCTTTTTTCCAGGTTCTGGGTTTAAACCAGAGTTGAGCTGTTATTTACCAGCCCCCTGTCAAAACTATCAACCATGGTCCCTGGGGCTCCGCAAACATCACCAGCTGAGTGCCAGCCCCTTGGGGATGATGCAGGGAGGAAACTGTCCCCATACTCTCCAGCTCTGACAACCATAAAGATTTGTCTCCCTCCCCGCACATGGCCCTTAGAAGTCTGGGACAGAACTGAGCTGTGTGGGAGGAGACACCTGCAGTCTCAGAGACACAGGGCCCTTTCTGGCCGTCCTTTGGACCTCAGCCCACCCAGACACATAGAGATAACATCCCCAAAAGCTGGCAGACACAAGGACGGCTGTAGAGGGGTCTGGCTAGCCAGCCGTCCTTCTCGCCATGCACCATACATTTCTGCATCTATCCAGCTCTCTCCTTTTCTGTCCATCTCTCTCTTTCTTTATTGTCCTCTGCCTTTCTCTGTCCTTCTACCAATTCATCCTTCTCTCCATCTGACTCCTCCTCTCTATTTCCATCCACCCATGCCTAGCCTCTGTCAGCCCACACACACTCAGTAACTCTCTCTCTCTCTCATCTCTGGTTTTTCTAATGTTCCCAGCGCTGCAGTCACTGGGTTCTCAGGAGCCCTTCCCACTGAGACAGGCTTTGGGCATCCTCACCCGGCTCAGGTTTCCAGAGCCAGAGGTGAGTGTGCTGCCCATACAGCAGGTGGACAGATTAACTGGTTTCCTTATCCCTCTCCTCCCAAACCCCTTAGACATTCAGCCCCTCGGCACAGAGCGGGTTTCAGTGAAGGGGAGCAGGGATTGCAGCTAAGACTCTGCGTGGTATCGGAGCATCTGAAGAACTCAGAGCTGTTCAGGCGGGAGCGGTCTGAAGACAGCAGATTCAGAGGTGAATGGAGGTGAGTCGGGGAAGAGGGAGTTTGAAATAGGCAGAGCAAGGGAGTGGAGAAGGGAACAGCACAATGAATGGAGACAGACAGGCATACAGACTGACTGGGGGATTATGATGATTCGGATGGATGGATGTTTCGTGCCACATCTCCAAAATCAGGATTGTTACCAGCATGGGCTTATCAATAGCACAGACACTGTGGGCCCAATCTGAACTGGCTGGACAGAGCCTTGGTGGGAGTCCAACAGGTGCATGGATCTCCGGGGGTGGATCTCACTGGAGTATCAGGATCAATTCTCTTTTTAACCAACCCTCTGTCCTGCCTTACTTTCCTCCTAAAGTTTTCTTTCTCCCTCAGTCTCTCTCTGGAGCAGATCCTCAGTGGGTACCAACAAGTTCTATTACAGTTGAACCTAGAAGCTCTCACAGATGTTGGGTCCCCATCGTGCCAGGCACTGCACAGACACACAGTGAGAGACAGTCCCTGACCCAGCTGAGATCAGCAGGATGACCAGATGTCCCAATTTTATAGGGACGATCCCGATTTTGGGGTCTTTTTCTTCTATAGGCTTCTATTACTCCCCACCCCATGTCCCGATTTTTCACACTTGCTGTCTGGTCACCCTAGAGATCAGGGCCCTGTTCTTTTGGGTACTGCACAGACTCACAGTAAATGAAGGACACACAATCCATGCCCCAATCTAAGTAGGCAAGACAGATAAATGGAGGGCGAAAAGGAAGATTATTGTTCTCACTTTAGAGATGGGACCCCAGACTGAGAGAGTAAAAGTCACTATCCCAAAATCACCCAGTGACTCTGTGTCAGTGCTGGCTACAGCTCTCCGGAGTCCTCAGCCAGGACTTATCCTCTGGACCATTCTTGGAGATAAGATCCTCCCCTTCCCTCTCACTCACTCACCTTAATATCTTCTAGACTCTTCCCATAGAATCATAGAAGATTAGGGTTGGAAGCGTCCTCGGAAGGTCATCTAGTCCAACCCCTGCTCAAAGCAGGACAAATCCCCATGTCATCATTCCATTTGTACGCCCATCACCCCATGGCCATGACTACACTGTGTGGGACTGCCAGTAAACTGAGCAGAATGGAATTGCCAGAGTCACTTTTTTATACTGTTTTTCCATCAATCCCACAGCCGCTCCCCAGCTCATCCCAGCTTTTTGGAAACAATAGCCAACAATCCAGCAAGTTTAACTAATGTCTCTCAACTTTGCTGCTTTCAACTTATCTCCACTCCTTGTCTTCATCTTTCTGGCCACAGGCCATTTTTGAAAGAATGGCCAAACAACATTGCTTTCTGACAACCATCACCAACTGTATCTTCCTCCCTGTTTTCTTTTTCACTCAGATTTTTCTCCCCATCTTCTTCCTTCCAAGTCTCACATGCATGGATGTACTTTTTTGGAGGCAGAAAAGCCTCAGAAGGTGTCCATGTTCCTGTCAGGGAGTCCAAAGTATTTGTAACATTCTTAGCCCTTTTGAGTGACACTGATAGAGTTAGAGGTGGGGAGGAGAGAGGTGGAAGAACAGAAATGAAGATGAAAGTGAGGATGGGGAGAAAGTTGAAAATGTACAACATGAGGGAGAAGAGATTGAATGAGGATATGATGAATGCTAGATACGTGCAGTGTTTGAGATCATCTTGACCGCTGTCTTAGAAATGCAAAGAGACAAGGTGGGTGAGCAACTTTTGTTGGTGAGAGAGACAAGGTTTGAATTTACAAAGAGCAGGGAAAGGTGCTCCGAGTGTCACAGCTAAGTAGAAAGAGAAACAGAAGCCTAAATAGTTAACAAATATATCAAGGGATCGTTCAAGGTAAAGTTGCCAGTGAACTTGTCTCCCGTCATAGAGGGGAATGGGCACGGCGGAGAACCCTGAGGAGGAGTCTCAGTGGGTCACAGATTGTTATAATAAACCATATATCCAGCCTCTCTGTTCAATTCGTGATTTTAGTGTCTAGCAAGATTATGAATTTACAACACAGACTTGATGGGGTCCACATCCTGAGCCTCTTCTTCTGGCATTCAAACAACCCCCCAAGCTCACCATACTCAGCATCGAAAGCAAGCTCCACACAGCGCACGACACACCAATTCAAAGTGGTACCAGACCCTGCCAGAACGACAGACACAAAATCCGCATCCATATTTCCATTTCTATGATGACCAACACCATCCACAACACGGCTTTCAAGATTCATTGCTTTAAAACACACCAATCACAACATGTGCAGTATCTCCTCCAGTGCACTAAGTGCTCCAACAACAAATATGTGGGTGAAACCAGACAATCACTATACTTTTGAATGAACTCACACAGGAAAATGATTGAAGACAAAAATACCCTATCACTGGTGGATGAAAACTTGACACAAAGTGATTGCTGTATTTATCACCTATCAATCCTCATCCTCAAAGAAAACCTGCACAAAACCTTCAAAAGACCAGCCTGGGAGCTTAAATTCCTAACTTTGCTGGACACTGAAAATCATGGACTGAACAGAGACAAAATCTATATCCCACTAACACCACACCCATCAGCTTATTTCTCCCTCTCCTTTCCCCTCTATGACTGGAAGCATGTTACAGACCATTTCACCATGGATGGTCCATTCAAAGTGTTTTGAGTGCTTGTAAGTGAAAAATCTTCTTCACTTTGCATTTAGCTGTCACACTCTGAGTATGTTTTCCAGACCTGCAGAAATGCTCTGTGGGAGCTCAAAAGCTTCTCTCTCTCTCCAATGGAAGCTTGTCTGTTACCCTAGATTTGATGGATGTGTGTACCCCAGAATGCAATCAAGGTAATTGCAACCATATTCTGTGCATTGAGACACGGTGAATTAATAAAATGGAACACCAGATAGTTAAGAGTTATTTGGAAACCAGCTTTTAGAGGCAAGGTGAAAATTAGCTGGGAGTTTCTGCTAATCAGAATGGGAGGAGGGGAAAGAAAAGTCAACAAGGGAAATTGAAAACCTTGGTGTATGGAAGACCTGGAGTCTGGGCACCTCTAATAGAAGTTTATTGAAAGTTAGGAAATGTGATGATTTTGTGAAGGTTATAGTGACCTATGTGTTTTGCAGAAGTTAGTAATAAAAGATCAGTGAATACAGTGGATTCTGGATCAGTCTTCTGAAGCCATTTAGAGTGATGTTTTTCTTGACATCTTTTCTCCCCGGTAGGTGAGCAACTGGCCACTGAGACCTTGCTGCTAATTACTCAATACCGATCTAGTTTTTAGGTAAATTTCTGGGCTGCTCTAAATCTATTGCTTATGTCTGTGTACGCTTAGCTCTAATAAACTGCAGGTTTAGATAGTGTCCTCTTTCTTGCACTAATATTTCATCAGGCAGAATTGCTGTGTTCCCTGACACCACCTGGAGTAAAACAGTTAAGTTGCCCCTGCTGTGGGTTCTGAAAACCATTGGTAACAAGTCCAATAAAAGATATTAGCTCATCCGCTTCATCTTTCCAATACCCTGGGACTGACCCGACTTCAACAAAGCCGCAGACAGACAGATGAGAGGTTTCCCTGACCTTTGCATAAAGGTATTTAGTGCTGGAGGTGGGTCATTCTCACGTTATTAGAGATTCCAGCCTTTTCCTAATCCATTCACTTAACACTTACCTGTCTCCTAGGACTCAAGGCTACCAATCCAAAAATACCCAGTGTCAATCACAGCAGTAGCACCTATGATCACAAATCTCTTGTTGCAGGATATTTTTCACCCTTATTCTTTCTGGTCTCTACAGGTGATGTATGGCAAAGGGTCACGGGAAGATGGAAACCAAAGCTTCTTGGGGGAATTCATCCTGCTAGGGGTGTCTGACCGGCCACAGTTGGAGCTGCTGCTCTTTGTGCTCATTTTAATCTCCTACACCATGACCTTGCTTGGAAACACCACCATCATCTTGGTCTCATGGCTAGACCCCCATCTCCGCACGCCCATGTATTTCTTCCTCAGTAACCTCTCTTTCCTGGACCTCTGCTACACCACCAGCGTTGGCCCCCAGATGCTGCTGAATTTCCGAAGAAGCCACAAATCCATCTCTTGGGCTGGCTGCGTGGCCGAGCTCTATGTCTCCCTCTCTCTGGGTTTAACTGAATGCCTCCTGCTGGCCATCATGGCCTATGACCGCTATGCCGCCATCTGCCATCCGCTGCGCTACACAGCCATCATGAGCCAGCGCTTCTGCCTGCAGCTGGCGGCCACTGCCTGGTCGTGCAGCTTCGGCAACTCCATGCTGCATACCATTCGGACCATGAGGCTGCCCCGGTGTGGGCGGAACCAAATCGAGCACCTCTTCTGTGAGATACCGGCCCTGCTGAAACTGGCATGTGTTGACACCTCTGCCAATGAGGCCGAGGTCCTCGCCAGTTCAGTGATTTTCCTACTGGTTCCACTGGGCTTCATCCTGATGTCCTACGGCTACATATGTGCCACCGTGCTGAAGATTCGCTCAGCGAAAGGCAGGCTCAAGGCCTTCAACACCTGTGCCTCCCACCTGGCTGTGGTGTCGATCTTTTATGGCACGGGCCTTTCCACGTATCTACAGCCTCCATCCAGTTACTCCGAGCACCGGGGCAAGATAGTAGCCCTCTTCTACACCATGGTGGCCCCCATGCTCAACCCCCTCATCTATACGCTGAGGAACAAGGAAGTGCACAGGGCACTGCAGAGGGCACTGAGGAGAAACATGACCACCCAGGGGGTCTGAGCTGGTAGAGCGATTGGCACAAAACCATCTCTGTCTCTCATGGCTACCGTAACCTCTTCTGTGCCCATGTGGAGCCTTCTGCTCTCTCCACAGTCCCAGCCCTCTCCACCCACACAAACACTCTGGCCTCTCCCACTCTGCAGAACAAGCCTTTCCTAATCTGTCCCACAACCTGCCTTCCCCTTCTCACTCCACACAAACCATCTCTCACCCACACAACACCCCTGCTCTATGCTTTGCAATTCAACCAAGGACTATCTTTGGTGGACCTCTAGAAACAATCCCTGTTCTCCTGCCCAAAGAGATTTTTCTTATTCCTTTCTGTTGTGGTAGTAAAGAGGCTGCAAGTGAGATCAGGGCTATGCCAAGCACAGTACAGACACTGAACAAGTTACAGTTCCTTCCCCAGCTGTTATCAGGGCCCCATTGTTTCGGGCACTGCACTGACACACAGCGGTAGGCAGTCCCTTCTCCAGCTGAGATGAGGACTCCATTGTGCTGGGCACTGCACAGACACAAATCAAGGGACAGCCCCTGCTCCAGCTGAGGTCAGGGCCATCTTCTATGGGACCAGGAGGTATCTGAGTTCAGTAGTTTCTCAATGAAAGTAATGCACATCTAAATAGAAGACTCTATTAAGTCAGTGAAGGTATCTCTATAGGTTTTCAGAGTACCTGAAGAAGATACTGTGGATTTTGTGGAAGAGCATCTCAAATTCCAGGCCAAATCCACAGTGAAGTTCATGGCAACAGCTGAGAAGCCAGACATAGAGAAGACATTTCAGTTGTATGCAGACAAAGTGGAACCAGACTCAAAGAATTCTATGAGCTGACACAGAATCCAGGTAGGACCATTCGGGTCTACTCATATGAGCTCCAGGAGAGAATGAGGCAGGTGAAATGCTGGGTCCCAAAACAAGTTTGGGACATGAATATGGTCCTGAGAGAGTAGTTAGCGCTGGGGCCCCAGGATGACTCCTTCCATTGTGAAATGAAGAAGAGGTCTAAAGTAGAGTCCAGTAAGAATTTGCATGAACTCGTGCAAGCTGCCATTACATGGTCTGAATTAGAGTAAGTTCCCGTGGAAGAGATGGCCAAGCCCAACCCCACTACACAAAGTGGAGGCCTAGGTAATGCATCTAACGGAGGAAAGGCTTTTCCCCAAAGACAGTTAACAGTGGAAAGTTTAAAAGAAACTGGCCAACAAACAGGAGGTGATGGTGAAAACAATGACTGAGGGAATGAAAGTTAAAATCTCCCTTAGTATGCTAAAGGGTCCCAAAGATTCCCACTGAAGGATATCCAGGGAAGGTACATTTGCTACACTTGTGAAGGGCCAGGGCATACTAGCTGAGAATGTCTACCATTTCCATCTAGCTGAGAATGTCAACTGAGAAAGAGTCCAGAGCCTCAGGTACTCAAAACCAAAGCGGCATCAGGAATGAGTGGCCAATCTACAGTAGAAGGCCAGGCAGTGGCAGAAGGATTTCTAGGCCTGTCTTTGGTGGAAAATCAGTCTGCATACAGCGCTGAGAGGAGCTCAGACAGTGCCAGCATGTCTGTCGACTTGTGTGAGCGAGCATTTGGAGACTAACTGCTGAAGTACTTACAGTCGAGGTGAAGATCAGTTGTTTGTTTGATACTGGCTCAGAAATCAGCACTATTACTGAGTTGCATTTTCAAAAATATTTGAAAGATAAGGAACCAATCATACACCAAATACACAGTTTGTACTTGTAAGAGCAGCTGATGAAATGGCAACCCCGGAGGTGGGATGCCTTGAAACAGAAATAGAGTCTATGGAGTGAGTCTTTCACTACCAGTAGGGTTTTAGGTGGCTTTGATCTGGTCCATGTGGACCCTCCATTACAGCTGGTTGGGAATTCTTTAACTCAAAATTCTCTTGTCAGAATATGCTGATTCATCCAACCTGAACATTTTGGGGTGGGGTGTAGGTGGGTGAGAACATTTTTTGAGAAAAGTTTCAAAATTGTGGAAACCTCCCATTGGGACATTTCATAAATGGAAATTTCCATTTTTATGGTTTGACACAAATTAAAGCTAACTAGAGATTTTTAAAAAATCAAAACATTTTGAAATTGTCAAAACAAAACAAAACATTTCAATTGACTCAAACTAATTTTTTTTTTAAATTTTTGGTTCATGCAAATTTTCAAGATTTCAACCCTTCCTGCTGATTCCAAAAGGGAAATGATTTAAAATCTCAAACAATTTCACAAGATGTGAACAGCCTTTCCTACCCATCTGTGTTCTCTGTCATTCGAGTGCCCAGCTCAAGATGGCATTAGTCTGTGAGTTATGTGAGCGGAGCAGACAATGAATTCCTGCCTAAATATCCCTCACTTTCGTAAACTCTTGCTACATCATCTATCGGCCAACTTGGTAACTAGAGGGCCAGAGCTCTGCTAGTGTAATCATTTATCTCCACACACAGTATTAGTATTTATTATTTGTGTTAAGCTGACAGCGCCAAGGTGCCCAGTCATAGACCAGGTCCCCACTGTGCCAGGTGCTGAACAAACACAGAACAAAGAGACAGTCACTGCCCCAAGGAGCTGACGATCGAAGTATAAGACAAGAGACAACCATTAGATAAAGACAGGTGCAGGAGCACAAAGTAACAATGAGACAGTACTGGTCAGCAAGGTGAGCAGTGGACTCGACACACCAGCAGCTGGTTCTCTGCATCATGGAAATACTTAGGAGACCAGACCCCCTTGTGCTAGGCACTGTGCAAACACAGAACAAAATGACAATCACGAGGTATCAGGTTGGATGCAGGAAGTCAGGCTTGATGGACCTTGTAATCTTTTTTGCCCATAAAGGCTATGAATCTATTACTACAATTTTAAAGAGGGAGTTGGGGGGATTGGCTGGCCTAGGGTGGAGGGTTGGGAATGGAATATAAGTTCTTTCCCTTCTCTGGGGGTGCTGGATCTAATCCAGCTCCTGCACAGATGGACTGGGGGATGTGTTATGAGACCTGTCCTCGCTGGGAATCCTGACTCCAGTCATGCCCTTGGGCAGGCATAGGGTTGTGTGTGGGAATGGAATATGGGGCTTTTTTATTTTTTCTAAGAAATAAAAGACACAGGGAGCTGAATATAAATCTGAAGTTAGGAATTGTAGAAAATTGATGAGGAAAGCAAAGGGACCCAAGCAGATTTAAAGACTATAAGAAAAAGGTATTTAAATTATATTGTTGGGCAGGAAGTATCTTGAGAATGGTATTGGTTCATTACTAGATGGAAATGGTAGACTTATCAATAATAATGCAGAAAAGACAGAGTTGTTCAATAAATGTTTCTGTTCTGTATTTGGGAAAAAAAACAGGCGATATAACCTCATCCTGTGGTGATAACATATATCTATTCATTTTCATCTATGTGTACCTGCAGCCCTCATCCCAGGACTAGGGCAAAATGATCTCTCTCTTCTACACCCTGGTTACCCCAATACTCAACCCCCTGATCAACATGCTGCGGAACAAGGAGGTGCACAGGGCTCTGCAGAAAGTGCTAGGAAGGAACTCGACTACACAGGGGGCCCAAGCTGGTGCAGTAGTTGGGCATGGACCCATCTGTGCCACTTTGGGTTCTGTAGCATCTTCCCTGCCCATATGGACTTTTCTACCCTCTGCCCATTTCCACCCCTCACAACTGCCCTTGCCCTCTCTCACCTCAAAGAAAAACCTGCCCTCCCCGATCCATACAAGTCTCCTGCCCTCTTTCAACCCATGCAACCCATCATGTCTACAGTTAAAATTGGGGCATGTCTACACCTAAAACTCTGCATCGGTGCAGCTGCGCTGCTGTAGAGCTTTCATGGGAGAAGCGTTCTACACTAATGCAAGAGAGGTCTCCCATCAGCATAGTTAATTCACCTCTCTGAGAAGCAGTAGCTATGTTGGCAGGAGAACCTGTCTGCTTACATAGAGCGGTCTACTCAGGGGAGTTAGGTTGATATAACTACTTTGCTCAGGGGGTTGGATTTTTATCCCAATATAGGTCTGTAGAGTAGACTATATCTTGGAGTTCTGAGATTGTACCCAGCATATCAGCTCTCATTAAAAAAAATATTCTCTCCTTCTCACCCCTTATGGTTGGTTAGTAGAGCTGCAAAGTTGACACCATGATGACATAAAGACTCAGAAAGCAGAAAGAAAAGGGGGAAAATTGAAATTTATTATTTAAAACAAACCTTCTGCTTTTAAGCCAATCTCCTGATTTTTAGGGCCTGATACTCCCTTTTTGAATGCTCTGGGCTTGCAAGACTGCACACTCCCTACTGAGAGAGGAAGACATGATAGCCCTTCCTCCACTCATGTCTCTGCTCCTCTGGAGGTTTTGAAACTCCATTTACTGGACCACATGTCATGTGTTTGTTTGGGACCCACCAGCCTAATTGTTGATTTTGAAGTGCTTTGGCTATGGGATTTCTCCAACGTTAATGGAATGAGGCCTGTTGATTTCAGGGGCCGTCAGATTGGCTCCCAAAGGGCATGTGACAATGGCTAAAGTTTGGGAAAGCGACAGATGATTTTGGATGATGTAAATGAGATACCCTAAAGGCACCAGATTTTCAGAAGGCAAGTGCCCAGGGCTTCCTGAAGAGTGAGCATTTCAAAATCATGAGTCATGCTCCAAAAATCATGAGATCATCTTTAAAAACATGAGATTTCTTTAAATTATTATTGTTGGGTTCTTTTTCTTTGCCTTCAAATTTCTAATATTTAGATCGCCGTTGGGTCACAATCCATGGTTTTGCTCCATCTCAATGGGGGCTAGAAACGTTTCTTTTTAAAATTATTTTTTAATTGTAACCACATTCTTCTAGGAGCTGCACCTTTCAGGGGAAGACCTAGCACTGCCAGACTTTCCTTGGAAACACTCTAGTACCAAAAATTGTGAGTCACTTTTGTAAATCTTGGTCCGTGCATCTCTCTAGTGATCCGAACCCATAATTACAACAGTCTGTTACTGAAGGATGTCCAAGGGAGGTCCTCTTTTGATTCAATCTTCACTTTATGCTCTCATGTCTCTTGGTGGAATTGGAATTTTCACTGACTTTGCTCTGTAGCTGTTGACCACACCTCTCCAATTTGAAGGCTGAGTGTCTGAGTTAATAAATATGTGTAACCCACACACTTTCTGGATATGATGTTCTGTCCCATCTAGTGGCACTGAGACACGAGAGAAACAGTTAATCAATCTGCTCTACAGTCTTAGCTAAGTGCCATTTGGCTTTTAGCTCATGCAGTAGGGGATCATAAACTAAGCTCCACCCCTGTTCTACCCCAAGGCCCAACCTTCCTTCTGACTCTTCCTGCCCTGTCTCTGCCCCTTTCCCCAAAGCCCCACTCTCACTCCATCTCTTCTCCACCCTCCTGTCATAAACAGATAGTTAAGGGTTAATGTCTTTTTTACCTGTAAAGGGTTAACAAGCTCAGTGAACCTGGCTGACACCTGACCAAAGGACGAATCGGGAGACAAGATACTTTCAAATTCTGGTGGAGGGAAGTGTTTGTTTTGTGCTGTTTTGTTCTGTTCTTTGTTCTCTCTTGGGATTAAGAGAAGCCAGACATGTAACCAGATTTCTCCAATCTTACTGAAACAGTCTCTCAGATTCAAGATAGTAAGTAATAGATAAAAAGCGGATTAGATTTATGCTTGTTTTCTTTATTTGCAAATGTGTATTTTGTTAGAAGGATATTTCACCTCTGTTTGCTGTAACTTATACTTATGCTGGGAGGGGGAGTCCCTCTGGTCTAGGTGAAGCTGAGACCCTGTAAACATTTTTCTATCTTGATTTTACAGAGATAATTTTTATTTTCTCTTTCTTTAATTAAAAGCTTTTCTTTTATAAACCTGATTGATTTTTTTATTCTTGTATACAACCCAAGGGGGGTGGGTCTGAACTCACCAGGGATTGGTAGGGGAAAGGAGAGAAGGGGGAGGAAAAGCTGAATTCCTCTCTGTTTTAGGATCCAAGGAGTTTGGATCAGTGTACTTCTCAGGAAAAGTCTGGGAGGGGGAAGGAGGAGGGAAAGGTTAATTTCTCTCTGTGTTAGGATCCAAGGAGTTGGGATCAGTGTCTCTCTCTCAAGGAGAGTCTGGGAGGGGGAGAGAAGGAGGGAAAGGTGAATTTCCTCTCTGTTTTAAGATTCAAAGAGTTTGAAGCACAGTATCTCTCAGGGTAACCCAGGGAGAGGAAAGTCTGGGAGGGGAAAGGTAGGGGGGATGGTTTATTTCCCCTTGTTTTAAGACCCAGAGGGGCTGGGTCTTGGTCTCCCCAGGGAAGGTTTTGTGGGGACAAGGAGTGCACCAGACACTAAAGCTGTGGTTGGTGGCAGCACTATAAGATCTAAGCTAGGAATTAAGTTTAAAGGGGTACATGCAGGTCCCCACTTTCTCGATGCTAAAGTTCAAAGTGGGAAAGAGACCCTGACACCGCCCTGTTCCCCATCTCCTTACCAGCAGGATGAGCCCACAGCCGCAACACCTCCCCATGCCACCCAGGGGGAGAGGTGGGCCAGAGTGTGGCCCACAGGGTGGCATGGCTGTGGAGGAGGGGGAACAGCGTGGTGGGGGGGTCAGGGGTTAGGGTTCCCAGCTAGGAGCTCAGAGGCCGATGTGGCACACAGGTTGTAGTTTGCTTAATATACAAAAGAAATTGGATATGTGCAGCAAATTCACACCTAAATGTTGTTTAGGCAGATTGCAGAGATTCTTGAGGGCAAGCTGCACTAGTTTTTAGCTTAAAACCCCACTTATTCCTTTCACAAGCTAGACAACCCTCTGCCTGGGTTCAGCCTTACTCCGTTAGTGCAGTCTTTTTGTTTCTCCAGGTGTTTCCAGCAGTCTTCTTTCTTGTGCAGGGAGTCAGTGAAGAATGAACTATGATGATGTCACTCCCCTGCCTTAAATAGCTTTAATATATGGTGAGAACCCTTTGTCTCCCAGTTTGATTTCCACACCCGGTCAGTGGGAAAACAAAAAGAACATCATGATGGACTCCAGTGCCAGGTTACTTGGTCACATGTCCCTGTAGGGCCACCACATCCATGACTCAGACGCTGTTTGCAGCCTCCCCAGAAAGGCTTCCGAGTTGGAGATTAGCATCTTCTAAGATCTATTGTTCTCTCTAATGACCCTTCCCCCAGGCAGCCATCTAGACTTTTGGCCTTCTGTCTAGTAGGCGTTCCCCAGGTGTAAACACACTTGTAATAGATGCATAGACAATATTCCTGACTTCAGATACCAAAATGATATATGCCTACAAGTAGGATAGTCATATTCAGTAAATCAAAACCTTTCCAAGGATATCTCACCTGCCTTATCCTGCACAAAATACATCATAAGCACCCATGGAGTCAGAGTGATGAATGGGTGAGGTAATATATTTTATTGGACCAACTTCTGTTGGTGAGAGACACAAGCTGTTGATCTACATGAAGCAGTTGGTCCATTAGTAGATAGATAGATAGCATCTGGGGGTTTGAAGAATCATAGCACATTAGTGTTGGAAGAAACCTCAGGAGGTCATTTAGTCCAATTCCCTGCTCAAAGCAGGACCAACACCAACTAAATCATCACAGACAGAGCTTTGTCAAGCTGGGTCTTAAAAAATTCTAAGGATGGAGATGCCACTATCTCCCTAGGTAACACATTCCAGTACTTCATCATCCTCCTGGTAAAACAGTGTTTCCTAATATCCAACCTAGACCTCCTCCACTGCAACCTGAGACCATTGCTTCTTGTTATGTCATCTGCCACCACTGAGAACAGCCAAGCTCCATCCTCTTTGGAACCCCCCTTCAGGTAGTTGAAGGCTGCTATCAAATCCCCCCTGAGGCTTCTCTTCTGCAGACTAAATAACCACAGTTCCGTCAATGTCTCTTTGTAAGTCATGTGCCCCTGCCCCCTAATCATTTTTATTGCCCTCCGCTGGACTCTCTCCAATTTGTCCTGTAGAGGAAAATTTTCAAAGAGCCTCAGGCTTTGATCAGGTTAGTAGGCCTGAAGTATGAGCTGAGCTTGTTTCTGTGTGTAAGGGGCATGAGGAGGCAAAGTGGGATGGAAAGTGCCCAAAACAGAACAATGGCCTTCTGTGTACAAGGGGCACAAGGAGGTGAAGTGGAAAGTCCCCAAACACAATTTGTCATAACCAAGCTTGTTTTTCTATAATCACGATGGAAGCATGTGACAGACCCAGACCAGTGGGGTACAGGAGTCTGGTAGAGGGCAAATATACTGGTCACTGGATGAGTAATTTTCTGTTCCCTGAGTGAACAGAAAGGTTCAAGGTAGAGGAGGAACTTTGTCACAAGCGTTAGAAAAGTCAAACCACAGAAGAGCTAGATAGGGAACAACAATAACAGGAAAAGCCAAATAAGAGAGATGATCGTTTCTTTCTACTTTAGACCTTTATTAAATTTTGCAGTTATATTCCAAATAAGGTAATCAACATGAAATGTATGTGTAATTTGTCTGTGGTTTTAAACTTTAAAAGACTTGTGTGTTTCTTGAATCAGGGGGCAGCTACTGGGAGCAGTTACCCCCCTGCGCTTGTAATAATAAAGGAGATTCAGGCTGATCTGATCCGAACTCAAAGTGTGGTTGATTTTTCACAACAATCCAGATCCCTTCTGTAGTGGTGGACCAAAATTGGATGCAATACTCCAGGTGCGGCCTCACCGGTGCTGAAAAGAGGGTAATAATAACTCGATCTGCTGGCAATGCTCCTACTAATACAGCCTGATATGCCATTGAAACTTCTTGGCAACAAGGGCACAGTGCTGACTCATATCCAGCTTCTCATCCACTGTGATGCCCGGGTCATTTCTGCAGAACTGCTGCTTAGCCAGTTTGTCCCCAGCCTGTAGCGGTTCATGGGATTCTTCCTTTCTAAGTGCAGGACTCTGCACTTGTCCTTGTTGAACCCCATCAAATTTCTTTTGGCCCAGTCCTCCCATTTGTCTAGGTCACTCTGGACCCTATCCCTACCCTCCAGTGTATCTACCTCTCCCCGCAGCTTAGTGTCATCTGCTGAGGGTGCAATTCATCCCATCATCCAGAGGATGCTGGGACTGGCAGCCCGAGCCCCGTGACCATGACTTCCTGGCAGAACATAAACTTCTGTTGGATCACTGCACTAAAACCAACAGAACTGCACACCAAAAGGACTTTGCAAAACATTCAGGCAATGCTTCCCAGCTATGGCAGGTGATAAGGACTGGATTCGCAACCCCTTTGACGATAACACTTTCTCAATGCAAATATTGAGCACTGAAGAAAAAGAGAAACTGATTGAGATCTCCTGTGATTAAGAACTGAAAAGGAGTTTCAGTAGTCTCTCATCGATCAACTTTTGGCTGAGTTCAAGAAATGAGAACCCCCTGCTGGCCAAAAAAGTTACTATAGTTTTGTCATCATTTTCAACAACATACTTATGTGAGAAAGCATTTTTCTCTCATGCACATCGGAAAATGAAATACAGAAGAATAAGTTTAAGCTTTGTTGTAGTTGTGTTTTTTTAGCCTGGACTGCTCAAGACCCGAATGCTTGTGGGAGGAACTCTTTACTTGAGTTGGCGTCTTAAATACCTCCATGCTCTTTCACGTCTGGTATTCCTCGATGAAATATGTAGGAGGCTTAATTGAAGTGGTACGAGCTACAAAATGAAATCTTGGAAGAGTGTTGCCATTTTCATAATGTAATAAATTTAATAATGTAACGATAAATTATAATAAGGGTTCACGAGATTTGATGTTTTCACAAGAGGGGTTTGCACATTGTTAAAGTTTTGGAACCACTGATTTAGACAGAAAGGTAGTCGCTTAGTTTATTTTTAAGTCTAGAAAGTGGCCAGGTATTTGCCCAGCACAGACACCTAAATGGAACCGAGTGCTAGAATATAGACATGTCTCAGCCAGACCTCTTGACATGGGGCTGGATTAGAGCTGAAGTCTCCAGAGGAAAAAAGGCCCCATATCCCATTGCTAAATCCCAGCTGACCTCATGGTTTTGAAAATGTCTGAGCATGAGGAAATTCAGCACCCCTGACTGATGTTTTTATCCCTGATCTACACTGGAGGTGAGGGAGGGAAAGATCAATGGCACTGAACAGCATGGACATACTTTTTGCAGAGATGTCATTCCCTAAGATTTACATGAATCACGAGCTGATGAGGGTTAGTAAGAAATTTCCCAGCTGTGCACTCGGAGTGTGCTGATGGCTCCTTTGATGCTGGGCCACTGTTGGAGATGGGGGCTAGATGTACTCAGGTGAGATGCAGCCTGGGGACTGGTATGTTCCTGTTAGATGTCTTTGTGCTGCGCTCCTCCCCAGCACGTGGATGCACCCTGAGATTGGGTTCCTCTGACATACTTTGATTCACTTCTTAGTCTGGCACAGAAAAAAATGTCAAAGGACTGTCTGGCCCCACTGTGAGCTCATCAAGATTGTTCTCAAATAGCAAACGTCTTTAATAAGACCCAGATTTTTCCCGATAGGAGTGGAAGCCGATGTGCTAACAATGCTGGTATGCTGCATCCTGACTCCTAATGAAGAGATCTGAGGCAACAGCACCCTGCGTCCGGGCCCTAACTCCTCAGGGGGCGCGTATCACCAGGCAGCTCCCAGACCTTTCTCTGTTGCAGGCAGGGGCTGGGTCTGTCTGCACGGAGCTGCCATGGAACTCATTGAGGTGACACAGTGGAGAGTCCAGGGCTCAGCAGCTAAGGGCTGGGAAAGGAAGGAGAGATGCCTGACTGAGATCACAGAAATGAGCCATTGGGGCAAGTGTCCTGCCCTCTGCCTGTGCAAGACACATCACTTGCCAGTTACTCCAGAACACCATACCCCTCTGCCCCAGATCACTGGCCAGCTAGTCCAGTACCCCATGCAACCGTGCTCCAGATCACTGGCCACTTACTCCTGACTGTACCCCATGAAACCCTGCTCCAGATCATTGTCCAGTTACTCCTGTACCCTATACTACCCTGCCCCAGATCACTGGCTAGTTCCCCACGCACCACGTGCCCAAGACACTGACCAGATAAAAACAATGACAGCACCTTAAAGACTGAAGGTTTATTTGAGCATAAGCTTTTGTGAGTAAAAATTCCACTTCTTCAAATGCATGGAGTGAAAATTACAGATACAGGCAAAAATATATATTGGCACATGAAGAGAAGGAAGTTACATTACAAATGGAGAACCAAGTTGAAGGCCAATTCAGTCAGGGTGGATGTGATCCACTCCCAATAATTGATGGGGAGGTGTCAATACCAAGAGAGGGAAAATTGCTTTTGTAGTGAGCCAGTCATTCCCAGTTTCTATTCAAGCCCAAATTAATGGTGTTAAGTTTGCAAATGAATTACAGCACTGCAGTTTCTCTTTGAAGTCTGTTTTCGAAGTTTTTTTATTTAATTGAAGAATGGCTACTTTTATATCTGTTATTGTATGTCTAGGGAGATTGAAGTGCTCTCCCACTGGCTTTTGTATGTTACTATTCCTTATGTCTGATTTGTGTTCATTTATCTTTTTACATAGAGACTGTCCAGTTTGGCTAATGTACATGGCAGAGAAGCATTTCTTGCACATGATGGCATCTAGCACATTAGTGGATGTGCAGGTAAATAAGCCCTTGATGTTACTATTCCTTATGTCTGATTTGTGTTCATTTATCTTTTTACATAGAGACTGTCCAGTTTGGCTAATGTACATGGCAGAGAAGCATTTCTTGCACATGATGGCATCTAGCACATTAGTGGATGTGCAGGTAAATAAGCCCTTGATGTGCAGTGGTTGGGTCCTATGTTGGTGTTGCGAGAGTACATATGGGGACAGAGATGGCAATGGGGTTTGTTACAGGGATTGGTCCCTGGGTTAGTGTTTCTGTGATGTGATATGTAGTTGCTGGTGAGTATTTGCTTGAGGTTGGGGGCCTGTCTGTAAGCAAGGACTGGCCTATCTCCCAAGGCCTGTAGGATGGGGGATCATTTTCAGGTATAGGTTGTAGGTCGTAGATGATGTGCTGGAGAGGTCTGAGGTGGGGGCTGTATGGGATGGGCAGTGATGATCTGTTATTTTCCTTGTTGGGCCTGTCTTGTAGTAGGTGCAGGAGTCTAGTGGCCAATTTGGCGTGTGGGGGACCCTGGGGCTCCACAGACCTCTCCAGCTGAATTCCAACTCCTTCAAGAGGCTTCAGGGAGGCACCTCCCTCCCCAGCTCTGAAATGTATAAGGGTGCTGCCCGCTCCCTCCCCCCACCCTGCTCTGTGCAATCAGGGACAACTATTGTGATCTGCACAAGCAGGAGCTTCCTACAGTCACAGAAACACGCGGTCCTTCTCAGCCATGCTCCAGAACTGGGGGAAGCCAAGGTACAGCGTGAAACTATTCTCAGGAGCCCAGAGACCCCAGGCCTGAGGTCGGATGGGGAGCAGGGACACAGGCTGGGGATCTTACCTCCTTCCATCCATTCTTCCAGCCATCCACTGTACTTCTATCCAGCTCTCTGCGTCTCTCACCCACTCGCTATCTGTCTGTTCATCCATCTCTCTTTCTCTCCCTCTATATCCTTCAATCCATCTACATTTCCCCTTCTCCATCCTGCGATCCGTCCATCTCTCTAATCTTATATCCCCTCTTTATTGTTCTTTTAATCCATCCTCTCTGCCTTTCTTTCTGTTATAACAATTCACCTCCCTCTCTCTCTCTTTCTCAACCATCCACTCTCTCTGTATATCCATCTCTCTCTCTCCTCCCCATCTCTGGGATTTCTTTCATTCTATCACTGTGGATTCTGGGTTTCTAGGAGATCCTGCCAGTTGAGAGAGGCTCAGGGTATCCCTCCCAGCCGGGGGCAACCTGCCCCCCAGGTACTTCACTCACACACTGAGCAGGTTTGGTCCCTGGGTTGAGTGGTATTCTGTGACCATGTGACACTGGCTCTGAACATCCAGTTTGCTCCATTCTCCTCCTTTTGAGAGCATATCCAGGGCCTCAGAAGAGTGTGGGGCAGCACCTACAGCCTCAGGACTTCCAGAGCCAGATGCAGATGGTGCTGCCCCACAGCAGGGGGCAGTCTTAGCTGGTCTCCCTGATCTCAAAGATTCTTAGACATTCAGCTTCACAGCTCAGAGCTGCTTCATCCCAGGCACTGGGCAGCTCAGCTCAGGGGAGCAGGGACTCCAGATTCTACCCTGGTGTCCAAGCATGTGAACATCAAGCAGCAGAGATCTCGGGAGAGCTCAGCTTGAGGTGAATGGACGTGAGTCCGGGTTATTAATGGGAAGGGTCCAGGAGCTGGGGGGCATGGGGGATGGTTAGCTTTGTTAGCTCTGTCCTATGGCTATGATAAAACTGCCCTACCTCCCAGGGGTGATGTGAGGAGAAACCCATTAGAGATTGTTAGGTGCTCAGACACTGTGGTGCTGAGGACCAGACAATTACCATAGTTTGGTAGATTTGGTTAGGGTTGGAATCTGTCTTATCCAGGGCCCCTAACCCACAAACATATTCAGGAATAACTTTCTACAGGGGAGTAGTTAATCACTTGGGTATGCAATCACACAGAGAAGTACATACAAATAATAGATTCATGTTTACAGTGGCAGTAGAATCGTAGAACCATAGACATGTAAGACTAGAGGGTACTGCCAGATGTGATATGGTCCACACCCCCATATCGGGACAGGAATAAGATTACCTAGACTATACCTGACCAGCATTTGTCCTGCCTGTTCCTAAAATACTCCCAGGATGGTATAGCATTTCATGGTGCAATCCAGATTAGTGAGGGGTTGTGTCACCCCTGCACTGCAAAATTGGCTGCCTCAATTTTCCTGTTTTCCTGTTGTAGATTCCAACATGGGTCAGTCATGGATCAGCATGTGGGTCACACCTGAGTGTCTGTGTGTAGCCACAGCCTGGTCCTACAACTCTTACTCAGCAGCTTGTCCGCAAACACCAGCCACACTCTGGCTTCTACCAGCCTGGGTTACTATTTGTGGGGTGACTCCAAGACATTCCTAGTCCAGAATTCCCCCCCACATCCAAGATGTGTGTTCTGCACTGCCCAGACCTCTCCTGGACAGTTCAGATATTTTAGGTCTCTTGCCTCTGTGAGGTGTTCAATATCCAACACTTTGCTACTTTAAATGGAGTTACTCACACAATTCAGTTTAAATGCAGCAATGACTCAAACTGGATTACGGAATAAAAAATGTTTATTTCACTACAAAGAGAGAGATTTTAAGTGAGTAGAAGTATAAGGCACTAAAGGCAGAAATGGTTACAAGAGCAATAAAAATAAAGACATTTCTGTTATGTCTCGTTGCCCATCCAATGGCATATATATCCTAGAACTGCCACCAACTGCCACAGCTGCACTTTTCCATGACAACTTGTTTGAAGTATTGCTGTAGTCAGGTTGGTCCCAGGATATGAGCAAGGCGAAGTAGGTGAGACAATCTCTTTATTGGACTTACTTATTTTGGAGGCTTCAAAAGAAAGCTGCACAACACCTTCAAAAGATGAACCTGAGACTTAAATTCACAAGTCTTCTTGTGACAGATTTATGTTACCAATCTGCCTGGGTGTCAAGTGATCAGGTTGGGGCCACAGGATCTTAGGGGAGGAGATGGAGGAACACACCAAGTGACTAAATTTTAAAGCTTTATGAATAAAATAATAAAACAATAAGATAACAGCGGCGAGTGCTGGGAATGCTCCCACGTCACTCAGAGGAAGAAAGAAAGCATTAGTGCCCCAGCCCTAACCCACTTTCATACTCACACCCACGCTAACCGAGAATGGGGAAGCCTGGGTGTAACATAAGAAGAAGACGGGGAAGGATGGATAGGAATTCTTCTGCTGTGTACGGGTCATCCAGGGTGAGCTGTTGATCTCCAACTTGCTTCGGCTCTCAGGAGGGTTTTTAAGTCCTGGGCTCTTTTTGAGGCATTTCGTTCAGGGACCTGTGTTCATGGTGCTATTTGTACCAGTCCAAACTGGTCTTCCGTGGCTTTCTCAAAACACACCAGCCACAGGGAAGTGAAAACGGTTGTCCCCTTCCCCTCCCGCACTGGCCTTCACTGTCTCACTCATTTTTGCAGCTCCTGTGGTTCTGTTCAGCTGAATCTTCTTTTCTCACAGCTGGTTGGGGTGGTATAGGTCCCTGTCTTTCTTGGCCGGCAGCCGAGAGTCAGATGTGTGCTGTGGCTTTGGGCTGGAGTTGAGTTAACCTGTTTTCTGCTCTCTCCCTCCATCTTTGGCCTCTTGCAACCTGTAAAAGAATCTTTCACTCCACACTCACAACTTTGACCATTCCCGACATGCTTTGCAATGCCTGCATCAGCATTATCAACATACAAGTCTGATCTGCCTCCCCGTGGGACCCTCTGAGTGATGGGGTCCTTGGGCTGTGACATTCTGGACACTGAAAAGCCTGGACTTAACTGAGACTCTGGTTTTATGACCTGTAGTGAGGCCGAGTTACCTCGTGCCGAGAGGGAGAGGGAGGCACGTTTACACTTCACTTGGAGAGTGGATCCTAGATTTCCCTGCCCACCTCACTGGAAGCATCGGGGCATGGCTGGAAGTATAAAAGGCCATCTCTGCAGCACAGTTGGGAGAGAACTGGCACAGGAGAAAGATGCTCTACCTATTTGGTCACATCCCCGAGAGGAATATTTGCCTGACTGTTCGTGATCCTCAGATGCTAACAAGAACTGGCCCAGCGTCCCTGCCGCCGTGTAACCTGAGGAGCCGGAAGAGGCCTGGAGGCTAGAGGTACCAAACCCCAGGCTGGCAGGAAGTTGTCTGGGGCAGCCATGGAGCAGCTGGCTGCTGAAACAAGGGTGGCTCGGTCGGCATGTTGCAGCTGGATCCCCACCAACACAGGGGCAGACAATGCTGCCCCTGCCAGGCCCCTGGGCTGGGACATGGTGGAGTAGAGTGGGCCCAAGTCCCCCTACCAACCCACCCCAGGGTGGCTGACTCCCTACACTGTTCAGAGAAGCCCCAGCCCTGAAGAGGAGCCTCCCTGACCAGCTCCCCATAGACTGTTTTTCTACTGGCTGCCTGAGCCCCGCTCAGGCTGAAGCCAGCCCTGAGACTGCTTTGCTTTGTGGCCACCTGAGCCTCCTCAAGCCAGGCTAGCTCACCTGAAACCATTTATTTGCTGGCTGCCTGAGCTCCGCCCAGGCCAAAGCCAGCCCTGATAGACTCTGTTTAAGGTTTGACAGTTTGGGCCACCCAAAACCAGGCTAAAGCCTGATTAGAACTATTGATCGCACAGCCCTATTGTGGGCTCGGGTCTGTCCTGCGGACTCTGATCTTGGCAAGAAGGACCAGCATGAGTGGCCTTTCTCTGAGCGGAAGAGGGAGGGACAGTTACAGGCCCGTTACAACAATTTGTAACACACCCTGCTGTCTACTTACCTTCCATTATCTGACAACTGCAGAGGTGTTAATTTCCCACTTCATGTTTATTGCTCACTTCATTTTAAATGGGCTCCTGCAACATGTTTAACCAAGGCCAGACAGTGGAACTGTGTTCCTGATAAAGAGCCGGCGAGGAAGGGAACAGGAGGTGGAAGTTGTGAAGCTGAGCTCCAGCTCGGAAGGGCTGGAAGAGGTGGCTTTATAAAGTGGTGCCTGGGACAGAAGAAGAGCCCTGGGTGTGGTAGAAGACCTCAAAGCTGAATATCAACTTTTGTGTTGCTGTGATGGGCTTTCTTTTGGGATCTGAAGGATTGTTTTGAACTGTTTCTGTTATTGAATGAATCCCAGGCAGGGCTGCTGTTAGCCATGAGACATAGTGTGTGGATTACTTAAGGAGTTCTGAAGAGGACAGAGAGAGGCTAGCCACCACAGACCTAACCTGGCCATGAGAGGGCTCTCGGGAGGCAGGTGGAGCGGGAGGCTGTTACAGTATCTTATGACTGCCATCGATTGCAACAGATCCACTGCTGTATGATTTCATTTCTTGGCATATTATTCTTATGGATACGAAAAAAACTGGAGTCATAGTTAGGAGACACAGTCACAACCAGGACCTGCAGAAATAAAGAAAAAAAAAAAGTCCCTGTTGGAAAGAGCTTACAATTTAAGCATCAATTTTCAATGAGAAATCCATTTCTTGGCATTTGGATCCTATCACTCCCACCAACTGCCACAGATCTCATTTTCTAGGACACTTTGATTTCCTGGCATATGGAGCCTCCTTTGTCACTAAGTGCCACAAAACCACTTTTCTGTAACAATGTCATTCATGGCCTACGACCACTACGTCGCCATCTGCCAGCCGCTGCACTACACGATCATCATGAGTCGCTGCCTCTGCCAGCAGATTGCAGCCACTGTATGGTTGTGCAGCTTTGGCAACTCCATCCTGCAGACCATTCTGATTGTGCAGCAGCCCCAATGCGACCAGAACTTGGTCAACCACTTCTTCTATAAGGTGCTAGCCCTGCTCAAGCTGGCTTTTGTCAATACCTCTGCCAATGAGGCCCAGGCATTTGCTGTCAGTGGTCTCTTCCTCATGGTGCTGCTGGGCCTCATCCCGCTCTCCTACAGCTACATTGTCTCCACAGTGCCGAGGATTCACTCAGCCCACGGCAAGCTCAAGGCCTTCAACACCTGCGTCTCACACCTGGCCGTGGTGTCATGTATGCAGAGCCTCCATCCAGCTACTGGCAGGACTGGGGCAAGATGGTCTCCATCTTCTATAGCATCATCGCCCCCATGCTCAATTCCCCGATCTACACACTGAGGAGCAAGCAGGTCCAGGGGCCCCTAAGGAGGGTGCTGGGGAGGCTATTCTGGAGAAAAAGGACATGAGGCAGAGAAATGAGTTGGGACTGGCTGTCTTGGTTATCTGTGGGGCAGCAGCTCCGATCCAGTCTCAGGTTCGGGAGACTGGGAGGCTCAGAGGGCCAGACAATGGGATATGGAGCCTTTCCCATCTAGGTTTGCATTTTAATCTCTCTGATCATGTCCCCACATGGTGCTGGGACTGGGAAACCAGAAGTCAGTCACCAGGAGCCCCAGAAGGCAGAAGAGTGTGAAAAGGCCTGGCAGATGGTGTTGGGCACTGCACTGTGTCCTTCCTTGGCTCCATCCATGAACAAAGCTGGCTCTGCTTGGAGATGACTGAGCCTTCTGGGCTTCTGAGAATCATCATCTCCAGCCAGCACAGACCAGACACACACCTAATATATAATCCCTCTGATTGTCTCTTATTGAATATTGATCTAAAATCCCCATCAACATTGCCCCCTCTCTATTTAATTTTCAGATATGGATAGTTTGGGGGCTTCTTCCCTCTTCTCATGTTAAACTGCAGCTACTTCGCCACCTGGGCAGGATGTTCACCAGAGTCACCATCCTGCACCACGTGCTTCTGCTCTCATCAATGCTCCTGCTCTATTGGCTTCGCTGGTGGTACAGCACCATGCCATCTACTCCTGGCAGGATCCATGTGCTCCACCTTCTCCAGCCAGCTCTTCAGCCAGCATCCCAACATCTTCCACCTGACGGAACTGGCCAAGCATATCTGCCACTGCCTGCCCTGAGGCAGCCCAGAGCTGATGCAGGGGCCCACCTTGGACCTATTCCGTTCCCTCTTCTGATGGGAGGTGGCCGCACTACAGGACTTCATGCTACAACCCCACTGGATGTAATAGGTCTTGCAGCACATTGGCATTGTGAGGCCTGCGGGATGCTAGGCCTGCTCCCAGGCCTGGAGGCACCAGCCTTGCTTCCACCAGGTGCAGATCTGCAAGACGGCCATGGCGGTCTTTGTGTAGAGGCCAGTCAGCTCAGAGGAAGAACAGACAGAACAAGTGTGTCCTAAAGAAGAGATTGAGGCTCCCACAAAGGAGTGGGGTCTTTTCTTCAATCTCCACTGAGGATTCAGCACAGTGGTTGGACTCTTTGATAAGAAGGCCTTCCAGAGCAGGGACACCATGAGGGCCAGAGAGTGCCAGGCTAGCTGCAGCACCAGCCCCTTCTGGAATGTGGTGGGGGCCTGTGTCATCTACAGCCACATGGCACTGAAGGTCATCAGGTGTTTCCAGCTGGAGGCACTCTACCCGCTCTTTGGGTCCACATCTTCCATCTGGTCCAGGACCCCCGAGCCATCTACGCCTCTCACCTCTCACCCAGCACCTGTCTGGTCATGTTTGAAGACTGCCACAGCCAGGACAGCATGTACGTGGCCGCAGTCGACTGCCCACCTCCTGCCCTGTGTGACACTACCTCCTGACCTACTATAATGACTTGGTCAGGGATCCACTGTGCCAGGTGGCCAAGTGGTACTGCTACACTGGCCTGACTTCCTCCCCCAGCTCAAGGCCTGGGTGCACAACATCCCCCACTGATCCAGGCCTCTGGACCTTGTGGCACTCCTGGTGTGGAGGAATTCCAGCAAAGTCTCCTGGCCCTGGAGGCACCAGCTCATCTTCCACCAGGTGCAGGAGATCTGTAAGGTGGCCATGGAGTCTTTGTATACAGATCAGTCAGCTCAGAGGAGGAGGAGTAGAGGGACCTAGCACTTCCTATAAAAGAGATCAAGGCCTAGACAAAGGGGTGGGCTCTTTTCTTCAATCTCCCCTGAGGATTTAGAGCAATGGTTGGATGCTTGGATAAGGAAGAGCTGCCTCCCTGAGCAGAGAACCCACCAGGGAATAAGTCACACACTTGTCCAGTGATTTTCCCACAAACCAGGGAGTGGATGCTGTCAGTGGATGCTGTGCGGATCAGTCAGGAAATGCAGACCCAGCTGCATGTGCTTCTGTGGAGCCAGAGATAGAACCCCTTTCCAACAGCACTAAATACGCAAGACCAGTTCACCTACAAGCAATCTGTCCTGCTGCTAGATCCTTTATTCACCCTGCAGAGACAGGTAGTAGAGAAGACCGGGAGTCAGAACTCCTGGGTTCTCTCCCCAGATGTGGGAGAGGAGTGGGGAAGGTCTGGGAGTCAGGATTCTTGACTTCTCTCCCAGCTGTGGGAGGGGAGTGGGGTCTAATGAGTTAGAGCAGCATACTTGTCCTGGATGTTAAGACTGACCAGCCACCTCTTATCCAGAGATCTAGAAAAGCTGTACTGCCATCCTATCTGCTGTGTCAGTCTTTTGTTAAAGACAGGAAACCACCAGTCACAGCCATCAACTGAACTAAAACCCTTTCTTTCCGACTATGAGGGATTGTCTGACAAAAGAAGAGAGTCTAATTGCTATCCTCTCTGAAAGGGGCTTTTGAAAAGTTTGGGTTATGTTTGGTTCTCAGAACAAGCCAATGGCAGATTCAAACTGATGTATATCTTGTGCTGAAATTCTTTTTCCTCTGGTGCATCTCGTTCAATACATTTCCAGACTTTGGCATAAATTTTCTAGTGTTTTGCCTATGGGCTTGAGCTGGCTGAGGTCTCTGTCCTCAAAACCCTGAACCAGGTTTGACTGCTTAGTGTTGTATAAGTGACAGGATCATGCTAACACTTGTGATCTCTGGTTCCCCTTATTCAACTGGAAATTAACACAAAAGCTCTCTTGCTGCTCATGGGGCTCACTCGAGTTTGACTCCCTTTGGATTCACTTCGATTCCCTTCTTAATCTGAAGCAGAAAACTTTTTAATGGTCCCACAAGTGGACTCATCAGAGGCCATATCACAAATAGCATGTTTTTAATAAGTTCCAAGTGCTTGATCCCCCAGCTGGAGCCAGGAGCCAAGACTCTAATGATGCCCAGCAAGTCGCATTCTGAAGCCTTTGGAGGGCACTTACTTTGCCAGGGACATTTGGCACCAGTCCCCTAGTTTCCTCTGTCACAGACAGTGACTGAATATGTTGGCACCAGATACTTGGCCAGCCAGACTGATACTACATATCCTTCTGCATCAGGTCATTGTCCAGTTACTCCAGTATCACATATCCTTCTGTACCAGGTAACTGTCTAGTTATTTCAGTATCCCATGCCCTTCTGCAAAAAGTCATTGTCAAGTTTCTGTAGCGTGTAGAACAAACCTGTTCATCAGGTGTAAATGCAGGTATCCGAAGGCTGAAAAGATTTGTTCTATGCTGTTGGACACTGATGCAATCCTTTTTTCCAGGTTCTGCGTATAAACCAAGGTTCAGCTGTTATTTACCAGCCCCTTGGCCTGACCTAACTTTCTCCACAATACTGTCAACCGTGGTCCCTGGGGCTCCGCAAACACCACCAGCTGAGTGCCAGCCCCTTGGGAACGATGCAGGGAGGAAACTCTCCCCATACTCTCCAGCTCTGACAACCATAAACGTTTGTGTCCCTCCCTGCACACGCCCTTAGAAGCCTGGGACAGAGATCCTGAGCTGTGTGGGAGGAGACCCCTGCAGTCTCAGAGACACGGGGCCCTTCTTGGCCATACTTTGGACCTCAGCCCACCAAGACACATAGAAATACCATTCCCGTAAGCTTGGAGACACAAGGATGGCTGCTGTTCATCTAGCCATCCACCATACATTTCTGCATCTGTCCATCTCTCTCCTTTTCTGTCCATCTCTCTCTCTCTTTATTTTCCTCTGCCTTTCTCTGTCCTTCTACTAATTCATCTCTGACTTCCTCTCTTTCTCCACATCCATTCCTCTCTCTCTCTGACTCCCCCTCTCTATTTCCATGCACCCATGCGTAGCCTGCATCAGCCCACACACACTCAGTAACTCTCTCTCTCTCATCTCTGGCTTTTCTAATGTTCCCCGCACTGCAGTTGCTGGGTTCTCAGGAGCCCCTTCCCACTGAGACAGGCTTTGGGTATCTCCACCTGGCTCAAGTTTCCAGAGCCAGAGGTGAGTGTGCTGCCCACACAGCAGGTGGACAGAGTTAGTTGGTTTCCTTACCCTACTCCTCCCAATCTCTGTAGACATTCAGCCCCTCGGCCTTGGATGCCTCATCTCCGGGCTCCGCAAGCACAGAGTGGGGTTTCAGTGAAGGGGAGCAGAGTTTGCAGCTAAGATTCTGCCCTGGTATCAGAGCATCTGAACAGTCCAGAGCTGTTCAGGCAGGAGCCGTCTGGGGAGAGCAGATCCGGAGGTGAATGGAGGTGAGTCTGGGGAGGAGGGGGGTTGAAATAGGCAGAGTGAGGGAGTGGGGAAGGGAACAGCACAACGAATGGAGACAGACAGGGAGACAGACTGACCAGGGGATTATGATGATTAGGATGGATGGATGTTTCCTGCCACATTTCCAAAATCAGGATTGTTATCAGCATAGGCTTATCAATAGCACAGATGCTGTGAACCCAATCTGAACTGGCTGGACAGAGCCTTGGTGGGAGACCAGTGGGTACATGGATCTCCAGTGGTGGATCTCACTGGAGTATCAGGAGCAGTTCTCTTTTTAACCAACCCTCTGTCCCACCTCACTTTCCTCCTAAAGTTTTCTTTCTCCCCTAGTCTCTCTCTGGAGAAGATCTTTAGAGAGTACTAACAAGTTCTATTACAGTTGAACGTAGAAGCTCCCAGAGAGGTGGGGTCCCCATTGTGCCAGGCACTGTACAGACACACAGTGAGAGACAGTCCCTGACCCAGCTGAGATCAGCAGAGTGACCAGATGTAACGATTTTATGGGAACGGTCCCGATTTTGGGGTCTTTTTCTTATATAGACTTCTATTACTCCCCACCCCATTTCACGATTTTTCACACTTGCTGTCTGGTCACCCTAGAGATCAGGGCCCTCTTCTTTTGGGAGCTGCACAGACTCACAGTAAATGAAGGACACGCAATCCATGCCCCAATCTAAGTAGGCAAGACAGATAAACGGAGGGCGAAAAGGAAGATTATTGTTCTCACGTTAGAGATGGGACTTCATACTCAGAGAGTCGAAGGCACTATCCCCAAATAACCCTGTGACTCTGTGTCAGTGCTGGGTACTGAAGCCAGCTCTGCAGAGTCATCAGCCAGGACTTATCCTCTGGACCATTCTTGGGGATAAGATCCTCCCCTCCCTTCTCACTCACTCACCTTAATGTCTTCTAGACTCTTCCCATAGAATCATAGAATCATAGAAGATTAGTGTTGGAAGGGACCTCAGAAGATCATGTAGTCCAACCCCCTTCTCAAAGCAGGATGAATGCCCATGTCATTATTCCATTTGTACTCCCATCATCCCATGGCCATCACTACACTGTGTGGGACTGCCAGTAAACTGGGCAGCATGCAATTGCCAGAGTCACTTTTTTATACTGTTTTTCCATCAAACCCACAGCCGCTCCCCAGCTCATCCCAGCTTTTTGGAAACAATAGCCAATGACCCAGGGAGTTTAACTAACGCCTCTCAACTGTGCTGCTGAGGAGTCTGTTTCCTTTCAACGTATCTCTACTCCTTGTCTTCATCTTTCTGGCCACAGGCCATTTTTGAAAGGATGGCCAAACAGCATTGCACTCTGACAACCATCACCAACTGTATCTTCCTCCCTCTCTTCTTTCTCACTCAGATTTTTCTCCCCATCTTCTTCCTTCCAAGTCTCACATGCATGGATGTGACTTATTCAGAGGTATAAAAGCTTCAGTAGGTGCCCATGTTCCTGTCAGGGAGTCCAAGGTATTTGTAACATTCTTAGCCCTTTTGGGTGACTCTGATAGAGTTTGAGGAGGGGAGGAGAGAGGTGGGAGAACAGGAATGAAGATGAAAGTGAGGATGACGGGAAAGTTGAAAATGTACAATGTGGGAGGAGAAGAGATTCAATGAGGATGTGATGAATGCTAGATACATACAGTGTTTGGTATCATATTGACCACTGTGTTAGAAATGCAGAGAGACAAGGTGGGTGAGCTGATATCTTTTATTGGAGCAACTTCTGTTGGTGAGAGAGACAAGGTTTTGAGCTTACACAGAGCAGGGAAAGGTACTCCGAGTTTAACAGCTAAGTACAAAGAGGAACAGAAGCCTAAATAGTTAATACACATTTCAATGGATCATTCAAGGTAAAGTTGCCAGTGAACTTATCTCCCATCATAGAGGGGAATGAGCAGGGGAGAGAACCTGGAGGAGGAGGTTCAGTGATTCACAGATTGTTATAATAAGCCATATATCCAGCCTCTCTGTTCAATTTGTGATTTTAGTTTCTAGCAACATTATGAATTTACAGCACAGACTAGATGGGGTCCACATCCTGAGCCCCTTCTTCTGGCATTGAAACAACCCCCCAAGCTCACCATGCTCAGCATCGTAAGCAAGCTCCCCACAGCGCAGGACACACCAGCTCAAAGTGGTACTATACCCTGTGAGAACAACAGACACAAAACCCGCAGCCAGATTTCCATTTCTATGATGACCAACACAATCCACAACACGGCTTTCAAGATCCGTTACTTTAAAACACACCAATCACAACATGTGCTGTATCTCCTCCAGTGCACTAAGTGCTCCAACAACAAATACATGGATGAAACCAGACAATCACTGTACTCTTGAATGAACTCACACAGGAAAATGATAGAAGACAAAAATACCCTATCACTGATGCGTGAAAACTTGACACAAAGCGATCGCTGTATTTATGACCTATCAATCCTCATCCTCAAAGAAAACTTGCACAAAACCTTCAAAAGACCAGCCTAGGAGCTTAAATTCCTAACTTTGCTGGACACTAAAAATCATGGACTGAACAGAGACAAAATCTATATCCAACTGTCCCCACCCCCATCAGCTTATTTCTCCCTCTCCTTTCCCCTCTATGACTGGAAGCATGTTACAGACCATTTCACCATGGATGGTCCATTGAAATATGTTTTAAGTAATTGTACTGAAAAATCTTCTTCACTTTACATTTAGCTGTGACACTCTGAGTACATTTCCCAGACCTGCAGAAATGCTCTGTGTGAGCTCAAAAGCTTCTCTCTCTCTCCAATGGAAGCTTGTCTGGTACCCTAGATTTGATGGATGTGTACGCCAGAATGCAATCAAGGTAATTACAACCATATTCTGTGCATTGAGACACGGTGAATTAATAAAATGGAACACCAGATAGTTAAGAGTTAATTGGAAACCAGCTTTTAGAGGCAAGGTGAAAACTAGCTGGGAGTTTCTGCTAATCAGAATGGGAGGAGGGGAAAGAAAGGTCAACAAGGGAAACTGAAAACCTTGGTGGATGGAAGACCTGGAGTCTGGACACCTCTGATAGAAGTTTTTTGAACGTTAGGATATGTGATGATTTTGTAAAGGTTATTGTGACCTATGTGTTTTGTAGAAGTTAATTATAAAAGATCAGTGAATACAGTGGATTCTGGAGCAGTCCTCTGAAGCCATTTCGAGAGATGTTTTTCTTGACATCTTTTCTCCCAGGTAGGTGAGCAACTGTTCACTGACAACCTGCTGCTAATTACTCAATATCCATCCAGTTTTTAGGTAAATATCTGGAATGCTCTAAATCTATTGCTTATGTCTGTGTGTGCTTAGGTCTAATAAACTGCAGGTTTAGAGAGTGTCCTTTTACTTGTATTAACATTTCATCAGGCAGAATTGCTGTGTTCCCTGAAACCCCATGGAGTGAAACAGTTAAGTTGCCCCTGCTGTGGGTTCTGAAAACCGTTGTTAACAAGTCCAATAAAAGATATTACCTCATCCGCTTCATCTCTCCAATATCCTGGGATGGACCTGACTACAACAACACTGCAAACAGACAGATGAGAGATTTCCCTGACCTTTGCATAAATGTATGCAGTGCTGCAGGTAGGTCATTCCCAGGTTATTAGAGATTCCAGTCTTTCCCTAATCCATTCACTTAACACTTACCTGTTTCCTAGGACTGAAGGCTACCACTCCAAAAACACCTCGTGTCAATCACAGCAGTAGCACCTATGATCACAAATCTCCTTGCTGCCGGATATTTTTCACCATTATTCTTCCTGGCCCTACAGGTGATGTATGGCAAAGGGTCACGGGAAGATGGAAACCAAAGCTCCTTGGGGAAATTCATCCTGCTAGGGGTGTCTGACCAGCCAGAGTTCGAGCTGCTGCTCTTTGTGCTTATTTTAATCTCCTATACCATGACCTTGTTTGGAAACACCACCATCATCTTGGGCTCATGGCTCGACCCTCATCTCCACACACTGATGTATTTCTTCCTCAGGAACCTCTCTTTCCTGGACCTCTGTTATACCACCAGCGTTGGGCCCCTGATGCTGCTGAATTTCTGAAGAAGCCACAAATCCATCTCTTGGGCTGGTTGCGTGGCCCAGCTCTACATCTCCCTCTCTTTGGGTTTAACCGAGTGCCTCCTGCTAGCCATTATGGCCTATGACCGCTATGCCACCATCTGCCAGCCGCTGCGCTACACAGCCATCATGAGCCTCTGCTTCTGCCTGTAGCTGGCAGCCACGGCCTGGTTGTGCAGCTTTGGCAACTCCATGCTGCATACCATTCGCACCATGAGCCTGCCCCGGTGTGGGCAGAACCAAATCGAGCACCTCTTCTGTGAGATACCAGCCCTGCTTAAACTGGCATGTGTCGATACCTCTGCCAATGAGGCCGAGGTCCTCGCCAACTCAGTGATTTTCCTGCTGGTTCCACTGGGCTTCATCCTGATGTCCTACAGCTACATATGCGCCACCGTGCTGAAGATTTGCTCAGCGAAAGGCAGGCTCAAGGCTTTCAACACCTGTGCCTCTCACCTGGCCGTGGTGTCGCTCTTTTATGGCACGGGTATTTCCACGTATCTACAGCCTCCATCCAGCTACTCCCAGCACCAGGGCAAGATAGTATCCCTTTTCTATGGCATGGTGCCCCCCATGCTCAACCCCCTCATCTACACGCTGAGGAACAAGGACATGCACAGGGCGCTGCAGAGGGCACTGAGGAGAAACATGACCACAAAAGGAGTCTGAGCTGGGAGAGCAATTGGCACAAAACCATCTCTGCCTCTCATGGCTTCTGTAACCCCTTCTGTACCTATGTGGAGCTTTCTGCTGTCTCCACAGACCCGGCCCTCTGCACCCACAAAAACCCTCTGGCCTCTCCCATTCTGCACAACAAGCCTGCCCTAATCTGTCCCACAACCTGACTTCCCTTTCCCACTCCACACAAACCATCTCTCACTCACACAACACCCTGGCCCTCTGCTTTGCAATTCGACCAAGGACTATCTTTGGTGGACCTCTAGAAACAATCCCTGTTCTCCTGCCCAAAGAGATTATTCTTATTCCTTTCTGTTGTGGTAGCAAAGAGGCTCCAACTGAGATCAGGGCTGTGCCAAGTGCAGCACAGACACTGAACAAGTTACATTTCCTTCCCCAGCTCAGATCAGGTCCCCACTGTTTCGGGCACTGTGCTGACACACAGCTGTAGGGAGTCCCTTCTCCAACTGAGATGAGGGCCCCATTGTGCTGTGCACTGCACAGACACAAAGCAAGGGACAGCCCCTGCTCCAGCTAAGATCAGGGCCATCTTCTATGGGACCAGGAGGTATCTGAGTTCAGTAGTTTCTCAATGAAAGTAATGCACATCTGAATAGAAGACTGGATTAAGTCAGTGAAGGTAGCTCTATAGGTTTTCAGAGTACCTGAAGAAGACATTCTGCATTTTATGGAAGAGCATCTCAAATTCCAGGGCAAATCCACAGTGAAGTTCATGGCAACAGCTAAGAAGCCAGACATAGAGAAGACATTTCAGTTGTATGCAGACAAAGTGGAACCAGACTCAAAGAATTCTATGAGCTGACACAGAATCCAGGTGGGAGCATTCAGGTCTACTCATATGAGCTCCAGGAGAGAATGAGCCAGGTGAAATGCTAGGACCTACAACAGGTTTGGGACATGAATATGGTCCTGAAAGCATAGTTAGCGCTGGAGCCCCGAGATGACTCCATCCATTGTGAAATGAAGAAGAGTTCTAAAGAAGAGTCCAGTAAGAATTTCCATGAACTCATGCAAGCTTCCATTACATGGTCTGAATTAGAGCAAGTTCCTGTGGAAGGGATGGCCAAGCCCAACCCTTCTACACAAAGTGGAGGCCTAGGTAATGTATCTAAGAGTGGAAAGGCTTTTCCCCAAACACAGTTAACACTGGAGCATTTAAATGAAACTGGCCAGCAAACAGGAGGTGATGGTGAAAACAGTGACTGAGGGAATGAAAGGTAAAATCTCCCGTAGTATGCCCAAGGATCCCAAAGATTCCCACTGAAGGATATCCAGGGCAGGTACATTTGCTACACTGGTGAAGGGCCAGGGCGTACTAGCTGAAAATGTCCACTGAAAAAGAGTCCAGAGCCTCAGGTACTCAAAACCAAAGCGGCATCAGGAATGAGTAGCCCATCAACAGTAGAAGGCCAAACAGTGGCAGAAGGATTCCTAAGCCTGTCTTTGGTGGAAAGTCAGTCTGCATACAGCACTGAGAGGAGCTCAGACAGTGCCAGCATAGCTATCGACTTGTGTGAGCGAGCATTTGGAGACTAACTGCTGAAGTAGTTATAGCCGAGGTGAAGATCTGCTGTTTGTTTGATACTGGCTCAGAAGTCACCACTACTACTGAGCTGCATTTTCAAAAAGATTTGAAAGATAAGCAGCCAATCATATACCAAATACACAGTTTGTATATGTAACAGGAGCTGTTGAAATGGCAACCTCAGAGGTGGGATGCCTTGAAACAGATATAGAGTCTATGGAGTAAGTCTTTCTCATCAGTAGGGTGGTAGGTGGCTTTGAACTTGGTCTATGTGGGCCCTCCATTACAGCTGGTTGGGAAACTTTTAACTCAAAATTCTCTTGTCAGAATATGCTGATTCATCCAACCTGAACATTTTGGGGGTGGGGTGTCGGTGGGTGACAACATTTTTTGAGAAAAGTCAAAAAGTTTCAAAAATGTGGAAACCTCCTATTTGGACATTCAGTAAATGGAAATTTCCATCCTTATGGTTCGACACAAATTAAAGCTAACTAGAGATTTTTAAAAAATCAAAACATTTTGAAATTGTCAAAACAAAACAAAACATTTCAATTGACCTAAACTAATTTTTTTTTTTTTTTAATTTTTGGTTCATGCAAATTTTCAAGATTTCAACCCTTCGTGCTGATTCCAGATGGGAAATGGTTTAAAATCTCAAAACAATTTCACAAGATGTGAACAGCTTTTCCTACCCATCTCTATTTTCCATCATTTGAGTGCCCGGCTCAAGATGGCATTGACCCGTGAGTTATGTGAGCAGAGCAGACAATGAATTCCTGCCCAAATATCCCTCACTTTTGTAAACTCTTGCTACATCATCTACCGGCCATCTTGGTAACTAGAGGGCCAGAGCTCTGCGAGTGTAATCACTTATCTCCACACACAGTATTTATTATTTGTGTTAAGCTGACAGCACCGAGGTGCCTAGTCATAGACCAGGTCCCCACTGTGCCAGGTGCTGAACAAACACAGAACAAAGAGACAGTCGCTGCCCCAAGGAGCTGACGATCTAAGTAGAAGACAAGAGACAACAGATAGATACAGACAAATGCAGGAGCACAAAGTAACAATGAGACAGGATTGGTCAGCAAGGTGAGCAGTGGTCTCAACACACCAGCAGCTGGTTCTCTGCATCATGGAAATACTTAGGAGAGCAGACCCCCTTGTGCTAGGCACTGTGCAAACACAGAACAAAATGACAATCACATGGTATCAGGCTGGATGCAGGAGGACAGGCTGTATGGACCTTGTAGTCCTTTCTGTCCGTAAAGGCTATGAATCTATTACTACAATTTTGAAGGGTGGAGGGGGGATTGGCTGACCTAGAGTGGAGGGTTGGGAATGGAATATAAGTTCTTTCCCTTCTCTGGGGTTGCTGACTCTAATCCAGCTCCAGCACAGATGGACTGGGGAATGTATGAGACCCATCCTCACTGGGAGTGCTGGCTCCAATCATGCCCTTGGGCAGGCATAGGGCTGTGTGTGGGAATGGAATATGGGTCTTTTTATTTTTTGTAAGAAATAAAAGACAGGGGGAGCTGAATATAAATCTGAAGTTAGGAATTGTAGAAAATTGATGAGGAAAGCAAAGGGACCCAAGCAGATTTAAAGACAATACGAAAAAGGTATTTAAAAAATGTTGGGGGGCAGGAAGAATCCTGACAATGGTATTGGTTCATTACTGGATGGAAATTGTAGCCTTATCAATAATAATGCAGAAAAGACAGAGTTGTTCAATAAATGTTTCTGCTCTATATTTGGGTTAAAAACAGGTGATATAACCTCATCATAAGTGATAACATATATCTATTCATTTCCATCTATGTGTACCTGCAGCCCTCATCCCAGGACCAGGACAAAACGGTCTCTCTCCTCTACACCCTGGTTACCCCCATACTCAACAGCCTGATCAACATGCTGAGGAACAAGGAGGTACACAGGGCTCTGCAGAAAGGGCTTGGAAGGAGCCCGACTACCCAGGGGGCCCAAGCTGGTGCAGTAGTTGGGCATGGACCCATCTGCGCCTCTTTTGGGTTCTGTAGCATCTTCCCTGCCCATATGGACTCTTCTACCCTCTGCCCGTTTCCACCTCTCACAACTGCCCTTGCCCTCTCCCACCTCAAGGAAAAACCTGCCCTCCCTGACCCATACAAGTGCCCTGACCTCTATCAACACATGCAACCCACCATGTCTACATCTAAAACTGGGGCACTTCTACACCAAAAATTCTGCATCGGTATAGCTGCGCTGCTGTAGAGCTTTCATGGGAGAAGCGCTCTAGACTACTGCAAGAGAGGTCTCCCTTCAGCATAGTTAATCTACCTCCCTGAGAGGCAGTAGCTGTGTGGGCAGGAGAACCTGTCCTGCTGACAAAGCGTGGTCTACTCAGGGGGTTAGGTTGATATAACTACTTTGCTCAGGGGGTTGGATTTTTATACCAATATAGGTCTGTAGTGTAGACTAGATCTTGGAGTTCTGAGATTGCACCAGGATATCAGCTTTCATTAAAAAAAAATTCTCTCCATTTCACCCCTTATGGTTGGTTAGTACAGCTGGAAAGTTGACACCAGAATGACATAAAAACTCAGAAAGCAGAAGGAAAAAGGGGAAAATTAAATTTATTATTTAAAAGAAACCTTCTGGTTTTAAGCCAATCTCCTGATTTTTAGGGCCTGATACACCCTTTTGGAATGCTCTGGTCTGGCAAGACTTCACACTCCCTACAGAGAGAGGAAGACATGATAGCCCTTCCTCCACTCATATCTCTGCTCCTCTGGCGGGCTGGAAAGTCCATTTACTGGACCACATGTCATGTGTTTGTCTGGGACCCACCAGCCTAATTGTTGATTTTGAACTGCTTTGGCTATGGGATTTCTCCAAGGTTAATGGAAAGAGGCCTGTTGATTTCAGGGGGCATCTAATATTTAGATCGCCCTTGGGTCACATTACTTGATTTTGCTCCATCTCAATGGGGGCTAGAAATGTTTCTTTTTAAAATTATGTTTTAATTGTAACCACATTCTTCTAGGTGGCCATAATTACAACAGTCTGTTACTGAAGGACATCCAAGGGAGTTCCTTTTTTGGTTCAATCTTCACTTTATGTTCTCATGTCTCTTGGCTGAATTGGCATTTTCACTGACTTTGCTCTGTAGCTGCTGACCACACCTCTCCAATTTGAAGGCTGAGTGTCTGAGTTAATAAATATGTGTAACCCACACACTTTCTCGGTATGATGTTCTGTCCCATCTAGTGGCACCGAGACACGAGAGAAAGAAAGAGACAGTTAATGAATCTGCTGTACAGTCTTAGCTAAGTGGCATTTGGCTTTTAGCTCACGCAGTAGAGGTGCATACACTAAGCTCCACCCCTGCTCTACCTCAAGGCCCAACCTTCCTTCTGCCTCTTCCTGCCCTGTCTCTGCCCCTTTCCCAAGGTCCTGCCCTCACTCCATCTCTTCTCAACCCTCCCTGTTCCCCATCTCCTTACCAGCAGATGAAATTCAGAGCTGCAACACCTGGCCAGAGCCAGCTGTGCTCCCCATGCCACCCAGGGGGAGCGGTGGGCCAGAGTGCGGCCCACAGGGTGGCATGGCTGTGGGGGAGGGGGAGCAGCGTGGTTGGGGGTGTCAGGGACTAGGGGCCCCAGTTGGGAGCTCAGGGGTTGGGCAGGACGGTCCCATGGCCCGTATGTGGCACACAGGCTGTAGTTAGCTTAATATACAAAAGAAATTGGATATGTGTAGCAAATTCACACCTAAATGTTGTTTAGGCAGATTGCAGAGATTCTTGAAGGCAAGCTACACTTGTTTTTAACTTAAAAACCCACTTATTCCTTTCACAGGCTAGACAACCCTCTAGCCGGGGTTCAGTCTTACTCCTTTAGTTCAGTATTTTTGTTTCTCCACGTGTTTCCAGCAGTCTTCTTTCTTGGGCAGGGAGCCAGTGAACTATGATGATGTCACTTTTCTGCCTTAAATAGCATTAACATATGGTGTGAACCCTTTATATCCCAGTTTGATTCCCACACCTGGTCAGTGGGAAAACAAAAGCATTATCATGGACTCCAGTGCCAGGTTACTTGGTCACATGTCCCTGTAAGGCCACCGCACCCATGACTCAGAGTCTGTTTGCAGCATCCCCAGAAAGGCTTCCCAGTGGGAGATTAGCATCTTCTAAGATCTGTTGTTCTCTCTAATGACCCTTTGCCCAGCCAGCCATCTAGACTTTTGGCCTTCTGTCTAGTAGGCATTCCCCAGGTGTAAACACACTTGTAATAGATGCATAGACAATATTCCTGACTTCAGATACCAAAATGATATATGCCTACAAGTAGGATAATCATATTCAGTAAATCAAAACCTTTCCAAAGATATCTCACCTGCCTTATCCTGCACAAAATACATCATAGTTATGCCATACTCATACCATAATAATATTAATATGAAGAATATGGAGAGTAATGCAACACTGAGCTCCCATTATTTTTATCTATGGATGTTCCCCAACCCCAGAGCACCCATGAAGTCAGAGTGAGGAAATGGGTGAGGTAATATATTTTATTGGACCAGCTTCTGTTGGTGAGAGACACAAGCTGTTGATCTATATGAAGCAGTTGGTCCATTAGTAGATAGATAGATAGATAGATAGCATCTGGCGGTTCATAAAATCATAGCATATTAATGTTGGAAGTGACCTCAGGAGGTCATTTAGTCCAATTCCCTGCTCAAAGCAGGACCAACATCAACTAAATCATCCCAGACAGAACTTTGTCAAGACCGGCCTTAAAAACGTCTAAGCTTGTTTCTCTATAATCACTATGGAAGCGTGTAACAGACCCAGACCAGTGGGGTACAGGAGTCTGGTAGAGGGCAAATATACTGGTCACTGGATGAATAGTTTTCTGTTCTCTGAGTGACCAGAGCAGGGGCTGCACTAGAGGAATCAGGAATCTGCTAGAGCCAATTAAGACAGATAGGCCGATTAGATCACCTGCAGCCAATCAAGGCAGGCTAATCAGGGCACCTGGGTTTAAAAAGGAGCTCACCCCAGTCAGGCGAGGAGGAGCCAGAGGAGAGGAAGTGTGTGTGAGGAGCTGGGAGAAAGAGGCACCAGGAGCTAAGAGTGAGAGGGTGTGCTGCTGGAGGACTAAGGAATACAAGTGTTATCAGACACCAGGAGGAAGGTCCTGTGGTGAGGCTAAAGAAGGTGTTTGGAGGAGGCCATGGGGAAGTAGCCCAGGGAGTTGTAGCTGTCATGCAACTGTTACAAGAGGCACTCTAGACAGCTGCAATCCACAGGGCCCTGGGCTGGAACCCGGAGCAGAGGACAGGCCCGGGTTCCCCCCAAACCTCCCAACTCCTGATCAGACACAGGAGGAGTTGATCCAGACTGTGGGGAAAATCACTGAGGTGAGCAAATCTTCCAATAAGCGCAGGACCCACCAAGGTAGAGGAGGAACTTTGTCACAACTGGTGTCAGGGGTGGGACTTGGTGTGCACAGCACAGCAGAAGAAGGAGGGTGATTTTTTTTTTTTAAAAAAAGGTAGAGGGTTTATTGTGTTTTTCACCACAATGGATGACTTAGTACGGGCATGGATACAAGCTACGGTGGTCCAGCAGGAGGCTACCCATGTCCAGGCAGCTGCCCAACAGGAGGCAGTGCGGCTGCAGCAAGAGACTAAGCGCCTGCTGATGGACCAGGCTTCTCAGGACCAGGCTATGTTGTGGGAACTGGTAAGCCAGGTAAAGACCCTTACAGAGCTGAACCGCGGCCATGATGGGAAGCAGCTTATACGTCCCAGCCATTGGCTGCAGAAAATGACGCAGGAGGATGATGTAGAGGCATATCTTCTGGCCTTTGAGAGGATAGCCCTACGGGAGGCCTGGCCTCGAGATCAGTGGTCTGGCATCCTTGCCCCATTCCTGTGTGGGGAGGCCCAGAAGGCTTATTATGATCTGCCTGAAGAGGCTGCAGCAGACTACCCCCAGCTGAAAGCAGAAATCTTGGCCAGATCTGGGGTAACGACCATGGTGTGGGCCCAATGGTATCACGAGTGGAAGTACAAGGAAAACAAAACACCATGGTCCCAATTGTATGACCTCATCCATCTCACACAAAAGTGGTTGCTAACGGAGTCCCAGAGTCCAGAAGAGATATTAGAGGTTCTGGTCATCCACCGATACATGAGGGGACTACCGTCAGACCTTTGTGCCTGGGTAAGCCAGAACGAACCCTCCACCTATGATGAGATTGTTGCACTGGTAGAGAGGCGAAGGACAGCGAGGGAGCTGACCCGACCAGTTAAGGAAGAGGCACCCCGGGTTAAACTAGCAGCACCAAGCCCTAGAGCTCGGGTGTCTGGGCCACCAGGAGGGCCCAGATGAAAAAAGAGAGGGGCTGAAGGTCCACCAGAGGCCACCAAGAGTCAGAGCATAGAGGGAGAAGAGGATCATGATGTTAGATTGCCCAAACCAAGAGACTGGGGAATGAAGGCTCCATATAGATGTTATGCCTGCGGGGATTGGGGACATATAGCTGCCCAGTGTCCCAATGCTGAGGAGCTGATGCAATGTAAGCTGGGGAACTGGGCAGACCCATGCTCCCTAATCCACCTTGTGGAGGTCTCACTAACCCCACATTTGTACACCAGACCAATGAAACTAAATGGAGTAAAGACCATGGCATTGGTTGATTCAGGGAGTGCTATCACACTTGTCTCGGGGAAGCTCGTCAAGTATAGTCAGCTGCTGCGGGCTAAGCGTACAGAGATAACATGTATCCATGGGACAGTTGGTTATTACCCCACCATCCCAGTAAAACTCGAGATTCAGGGGAACAGTATTGAGGTAGCAGCAGGTGCAGTCCCTAAACTCCCATGCGCGGTGCTCATAGGGAGGGACTTCCCAGGGTTTGGAAACTTACTCCCAGTAGGAGGACTTGAGGAAAAGGGGAACCCTGAAGTTAGTGAGGCTTCCACAGGAGACTGTCAACCCCTGGTCTTCTCTGAAATATCCTCAAATTTATTTTCCATTCCCAGACAGGGTAGAAAGTCAAAAAGGGAAAGGAGGGCAGCTAAGGCCTTGGGAACCCGAATACTGACTCAAAGCCAGAGGGTCGCTCTCATAGGTAAGCGGACCTGAGCATCTGGAAAGGAGGCTACCCGGGAGAAAGAAGCACCCTAGTCTGACCCCTACCCTAATGCTTCTGAACCTCTGGAGGCAACAGAGACTGGGCTCCTAGATCTTAGGCAGATTAGCCCCGGGAGAGGAAATTTTGGACGGAAGCAGGCTGAAGACCCAAGGTACAACAACCTTCGGAAGGAGGTAACTGAAATAGATGGGCTCCCCATGGAAGGGAAAACCCAGGGACCAGGACTCTACTTCATAATGAGGAAGAATCTCTTATACTGGGTTGCACCAGTACAGGGGCAGAAGGTACAGCAGATCCTAGTACTTCAAAAACACCAGAATATTGTATTAAGTCTTGCGCATAGTCATCTCTTTGGGGGGCATTTGGGGGGTAGAAAAGACCCTGGCACGAGTCTTACGATGGTTCTTCTGGCCCGGAGTACATGAAAAAGTGCGGAAGTACTGTGCGTCCTGACCGGAGTATCAGCTGCAAAGTCCCTGTCCCCACCTGAGGGCACCTTTAGTACCCCTTCCCATCATAGAAGTCCCCTTTGAGTGAATAGCTATGGACCTAGTGGGACCCCTGGAGAAGATGGTTCGGGGCCACCAATATATACTTGTTGTTTTGGACTATGCTACTGGCTACCCAGAAGCCGTCCCCCTGCGGAACACAGCCTGTAAAACGATAGCCAAAGAGCTCGTGGGGATCTTTGCTCAAGTGGGGCTACAAAAGGAGATATTAACAGACCAAGAAACCCCATTTATGTCAAAGCTAAAGAAGGACCTCTGTACATTGCTCCATATACATACCCTGAGAACTTCAGTCTACCATCCGCAGACTGATGGGTTGGTAGAAAGGTTTAATAGAACCCTCACGGTTATGATACAGAAAGTGGTAAGTTGGGACGGGAAGGATTGGGACACCCTACTACCCTTTCTTATGTTCGCTATCCAGGAGGTACGTCAGGCCTCATCTGGGTTTTCCCCCTTCGTGTTATTATACGGGCATCACCTCCATGGCATACTAGATATCGCCAAAGAGATCTAGGAAAAGGAACCCAATGAGAGAAGAACTATAATAGAACATGTAATACAGATGCGAGACCGGATAGCCCGGGTCACCCTTATTGTATGGGAACATTTGGAAAAGGCACAGGAGGCCCAAAGAACCCATTACAATCGCCAGGCAAAAGTCCGACAGTTCCAGCCAGGGGATCGGGTGATGGTGTTGGTACCCACGGCTGAAAGCAAGCTTCTGACCCAATGGCAGGGGCCCTATGAGTTGGTTGAACCATGGGGGAAGTAACCTACAAGGTGCGGCAGCCAAGACGCCGAAAACAAGAACAGATTTATCACACCAACCTTCTGAAACCCTGGCATGCACAAGAGGCATGCATAACTGTCCAAAAATACCTAACCCAGGAAAACAAGCCTTCCAAACAGGTGAGAGTGTCTCCCGATTTAACACCAGACCAGAAGAATGAGGTGTCTGAGATGATCTTCCGGAACCAAGATGTGTTCTCAACAAAACTGGGTCGAACAACCGAGACATATCACCAAATCATCACAAACCCTGGTGCCAAAATAACAATGAGCCCCTATCAGGTGCCAGCGACCAAAAGGGAGGAAATAAAAGCAGAAGAAAAAAAAATGCTGGCATTGGGGATCATCGAAGAATCCCACAGTCAGTGGTCCAGTCCAATCGTGCTGGTGCCCAAAGCTGATGGCATCACAAGGTTTTGCAACGACTTCCAGTGACTAAACCAAGTATCCCAGTTTGACGCTATCATAAGCATCTTTCCCAAATCTGGACCTTAGCATCCAAAAATCTGGGTGCCTGCATGAAACCTTCTAAGCTTAATTACCAGCTTAGATCTGATAGCCTGCCACCAACCAGGAATTCCAGTGCCTGGTACACTTGGGTCCCCCAAAACTCCCTGTGGGACCCCAAGACTCAGATGCCCTGAGTCTCCTAATAAACTATTCCCCCCATCTCTCTCGCACCCAGAATTTCCTCTCTGGGCTAACCTGAGAGTTACTGATGCAACCTCTTTACATCACAATACCAAGAAGCATGTCTCTTCTCTTCCACAAAGAGACAAACCCCAAAGACAAGGAAACAGAAAAGATTCTATCTCTCTTCCCCATCCCACCAATTCCCTGGTGCTGCAGAGCTTCACCCTCCGTAGATCTAACACAAAGAGAATTTCCCTCCCCTTCGTTCCTTAGCCTACCCAGAGAGCAAAAAACTCAAACAAGTCTTAAAAAGAAAACTTTATATAAAAAGAAAGAAAAAGACATAAAAATATGATCTCTGCATCAAGTTGACAACACACAGGGCTATTGCTTAAAAGAAAAATATGAATAAACAGCCTTATTCAAAAAGAGATACAATTTAAACATTCCAGCAACTACACACGTGTAAATACAAAAAAAACCCCAATAACAGCCTATTGTTTTTTCTACCTTTGTACTTACAACTTTGAAACTGAAGATTAGAAGCTTGAAGATAGAAAGATCCCCTCTCATAGCTGAGAGCCAGACAAAGACAGAGACCGAAACATTCCCTCCCCTGAGCTTTGAAAAATCCGGTTTCCTGATTGGTCCTCTGGTCAGGTGTTTGGTTCCCTTTGTTAACCCTTTACAGGTAAAAGAAACATTAACCCTTAGCTATCTGTTTATGACAGATGCATACCGCATACCTCGCATAGATGAGCTAGTGGACCATCTGGGTAATGCCCGGTATTTGACTACTCTAGACTTGATAAAGGAGTACTGGCAGATTCCCGTTGCAGAAGATGCAAAGGAAAAGACTGCGTTCTGTACACCAGAGGGTCTTTTTCAATATACCATCCTCCCTTTTGGACTACATGGGGCCCCAGCTACTTTCCAGAGCCTCATGGACAAGCTATTACACCCGCATAACAGTTGTGCTGCTGCCTACTTGGATGATGTAGTCATTCATACCCCAGACTGAGAAACCCACCTAAAGAAGGTGGAGGCAGTCCTTGATACCTTCAGGTGAGCTGGCCTTATAGCAAACCCTGCCAAGTGTGCTGTAGGGTTTACAGAGGCCAAATATCTTGGCTACATTGTGGGAAAGGGTCTGGTAAAACCCCAAGTGAACAAGTTGGAGGCCATCCAAAATTGGCCCCGACCATGTTGCGAGAAAGAAGTCCGGGCATTCCTAGGTATAGTGGGGTATTACCGATGATTTATCTCCCACTTTGCCACAAGAGCAAGCCCCTGAAAGACCTCATGAAAGTCCATGGACCTGATCTGGTAAGATGGTCTGACGCAGCAGAGGACGCATTCACAGACCTACGGACTGCCCTCTGCAGTAACCCCATACTGATAGCCCCTGACTTCACCAAGGAATTTATCCTGCAGTCAGATGCATCAGAAGTAGGGTTGGGGGCCGTTTTATCACAGATGGTTGGGGAGGAGGAACTCCCAATTCTCTACCTCAGTAGGAAACTCCTTCCGAGGGAACAAAAATATGCAGTGGTGGAGAGAGAGTGCCTTACCGTAAAATGGGCCATGGAAGCATTGCGCTACTACTTGCTCGGGCGCAGATTTATCCTTGTGACCAACCATGCCCCTCTTCAATGGATGCAGCAGAAAAAGGAGAAGAACACAAGGGTGGCCAGGTGGTTCTTATCTCTCCAACCTTTCCAATTCTATGTGCAACACAGTGCAAGGAGTCGTCACGGTAATGCCGATGGCTTGTCACGTGTGCACTGTCTGGCATCCCAAGCTGCCCAACCCCTTGGTGTTGAGCAGGGGGGAGGGATATGTGACAGACTCAGACCAGTGGGGTACAGGAGTTTGGTAGAAGGCAAATATAGTGGTCACTGGATGAACAGTTTTCTGTTCCCTGAGTGACCAGAGCAGGGGCTGCACTAGAGGAAACAGGAACCTGCTAGAGCCAATTAAGACAGACAGGCTGATTAGATCACCTGAAGCCAATCAAGGCAGGCTAATCAGGGCACCTGGGTTTAAAAAGGAGCTCACCCCAGTCAGGCGAGGAGGAGCCAGAGGAGAGGAAGTGCATGTGAGGGACTGGGAGCAAGAGGCACAAAGAGCTGAGAGTGAGAGTGAGAGTGGGTGCTGCTTGAGGACTAAGGAATAAAAGCTTTATCAGACATCAGTAGGAAGGTCCTGTGGTGAGGCTAAAGAAGGTGTTTGGAGGAGGCCATGGGGAAATAGCCCAGAGAGTTGTAGCTGTCATGCAGCTGTTACAAGAGGCACTCTAGACAGCTCCAATCCACAGGGCCCTGGGCTGGAACCCGGAGTAGAGGACAGGCCCGGGTTCCCCCCAAACCTCCCAACTCCTGATCAGACACAGGAGGAGCTGATCCAGACTGTGGGGAAGATCACTGAGGTGAGCAAATCTGCCAGTAAGCACAGGCCCCACCAAGGTACAGGAGGAACTTTGTCACAAGCGTTAAAAAAGTCAAACTACAGAAGAGCTAGATAGGGAATAACAATAATAGGAAAAGCCAAATAAGGGAGATGATCGTTTCTTTTTGCGTTTGACCTTTATTAAATTTTGCAATTATATTCCAAATAAGGTAATCAACATGAAATGTGTAATTTGTCTGTCGTTTTAAGCTTTAAAGGGCTTGTGTGTTTCTTGAATCAGGGGGCAGCTACTGGGAGCAGTTACCCCCCTGCGCTTGTAACAATAAAGGAGCTTCAGGCTGATGTGATCCGAACTCAACGTGTGGTTGATTTTCCACCGCAGTCCAGATCCCTTTTGTAGTGGTGGACCAAAACTGGATGCAATAGTCCAGGTGTGGCCTCACCAATGCTGAAAAGAGGGTAATAATAAATCGATCTGCTGGCAATGCTCCTGCTAATACAGTCTGATATGCCATTGAAACTTCTTGGCAACAAGGGCACACCGCTGACTCATATCCAGCTTCTCATCCACTGCAATCCCCAGGTCTTTTCTGCAGAACTGCTGCTTAGCCAGTTGGTCCCCAGCCTGTAGCGGTTCATGGGACACTTCCTTTCTAAGTGCAGGACTCTGCATTTATCCTTGTTGAACCCCATCAAATTTCTTTTGGCCCAGTCCTCCCATTTGTCTAGGTCACTCTGGACCCTATCCCTACCCTCCAGTGTATCTACCTCTCCCCGCAGCTTAGTGTCATCTGCTGTGGGTGCAATTTATCCCATCATCCAGAGGATGCAGGGACTGGCAGCCCGAGCCCCGTGACCATGACTTCCTGGCAGAACATAAACTTCTGTTGGATCACTGCACTAAAACCAACAGAACTGCACACCAAAAGGACTTTGCAAAACATTCAGGCAATGCTTCCCAGCTATGGCAGGTGATAAGGACTGGATTTGCAACCCCTTTGACGATAACACTTTCTCAATGCAAATATTGAGCCCTGAGGAAAAAGAGAAACTGATTGAGATCTCCTGTGATTAAGAACTGGAAAGGAGTTTCAGTAGTCTCTCATCGATCAACTTTTGGCTGAGTTCAAGAAATGAGAACCCCCTGCTGTCCAAAAAAGCTACTATAGTTTTGTCACCATTTTCAACAACATACTTATGTGAGAAAGCATTTTTCTCTCATGCACATTGGAAAATGAAATACAGAAGAATAAGTTTAAGCTTTGTTGTAGTTGTGTTTTTTTAGCCTGGACTGCTCAAGTCCCGAATGCTTGTGGGAGGAACTCTTTACTTGAGTTGGCGTCTTAAATACCTTCATGCTGTTACACGTCTGGTATTCCTCGATGAAATATGTAGGAGGCTTAATTGAAGTGATACGAGCTACAAAAGTGAAATCTTGGAAGAGTGTTGCCGTTTTCATAACATAATAAAATTAATAATGTAACGACAAATAATAATAAGGGTTCACGAGATCTGATATTTTCACAAGAGGGGTTTGCGCGTTGTTAAAGTTTGGGAACCACTGATTTAGACTGACAGGTAGTCACTTAGTTTATTTTTAAGTCTAGAAAGTGGCCAGGTATTTGCCCAGCACAGACACCCAAATGGAACCGAATGCTAGAATATAGACATGTCTCAGTCAGTCCCCTTGACTTGGGGCTGGATTAGAGCCAAAGTCCCCAGAGAAAAAAGGCCCCATATCCCATTGCTAAATCCCAGCTGTCTTCATGATTTTGAGAATGTCTGAGCGTAACCCGGTCGACTCACCCCTGTGGCGCCTCCTGCTGCTCACTCCTGGGAATTAGCTCAAACTTGCAGCTGGAGCACCCTCTGCAGGCTGGTGATCCCCCTTCTGCTACTGGCCCCGTGTCCCTCCCTGGACCCCGGTGCCCCTTTTATGTGGGGTTCTGCCCCCCTGGCAGGAACCCCTTCCTCTTTAGGGTTTCCTCTCCCTGGGAACGCCCCACTCTGTCCTCACTTTGCCTCAGGGTCTTGGCAACTGCCCAGTCATTAGCTAGCCCCACGCCCTGGGGCAGACTGCAGTATTAGCCTCTCATCATCAGCAAAGGGGTTTGGACCTGCTGCCTTGGCCTACCCCTGGGTTGCACCCTGCAACCCCAGTACCTCTTAGCCTACTCCTAGGCCGCAGCCTGGGGCTTTCCAGGCAGGAGCTCCCCAGCTCCTCTGCCTTTCCCCAGCCCTGCTTCACCCTAGGTACCTGCTCTGGTTCTCAGCAGCCAGGCCCTTCTCCCTCTACAGGCAGAGGAAGACTCTCTGAGCTCCTGGCTTCTCTGCCCTTTTATAAGGGCCTGTGGCTCAGTTTGGGGTGTGGCCCAGCTGCTGCCACTTCCCCCAGTCAGCCCAGCTCAAAAGGCTGCTTGCTCCAGCCCCAGCCCCTTTCCTGGGCTGTTTTTAACCTCTTCCGGGCTGGAGCAGAGATCCACTCTGCTACACTGAGCATGAGGAAATTCAGCACCCAGGACTGATGGTTTTATCCGTGATTTACACTGGAGGTGAGGGAGGGAAAGATCAGTGGCACTGAACAGCATGGACATGTTTTTTGTAGAGGTGTCATTCCCTAAGGTGTACATGAATCACAGGTGGACAGGGGTTAATAAGAAATTTCCCAGCTGTGCACTCGGAGTGTGCTGATGGCTCCTTTGATGCTGGGCCACTGTTGGAGATGGGGGCTAGATGCACCCGGGTGGGATCCAGCGTGGGGATTGGTATGCACTTGTTAGATGTCTTTGTGCTGTGCTTCTCCCCAGCATGTGGACGCACCCTGAGGTTGGGTTCCTCTTGACACACTTTGATTCACTTCTCAGTCTGGCACAGAAAAGAATGTCGATGGCCTGTCTGGCCCCGCTGTGAGCTCATCAAGATTGTTCACACATAGCAAACATCTTTAATAAGACTCAGATTTTTCCAGACATGAGTGGAAGCCGATGTGCTAACAATGCTGGTGTGCTGCTTCCTGACACCTAATGAAGAGACCTGGGGCAACAGCACCCTGTGTCCGGGCCCTAACTCCTCAGGAGGTGCGTGGCACCAGGCATCTCCCAGGCCTTTCTCTGTTGCAGGCAGGGGCTGGGTCTGTCTGCACGGAGCTGCCATGGAACTCATTGAGGTGACACAGTGGAGAGTCCAGGACTCAGCAGCTAAGGGCTGGGACAGAAAGGAGAGATGCCTGACTGAGATCACAGAAATGAGCCATTGGGGCAAGTTTCGTGCCCTCTGCCTGTGCCGGACAGATCACTGACCACTTATTCCAGAACCCCATACCCCTCTGTCTCAGATCACTGGTTAGTTCCCCATGCAGCCCGTGCCCAAATCACTGACCAGTTAAAAACAATGAGGAGTCTGATGGCACCTTAAAGACTAAAGATTTATTTGAGCATAAGCTTTTCTGGGTAAAAACCTCTCTTCAGATGCCTGGAGTGAAAATTACAGATACAGGCAAAAATAAATATTGGCACATGAAGAGAAGGGAGTTACGTTGCAAGTGGAGAACCAAGTTGAAGGCCAATTCAGTCAGGGTGGATGTGGTCCACTCCCAATAATTGATGAGGAGGTGTCAATACCAAGAGAGGGAAAACTGCTTTTGTAGTGAGCCAGCCACTCCCAGTCTCTATTCAATCCTAAATTAATGGCTTTAAGTTTGCAAATAAATTGCAGCTGTGCAGTTTCTCTTTGAAATCTGTTTCTGACGTTTTTTTTTTAATTGAAGAATGGCTACTTTTATATCTGTTATTGAATGTCTAGGGAGATTGAAGTGTTCTCCCACTGGCTTTTGTAAGTTACTATTCTTTATGTCTAATTTGTGTTCATTTATCCTTTTACATAGAGACTGTCCAGTCTGGCTAATGTACATGGCAGAGAGGCATTGCTGGCACATGATGGCATCTGGCACATTAGTGGATGTTCAGGTAAATGAGCCCTTGACGTTGTGTCTTGTGTGGTTGGGTCCTATGTTGGTGTTGCGAGAGTACATATGGGGACAGAGATGGCAATGGGGTTTGTTACAGGGATTGGTCCCTGGGTTAGTGTTTCTATGATGTGATGTGTAGTTGCTGGTGAGTATTTGCTTGAGGTTGGGGGCCTGTCTGTAAGCAAGGACTGGCCTATCTCCCAAGGCCTGTAGGATGGGGGATCAATTTCAGGTATAGGTTGTAGGTCGTAGATGATGTGCTGAAGAGGTCTGAGGTGGGGGCTGTATAGGATGGGCAGTGATGATCTGTTATTTTCCTTGTTGGGCCTGTCTTGTAGTAGGTGCAGGAGTCTAGTGGCCAGTTTGGTGTGTGGGGGACCCTGGGGCTCCGCAAATCTCTCCAGCTGAGTTCCAGCTCCTTGGGGAGGGTTCAGGGAGGCACCCCCTCCCCAGTTCTGAAATGCATAAGGGCCCTGCCTGCTCCCTCCCCCCACTCTGGCTCTGCGCAATCAGGAACAACTATCGTGATCTGCACAAGGAGGAGCCTCCTACAGTCACAGAGAGACAGGGCCCTTCTCAGCTGTGCTTCAGACCTGGAGAAGCCCAGGTACAGTGTGATACTATTCTCAGGAGCCCAGAGACCCCAGGGCTGGAGTAGGATGGGGAGCAGGGACACAGGCTGGGGATCTTACCTCCTTCCATCCATTCTTCCAGCCATCCACTGTACTTCTATCCAGCTCTCTGCATCTCTCACCCACTCGCTATCTGTCTGTTCATCCATCTCTCTTTCTCTCTATATATATCCTTCAATCCATCTACCTTTCCCATCCTGTGATCTGTCCATGTCTCTGATCTTATATCCTCTCTTTATTGTTGTTTTTAATCCATCCTTCTCTCTGCCTTTCTTTCTGTCAAAACAATTCACTTCGATCTTCCTCTCATCCATCCACTCTCCCCTCCTCATCTCTGGGATTTCTTTCCCCCGCACCAGCCATGGCGCTACTGCTGCCCCTGCTCGCCGCCGTGGAGGCTTAGTGTTGCTGTGCAGATGGGAAACTAAGAGAAAGGGAGCTGCCCAACCCGCAGGGAGTTGGGGACAGTGTGGGGATTTAACCCAGGAGATCTGATGCAGTTCTCCTGCTCTGCTCTTCTTGCACCCTCCGTGCCTCCTGTGACCAAACAGAGCGGGGACAGCAGTGTTGAGGATGCTGGACGGAATTTTATTGCTGCTCTGTTAAAATTGCTGGGGTCTGCTTCCTGCTCCACCATCTCCTTCCCTGGATATGCCAGAAGACTGCTGGCACTGCTTCCAGCCTCCCCAGACTTGGATGCCAAGTGGGGTGCTGATCTCAGGTCTGGGGGAAGACACCCCTTTTCAAGAGTGAGGTTTACGAACGGCTTTAACCAATTGAAAAGGAAAAGCTGGAAGGGAGCTTATCTTGGCAGCCCTGGGCTGTCACCGCGGGCAGGTCCCTTGCATGTTGGCATCCCCATAGGAGCGGAAGGACGGGGGCATTCTGTGGTCCCCAGACAGCCCAGTTACCACCATTATCAGTGGCAGACAGGAGTAAAAGCCAGGAGCTCCTAGGGCCCGGGGGGAGGGATAGCTCAGTGATTTGAGCATTGGCCTGCAAACCCAACATTGTGAATTCAGCCCTTGAGGGGGCTATTTGGGGAACAGGAGTAAAAATCTGGGGATTGGTCCTGCTTTGAGCAGGGAGTTGGACTGGATGCTCGCCTGAGGTCCCTTCCAACCCTAATATTCTATGATTTTATCACTCTGTCCTATGGGTATGATAAAACTACCCTACCTCCCAGGGGTGATGTGAGAATAAACCCATTAGAGATTGTTAGGTGCTCAGACACTGTGGTGCTGAGGACCAGACAACTACCACAGATTGGTAGATTTGGTTAGGGTTGGAATCTGTTTTATCCAGGGCCCCTAATCCACAAACATATGCAGGGATAATTTTCTACAGGGGAGTAGTTAATCCCTTGGACATGCATCTCCAGGACTGGATCCTGTGTTTGTAAAGTGTTGTGTAAATGTATTGTCCTTTAAGAGGCCCTGATCCTGCAAAGATTTATGCATGTGCTTAGATTAAGCCCACAGGAAGTCCCACTTCCATCAGTTAGATGTGGTTTGGGTAAAGGAGATTAAGGCATGTAGGCAGCATAGGCCCAATTTATAAAGGGATTTAGGTGGCTACAGATGCAGATGGGTGCTAAGGGCCTAACTTCTATTGGAATCAAAGGGGGTTATAAAATCCTTTGGAAAATTCTACTTGGTGCCTATCTCATAGTTAGCCCTATCTGAGCCCATAATCTTCCTGAAAATCAATGGAATTAGGGGGCATCTTTCCTTAAAGCTCCTTTGGAAACCCCAGCTCTAACTGCTGGCAGGATCAGGGTCTAAATTATTATTAGTGGTAGAGGGATTATCTTATTCTTTCCCTGTGTGTTTAGACTATGGTTCCTGTCAGTTGCACAGAGAAGTATATACAAATAATAGATTCCTGTTTACAGTGGCAGTAGAATCATAGAATCATAGACATGTAGGACTAGAGGGTATTGCCAGATGTGATATGGTTCATACCCCCATATCGAGACAGGAATAAGATTACCTAGACCATACCTGACCAGTATTTGTCCAACCTGTTCCTAAAAAACTCCCAGGATGGTATGGCATTCCGTGGTGCAATCCAGATTAGGGATGGGTTGTGTCACCCCTGCACTGCAACCTTGGCTGCCTCACAATGTTTTCCTGTTGTAGATTCCAACATGGGTCGCTCATGGATCAGCATGCGGGTCACACCCTGAGGCCAGGTCTACACTGCGCCTTTAAATCGGTTTAATGGCCGATAAATTGATTTAACGCTGTACCCGTCCACACGACGTCGTCATTAATATCGAATTAAACGGCTCCTTAAATCGATTTCGGAACTCCTCCCAGACGAGAGGAGTAGAGCTAAATTCGATAGTGATAACTCGGATTAGGGTTCGTGTGGATGGAAATCGACATTATTGGCCTCCTAGAGGTATCCCACAGTGCACCACTGACCGCTCTGGTCCGCAATCCGAACTCGGATGCGGCGTGCAGGTAAACAGGAAAAGCCCCCAGACCCCGAGACCTTTAGAATGACATTTCCTGCTTTCCAGCGTCCTGCTATGATCAGCACGGGTGGCGATGCATTTCACATGCAAAAGTAGCTCCTGCATGGACCGTACGGGAGATACTACATCTGACCGCTGAATGTCGAGACAAATCTGTTGTGTCAGAGCCCCATTACATAACACGGAATGCAAAAACATTTGAAAAATATTCTTGAGGATACACAGCTGTGCGTGACAAGCGTGACGGAAAGCCAGAGACTAAAATTGGACGCTCAGGGAGGGGGTGTGGACGGAGGACTCCAGCTATCCCAGTCTCCACTGCAGTCTCTAACATCTATTTGCATTATTGGCTGAGCGCCAAAATTATGTCGCTTAATACACGGTGTGTTTCTCGGTTCACGGAACAGCTAATCAGTACCTCCGCCACCCCCACCATGTGAAAGAAAAGAAAAAAAAACCATTCCTTGAGTACTGTTAATGTCACCGTCTGTGTACTGAAAGCTGCTGAGAGACGCGATGCTGCAGCACTGACAAGCGGTAGCTACTCTTCCCTCTCTGGTGGTAGATGGTACAATATGACTGATATCCATCGTTGCCGTCAGCCTGTGAGTGCTCCTGGCTGGCCTTAAGCTGGCTGGGGGTGCCTGGGTAAAAATGGGGATGACTCCCAATTTTTCACAGTAGATGGTACAGAATGGCTGGTAACTGTCTCTTTCAAAATGGGGGCTGAACTTCAGCAGCCCCCTCCCTCTCCTGTGTAAAGAAAAGATTCTGAACAGCATGGGCTGTCATAGCCCATGGAGGCTACCTCTTTCCTCAGAACAGCATCCCACCAAGGGGTGGGGGGAGGCACTGCCATTGGTAGGCCGGGAAGGTGGGAATCAAAAAGTGCAGTAATAGCAGGAGCACCTCTGAGAGTACTGACACAGAGCAGCTGTAATACAGTACACTTTAAATACAGTTGATCCTAGTCTTGTCAGGAGTGACTCCATTTGTAGAAACCATTCAGGGAGGAATTGACTCAGTCCTACCCATGTGAGTCAATACCAACTTTGATATCAAAATTTTTCAAAGGGTTATTATCCATTCTGTCCTACCTAATGTGTGAACAAAAATAGGTGAGAAAGTAAACATCACCCTTAGGCATGTTCTGTTGCTAGTGACAGTCCATACTGAACCATGTACAACTGGGGACAGGGAGGAGGAAAGGAGCAGTTACTGCTCTTCAGTGATGCAGCATCGCCTCTAACAGCAGTATTCAGTACACATAGGGTGACAGTGCAAGTACTCAAGGATTGGTTTATTTAGCTTTTATTTATCGTTTTGGGGTGGGGGAAGAGACTGATGAGCTGTTCCATTAAGCAGGGCAGACACTTTGTTTTAAGCTGCAGACATTGGGCACTCCGCCAAGAATGCAAATAGTTGTCAGAGACAGCGGCGGACTGTGGGATAGCTGGAGTCTTCAGCCTTCCCTTCCGGTCCTCCATGCTACCCCTCCCCTTGTTGCGAATGTAAATGATCAGAGGGGGGTTCTGGGTACATGTCGTCAGTCATTCCTTGCTCCTTGAAAACATAAGCAGCCCTTTCCTTGAGTACTGTAAATGTCACCATCTGTGTACTGGATGCTGCTGATAGAGGCGATGCTGCAGCAGTGAAGAGTGGTATCTGCTCCTCTCCCTCTACCCATCCCTGGTGGTAGATGGTGCAGTAGGACTGGTAACTGTCCTTATCAACATGTGTAACATGTTGATATGAGGGCATCAGTCCTGGTTCCTTGCAGTAGATAGGACAGAACGGTTAATACTATCTCAATCAAAGCAACTGGGGGCTTCAGCCTCCTCCTTTTCTGGTGTAAAGAAAAGAGTGTGTCCTGCCTGCACTATCATAGCAGCAACATGCTGTGCTTCTCTCCCCCACACTGCTGAATATCCTGCCTGGAGTATAATTGTGCTGTTTGGCTGCCTTCCCCTCAGTTTCTGTCAATAATCAGTGTTTCTTATTCCTGCATTCTTTATTAATTCATGACACAAATGGGTAGGACACTGCCACAGTAGGCCAGGAAGGTTGGGGGAAAAGGGAAGCAATGGGTGGGGCTGTTGCATGGGCACCCTCTGTGAATAGTGACACAGAGCAGCTCTGCTTTGGTAGAGTGCTTTAAATTCTCTAGATCCTATTCGTGTGAACTTTATTTTTATAAGCCATAAAGGGAGGTATTGACTCAGTCCCCAGTGAGTCAATCACAAGTTCAATATAATAAATTTTAAGAGGGTTAGTATCCGTTCTGTCATATCTACTGTGTGAACAAAGAAGGATCAGAGAGTAGATATCACTCATTCTGTTGCTGGTAACGGTCCGCAATGAATCATCTGCAAACGGGAAGGGTGAGAAGAAGAGAAACCGTTACTGCTCTTCAGTGCTGCAGCATGGCGTCTATCAGCAGCATTCAGGACACAGAGGGTTACAGTGTAAGTACTCAAGGATTGCTTTACTTTACTTTTATTTCCCGTGTTGTGGTGGGGGAATAGACTGATGAGCTGTTCCGTTAATCACGCTAGACAGTCTGTTTTAAGCTACAGAATTTCGGCGCTCCGCCAAGAATGCAAATAGTTGTCAGAGACAGCGGAGGACTGTGGGATAGCTGGAGTCCTCAGCCTTCCCTTCCGGTCCTCCATGCTACCCCTCCCCTTGTTGCGAATATAAATGATCAGAGGGGGGTTCTGGGTACATGTCGCCAGTCATTCCTTGCTCCTGGAAAACATAAGCAGACAGCCCTTTCGCACCGTTTTCTCCTGGACTGCCCTTGCAGACACAGTAGTACTGCAACCCTGGAGAACGTCCGATATTTTTAATTCCCGTCACTGTTTGTGTACTAGATGCCGCGGAGAGAGAGGTGCTACTCCAGCTCTACACAGCAGTATTGCATTGCTTTTGCAACAATAGCAGAGATAGTTACCAGTCGTTCTGTACCATCTACTGCTGGAGAAAACTGGCAGTGATATGATGGTTATCTCCCTCTCTCTATACTGTTCTCTGCTATCATGAGTGCCCCTGGATGAAATCAGCTAGGGGCGCAACGCAAAAGCTAAATTGGGATTGACTCACTGGCCACTGAGTCAATCCCTTCCTTATGGTTTCAAAAAATAGAGTCTGTATTTCCTACAATAAGAGTCAAATGCACAGCTACTCCATGTGTGTATCTACAGGGGGTGCCCCTGCAAAAACCACAGCTGTTACTTCTCTTTTTTCCCAATCTTCATTTGCTACTGTGGCAGGGTCAACCCCCTTTTTTGTCATGAAGTTGTCAAGAATCCAAGAATAGGAAACACAGATTTATTCGCGACATACACTGAGGGGGGGTAGGCACTTGGAGGCAGACAGGTGTGGCAATGACAGTCTAGGCAGGACTTGCTGTATTTCTGGAAACCAAAAGGGACCGATTGAATCAGTCCCAAGTGAGTCAATCTCAATGCTTGTGTCAGAACTTTTTAGACAGGGGCACTCATGATAGCAGCGGATTTACAAGTTTATTACAAAATTTTAAAATATAAATTATATGAAGAGTTGGATGTCTCACTCATTAGCTATCGGGGGCAACATACAGAGTATGGAGGGGTGATGGTATTTGGTTAAGGTTCAGCATATAGTACATACAGTCTATAATGTCCGCTGTCTGTGGGTTTAGGACTCAGGGGATATAGTTTTGTAGGGGGGTGTAAGGGTTTCCCCCTCCCCCCCGGTGGGTGCGTGGAGCCACATCAGCTCAATCCTGGTATTGGCGGTGCCCGGTGATAGTATAGTACAGATGCACTGGCCAGGTAAACAGGAAATCCCCTGAATCCCCGCGAACTTTTGAATTCCATTTCCTGTTTTTCCACCGTGAGGGTCAGCACACACACAGGTGAGCACGCAGAGCTCATCTGCACAGGTCACAATGCAGTCTCCTGATAATCGTAAAAGAGCGCCTGCTTGGACCACACAGGAGGTACTCGATCTGATCGGTATCTGGGGGGAAGATTCAGTGCTCAGCGCACTCCGTTCCAAAAGACGAAATGAAAAGGTATTTGAAAGAATTTCAAAGTCTATGGCTGAAAAAGGGCACGTCAGAGACTCGGTGCAGTGCAGAGTAAAAGTCAAGGAGCTCAGGCAGGCATACCAGAAAACCAGACAAGAAAACGGAAGGTCAGGGTCAGAGCCGAAAACATGCCGCTTCTATGCTGAGCTGCATACAATTTTGGAGTCCTGCGCTACCAGTAGCCCTCCCCTGTCCGTGGATTCAGACTTAGGGGTTGAAATATCAACCGTGTCTGAGGATGTAGCCGAGGGGGAAGAGGGGGAGGAAGATGAAGAAGAAGAAGACCGTGATGAGAGCACACAGCAGTCGGCAAACCCCTACAGCCAGGATCTTTTTGAGACCTCTGAATTACAGTCCCAGCACTCCCAAGCCACAATCCCAGAGAGTGAAGCCATGGAATCAACCTCTGGTAAGCGAACGTTTATTCTATATCAAACACTGATTAAAGCAAGGTTTTTTTTTTTACATTGCATTGGCATCAGGGCTTGTGATGCAGTCGTAGCCATTACAGTTACAGGAAAATTTCGTTAACATGTCTGGGGATGGAGCAAACATCCTCCAAAGAAATCTCCATGAATCGAGCTTGGAGGTACTCAAAAAGCCTTATGATAACATTTCTGGGCAAGGCAGCCTTATCCGGCCCCCCATAGTAGGAAACTTTTCCACGCCATGCATTTAGCAAGAAATTTGGAATCATTGCTTCACATAGCGCGGCTGCGTACAGCCCTGGGCACTGCTGGCATTCCATAAACAAACGATCTGCCTCCTGCGGTGGTATTCTCAGGAGAGTGATATCATCCATTGTTACCTGCTATAGAATCAGGAATGTAAATTGGGGGTAGACATGGCGTCTTTGCTACTGGGCAGAGCGGGGGGATGGGAGAAAGGATAGCGCAGACTGTTCAGTGTTTTGCAAACAGGAATCTTTGCAGCTACCAGCCACGTGCTGCGGGGGGTGAAGCAGGGTTAGCACATTAGCAGCGATGGCAGCAGCCATGCGCAGCTGGTGGATGGGAAAAAGTGGGGGGTGGGTTGGGCTTTGCAGGTTCCTCTTAGTAGGAACAAGACATCATACAGATCAGTGTATATGAACGGTGGAGAAGTCAAACTTTTAAAGACTTACCATCGCCGCATGGAGGTAGGGTGTCCGGACCTCCGTCTGTGTGAGTGTGCCACACCAGTCACACAGACAGCTATTATTTAAACCATGCCAAATTCGACCTTGTATAGAAATAACATGTGCTCTGTAAGGTGGATAGTGCTGTTTGTGAAAGAGTAGTAGCATTGTTCTGTAAAATGTATCTCTCTTCATACTTATCTCCCTGTTTTCACTCCCACCATTCAGCTGCACAGTACTCTGGTATGCGTACGACATCACGAAGGCTTGCTGGGATAAGGCGGAGGAAGAAAAAGACGCGAGATGAACTGTTCACAGACATTATGGAAGTAACACGCAATGAGAGGGATAAACACAATGAGTGGAAGGATGTGGTACTAAAGTATAGGAAAGATGCCATTGAACGATCAGAGAGGGCAAGGCAGGAAGATCAGCGTTGGCGAGATGCAACGCTGGATCTGCTGCGTGCTCAAACTGTTACCCTCCAACGCATGGTGGATCTTCAGGAAGAGCAGCGCGGTAGCAGAGTGCCACTGCAGCCACTGTATAACCACCCTCAAAGCCCCCCACGTCCCATATCTCCCTCACCCAGACGTGTAAGAACACGGGGGGGAAGGCTTTCTGCACCGCCTACTCATCCACCCCCCTGGGTAGTTCAAGCAAAAGGCTGTAAGTACGCTAAAATGTGCTTAATGGCCTTTCCCTTCCCCCTCCTTCCAAAGCACAGCAGCCAGGGATACCTTGATAATTCTCTGCCTCTTTTTATAATTCCTTGTTAATAAACAATACATCCAATGGGGGGAGGGCGGGTTGCTTACAGGGATATGCATTAAGGAAAAATACATGATTTTGTAACAGATAAGGAATTACTGATAACGAGTAATAAAAGATTTTTTAAAGATACAGACTTTATTTCCTTCACCAACCTGTAATCAAAGGGGAAGGGTGGGTTGATTACAGAGAATGAGTCAATCAAGATTCATCAAGGGGAAGCAAACAAAAGTCACACCGTACCCTGGGCCGTGATGAAACTCGTTTTCAAGGCTTCTCTGATGCGCACCACTTCCAGGTGTGCTCTTCTAATCGCCCTGGTGTCTGGCTGCTCGTAGGCAGCGCCCAGGTGATTTGCCTCTGCCTCCCACCCAGCCATAAATGTCTCCCCCTTAGTCTCACAAAGATTGTGGAGCACACAGCAAGCAGCAATAGCAAACGGGACATTGGTTTGGCTGAGGTCTGAGCGAGTAAGTAATGAACGAAAGCGTCCTTTTAAACGACCAAATGCACATTCTACCACCATCCTGCACTTGCTCAGCCTGTAGTTGAACAGCTCCTGACCACTGTCCAGGCTGCCTGTGTATGGCTTCATGAGCCATGGCATCAAGGGGTAGGCTGGGTCCCCCAGGATAACGACAGGCATCTCAACATCCCCAACTGTTATTTTCTGGTCTGGGAAGTAAGTCCCTTGCTGCAGCCGTTTAAACAGACTAGTGTTCCTGAAGACGCGAGCATCATGAACCCTTCCTGGCCATCCCACGTGGATGTGGGTGAAACGTCCCTTGTGATCCACCAGTGCTTGCAGCACCATTGAAAAGTACCCCTTGCGGTTCACGTACTGGGTGGCCTGGCCCTCTGGTGCCAAGATAGGGATATGGGTTCCATCTATGGCCCCACCACAGTTAGGGAATCCCATTGCATCAAAGCCATCCACTATCACCTGCACGTCTCCCAGAGTCACTACCTTTCGTAGCAGCAGCTTAACGATTGCTTTGGCTACTTGCATCACAGCAGCCCCCACAGTAGATTTTCCCACTCCAAATTGATTTCCGACTGACCGGTAGCTGTGTGGCGTTGCAAGCTTCCAGAGGGCTATTGCCACTCGCTTCTCAACTGTGAGGGCTGCTCTCATGTTAGTATTCTGGCGTTTCAGGGCAGGAGAAAGCAAGTCACAAAGTTCAAAGAAAGTGCTCTTACGCATGCGAAAGTTTTGCAGCCACTGCGCATCGTCCCACACATGCAAAACAATGCGGTCCCACCACTCTGTGCTTGTTTCCCGTGCCCAAAATCGGCGTTCAATGGGTAGAAGATGACCTGTTAATAGCAGTAGCTCCAAGACGCTCGGGCCAGCGGTCATGGAGAATTCAGCCTCCATCTCGTCATCGCTGTCGTCGCCGCTCTGCAATAGCTGCCGCCTCCTCTCCTCCTGCATTTGCAGGTCATGGTTCAGCATACTCAGCACGAGAGTACGCGAGGTGTTGACAGCGGTCAGGATAGCGTTACTGATCTCAGCAGGGTCCATGCTTGTTGTGGTATGGCGGTTGCCTCCTTCACCCCAGGAAAAAGGCGCGAAACGGTTGTCTGCTGCTTTCAAAAAGGGAGGGGTGAGGCTGTACCCAGCACTACCCGGGACAATGTTTTTTGCCCCATCATGCACTGGGCTCTCAACACGGAAGTGGGAACTGTGGGATAGCTGTGGAACAGCTATCCCACAGTGCACCGCTTCTGAAATCGACGGTAACTGTGGTCCATGGATGCACAAAACCGATTTTATGATACTAGTGTGGACGCGCTAAACCGATTTTATAGTATCTGCATTATAAATTCGGTTTAAGCAAGTTCGAATTATTCCGGCAGTGTAGACGTACCCTGAGTGTCTAAGTGCAGCCACAGCCTGGTCCTACAACTCTTACCCCAGCAGCTTGTCCGCAAACACCAGCCACACTCTGGCTTCTACCAGCCTGGGTTACTATTTGTGGGATGACCCCAACACATTCCTATTTCAGAATCCCCCTGCTCCCCACCTCCAAGATGTGTGTTCTGCACTGCCCAGACCTCTCCTGGACAGGTCAGATATTTTAGGTCTGTTGCCCCAGTGAGGTGATCATTATCCAACAGTTTGCTACTTTAAATGGAGTTATTCACACAATTCAGTTTAAGCACAGCAATGGATCAATTTGGATTACGGAATAAAAAACGTTTATTTCACTACAAAGAGTGAGATTTTAAGTGAGGTACAAGTATAAGGCATTAAAGACAGAAATGGTTAAAAGAGAAATAAAAATAAATCGCTTCCTAGTACTAAGCTTTAGCAAAGCACACTTGGCTCAAGGTGACATCCTTTACCACATGCTCCCAGTAACGTTGCTGAGCCAATTCTCAGGCCAAGATCTGCTCCAAAGTCCAAAGGCTGTTTCTTTTGTCTTCTTAGGGGAAAGAGAGAGAGATGAATAGGGAGACATACCTTGGGGTGGTTCTGCCCCTCACCTTTATTATCCAGTCCACCTTTGAAATTAATTTTATTGAGGGCTATGTCTAGATAAATTACATTCCTGCTGGGAGGATGGAGACATGGAGTCTCACCGTGAAAGATGTGGCAGGCTGTTGTTTGTTTAAATTCAGATTGGGTTGTTCCTGCCCCCCTTCCTTGGCTAAGACTGGCCACTTGACAGGTAATTGCCCATCGACTTTGATGACACCTGGCTAGGCTTTTTTGTGTTCAAGAAATGGCTTTACCCAGATTTGTTTGGAAAATGCGTTTCAGACCTAATTTCAGCTTATGTTTATTACTTTATGTAGAATGTTACTACACATTTTGTGATGATAGTATTGACAAGTGAGTTATTGCTTTTCAAAGCTCTCTCCAATAGCTGAGCCTATGCAGCGTTATGAGTGTAGACTTGCCCTTAGAAAATTTTCTTAATAGCTAACCTGAATCTCTGTTAGTACAGGCTAAGGTTATTACTTCTTCTCCCACCCTGGGTGGAGATAGAGAACCATTGATTTCCATCCTCTTTATAACAACTTTTCACATATTTGAACACTGTTTCCAGGACCCCCTTCAGCCTTTTGTCCTTTAGACTAAACATGCCCAGTTCTTTAAGACTTGCCTCATAGGTCATTTCTAAACCTTTGATCGTTTTTGTTACTGTGCTCTGTACTCTTTCCAGTTTGTCCACAGCTTTCTTAATGCACAATATATAATATTATTTGTTAATTATTATTATTAATAATAATAATAATAGTAATAATAATAATAGAGATAATCATTTAGATAACCTACATACATTAAATTCTTTCAATGTTTCCATGTAATTAAGTTCTTTCAGCCAAAGATTGTAGACAAATAGTTTGATAGATTTCTGTTCATCAGCCAGTTTTTCAAAGTGTTCTAAAATGGACACAAATAGGTAGATTGCCCTGTAATTTGCCATGCCACATGAGGGGCAGAATGCAGTTAGAAGCGCAAATTTGGGGTTCGATCATGTGGATCCTAACATACTTCGCCACCTCAGCAGGTTGTTCACCAGAGTCACCATTCTGCACCATGTGCTCCTGCTCTGATCAACGCTCCTGCTCTTCTGGCTGCACTGGTGGTACAGCAGCGTGCCATCCACTCCTGGCAGGACCTATGTGCTCCTCCTCTCCAGCTGGTGCTCATGCTCCACCTTCTCCAGTCAACTTTTCTGCCAGCATCCCGACGTCTTCCACCTGATGGAGCTGGCCAAGCATATCTGCCACTGCCTGCCCGCGGAAGCCCGGAGTTGCTGCAGGGACCCGCCTTGGACGTGTCCATTCCCTCTTCTGGTGGGAGGCAGCCGCAGTACAGGACTTCATGCTGCAGCCCCACTGGGTGTCATAGGTATTCCATTGTGAGGCCTGCGGGGAGCCAGGCCTGCTCCGAGTCCTAGATGCACCAGCCTCCCTTCCACCAGGTGCAGATTTGCAAGACAGTCATGGAGGTCTTTGTGTACAGGCCGGTCAGCTTGGAGGAAGAGCAGAGAGAACAAGTGCTTCTTAAAGAAGAGATTGAGGCTGACACAAAGGGGTGGGGGCTTTTCTGCGATCTCCACTGAGGATTTGGTGCAGTGGTTGGATTCTTTGAAATATGAGGTCCACAGAAAGCCAGGCTCGCTGTGGCACCAGCCCCTTTCGGAATGTGATGGGGGCCTGTGTCATCTACAGCCACCTGGCACTGAAGTTCATCAGGTTCTTCTAGCTGGAAGCGCTCTACCTGCTCTTTGCATCCACATCATCCATCTGGTCCAGGACCCCCGAGTCATCTATGCCTCTCATCTCTCACCTCTCAACCAACACCTATCTGGTCATGTTCAAAATCTACCACAGCCAGGAGAGCACGTACATGGCTGCAGTACACTGCTCACCTCCTGCCCTGTGTGACACTACCTCCTGACCTGCTATAATGACTTGGTCAGGGATCCACTGTGCCAGGTGGCCAAGTGGTACCGCTACACTGGCCTGGCTTCCTTCCCCAACTCAAGCCCAGGGTGCCGAACATCCCCCACTGATCCAGGCCTCTGGACCTTGTGGCCCTCCTGGTGTGGAGGGATTCCAGCAAGGTCTCCTGGCCCTGGAGGCACCAGTTCATCTTCCAACAGGTGCAAGAGTTCTGTAAGATGGCCATGGAGGTCTCTGTGTACAGGCCTGTCAGCTCAGAGGAGGAGTAGAGGGACCTAGCACTTCCTATAAAAGAGATCAAGGCCTAGACAAAGGGGTGGGCTCTTTTCTCCAATCTCCCCTGAGGATTCAGAGCAATGGTTGGATGCTTGGATAAGAAGGAGCTGTCTCCTTGAGCAGAGAACCCACCAGGGAATAAGTCACACACTTGCCCAGTGATTTTCCCACAAACCAGGAGGTGGATGCTGTCAGTGGATGCTCTGCGGATCAGTCAGGAAATGGAAACCCAGCTACATGCACTTTTGTGTAGCCAGAGATAGAACCCCTTTCCTACAGCACTAAATACACAAAACCAGTTCACCTACAAGCAATCTGTCCTGCTACTAGATCCTTTATCCACCCTGCAGAGACAGGGTAGTAGAGAGGACTGGGAGTCAGGACTCCTGGTTCTTTCCCCAGATGTGGGAGAAGAGTAGGGAAGGTCTGGGAGTCAGGATTCTTGGCCTCTGTCCCAGCTGTGGGAGGGGAGTGGAGTCTAATGAGTTAGAGCAGCATACTTGTCCTGGATGCTAAGACTGAGCAGCCACCTCTTACCCAGAGATCTAGAAAAGCTGTACTGCCTTCCTATCTGCTGTGTCAGTCTTTTGTTAAAGAGAGGAAACCACCAGTCACAGACATCAACTGACCTAAAACTCTTTCTTTCCCACTGTGAGGGACTGTCGGACAAAAGAAGAGAGTCTAATTGCGATCCTCTGAAAGTGGCTTTTGAAAAGTTTGGATTACCTTTGGTTCTCAGAACAAGCCAGTGATTCAAACTGATGTATGTCTTGTGTTGAAATTCTTTTTCTTCTGTTGCATCTGATTCAATACATTTTCAATTTTTGACATAAATTTTCTGGTGGTTTGCCCATGGGATTGAGCTGTCTACGGTCTCTGTCCTCAAAACCCTGAACCAAGTTTGACTGCTTAGTGTTGTAATAGTGACAGGATCATGCTAACACCTGTGATCTCTGGGCCCCTTCATTCTACTAGAAATTAATACAAAAGCTTTCCTGCTGCTCATGGGGCTCGCTCGAGTTTGACTCCCTCTGGATTCCCTTCGATTCCCTTCTTAATCTGAAGCAGAAAACTTTTTAATGGTCCCACAAGGGGACTCAGAGGCCATGTCACAAATAGCATGTTTTTAATAAGTCCCAATTGCTGGATCCCCCAGCTGGAGCCAGGAGCCAAGATGCTAACGATACACAGCATGTGACATTCTGAAGCCTTTGCAGGGCACTTACTCTGACAGGGACAGTCGAGACCAGTCCCCGAGTTGCCTCTGTCACAGACAAGGGCTGAATATCTTGGCATCAGATCCTTGGCCAGCCAGACTGATACTACATATCCTTCTGCATCAGGTCATTGTCCAGTTACTCCAGCATCACATATCCTTCTGTACCAGGTAACTGTCTAGTTATTTCAGTATCCCATGCCCTTCTGCAAAAGGTAATTGTCAAGTTTCTGTAGTGTGTAGAACAAGCCTGTTCATCAAGTGTAAATGCAGGTATCCGAAGGCTGAAAAATTTGTTCTATGTTGTTGGACACTGATGCAATTCTTTTTTCCAGGTTCTGGGTATAAACCAGGGTTCAGCTGTTATTTACCAGCCCCTTGGCCTGACCTAACTTTCCCCACAATACTGTCAGCCATGGTCCCTGGGGCTCCGCAAACATCACCAGCTGAGTGCCAACCCATTGAGGACGATGCAGGGAGGAAACTCTCCCCATACTCTGCAGCTCTGACAACCATAAAGGTTTGTCTCCCTCCCCACACACGGCCCTTAGAAGTCTGGGATGAAGTTGTGTGGGAGGAGACACCTGCAGTCTCAGAGACAGGGGGCCCTTCCTGGCCATGCTTTGGACCTCAGCCCACCCAGACACATAGAGACACCATCCCGGTAAGATAGGCGACACAAGGACGGCTGTAGAGGGGTCTGGCTAGCTAGCTATCCTTCCAGCCATCCACCGCACATTTCTGCATCTATCCAGCTCTCTCCCCTTCTGTCCATCTCTCTTTCTTTATTGTCCTCTGCCTTTCTCAGTCCTTCTACCAATTCATCTCTGACTTCCTCTCTTTGTCCACATCCATCCTTCTCTCCATCTGACTCCCTCTCTCTATTTCCATCCACCCATGCCAAGCCTCCGTCAGCCCCCCCACCCCACTCAGTAACTCTCTCTCTCTCTCATCTCTGGCTTTTCTAATGTTCCCAGCACTCCAGTCACTGGGTTCCCAGGAGCCCCTTCCCACTGAGACAGGCTTTGGGCATCCCGACCCGGCTCGGGTTTCCAGAGCCAGAGGTGAGTGTGCTGCCCACACAGCAGGTCGACAGAGTTAGCTGCTTTCCTTACCCTCCTCCTCCCAAACTTCTTAAACATTCAGCCCCCAGGTCTTGGGTGCCTCATCTCCAGGCTCCGCAAGCACAAAGCGGGTTTCAGTGAAGGGGAGCAGGGCTTGCAGCTAAGGCCTGGTTTACACTATGTGTTTAAATCGATTTAAACAGCGTCAAATTGATTTAACGCTGCACCCGTCCACACTACACTGCTCTTTATATCGATTTAAAGGGCTCTTTAAATCGATTTCTGTACTCCTACAAAACGAGAGGAGTAATGCTAAAATCGATATTACTATATCGGATTAGGGTTAGTGTGGACGCAAATCGACATTATTGGCCTCATTATTTTACAGTAGCTACCCACAGTGCACCGCTCCAGAAATCAATGCTAGCCTCGGACCATGGATGCACACCACCGAATTAATGTGCCTAGTGTGGACGCACACAATCAACTTTATAATATCTGTTTTATAAAATCGGTTTAAGCTAATTCGAATTTATCCTGTAGTGTAGACGTGGCCTAAGACTCTGCCTGGTATCGGAGCATCTGAACAGCCCGGAGCTGTTCAGGCAGGAGCAGTCTGGGGAGAGCAGATCCGGAGGTGAATGGAGGTGAGTCGGTGAGGAGGAGATTTGAGATAGGCAGAGTGAGGTAGTGGGGAAGGGAATACAACAACGAATGGAGACAGACAGGCATACAGACTGACCAGGGGATTATGATGATTAGGATGGATGGATGTTTCGTGCCACATCTCCAAAATCAAGGTTGTTACCAGCATAGGCTTATCAATAGCACAGATGCTGTAGCCCCAATCTGAACTGGCTGAATGGAGCCTTGGTGGGAGTCCAGCGGCTGCATGGATCTCCAGTGGTGGATCTCACTGGAGTATCAGGAGAAGTTCTCTTTTTAACCAACCCTCTGTCCCGCCTTACTTTAATCCCAAAGTTTTCTTTCTCCCTCAGTTTCTCTCTGGAGCAGATCCTCAGTGGTATTCAACAAGTTATATTACAGTTGAACGTAGAAGCTCCCACAGAGGTGGGGCTCCTATCATGCCAGGCACTGCACAGACACACAGCGAGAGACAGTCCCTGACCCAGCTGAGATCAGCAGAGTGACCAGATGTTCCAATTTTATAGGAACCGTCCCGATTTTTGCATCTTTTTCTTCCATAGGCTTCTACTACTCCCCACCCTATGTCCCGATTTTTCACACTTGCTGTCTGGTCACCCTAGAGATCAGGGCCCTGTTCTTTTGGATGCTGCACAGACTCACAGTAAATGAAGGACACAAAATCCATGCTCAATCTAAGTAGGTAAGACAGATAAATGGAAGGAGAAAAGGAAGATTATTATTGTCGCTTTAGAGATGGGAGCCCAGACTGAGAGTTGAAGTCACTATCCCAAAAATCACCCAGTGACACTGTGTCAGTGCTGGGTTCTGAAGCCATCTCTCTAAATACCTCAGCCAGGAGTTATCCCCTGGACCCTTCTTGGGGATCAGATCATCCCCTCACCTCTCACTCACTCACCTTAATGTCTTCTAGACTCTTCACTTAGAAACATAGAATCATAGAAGATTAGTGTTGGAAGTGACCTCGGAAGGTCATCTAGTCCAACCCCTGCTCAAAGCAGGACGAATCTCCATGTCATTATTCCATTCGTACTCCCATCACTCCATGGCCATAACTACATTGTCAGGGACTGCAAGTAAATTGGGCTGAATGCAATTGCCAGAGTCACTTTTTTATACTGTTTTTCCATCAGTCCCACAGCCCCCCCCCCAGCTCATCCCAGCTTTTATTTAAATGACCCAGCAAGTTTAACTAATGCCTCTCAACTGTGCTGCTGAGGAATCTGTTTCCTTTCAACTTATCTCCACTCCTTATCTTCATCTTTCTGGCCACAAGCCATTTTTGGACGACTATATCTTCTTCCCTATCTTCTTTCTCTCTCAGATTTCTCTCCCCCGCTTCTTCCTTCCAAGTCTCACAGGCATGGGTGAACTTTTTTGGAGGTATAAAAGCCTCAGTAGGTGCTTATGTTCCTGTCAGGTTTCCCAAAGTATTTGTAATATTCTTAGCCATTTTGGGTGACACTGACAGAGTTAAAGGAGGGAAGGAGAGAGGTGGGAGAACAGGAATGAAGATGAAAATGAGGATGGGTAGAAAGTTGAAACTGTACAACGTGGGGGGAGAAGAGATTGAATGAGGATGTGATGAATGCTAGATATGCATATCATATTGACCACTGTGTTAGAAATGCAGAGAGACGAGGTGGGTGAGCTGATATCTTTTATTGGAGCAACTTCTGTTGGTGAGAGAGATAAGGTTTTGAGCTTACACAGAGCAGGGAAAGGTACTCCGAGTGTGACAGCTAAGTACAAAGAGGAACAGAAGCCTAAATAGTTAACACATATTTCAAGGGATCCTTCAAGGTAAAGTTGCCAGTGAACTTGTCTCCCGTCATACAGGGGAATGGGCAGGGGGGACAACATGGACCAGGAAACTCAGTGGGTCAGAGATTGTTATAATAAGCCATATATCCAGCCTCTCTGTTCAATTTGTGATTTTAGTGTCTTATCAACATTATGAATTTACAAGACATACTTGATGGGGTCCACATCCTGAGCCCCTTCTTCTGGCGTTAAAACGCTCACCATGCTCACGATGCTCAGCATCATAAGCAAGCTCCCCACAGAGCAGGACATACCAACTCAAAGTGGTACCAGACCCTGCCAGAACAACAGACACAAAACCCGCAGCCATATTTCCATTTCTATGATGAGCAACACCATTCACAACACAGCTTTCAAGATCCATTACTCTAAAACACACCAATCACAGCATGTGGCGTATATCCTCCAGTGTACTAAGTGCTCAAAAACAAATATGTGGGTGAAACCAGACAATCACTATACTCTTGAATGAACTCTCACAGGACAATGATAGAAGACGAAAATACCTTATCACTGCCAAGGATGGCTCTAAGCATTTCGCTCCCCAAAACACGGTGGCACGCCGTGGGGAGTGCTCTGCTGCTCGCCGGTCCTGGGGCTCCAGTGGACCTGCCGCAGGCATGCCTGTGGATGCTCCACCGAAGCCGCACAGCGGACGTTCCACAGGCACGCCTGCCACCCTTCCAGAAACCGGAACAGTGCCCCCCGCGGCATGCCGCCCCAAGCATGCGCTTGGCACGCTGGGGCCTGGAGCTGACCCTGATCACTGGTGAATGAAAACTTGACACAAAGAGATCTCTGTATTTATGACCTATCAATCCTCATCCTCAAAGAAAACCTGCACAAAACCCTCAAAAGACCAGCCTGGGAGCTTAAATTCATAACTTTGCTGAACACTAAAAATCATAGACTGAACAGAGACAGAATCTATATCCCACTAACCCCACCCTCATCAGCTTATTTTTTCCCCTCCTTTCCCCTCGATGACTAGAACCATGTTTCAGACCATTTCACCATGGATGGTCCATTGAAATATGTTTTAAGTGCTTGTACTGAAAAATCTGCTTCACTTTGAATTTAGCTGTGACACTCTGAGTACATTTCCCAGACCTGCAGAAATGCTCTGTGTGAGCTCAAAAGCTTCTCTCTCTCACCAATGGAAGCTTGTCTGGTACCCTAGATTTGATGGATGTGTGTACCCCAGAATGCAATCAAGGTAATTGCAGCCATATTCTGTGCATTGAGACACCATGAATTAATAAAATGGAACACCAGATAATTAAGAGTTAACTGGAATACAGCTTTTACAGGCAAGGTGAAAAGTAGCTGGGAGTTTCTGCTAATCTGAATGGGAGGAGGAGAAAGAAAGGTCAACAAAGGAGATTCAAAACCTTGCTGGATGGAAGACTTGGAGTCTGGACACCTCTGATAGAAGTTTATTGAAAGTTAGGAAAAGTGATGATTTTGTAGAGGTTATTATGACCTATGTGTTCTGTAGAAGTTAGTTACAAAAGATCAGTGAATACAGTGGATTCTGGAGCAGTCCTCTGAAGCCATTTCAAGAGATGTTTTTCTTGACATCTTTTCTCCTCAGTAGGTGAGCAACTGGCCACTGAGAACGTGCTGCTAATTACTCAATACCCATCCAGTTCTTATGTAAATATCTGGGATGCTCTAAACCTATTGCTTATATCTGTTTGCCCTTAAATCTAATAAACTGTAGGCTGAGATAGAGCCCGCTTACTTGTATTAATATTTCATCAAACAGAAATACTGTGTTCCCATTGATTTATCCTTGACAGTACCCGGAGTGAAACAGTTAAGTTGCCCCTGCTACGAGTTCTGAAAACCATTGGTAACAGGTCCAATAAAAGGTATTACCTCATCTGCTTCATCTCTTTAATATCCTGGGACTGACTCGACTACAACAATCCTGCAGACAGACAGATGAGAGATTTCCCTGACCTTTGCATAAATGTATGCAGTGCTGCAGGTGGGTCATTGCCAGGTTATTAGAGATTCCAGCCTTTCTCTAATCCATTCACTTAACACTTCTCTGTCTCCTAGGACTCAAGGCTACCATTCCAAAAAGTACCCACTGTCAATCCCAGCACTAGCACCTATGATCACAAATCTCATTTGCTCACTCTTATTCTTTCTGGCCCCTACAGGTGATGTATGGCAAAGGGTCATGGGAAGATGGAAACCAAAGCTCCTTGGGGGAATTCATCCTGCTAGGGGTATCTGACCGACCACAGTTGGAGCTGCTGCTCTTTGTGCTCATTTTAATCTCCTACACCATAACCTTGCTTGGAAACACCACCATCATCATGATCTCATGGCTAGACCCCCATTTCCACACACCCATGTATTTCTTCCTCAGCAACCTCTCTTTCCTGGACCTCTGCTACACCACCAGTGTTGGCCCTCAGATGCTGCTGAATTTCCACAGCACCCACAAATCCATCTCTTGGGCTGGCTGCGTAGCCCAGCTCTACATCTCCCTCTCGCTGGGTTGCACCGAGTGCCTCCTGCTGGCCATCATGGCCTATGACCGCTATGCTGCCATCTGCCAGCCACTGCGCTACACGGCCATCATGAGCCACCGCTTCTGCCTGCAGCTGGCGGCCACCGCCTGGTTGTGCAGCTTTGGCAACTCCGTAGTGGAGACCATTCTGACCGTGAGGCTGCCCCGGTGTGGGCAGAATCAAATCGATAACCTCTTCTGCGAGGTGCCGGCCCTCCTCAAACTGGCATGTGTCGACACCTCTGCCAATGAGGCCGAGGTCCTTGTAGGCGCGGTGATTTTCCTGCTGGTTCCACTGGGCTTCATTCTGATGTCCTACGGCTACATCGGCACCGCCATGCTGAAGATTCGCTCAGTGAAAGGCAGGAACAAGGCCTTCAGCACCTGTGCCTCCCACCTGGTCGTGGTGTCGCTCTTTTATGGCACGGCCCTTTCCATGTATCTACAGCCTCCATCCAGCTACTCCCAGCAGCAGGGCAAAATAGTATCCCTCTTCTACACCATGGTGACCCTTATGCTCAACCCTGTAATCTACACGCTGAGGAACAAGGAGATTCACAGGGCTCTGCAGAGGGCACTGAGGAGAAATGTTGCTGCCCAGGGGATCTGACCTGGGAAAGCAATTGGCACCAAACCATCTCTACCTCTCATGGCTACTTTAACCTCTTCTGTGACCATGTGGAGCCTTCTGCTCTCTCCAGAGCCCCGGCCCTCTCCACCCACACAAACCCTCTGGCCTCTCCCATTCTGGAGAACAAGCCTGCCCTAATCTGTCCCACAACCTGCCTTCCCTTTCCCACTCCACACAAACCATCTCTCACCCACACAACACCCCTGCCCTCTGCTTTGCAGTTCAGCCAAGGATTATCCTTGATGGACCTCCAGGAACAATCCCAGGGCCCCATTGTGCCGGGCACTGCACTGACACAAAGCAACGGACAGCCCCTGCTCCAGCTGAGATCAGGGCCATCTTCCATGAGACCAGAAGATATCTGAGTTCAGTGGCTTCTCAATGAAACTAGCGCACATCTGGATAGAAGAATGGGTTAAGTCAGTGAAGGCATCTCTATAGGTTTTGGGAGTACCTGAAGAAGTTCATGTGGATTTTGTGGAAGAGCATCTTAAATTCCAGGCCAGATCCACAGTGAAGTTCATGGCAACAGCTAACAAGTCATACATAGAGAAGACATTTCAGCTGTATGCAGACAAAGTGGAATCAGACTCAAAGAATTCTATGAGCTGACATAGAATCCAGGTGGGACCATTCAGGTCTACTCATATGAGCTCCAGGAGAGAATGAGCCAGGTGAAGCACTGGGACCCGCATCAAGTTTGGAACATGAATATGGTCCTGAAAGTGTAGTTAATGCTGGGGCTCTGGGATGACTCCTTCCATTGTGAGATGAAGAAGAGGTCTAAAGAAGAGTCCAGAAAGAATTTGCATGAACTTGTGCAAGCTGCCATTACATGGTCTGAATTAGAGCAAGTTCCTGTGCAAGAGCTGGCCCATCCCAACCCCACTACACAAAGTGGAGGCCTAGGTAATGCATCTAAGAAGGGGAAAGGCTTTTCCCCAAACACAGTTAACACTGGACAGTTTAAATGAAACAGGCCAGCAATTGGCCAGCAAACAGGGGATGCTGCTGAAAATAATGACTGAGGGAATGAAAGGTAAAATCTCCCTTATTATGTCCAAGGATCCCAAAGATTCCCTCTGAAGGATATCCAGGGAAGGTACATTTGCTACACTTGTGAAGCACCAGGGCATACTAGCTGAGAATGTCCACTGAGAAAGAGTCCAGAGCCACATGTACTCAAAACCAAAGGGGCATCAGGAATGAGTGGCCCATCAACAGTAGAAGGCCAAGCAGTGGCAGAAGGATTCCTGGCCTGTCCTTGGTGGAAAATCAGTTTGCATACAGCGCTGAGAGGAGCTGAGACAGTGCCAGCATATCTATCGACTTGTGTGAGCGAGCCTTTGTAGACTAACTGCCAAAGCAGTTATAGCCGAGGTGAAATCTGCTGTTTGTTTGATACTGGCTCAGAAGTCACCACTATTACTGAGTTGCATTTTCAAAAATATTTGAAAGATAAGCAGCCAATCATACACTAAATACACAGTTTTTACATGTAAGAGCAGCTGATGAAATGGCAACCCCAGAGGTGGGATGCCTACAAACAGATATAGAGTCTATGGAGTGAGTCTTTGACTACCAGTAGGGTGGTAGGTGGCTTTGATCTTGGTTCATGTGGACCCTCCATTACAGCTGGTTGGGAATCTTTTAACTCAAAATTCTCTTGTCAGAATATGCTGATTCATCCAACCTGAACATTTTGGGATGAGGTATCGGTGGGTAACAACATTTTTTGAGAAAAGTCAAAAAGTTTCAAAAATGTGGAAACCTCCTATTTTGACATTCAGTAAAATGGAAATTTCCATCTCTGTGGTTTGACACAAATTAAAGCTAACTAGAGATTTTTAAAAAATCAAAACATTTTGAAATTGTCAACACAAAACATTTCAATTGACCCAAACTATTTTTATTTTTTAGTTTTTGGTTCAGGCAAATTTTCAAGATTTCAACTCTTCATGCTGATTCCAGATGGGAAATGATTTAAAATCTTAAACCATTTCACTAGATGTGAACAGCCTTTCCTTCCCATCTCTGTTTTCCATCATTCGAGTGCCCCTCTCAAGATGGCGTTAGTCCGTGAGTTATGTGAGTGGAGCAGACAAAGGATTCTTGCCCAAATATCCCTCAGTTTATTAAACTCTTGCTACATCATCTATCGGCCAACTTGGTAACTAGAGGACCAGAGCTCCTCACACAGCCCCCACTGTGCCAGGTGCTGAACAAACACAGAACAAAGAGACAGTCACTGCCCCAAGGAGCTGATGATCTAAATAGGCAAGACAAGAGAGCAACTGGATACAGTCAGATGCGGGAGCACAAAGTGACAATGAGACAGTATTGGTCAGCAAGGTGAGAAGTGGTCTCGACACACCAGCAGCTGGTTCTCTGCATCGTGGATGTACTTAGGAGACCAAACCCCCTTGTGCTAGGCACTGTGCAAACACCGAACAAAATGACAATCACAAGGTATCAGGCTGGATGCAGGAGGTCAGGCTGGATGGACCTTGTAGTCTTAAAGGCTATGAATCTATTAGTACAATTTTGAAGGAGTGGGGGATTGGCTGGCCTCGGGTGGGGTGTTGGGAATGGAATATAGGGTCTTTCCCTTCTCTGGGGGTGCTGACTCTAATCCAGCTCCAGCAGAGATGGACTGGGGAATGTGTTATGGGACCTTTCCTCGCTGGTAGTGCCAGCTCCAATCAGGCCCTTGGGAGGCAGAGGACTCTGTATGGGAATGGGGTATTGGGCTTTTTTATTTTTTATAATAAATCAAAGACAGAGGTCTCTGACAGTGAAGAATATAAATCCGACGTTAGGAATTGTAGAAAATTGATGAGGAAAGCAAAGGGACACAAGCAGACTTAAAGACAGTAAGAAAAAGGTATTTAAATTATGTTGTTGGGCAGGAAGTATCTTGAGAATGGTATTGGTTCATTACTAGATGGAAATGGTAGGCTTACCAACAATAATGCAGAAAAGACGGAGTTGTTCAATAAACGTTTCTACTTTGTATTAGGGGGAAAAACAGGAGATATAGCCTCATCGTATGGTGATAACATATATCTATCCGTTTCCATCTATGTGAACCTGCAGCCCCATCCTAGGAGCAGGGCAAAATGGTCTCTCTTGTCTACACCCTGGTTACCCACATCCTGAACCCCTGATCAACATGCTGAGGAACAAGGAGGTGCACAGGGCTCTGCAGAAAGTGGTGGGGAGTGGGGGTCCAACCACTCAGGGGACCCAAGCTGGTGCAGTAGTTGGGCATGGAACCATCTGTGCTTCTTTTGGATTCTGTAGCATCTTCCCTGCCCATATGGACTTTTCTACCCTCTGCCCACTTCCACTCTTCACAACTGCCCTTGCCCTCTCCCACCTCAAAGAAAAACCTGCCCTCCCCGAGTCATACAATCCCCTGCCCTCTTTCAACCCATGCAAGCCACCAGCTCCTGGGGCATGTCTACACCTAAAACTCTGAAGCGGTGCAGCTGCGCTGGTGTAGAGCTTTCCTGGGAGAAGCACTCTACACTAATGCAAGAGAGGTCTCCCATCAGCATAGTTAATCCACCTCCCTGAGAGGCAGTAGCTATGTTGTCAGGAGAACCTGTCCTGCTGACATAGCGCTGTCTACTCAGTGGGGTTAGGTTGATATAACTACTTTGCTCAGGGGGTTGGATTTTTATAACAATACAGGTTTGTAGTGTAGACCAGATCTTGGAGTTCTGAGATTGCACCAGGATGTCAGCTTTCATTAAAAAAAGTTTCTCTCAATTTTAGCCCCTTTTGGTTGGTTAGTATAGCTGAGAAGTTAACACCAGAATGACCTAAAGACTCAGAAAGCAGAAGAAAAAGGGGGAAGAAAATCAAATTTTTTATTTAAAAAAACCTTCTGTTTTAAAGACAATCTCCTGATTTTTAGGGCCTGACACACTCTTTTGGAATGCTCTGGACTGGCAAGACTGCACACTCCCTATCGAGAGAGGAAGACACGCATTATTTTTTTCAATGTGACAACATTCTTCTAGGAGCTGCACCTTTCAGGAGAAGACCTAGGACTGCGAGACTTTCGTTGGTAACACTCTGGTACCCAAAATTGCGAGTCACTTTTCTAAATCTTGGTCTGTGCACCTCTCTAGTGACCTGAACCTATAGTTATGACAGTCAGTTACTGAAGAACATCCAAGGGAGTTCCTCTTTTGGTTCAATCTTCATTTTATGCTCTCAAGTTCCTTGGTCAAATTGGCATTTTCAGTGACTTTGCTCTGTAGCTGCTGACCACATCCCTCCAACTTGAAGGTGAGTTACCTCTCCAGAGATGAAAGTAAGTCGGTCCAGTCCAGTCCGGTCCAGTGTATCAGCAAGAACTGGTACGCTGTGCCAGACTCGACCGGCTTCCCTGGCGGGTGATTTAAAGGGCCCGGGGCTCCAGCTGCTATGGGAAGCCTCGGACCCTTTAAATTACCCCAGAGCTCCAGCAACTGGACTCAGGTGGCGATTTAAAGGGGCCAGAGCTCAATCCGCTGTGGGAAGCCCTGGTCCCTTTAAAGCTCCGGCAGCGAGGCTTGGGCAGCGCTTTAAAGTGCCTGGGGCTTCCCACAATGGCCAGAGCCCTGACCCTTTAAATCGCCACCGGAGCCCAGCATCTGGGTTTGGGTGAGGATTTAAAAGGTCCAGGGCTCCTGCTGGAGCTGATCTCCATAACCTCGCCATGACCCAGGGGTGGGCAAACTTTTTGGCCCAAGGGCCACATCGGGGTTGCGCAACTGTATGGAGTGCCGGGTAGGAAAGACTGAGCCTCCCCAAACAGCCTGGTCCCCACTTTCTGTCTACCCCCTCCCACTTCCCGCCCCTTTGACTGTCGCCCTCAGAATCCCCAACCCATCCAACCCCCTTGCTCCTTGTCCCCTGACTGCCCCAACCCCTATCCACACCCCTGCCACCCGACAGCCCCCTCGGGACTACCATCCCCTATCCAACCACCCTCTGCAACTCATCCCCTGACCACCCCCTCCCAGGACCTCCCCTGCTCCCTGTCCCCTGACTGCCCTCCCAACCCCTGTCCACATCCCCACCCCCTGACAGGCCCCTCGACAGCCCCCCTGGGACTCCCACTCCTAACCCTCCCTGTTTCCCATCCCCTGACTGCCTCCTAGAACCCTCTGCTCCCTTATCCACTTCCTCTCCCCGCCCCCTTACCAGCAGAAGGAGCTTGCAGAGGCAACACCTGGCCAGAGCCAGCTGTGCTCCCCATGCTGCCCTGGGGGAGTGGCAGGGCAGAACGTGAGCCGTGCAGTGGCGTGGCTGTGGAAGAGGCGGAACAGCAGGGGAAGGGACAGGGACTAGGCTCCCTGGTTGGGAGCTCAGAAGCCAGGCAGGACAGTCCCATGGGCCGGATGTGGCACACAGGCTGAAGTTTGCCCACATCTGCCCTAACCTCTCCCTGAGCTGCCAAACAGCTGTTTGGTGGTGCTGCCTACTAGCTGTTTGATGGCATCCCCAATCAGCTGTTTGGAGGCAGCCCTGATTAGCTGATCTGGGGCATGGCCAAACTGGTAGATTAGCTGCAGCACCAAACAGCTGTGGCTTGTGGGTGCTGAATGTAGGTTTCCCTTCCCCTGTGGGGGACCACTTGAAATTAGGGTACCACTGAGCCAGTCTTTCCCACCAGCCTGGGTTCTCTTTACACTGTACTGCTGTGCAGCCTGCCAAGCCCTCCTTCAGGCTTCACACTTCACTTTACCAGTACACATACGGGTAGGGACACGTGCAACTGTAGAAACACACAGATGCTGAAATCAGCTCTGCCTGGGAAGGTTCAGCTAAGGAACTGTCCAGTACTCAAGTGTGCCCCCTCACCCTTCAGAGAGTAAACCCAAAAGTATACCATCTTTCACTACATGGAGATCTGTACAGTGTAAATCCATGAAATTCGCCCCACCCTCAATGTGGAGGAAGGTAAGCAACAGCTTTTGTCCCCACGTATTGTTTTCCACACACTGGTCTTAGACAAAACAAAACAAGTTTGTTAATTACAAAAGATAGATTTTAAGTGACTATAAGGAAAAGCGAGCAGATCAAAGCAATTACCTAGCAAATAAAACAAACGCACAATATTAGCTTAATATACCTGAGAAATTGGATAGGATTCACACCCTAAATGTTGTTTAGGCAGATTGCAGAGATTCTTGAAGGCAAGCTACGCTTGTTATTACTTAAAATCCCACTCATTCCTTTCACAGGCTAGACAATCCTCTAGCCTGGGTGCAGCCTTACTCCCTTAGTTCAGTCTTTTTGTTTCTGCAGATGTTTCCAGCAGTCTTCTTTCTTGGACAGGGAGTCAGTGAAGTATGAACTATGATAATGTCATTTCCCTGCCTTAAATAGCTTTAATATATGCTTGAAGATAGAAAGATCCCTCTCATAGCTGAAAGCCAGACAAAAGACACAGACCCAAACATTCCGTCCCTGAGCTTTGAAAAAAATCCAGTTTCCTGATTGGTCCTCTGGTCAGGTGTTTGGTTCCCCTTTTTTAACCCTTTACAGGTGAAAGAAACATTAACCCTTAGCTATCTATTTATGACACGCCCCCCAAATCACAGACAGTGGGAAACGTCACTAGCGGTGATTTCTTTCTAGAACTTAAGACTAAACAGATTAATAAAACACATGCACCTTTGCATATACTACTAAGTATGTAAACTACAAGACCTGTACATCTTAAGGACAAGTTTTAACCAGTGTATTCCGGGAAACTCTCATGGGAGAGTGCATCAGCTACTTTGTTAGAAGCTCCTGAAATGTGTTGAATTTCAAAATCAAAATCTTGGAGAGCTAAACTCCAACAAAGAAGTTTCTTGTTGTTCCCTTTGGCTGTATGAAGCCACTTTAGCACAGCATGGTCAGTTTTAGCTGGAACTGCCATCCCCAAACGTATGGGTGTAGCTTTTCCAGGGCGTACACAATGGCGTAGCATTCCTTTTCACTGACTGACCAGTGATTTTCCCTCTCAGACAGTTTCTTGCTGAGAAACACGACAGGATGGAAGTTGTGATCCGGTCCTTCCTGCATGAGAACTGCTCCTATACCACGCTTAGATGCATGGGTGGTTACTAGGAATGGTTTGTCAAAGTCTGGGGCCCTTAGCACAGGGTCAGACGTGAGCATCGCCTTAAGTTGGGTAAAGGCCTCCTGACACTCATCAGTCCACTTAACTGCATTTAGCTGGGTCTTTTTGGTCAGGTCGGTCAGTGGGGCAGCGATTTGGCTGTAGTATGGTACAAATCGCATGTAGTACCCGGCCAAGCCTAAGAAGGATTGGACCTGTTTCTTTGACTTTGGGACAGGCCACTTTTGGATAGCCTCCACCTTGGCCTGTAGGGGGTTTATGGTTCCTCGACCCTCCTGGTGTCCCAGGTAAGTCACTCTGTTTTGGCCTATTTGGCACTTTTTGGCCTTAACAGTTAGTCCTGCCTGCCTGATGCACTCAAAGACCTTTTCCAGGTGTTCTAGGTGTTCAGGCCAGGAGTTTGAAAAAATGGCCACATCATCGAGGTAGGCAACGGCATATTTCCCAGTCCTGCTAGTAGACCATCTACCAGCCTCTGGAAGGTGGTGGGTGCATTTCGCAGCCCAAAAGGAAGTACATTAAATTCATACACCCCCGCATGGGTGATGAATGCTGACCTTTCCTTGGCAGGTTCATCTAGCGGTACTTGCCAGTACCCCTTGGTTAAGTCTATTGTAGAGATGAACTGGGCACGTCCCAACTTCTCCAATAGCTCATCGGTGCGTGGCATTGGATAGTTGTCTGGACTAGTTACCGCATTTAGCTTACGGTAGTCCACGCAAAAGCATATTTCCCCATCTGGTTTGGGTACCAGAACCACTGGAGATGCCCATGCACTGGTAGATGAGTGTATTATACCCATCTGTAGCATGTTCTGGATCTCCCGTTCTACAGCAGCTTGGGCGTGAGGAGACACCCAGTAGGGTGGTGTTCTAATTGGGTGAGCATTACCTGTGTCAATGGAGTGGTATGCCTGTTCAGTCCGTCCTGGAGTGGCTGAGAACAATGGGGTGAAGCTGGTGCACAGCTCCTTGATTTGTCGCCGCTGCAGACGTTCTAGGGTGGTTGAGAGGTTCATCTCTTCCATGCCCCCGTCCTTTTTCCCGTCGTAGTAGACACCGTCAGGCCACTCAGCATCATCTCCTCCCTGGACTGTAAACTGACAAACCTGTAAGTCTCTGGAATAAAAGGGCTTGAGAGAATTAACATGCTACACCTTGGGTTTTAGGGAGGAATTTGGAAATGCTATGAGGTAGTTAACAGCTCCCAGGTGCTCTTGGACCGTGAATGGCCCTTCCCATGATGCTTCCATCTTATGGGCCTGCTGCGCCTTCAAGACCATAACCTGGTCCCCTACCTTGAAGGAACGTTCTCTGGTATGTTTATCATACCAGGCCTTTTGCTCTTCTTGAGTATCCTTTAGGTTTTCTCTAGCAAGGGCTAAAGAGTGTTGGAGGGTGTTTTGTAGGTTGCTTACAAAGTCCAGAATGTTAGTTCCTGGAGAGGGCGTAAACCCCTCCCATTGTTGCTTCACCAACTGTAATGGCCCCTTAACCTCATGGCCATACACAAGTTCAAAGGGCGAAAACCCTTAACTGGGATGTAGTACAGCCGTGTAAGCAAAAATCAACTGCTGCAACACTAGGTTCCAATCATTGGAGTGTTCATTCATGAATTTACGGATCATGGCCACCAAAGTTCCATTAAACCTTTCGACCAGGCCATTGGTTTGATGGTGGTACGGGGTGGCAACCAAGTGATTCACCCCATGAGTTTCCCACAGGTCTTTCATGGTGCCTGCCAGGAAATTAGATCCTGAATCTGTAAGGATATCGGAGGGCCAACCTACCCTGGCAAAAATGTCTGTTAGGGCCTGGCACACAGCTTTAGCCCTGGTGTTGCCTAGACCTACTGCTTCTGGCCATCAGGTAGCAAAGTCCATGAAAGTCAGTACATACTGCTTCCCTCTGGGTGTTTTTCTTGGGAAAGGACCCAGAATATCCACAGCTAGTCGCTGAAATGGGACCTCAATTATGGAGAGTGGCCGGAGAGGGGCCTTGACCAGATCTTGGGGCTTTCCCACTCTTTGGCACACCTCACAAGACCGGACATACTTGGCAATGTCCTTGCCCATCCCCTCCCAGTGGAAGGACTTCCCCAATCTGTCCTTGGTTCTGTTCACCCCAGCATGGCCACTGGGATGATCATGGGCTAAGCTTAAGAGCTTCCCCTGGTACTTAGTTGGAACCACCAACCGTTTTTGCGGCTGCCACTCTTCCTGATGTCCACCAGAAAGAATTTCCTTTTATAAAAGTCTTTGGTCTATAACAAACCGGGATAGGTTAGAAGAGCTGAGAGGCGGTGGGGTGCTCCGTGCCGCCAGCCAAGTTTTCTGAAGGCTGTCATCTGCTTCCTGCTCAGTCTGGAACTGTTCCCTTGAGGCTGGGGACACTAGTTCTTCCTCAGACTGTGGACTTGGGCTTGGTCTCTCTCGAAGCAATGTAGGTGATGAGGTTGTTTCTGTTGCTGGTGAACTGCTCTCCGCTGGTGCACCTGGGGGTATTTCAGACCCTGGCTGAGCCTTTTCAATATGGTTGTCTGTTGCTTCTGCCAGTTCAGGCTCGCTGGCCCCCTCTGGCGTTGAGGTTGAAGATGTGGTTGGAATTGCTGGTGCTGGTGCTGGTTCCTGTTCCAGTTCCGGGCCTGGGACTGGAGGTGCTGTGGCTGGTTCAGCCGTTGTCAGAGGATCCGGGTCCACTACCTCTGTCTGGTAACACAGACGGGTTCCCTGTGGACTGCTCAGTAACAGGAATGGGTCTGGAAGCTTGCCTGGTTTGGCTGCGTGTAACCATTCCTACTCTCTTGGCCCACTTCACCTGGTTGGCCAAGTCTTCCCCCAGTAGCATGGGGATGGAATAATTGTCATAGACTGTAAAAGTCCACATTCCTGACCAGCCTTTGTACTGGACAGGCAGTTCAGCTGTAGGCAAGTCTACAGCTTGTGACATGAAGGGGTAAATGGTCACTTTGCCCTTTGGGTTGATGAGTTTGGGATCCACGAAGGATTGGTGGATAGCTGACACTTGTGCCTCCGTGTCTTTCCACACGGTAACCTTCTTTCCGCCCACTCTCAAATATTCCCTTCGCTCCAAGGGGATTTGAGAGGTATCTGGGCCTGGGGATCTTTGGTGTGATGGTGGTGTAATGACTTGCACCCGGGTGGGGTTCTTTGGGCAGTTGGCCTTTATATGTCCCAGTTCATTCACTTATAGCATCTTCCAGCTGACGGGTCACTGGGTCGAGGTGAGTTACGGGAGATTGGTGAGGTGGAAGAATAGGGTGTCTGTGGCTTTCCTTGGGTTGTAGGAGGGGTTTTGGGTTGCCCTCGGTTGTAGGGTTTATTGTCGGTGTGCCCCCTGGGGTTTTCATTCCCCTTTACAGTAGTTTTCTTGCTTTCTGCCACTTCCATCCATTTGGCTCCAATCTCCCCCGCCTCGGTGAGATTTTTGGGTTTTCCATCTTGTATGTACCGTGTTATGTCCTCAGGAATACCATCCAAGAACTGCTCCATATGTATGAGGAAGTGCAGTTCGTCAATGGATTGAACATTGGTTCCTGATATCCAGGCCTTATAATTCTTTCCAAAGTAGCAGGCGTGTTTGGGAAATGACCCATCTGGTTTCCACTTTTGGGTTCTGGAAAGCCGACGGGCATGATCCGGGGTTATCCCCATTCTGTATGTGGCCTTGGTTTGAAACAGTTTATAATCGTTCATTTTTTCCTTTGGCATTTCAGCTGCCACCTCTTCTAAGGGTCCACTGAGGTGTGACCTCAGCTCTACCATGTACTGGTCTTCAGAGATGTTGTACCCAATGCAGGCCCTTTCCAAATTTTCTAAGAGGGCCTCAGTGTCATCACCTGCCTTGTAGTTGGGAAATTTCTTGTGCTGTGGGACCAGTATTGGCGAAGGTTTGTTAGGATTGGTTGGCTTCTGTTGCTTAGCCTGTTCTAATTCAAGGGCCTGCCGGTGGGCCTCCCTCTGTTTTTCCATCTCTTGTTGGTTTTTCTCCCTCTGGAGTTCTATCTGTCTTCTGTGGGCTGCATCCTCTTCTTGTTGTTTTCTTTGGTGGGCTGCATCCTTGGCTGCCTATTCTCTTTTGTAGGCTGCCAGTTTGATTTGTTCTTTTTCTTTCCACTCGACCTCTTTTTCTCTTTTTTCCAGTTGTAGCCGGTGATCTGCTTCTTTGATTTGTTTCTCTGCATCCAGTTTTGCTCTTTCTTGTTTCAGGGCATCTTTGGTAGTCATGGTTCCTGCTTTCTTGTGTTGGGGTGCCTTCTGGTGGTTCTTGTCTGAACTTCTGGCTCTCTGTTGTCTCCTGGGGTCTGCCCAGCAACCGTGCCCCTTTGTTTAAGTTTTCCAAGCTAAGCTTTGATATGTAAATTAACCAAAACAAAAGCCACTTTATTTACCTGTGTGTGTTTTGCTGGGGTTACTTGACTCTCAATGGGAGTACTATTGTTTAACAAAAGACCCTTTTGTCACCTTTAATGTCTCCTTGATAAAAATGCAAGCCAAACTAAGCAGAAAAAATATTCTCTCTGGCTTCTTTTAAAACCAAACCCTTTCTCTCTGCTAAAAAGCCCCAGCAGAGAAAAGAAAAATATAATACTCCTACTGGCTTCTGGATTCTTACCTCCCGCCGCTGCCGACCATGTCGTAGCTTCCTGCTCAGATTTGAACCTTAGCGTTCATAAACTGAGAAGCTAGCATGAACCCTCTAAGCTTAATTACCAGCTTAGATCTGATATCGCTGCCACCAGCCAAGTGATTTCCAGGGCTTGGCTCCCTCTCTGGTCTCCCAAAACCTTCTCTGGGGGACCCCAAGACTCAGAAGCCCTGAGTCTACCACAAAGGGAAATAAACTCCCTCCCCTTGTTTCCTCTTTATCTCCTCCCCAGCTTCCCCTCCCTGGGTTATCCTGGGCGATACTGTACTTAAACTCCTTGAATGCAAAACAGAGACGGCAATTTACCTTCCCCCCTCCTTCTTCCCCTGAGGCTATGCAGATTCAAACCTAGTCAAGCTAACACAAAGAGATTTTTCCCCCTCCCTTCGTTAGCCTTAACTAGAGAAAAACTCAAACAGGTTTTAAAAAGAAAGCTTTATATAAAAAAAGAAAGAAAAAAGATATAAACATGATCTCTGCATCAAGGTGACAATACACAGGGCTATTTCTTAAAAGAAAAAATATGAATAAACAGCCTTATTCAAAAAGAGATACAATTTAAACATTCCAGAAAACTACACACATGTAAATACAACAAAAACAATAACAGCATATTGTTTTTTTACCTTTGTACTCACAACTTGGAAACTGAAGATTAGAAGCTTGAAGATAGAAAGACCCCTCTCATAGTTGAGAGCCAGACAAAAGACACAGACCCAAACATTCCATCCCTGAGCTTTGAAAAAAATCCGGTTTCCTGATTGGTCCTCTGGTCAGGTGTTTGGTTCCCCTTTGTTAACCCTTTACAGGTGAAAGAAACATTAACCCTTAGCTATCAATTTATGACATATGGCGGGAACCCTTTGTCTCCCAGTTTGATTCCCACACCTGATTAGTGGAAAAACACAGGTATTATCATGGACTCCAGTGCCAGGTTAATTGGTCACATGTCCCTGTAGGGCCACCATATCCATGACTCAGGCCTGGTTTACGCTACAAGTTTATCTCAAATTTAACAGTGTTAAATCGCATTAACCCTGCACCCGTCCACACAACGAAGTCCTTTATATCGATATAAAGGGCTCTTAATACCAATATCTGTACTCCTCCCCGGTGAGGGGAGCTGCACTGAAATCAGTATTGCCATTTCAGATTAGGGTTAGTGTGGCTGCAATTTGATGGTATTGGTCTCCGGGCGTTATCCCACAGTGCACCAATGCGACCGCTCTGGACAGCAATCTGAACTTGGATGCACTGGGCAGGTAGACAGGAAAAGCCCCGCAAACTTTTGAGTTTCATTTTCTGTTTGCCCAGCGTGGAACGCCGATCAGCACAGGTGACCATGCAGTCCCAGAATCAAAAGAGAGCTCCAGCATGAAGCATACTGGAGAAACTGAAGCTGATCTCTGTATGGGGAGATGAATCTGTTCTATCAGAACTTCGTTCCAAAAGTCGAAATGCCAAAGCATTTGAAAAAATCTCCAAGGCAATGATAGACAGAGGCCACAACAGGGACTCAACACAGTGCTTCGTGAAACTTAAGGAGCTGAGACAAGCATAAAGGAAAGCCAAAGAATCAAATGGACGCTCATGGAGGGAGGGAGGGGTGACTGAGGACTCTAGCTATCCCACAGTTCCCGCACTTTCCGAAAACCATTTGCATTCCTGGCTGAGCTCCCAAAGCCTGAAGGGTCAAAAACATTGTCGCAGGCAGTTCAGGGTATATGTCGTCAGCACCCTCCACCCCCCTTCCTTGAAAGAAAAGGGAAAAAAAGTTGTTTCTCGCCTTTTTTCAATGTCACCGTATGTTTACTGGATGCTGCTGGCAGATGCGGTGCTGCAGCACTACACAGCAGCTTTCCTTTCCCGATGGCAGATGGTACAATATGATTGGTATGTGTCATCATCATCCCATGAGTGCTTCTGGCTGGCCTCAGTGAGGTCGGCCATGGGCGCCTGGGCAAAAATGGGAATGACTCCAGGTCATTCTCTTCTTTAAGCTTTGTCGAATGGAGATTCACTCCTGCCTGGAATATCAGAGCAGCTAGAGTCTGCCCTCCCCTCCCCGCTTAGATGTCTAATGGAGATTCAGTCCAGCCTGGAATATCATAGCAGCGGAAGGCTGCCTCCCCCAACCCTTTTATCACTGCTTGCAGAGGCAATAAAGTCAGAGTTGTTTCTTATTCATGCATTGTTTATTACTTCATCACACAAATGGGGGGATAAGTGCCATTGTAGCCCAGGAGGGGTGGGGAAGAAGGGAAGCAACTGATGGTGTTGTTGCAGGGGCACCCCCTAGAATGGCATGCAGCTCATCATTTCTGTGGGATGTCTTGGGCTCTGACCCGGAGCAGCTCTTTGCCTCTCTGGTTCTTTAGTAGACTTGCCTGATATTCTAGGCAGGACTGACTCTCCATTAGACAAAACACAAAGAAGGGAATGACCTGGGGAGTCATTCCCATTTTTGTCCATGCGCCCCCAGCCGACCTCACCGAGGCCAGCCAGGAGCACCCATGACAGCATCAGATGGTACAATATGACTGGTAACCATCATTGCCAACTTGCAAAGTAGCAGATGGTACAATATGACTGGTAACTGTCTCTGCTGACTTGCAAAGGCAAGGGGATCCTGCTATGTAGCACTGCAGTACCGCGTGTTGTCAGAGGTGTTATCTGAAGCTACCGGTGTGGTGCTCTGCTCTTTCCTTGTTGGTGTCACTCGGCTGCGTGCGTGTGTTCGCTCTGTGTGCTGCCCCAGCTCTGAGCAGATAGCTGACACAGCAGCCCCGAAGAGAACCCCCAATGACCACAGAGTCTAGTAAGGTACGAAGGCACGTCAGCCAGGTTTATTGCCATATGGACTCAATTGCAGTTCCCCATAGATTACTTAGTCTACCAGGCATACTACGAGAAAGTGTCCCCAGTCAATGGACTCGGCTCAGTTAGTGGCGGGACTTTCTACTGCCACCTAGGCTGGACAAAGACATCACCCCAGGGATGCATTCTTATACACAGGTACAAACAAGTTACACATCACTCTTGATGTATTGAGGTACAACCCCTCTACGTAGTAAGGTGCCGCCTCTCACCTTGTACATGTTGCTCTGAACACAACAACTCTATCCATCATATTACCCTTTTGCCCCTGTCATTGGGATGGGTCAGCCTGTTCCTTGTTATCTGTGTGGAATGTATAAGTATGTGAATGTTCTGATCTCTAGTGTTCAGTACCTTTTAGGTCGTATCTTCTTGCAGCATCAGTCCTTTCCTTGCCAGCTTCTGTGAGCAGGGCCTGCCTCTGGCTCACAGCTCCACTTTGCTTTATGTTAGCAAAGTCTTGCCCATTACTTTAGTTCAGGCATTAGGCCTCATACCAGGCCTGTGATACCAAGGTTTATATCTCAGGGCCTCCTCTTACTACACCGCGTTTGTCAGCACCATCCAGTAGACATATGGTGATAGTGAAAAAAGGCTAAATGGGCTCCATGTATGCCATGCCATGGCGTCTGCCAGGGCAATCCAGGGAAAAGGACGCAAAATAATTGTCTTCCCTTGCTTTCATGGATGGAGGATTACCTGACAAAATTTACCCAGAATCACTCGCGAATCTGTTTTTGCCCCATCATGCATTGTGATCTCAACCCAGAATTCCAAAAGGCGAGGGAGACTGTGGGAACTATGAGATAGCTTTGGGATAGATATCCACGGTGCAACGCTCCGGAAATCGATCCTAGCTTCAGTACATGGACGCACACCACCAAAATAATGTGCTTAGTGTGGCCACATACATTCAACTTTATACAATCTGTGTCCAAAAACCAGTTTCTGTAAAATCGGAATAATCCCTTAGTGTAGACATACCCTCAGAGTCTGTTTGAAGCATCCCCAGAAAGGCTTCCCAGTGGGAGATTAGCATCTTCTAAGACCCATTGTTCTCTCTAATGACCCTTCCCTCAGCCAGCCATCTAGACTTTTGGCCTTCTGTCTAGTGGGTGTTTCCCAGGTGTAAAGCACTTGTAACAGATGCATAGACAATATTCTTGACTTCAGATACCAAAATGATACATGCTTACAAGTAGGATAATCATATTCAGTAAATCATAACCTTTCCGAAGATATCTCACCTGCCTTATCCTGCACAAAATACATCATAGTTATGCCATACTCATATCATAATAATATTACTTTGAAGAATATGAGGAGTAATTCAACATTGAGCTCCCACTATTTTTATCCATGGGTGTTCCAACCCCAGAGCACCTATGGAGTCAGAGCGAGGAAGTGGGTGAAGAAATATATTTTTTTGGACCAACTTCTGTTGGTGAGAGACACAAGCTGTCGATCTACATGGAGCAGTTGGTCCATTGATAGATAGATAGATAGCAAACATCTGAAGGTTCATAGTATCATAGAATATTAGGATTGAAAGAGACCTCAGGAGGTCATCTAGTCCAATTCCCTGCTCAAAGCAGGACCAACACCAAATAAATCATCCCAGAGCTTTTTCAAGCCGGGTCTTAAAGACTTCTAAGGATGGAGTTTCCACCACCTCCCTAGGTAACCCATTCCTGTACATCATCCCGTTTATTAAATTTTGCAGTTATATTCCAAATAAGGTAATCAAAATGAAATATATGTGTAATTTGTCTGTGGTTTTTAGCCTTAAAAGGCTTGTGTGTTTCTTGAATTGGGGGGCAGCTACTGGGAGCGTCAGGCTTATCTGATCCGAACTCAACGTGTGGTTGATTTTCCACCACAGTCCAGATCCCTTCTGTAGAGGTGGACCAAAACTGGGTGCAAAAATCCAGGTGTGGCCCCCACGAGTGCTGAAAAGAGGGTAGTAATAACTCGATCTGCTGGCAATGCTCCTAATAATACAACCTAATATGCCATTGGAACTTCTTTGCAACAAGGGAACACTGCTGACTCATATCCAGCTTCTCATCCATTGTAATCCTTAACTTCTTTTCTGAAGAACTGCTGCTTAGCCAGTAGGTCCCCAGCCTGTAGTCGTTCATGGGACTCTTCCTTCCTAAGTGCACTACTCTGCACTTGTCCTTGTTGAACCTCATCAGATTTCTTTTGGCCCTATCCTCCATTTTGTCTAGATCTGTCTCCACTGTGAGTTCATCAAGATTGTTCACAAATAGCAAATGTCTTTAACAAGACCCAGGTTTCTCCAGACATGAGTGGAAGCCGATGTGCTAACAACACTGGTGTGCTTCATCCTGGCGCCTAATGCAGAGACCTGGGGCAACAGCACCCTGCGTCTGGGCCCTAACTCCTCAGGGGGTGCGTGGCACCAGACAGCTCCCAGACCTTTCTCTGTTGCAAACAGCAGCTGGGTCTGTCTGCAGGGAGCTGCCATGGAACTCATTGAGGTGACACAGTGGAGAGTCCAGGGCTCAGCAGCTAAGGATTGGGACAGGAAGGAGAGATGCCTGACTGAGATCACAGAAATGAGCCATTGGGGCAAATGTCCTGCCCTCTGCCTGTGCCAGACAGATCACTGGCTAGTTACTCCAGAACCCCATACCCCTCTGCCCCAGATCTCTGGCCGGCTAGTGCAGTACCCCACACCCAATGCCCCAGATCACTGGCTAGTTCCCCATGCATCCTGTGCCCATGTCACTAACCAGATAAAAACAATGATGGCACCTTAAAGACTAAAGATTTGTTTGAGCATAAACTTCTGTGGGTAAAAATCCCACTTCTTCAGATGCCTGGAGTGAAAATTACAGATACAGGCATAAATATATATAGGCACATGAAGAGAAGGAAGTTACGTTACAAGTGGCGAACCAAGTTGATGGCCAATTCAGTCAGGATGGACATGATCCACTCCCAATAATTGATGGGGAGGTGTCAATACCAAGAGAGGGAAAATTGCTTTTGTAGTGAGCCAGCCACTCCCAGTCCCTATTCAAGCCCAAATTGATGGTGTTATGTTTGCAAATGAATTGCAGCTCTGCAGGTTTTCTTTGAAGTCTGTTTTTGAAGGCTTTTTTTTTTTAATTGAAGAATAGCTACTTTTATATCTGTTATTGGATGTCCTGGGAGATTGAAGTGCTCTCCCACTGGCTTTTGTAAGTTACTATTCCTTATGTCTGATTTCTGTTCATTTATCCTTTTACATAGAGACTGTCCGGTTTGACTAATGTACATGGCAGTCAGGCATTGCTGGCACATGATGGCATCTATCATATTAGAGATGTGCAGATGAATAAGTCCCTGATGGTGTGGCTGGTGTGTTTGGGTCCTATGACAGTGTTGCTAGAGTACATATGGGGACAAAGATGGCAACGGGGTTTGTTACTGGGATTGGTCCCAGTGTTTCTGTGACGTGATGTGTAGTTGCTGGTGAGTATTTGCTTCAAGTTGGGGGCTTGTCTGTAAGCAAAGATTAGCCTGTCTCCTTACGCCTGTAGAGCATGTAATTGTTTTCCAGGATAGGTTGTAGGTCATTGATGATGTGCTGGAGAGGTTTGAGCTGGCGGCTGTATGGGATGGGCGGTGGTGAGCTGTTATTTTCCTTGTTGGGCCTGTCCTGTAGTAGGTGCAGGAGTCTAGTGGCCAATATGGCATGTTGGGGACCCTGGCACTCCACAAACCTCTCCAGCTGAGTTTCGGCTCCTTGAGGAGGCTTCAGGGAGGCACCCCCCATCTCTGAAATGCATAATGGCACTGCCTGCTCCCTCCCTGCACCCATGATCCTATGCAATCAGAGACAATTATCATGATCTGTAAAAGAAGGAGCCTCCTACAGCCAAAGAGACATGGGGCCCTTCTCAGCTGTGCTTCAGAACTGGGGAAGCTCAGGAACAGTGTGGTAGTATTCTCAGGAGCCCAGAGACCCCAGTGCTGAGGTAGCATGGGGAGAAGGGACATATCTGGGGATCTTACCTCCTTCCATCCATTCTTCCAGCCATCCACTGTACTTCTATTCAGCTCTCTCCATCTCTCACCCACTTACTATCTGTCTGTTCATTCATCTCTCTTTCTCTCCCCCTATATCCTTCAATCCATCTACCATTCCCCTCCTCCATCCGGCAATCTGTCCATCTCTCTGATCTTACATCACCTCATTATTGTTCTTTTTAATCCATCCTTCTCTCTTTCTTTCTTTCCGTCATAACAATTCACCTTTCTCTCCCTCTCTTTCTCATCCATCCACTCTCTCTCCATCTCTCTCTCTATATCCATCTCTCTCGCTCTCTCTCTCCTCCCCATTTCTGGGATTTCTTTCATTCTATCACCGTGGACTCTGGGCTTCTAGGAGACCCTGCCAGTTGACAGAGGCTCAGGGTATCCCTTGCAGCCTGGGGCAACCTGCCCCCCAGGAACTTCACTCACACACCGAGTGGGTTTGGTCCCTGGGATGAGGGGTATTCTGTGACCATGTGACACTGGCTCTGAACATCCAGTTTGCTCCATTCCCCTTCTTTTGAGACCTGCCCCAGGGCCTCAGAAGAGTGTGGGGCAGCACCTACAGCCTCAGGACTTCCAGAGCCAGATGCAGATGGTGCTGCCCCACAGCAGGAGGCAACGTTAACTGGTCTCCCTAACCCCGGAGACTCTTAGACATTCAGCTTCACAGCTCCGAGCTATTTCATCCCAGGCACTGAGGAGCTCAGCTCACGGGAGCAGGGACTCCAGACTCTACCCTGGTGTCCAAACATATGAGCATCAAGCAGTAGGGATCTGGGGAGAGCTCAGCTTGAGGTGAATGGACATGAGTCCGGGTTATTACTGGGGAGGGTCCAGAAGCTGGGGAGCATGGGGGATGGTTAGCTTTGTTAGCTTTGTCCTATGGCTATGATAAAACTACGCTACCTGCCAGGGGTGATGTGAGGATAAACCCATTAGAGATTGTTAGGTGTTCTGACACTGTGGTGCTTAGGACCAGACAACTACCATAGATTGATAGATTTGGTTGGGGTTGGAATCTGTCTTATCCGAGGCCCCTAATCCACGAATATATTCAGGAAAAACTTTCTACAGGGAAGTAGTTATCACGTGGGTATGCATCTACAGGACTGGATCCTGTGTTTGTAAAATGCTTTGCAAACCTATTGTCCCTTGAGAGGCCCTGATCCTGCAAAGATTTATGCATGTGCTTAGCTTAAGCCCACAGGCAGTCCACTGACATCAATTGGATGTGGTTTAGGTAAAGGAGATTAAGGCATGTAGGCAGCATAGGTCCAATTTATGAAGGTATTTAGGTGGCTACAGGTGCAGATGGGTGCTAAGGGTCTAACTCCTATTGGAATCAATGGGGGTTATAAAATCCTTTGGAAAATTCTACTTGGTGTCTATCTCTTAATAAACTACCCATAATTCTCCTGAAAATCAGTGGAATAATTCTATGATTCTATGAATTTGGGGGCATCATTCCTTAAAGCTCCTTTGGAAACCCCAGCTCTAACTGCTGGCAGGATCAGGGTCTAAATTATTATTACTGGTAGAGGGATTATCTTATTCCCTCCCTGCGTGTTTAGACTATTGTCCCTGTCAGTCGCACAGAGAAGTACATACGAATAATAGATTCATGTTTACAGTGGCAGTAGAATCGTAGAATCACAGACGTGTAGGACTAGAGGATACTGCCAGAGATGATATGTTTCATAACCCTATATAGAGACAGGAACAAGATTACTTAGAGCATACCTGACCAGTATTTGTCCAAACTGTTCCTAAAAAACTCCCAGGATGGTATGGCATTTAATGATGCAATCCAGACCAATGAGGGGTTGTGTCACCCCTGCACTGCAAAATTGGCTGCGTCATAATGTTTTCCTGTTGTAGATTCCAACATGGGTCCTTCATGGATCAGCATGGGTGTCACATCCTGAGTGTCTATGTGTAGCCACAGCCTGTTCCTACAACTCTTACCCCAGCAGCTTGTTCGCAAACACCAGCCACACTCTGGCTTCTACCAGCCTGGGTTACTATTTGTGGGGTGACCCCAACACATTCCTAGTCCAGAATCCTCCTGCCCCCAGCCTCCAAGATGTGTGTTCTGCACTGCCCAGACCTCTCCTGGACAGTTCAGATATTTTAGGTCTGTTGCCCCTGTGAGGGGATCAATATCCAACAGCTTGCTACTTTAAATGGAGTTACTCACACAATTCAGTTTAAACACAGCAATGGATCAATTTGGAATACGGAATAAAAAACGTTTATTTCACTACAAAGAGAGAGATTTTAAGTGAGTACAAGTATAAGGGATTAAAGACAGAAATGGTTAAAAGAGAAAGAAAAATAAATCGCTTCCTAGTACTAAACCTTAGCATTGCAGATTTGGCTCAAGGTGAAACCCCTTACCACATGCTCCCAGTAACATTGCTGGGAGCCAATTCTCAGGCCAGGATCTGCTCCAAAGTCCAAAGGCTGTTTTTTTGCCTTCTTAGGGGAAAGAGAGAGGGATAGATAGGGAGACATACCTTGGGGTGTTTCTGACCCTCACCTTTATTATCCAGTCCCCATTGAAATGACTTTTATTGAAAGTTTTGCCTAGATAAATACATTCCTGATGTGAGGATGTAGACAAGGAGTCTCATGGTGAAAGATGTGCCAGGCTGTTGTTTGTTTAAATGCAGATTTGGTTGTTCCTGCCCCTCTTCCTTGGCTAAGACTGGCCACTTCACAGGTGATTGCCCATCAATTTAGGTGACACCTGGCTAGACTCCTTTGTGTTCAAGTATTTGCTTTACGCAGACTTGTTGGGTAAATGCATTTCAGACCTAATTTCAGCTTATGTTTATTACTTTATGTAGAATGTTACTACACATTTTGTGATGACAGTATTGAAAAGTGAGTTATTGTTTTTCAAAGCTCTCTCCAATAGCTCAGCCAATGCAGCATTTTAAATGTAGACTTATCCTTGAAAAATTTTCTTAATAGCTAAGATGAATCTCTGTTAGTACAGGCTAAGGCCATTACTTCTTGTCTCACCCTGAATGGACACAGAAAACCACTGATCACCATCCTCTTTATAACAACTTTTCACATATTTGAACACTGTTTCCAGGTCCCTTCAACCTTTTGTCCTCTAGACTAAACATGCCCAGTTCTTTCAGCCTTTCCTCATAGGTCATGTTTTCTAAACCTTTGATCGTTTTTGTTGTTGTCCTCTGTACTCTCTCCAGTTTCTCCACAGCTTTCTTAATGCACAATATATTATATTATTAATTAATTACTAGTAATAATATTTGAGATAATCATTTAGACAACCTACACCCATTCAATTCTTTCAGTCTCTCCATATACTTAACTTCTTTCAGCCATAGATCGTAGTCAGATAGGTAGATAGATTTCTGTTTATCAGCTAGTTTTTCAAAGTGATCTAAAATGGAAACAAATTGGTAGATTACCCTGTAATTTGCCATTCCACATCAGGGGCAGCAGAGTGCAGTTAGAAGTGCAAAAACAAACCCTGAGCGCTGCCCCGTCCGAAGGTGCTGCCTCGAGCAGGTGCTTGGTAGGCTGGTGTATGGAGCCAGATCTGTAAATGATTGCCTCTAGGTGTCATTATAGCAACTATTAATGGTCAGTTGTTAATGTTTGATAATTATTTGACAACTCCAATAAACTGAAACACAATAGAGGTAACACAGATAATGGAAATACTTTTTAACTTGAACCCAAATTAACCTGTGTATCTCATACTCCATGACAATACCATGGAAAGATTCTGCATTTATTCTAGACATCAGCTGCTCATCGAGGTTGGTCTAGAGCTCCTTGGTAAATAAGAAGTTAATATAAAGACATACAATGTTTCTATGACTGCTACAAAAATTACTAATAAGATGCATGACAGTTCATAAGCCTTATTTAAAAAAATGTAAATTCACTTGTAAATTATTTTAAGGGTCAGAGTTAAGGTTACAGTTTGAGTTAAAAACATTTTTCTTTCAAGTTTCTGAGAAGGGCATTTCATGTTGAAATAACCTCATCATATACACTATCAAGAATTCGAAATATTTCAAGAATATATGTTGCCATGATTCAGGGTACAAGTCAGTTTCTAACTGTCCGCACTGAGGAAGAAATTTCTGTTATGTGTAGGTTGTCTCATTGCTTGTCCCCTGTCATTCATATTGTAGAACTGCCACGAACTACCATAGCTGCATGATTCAGGTACAAGTCAGCCTCTAACTGTCTGCATTGAGGAAGACATTTCTGTTATGTCTTAGAGCCTATCCCCTTGCTTACATATTGTAGAACTGCCACCAACTCCCATAGCTGCACTTTTCCATGACAACTTGTATGAAGTATTGTTGTAATCAGGTTGGTCCCAGGATATGAGCAAGGCAAAGTAGATGAGGTAATTGCTTTTACTGGACCAAGTTATTTTGGAGGCTTCAAAAGAAAGCTGGACAACACCTTCAAAAGATGAACCTGAGACCTTAAATTCATAAGTCTTTATGTGAGAGATTTATGTTACCAATCTTCCCAGGGTGTCAGGTGATCAGGCTGAGGCCACAGGATCTTTAGAGGAGGAGATGGAGGAGCACACCAAGTGACTAAATTTTAAAGCTTTATTAATAAAATAATAAAATAACAGCGGTGAGTGCTGGGAATGCTCCCACGTCACCCAGAGGAATAAAGAAAGTATTAGTGCCCCAGCCCTAACCCACTTTCATACTCACACCCACGCTACCTCAGGCTGGCTAAACCTGGGTGTAACATAAGAAGAAGAGGAGGAAGGGTGGACGGGAATTCTTCTCCCACATACAAGTCATCCAGCTGTTGATCTCCAGCTTTCTTTAGCTCTCAGGAGGGTTTTTAGGTCCTGAGTTCTTTTGGGGGCGTTTTGTTCAGGGACCTCTATTCCTGGTCCTCTTTGTACCAGTCCAAACTGGTCTTCCATGGCTTTCTCAGCTTTCCCAAAACACACAAGCATCAGGGAAGCAAAAACGGTTGTCCCTCCTCCCCCCCACTGGACTTCACTGCTGCGCTCATTTTTGTAGCCCCTGCAGTTCTGTTCAGCTGAATCCTCCTTTCTCACGGCTGGTCAGGGTAGAATAGGTCCTGGTCTTTCTTGGCAAACAGTCGAGAGTCAGATATGTGCTGTGGCCTGGGCTTGAGTCAGGGTCTTATTTTTGGACTGAGCTAGATGAAGTGTCAAGTTAACCAATTCTCTGCTCTCTCTCTCCCTCTTTGGCCTCTTGTAACCTGTAAAAGAGTCTTTTACTCCACACTCACATCTTTGACCTTTCCCAACATGATTTGCAATGCCTGCACCAGCATTAGCAACATACAAGGCAGATCTGCCTCCCCGTGGGATCCCCTGAGTGAGGGGGTCCTTGGCGCTGTGACATTCTGAACACTGAAAAGCCTGGACTTAACAAAGACTCTGGTTTTATGGCCCTGTAGTGAGGCTGAGTGGCCTCCTGGCAAGTGGGAGAGCAAGGCACCATTACACTTCCCTTGGAGGGCGGAGCCTAAATTGTCATGCACCCCTTGCCGCAAGTATCGAGGCATGGCCGGAAGTATAAAAGGCCAGCTCTGCAGCACAGTTGTGAGAGAGCTGCTGGAGGAAAAGGAAACTCTGCCTATTCGGCCACGTCCCCAAGAGGAACGTTCGCCTGACTGTTCCTGATTCTCGGACGCTGATGAAAACTGCCTGCTGCTATGTACACTGAGGAGCCGGAAGAGGCCTGGAGGCTAGAGGTACCAAACCCCAGGCTGGCAGGAAGTTGCCTGGGGCAGCCATGGAGCAGCTGGCTGCAGAGCTAGTGGTGGCTCAGTCGGCATGTTGGGGCTGGATCCCCAACAATACAGAAGCAGACAATCCTGCCTCTGTCAGGGCCCTGGGCTGGGACATAGTGGAGTAGGGTGGACCAACGTCCCCCTGCCACCCCACCCCAGGGTGACTGACTCCCTACACTGTTTAGAGAAGCCCCAGCCCTGAAGAGGAGCCTCCCTGACCAGCTCCCCATAGACTGTTTTTTTTGCAGGCTGCCTGAGCGCCACCCAGGCTGAAGCCAGCCCTGAGACTGCTTTGCTTTGTGGCCACCTGAGCCTCCTCAAGCCCAGGCCAGCTCACCTAACACTGTTTATTTTCTGTCTGCCTGAGCTCTGCCCAGGCCAAAGCCAGCCCTGATAAACTCTGTTTAAGAGCTGACAGCTTGGGCCACCCAAAACCAGGCTAAAGCTTGACTAGAACTATTGATCGCACAGCCCTATTGTTGGTTCGGGGCTGTCTTGCGGACTCTGGTTCTGGCCAGAAAGATGAGCCTGAGTGGCCTCCCTCTGAGCGGAAGAGGGAGGGATCATTACAGGCCCGTTACAACAATTTGTAACATACCCTGCAGTCTACTTACCTTCCATTGTCTGACAAATGCAGAGGTGTTAATTTCCCACTTCATGTTTACTGCCCACTTCATTTTAAATGGGCTCCTGCACATGCTTAACCATCTGTCCTGTCTCATATTTAACTTGAACACTCTGGTTACCTTCTCCAGAGGTCTGTGAAGCTCGAAAGTTTGTCTCTTCCAGCCACATAAGTTGGGCCAATAAAGAATATTATCTCATCTACCTTGTCTCTCAACTCTGTTTCTTGGCATCCAGATGTTTCACAGGGTGGACTGAGCCCTTTACGAAGGAACTACTCTCACTCACCTGTGGCCAGGTCTACACGATGAGATAAAATCGATTTTAGATACGCAATTTCAGCTACAAGAATAGCATAGCTGAAATCAAATATCTAAAATCGATTTACTCACCCATCTTCACCGTGCGGGATCGATGTCCGCAGCTCGCTGCGTCAAATCCGGAAGTCCGGTCGTCTAGCTGGAGTTCTGGAATCGATGTAATCACGCTCTGGGATCGAACTATCGAGTCCAGACCAGACGCGATAGTTCGATCCCCGAGAAATTGATTTTAACGCGCCGATCCCGGCGCGTAGCCTAGACGGGGTGTGTGACTCATTTATTGCCTTGACAAGGCCTAACAGTAGACGTGTTCCTGATAAAGAGCCAGCGGAGAAGGGAACAGGAGGTGGAAGCAGTGAACTTGAGCTCCAGCTCAGAAGGGCTGGGAGTGGTGACTTTATGAAGTGGTGACTGGGACAGCCCTGGGTGTGGTAGAAGACCCCAAAGCTGAATATAAAGTTTTGTGTTGCTGTGAAGGGCTTTCTTTTGGAACCTGGAGGATTGTTTTGAACCGTTTCTGTTATTGAATGAGCCCCAGGCAGAGCTGCTGTTAGCCATGAGACAAACTATGTGGATTTCTTAAGGAGTCCTGAAGAGGACAAAGAAAGGCTAGCCACCACAGACCTAGCCTGGCCATAAGAGGGCTCTGGGGAGGCAGGGGGGCCCTGTTACAGTATCTTATGACTGCCATCAATTGCCACAGATCCACTGCTGTATGATTTAATTTCTTGGCATATTAATCTTATGGATAAGAATAAAACTGGAGTAATAGTTAGGAGACACAGTCACAACTAGAACCAGCAGAAATAAAGAAAAGAAAAAGTGTCTGTTGGAAAAAGCTTACAATCTAGGCATTAATTTTCATTGACAAATCCATTTAATGGCATATATATCCCATCACTCCCACCAACTGCCACAGATCCAGTTTTCTAGGACACTTTGATTCCCTGGCATATGAATCCCCCTTCGTCACCAAGTGCCACACAATCACTCTTCTGCAACAAAGCCATTTCCCGGCAGAAGGATCTGACCTGCCATCCAGGTGGCCCAGATTTTCTATGACAAAGTCACTAGTGGGCATGGTTCATTGAGAGCGAATGGGGCTGCTCTTGAATGTGACCCTCCTGTGTATGGCTGTTGGGGCTCCTTTCACTCTTATCTTTGTCCCTTCTCCCTGTAGGAGGAAAGAGGGAATGGGAGCTCCCAGTGAGAGTTCATTCTATGGAGGTTTCTGACCAACCAAGGCTGGAGATGCTGCTTTTTATGGTTCTCTTGGTTTTGTACATCCTGAACCTGGTGGGGAGCCTGGCCATCATCATTGTCTTGTGGATGGAACTAGCCTCCACACCACTACGTATTTCTTCCTCAGCAACCTCTCTTTCCTGGACCTTTGCTACACCACCAGCTCCATTCCTCAAATGCTGGTGAACTTCCACAGGGTCCATCAGTCTATCACGTGGGTAGGCTGCATATCTCAGCTCTATATCTTCCTCTCACTGGCTGGAACCAAGTGCATAGATTCATAGATTCATAGACTCTAGGACTGGAAGGAACCTCGAGAGGTCATCGAGTCCAGTCCCCTGCCCTCATGGCAGGACCAAATACTGTCTAGACCATCTCTGATAGACATTTATCTAATCTACTCTTAAATATCTCCAGAGATGGAGATTCCACAAACTCCCTAGGCAATTTATTCCGCTGTTTAACTACCCTGACAGTTAGAAACTTTTTCCTAATGTCCAACCTAAATCTGCCTTGCTGCAGTTTAAGCCCATTGCTTATTCTTCTATCATTAGAGGCTAAAGTGAACAAGTTTTCTCCCTCCTCCTGATGACACCCTTTTAGATACCTGAAAACTGCTATCATGTTCCTTCTCAGTCTTCTCTTTTCCAAACTAAATAAACCAAACGTCCTGCTGGCTCTCATGGCTTACGACCACTATGTTGCCACCTGCCAGCTGCTGCACTACACAATCATCATGAGTCGCTGCATCTCCCTGCAGATGGCTGCCACTGTATGGTTCTGCAGCTTTGGCAACTCAATCCTGAAGACCATTCTGACCGTGCTGCTGCCCCAGTGTGGCCTGAACTGGGTCAACCACTTCTTCTATGAGGTGGTGGCCCTGCTCAAGCTGGCCTGTGTCGACACCTCTGCCAATGAAGCCCAGACATTTGCTGTCAGTGGTCTCTTCCTGATGGTGCCACTGAGCCTCCTCCTGGTCTCCTACAGCTACATTGTCACCACAGTGCTGAAGATTCACTCAGCTCAGGGCAAGCTCAAGGCCTTCAACACCTGTGTCTCCCACCTGGCTGTGGTGTGGTTCTTCCATGGCGTGGCCATTTCCATGTATCCACAGCTTCCATCCAGCTACTCGCAGGACCTGGGCAAGATTGTCTTCATCTTCTATAGCATCATTGCCCCCATGCTCAACTCCCCAATCTATACGCTGAGGAACAAGGATGTGCAGGGGCCCCAAAGGAGGGTGATGGGGAGGCTATTCTGGAGAAAAAGGATGAGCCAGAGAAATGAATTGGGATTGGCTGGCTTGGTTCTCTATGGGGCAGCAGCTCCAAACCAGTCTCAGGTCAGGGAGACTGGTTGGCTCGGGGGGCCACACAATGGGATATGGAGCCTTTCCCATCTAGGAGGTTTGCATTTTAATCTCTCTGATCATGTCCCCACATGGTGCTGGAACTGGGAAACTAGTACAGCTCTGTGCCATCCACTCCTGGCAGGACGCATGTGCTCTTCCTCTCCAGCTGGCACTCGTTCTTCACCTTCTCCAGCCAGCTCTTCAGCCTGCATCCCAACATCTTCCATCTGATGGAGCTGACCAAGCATATCTGCCACCACCTGCTCAGAGGCAGCCCAGAGCTACTGCAGGGCCCACCTGGGACCTGCTCCATTCCCTCTTCCGGTGGGAGGCGGCCACTCTACAGGACTTCATGCTGCAGGCCCACTGGGTATCATAGGTCTTCCAGCACGTTGACATTGTGAGGCCTGCGGGGTGCTAGGCCTGCTCCCAGGCCTGGAGGCACCAGCCTTGCTTCCACCAGCTGGAAATCTGCAAGACGGCCATGGAGGTCTTTGTGTAAAGGCCAGTCAGCTCAGAGGAAGAGCAGAGAGAACAAGTGTTTCTTAAAGAAGAGATTGAGGCTCACACATTTAGTTGGGGGTATTCTCTGATCTCCACTGAGGATTTGGCACGGTGGTTGGACTCTTTGATAAGAAGGTCTTCCAGAGCAGGGACATCACGACGTCCACAGAGTGCCAGGCTTGCTGCAGCATCAGCCCCTTTGGGAATGTGATGGAGGCTTGTGTAATCTAAAGCCACATGGCACTGAAGGTCATCAGGTTCTTCCAGCTGGAGGTGCTCTACCAGCTCTTTGTGTCCACATCATCCACCTGGTCCAGGACCCCCGAGCCATCTATGCCTCTCACCTCTCACCCAACTCCTATCTGGTCATGTTCAAAGTCTACCACAGCCAGGACAGCATGTACTTGGCCGCAGTGCACTGCTCACCTCCTGCCCTGTGTGACACTACCTCCTGACCTGCTATAATGACTTGGTCAGGGATCCACTGTGCCAGGTGGCCAAGTGGTACTGCTACACTGGCCTGGCTTCCTCCCCCAGGTCAAGCCCAGGGTTTGCAACATCCCCCACTGATCCAGGCCTCTGGACCTTGTGGCACTCCTGGTGTGGAGGGATTCCAGCAAGGTCTTCTGGCCCTGGAGGCACCAGCTCATCTTCCACCAGGTGCAGGAGATCTGTAAACTGGCCAAGGAGTCTTTGTGTACAGGCCAGTCAGCTCAGAGGAGGAGGAGTAGAGGGACCTAGCACTTCCTATAAAAGAGATCAAGGCCTAGACAAAGGGAGGGGCTCTTTTCTCCAATCTCCCCTGAGGATTCAGAGCAATGGTTGGATGTTTGGATAAGGAGGAGCTGCCTCCTCGAGCAGAGAACCCACCAGGGAATAAGTCACACACTTGTCCAGTGATTTTCCCACAAACCAGGGGGTGGATGCTGTCAGTGGATGCTGTGCGGATCAGTCAGGAAATGCAGACCCAGCTACATGCACTTCTGTGGAGCCAGAGATAGAACCCCTTTGCTACAGCACTAAATACACAAAACCAGTTCACCTACAAGCAATCTGTCCTGCTGCTAGATCCTTTATCCGCCCTGCAAAGACAGCTAGTAGAGAGGATTGGGAGTCAGGACTCCTGAGTTCTCTCCCCAGCTGTGGGAGGGAGTGGGGAAGGTCTGGGAGTCAGGATTCTTGGCTTCTGTCTCAGCTGTGGGAGGGGAGTGGGGTCTAATGAGTTAGACGGCGTACTTGTCCTGGATGCTAAGACTGACCAGCCACCTCTTATCCAGAGATCTAGAAAAGCTGTACTGCCATCCTATCTGCTGTGTCAGTCTTTTGTTAAAGACAGGAAACCACCAGTCACAGCCATCAACTAAACTAAACCCTTTCTTTCCCACTATGAGGGATTGTCTGACAAAAGGCGAGAGTCTAATGGCCTGCTAAACCTAGGGCTGGGAGTTCAATCCTTGAGGGGGCCATTTAGGGATCTGGGGCAAATATCTGACTGGTGATTGGTCCTGCTTTGATTAGGGGGTTGGACTAGATAACTTCTTAAGGTCCCTTCCAATCCTGATATTCTATGAATTGCTATCCTCCCTGAAAGGTGCTTTTGAAAACTTTGGGTTATGTTTAGTTCTCAGAACAAGCCAATGGCAGATTCAAACTGATATATATCTTGTGTTGAAATTCTTTTTCCTCTGGTGCATTTGATTCAATACATTTCCAGACTTTGGCATAAATTTTCTGGTGGTTTGCCCATTGGATTGATCTGGCTGAGGTCTCTGACCTCAAAACCCTGAACAAGGTTTGACTGCTCAGTGTTGTATAAGTGACAGGATCATGCTAACACCTGTGATCTCTGGGCCCCCTTATTCTACTAAAAATTAACACAGAAACTCTACTGCTGCTCATGAGGATTGCTCGAGTTTGTCTCCCTTTGGATTTATTTAGATTCCCTTCTTAATCTTAAGCAGAAAACTTTTTAATGGCCCCACAAGGGGACTCATCAGAGGCCATGTCACAAATAGCATGTTTTTAATAAGTTCCAATTGCTGGATCCCCCAGCTGGAGCCAGGAGCCAAGACTCTAACAATGCCCAGCATGTCATATTCTGAAGCCTAATCAGGACACTTGCTCTGTGAGGGACAGTTGGCACCAGCCCCAGACTTTCCTCTGTCACAGACAGTGGTTGAATATCTTGGCACCAGATCCTTGGCCAGCCAGACTGATACTACATATCCTTCTGCATCAGGTCATTGTCCAGTTACTCCAGTACCACATACCCTTCTGTGCCAGGCAACTGTCCAGTTATTCCAGTACCCCATGCCTTTCTGAAAAAAGGTCATTGTCAAGTTTCTGTAGTGTATAAGCAAGTTTATTTATCAGGTGTAAATGCATGATTTGTTCTATGTTGTTGGACACTAATGCAATTTTTTTCCAGGTTCTGGGTATAAACCGGTGTTTGGCTGTTAATTACCAGCATCCTGGCCTGACCCAACTATTCCCACAAAGCTGTCAATCGTGGTCCCTGGGGCTCCGCAAACATCACCAGCTGAGTGCCAGCCCCTTGGGGATGATGCAGGGAGGAAACTCTTCCCATACTCTCCAGTTCTGACAACCATAAAGGTTTGTCTCCCTCCCCACACATGGCCCTTAGAAGTCTGGGACGGAGATTCTGAACTGTGTGGGAGAAGACACCTGCAGTCTCAGAGACATGGGGCCCTTCCTGGCCATGCTTTGGATCTAAGTCGACACAGACACATAGAGATACTATCCCCGTAAGCTTGGAGACACAAGGATGGCTGTAGAAGTGTCTGGCTAGCCAGCCATCCTTCTAGCCATCCACCATACATTTCTGCATCTATCCAGCTCTCTCCTTTTCTGTCCATCTATCTCTTTCTTCATTGTTCATCCTTCTCTCTGCCTTTCTCTGTCCTTCTACCAATTCACCTTTGACTTCCTCTCTTTCTCCGCATCTATCCTTCAGTCCACCTGACTCCTCCTCTCTATTTTCATTCACCCATGCCTAGCCTCCGTCAGCCCACACACACTCAGTAACTCACTCTCTCTCATCTCTGGCTTTTCTAATGTTCCAGCACTGCAGTCGCTGGGTTCTCAGGAGCCCCTTCCCACTGAGACAGGCTTTGGGCATCCTGACCCGGCTCGGGTTTCCAGAGCCAGAGGTGAGCGTGCTGCCCACACAGCAGGTGAATAGAGTTAGCTGGTTTCCTTACCCCCCTCCTCCCAAAACCCGTAGACATTCAGCCCCTCGGACTGGGGTGCCTCATCTCTGGGATCCGCAAGCCCAGAGTGGATTTCAGTGAAGGGGAGCAGAGTTTGCAGCTAAGACTCTGTCCTGGTATCGGAGCATCTGAACAGTCCGGAGCTGGTCAGGCAGGAAGAGTCTGGGGAGAGCAGATCCGGAGGTGAATGGAGGTGAGTCTAGGGAGGAGGGGGTTTGAAATAGGCAGAGCGAGGGAGTGGGAAAGGGAACAACACAATGAATGGAGACAGACAGGCAGGCAGACTGACCAGGGGAATCATGATGATTAGGATGGATGGATGTTTCCTGGCACATCTCCAAAATCAGGGTTGTTACCAGCATAGGCTTATCAATAGCACAGACTCTGTGGTCCCAAGCTGAATTGGCTGGACAGAGTCTTGGTGTGAGTCCAGCGGGTGCATGGATGTCCAGTGGTGAATCTCACTGGAGTATCAGGAGCAGTTCTCTTTTTAACCAACCCTCTGTCCCACCTTACTTTCCTCCTAAAGTTTTCTTTCTCCCTCAGTCTCTCTCTGGAGCAGATCCTCAGTGGGTACCAACAAGTTCTATTACAGTGAACCTAGAAGCTCCCACAGAGGTGGTGTCCCCACCGTGCCAGACACTGCACAGACACACAGGGAGAGACTGTCCCTGACCCAGATGAGATCAGCAGGATGACCAGATGTCTAGATTTTACAGGGATGGTCCTGATATTGGGGTTTTTTTCTTATATAGGTTTCTATTACTCCCCACCCCATGTCCCGATTTTTCACGCTTGCTGTGTAGTCACCCTGGTCTTTTGGGTGCTGCACAGATTCACAGTAAATGAGGGACACAAAATCCATGTTCCAATCTAAGTAGGAAAGACAGATAAATGGAGGGCAAAAAGGATGATTATTGTTCTCACTTTAGAGATGGGAGCCAGACTGAGAGAGTCGAAGTCACTATCCCAAAATCACCCAGTGACTCTGTGTCAGTGCTGGGTACTGAAGCCAGGTCTCCAGAGTCCTCAGCCAGGACTTATCCCCGGACCATTCTTGAGGATAAGATCCTCCGCTCCCCTCTCACTCACTCACTGTAATGTCTTCTAGACTCTTCTCATGTCATCATTCCATTCGTACTCCCATAACACACCATGGCCATCACTACTTTGTGTGGGACTGCCAGTAAATTGGTCAGTATGAAATTGCCAGAGTCACTTTTGTACATTGTTTTTCCATCAATCCCACAGCCCCTCCCCAGCTCATCCCAGCTTTTTTTTAAACAATAGCCAACAACCCAGGGAGTTTAACTAACGCTTTTCGACTGTGCTGCTGAGGAGTCTGTTTCCTTTCAACTCATTTTCACTCCTTCTCTTCATCTTTCTGGCCACAAGCCAAACAGCATTGCTCTCTGGCAACCATCACCAACTGTATCTTCCTCCCTTTATTCTTTCTCATTCAGATTTCTCTCCCCCACTTCTTCCTTCCAAGTCTCACATGTATGGGTGTACTTATTTGGAGGTATAAAAGCCTCACTAGGTGCCCATCTTCCTGTCAGGGAGTCCAAAGTATATGTAACATTCTTAGGCCTTTTGGGTGACTCTGATAGAGTTAGAGGAGGGAAGGACACAGGTGGAAGTACAGGAAAGAAGATGAAAGTGAGGATGAGAAGAAAGTTGAAAATGTACAAGGTGGGTTGGAGAAGAGACTGATGAGGATGTGATGAATGCTAGCTACATACAGTGTTTGATATCCTACTGACCACTGTCTTTGAAATGCAGACAGACAAGGTGGGTGAGCTGATATCTTCCATTGGAGCAACTTCTGATGGTGAGAGAGACAAGGTTTTGAGCTTATACAGAGCAGGGAAAGGTGCTTCAAGTGTCACAGCTAAGTACAAAGAAGAACAGAAGGCTAAATAGTTAACACTTATTTCAAGGGATCGTTCAAGGTAAAGTTGCCAGTGAACTTGTCTTCCGTCATACAGCGGAATGGGCAGGGGGGACAATATGGACCAGGAGGCTCAGTGAGTCACAGATTGTTATAATAAGCCATATATCCAGCCTCTCTGTTCAATCCATGATTTTAGTGTCTATCAACATTATGAATTTACAACATATACTTTACGGGGTCCGCATCCTGAGCCCCTTCTTCTGGCGTTCAAACGCTCACCATGCTCAGCATCATAAGCAAGCTCCCCACAGAGCAGGACACACCAATAGAAAGTGGTACCAAACCCTGCCAGAACAACAGACACAAAACCCACAGCCGTATTTCCATTTCTGTGATGATCAACACCATCCACAACACGGCTTTCAAGATCTATTACTCTAAAACACAGCAATCAGAACATGTGGTGTATCTCCTCCAGTGCACTAAGTCCCCCAACAACAAATATGTGGGTGAAACCAGACAATCACTGTACTCTTGAATGAACTCACACAGGAAAATGATAGAAGACAAAAATATCCTATCACTGGTGGATGAAAACCTGACACAAAGCGATCACTGTATTAATGACCTATCAATCCCTATCTTCAAAGAAAACCTGCACAAAACCTTCAAAAGACCAGCCTAGGAGCTTAAATTCATAACTTTGCTGGACACTGAAAATCATGGACTGAACAGACAAAATCTATATCCCACTAACCCCACCCCTATCAGCTTATTTTTCCCCCTCCTTTCCCCTCTGTGAGTGGAAGGATCCATTTCACCATGGATGGTCCATTGAAATATGTTTTAAGTGCTTGTACTGAAAAATCTGCTTCACTTTGCATTTAGCTGTGACACTCTGAGTACATTTCCCAGACCTACAGAAATGCTCTGTGTGAGCTCAAAAGCTTCTCTCTTTCACCAATGGAAGCTTGTCTATTACTCTAGATTTGATGGATGTATTTACCCCAGAATGCATTCTAGGTAATTACAACCATATTCTATGCATTGAGACACAGTGAATTAATAAAATGGGACACCAGATAGTTAAGATTTAATTGGAAAACAGGCTTTTAGAGGCAAGGTGAAAACTAGGTGGGAGTTTCTGCTAATCAGAATGGGAGGAGGGGAAAGAAAAGGTCATCAAGGGAGATTGAAACCTTGGTGGATGGAAGACCTGGAGTCTGGGCACCTCTGATAGATGTTTATTGAAAGTTAGGAAATGTGATGATTTTGTAAAGGTTATTGTGACCTATGTGTTTTGTAGAAGTTAGTTATAAAGGATCATTGAATACAGTGGATTCTGGAGCAGTCCTCTGAAGCCATTTAGAGAGATATTTTTCTTGACATAGTTTATCCCTGGTAGGTGAGCAACTGGCCACTAACAACCTGCTGCTAATTACTTAATACCATTTCTGTTTTTACGTAAATATCTGGGATGCTCTAAATCTATTGCTTATGTCTGTGTGCACTTAAATCTAATAAACTGCAGGTTTAGATAGTGTACTCTTACTTGTATTAATATTTCTTCAGGCAGAATTGCTGTGTTCCCATTGTTTTATCCCTGACATCACCTGGAGGGAAACAGTTAAGTTGCCCTTGCTGTGGGTTCTGAAAACCATTGGTAACAGGTCCAATAAAAGATATTACCTCATCCACTTCATCTCTGCAATATCCTGGGACTGACCCGACTTCAACAACCCTGCAGATAGACAGATGAGAGATTTCCCTGACCTTTGCATAAATGTATGCAGTGCTGCAGGTGGGTCATTTCCAGGTTATTAGAGATTCCTGCCTTTCGCTAATCCATTCACTTAACACTTACCTGTCTCCTAGGACTCAAGGCTACCATTCCAAAAATACCCACTGTCAATCCCAGCACTAGCACCTAGTATCACAAATCTCCTTGCTGCCGGATATTTAACACCGTTATTCTTTCTGGCCCCTACAGGTGATGTATGGCAAAGGGTCATGGGAAGATGGAAACCAAAGCTCCTTGGGGGAATTCATCCTGCTAGGGATATCTGACCGGCCACAATTGGAGCTGCTGCTCTTTGTGCTCATTTTAATCTCCTACACCATGACCTTACTTGGAAACACCACCATCATCTTGGTCTCATGTCTAGACCCCCATCTCCACACGCCCATGTATTTCTTCCTCAGCAACCTCTCTTTCCTGGACCTCGGCTACACCACTAGTTTTGGCCCCCTGATGCTGCTGAATTTCCGAAGAACCCACAAATCCATCTCTTGGGCTGGTTGCTTCGCCCAGCTCTACATCTCCCTCTCTCTGGGTTTAACTGAATGCCTCCTGCTGGCCATCATGGCCTATGACCGCTATGCCGCCATCTGCCAGCCACTGCGCTACACAACCATCATGAGCCTCCGCTTCTGCCTGCAGCTGGCGGCCACCGCCTGGTTGTGCGGCCTCAGCAACTCCATGCTGCAGACCATTCGGACCATGAGCCTGCCCCGGTGTGGGCAGAACCAAATCGAGCACCTCTTCTGTGAGATACCGGCCCTGCTCAAACTGGCATGTGTCGACACCTCTGCCAATGAGGCCGAGGTCCTCACCAGCTCAGTGATTTTCCTGCTGGTTCCACTGGGCTTCATCCTGATGTCCTACGGCTACATCGGTGCCACCGTGCTGAAGATTCGCTCAGCGAAAGGCAGGCTCAAGGCCTTCAACACCTGTGCCTCCCACCTGGCAGTGGTGTCGCTCTTTTATGGCGCGGCCATTTCCACATATCTACAGCCTCCATCCAGATACTCCCAGCACAGGGGCAAGATGATATCCCTCTTCTACACCATGGTGGCCCCCATGCTCAACCCCCTCATCTACACACTGAGGAACAAGGAGGTGCACGGGGCCTTGAAGAGGGCACTGAGGAGAAACGTGACCACCCAGGGGGTCTGAGCTGGGAGAGCAATTGGCACAAAACCATCTCTACCTCTCATGGCTACTGTAACCTCTTCTGTGCCCATGTGGAGCCTTCTGCTCTCTCCAGAGCCCCGGCCCTCTCCACCCACACAAACCCTCTGGCCTCTCCCACTCTGCAGAACAAGCCTGCCCTAATCTGTCCCACAACCTGCCTTCCCTTTCCCACTCCACACAAACCATCTCTCACCCACACAACACTTCTGCCCTCTACTTTGCAATTCAACCAAGGGCTATCCTTGGTGGACCTCTAGGAACATTCCCTGGTCTCCTGCCAAAAGAGATTATTCTTATTCCTTTCTGTTGTGGTAGCAAAGAGGCTCCAACTGAGATCAGGGCTGTGCCAAGCACAGCACAGACACCTAATAAGTTACAGTTCCTTCCCCAGCTGATATCAGGGCCCCATTGTTTTTTGCACTGCACTGACACACAGCAGTAGGCAGTCCCTTCTCCATCTGAGATCAGGACCCCATTGTGCTGGGCATTGCACAGAGACAAAGCAAGGGACAGAACCTGCTCCAGCTGAGATCAGGGCCATCTTCTATGGGACCAGAAGATATCTGAGTTCAGTGGCTTCTCAATGAAAGTTGTGCACATCTGGATAGAAGAATGGATTGAGTCAGTGAAGTGTAGTGTTTTCTGTCCATAAAGGCCATGAATCTATTACTACAATTTTTAAAGGTGGGGTGGGGGAAGATTGGCTGGCCTAGGTTGGAGGGTTGAGAATGGAATATAGGGTCTTTCCCTTTTCTGGGGGTGCTGACTCTAATCCAGCTCCAGCACAGATGGACTGGGAAATGTGTTATGAGATCTGCCCTTATTGGCAGTGCCAGCTCCAATCAGGCCCTTGGGCAGGCATAGGGTTGTGTGTGGGAATGGAATATGGGGCTTTTTTATTTTTTATAACAAATAAAAGACAGAGGGAGCTGAATATAAATCTGAAGTTAGGAACTGTAGAAGATTGATGAGGAAAACAAAGGGACCAAAGCAGCCTTAAAGACAATAAGAATAAGGTATTTAAAATATGTTGGGTGGCAGGAAGAATCCTGACAATGGTATTGGTTCATTACTAGATGGAAATGGTAGGCTTATCAATAATAAGGGAGAAAAGACAGAGTTGTTCAATAAATGTTAATGCTGTGTATTTGGGGAAAAACAGGCGATATAACCTCATCATATGGTGATAACATATATCTATTCATTTCTATCTATGTGTACCAGCAGCCCTCATCCCAGGTCCAGGACAAAATGGTCTCTCTCTTCTACACCCTGGTTATCCACATACTCAACCCCCTGATCAACATGCTGAGGAACAAGGAGATGCAAAGAGCTCTGCAGAAAGTGCTGGGGAGGAGCCCGACCACTCAGGGGACCCCAAGCTGGTATAGTAGTTGGTCATGGGACCATCTGTGCCTCTTTTGGGTTCTGTAGCATCTTCCCTGCCCATATGGACTCTTCTACCCTCTGCCAATTTCCACCCTTCACAACTGCCTTTGCCCTCTCCCACCTCAAAGAAAACCTGCCCTCCCCAAGCCATACAAGTTCCCTACCCTCTTTCAACCCATGCAACCCACCATGTCTACACTTAAAACTGGGGCATGTCTACACCTAAAACTCTGCATCGGTGCAGCTGCGCTGCTGTAGAGCTTTCATGGGAGAAGCGCTCTACACTAATGCAAGAGAAATCTCCTTTCAGCACAGTTAATCTACCTCCCTGAGAGGCAATAGCTACGTGGCAAGAGAACCTGTCCTGCTGACATAGCACGGTCTACTCAGGGGGTTAGGTTGATATAACTACTTTGCTCAGGGGGTTGGATTTTTATACCAATATAGGTCTGTACTGTAGACCAGATCTTGGAGTTCTGAGATTGCACCAGGATATCAGATTTCATTAAAAAATTGTTTCTCTCCATCTCACCCCTTATGGTTGGTTAGTACAGCTGGAAAATTGACACCAGAATGACATAAAGACTCAGAAAGCAGAAGGAAAAGGGGGAAAAGCAAATTTATTATTTAAAACAAACCTTCTGCTTTTAAGCCAATCTCCTGATTTTTAGGGCCTGACACACCCTTTTTATAATGCTCTGGGCTGGCAAGATTACACACTCCCTACCGAGAAAGGAAGACACAATAGCCCTTCCTCCACTCATGTCTCTGCTCCTCTGGAGGGTTGGAAACTCCATTTACTGGACCACATGCCATCTATTTGTCTGGGACCCACCAGCCTAATTGTTGACTTTGAACCGCTTTGACTATGGGATTTCTCCAAAGTTAATGGAAAGAGGCCTGTTGATTTCAAGGGGCATCAGATTGGCTCCCAAAGGGCATGTGACAATGGCTATGGTTTGGGAAAGCGACAGATGATTTTGGATAATGAAAATGAGATATCGTAAAGGCACCAGATTTTCAGAAGGCAAGTGCCCAGGGCTTCCTGAAGAGCAAGCATTTAAAAATCATGAGTCATGCTCCAAAAATCATGAGATCATTTTTAAAAACATGAGATTTCATTAAATTATAACTGTTGGGTTCATTTTTCTTTGCCTTCAAATTTCTAATATTTTGATCGCACTTGGGTCACATTACATGGTTTTGCTCCATCTCAATGGGGGCTAAAAATATTTCTTATTAAAATTATTTTTTAATTGTAACCACATTCTACTAGGAGCTGCAACTTTCAGGAGAAGATCTAGCACTGCCAGACTTTCGTTGGCAACACTCTGCTACCCAAAATTGCGAGTCACTTTTCTAAATCTTAGTCTGTGCATCTCTCTAGTGACCTGAACCCATAATTACAACAGTCTGTTACTGAAGGACATCCAAGGGAGTTCCTGTTTTGGTTCAATCTTCACTTTATGCTCTCATGTCTCTTGGTTGAATTGGCATTTTCACTGACTTTGCTCTGTAGCTGCTGACCACACCTCTCCAATTTGAAGGCTGAGTGTCTGAGTTAATAAATATGTGTAACCCACACACTTTCTGGGTATGATGTTCTGACCCATCTAGTGGCACCGAGACAAGACAGAAAGAGAGAGACAGTTAATGAATCTGCACTACAGTCTTAGCTAAGTGCCCTTTGGCTTTTAGCTGACTCAGTAGAGGCTCATAAACTAACTCCACCCCTGCTCTACCCCAAGGCCCATCCTTCCTTCTGCCTCTTCCTGCCCTGTCTCTGCCCCCTTCCCCAAGCCCTTGCACTCACTTCATCTCTTCCCATCCTGATCTGCTCCCCCTCATAGCTCCTGCTCTGCTGTCGCTCGCTAGTCTCCATCCTCCCCCAAACCCCAAGGTGGGAAAACTTTTTGGCCCCAGGGCCACATCGGGGTTTCACAACTGTACAGAGGGCCGGGTAGGGGAGGCCTGCCTCCCACAACATCCTGGTCCCCGCCCTCTGTCCGCCCCTCCCACTTCCCTCCCCCTAACTGTCCCCCTCAGAACCCCCAACCCATCCAACTCCCCTCGTCCCTGGTCCCTGAGTGCCCTCCTGACTCCTAACCACTGCCCTCCTAACTCCTATCCACATCCCCACCCCCTGACAGGCCCCTCGACAGGCCTGCTGGGATTCCCACTCCCAACCCTCCCTGTTCCCCATCCCCTTACCAGCAGAAGGAGCTCACAGCCGCAACACCCGGCCAGAGCCAGTTGTGCTTCTCATGCCGCCCAGTGGGAGCGGTGGGCCAGAGTGTGGCCCAAACGGCGGCGTGGCTGCAGGCGAGGGGGAACAGCGGGGCGGGGTGTGTGTGTCAGGGACTAGAGTACCTAGCTGGGAACTCATGGCCAGGCAGTACGGTCTCATGGCCCATATGTGGCACACAGGCTGTAGTTTACTTAATATACAAAAGAAATTGGATATGTGTAGCAAATTCACACCTAAATGTTGCTTAGGCAGATTTCAGAGATTCTGGAAGGCAAGCTACACTTGTTTTCAGCTTAAAAACCCACTTATTCCTTTCACAGGGTAGACAACCCTCTAGTCTGGGTTCAGCCTACTCCCTTAGTTCAGTCTTTTTATTTCTCCAGGTGTTTCCAGCAGTCTTCTTTCTTGGGCAGGGAGTCAGTGAAGAATGAACTATGATGATGTCGCTCCCTTGTCTTAAATAGCTTTAATATATGGTGTGAACCTTTTGTATCCCAGTTTGATTCCCAAACCTGGTCAGTGGAAAAACAAGAGCATTATCATGTCCTCCAGTGCCAGGTTACTTGGTCACATATCCCTGTAGGGCCACCACATCCATGACTCAGAGGCTGTTTGCAGCATCCCCAGAATGGCTTCCGAGTTGGAGATTAGCATCTTCTGAGACCTATTGTTCCCTCTAATGACCCTTCCCCCAGCCAGCCATCTAGACTTTTGGCCTTCTGTCTAGTAGGCATTCCCCAGGTGTAAACACACTTGTAATAGATGCATAGACAATATTCCTGATTTCAGACACCAAAATGATACATGCTTACAAGAAGGATAATCATATTCAGTAGATCATAACCTTTCCAAAGATATCTCACATGCCTTATCCTGCACAAAATACATCATAGTTATGCCATACTCATTTCATAATAATATTCCTACGAAGAATATGGAGAGTAATGCAACACTGAGCTCCCATTATTTTCATCCATGGATGTTCTTCAACCCCAGAGCACCCTGGAGTCAGAGTGAGCAAATGGGTGAGGTAATATATTTTATTGGACCAACTTCTGTTGGTGAGAGACACAAGCTGTTGATCTACATGAAGCAGTTGGTCCATTAGTAGATAGATAGATAGATAGATAGATAGATAGATAGATAGATAGATAGATAGCATCTGAGGATTCATAGAATCATATAATATTAGGGTTGGAAGAGACCTCAGGATGTCGTCTAGTCCAATTCCTTGCTCAAAGAAGAAACAACACCAAGTAAATCATCCCAGACAGAGCTTTGTCAAGCCGGGCCTTAAAATCTTTTAAGGATGAAGATTACACCACCTCCCTAGGTAACCCATTCCAGTACTTTGCCACTTTGCCCTCCTAGTGAAAAAGTGTTTCCTAATATCCAACCTAGACGTCCCTCACTGCAACTTGAGACAATTGCTTCTTGTTTTGTCATCTGCCACCACTGAGAACAGTCAAGCTCCATCGTCTTTGGAATACTCCTTCAAGTAGTTGAAGGCTGCTATCAAATCCCTCCTCATGCTTCTTTTCTGCAGACTAAATAACCACAGTTCCTTCAGCCTCTCTTCATGAGTCATGTGCCCCAGCCCCCTAATCATTTTTGTTGCCCTCCGCTGGACTCTCTCCAATTTGTCCTGTAGAGGAAAATTTACAAAGAGCCTCAGGCTTTGATCAAGTTAGTAGGCCTGAAGTATGAGCTGAGCTTGCTTCTGTGTGTAAGGGGCATGAGGAGGCAAAGTGGGATGGAAAGTCCCCAAAACAGAACTATGGCCTTCTGTGTACAAGGGGCACGAGGAGGCGAAGTGGAAAGTCCCCAAACACAATTTGCCATAGCCAAGCTTGTTTTTCTATAATCACAATGGAAGCATTAGAAAAGTCAAAGAACAGAAGAGCTAGATAGGGAATCACAATAACAGGAAAAGCCAAATAAGGGAGATGATCGTTTCAAATAAGGGAGATGATTGATGAATCAGGGGGCAGCTACTGGGAGCTGTTACCCTCCTGCGCTTGTAACAATAAAGGAGCCTCAGGCTTATCTGATCCACACTCAACGTGTGGTTGATTTTCCACAACAGTCCATATCCCTTCTGTAGTAGTGGACCGAAACTGGATGCAATACGCCAGGTGTGGCCTCACCAGTGCTGAAAAGAGGGAAATAATAACTTGATCTGCTGGCAATGCTCCTACTAATACAGCCTGATATGCCATTGGAACTTCTTGGCAACAAGGGCACACTGCTGACTCATATCCATCTTCTCATCCACTGTAATCCCCAGCTTCTTTTCTGCAGAACTGCTGCTTAGCCAGTTGGTCCCCAGCCTGTAGCGGTTCATGGGATTCTTCCTTCCTAAGTGCAGGACTCTGCACTTGTTCTTGTTGAACCGCATCACATTTCTTTTGGCCCAATCCTCCAATTTGCCTAGGTCACTCTGGACCCTATCCCTACCCTCCAGTGTATCTACCTCTCCCCGCAGCTTAGTGTCATCTGCTGAGGTTGCAATTTATCCCATCATCCAGAGGATGCAGGGACTGGCAGCCTGAGCCCCATGACCATGACTTCCTGGCAAAACATAAACTTCTGTTGGATCACTGTACTGCAACCAACAGAACTGCACACCAAAAGGACTTTGCAAAACATTCAGGCAATACTTTCCAGCTATTGCAGGTTATAATGACTGGATTTGCATTTATAATAGTGTTAAATATATAACAAAGTGTTTTCAATTTATAAGGGGGGAGGGGGTCTCACTCAGAGGTGTGCTATGTGAAAAGGCCACCAGGACAAAAGTTTGAGAACCACAGAATTAACCCCTATGAAGCCTCAGGGAATGTGGGGTCGGGGGGTCTCCCTTGGTATGGTTGGAAAGGATATTGCTCTTCTCATGTGATTCCTCCCCCCAGTAGCTAATTTTAAATGAAGCTGCCTTCCCATGACTTGAATCTCCCTATGGAAGTGAAATTACATATAGCCTATAAATTGGCATTTGAGAAGTGAAAGGGATGGTAGCCTTAATGGAAAAGCTAACAGCCTGGCTCTTCTGCAAGCCCCAAACTGCTGAATGAGCTTTAGGGAGGGAAGGCTGTGCCTCCCAAACAGCCTGGCCCTGCCCCCATCCCACTTCCTGCCCCTCGACTGCTCACCCCCCTCAGAATCCCTGACCCATCCTGCTCCTTGTCCCCTCAGTGTCCCCCAGAGACAGCAGTCCCCCAACCACCACCCCGGGACCACACCCCTGCTCCCTGTCCCCTATCCACCTCCCTGATTAGTCCTGACAGACCCCCCAGAATGCCCACGATCCAACCTCCCTGTTCTCTGTCCCCTGACCTCCCCAACAACCTCTGCCCCCTCCCTGTCCCCGGGACTCCCTGCCCCTTAGCCAACCCCTTTGGTCCCAGCCTCTTACCCTCAGCTCCCTCCTCACCCGGAGCCTCAGCGTGCCGCTGAACAGCTGCTGCGCGTCTCCGGCAGGTCTCCTGAGCTCCATCCCACTCCCAGCCGCGTGGTAAGGGGGCAGGGCTGTGAGCTCCATGCCTAGCGGAAGAAGCTGAGCTCAGCCTGGAGCTCGCAGCCCCGACCCCTCACCACATGGGTATGAGCGGGGTGGGGCTCAGGGGCCCCGCCAGAGCCACGCTGCAGCGGTGTCCGGGGACGCTGTTTGATGCACTGAGGCTCCGGGAGAAGTGCGGAGGCGGGGGTAAGGGTCCTGGGGTGGGAGCCTCAGCTGTTTTCTTGGGGGACCATGTGGAGCCTGGGGCAAATTCCCCAACTTGGTCCTCCCTCTGGGTGGCCCTGGTCCAGTTTGGATAATGTACATGGCAGAGAGGCATTGCTGGCACATGATGGCATCTATCACATTAGTGGATGTGCAGGTGAATGAGCCCCTGATGGTGTGGCTGATGTGGTTGGGTCCTATGAGTACATATTGGGTTGCTAGAGTAGATATGGGGACAGAGATGGCAACCGGGTTTGTTACAGGGATTGGTCTCTGGATCAGAGTTTCTGTGAAGTGGTGTGTAGTTGCTGGTGAGCATTTGCTTCAGGATGGGAGCCTGTCTGTAACAAGGACTGGCCTGTCTCCCAAGGCCTGTAGAGTGGAGGATCATTTTTCAGGATAGGTTGTAGGTCATTGATGATGTGCTGCAGAGATCTGAGCTGGGAGCTGCATGGGATGGGCAGTGGTGATCTGTTATTTTCCTTGTTGGGCCTGTCCTGTAGTAAGTGCAGGAGTCTAGTGGCCAATTTGGTGTGGGGGGGACCCTGGGGCTCCACAAACCTCTCCAGCCGAGTTCCAGCTCCTTGGGGAGGCTTCAGGGAGTCACAGCCCACCCCCAGGTCCGAAATGCATAAGGGCCCTGCCTGCTCCCTCCCCCCACCCATGGCCCTATGCAATCAGGGACAACTATCCTGATCTGCACAAGGAGGAGGCTCCTACAGTCACAGAGAGACAGGGCCCTTCTCAGCTGTGCTTCAGACCTGGAGAAGCCCAGGTACAGTGTGATACTATTCTCAGGAGCCCAGAGACCCCAGGGGTGGGGTAGGATGGGGAGCAGGGACACAGACTGGGGATCTCACCTCCTTCCATCCATTCTTCCAGCCATCCACTGTACTTCTTTCCAGCTCTCTGCGTCTCTCACCCCCTCGCTATCTGCCTGTTCATCTATCTCTATTTCTCTCCCTCTATAGCCTTCCATCCATCGAACTCTTCCTCCCCCCTCAATCCTGCGATCTGTCCATGTCTTTGATCCTATATCCTCTCTTTATTGTTCTTTTTGATCCATCCTTCTCTCTGCCTTTCTTTCTGTCATAACAATTCACCTCTCTCTCTCTCTCTTTCTCATCCATCCACTCTCTCTCAATCTCTCTCGCTCTCTCCTTCCCATCTCTGGGATTTCTTTCATTTTATCACTGTAGACTCTGGGCTTCTAGGAGACCCTGCCAGTTGAGAGAGGCTCAGGGTATCCCTCCCAGCTGGAGGCAACCTGCCCTCCAGGTACTTCATTCACACACCGAGTGGGTTTGGTCCCTGGGATGAGGGGTATTCTGTGACCATGTGACACTGGCTCTGAACATCCAGTTTGCTCATTCCCCTTCTTTTGAGAGCTGCCCCATGACCTCAGAAGAGTGTGGGGCAGCACCTACAGCCTCAGGAATTCCAGAGCCAGATATAGATGGTGCTGCCCCACAGCAGGGGGCAACATTAGCTGGTCTCCCTGACCCCGGAGACTCTTAGACATTCAGCTTCATAGCTCAGGGCTGCTTCATCCCATGCACTGGGGGCTCAGCTCAGGGAAGCTGGGACTCCAGACTCTACGCTGGTGTCCAAGCATGTGAGCGTCAAGCAGCAGGGATCTGGGGAGAGCAGAGCTTGAGGTGAACGGATGTATTATTAGTGGATAGGGTCCAGGAGCTGGGGAGGATGTGGGATGTTTAGCTTTGTTAACTCTGTCCTATGGGTATGACAAAACTACCCTAACTCCCAGGGGTGATATGAGGATAAACCCATTAGAGATTGTTAGGTGCTCAGACACTGTGGTGCTGAGGACCAGACAACTGCCACAGATTGGTAGATTTGGTTAGGGTTGGAATCTGTCTTATCCAGGGCCCCTAATCCACAAATATATGCAGGGATATCTTTGATTAGGATTGTAAAGTGCTCTGTAAACTTCTTGTCCCTTGAGAGGCCCTGTTTCTGCAAAGATTTATGCATGTGCTTAGCTTAAGCCCACAGGAAGTCCCACTGCCATCAATTGAATGTGGTTTGGGTAAAGGAGATGAAGACATGTAGGCAGCATAGGTCCAATTTATAAAGGGATTTACATGGCTATAGATGCAGATGGATGCTAGGGGCCTAACTCTTATTGGAATCAGTGGGAGTTAGAAAATCCTTTGGAAAATTCTACTTGGAGCCTATCTCATATTTTGCCCTATCTGAGCTCATAATCCTCCTGAAAATCAGTGAAATTTGGGTGCATCATTCCTTCAAGTTCTGTTGGAAACCCTAGTTCTGACTGCTGGCAGGATCAAGATCTAAATTTTTATTAGTGGCAGAGGGATTATCTTATTCCCTCCCTGCGTGCTTAGACAATTGTCCCTGTCAGTTGCACAGAGAAGTACATAGAAATAATAGATTCATGTTTACAGTGGCAGTAGAATCATAGAATCATAGACATGTAGGACTAGAGGATACTGCCAGAAATGCTATGGTTCATAGCCCTATATAGAGACAGGAATTAGATTCCCTAGACCATACCTGACCAGTATTTGTCCAACCTGTTCCTAAAAAACTGCCAGGATGGTATGGTATTCCGTGGTGCAATCCAGACTAGTGAGGGGTTGTGTCATCCCTGCACTGCAACCTTGGCTGCCTCAAAATGTTTTCCTTTTGTAGATTCCAACATGGGTCACTCATGGATCAGCATGCGGGTCACACCCTGAGTGTCTGTGTGTAGCCACAGCCTGGTCTAGCAACTCTTACCCCAGCAGCTTGTCCGCAAACACTAGCCACACTCTGACTTCTACCAGCTTGGGTTACTCTTTGTGGGGTGACCCCAACACATTCCTAGTCCAGAATTCTCCCCTAGCTTCAAGATTTGTGTTCTGTACTGCCAAGCCCTCTCCTGGACAGTTCAGATATTTTAGGTCTGTTAGGGGATCAGTATCCAGCAGTTTGCTACTTTAAATTCAGTTACTCACACAATTCAGTTTAAACACAGCCATTGCTGTCTACCTACCTTCCATTGTCTGACAACTGCAGAGGTGTTAATTGCCCACTTCATGTTTATTGCCCACTTCATTTTAAATGGCCTCCTGCAACATGCTTAACCATCTGTCCCATCTTGTGTTTAATTTGAACTCTCTGGTTATCTTCTCCAGAGCTCTGTGAAGCTTGAAAGTTTGTCCCTTCCAGCCACATAAGTTGGGCCAATAAAGAATACTATCTCATCTACCTTGTCTCTCAACTCTGTTTCTTGGCATCCAGATGTGTCACAGGGCGGACTGAGTCCTTTACAAGGGAACTACTTCCACTAACCTGTGGCTCATGTACAGCCTTGACAAGGCCTGACAGTGGACATGTGTTCCTGGTAAAGAGCCAGCAGGGAAGGGAACAGGAGGTGGAAGCTGTGAAGTTGAGCTCCAGCTCAGAAGGGCTGGGAGTGGTGGCTTTATGAAGTGGTGACTGGGACAGAAGAAGAGCCTTGGGTGTGGTAGAAGACCCCAAAGCTGAATATAAAGTTTTGTGTTGCTGTGAAGGGCTTTCTTTTGGGACCTGGAGGATTGTTTTGAACTGTTTCTGTTATTGAATGAGCCCCAGGCAGAGCTGCTGTTAGCCATGAGACAGACTATGTGGATTTCTTAAGGAGTCCTGAAGAGGACAAAGAGAGGCTAGCCACCACAGACCTGACCTGGCCATGAGAGGGCTCTTGGGAGGCAGGGAGGCCCTGTTACAGTATCTTATGACTACTATCAATTGCCACAGATCCACTGCTCTATGATTAATTTCTCTGCATGTTATTCTTATGGATAAGAATAAAACTGGAGTAATAGTTAGGAGACACAGTCACAACCAGGACCTGCAGAAATAAAGCAAAAAAAAAAGTCCCTGTAGGAAAGAGCTTACAATTTAAGCATCAGTTTTCAATGACAAATCCATTTCATGGCATATATAGCCGTCACTCCCACCAACTGCCACAGATCCAGTTTTCTAGGACACTTTGACTCCCTGGCATGTGGATCCACTAAGTGCCACAGAACCACTTTTCTGCAACAAAGCCATTCCCTGGTAGAAGGATCTGACCTGCCACTCAGCTGGTCCAGATTTTCTATGACAAAGTCACAAGTGGGCAGGGTTCATTGAGAGCAAATGGGGCTGCTCTTGAATGTGACCCTCCTGTGTATGGCTGTTGGGGCTCCTTTCATCCTTTTCTTTTTCCCTTCTCCCTGCAGGAGGGAAAAGGGAATGTGAGCTCCCAGTGGGAGTTCATCCTACTGGGGTCTCTGACCAACCAAGGCTGGAGATGCTGCTTTTTATAGTTTTCTTGGTTTTGTACATCCTGAACTTGGTGGGGAGCCTGGCCATCATCATTGTCTTGTGGCTGGAACCCAGTCTCCACACCCCTTTGTATTTCTTCCTCAGCAACTTCTCTTTCCTGGACCTTTGGGCAGGGATGGCTATAGCCAGTACTGGCCCAATTTGTGGGGCATGTTCTCTCCCGGAGGCACTTTGGATTTCCAAGCTCCGGTGGTGGAAGTGAGGCTCCGGGAGCGGGGCAGCCGCACTTGTCACTCTCGGGCCGGGGGACCGGGGCCGTGGGGTTCAGAGGCTCTGACCGGGAGAGCAGGGCTGTGGGGTTTCGAGGCTCTGGCTGGGGGATCGGGACTGCAGGGTTGCTGGGCTTCGGCCACTGGAGTGGGACCAAAAGGCAAAAGCTGACATTAACATTGGTTCAGTCTCTGTGTTACTTGACATCATGTATTCAGTGTCACCACAGAAGGGAAGGTTCTGCATAGACGGAAATTTGCCCCGACATCAGTAGAAAATGTTAAGCAAAATTTGCTTTAAAAATTAAACCTGGTGCTTTGTCATCTTATGTCATCATTTTTATTTCTTAGCTTTCAGCTATTTAAGTCACCTCTAAAACTTTCCTACTGACTGTTTCCTATTTGACATTGTATCTCTCTAATCTCCTTCATAACCATCACTGACTTTTTTCCATTTTAGTACTATCCCGTAGTATCAGAGACAGTGAGAAAAATAGCAAATAAAGGTACATGACTATCTTTATATGTCTATGGCATCATCACCCTCATGCTCAACTCCCTGATCTATATGCTGAGGAACAAGGATGTCCAGGGGCCCCTAAGAAGGGTGCTGGGGAGGCTATTCTGGAGAAAAAGAACATGAGCCAGAGAAATGAGTTGGGACTGGCTGGCTTGGTTCTCTGTGGGGCAGCAGCTCCAATCCAGTCTCAGGTAAGGGAGACTGGCTGGCTCAGCGAGGCAGACAATGGGATATGGAGCCTTTCCCATCTAGGAGGTTTGCATTTTAATCTCTCTGATCATGTCCCCACATGGTGCTGGGACTGGGAAACCAGAGGTCAGTCACCAGGAGCCCCAGAAGGCAGAAGAGTGTGAAAAAGCCCGGCAGATGGTGTTGGGCACTGCACTGGGTCCTTCCTTGGCTCCATCCATGAACAAAGCTGGCTCTGCTTGGAGAAGACTGAGAGTCATCAGCTCCAGCCAGCACAGACCTGACATACACAATATATAATCCCTCCAATTCTGTCTCATTGAATATTGATCTAAAATCCCCATCAGCATTGCCCCATCTCTATTTAATTTTCAGATATGGATAGTTTGGGGGCTTCCTCCCTCTTCTCATGTTAAACTGCAGCTACTTCACCACCTGGGCGGGATGTTCACCAGGGTCTCCAACCTGCACCAGGTTCTCCTGCTCTCATCAATACTCCTGCTCTTCTGGCTGCGCTGGTGGTACAGCACCACGCCATCCACTCCTGGCAGGACCCATGTGCTCTTCCTCTCCATCTGGCGCCATGCTCCACGTTCTCCAGCCAGCTTTTTAGGCAGCATCCCAACATCTTCCACCTGATGGAGCTAGTCAAACATACCTGTCACCATCTGCCCGGAGGCAGCCCAGAGCTGCTGCAGGGGCCTGCCTGAGACCTGCTTCATTCCCTCTACAGGACTTCATGACGCAGGCTCACTGGGTATCATAGGTCTTCCAGCATGTTGACATTGTGAGGCTTGCGAGGTTCCAGGCCTGCTCTCAGGCCTAGAGGCACCAGCCTCCCTTCCACCAGGTGCAGATCTGCAAGACAGCCATGGAGGTCCTTGTGTACAGGCCAGTCATCTCGGAGGAAGAGCAGAGAGAACAAGTGCTTCTTAAAGAAGAGTTGAGGCTCACACAAACGGGTGGGATCTTTTCTCCCATCTCTACTGAGAATTTGGTTGGACTCTTTGGTAAGAAGGCCTTCCAGAGCAAGGACATCATAAGGTCCACAGAGTGGCAGGCGTGCTGTGGCAGCAGCCCCTTCGGGAATGTGGTAGGGGCCTGTGTCATCTACAGCCACTTGGCACTGAAGGTCATCAAGTTCGTCCAGCTGGAGGTGCTCTACCCACATCCACATCATCCACCTGGTCCAGGACCCTCGAGCCATCTATGCCTCTCACCTCTCACCTCTTACCCAACACCTATCTGATCATATTTAAAGTCTACCACAGCTGGGACAGCATGTACTTGGCCGCAGTGCATTGCTCACCTCCTGGCTTGTGTGACACTACCTCCTGACCTGCTATAATGACTTGGTCAGGGATCCACTGTGCCAGGTGGCCAAGTGGTACTGCTATACTGGCCTGGCTTCCTTCCCCAACTCAAGCCCTGGGTGCACAACATCCCCCACTGATCCAGGTCTCTGGACCTTGTGGCCCTCCTGGTGTGGAGGGATTCCAGCAAGGTCACCTGGCCCTGGAGGCACCAGATCATCTTCCACCAGGTGCAGAAGATCTGTAAGATGGCCATGGAGGTCTTTGTGTACAGGCCTGTCAGCTCAGAGGAGGAGTAGAGGGACCTAGCACTTCCTATAAAAGAGATCAAGGCCTAGACAAAGGGGTGGGGACTTCTCTCCAATCTCCACTGAGGATTCAGAGCAATGGTTGGATGCTTGGATAAGGAGAAGCTGCCTCCTCGAGCAGAGAACCCACCAGGGAATAAGTCACACACTTGTCCAGTGATTTTCCCACAAACCAGGGGGTGGATGCTGTCAGTGGATGCTGTGCGGATCTGTCCGGAAATGCAGACCCAGCTACATGCACTCCTGTGGAGCCAGAGATAGAACCCCTTTCCAACAGCACTAAATACACAAGACCAGTTCACCTACAAGCAACCTGTCCTGCTGCTAGATCCTTTATCCGCCCTGCAGAGACAGCTAGTAGAGAGGACTGGGAGTCAGGACTCCTGGGTCCTCTCCCCAGCTGTGGGAGGGGAGTAGGTAAGGTCTGGGAGTCAGGATTCTTGGCTTCTCCCGCAGCTGTGGGAGGGAAGTGGGGTCTAATGAGTTAGAGCAGCATACTTGTCCTGGATGCTAAGACTGACCAGCCACCTCTTATCCAGAGATCTAGAAAAGCTCTACTGCTGCAGCCTGTAGAGAGGAGCAGGCTGGTGCTGGAAGAAGGGGCAGGTTAGGGAGAATTAAAGCAAAGGGCTTGGGGGCTGGGCCAGAGGAAGCAGGAGGCTGGGGAAATATGGGGCTAGAGAGGGGACAGCAGGGTAAGGGTGGATCCCCCCAAAAGAGAAAATGCAGTTGTGGGGTCGCCTTATTGCAAAGTTTGAGAACCACTGGACTAGAAAATCAAAGTGATCCCTCCTGGCTTTGGAATCTATGCACAGATGCATCTACGAATAATGCAAACCCTCCACCAACACATCTTCTCAGGTCCTGCACCAAGTGTCTCTCAGTCATATCCAGCAAGCTAAGAGGAGGTGGTGGAGGGCCTCAAACGTAAGCCCTTGTATCAGAGGCCTGGTATGAGGCCTGAAACCAGAGCTAAATGAGTGGTCCAAGCTTGCTGATATAAAGCAAAGCCAGGCTGTGAGCAAGAAACAGGCCCTACTCACAGAGTCTGTCAAGAACAGGGCTGATATTGCAGAAACACACACTCCTAAGAGGTGCTAGGCACAAAACACACATGCAAACACATTCCAGGAGGGTGGTACTAGAACACCTCAATACCAACACATTCCCCAAAGAGAACAGGCGCATGCTGTCCCATCCTAAAGGAAAGGTCAGGATGACAGTATGATTCATAGAGATGTTTTGCTCAAACCAACATGTACAAAGTAATGGGTGTCACCTAAATACGTCTGAGGGTGGCACCTTGCCACATTAGAGGAGCAAAATGTAACTTGTTTGTACCACTGTATAAAGTGGGGTCTCAGATGGAGTGTCTTTGGCCAGCCAAGGGAGAAATGGAAAGTCCTATCATTCACTGAGCTGCATCCATAGTCATGAGCATACATGTCTTAGTATCCCCGTAGAGTCTTCAGAATATTTATACCACGCTTCATCAACAATAAACCTGGCCGGGTGCCTTTGTACCTTAATGGATCTTGTGGTCACTGGGAGGTTCACTCGAGGCCTACTGTACCAGTTGCCTGTGCAGAGCTGGGACAGCACACAGAGAGAACATACATGCACAAAAACATCTGATGACAGGGAAAGGGGAAGTAGAATGGTCCACTGAAATTGCGGTACGGCAGGGCACCAATCCATCATGAAACTTTGGAGATCTTTCCCTCTGTTTGACATATCACCTCTCCACACTCTCCCACCATGGACAGCATCACAAATGAGAGAGTAACAAGTCCACAGGACACCACTTCTCTGGAGATATCTGTGTTATCGCAGGTTTGGGGAACCCTGATTTTGAAGAATTTAGGCGAAGGTAACGCATGAAAGCAGCAAAGTGACTGGACAGTAGGAGAAGGTTGCAGTGTCCAAGGACAGATTCTGCAGAGTTTCTCAACCATGTGGGTCATGACCAAAAACTGGCTTGCCAGAACATGCGAAAGAATAGCATGGAGAGCTGGAGAGAAGGCCCAGTCTGCTCTGACCCCACAGCAGCAGCAGCTCCCGTAGCTCCCATCCCACAGTGCTGACTGGTCTCAGATCCCCAATCCAGGCCTTGTAAATGGTACATGGGGGTCACAGTGCAGCCCAGGTTGGGCCTACCCACCCCTGAATCATGTTCCAACACAGGAGATCACAGTGCCTGGAGCGAGGAACTGAGACCAGCCAGCCCCATGGGATGGGAGCCACAGGATCTGCTGCTATGGTACTCATAGAAACACAGAATCATTGGGTTAGAAGGGACCGCCAGGGTCATCTAGTCTAATCCACTGCTGAGAAGCAAGGTTTGTTGTGTCTAAACCAGTGATACTCAGACTGAGGCTCATGAGCCACAAGTGACTGGTCAGTGTGTCTCCTGCGGCTCTTTGCAGCATGATATTAAAAGCACTGTATGATTGAATTATTAAACAATCTAAGTTATTAACCAACCAAGATGCTTTTACTATGTTATTAGCTAATGGTAGCTGATAAAATAATAATATTTGTTCAATCATTTTGCTGCGAGATGTTAGACAGGTGGCTATCCGGCTTCCTTTAGATAACATCCAGTGAAGGAGCTTCCACAACTTCCTGAGGTGTCTATTCCATTGGCCTATTGTTCTTACAGTTAGGAAGTTTTTCCTGAGATTTACTCTAGATCTACTATGCTGGAGTTTGATCCCATTGTCTCCTGTCCTGCCCTCTGTGGCAAGAGACAACAAGTTTTCTCCACCTTTTTTATGGCAGCCTTTCAAGTATTTGAAGACAGCCATCACGTACTTATGGTTAAGGCTATGATTTAGTCATGGAGATCACAGCAGTCATGGATTCCATGGCTTTGCCGAACCTCCATGACTTCTAGGATTCAGGAGGAGGAGGCAGGACTGTGCACCCTGCCCTGCAATTGGGCCTGACTGGAATAAGGACCCTGCAGCCCCAGCCTGTGACTTTCTTCAGGGGCTGCAGCCAGGCCAGAGGTTGTAGCCGGGGCTGTGCACCCCAGTCTTGCGGCTTTCTCTGGAGGCTGCAGCTGGGGCCATGCGCTTCCCTTATGGCTTCCCAGGGCCATGTGCCTCCTCCTGGGGCTTGGCAAGGGCTGCAGTTGAACAATGCAGCTTTGTCTCGTAGCTGGGCCAGCTCTGGAGCAACAGTTGTGTCCCCCCCGTGGCTGTGACCCCAGTTGTGGTCATTGGAGTCTTGGCTGTGCCCCTTGCCATGGCAGGGAGTTCAGTTTGTCAGACAACCCGTCCCTTCCCCTCTCCCGGCTTCCATTCCTCCCCCCTACCTAGCCTGCCCCCGGTTATTTTTAGTAAAGTAGCGGACAAGTCATGGACTCCATGAATTTTTGTTTAGTGCCCGTGATCTGTTCCTGACTTTTACTAAAAATAACCATGTAAATATCTTAACCTTAGTCATGGTGGACTTATTTAGTATTTATTACATTAATATAGATAATATATACCATGAAGAAGAAATGTTTAGTAAGCCAAATGTTTTTTGCACTAATACTGTTTACCGTGTTGCAACAAGCCATCACGGTTTACAAATGGATCCTGAGACTCGAAGATTGAGTCCCACTTAGATTTTGTGAAGTTTGACTTCTTTACATTTCAGAGTGAAGGAAACATCTCCTTGTTAGAAGTGGCAGTAGCTAAAGGGTTAATCACCCAATGCAAAAAAAATCACTGGCTAATCTAATCATTGCAAGTTAAAAAAAACCAAAACCAGCCATAACTTGGCAATTGGATTTAAATTTGCCAGGGGCTTGAACTATCTCAGAGATTCCCCTGGGACAGCTATCTCACAAAGGACATCCACTAATGTTTCGTTAACTGGGCCTTTCTCTCCAGAGTTTCCATTACGAAGCTTTTGTTTGGTGAATAAAATAATACAGTTTTCTGGGTCCAAATGAATAGTCATGGGTATTATTAAAGTCAATGGTTTGGAGGCATACAGTTAAACAAATGATAATTCGGTCTCAGAGGGGCCTTACTGAAGAATTTATGTCTTAAGGGTTACTAAGAACATTCTTGTTACGTAAAAAGTTGGAGGTGGCACTTTGAGGTTTTCAGCTAAAGCAGAAAGAAACCCGGGAAAATAAAACAAAATGGTTTTATTCAATATTTTTAACAGCCACATTTCCTATATAAGGTACCTTTATGGCTTCCTTGACCATAATATTTGGGCACCTCACAACAACCTTTCATGTGTTTACTCTCATGCTATCCCTTTTATGTAGGGAAGTGCTACCGCTGCCATTTTACAGATCAGGAACCAGAAAATAGAGAAATTGCAAGTATATCTATACTGCAATTACAAGGTGTGACTGCAGCCTGAGCGGACATACCTGAACTAGCTTTCATCTGGCTAGCTCAGATTTCAGAACAGTGATGCCCCAGCAGAGCGAGTTTCAGCACAGATCGTACAAAGCCAGATGGAACCCTGGGACATTACTCACAGGGCTAGCCCATGCTGAAGGTCACAATGTCAGGGTTCAGTGTTCCGGTGCCTGAGTTAGCTAGATGGAAGGTATCTCAGGTAGATCTGCTCATGCTTCAGTCATATCCTGTGACTGCAGTCTAAACATACCCTTAATGTGCCTCCCAGCATCGCTGGACAGACTTGTGTTACTGCACTAAAAATAGCAGCATGGACATTGCAGCACAAGGGCAGGCTCCAGCTAGCCACCCAAATCCAAACCCACCTGATCCCTGGGATCTGAGCAGCTAGAGTCTCCACTGGAGCCGCAATGGCTATGTGGCTATTTTTAATGTGGTAGCTTGAGTGAAGCTAATGTGAGTCTATCTAGCTATGCTGGAAGTCATGTTCCCAGCAGCGATGTAGCCATACCCCAACAGATTTGTCCAAGCATACAGAGGAAGCCTGGGTTGGAGCAGGGGTTTAAATCCAGCCCTCTTATCTGGTAGACTAGAACCTTTATAAACATATTTATCTTTAGAGACACAAGGCGGGTGAGGTAATATCTTTTATTGGACCAACTTCTGTCAGTGAGAGATACAAACTTTGGAGCTTACCCAGAGCTCTTCTTCAAGTCCTGTGTAAGCTCGAAGGCTTGTCTCTCTCATCAACAGAAGTTGTTCCAACAAAAGCTATTGCCTCATCCACCTTGTCTCTCTAATATCCTAGGACCAACACAGCTACCATACTGTACATATATATTTATCTTTTTTATTAGGGCATAAATAAAATCTGTGGGTGAATCTCTTTGTCTTTAATGTGCCACTGGATTCCTCATTGTTTTTGTGGATACAGACTAACACGGCTACCTCTCTGATATTTATCTTTGTTTATTTGGTCTGTTGAGAACCTTTTGAGGAGGGCAAAGCTGACTGGAATTCGACTATAGCTCATGATGAGGCTGCTATCTCTGCCTTATCTACGTAAGGTGTTCCCTACTGCAAATTATGGTGCCTAACTTTTAAAGTACAGCTAACAAGCAATTCATTGAGTATATTGATTTATTTTCGTATGCTCCATTGTTGATAATAGACTGCAGGATGACATATATTTGACCTCTATAAAATTTTGGTTAGGAAAATGTACTTTAAAAGTAATTATTTTCATCAGTGCAACTGCAACCAATTATTTATAGACAGGTTGTTGCATGCACAGTCATTCTATCTATCTATCCATCTATTTTCTATCTATCTATCTACAGTGAAAGTGGTGTTATTCATCACTTTATCAACCTGAAAGCTCTATTAACCAGCATTTCTGATATCTCTCTATATAAATATTCAATCTAGTAACCGGGACTAGTATACTGCCCAGGAGGTTATGCAGTTGCACATTCTGCACTCTGCTTTTATGCAAAAGAGGCAGAAGACAAGTAAGCAAGGTGATATCAGGGATATTTATTCAAAAATCCAGCTTCCAGGATGTGTCATAGGGTCATTACAGATTCAGCCTGATCTCCTACATCCACAATGATGATAATAATGACCCTTAGGTCATGAAAGGAAAGATTAAATTATGTTCAGTATAGTTTTAGTGCTAAGTATATTTTTAGTGATCTGGGTGTATGCCATGCGCTGCCCATATTGATATGAAGTATCATAAAATAAACGACTGAAAAGTTTGGGAATCACTGATTATCTATCTATCTATCTATCTAAGCGTAGTGTCCCAAAGATTTGCATTTCCTGTTCAATGTGCCTTCATTACCACTGATCTTCACTGTGGTAAATGTCGCTATTTTGAATGGCAGCAGGTGGCCAGAGTTCACACTACCATATGAAGCAAGGTGCAGACATACCTAAAGGAATCAGGGATCCCTTCTTTCTGTTTGAGTTATGTAGAGAGACAAGCTGGGCAAGGTAATATCTTTCATTGGACAGACTTCTGTTGGTGAGAGAGATGAACTTCCACCCAAAGCTCTTTTTCAGGTCCAACAAAGGAACTCAGAGGTTGCCTCGATAGAGGACCACAATCAGGGGCTTCTCCAGGCACCAGCATGCCAAGCATGTGCCTGGGGCGGCAAGCCACGAGGGGCGCTCTGCCAGTCACTGCGAGGGTGGCAGGCAGGTTGCCTTGGCGGCTTGCCTGTGGAGGGTCCTCTAGTCCTGTGGCTTCGATGGACCTCCCACAGGCATGCCGCCAAATGCAGCCTGCCTGCCATGCTTGGGGCGGCAAAATACCTAGAGCCGCCTCTGACCACAATGGTGTGTTCTTGCCATGGGGATTTCTAGCAGGGCTCACTCCAGGACTGTATGCAGGCAATGTCCCAGTGTAGTGAAGAGGAGTGGCCTCCCTCAGAGACTGACAGGGAGGGATGGCCATGCACTCTTACACCCAGAGATAATCCTTTCTGCTACAGTCCTAGCCCCAACATTGAGACTGCAATTTTATAGTCCCGCAGCCCGAACCCCGCATGCCTGAGTCAGCTGACTTGCGCCAGCCATGGGTGTTTTATTGCCAAGTAGATATACCCTTTGAGACCTCCCAGCCAGTTTTTAATCCATTTAACGTGTGCTGTTTTGATTTGTATCATTCTAGTTTCCTATTGTATCCTCAAAGGGGTACACTTACAAGTAGGAGGGTGATCAACAGGGATCTCTCAGCTGGCTGAAGTGCGATGAGCTGGCACTCCAGGCATGAAGCACAGATGTCTGCCATGTCTCAGTAGACCCTGGCCAAAAGAACTGGGATAAAATCCAGGCTAATGTCTTTTCCCTTCTAAGGTGCCCAGCCACGGGTATGGCATGGATGAGTTGCATAACTTCCCTCTGGTACAGTTGGGGCACCAAAAGCTGATGTCAAACCTCTTCGGTCAGTTGGTCTTTCTCTATGTGATACAGACGGTTACCTTGAATCTCAAAGTGTGGGAACTGTCCTGCTTGGTGGGGTTTGACAGTCTCCCCATTCACTGCCGCCACCTGGGCGTATGCCCGACTCGGGGTGTTGCCAGCCTGTTGCTCGTCCACAATGTCAAAGAGTTGAGTTAGGAACTCTGTTTCAGGTAATGGGGGGAGCTCCCCTCCTGGATGGGATGGGGTCTGGTTGGCCTGGGTTGATGCTGAGGACTGGGAAGTTACTTCAGCAGGGTCAGCAACCTCCCTCACCCCCGCAAGTGTCACAGCTCCAGGCCGGCTGGTGACTAGAGGCAGGGGCCCTTGACTGTTGGACAGGGGTCCCACCATTTTGGTTAACATTTCCCCAAAATAGTTCCAGTCCCTGCCTAGGGTAGGCCAGTGTCGGGGTCAGACTGACCATCAGGGGCTTTTCATGTCTCCTCACCACTAAAGTCACTTAGGGGGCAGGATTAGGCACCACTGTACTTGGTATCAGGGTCTGGGCACACTCTGAATCTACTACTCCTATTACTTCTCTCCCATCTACCTGCAGCAGGATGGTCAGTTTTGCTGGTTCTCCAGGGGGTGTTCATGCTCACAGAGTCCAGACCTTCCCAAAGCTACATTCCGTGTACAGCCAGCCTCTGGACCAGTGCCCAGAATGACCACACGTGAAACACTGGTCCTGATCTTGAGTGGCTCATGGGGTTTCCTGCCTGGGTACCCATTTGGTCTGGACACGATGGGTCTCCCCGAGTTCTGAGACAAGCAAGGGCTCTGTCTTGGCCTCTAGTGGATCTGTGGTCTCCTGAGCTGGAGTGCAGGTAAACGGCTCTGGACCTCTGGGTTGGGAAGCCCTGGCACCCCTAGATCCTCGAGTCCTCCGGAGCTCAGGTAGGGAGGGAGGAGGCCAACATTCGTCATGATCCTGGGATCCCTGGGTGGTACCATCCTTTAGGGGCATGGGGCTCTTGGTTCCAGCTGACCCTCAAGGGGGCATCATCATGAGGGACTTGCTAGCTAGGAAGTTCTCGCTGAGTTGATGGCATCTGTTGTGGTGTCAGGGTGATGTCACAACATCCACTCTCTTCCCCCAGTGGGTAGGATCTGGACAAACTGCTTTAGCAGGACGTGCTCAGTGACCTGTGCCCCCATCTTTTCTTATGGTTTGAGCCATCTCCAGAATGAGTTGTGCAACAGGCAAGATTGGGCTCCCTGCAGGTATCGCTCTCCCTGGAAGCATTGCTGGAATGTTTCCTCTGAGATATCTCCGGTGTCAAGGATCGCTGCCTTAACTTGGGCATAGTCCTGAATGGCAGTGGAGTCTAACACATGGCATGCAGTCTGTAGTACCCTGGTTAAGTATAGGGCCAGGACTGCAACCCATTGTCTCGTGGCCAATGGGTTACTGTAGCCACTCACATGAAAGTCTCTAAGAAAACCTCAGAATCATTGTTGGGCCCCATTTTGACAAGCTTGATAGGGGCAGGGTTAGGCAGCTTGGTTGGAGAAGCAGGTCACAGAATGGATGTGACCTGTTGGACCCGCTGTGGCTGCTGTTGGGCTGCCTATTCATGAACTAACTGTAGTGCTGCATGGTCGTCTACTGCAGGAGTTGTTGTTGTTACTGTTAATGGTGGGTGTTTTGCTTGGCCATCCATCTGAGCAGCTGTTTCATCTCCATTCAAGGGTTTGTCCTCAGGACTTTTTTTAATTCCCTTCAGTAGGGACTAGATCAGTGCCTGCATTCTCCACCATTTGTGATAGGACCTTCAATGGCTGGACAGCCAAGTGGCTAGCTCATTGGTTGGGGGGCTGTAGGACAACCTGTGTTGCACAAACCCCTAAAGGGGAGATAGACCTTTCTTCCATCCATGGGGGAGGGTTCAGGACCTGTTTTCCTGAGTTGCTCCCCATGCAAGTCCTTTTAGTTTGGGGCGTGGCCCTGCTAGTCCAGCTTTCATGCAGTTGGGCTTATCTGCAGGTTCCTCTTGGCAGGGCAAGAATTACTTGCCTGCAGTGGCTGCTTTGGCAGGCTGGTTGTTGGTCTGTGCCTTCAGAAAGGTATACAGAGAGCTCCTGCCTCTTCATCAATCAGCTCATGACTGAGCCAGACTCTCTTCTTTTCCCCCTCCTCCAGGCCTGGCATTGGCTGCAGATATAACAGGACGGGGCTAGGTGAGCCCACTGGCTCTATGATTCTATAATCTATTACAAGTGTGTTTACACCTGGGGAATGCCCACTAGACAGAAGGCCAAAAGTCTAGATGGCCAGCTGCGGGAAGGGTCATTAGAGAGAACAATAGGTCTTAGAAGATGATAATCTCCCACTGGGAAGCCTTTCTGAGGATGCTGCAAACAGCCCCTGAGTCACGGATGTGGTGGCCTTACAGGGACATGTGACCAAGTAACCTGGCACTGGAGTCCATGATAATAATTTTGTTTTCCCACTGACTGGGTGTGGGAATCAAACTGGGAGACAAAGGGTTCGTGCCATATGTTAAAGCTATTTAAGGCAGGGGAGTGACATCATCATAGTTCATTCTTCACTGACTCCCTGCCCAAGAAAGAAGACTGCTGGAAACACCTGGAGAAACAAAAAGATTGAACTAAGGGAGTAAGGCTGCACCCAGGCTAGAGGGTTGTTTAGATTGTGAAAGGAATAAGTGGGTTTTTAAGCTAAAAACAAGTGTAGCTCGCCTTCAAGAATCTCTGCAATCTGCTTTAACAACATTTAGGTATAAATTTGCTACACATATTGTGGCAAATTGCCGGTACTGTTCTGCTGGGTCTTGCGCTTTCTCTTCTCTGGGGTAGGTTCAGGGCGCTATTGCTTGCCTCTGAACCAGTTCTTAATCACTCCACTAGTGTCCTTGGAGGAGGGGAGTGGAGAGGGAGGGACCTGGGCCCGCCCTCTACTCCAGGTCCCAACCCAGGGGCCCTGGGGGTTGTGGTAAACCACTTGACTTAGCGGTTCCTTCCCCTGGGTTACTTCCCTCTCATACCCTTCAGCTTGTGAAGGGCTTCTTGCCTCTCTTCTACACAAGCCTGTTGCCCCTTACCTAGGGTTTCTTTTGGGCTTCACAATCCACCGCAGCACTCCTCCAAACCTTCTATTTCTCTCTGGTCAAACTCTTCTCTTCTGCAACCTGCACTCTGCTCCAATCCAACCTTTCTCCTTCAACTACCACACCCTGTCTGACTGAAGCAGGGGTTTTTATCACATGACTGGAGTCAGGTGCTCTAATTGGAGTCAGGTGCTCTAACTGAAGTCAGGTGCTCTAATTGGAGTCAGGTGCTCTAATTGGCCACAGCTGTTCTAGTTAATCTAAAGCAAACCTTCCTCCCTTGGCAGGGAATAAGGCCCCCTGCTAACACTCTTATGCAGCCCTCTGGCCATGCTGTATCACAATATCCAGTTTCTTTAGTTTATTAAGCTTAGATTGAGTGTTTGTTTTATTTGCTAGGTAATCTGCTTTGATCTGTTTGCTTTTCCTTATAATCACTTAAAATCCACCTTTTGTAATTAATAAACTTGTTTTGTTCTATCTAAGACCAGTTTGTGGAAAACATTATTTGGGGGCAATCGCTGTTGCATACTTTCCTCCACATTGACACCGGGGGCAAATTTCATGAATTTACACTGTACAGATCTCTGCGTAGCGTAAGATGGTATAATTCTGGGTTTACTCTCACGGGATGGGGGGGTGCACTTGAGTACTGGGCAGTTCCTTAGCTGGCCCTTCCCAGGCAGAGCTGATTTCAACGTCTGTGTGTTTCTGCAGCTGCGTGTGTCCCTACCTGTATGTGTAATGGTAAACTGAAGTCTGAAGCCTGAAGGAGGGCTTGGCAGGCTGCACAGAGTACAGTGTAAAGAGAACCCAGATAGGTGGGTCAGGCTGGCTCAGTGGTACCCCAGTTTCAAGTGGCCCCCCACAGGGGAAGGGAAACCCACATTCAGCACCCACAAGCCACAGCTGTTTGGTGCTGCAGCTAATCGACCAATTTGGCCATGCCCTAGATCAGCTAATCAGGGCTGCCTCCAAATAGCTGATTGGGGATGCCATCAAACAGCTGGTAGGTGGCACCACCAAACAGCTATTTGGCAGCTCAGGAAGGGGTTAGGGCAGACGTGGGCAAACTACAGCCTGCGTGCCACATCCGGCCCATGGAACCATCTTGCCTGGCTCCTGAACTCCCAGCCGGGGATCCTAGTCCCCGCTCCCCCACCACTGTTTCCCCTCCCCCTCAGCCACTCCGCCTTGTGGGCTGCGCGCTGTGCGCTGGCCTGCTGCTTCTGCTGGGCAGCATGGGGAGTGCAGCTGGCTCTGGCTGGGTGTTGCGGCTGTGAGCTTCTTTTGCTGGTAAGGGGGTGGAGGGGGGGAATTGCATGACGGAGCGGGCAGTTATGAGGAGCAGTCAGGGAATGGGGAACAGGGAGGGTTGGGAGTGGGAGTTCCAGCAGGCCCTCTATACAGTTGCACAATCCCGATGTGGCCCTGAGGCCAAAAAGTTTGCCCACCCCTGGGTTACAGGGAGGATGAAGATCAGTGAGCGACAGCAGAGCAGGAGCTTTGAGGGAGAGCAGATCAGGGTGGGAAAAGGTGGAGTGAGGGCGGGGTCTTGGGGGAGGAGGAAGAGACAGAGCAGGAAGAGAAAGAAGAAATGTTGGGCCTTGGGTCAGAGCAGGGGTGGAGCTTAGTGTATGAGCCTCTACTTAATGAGCTAAAAGTCAAATGGCACCTAGCTATGAGATGGGACAGAACATCATACCCAGAAAGCATGTGGGTTATGCATATTTATTAACTCAGACACTCAGCCTTCACGTTGGAGAGGTCACTCAATCTTCATGTTGGAGAAATGTGATCAGCAGCTACAGAGCAAAGTCAGTGAAAATGCCAATTCAACCAAGAGACATGAGAGCATAAAGTGAAGATTGAACCAAAAGAGGAACTCCCATGGACGGCCTGCAGTAACAGACTGTTGTAATTATGGGTTCAGGTCACTAGAGAGATGCACAGACTAAGATTTAGAAAAGTGACTGGCAATTTTGGGTAGCAGAGTGTTGCCAACGAAAGTCTGGCAGTGCTAGATCTTCTCCTGAAAGTTGCAGCTCCTAGTAGAATGTGGTTACAATTAAAAAATAATTTTAATAAGAAATATTTTTAGCCCCCGTTGAGATGGAGCAAAACCATGTAATGTGACCCAAGTGCGATCAAAATATTAGAAATTTGAAGGCAAAGAAACAGAACTCAACAGTTATAATTTAATGAAATCTCATGTTTTTAAAGATGATCTCATGATTTTTGGAGCATGACTCATGATTTTTAAATGCTTGCTCTTCAGGAAGCCCTGGGCACCTGCCTTCCGAAAACCAGGTGCCTTTAAGGTATCTCATTTTCATCAGCCAAAATCACCTGTCACTTTCCCAAACCTTAGCTGCTGTCACATGCCCTTTGGGAGCCAATCTGATGCCCCTTGAAGTCACCAGGCCTCTTTCCATTAACCTTGGAGAAATCCCATAGTCAAAGCGGTTCAAAATCAACAATAAGGCTGGTGGGTCCCAGACAAATAGATGACATGTGGTCCAGTAAATGGAGTTTCCAACCCTCCAGAGAAGCAGAGACATGAGTGGACGAAGAGCTAGCGTGTTTTATGCTCTCAGTAGGGAGTGTGCAGTCTTGCCAGGCCAGAGCATTCCAAAGGGTGTGTCAGGCTCTAAAAATCAGGAGATTGGCTTATAAGCAGAAGATTTGTTTTAAATAATAAATTTGCTTTGTCCCCTTTTCCTTCTCCTGTCTGAGTTTTTCGGTCTTTCTGGTGTCATCTTTCCAGCTGTACTAACCAACCATAAGGGGTGAGACGGAGAGAAACTTTTTTAATGAAAGCTGACATCCTGGTGCAATCTCAGAACTCCAAGATCTGGTCTACACTACAGGCCTATATTGGTACAAAAATCCAACCCCCTGAGCAAAGTAGTTATATCAACCTAACGCCCTTGAGTAGACCACACTATGTCATCAGGACAGGTTCTCCTTAGTGTAGAGCGCTTCTCCCATGAAAGCTCTACAGCACCGCAGCTGCACCAAGGCAGAGTTTTAGGTGTAGACATGCCCCAGGAGCTGGTGGGTTGCATGGGTTGAAAGAAGGCAGGAGACTTGTATGGCTCGGGGAAGGCAGGTTTTTCTTTGAGGTGGGAGAGGCGAAGGGCAGTTGTGAAGGGTGAACGCGGGTAAAGGGTAGAAATTTCCATATGGGCAGGGAAGATGCTACAGAACCCAAAAGAGGTAAGGTGAGGTAAGGTCCCATAACACATTCCCCAGTCCATCTGTGCTGGAACTGAATTAGAGCAAGCACCCCCATAGAAGGAAAAGATCCCATATTCCATTCACAGTGCTCCACCCTAGGTCAGCCAATCCCCCCTCTCACATACACACACACGCCCCTTTAAAATTGTAGTAGTAGATTCATAGCCTTTAAGGAGAGAAAGGACTACAAGGTCCATACAGCCTGACCTCCGGCATCCCGCTTGATACCTTGTGATTGTCATTTTGTTCTGTGTTTGTATAGTGCCTAGCACAAAGGGGTCTGCTCTCCTGAGTACTTGCATGATGCAGAGAACCAGCTGCTGGTGTGTTGAGACCACTGCTCACCTTGCTGACCAATCCTGTCTCATTGTTACTTTGTGCTCCCGCATCTCTCTGTATCTAGCTGTTGTCTCTTGTCTTATACTTAGATCTTCAGCTCCTTGTGGAAGTGACTGTGTCTTTGTTCTGTGTTTGTTCAGCACCTGGCACAGTGGGGACCTGGTATATGACTGGGCACCTTGGCACTGTCAGCTTAACACAAATAATAAATACTAATACTGTGTGTGGAGATAAGTGATTACACTCGCAGAGCTCTGGGCCCTCTAGTTACCAAGTTGGCCGGTAGATGATGTAGTAAGAGTTTACTAAAGTGAGGGATATTTGGGCAGGAATTCATTGTCTGCTCTGCTCACATAACTCATGGACTAATGATATTCTGAGAGGGGCACTCGAATGATGGAAAACAGAGATAGGTAGGAAAGGCTGTTCACATTTTGTAAAATTGTTTTGAGATTTTAAACCTTTTCCCATCTGGAATCAGCACGAAGGGTTGAAATCTTGAAAATTTGTATGAACCAAAAATTTAAAAAAAAATTAATTTGGGTCAATTGAAATGTTTTGTTTAGTTTTCACAATTTCAAAATGTTTTGATTTTTTAAAAATCTCTAGTTAGCTTTACTTTGTGTTGAATCATAAAGATGGAAATTTCCATTTACTAAATGTCCAAATGGGGGGTTTCTACAGTTTTGAAACTTCTTTATTTTCTCAAAAAAATTTGTCACCCACCGACACCCCACCCCAAAATGTTCAGGTTGAATGAATCAGCATATTCTGACAAGAGAATTTTGAGTTGAAAAATTCCCAACCAGCTGTAATGGAGGGTCCACAAGAACCAAGATCACAGCCACCTACCACCCTACTGGTAGAGAAAGACTCACTCCATAGACTCTATATCTGTTTCAAGGCATCCCACCTCTGGGGTTGCCATTTCATCACCTGTTGTTACATGTACAAACTGTGTATTTGGTGTATGAATGGCTCCTTATTTTTCAAATATTTTTGAAAATGAAGCTCAGTAATAGTGGAGATTTCTGAGCCAGTATCAAACAAACAGCTGATCTGTACCTTGGCTATAAGTACTTCAGCAGTTAGTCTCCAAATGCTCGCTCACACAAGTCGATAGATATGCTGGCACTATCTGAGTGCCTCTCAGCACTGTATGCAGACCCTTTGTCCATCAGGAACAGGCCTAGGAATCCTTCTGCCACTGCTTGGCCTTCTACTGTAGGTGGGCCACTCATTCCATGCCACGCTTGGCACAGCCCTGATCTCAGTTGCAGCATCTTTGCTACCACAACAGAGGCTACATCTAGACTACCCGCCATATCATCGGGTTAAAATCGATTGCTCAGGGATCGATATATCGCATCTCATCTAGATGCGATATATCGATCCCCGAGCGTGCTTATGTCGATTCCGGAACTCCACCAGCCCCAACGAAGTTCCGGAGTCGACAGGGGGAGCCGCGGACATTGATCCTGCGTGGTGAGGACGGGTGAGTAATCCCATCTTAGATATTCGACTTCAGCTACGTTATTCACGTAGCTGAAGTTGCGTATCTAAGATCGATCTCCCCCCATAGTGTAGACCAGCCCAGAAAGGAATCAGAATAATCTCTTTGGGCAGCAGAACAGGGATTGTTCCTGGAGGTCCACCAAGGACAGTCCTTGGTTGAACTTCAAAGCGGAAGGCAAGGCTGTTGTGTGGGTGAGAGACGGTTTACGTGGGGTGGGAAAGGGAAGGTAGGCTGTGGGACAGATTAGTTCAGGCTTTTTCTGCAGAGTGGGGGAGACCGGAGGGTTTGTGTGGGTGGAGAGGGCCGGGGCTCTGGAGAGAGCAGAAGGCTGCACATGGGAACAGAAGAGGTTACAGTAGCCATGAGAGATAGAGATGGTTTTGTGCCAATTTCTCTCCCAGCTCAGACCCCCTGGGTGATCACATTTCTCCTCAGTGCCCTCTGCAGCACCCTGTGCACCTCCTTGTTCCTCAGCATGTAGATGAGGGGGTTGAGCATGGGGATCACCATGGTGTAGAAGAAGGATACCATCTTGCCCCGGTGCTGGGAGTAGCTGAATGGAGGCTGTAGTTACATGGAAATGCCTGTGCCATAAAATAGCGACACCATGACTAGGTGGGAGGCACAGGTATTGAAGGCCTTGAGCCTGCCCTTTGCCGAGTGAATCTTCAGCACTGTGGGGCTGATGTAGCCATAGGACATCAGGATGAAGCCCAGTGGAACCAGGAGGAAAATCACTGCGCTGGAGAGGAGTTCGGCCTCATTGGCAGAGGTTTCAACACATGCTAGTTTGAGCAGGGCTGGCACCTCGCAGAAGAGGTGCTCGATTTGTTTCTGCCCACACCGGGGCAGCCTCAGGGTCAGGTTGGTCTGCAGGAGGGAGTTGCCGAAGCTGCACAACCAGGTGGTGGCTGCCAGCTGCAGGCAGAGGCGGTGGTTCATGATGTCTGTGTAGCGCAGTGGCTGGCAGATGGCGGCATAGCGGTCATAGGCCATGATGGCCAGCAGAAGGCACTCGGTGCAACCCAGCAAGAGGCAGATATAGAGCTGGGCCACACAGCCAGCCCAAGAGATGGATTTGTGGGTGCTGTGGAAGTTCACAAGCATCTGGGGGCCAATGCTGGTGGTGTAGCAGAGGTCCAGGAAAGAGAGGTTGCTGAGGAAGAAATACATGGGTGTGCGGAGATGGGGGTCAAGCCATGAGACCAAGATGATGGTGGTGTTTCCAAGTAAGGTCATGGTGTAGGAGATTAAAATGAGCACAAAGAGCAACAACTCCAACTGTGGCTGGTCAGATACCCCTAGCAGGATGAATTCCCCCAAGGAGCTTTGGTTTCCATCTTCCCGTGACCCTTTGCCATACATCACCTGTAGGGGCCAGAAAGAATAACGGTGAAAAATATCCAGCAGCAAGGAGATTTGTGATACTAGGTGCTAGTGCTGGAATTGACAGTAGGTATTTTTGGAATGGTAGCCTTGAGTCTTAGGAGACAGGTAAGTGTTAAGAGAATGAATTAGCAAAAGGCTGGAAACTCTAATAACCTGGGAATGACCTACCTGCAGCACTGCATACATTTATGCAAAGGTCAGAGAAATCTCTCATCTGTCTGTTTGCAGTGTTGTTGTAGTCAGGTCAGTCCCAGGATATTGGAAAGATGAAGCGGATGAGGTAATATCTTTTACTGGACCTGTTACCAACGGTTTTCAGAACCCACTGCAAGGGCAACTTAACTGTTTCACTCCAGGTGGTGTCAGAGATAAATCAATGGTAACACAGCATTTCTGTCTGATGAAATATTAATACAAGTAAGAGGACACTCTCTAAACCTGCAGTTTATTAGATTTAAGTGCACACAGACATAAGCAATAGATTTAGAGCATCCCAGATATTTACCTAAAAACTGGATCTGTATTGAGTAATTAGCAACAGGTTGTCAGTGGCTAGTTGCTCACCTACCAGGGAGAAAAGATGTCAAGAAAAAAATCTCTCTAAATGGCTTTAGAGGACTGCTCCAGAATCCACTGTATTCACTGATCTTTGATAACTAACTACTACAAAACACATAGGTCATAATAACCTTTACAAAATCATCACTTTTCCTAACTTTCATCAGAGGTGCCCAGACTCCAGGTCTTCCATCCATCAAGGTTTTCAATCTCCCTTGTTGACCTTTCTTTCCCCTCCTCCCATTCAGATTAGCAGGAACTCCCACCTAGTTTTCACCTTGCCTCTAAAAAAGCTGTTTTCCAATTAACTCTTAACTATCTGGTGTTCCATTTTATTAAGTCACGATATCTCAATGCACAGAATATGGTTGCAATTACCTTGATTGCATTCTGGGGTATACACATCCATCAAATCTTGGGTAACAGACAAGATTCCGTTGGTGAGAGCGAGAAGCTTTTGAGCTCACTCTGGGTTCTTCTGCAGGTCTCAGAGTGTCACAGCTAAATGCAAAGTGAAGCAGATTTTTCAGTACAAGCACTTAAAGATATTTCAATGAACCATTCATGGTGAAATGGTCTGTAACATGCTTCCAGTTACAGAGGGGAAAGGAGGGGGAAAAATAAGCTGATAGGGGTGGGGTTAGTGGGATATAGATTTTGTCTCTGTTCAGTCCATGATTTTCAGTGTCCAGCAAAGTTAGGAATTTAAGCTCTCAGGCCGGTCTTTTGAAGGTTTTGTGCAGGTTTTCTTTCAGGATGAGGATTGAAAGGTCATAAATACAGAGATCTCTTTGTGTCAAGTTTTCACCCACCAGTGGCAGGGTACTTTTGTCTTCTATCATTTTCCTGTGTGAGTTCATTCAAGAGTATAGTGATTGTCTGATTTCACCCACATATTTGTTGTTGGAGCACTTAGTGCACTGGAGGAGATACACCACATGTTGTGATTGCTGTGTTTTAGAGTAATGGATCTTGAAAGCCATATTATGGATGGTGTTGATCATCATAGAAATGAAAATATGACTGCGTTTTTTGTGTCTGTTGTTCTGACAGGATCTAGTACCGCTTTCAGTTGGTGTATCCTCCTCTGTGGGGAGCTTGCTTATGATGCTGAGCATGGTGAGCTTGGGGGGTTGTTTGAATGCCAGAAGAAAGGGTTCAGGATGTGTGCCCCATCAAGTATGTTTTGTAAATTCATAACTTGCTAGACACTAAAATCATGGATTGAACAGAGAGGCTGGATATATGTCTTGTTATAACAATCTGTGACCCACTGAGCCTTCTTCTTCAGGTCCTCCTCCCCATTCCCCTCTGTGACGGGAGCCAAGTTCACTGACAATTTTACCTTGAATGATCCCTTGAAATATGTGTTAACTATGTAGGTTTCTGTTCCTCGTTGTACTTAGCTGTGACACTTGGAGCACCTTTCCCTGCTCTGTGTCAGCTCAAAACCTTGTCTCTCTGACCAACAGAAGTTGCTCCAGTAAAAGATATCAGTTCATCCTCCTTGTATCTCTGCATTTCTATGACAGTGGTCAATATGATACCAAACACTGTATGTATCTAGCATTCATCACATCCTCATTCAATCTCTTCTCGCTGTGTGTCTGTGCAGTGTCTGGCACGATGGGGACCTCACCTCTCTGGGAGCTTCTAGGTTTAATTGTAATATAACTTGTTGGTACCCACTGAGGATCTGCTCCAGAGAGAGACTGAGGAAGAAAGAAAACTTTAGGAGGAAAGTAAGGCAGGACAGAGGGTTGGTTGAAAAGAGAACTGCTCCTGATACTGTTATACCAATTATATTAGACCAATAAAAACCAGCAGGATCTTATTAAAGGGGACAAGACATTTGTCACATTAATTGTAAATACCATAATAAAATAAAAGATAACAGTAAACAACGTTGTTTGGCTACTTATTCCTATTACTACTTACTTATTTCTTATACACTTATATATATATATATATATACTCATGCGCACAATCATTCATACAAGTTCTGTATAGATTTTATAGTTACCAACCTTAAACGTTGCTTGTGACAGAATACTGGCCAGGTATCCTGTACACAGGAGTGGAGCCAAGTCCGGGTCAGTGCGCACCTGATGCTCCTGGAAGGTGGTAGCAAAACCAGAGACTCAAAGACTTTATTCTTCAGAGTCCAGTTTTACTGGAATTTATCGCTATGTCAGTCCATGAGAGTTGCTTCATTCTGCTGTTGTTAAATCAATCAGCAGGTGGCTGACTCCATGTTGTCAGATGTTTGTTTTTCCTTCCTTTGAGGTGGTGGAGTGGATTCCAGTTTGCCCTCCGGGGGTCATCGGGTTGATTCCACTTGACACTTTCTTCGGCCAACGCTCAATTCTTAAGTCTGGTAACTCCCTAACCATTCATTTATTATTTAAACTAGGCACTCATTCACATACATTCTCTATCTCAATCCCATCTATTTCACTGTCTCTTTACCTTTGGGGGTGTTACCAGTTTATGTGAGACTCTCTGTCTTTTATCATTCAAAAATAAAGTGAGATGAAAACTTACAGAGGGTGGGGGTCTCTATCTATGTACTATAACAGCTACTGTTTTGGCTCACAGTGGCCGTTACAAAGTAAAGTAGCAATTACAAAGTGTCACTTAGAGAACAGGCACTTAAAGTCAATTAACGTTTACCAAGTTTTGTACAAAGCATTTCTTTGAGCAGGCTTCACACAGACACAGCTGGTGGCTTGCAAGTTAGAGGCTATATCTCGGGAATCACATTTATTTCTAATATAAACCTTTAGTTATAAAGTATGAACTAACAATAACACATTTTTAACAATAAATCATTTTTTAAAATAAACCATGTTTAATATAAACCTTCTTTAATGTCCCTACAATACTCCAGTGAGATCCACCACTGGAGATCCATGCATCCGCTGGACTCCCACCAAGGCTCTGTGCAGCCAGTTCAGATTGGGGCCACAGCATCTGAGCTATTGATAAGCCTATGCTGGTAACAACCCTAATTTTGAAGATGTGGCAGGAAACATCCATCCATCCTAATCATCTGGTCAGTCTGTCTGCCTGTCTGTATCCATTCATTGTGCTGTTCCCTTCTCCACTCCCTCACTGTGCCTATTCAAACCCCCTTCTCCCCGGACTCACCTCCATTCACCTCTGGATCTGCTCTCTCCAGAGCGCTCCTGCCAAAACAGCTCCGGGCTGTTCACATACTCCAATACCAGGGAAGATTCTTAGCTGCAATCTCTGCTCCCTTTCATTGAAACCCGCTCTGTGCTTGCGGAGCCCAGAGATGAGACACACCAGGCCGAGGGGCTGAATGTCTACGGGTTTTAGGAGAAGTGAGGTAAGGAAACAAGCTTACTCTGTCTACCTGCTCTGTGAGCAGCTCACCCACCTATGGCTCTGGAAACCTGAACCAGGTGGGGATGCCCAAAGCCTGTCTCAGTGGGAAGAGACTCCTGGAAGCTCAGCTACTGCAACGCTGGGAACATTAGAAAAGCCAGAGATGAGAGAGAGTTACTGAGTGTACGGGGGCTGATGGAGGCTAGGCATGGGTGGATGGAACTGGAGAGGAGGAGTCAGAGAGAGAGAAGGATGGATATGGAGAAAGAGAGGAAGTCAGAGGTGAATTGGTAGAAGGACAGAGAAAGGCAGAGAGAAGGCTGGACAATACAGAAAGAGATAGATGAACAGAAAAAGAGAGAGCTGGATAGATGCAGAAATGTACGGTGGATGGCTAGAAGGATGGCTGGCTAGCCAGACCCCTCTACAGCCATCCTTGTGTCTCCCAGCTTATGGGGATGGTATCTCTATGTGTCTGGGTGGGCCAAGGTCCAAAGCATGGCCAGGAAGGGCCCGATGTCTCCTAGACTGCAGGTCTCTCCTCCTACATGGCTCAGGATCTTTGTCCCAGACTCCTAAGCGCCATGTGCGGGGAGGGAGACAAACCTTTATAGTTTTCAGAACTGGAGAGTATGGGGAGAGTTTCCTCCCTGCATTGTCCCCAAGGGACTGGCACTCAGCTGGTGATGTTTGTGGACACGGTTGACAGTTTTGACAGGGGGCTGGTAAATAACAGCTGAACCCTGGTTTATACCCAGAACCTGGAAAAAAGAATTGTATCAGTGTCCAACAGGATAGAACAAATCTTTTCAGCCTTCGAATGCCTGCATTTACACCTGATGAATAGGTTTGTTCTACACACTACAGAAACTTGACAATGACCTTTTGCAGAAGGGCATGGGATACTGAAATAACTAGACAGTGACCTGGTACAGAAGGATATGTGATACTGGAGTAACTGGACAATGATCTGATCCAGAAGGATATGTAGTATCAGTCTGGCTGGCCAAGGATCTGGTGCCAAGATAGTCAGCCCCTGTCTGTGACAGAGGAAAGTCTGGGACTGGTGCCAACTGTCCCTGGCAAAGTAAATGCCCTCCAAAGGCTTCAGAATGTGACATGCTGGGCATTGTTAGAGTCTTGGCTCCTGGTTGCAGCTGGGGGATCCAGCAATTGGGATTTATGAAAAACATGCTATTTGTGACATGGCCTCTGATGAGTCCACTTGTGGGACCATTAAAAAGTTTTCTGCTTCAGATTAAGAAGGGAATCGAAGTGCATCCAAAGGGAGCCAAACTCCAGCAAGTCCCATGAGCAGCGGGAGAGCTTTTGTGTTCATTTCCAGTGGAATAAGGGGACTCAGAGATCACAGGTGTTAGCATGATTCTGTCACTTATACAACACTAAACAGTTAAACCTGGTTCAGGGTTTTGAGGACAGAGATTTCAGCCGGCTCAATCACATAGGCAAAACACTAGAAAATTTATGCCAAAGTCTGGAAATGTATTGAATCGGATGCACCAGAGAAAAAAGAATTTCAGCACAAGACATACATCAGTTAGAATCTCCCTTTGGCTTGTGCTGAGACCCTAATGTAACCCAAACTTTTCAAAAGCCCCTTTCAGAAAGGATAGCAAGTAGATTGTCGTCTTTTGTCAGACAGTCCCTCATAGTGGGAAAGAAAGGGTTTTAGTTCAATTGATGACTGTGACTGGTGGCTTCCTCTCTTTAACAAAAGACTGGCACAGCAGATAGGCAGGCAGTACAGCTTTTCTAGATCTCTGGATAAGAGGCGGCTGGTCAGTCTTAGCATCCAGGACAAATATGCTGCTCTAACTCATTAGACCCCACTCCCCTCCCACAGCTGGGAGAGAAGCCAAGAATCCTGACTCCCAGACCTTCCCCACTCCTCTCCCACAGCTGGGGAGAGAACCCAGGAGTCCTGACTCCCAGTCCTCTCTACTAGCTGTCTCTGCAGGGCGGATAAAGGATGTAGCAGCAGGACAGACTGCTTCTGGGTGAACTGGTCTTGTGTATTTAGTGCTGTAGCAATGGGGTTCTTTCTCCGGCTCCACAGAAGCACATGTAGCTGGGTCTGCATTTCCTGACTGATCCGCACAGCATCCACTGACAGCATCCACCTCCTGGTTTGTGGGAAAATCACTGGACAAGTATGTGACTTATTTCCTGGTGGGTTCTCTGACTGGGGTGGCAGCTCCTCCTTATCTAACCATCCAACCATTGCTCTGAATCCTCAGGGAAGATTGGAGAAAAGACCCCACCTCTTTGTCTAGGCCTTGATCTCTTTTCTAAGAAGTGCTAGGTCCCTCTCCTCCTCCTCTGAGCTGACTGGCCTGTATACAAAGATCTCCATGGCCAGCTTACAGATCCCCTGGCTGGAGAAGGTGGAGCATGAGTGCCAGACGGAGAGAAAGAGCACATGGGTCCTGCCAGGAGTGGATGGCACGGTGCTGTACCACCAGCGCAGCCAGAAAAGCAGGAGCGTTGATGAGAACAGGAGCATCTGGTGCAGAATGGTGACTCTGGTGAACATCCTGCCCAAGTGGAGAAGTAGCTGCAGTTTAACAAGAGAAAAGGGAAAAAGCCCCCAAACTATCCATATCTGAGCATTAAATAGAGAGGGGGCAATGTTGATGGGGATTTTAGATCAATATTCAATAAGAGACAATCAGAGGGATTATATATTAGGTGTATGTCTGGTCTTTTCTGGCTGGAGCTGATGACTTTCAGATGCCCACATTGCTCAGTCTTCTCCAAGCAGAGCCAGCTTTGTTCATGGATGGAGCCAAGGAAGGACACAGTGCAGTGCCCAACACCATCTGCCGGGCCTTTTCACACTCTTCTGCCTTCTGGGGCTCCTGGTGACTGATCTTTTGTTTTCCAGTCCCAGCACCACGTGGGGACATGATCAGAGAGATTAAAATGCAAACCTCCTAGATGGGAAAGTTCCATATTCCGTTGTGTGGCCCCTTGAGCCAGCCAGTCTCCCTGACCTGAGACTGGATGGGAAATGCTGCCTGACAGAGAACCAAGCCAGCCAGTACCACTCATTTCTCTGGCTCATGTCCCTTTTCTCCAGAATAGCCTCACAGTACCCTCCTTAGGGGCCCCTGGACATCCTTGTTCCTCAGCGTGTAGATCAGAGAGTTGAGCATGGGGGTGATGATGCCATAGAAGACAGAGACCATCTTGCCCCAATCCTGCGAGTAGCTGGATGGAGGTTGTGGATACATGGAAATGGCCACTACGCAGAAGAGTGACATCACAGCCAGGTGGGAGACGCAGGTGCTGAAGGCCTTGAGCTTGCCCTGGGCTGAGTGAATCCTCAGCACTGTGGTGACAATGTAGCTGTAGGAGACCGGGATGAGGCCCAGTGGCACCTCAGGAAGAGACCATTGACAGCAAATGCCTGGACCTCATTGGCAGAAATGTCGACACAGGACAGCTTGAGCAGGACCAGCACCCTGTAGAAGAAGTGGTTGACCCAGTTCCAGCTGCACTGAGGCAGCTGCATGGTCAGAATGGTCTGCAGGATGGAGTTGCCAAAGCTCCACAACCATACAGTGGCTGCCATCTGCATCTGATGACTGTGTAGTGCAGTGGCTGGCATATGGTGACATAGTGGTCTTAGGCCATGAGAGCCAGCAGGAGGCACTTGTTGCCAGCCAGCGAGAGGAAGACGTAGAGCTGGGATATGCTGCCTGCCTAGGTGATAGACTGATGGGCTCTGCGGAAGTTCATCAGCATCTGAGGAACAGTGCTGGTGGTTTAGCAAAGGCATGGCCAGCTTTGGACCTATTCCACCAATTCCCCTGAATCGGGCCCTGAACCCATTGAAAATCCCTTCCCTGGTTAGAGACATCTTTTTTATTTTTACTTACCTGGCGGCGCTCTGGGTCTTCAGTGGCACTTTGGTGGCGGGTTCTTCGCTCACTCTGGGTCTTCGGCTGCGGGTCCTTCAGTGCTGCCGAAGACCTGGAGCAAGTGAAGGACCTGTCACTGAAGTGCCGCCGAAGACTTGGAGCACTGTCCAGTGAGTACAAGCCCCACATGTGTTTTCACATGTGTTGTTTTTTTTTTTTTTTTTAGTCATCCCTGCCGGGGGGCTGTCAAAACTGTTCAGATTGGGCCCCACACTTCCTAAAGCTGGCCCTGGCTGCAGGGAATACATCACATCTCTCTGCGTGAGACAGATGCATGTATATCTATCATTCTCCATAGAGATAGAAAGACAGTCATGTACCTTTATTTGCTATTTTTCTCACTGTCTCTGATACTATGGGATAGTATTAAAATGGAAAAAAGTCAATGATAGTTATGAAGGAGATTAGAGAGATACAATGTCAGATAGGAAACAGTCAGTAGGAAAGTTTTAGAGTTGACTTAAATAGCTGAAAGCTAAGAAAAAGAAATGATAACACAAGATGACAAAGCGCCAGGTTTAATTTTTAAAGCAAATTTTACTTAACATTTTCTGCTGATGCCCAGGCAAATTTCCGTCTATGCAGAGCCCTTCATTTCTATGGTGACACTGAATACACGATGTCAAGTAACACAGAGACTGAAACAATGTTAATGTCAGCATTTGCCTTTTTGCCCCGCTCCCGTGACAGGAGCCCCGTAACCCCGTGTCCCGCTCCCCCGGCCGGAGGAAGGCAAGTCCCGGGGCCCTGCTCCCCCTCCAGAGCCCCAAGGCTCTGCTACACCAGCCAGAGCCCCGCAACCCGCAGCCCCGCTCTCCTGGCCAGAGCCCCGTAACCCCATGGCCCTGCTATCCCTGCTCCCCGCTCCCCTGGTCGGAGCCCCGCAACCCTGCATCCCCACTCTCCCAGCTGAAGCGCCGCAACCTCGCGGTCCCACTCCCCCGGCCAGAGCCTCACAACCCCGCTCCCACGGCCAGAGCCCCGCAACCTGGCACCCCCGGCCACAGCCCCGCATCCCCGCTCCCCAGGCCGAAGCCCCACAACCCCGTGACCCCGCTACCCCGGTCGGAGTCCGGCAACCCTGCGGTGCTGGTGCCCGAGCCCGAGAGTGGAAATCTGAAGTGCTGCCGGAAGAGTACATGTCCCAAGAATCGGGCCTGCACTGGTTAAAGCCGGCCCTGAGCAAAGGTTCAGGAAAGAGAGGTTACTAATGAAGAAATACATAGGGGTGTGGAGACCTAGATCCAGCCACAAGACAACAATGATGGCCAGGCTCCCCACCAGGTTCAGGATGTGCAAAACCAAGAAAACTATAAAAAGCAGCATCTCCAGGCATGGTTGGTCAGAGACCCCAGTAGGATGAACTCCTATTCCCTTTTTTCTCCTGCAGGGAGAAGGGAAAAAGATAAGGATGAAAGGAGCCCCAACAGCCATACACAGGAGAGTCACATTCAAGAGCAGCCCCATTTGCTCTCAATGAACCCTGCCCACTTGTGACTTTGTCATAGAAAATCTGGACCAGCTGAATGGCAGGTCAGATCCTTCTACCAGGGAATGGCTTTGTTGGAGCTTCCTGTCCTCCCTGCACCCCACGCCCAGGCTAGCACACTGCAGGCTTTGTTGCAGAAAAGTGGTTCTGTGGCACTTAGTGACAAAGAAGGATCCACATGCCAGGGATTCAAAGAGTCCTAGATAACTGGATCTGTGGCAGTTGGTGGGAGTGATGGATATAAATGCCATTAAATGGATTTGTCATTGAAAATTAATGCTTAGATTGTAAGCTCTTTCCTACAGGGACTTTTTTTTTGCTTTATTTCTGCAGGTCCTGGTTGTGACTGTGTCTCCTAACTATGACTCCAATTTTATTTTTATCCATAATAATAATAGTATGCCAAGAAATTAAATCACAGAGCAGTGGATCTGTGGCAATGGATGGCAGTCATAAGATACTGTAACCGGCCCACCACCTGCCTCCCGAGAGCCCTCTCGTGGCCAGGTTAGGTCTGTGGTGGCTAGCCTCTCTTTGTCCTCTTCAGGACTCCTTAGGAAATCCACACACTATGTCTCATGGCTAATAGCAGCTCTGCCTGGGGCTCAAAATCCTCTGGGTCCCAAAAGAAAGCCCTTCACAGCAACACAAATCTTTATATTCAGCTTTGGGGTTTTCTGCCACACCCAGTCTGTCCCAATCACCACTTCATAAAGCCACCACTCCCAGCCCTTCCGAGCTGGAGCTCAACTTCACAGCTTCCACCTCCGGTTCCCTTCCCCGATGGCTCTTTATCAGGAACACATGTCCACTGTCAGGCCTTGTCAAGGCTGTACATGAGCCACAGGTGAGTGGGAGTAGTTACCTCATAAAGGGCTCAATCCACCCTTTGACACATTTGGATGTTAAGGAACAGATTTGAGAGACAAGGTAGATGAGATAAAAACATTTATTGGACAGATTTATGTGGCTGGAAGGGACAAACTTTCAAGCTTCACAGAGCTCTGGAGAGGGTAACCAGAGTGTTCAAGTTAAATACAAGACGAGACAGATGGTTAAGCATGTTGCAGGAGCCCATTTAAAGTGAAGTGGGCAATAAACATGAAGTGGGAAATTAACACCTCTGCAGTTGTCAGACAATGGAAGGTAAGTAGACAGCAGAGTGTTTTACAAATTGTTGTAATGGGCCTGTAATGGTCCCTCCCTCTTCCGCTCAGAGGGAGGCCACTCAGGCTGGTCCTTCTTGCCAGAACCAGAGTCTGCAGGACAGCCCGGAGCCCACAACAGGGCTGTGCGATTAATAGTTCTAGTCAAGCTTTAGCCTGGTTTTGGGTGGCCCAAGCTGTCAAACCTTAAACAGAGTCTATCAGGGCTGGCTTCAGCCTGGGCGGGGCTCAGGCAGCCAACAAATAAACAGTCTATAGGGAATCTGGTCAGAGAGATTCCTCTTCAGGGCTAGGGCTTCTCTGAACAGTGTAGGGAGTCAGCCACCCTGGGGTGGAGTGGCAGGGGGATGTGGGCCCACCCTACTCCACCATGTCCGAGCACAGGGCGCTGTCAGAGTCAGGAATGTCTGCTCCTGTGTTGGTGGGGATCCAGCCGCAGCACGCCGACTGAGCCACCCCTGGCTCTGCAGCCAGCTGCTCCATGCCTCCCCGGGCCACTTCCTGCCAGTCCCGGATTCGGTACCTCTAGTGTCCAGGCCTCTTTGGGCTCCTCAGGGTACATAGTGGCAGGCAAGCCGGGACAGACCTCATCGGCATCTGAGGATCAGGAGCAGGCGAACGTTCACCTCAGGGATGTGGCCAAATAGGCAGAGCATCCTTCTCCAACACAAGCTCTCTCTCAACTGTGCTGCAGAGCTGGCTTTTTATAGTTACAGCCATACCCTGATGCTTCCAGTGAGGCGTGCAGGGAAACCTAGGATCCACCCTCCAAGGGAAGTGTAATGGTGCCTCACTCTCCCACTCAGCAGGAGGCCACTCAGCCTCACTACAGGGCCATAAAACCAGAGTCTCTGTTAAGTCCAGGCTTTTCAATATCCAGAATGTCACAGCCTCTAGGACCCCCTCACTCAAGGGGTCCTGTGAGGAGGCAGATCAGCCTTGTATGTTGCTAATGCTGGTGCAGGCATTGTAAAGTATATTGGGATGGGTCAAAGGTGTGAGTGTGGAATGAAAGATTCTTCTAGAGGTTGCTAGATGCTAAAGAGGGAGGGAGAGAGCAGACAACAGGTTAACTCAATACTTCATCTACCTCAGTCCGAATATAAGACGCTGTCTCCAACCCAAGGCCGCAGCACACATCTGACTCTCGGCTGCCAGCCAAGAAAGACGGGGACCTATTCCTCCCCTACCAGCCGTGAGAAAAGAGGATTCAGCTGAACAGGACCACAGAGGCTTCAAAAATGAGCGAGACAGCGAAGTCCAGCGAGGGAGGGGATGGGAGACAACTGTTTTCACTTCCCTGAGGCTGGTGTGTTTGGGGAAAGCTGAGAAAACCATGGAAGACCAGTTTGGACTTGTACAAAGAGCAACAGGAACAGAGGTTCCTGAATAAAACGCCCCAAAAAGAACCCAGGACTTAAAAACCCTCCTGGGAGCTGAAGCAAGTTGGAGATCAACAGCGCACCCTGGATGACTTGTGCATAGGAGAAGAATTCCTGTCCACCCTTCCCCTTCTTCTTATTACATTACACCCAGGCTTGGCCATCCTCGGGTAGCATGGGTGTGAGTATGAAAGTGGGGTTAGGGCTGGGACACTAATGCTTTCTTTCTTCCTCTGAGTGACATAGGAGCATTCCCAGCACTCACTGCTGTTATTTTATTAGTTTATTAATAAAGCTTTAAAATTTAGTCACTTGGTGTGCTCCTCCATCTCCTACTCTAAAGATCCTGTGGCCTCAGCCTGATCACGTGACACATCGGGCAGATTGTTAACATAAATCTGCCACAAGAAGACTTATGAATTTAAGTTCTCAGGCTCATCTTTTGAAGGTGTTGTGCAGCTTTCTTTTGAAGCCTCCAACTCAAGTTGGTACAATAAAAGAGATTACCTCACCTACTTTGTCTTGCTCGTATCCTGGGACAAACCTGACTACAACAATAGTTCAAACAACTTGTCATGGAAAAGTGCAGCTCTGGCAGTTGGTGGCAGTTCTAGGATATGTATGCCAGGGGATAGGCAATGAGATATAACAGGTATGTCTTTATTTTTATTGCTCTTGTAACCATTTCTGCCTTTAATGCCTTATACTTGTACTCACTTAAAAGCTCTGTCTTTGTAGTGAAATAAATGTTTTTTAATCTGTAATCCAGACTGATTGCTGTGTTTAAACTGACTTGTGTGAGTAACTCCATTTAATGTAGCAAACAGTTGGATATTGATCCCCTCACAGGGACAACAGACCTAAAATAACTGAACTGTCCAGGAGAGGGCTGGGCAGTGCAGAACACACATCTTGAAGGTGGGGGGGAATTCTGGACTAGGAATGTGTTGGGGTCACCCCACGAATACTAACCCAGTCTGGTAGAAGCCAAAGTGTGGCTGGTGTTTGCGGACAAGCTGCTGGGATAAGAGTTGCAGGACTAGGCTATGGCTACACACAGACACTCAGCGTGTGACCTGCATGCCGATCCATGAGTGACTCATGCTGGAATCTACAACAGGAAACATTGTGAGGCAGCCAATTTTGCAGTGCAGGGGTGACATAACCCCTCACTAGTCTGAATTGCACCACGGAATGCCATACCATCCTGGGAGTTTTTTAGGAACAGGTTGGACAAATATTTGTCAGGTATGGTCTAGATAATCTTATTCCTGTCTCTATATAGGGGTATAGATCATATCACATCTGGCAGTACCCTCTAGTCCTCCATGTCTATGATTCTACTGCCACTCTAAACATGAATCTATTATTTGTATGTACTTCTCTGTGCGACTGACAAGGACAATAGTCTAAACACGCAGGGAGGGAATAAGATAATCCCTCTACCACTAATAATAATTTAGACCCTGATCCTGCCAGCAGTTAGAGCTGGGGTTTCCAAAGGAGCTTTAAGGAAGGATGCACCCAAATTACACTGATTTTCAGGAATATTATGGGCTAAGATAGGGCTAAATATGAGATAGGCACCAAGTAGAATTTTCCAAAGGATTTTCTAACTCCCACAGATTCTAAGAGGAATTAGGCCCCTAGCAGCCATCTGCATCTGTAGCCACCTAAATCCCTTTATAAATTGGGCCTATGCTGCCTACATGCCTTAATCTTCTTTACCCAAACCACATCCAATTGATGTCAAAGGGACTTCCTTTGGGCTTAAGCTAAGCACATGCATAAATCTTTGCAGGATCAGGGCCTCTCAAAGTACAACAGGTTTACACAGCACTTTACAAACACAGGATCCAGTCCTGCAGATGCATACTCAAGTGATTATCTACTCCCCTGTGAAAAGTTATCCCTGCATATGCTTGTGGTTTAGGGGCCCTGGATAAGACAGATTCCAACTCTAACCAAATCTACCAGTCTATGATAGTTGTCTGGTCCTCAGCACCACAGTGTCTGAGCATCTAACAATCTCTAATGGGTTTATCCTCACATCACCCCTGGGAGGTAGGGTAGTTTTATCATACCCATAGGACAGAGCTAACAAAGCTAACCATCCCACATCCTCCCCAGCTCCTGGACATTCCCCAGTAATAACCAGGAATCACTTCTGTTCACCTCAAGCTGAGCTCTCCCCAGATCCCTGCTGCTTGACACTCACATGCTTGGATGCCAGAGTAGAGTCTGGAGTCCCTGCTCCCTTGAGCTGAGCTCCTCAGTGCCTGGGATGAAGCAGTCGTGAACTGTGAAGCTGAATGTCTAAGAGTCTCCGGGGTTAGGGAGACCAGCTAATGTTGCGCCCTGCTGTGGGGCAGCACCATCTGCATCTGGCTCTGGAAGTCCTGAGGCTGTAGGTGCTGCCCCACACTCTTCTGAGGCCCTGAGGAAGGTCTCAAAAGAAGGGGAATGGAGCAAACTGGATGTTAAGAGCCAGTGTCACATGGTCACAGAATACCCCTCATCCCAGGGACCAAACCTGCTCAGTGTGTGAATGAAGTTCCTGGTGGGCAGGTTGCCCCAGGCTGCGAGGGATACCCTGAGCCTCTCTCAACTGGCAGGGTCTCCTAGAAGCCCAGAGTCCACAGTGATAGAATGAAAGAAATTCCAGAGATGGGGAGGAGAGAGAGAGTGAGAGAGATGGATATAGAGAGAGAGATGGAGAGAGAGTGGATGGTTGAGAAAGAGAGGGAGAGAGAGGTGAATTGTTATGACAGAAAAAAAAAAGCAGAGAGAAGGATGGATTAAAAAGAACAATAAAGAGGCAATATAAGATCAGAGAGATGGACAGATTGCAGGATGGAGGAGGGGAAAGGTAGATGGATTGAAGGATATAGAGGGAAAGAAAGAGAGATGGATGAACTGACAGATAGTGAGTGGGTGAGAGACGCAGAGAGCTGGATAGAAGTACAGTGGATGGCTGGAAGAATGGATGGAAGGAGCTAAGATCCCCAGCCTGCGTACCTGCTCCCCTTCCTACCCCAGCCCTGGGGTCTCTGGGCTCCTGCGAATAGTATCACACTGTACTTGGGCTTCTGCAGTTCCAGCACAGCTGAGAAGGGCCCCGTGTCTCTTTGGCTGGACAGTCTCTATGTAAAAGGATAAATAAACACAAATTAGACGTAAGGAATAGTAACATACAAAAGCCAGTGGGAGAATACTTCAATCTCCCTGGACATCCAATAACAGATATAAAAGTAGCCATTCTTCAATAAAAAAAAACCCTTCAAAAACAGACTTCAAAGAGAAACAGCAGAGCTGCAATTCATTTGCAAACTTAATGCCATTGATTTGGGCTTGAATAGAGACTGGGAGTGGCTGGCTCACTACAAAAGCAGTTTTCCCTCTCTTGGTATTGATACCTCCTCATCAATTATTGGGAGTGGACCACATCCACCCTGACTGAATTGGCCTTCAACTTGGTTCTCCACTTGTAACTTAACTCCCTTCTCTTCATGTGCCTATATATATTTATGCCTGTATCTGTAATTTTCACTTCATGCATCTGAAGAAGTGGAATTTTTACCCACAAAAGCTTATGCTCAAATAAACCTTTAGTCTTTAAGGTGCTATCATTGTTTTTATCTGGTCAGTGACATGGGCACGGGGTGCATGGGGAACTAGCCAGTGATCTGGGGCAGGGGAGTGTGGGGTACAGGAGTAACTGGACAATGATCTGGAGCAGGGTTTCAGGGGGTACCGTCAAGAGTAAGTGGCCAGTGATCTGGAACAGGATTGCATGAGTTACTGGACTAGCTGGCCAGTGATCTGGGGCAGAGGGGTATGGAGTTCTGGAGTAACTGACCAGTAATCTGTCTGGCACAGGCAGGGGGCAGAACACTTGTCCCAATGGCTCATTTCTGTGATCTCAGTCAGGCATCTCTCCTTCCTGTCCCAGCCCTTAGCTCCCGAGCCTTGGACTCTCCACTGTGTCACCTCAATGAGTTCCATGGCAGCTCCGTGCAGACAGACCCAGCCCCTGCCTGCAACAGAGAAAGGTCTGGGAGCTGCCTGGTGCCACGTGCCCCCTGCGAAGTTAGGGCCCGGACCAGGGTGCTGTTGCCCGAGGTCTTTTCATTAGGCATCAGGACGCAGCACATCAGCGTTGTTAGCACATCGGCTTCCACTCATATCTTGAAAAATCTGGGTCTTACTAAAGTCTGCTATTTGTGAACAATCTTGATGAGCTCACAGCGGGGCCAGACAGGCCATTGACATTTTTTTCTGTGCCAAACCGAGAAGTGAATCAAAGTGTGTCAAGAGGAATCCAACCTCAGGGTGCATTGCACATGCTGCGGAGGAGCACAGCACAAAACATCTAACAGGAACATACCAGTCCCCAGGCTGGATCCCACCTAGGTACATCTAGCCCCCATCTCCAACAATGGCCCAGTATCAAGGAAGTGTCAACACACTCCGAGTGGACAGCTGGGAAATTTCTTACTAACCCATGTCAGCTCGTGATTCATGTACACTTTAGGGAATGACACCTCTGCAAAAATCATGTCCATGCTGTTCAGTGCCACTTATCTTTCCCTCCCTCACCTCCAGTGCAGATCAGGGATAAAACCTTCAGCCCTGGGTGCTGAATTTCCTCATGCTCAGACATTTGCAAAGCCATGAGGTCAGCTGTGGTTTCTCAATGGGATATGGGGCCTTTTGTCCTCTGAGGATTTTGGCTCTAATCCAGCCCCAGGTCAAGGGGACTGGCTGAGACACGTCTATATTGTAGCATTCGGTTCCATTTAGGTGTCTGTGCTAGGCAAATACTTGGCCACTTTCTAGACTTAAAAATAAACTAAGTGACTACCTGTCAGTCTAAATCAGTGGTTCCCAAACTTTAACAATGCGAAAACCCCTCTTGTGAAAATATCAAATCTCGTGAACCTTTGTTTTTTTTTAATCACTACATTATAAATTTTATTACATTATGAAAAGGGCAACACTCTTCCAAGATTTCACTTTCGTAGCTCATATCACTTCGATTAAGCTTCCTACATAGTTCATCAAGGAATACCAGATGTGAAACAGCATGAAGGTATTTAAGACGCCAACTCAAGTAAAGAGTTCCTCCCACAAGCATTCAGGTCTTGAGCAGTCCAGGCAAACAAAACACAACTACAACAAAGCTTAAACTTGTTCTTTTGTATTTTGTTTTTCCATTTGTATAAGAGAAAAATGCTGTCTTGCATAAGTATGTTGTTGAAAATGGTGACAAAACTATAGTAGTTGTTTGGCCAGCAGGGGGTTCTCGTTTCTTGAACTCAGCCAAAAGTTGATCGATGAGAGACTACTGAAACTCCTTTTCAGTTCTTAATCACAGGAGATCTCAATCAGTTTCTCTTTTTCCTCAGTGCTCAATATTTGCATTGAGAAAGTGTTATCATCTAAGGGGTTGCGAATCCAGTCCCTATCTCCTGCCATAGCTGGGAAGCATTGTCTGAATGTTTTGCAAAGTCCTTTTGGTGTGCAGTTCTGTTGGTTGCAGTACAGTGATCCAACAGAAGTTTATGTTTTGCCAGGAAGTCATGGTCACGGGGCTCGGGCTGACGTCCCTGCATCCTCTGGATGATGGGATGAATTGCACCCTCAGCAGATGACACTAAGCTTGGGAGACAGGTAGATACACTGGCGGGTGGGGATAGGCTCCAGAGTGACCTAGGCAAATGGGAGGATTGTGCCAAAAGAAATCTGATGTGGTTCAACAAGGACAAGTGCAGCATCTTGCATTTAGGAAGGAAGAATCCCATGAACCACTACAGACTGGGGACCAACTGGCTAAGCAGCAGTTCTGCAGAAAAGAAACTGGGGATTACAGTGGATGAGAAGCTGGATATGAGTCAGCAGTGTGCCCTTGTTGCCAAGATGTTCCAATGGCATATTAGGCTCTATTAGTAAGATCATTGCCAGCAGATCGAGTTATTATTACCCTCTTTTCAGCACTGGTGAGGCCACACCTGGCGTATTGTCTCCAGTTTTGGTCCCCCCACTACAGAAGGGATCTGGACTGTTGTGGAAAATCAACCACATGTTGAGTTCAGATCAGATCAGCCTGAGGTTCCTTTATCGTTATAAGCTCAGGGGGGTAACTGCTCCCAGTAGCTGACCCCGATTCAAGAAACACACAAGCCTTTTAAAGCTTAAAACCACAGACAAATTACACATACATTTCATGTTGATTACCTTATTTGGAATATAACTGCAAAATTTAATAAAGTTCAAAGCAAAAAGAAATGATCATCTCCCTTATTGTCTTTTCCGGTTATTGTTATTCCCTATCTAGCTCTTCTGTGGTTTGACTTTTCTAACGCTTCCATTGTGGTTATAGAAAAACAAGCTTGGCTACTGCAAATTGTGTTTGGGGACTTTCCACTTCACCTTTTCATGCCCTTTGTACACAGAAGGCCTTTGTTCTGTTTTGGGGACTTTCCATCCCACTTTGCCTCCTCATGCCCCTTATACACAGAAGCAAGCTCAGCTCATACTTCAGGCCTATTAATTTGACCAAAGCCTGAAGCTCTTTGTAAATATTCTTCTACAGGACAAATTGGAGAAAGTCCAGCGGAGGGCAACAAAAAAGATTAGGGGGCTGGGACACATGATTTGATAGCAGCCTTCAACTACCTGAAGGGGAGTTCCAAAGAGGAAGGAGCTTGGCTGTTCTCAGTGGTGGCAGATGACAGAACAAGAAGCAGTGGTCTCAAGTTGGAGTGGGGGAGGTCTAGGTTGGATATTAGGAAACACTATTTCACTAGGAGGGTGATGAAGTACTGGAACAGGTTACCTAGGGAGGTGGTGGAATCTCCATCCTTACAAGTTTTCAAGCCCGGCTTGACAAAGCTCTGTCAGGGATGATTTGGTTGGTATTGGTCCTGCTTTGAGCAGGGAATTGGACTAGATGACCTCCTGAGGTCTCTTCCATCTGTGATATTCTAAGACTCTATGAACCCCCATATGCTATCTATCTATCTATCTAATCTATCTATCTATCTATTAATGGACCATCTGCTCCATGTAGATTGATAGCTTGTGTCTCTCACCAACAGAAGTTGGTCCAATAAAATATATTACCTCACCCACTTCCTTGCTCTGAAATCTATCTCATAGGTTTTGACTCCATGGGTGCTCCGGGTTTGGAACACCCATGGATAAAAGAAGTGGGAGCTCAGTGTTGCATTACTCCCCATATTCTTCATAGTAATACTATTATGATATGAATATGGCATAACTATGACGTATTTTGTGCAGGATAAGGCAGGTGAGATATCTTTGGAAAGGTTTTGATTTACTGAATATGATTATCCTACTTGTAAGCACGTATCATTTTGGTATCTGAAGTCAGGAATATTGTCTATGCATCTATTACAAGTGTGTTTACACCTGTTAAATGCCTACTAGAGAGAAGGCCAAAAGTCTAGATGACTGGCTGAGGGAAGGGTCATTACAGAGAACTATAGGTCTTAGAAGATGATAATCTCCCACTGGAAAGCCTATTCTGGGGATGCTGCAAACAGCCTCTGAGTCACGGATGCAGTGGTCCTACAGGGACTTGTGACCAATAAACCTGGCCCTGGAGTCCATGATAATGCTTTTGTTTTCCCACTGACCAGGTGTGGGAATCAAACTGGGAGACAAAGGGTTCGCGCCATATGCTAATGCTATTTAAGGCAGGGGAGTGACATCATCATAGTTCATTCTTCACTGACTCCCTGCCCAAGAAAGAAGACTGCTGGAAACACCTGGAGAAACAAAAAAGACTGAACTAAGGAAGTAAGGCTGCACCCATGCTAGAGGGTTGTCTAGCCTGTGAAAAAAATAAGTGGAGTTTTAAGCTAAAAACAAGGGTAGCTTGCCTTCAAGAATCTCTGCTATCTGCCTAAACAACATTTAGGGTGTGAATTTGCTACACATATCCAATTTCTTTAATATATTATGCTTAGATTGCGTGTTTGTTTTATTTGCTAGGTAATCTGCTTTGATCTGTTTGCTTTTCCTTATAATCACTTAAAATCTATCTTTTGTAATTAATAAACTTGCTTCGTTTTGTCTAAAACCAGTGTATTGAAAACATTGCTTGGAGGCAAAAGCTGTTACATACCTTCCTCCACATTGAGGGTGGGGGCGAATCTAATGAATTTACACTGTACAGATCTCTGTGTAGCGCAAGATGGCATAATTCTGGGTTTACTCTCAGGGGTGGGGGGGTGCACTTAAGTACTGGGCAGTTCCTTAGCTGATCCTTCCCAGGCAGAGCTGATTTCAGCGTCCGTGTGTTTCTGCAGCTGCATGTGTCCCTACTGTATGTGTACTGGTAAAGTGAAGTCTGAAGCCTGAAGGAGGGCTTGGCAGGCTGCACAGCAGTACAGTGTAAAGAGAACCCAGATAGGTGGGTCAGGCTGGCTCAGTGGTACCCCAGTTTCAAGTGGCCCCCCACGAGGGATGGGAAACCCACATTCAGCACCCACAAGCCACAGCTGTTTGGTTTTGCAGCTAATCGACCAGTTTGGCCACGCCCTAGATCAGCTAATCAGGGCTGCCTCCAAATAGCTGATTGGGGATGCAATCAAACAGCTGGTAGGCGGCACCACCAAACAGCTGTTTGGCAGCTCAGGGAGGGGTTAGGGCAGAAGTGGGCAAACTTCAGCCAGTGTGCCACATCCGGCCCACGGAACCATCCTGCCTGGCTCCTGAGCTCCCAGCCAGGGACCCTAGTCCCTGACCCCACCACTGTTCCCCCTCCCCCACAGCCACACCACCATGTGTTCCGCACTCTGGCCCACCGTCCCCCTGGGCAGCATAAGAAGCACAGCTGGCTCTGGCTGGGTGTTGCAGCTGCGAGCTACTTCTGCTGGTAAGGGGACTGGGAACAGGGAGGGTTGGGAGTGGGAGCCCAGCAGGGGGACCTGTCAAGGGGAGGGGATGTGGTTAGGAGTCAGGAGGGCAGTCAAGGGACAAGGAGCAGGGGGGTTGGATGGGTTAGGGGTTTTTAAGGGGGCAGTCAGGGGTCGGGAAGTGTGAGGGGGAGGATAGAGGGTGGGGACCAGGTTGATATGGGAGGCAGACCTTCCCTACCTGGCCCTCCATACAGCTGAGCAACCCAGATGTGGCCCTCGGGGCAAAAAGTTTGCCCACCTCTGGGTTTGGGGGAGGATGGAGACCAGCGAACGACACCAGAGCAGAAGCTTTGAGGGGGAGCAGATCAGGGTGGGAAAAGGTGGAGTGAGGGCGGGGCCTTGGGAAAGGAGGCAGAGACAGGGCAGGAAGAGACAGAAGGAATGTTGGGCCTTGGGGTAGAGCAGGGGTGGAGCTTAATGTCTAAGCCTCTTCTGAATGTCCTAAAAGCCAAATGGCACTTAGCTACTGCTACAGAGCAGATTCATTAACTGTCTCTATCTCTTTCTCTCGTGTCTCAGTGCCACGAGATGGGACAGAACATCATACCCAGAAAGCATATGGGATATACATATTTATTAACTCAGACACTCAGCCTTCACGTTGGAGAGGTCACTCAGTCTTCATGTTGGAAAGGTGTGATCAGCAGCTACAGAGCAAAGTCAAAGAAAATGCCAATTGAACCAAGAGACATGAGAGCATAAAGTGAAGATTGAACCAAAAGAAGAACCCCCTTGCACGTGCTTCAGTAACAGACTGTTGTAATTATGGGTTCAGGTCACTAGAGAGATGCACAGACCAAGATTTACAAAAGTGACTCACAATTTTGGGTACCAGCATGTTGCCAACGGAAGACTCGCAGTGCTAGGTCTTCTCCTGAAAGAATTTCATTACAATTAAAAAATAATTTTAAAAAGAAACATTTCTAGCCTCCATTGAGATGGAGCAAAATCGTGTAATGTGACCCAAGGGCGATCTAAATATTAGAAATTTGAAGGCAAAGAAAAAGAAACCAACAGTTATAATTTAATGAAATCTCATGTTTTTAAAGGTGATCTCATGATTTTTGGAGCATGACTCATGATTTTTAAATGCTCACTCTTCAGGAAACCCTGGGCACCTGCCTTCAGAAAATCAGATGCCTTTAAGGTATCTCATTTTCATCATCCAAAATGATCTGTCGCTTTCCCAAACCTTAGCCATTGTCACATGCAATTTGGGGGCCGATCTGATGCCCCTTGAAATCAACAACCTCTTTCCATTAACCTTGGAGAAATCCGATAGCCAAAGCAGTTCAAAATCAATAATTAGGCTGGTGGGTCCCAGACAAACACATGACATGTAGTCCAGTAAATAGAGTTTCCAACCCTCCAGAGGAGCAGAGACATGAGTGGACGAAGAGGTAGCGTGTTTTCCGGTCTCAGTAGGGAGCGTGCAGTCTTGCCAGGCCAGAGCATTCCAAAAGGTGTGTCAGGCCCTAAAAATCAGGAGATTGGCTTATAAGCAGAAGATTTGTTTTAAATAATAAATTTGCTTTTTCCCCTTTTCCTTCTCCTTTCTGAGTCTTTCGGTCTTTCTAGTGTCATCTTTCCAGCTGTACTAACCAACCATAAGGGATGAGATGGAGAGAAACTTTTTTAATGAAAGCTGACATCCTGGTGCAGTCTCAGAACTCCAAGATCTGGTCTACACTACAGACCTATATTGGTACAAAAATCCAACCCCCTGAGCAAAGTAGTTATATCAACTTAATGCCCCTGAGTAGATCGCACTATGTCAGCAGAACAGGTTCACCTGCCATATAACTACTGCCTCTCAGGGAGGTGGATGAACTATGCTGATGGGAGACCTCTCTTGCATAAGTATAGAGTGCTTCTCCCATGAACGCTCTACAGCAACGCAGCTGCACTGCTGCAGAGTTTTAGGTGTAGACATGCCCCAGGAGCTGGTGGGTTGCATGGGTTGAAAGAGGACAGGGGACTAGTATGGCTAGGAGAGGGCAGGTTTTTCTTTGAGGTGGGAGAGGGCAAGAGCAGTTGTGAAGGGTGGAAGCGGGCAGAAGGTAGAAAATTCCATATGGCCAGGGAAGATGCTACAGAACCCAAAAGAGGTACAGATGATTCCATGCCCAACTACTGCACCAGCTTGGGTCCCCTGGGTGGTCAGGCTCCTCCCCAGCACTTTCTGCAGAGCTCTGTGCACCTCCTTGTTCCTCAGCATGTTGATCAGGGGGTTGAGTATGGGGGTAACCAGGGTGTAGAAGAGAGAGACCATTTTGCCCTGGTCCTGGGACGGGGGCTGCAGGTACATGTAGATAGACTGGAAAGAGTGTAATCACCATATGATGAGAATATATCTCCTGTTTTCTCCCCAAATACAGAGCAGAAACATTTATTGAACAACTCAGTCTTTTCTTCATTATTATTGATAAGCCTACCATTTCCATCCAGTAATGAACCAATACCATTGTCAGGATACTTTCTGCCCCCCAATGTATTTTAAATACCTTTTTCTTATTGTCTTTAAGTCCACTTGTGTCCTTTTGCTTCCCTGATCAATTTTCTACAATTCCTAATTTAAGATTTATATTCTTTACTGTCAGCTTTCCGTCTTTTATTTGTTATAAAAAATAAAAAAGGCCCATATTCCATTCCCACATGCAGCCCTATGCCTGCCAGGGGCCTGATTGGAGCCTGCACTAAAGGTGAGGTAAGGTCCCCATAACACATTACCCAGTCCATCTGTGCTGGAATTGGATTACAGCAAGCACCCCCATAGAAGGGAAAGATCCCATATTCCATTCCTAATGCTCCACCCTAGGTCAGCCAATCCCCCCCTCACATACACACACACACCCTTAAAATTGTGGTAATAGATTCATAGCCTTTAAGGAGAGAAAGGACTACAAGGTCCATCCAGCCTGACCTCCTGCATCGCGCTTGATACCTTGTGATTGTCATTTTGTTCTGTGTTTGTACAGTGCCTAGCATAAGGGGGTCTCGTTTCCCAAGTATTTCCATGACGCAGAAAACCAGTTGCTGGTGTGTCGAGACCACTGCTCACCTTGCTGAGTAATCCTGTCTCATTGTTACTTTGTGCTCCCGCATCTGTCTGTATCTAGCTGTTGTCTCTTGTCTTATGCTTAGATCATCAGCTTCTTAGGGCAGCGATTGTCTTTTTGTTCTGTGTTTGTTCAGCACCTGGCACAGTGGGGACCTGGTCTATGACTGAGCACCTCGGCACTGTCAGCTTAACACAAATAATAAATATTGTGAAAGCTACTGTTGGCCCCCCTTAGTAGCTTACAAGTGGCTGGCCCCCCCTTAATAGTTTACAAGCGGCCAGTGGGCGGGGGCAGAAACCTCATGGACACAGTAGCCTGAACTATCTTTTTCTTTCTGCCTCAAGGCAGAGAAAACTTGCTTCAAACCAGTTTTTACTGAACAGATAACAGAGTGCGGGGTTTGACAACCTACCAATCAAGTGTTAACACGCAAGGGTCTTTGTCTGAATGTGTATAAAAGGTTTGTGAAATTTGTGTAAGATAGAGTTTTTTGTACCAAGGTACAAGGCTCTCCTTTCTTCTGCAGAATAAAGCATCTTTTCCTTATCCCTCTCAGGCTGTTATTGGCTCTCAGCTAGGTTGACCTGATATTTTGGTAACAGTTTCTGGCGACTTCAGACAGGACTATCCTAACTCTGACATTGGACTCTGGACGGCTGCGGCGAACTAGGAGCAGCGTCAATGGGGTGCTTAACCCTCTTCCTCACTTCACCGTGGTCCCTGGGGTTCGTGCTCCGATAAGGTGAGCCCTAATAGGATAGGGAAACACTATCTGGTTCTGGTTAGCTATCTGGTTCTGGTTCTGTTCTGTTTAACCGGTTACTGTTGTTTTTCTGCTGCATACATTTGAGTGTTAGGTGTATGGGCAGAACTGAGCCTCTCGTTCGTAATTCCTCAGGGTGAAAGCCATAGCGTGCAATGAAGCTCTGAGATTGAATTGGGATCCTTCTGTCCCGTTCCCTGTAGCAGTCAGTGTATAGAAGTAGAAAAAACTGGATTAGACCGTAATTCCCTCTGCTCTCTGTGTAATTCTCTGTTCTGTTTGAGTGTCAGCAGACAGATGGGTGGGTCTCCGGGTAAACCCTCTAAAGATAGCCCTTTGGATTATATGTTAAGTAAATAGCCCCTGCCCGGTGTTCAAAAAAGGATGTCAAGGAAGCGCTTTTTACAACTTTGCACCCAGGATTGGCCAGCCCTGGGAACTGCATGGCCCGAGTTTGGCTTCTTTGATATTCTGACTCGTTTAACCCCTTTGCGCCTGATATTGGAGAATCAAGCGCCAGGTCAAATGGACTGTTGGTTTTTGTGGGATGATGAGGCTCATCGTCGCTTGAAGAAGGTACAAATTCAGCTCATAGTCCTGATTGGCAAGATGTGGGCCAACTTTTAGACTACCTACTGCGCACGGAGGAGAAGGAGAGGGTTCTAAGGGGGGCCCAGGAGGCTGCGGAGGCTGCCGGTAATGGGCGTGATATTATAGCTCTCACTAACCCTACTCAATGGAACCCGAATAAGTCAGCCCACCAGGCAAACTTAAAGAAATCCCTAAACTATATTTTGACAGGTATAAAACAAGCAGGAGAAAGAACTCTAGATTTGTCAAAGGTCCATAATACTGTGCAAGGGAAAGAAGAACACCCTTCTGACTTTTATGAGAGACTTTGTCAAGCATTTTGTACTTATACTAATACAGACTCCAAGGCTGCAGACACACAGTCCACTGTCAGGCTTATTTTTATCTCTCAGTCAGCTCCGGACATTAAGAAGTGTTTGTAGCAGCTCAAGGGCTCTGAGGGAAAATCTCTGGAGGAACTGGTAAGGGTAGCCACTCAGGGGCTGCCCTCTCTACTGTTACAGCCAAGTCAAAGAAAGGAAACCTTACAGATAAAAGCATTCCGGTAATGGGTATAGGCGGTAAGCCATTTGACTGTCCTGTATTGCAGGAGGCTGCTGTAGAAATCCCTGGTGTCTCAGCCTCCCATGCATTTCTGCTACCTTCTGATTCCCCCAGAGACTGGGAGAGCAGAACAGCTGACCTGCACTTGGCTACCACAAGGATATGTTGAATCGCCAACTACCTGATTGACTGCGAGAGCAAAACACTTGGATTCATCACACCCGAGTCAAGCTAGCCCCTAGGCCGGGACCAGAAGCAGATGACTCAGTACCTCGAGGGAGCCCCGCCAACTCTTCCCACTGTGACTCCAAAGAGCCTGAAGCAGACAATACCTGGAAGGCTGAGCCTCTTGAGGGACTAAAGCTCCTGTTCCAATGGAATAAGTCCTGAGACTTTTCTGACTATGAATTTCTGGGTGGTGGTACAATGGTTATCTGCTTTTAGTTTGCCCTTTGTACACCCCAGTCCCCACCCAGTGGTTGAGTCCTTACAGCGACTGGCCACATTGGGACACCTGTCTGATTGCTGGCTGTGCCACCAAACTCGTTCTGAAGAAGGAATTGGGCTGTGGGCTGTTCCTGCAAATCTCTCCGAAGTACTCTCCTTGCAGGTAGTACGAAAAACCGAATGGGCATGGGTAGGGGCATACCAGTATGACAAATACAGGAAGGTGTCTGAAGTTTGACATTATTACTGGGTGGCTAAGGGGGTCTCTCTTCTTGATATCCTTGGAATTGGGTATAACCTGCCTCTTTGTTTGGAAAATACGAAAGGAATTGGGAAAGAGGTAGGCTACCTTCCCCTTGAGGCCTGTGACCAAAACCCTTTGGTTTGATGTCAGAACTGGAACCTTTACCCTGTTAAATGTTTTTGAAAACGCCCAGATGTCCCCTTGCCTCCTGCATGGGGCTTTTACTGTAAGATCAACAGGCATTCTTTATCAAGGGAAATGGTTCCCCTTCTTCCTCCCACAGGGCCCCATAAATAGCACTCAACCATTTTATATGGATATTTACTCTGGCATTGTGTTGCCTCACCCATCCCTTGAATGGATGTCTAGATGCCCACAGTTCATGGGATCACTGGCAAGTTTTACTGCTAATTTGTTTGCTGTTATGTATTGTGGGGACATCCTAAATGCTGCCCATCCCCTGGGACACTTAAATATCTCCCATTGGAAGTGCCTGGACCGCATGGTAGGTACCCCCAAGCAGTGGGATGTGTTAGTGACCCGACGCCACCGAGTTGCGGGTCATACCCTTACCCTCTATTTAGAGACCCCCGACTTCTATTTTATCTGTGGCCATAGCGCCTACAAGGATCTTCCTCCCGGCTGGCAGGGTTGGTGTGGTGTGGCCCAGGTGTTGCCTGATGTGCAAATTAACAACACATTAGATTCTAGTCAGATCCTCAACCTAGTAAGCTATTCTCCAAGTTTTTTACCCCCTCCATAAGGACTAGAACCAAGCACACCAAAAATCCCTTAGTTGTCAGGCAGACAGGATTTCATTCCTTTGTCCGTGCATTCATTCTTGGGTTGGGGGTAGCTGAGCTAGAGAGAGCAGTTGTAAATATTTCTGCAGAGCTTGAGAAAGCAGCTAATGCATCAATAGACGCTTTCCAAAAACTGCAACGAGAGATTGATGAAGTAGCAGAAGTGGCTTTGCAAAATAGACGTGTGCTAGATGCCATGAATGCTGAATTAAGCGGGGCTTGTACGCGCATTGGGGAAAAATGTCGCTTTTATGTTAATCACTCTGGCTTAATTGAACAGGATTTACAGGCTATTAAGAATGTTGCTGTTGTTTTCCATGCTGTATCTCTTGATCACACCTTTAGATTTGAGGACCTTCTCCCAGACCTTGGGTCATGGTTTACTGGCCTTTTCTGAGCAATTGTAAAGTGGATTATTTTCTTCCTTTTCCTTCTATGTATTGTTTGGGTACTGATGCAATGTGCAAAGTGTCTGTGTAATGCTGTAACCAAAGTTTCTGCTGTCCGTAAGAAAACCCAGTATCTGTCTCTTCTGCTTGATCATAAATTAGATAAGGGACCTGACAATCTGGGCTTGCCAGGCTTGAAAGGGCGACTGTGAAAGCTACCGTAGGCCCCTTTTAATAGCTTACAAGTGGCCAGTGGGGCTGGGGTGCAGAAGCCTCACGGACACAGTAGTCTGAACTTTTGAACTATCTTTTTCCTTCTGCCTCAAGGCAGAGAAAACTTGCTTCAAACCAGTTTTTACTGAACAGATAACAGAGTGCGGGGTTTGACAACCTACCAATCAAGTGTTAACACGCAAGGGTCTTTGTCTGAATGTGTATAAAAGGTTTGTGAAATTTGTGTAAGATAGAGTTTTTTGTACCAAGGTACAAGGCTCTCCTTTCTTCTGCAGAATAAAGCATCTTCTCCTTATCCCTCTCAGGCTGTTATTGGCTCTCAGCTAGACAGATCCGATATTTCGGTAACAATACTAATACTGTGCGCGGAGATAAGTGATTACACTCGCAGAGCTCTGGTCCTCTAGTTACCAAGTTGGCCAGTAGATGATGTAGCAAGAGTTTACTAAAGTGAGAGATATTTGGGCAGTAATTCATTATCTGCTCCACTCACATAACTCATGGACTAATGCCATCTTGAGCAGGGCACTCAAATGATGGAAAATAGAGATGGGTAGGAAAAGCAGTTCACATCTTGTGAAATTGTTTTGAGATTTTAAACATTTTCCCATCTGGAATCAGCATGAAGGGTTGAAATCTTGAAAATTTGTGTGAAGCAAAAATTTTAAAAAAAGTTAATTTGGGTCAATTGAAATGTTTTGTTTTGTTTTGACAATTTCAAAATGTTTTGATTTTTTAAAAATCTTTAGTTAGCTTTAATTTGTGTTGAGCCATAAAGTTGGAAATTTCCGTTTACTAAATGTCCAACTGGGAGGTTTCCACAATTTTGAAACTTTTTTACTTTTCTCAAAAAATGTTGTCAACCACCGACACCCCACCCAAAATGTTCAGGTTGGATGAATCAGCATAATCTGACAAGAGAATTTTGAATTGAAAAATTCCTAACCAGCTGTAATGGAGGGTCCACATGGACCAAGATGAAAGTCACCTACCACCCTCCTGGTAGAGAGAGACTCACTCCATAGACTCTATATCGTGTCAAGACATCCCACTTCTGGGGTTGCCATTTCATCAGCTGCTCTTACATGTACAAACTGTGTATTTGGTGTATGATTGTCTCCTTATCTTTCAAATATTTTTGAAAATGCAGCTCAGTAATAGTGGAGATTTCTGAGCCAGTATCAAACAAACAACTGATCTGCGCCTTGGCTATAAGTACTTCAGCGGTTAGTCTCCAAATGCTTGCTCACACAAGTCGATAGATATGCTGGCACTGTCCGAGCGCCTCTCAGCACTGTATGCAGACTCTTTGTTCACCAAGAACGGGCCTAGGAATCCTTCTGCCACTGCTTGGCCTTCTACTGTAGATGGGCCACTCATTCCGTGCCACGCTTGCCGCAGCCCTGATCTCAGTTGCAGCCTCTTTACTACCACAACAGAAAGGAATAAGAATAATCTCTTTGGGCAGCAGAACAGGGATTGTTCCTGGAGGTCCACCAAGGACAGTCCTTGGTTGAATTTCAAAGCAGAGGGCAGGGGTGTTGTGTGGGTGAGAGACGGTTTACGTGGGGTGGAAAAGGAAAGGCAGGTTGTGGGACAGATTAGGTCAGGCTTGTTCTGCAGAGTGGGAGAGACCTGAAGGTTTGTGTGGGTGGAGAGGGCCGGGGCTCTGGAGAGAGCAGAAGGCTGCACATGGGCACAGAAGAGGTTACAGTAGCCATGAGAGGTAGAGATGGTTTTGTGCCAATTGCTCTCCCAGCTCAGACCCCCTGGGCGGTCACGTTTCTCCTCAGTGCCCTCTGCAAGGCCCCGTGCACATCCTTGTTCCTCAGCGTGTAGATGAGGGGGTTGAGCATGGGGGTCACCATGGTGTAGAAGAGGGATACCATCTTGCCCCGGTGCTGGGAGTAGCTGGATGGAGGCTGTAGATACATGGAAATGCCTGTGCCATAAAACAGCAACACCACGACAAGGTGGGAGGCACAGGTGTTAAAGGCCTTGAGCCTGCCCTTCGCCGAGTGAATCTTCAGCACTGTGGTGCTGATGTACCCATAGGACATCAGGATGAGGCCCAGTGGAACCAGCAGGAAAATCACTCCACTGGCGAGGACCTCGGCCTCATTGGCAGAGGTGTCGACACATGCTAGTTTGAGCAGGGCTGGCACCTCGCAGAAGAGGTTATCAATTTGGTTCCGCCCACAGCGGGGCAGCCTCAGGGTCCGAATGGTCTGCAGGATGGAGTTGCCAAAGCCACACAACCAGGCGGTGGCCGCCAGCTGCAGGCAGAGGCGGTGGCTCATGATGGTTGTGTAGTGCAGTGGTTGGCAGATGGCAGCATAGCGGTCATAGGCCATGACAGCCAGCAGAAGGCACTCGGTGCAACCCAGCGAGATGGAGATGTACAGCTGGGCCGCACAGCCAGCCCAAGAGATGGATTTGTGGGTGCTGCGGAAGTTCACCAGCAACTGGGGGCCAACGCTGGTGGTGTAGCAGAGGTCCAGGAAAGAGAGGTTGCTGAGGAAGAAATACATAGGCGTGTGGAGATGGGGGTCAAGCCATGAGATCACGATGATGGTGGTGTTTCCAAGCAAGGTCATGGTGTAGGAGATTAAAATGAGCACAAAGAGCAGCAGCTCCAATTGTGGCCGGTCAGACACCCCTAGCAGGATGAATTCCCCCAAGGAGCTTTGGTTTCCATCTTCCCGTGACCCTTTGCCATACATCACCTGTAGGGGCCAGAAAGAATAACGGTGAAAAATATCCAGCAGCAAGGAGATTTGTGATACTAGGTGCTAGTGCTGGAATTGACAGTAGGTATTTTTGGAATGGTAGCCTTGAGTCTTAGGAGACAGGTAAGTGTTAAGAGAATGAATTAGCGAAAGGCTGGAAACTCTAATAACCTGGGAATGACCTACCTGCAGCACTGCATACATTTATGCAAAGGTCAGAGAAATCTCTCATCTGTCTGTTTGCAGTGTTGTTGTAGTCAGGTCAGTCCCAGGATATTGGAAAGATGAAGCGGATGAGGTAATATCTTTTACTGGACCTGTTACCAACGGTTTTCAGAACCCACTGCAAGGGCAACTTAACTGTTTCACTCCAGGTGGTGTCAGAGATAAATCAATGGTAACACAGCATTTCTGTCTGATGAAATATTAATACAAGTAAGAGGACACTCTCTAAACCTGCAGTTTATTAGATTTAAGTGCACACAGACATAAGCAATAGATTTAGAGCATCCCAGATATTTACCTAAAAACTGGATCTGTATTGAGTAATTAGCAACAGGTTGTCAGTGGCTAGTTGCTCACCTACCAGGGAGAAAAGATGTCAAGAAAAAAATCTCTCTAAATGGCTTTAGAGGACTGCTCCAGAATCCACTGTATTCACTGATCTTTGATAACTAACTACTACAAAACACATAGGTCATAATAACCTTTACAAAATCATCACTTTTCCTAACTTTCATCAGAGGTGCCCAGACTCCAGGTCTTCCATCCATCAAGGTTTTCAATCTCCCTTGTTGATCTTTCTTTCCCCTCCTCCCATTCTGATTAGCAGAAACTTCCAGCTAGTTTTCACCTTGCCTCTAAAAGCTGTTTTCCAATTAACTCTTAACTATCTGGTGTTCCATTTTATTAATTCAGGATGTCTCAATGCACTGAATATGGTTGTAATTACCTTGATTGCATTCTGGGGTACACACATCCATCAAATCTAGGGTAAGAGACAAGCTTTCATTGGTGAGAGAGAGAAGCTTTTGAACTCACACCGGGTTCTTCTGCAGGTCTGGGAAATGTACTCAGAGTGTCACAGCTAAATGCAAAGTGAAGCAGATTTTTCATTACAAGTACTTAAAACATATTTCAATGGATCATTCATGGTGAAATGGTCTGTAACATGCTTCCAGTCACAGAGGGGAAAGGAGGGGGAAAAATAAGCTGATGGGGGTGGGGTTAGTGGGATATAGATTTTGTCTCTGTTCAGTCCATGATTTTTAGTGTCCAGCAAAGTTATGAATTTAAGCTCTCAGGCTGGTCTTTTGAAGGTTTGTGCAGGTTTTCTTTCAGGATGAGAATTGAAAGGTCATAAATACAGAGATCTCTTTTGTGTCAAGTTTTCACCCACCAGTGACAGGGTACTTTTGTCTTCTATCATTTTCCTGTGTGAGTTCATTCAAGAGTATAGTGATTGTCTGATTTCACCCACATATTTGTTGTTGGAGCACTTAGTGCACTGGAGGAGATACACCACATGTTGTGATTGGTGTGTTTTAGACTAATAGATCTTGAAAGCTGTATTGTGGACGGTGTTGATCATCATAGAAATGGAAATATGGCTTCAGGTTTTGTGTCTGTTGTTCTGGCACTTTGAGTTGGTGTGTCCTCCTCTGTGGGGAGCTTGCTTATGCTGCTGAGCATGGTGAGCTTGGGGGGTTGTTTGAACGCCAAAAGAAGGGGCTCAGGGACCCCGTCAAGTATGTGTTGTAAATTCATAACATTGCTAGACACTAAAATCATGGATTGAATAGAAAGGCTGGATATATGGCTTATTATAACAATCTGTGACCCACTAAGCCTCCTTCTCCAGGTTCTCATCCCCATTCCACTCTATGACAGGAGACAAGTTCACTGACAATTTTACCTTGAATGATCCCATGAAATATGTGTTAAATATTTAGGTTTCTGTTCCTCTTTGTACTTAGCTGTGACACTCGGAGTACCTTTCCCTGCTCTGTGTCAGCTCAAAACCTTGTCTCTATCACCATCAGAAGTTGCTCCAGTAAAAGATATCAGCTCATCCACCTTGTCTCTCTCCATTTCTAAGGCAGTGGTCAATATGACACCAAACACTGTACGTATCTAGCATTCATCACATCCTCATTCAATCTCTTCTCCCCCCACCTTATACATTTTCAACGTTCCCCCCATCCTCACTTTCATCTTCATTCCTGTTCTTCCATCTCTCTCGTCCCCTCCTCCAACTCTATCAGTGTCACCCAAAAGGGCTAAGAATGTTACAAATACTTTGGACTCCCTAACAGGAACATGGGCACCTACTGAGGCTCTTATACCTCCGAATAAGTACATCCATGCATGTGAGACTTGGAAGGAAGAAGAGGGGGAGAGAAATCTGAGTGAGAAAGAAGAGAAGGAGGAAGATACAGTTGGTGATGGTTGTCAGAGAGCAATGCTGTTTGGCCATTCTTTCAAAAGTGGCTTGTGGCCAGAAAGATGAAGACAAGGAGTAGAGATAAGTTGAAAGGAAACGGACTCCTCAGCAGCACAGTTGAGAGGAGTTAGTTAAACTCACTGGGTTGTTGGCTATTGTTTCAAAAAAGCTGGGATGAGCTGGGGAGCGGCTGTGGGATTGATGGAAAAACAGTATAAAAATGTGATGCTGGCAATTAATTTCTGTCCAATTTACCTGAAGTCCCACACAATGTGGTGATGGCCATGGGGTGATAGGAGGATGAATGAAATGATGACATGGGAAAAGTCTAGAAGACATTAAGGTGAGTGAGTGAGATGGGAGGGGAGGATCTTATCCACAAGAATAGTCCAGAGGATAAGTCCTGGCTGAGAACTTCGGAGAGCTGGCTTCAGTACCCAGCACTGACACAGAGTCACTGGGTGATTTTGGGATGGTGACTTCGACTTTCTCAGTCTGGGATCCCATCTCTAAAGTGAGAACAATAATCTTCCTTTTCACCCTCCATTATTCTGTTTTGCCTGCTTAGATAGGGGCATGGATTGTGTCCCCCTAATTTACTGAGAATCTGTGCAGCACCCAAAAGAACAGAGCCCTGATCACAGCTGGGGCAGGAGTTGCCTCTCACTGTGTGCCCGGGCAGTGACTGGCATGATGGGGACCCCACCTCTGTGGGAGCTTCTAGGTTCAACTGTAATAGAATTTGTTGGTACCCACTGAGGATCCGCTCCAGAAAGGGACTGAGGGAGAAAGAAAACTTTAGGAGGAAAGTAAGGCAGGACAGAGGGTTGGTTAAAAAGAGAACTGCTCCTGATACTCTAGTGAGATCCACACACTTGCTGGTCTCCCGCCAGGGCTCTGTGCAGCAGTTCAGATTGGAGCCACAGCATCTGTGCTATTGATAAGCCTATGCTGGTAACAACCCTGATTTTGGAGAAGTGGCAATAAACATCCATCAATCCTATTCTTCATAAATGCCCTGGTCAGTCTGTCTCCCTGTCTGTCTCCATTCACTGTGCTGTTCCTTTCCCCACTCCATCACTCTGCCTATTTCAAACCCACTCCTCCCCAGACTCACCTCCATTCACCTCCGGATCTGTTCTCCCCAGACTGCTCCTGCCTGAACAGCTCTGGGTTCTTCAGATGCTCCGATACCAGGGCAGAGTCTTAGCTGCAATCTCTGCTCCCCTTCACTGAAACCAGCTCTGTGCTTGCGGAGCCCAGAGATGAGGCACCTCAGGCTTAGGGGCTGAATGTCTAAGGGGTTTGGGAGGAAGCGGGTAAGGAAACCAGCTAACTCTGTCCACCTGCTGTGTGGGCAGCACATCCACCTCTGGCTCTGGAAACAGAGGATGCAGGTGTCATCCCATCTGCTGCTGGGTCCCACGGAGTCTTACTGGGAGGAGAATGGGGCAAATGTGGTCATTGGCTGCACACTCCGAGTCAGTGTTGCATGGTCATGAGATCCTCCATCTGGGCAGCCAAACCTCCTCGGTGTGCGAGTGAGGAGCCTGGAGATGACCCGGAGCCTCCTGCTACATATGCCCCAGCCGGGTGGGTATGCCCAAAGCCTGTCTCAGTGGGAAGGGACTCCTGGAAGCTCAGCTACTGCAGTGCTGGGAACATTAGAAAAGCCAGAGATGAGAGAGAGAGAGTTACTGAGTGTACGGGGGCTGATGGAGGCTAGGCATGAGTGGATGGAACTGGAGAGGAGGAGTCAGAGAGAGAGAAGGATGGATATGGAGAAAGAGAGGAAGTCAGAGGTGAATTGGTAGAAGGACAGAGAAAGGCAGAGAGAAGGCTGGACAATACAGAAAGAGATAGATGAACAGAAAAAGAGAGAGCTGGATAGATGCAGAAATGTACGGTGGATGGCTAGAAGGATGGCTGGCTAGCCAGACCCCTCTACAGCCATCCTTGTGTCTCCCAGCTTACGGGGATGGTATCTCTATGTGTCTGGGTGGGCCAAGGTCCAAAGCATGGCCAGGACCCCATGTCTCTGAGACTGCAGATGTCTCCTCCTACATGGCTCAGGATCTCTGTCCCAGGCTCCTAAGGGCCATGTGCGGAGAGGGAAACAAACCTTTATGGTTTTCAGAATTGGAGAGTATGGGGAGAGTTTCCTCCCTGCATCATCCCCAAGGGGCTGGCACTCAGCTGGTGATGTTTGCGGAGCCCCACGGACCACTGTTGACAGTTTTGACAGGGGGCTGGTAAATAACAGCTGAACCCTGGTTTATACCCAGAACCTGGAAAAAAGAATTGTATCAGTGTCCAACAGCATAGAACAAATCTTTTCAACCTTTGGATACCTGCATTTACACCTGATGAATAGGTTTGTTCTACAGACTACAGAAACTTGACAAGGACCTTTTTTAAGAAGGGCATGGGGTACTGGAAGAACTCGACAGTTACCTGGTACAGAAGGGAATGTGGTACTGGAGTAACTGGACAATGACCTGATGCAGAAGGATATGTAGTATCAGTCTGGCTGGCCAAGGATCTGGTGCCAAGATAGTCAGCCCCTATCTGTGACAGAGGAAAGTCTGGGACTGGTGCCAACTGTCCCTGGCAGAGTAAGTGCCCTCATTAGGCTTCAGAATGTGACATGCTGGGCATTGTTAGAGTCTTGGCTCCTGGTTGCAGCTGGGGGATCCAGCAATTGGGACCTATTAAAAATGTGCTATTTCTGACATGGCCTCTGATGAGTCCACTTGTGGGGCCATTAAAAAATTTTCTGCTTCAGATTAAGAAGGGAATCAAAGTGAATCCAAAGGGAGCCAAACTCGAGCGAGCCCTATGGGCAGCGGGAGAGCTTTTGTGTTAATTTCCAGTGAACTAAGGGGGCCCAGAGATCACAGGTGTTAGCATGATCCTGTTACTTATACAACACTTAGCAGTCAAACCTGGTTCAGGGTTTTGAGGACAGAGACCTCAGCTGGCTCAATCCCGTGAGGAAACCACTAATGACTTCATGCCAAAGTCTGGAAATGTATTGAATCAGATGCACCAGAGGAAAAAGAATTTCAGCACAAGATATACATCAGTTTGAATCTGCCCTTGGCATGTTCTGAGACCCGAATGTAACCCAATTTTTTCAGAAGTCCGTTTCAGAGAGGATAGCAATTACCCTCTCTTCTTTTGTCCCACCGTCCCTCATAGTGGGAAAGAAAGGGTTTTAGTTCAGTTGATGGCTGTGACTGGTGGTTTCCTGTCTTTAACAAAAGAGACTGACACAAGAGATAGGATGGCAGCAGAGAGGCTTTAGACCTATTCCACCAATTCCCTCGAATCGGGCCCCTCATCTAAGATAGCCCCGCATCCAGTGAGAATCCCTTCCCTGGCTAGAGATGCCTTTTTAATTTTTTCTCATCTGGTGGCACTCTGGGTCTTTGGTGGCACTTCAGTGGCGGGTTATTCACTCACTCTGGGTCTTCGGCGGCATTTTGGCGGTGGGTCCTTCTCTTGCTCTGGGTCTTAGGCAGCGGGTTGTCGGCATGGCCCCAGCTGCAGTCTCCAGAGAAAGCCGCAAGGCTCGGGTGCACAGTCCCTGCTACAGCCTCTGACCTGGCTGCAGCCCCTAGAGGAAGCCACAGGTTGGGGCTTCAGGGTCCTTATTCCAGTCAGACCCAACTGCAGGGCAGGGTGCACAGTTCTGCCTCCTCCTCCTGAATCCCTAGAAGTCATGGAGGTCTGGCAAAGCCATGGAATCCATGACTGCTGTGAACTCCATGATTAAATCATAACCTTAACCATGAGTATGTGATGGCTGTCTTCAAATACTTGAAAAGCTGCCATAAAAAAGATGGAGAAAACTTGTTGTCTCTTGCCACAGAGGGCAGGGCAGGAGACAATGGGATCAAACTCCAGCATAGCAGATTTAGAGTAAATCTCAGGAAAAACTTCCTAACTGTAAGAACAATTGCTTATTAAAATAGTAAAAGCATCTTGGTTGGTTAATAACTTAGATTGTTTAATGATTCAATCACATCGTGCTTTTAATATCATGTTGCAAAGAGCCGCAGGAGACACACTGACCAGTCACTTGTGGCTCATGAGCCTCAGTCTGAGTATCACTGGTTTAGACACAACAAACCTTGCTTCTCGGCAGTGGGTTAGACTAGATGACCCTGGCGGTCCCTTCTAACCCGATGATTCTGTGTTTCTATGAGTACCATAGCAGCAGCTCCTGCGGCTCCCATCCCATGGGGCTGGCTGGTCTCAGCTCCGCGCTCCAGGCACTGTGATCTCCAGTGTTGGAACATGGCTCAGGGATGGGTAGGCCCAACCTGGGCTGCACTGTGACCCCCATGTACCATTTACAAGGCCTGGACTGGGGATCTGAGACCAGTCAGCACTGTGGGATGGGAGCTGCAGAAGCTGCTACTGCTGTGGGGTCAGAGCAGACTGGGCCTTCTCTCCAGCTCTCCATGCTATTCTTTCGCATGTTCTGGCAAGCCAGTTTTTGGTCATGACCCACATGGTTGAGAAACTCTGCAGAATCTGTCCTTGGACACTGCAACCTTCTCCTACTGTCCAGTCACTTTGCTGCTCTCATGCGGTACCTTCGCCTAATCCTTCAAAATCAGGGTTCCCCAAACCTGCGATAACACAGACATCTCCAGAGAAGTGGTGTCCTGTGGACTCGTTACTCTCCTATTTGTGATGCTGTCGACAGTGGGGGAGTGTGGAGAGGTGATATGTCAAACAGAGGGAAAGATCTCCAAAGTTTCATGATGGATCGGTGCCCTGCCGTGCTGCAATTCCAGTGGACCATCCTACTCCCTCTTTCCCTGTCATCAGATGTTTGGTGCGTGTGTGATCTTTCTGTGTGCTATCCCAGCTCTGCGCAGGCAGCTGGCACAGTAGGCCTCGAGTGAACCACCCAATGACAACAAGATCCATTAAAATATGAAGGCACTCAGTTAGGTTTATTGTTGACGAAGCATAGTATAAATATCCTGAAGACTCTACAGGGATACTAAGACATGTATGCTCATGACTATGGATGCAGCTCAGTGAATGATAGGACTTCCCATTTCTCCCTCAGCTGGCCACCCTTTGAGACCCCTCTTTTTACACAGATACAAACAAGTTACATTTTGCTCTTCTAATGTGGCAAGGTGTGACCCTCAGATGTATTTAGGTGACACCCATTACTTTGTACATGTTGGTTTGAGCAAAACATCTCTATCAATCACACTGTCATCCTGTTCTCTTTGGGGAACGTGTTAGTATTGAGGTGTTCTAGTACCACCCTCCTGGAATGCATTTGCATGTGTGTTTTGTGCCTAGCACCTCTTAGGAGTGTGTGTTTCTGCAATATTAGCCCTCTTCTTGACAGATTCTGTGAGTAGGGCCTGCCTCTTGCACACAGCCTGGCTTTGCTTTATATCAGCAAGCTTGGACCACTACATTAGCTCGGGCTTCAGGCCTCATACCAGGCCTCTGATACAAGGGCTTATGTTTGAGGCCCTCCATCACCTCCTCTTAGCTTGCTGGATATGATTGAGAGACACTTTATGCAGGACCTGAGAAGATGCGTTGGTGGAGGGTTTGCATTATTCGTAGATGCATCTATGCATAGATTCCAAAGCCAGTAGGGATCACTCTGATTGTCTAGTCCAGTGGTTCTCAAACTTTGCAATAAGGCAACCCCACAACTGCCTTTTCTCTTTTTGGGGGATCCACCCTTACCCTGTTACCCCCTCTCCAGCCCCATATTTCCCCCTCCCTTCCCCAGCCTCCTGCTTCCTCTGGCCCAGCCCCCAAGCCCTTTGCTTTCATTCTCCCAAACCTGTCCCTTCTTCCAGCACCTGCCTGCTCCTCTCTCCCCATGGCGAGGCCACGATCCTTACCAGGCTGCGGGAATACATCGCATCTCTCTATGTGAGACAGATGCATGTATATCTATCTTTCTCGATAGAGATAGAAAGACAGTCATGTACATTTAATACACGATGTCAAGTAACACACAGACTGAAACATTGTTAATGTCAGCTTTTGCCTTTTGGTCCCGCTCACCCAGCTGGAGCCCCGCAGCCTCGCGGCCCCGGTCCCTCAGTCCGAAAGTGGCAAGTGCGGCTGTCCTGCTCCTGCATCCGGAGCTCAGCAACCCCACAGTGCCGCTCCCTGGTCAGAGCCCTTCAACCCTGGGGTCCCGCTCTTCCAGCCAGAGCATGGCAAGTCCCATGGCCCCACTACCCCAGCCAGAGTCCCGCAACTCCGCCATCGCGGTACCGCAGCCGGAGCTCCGCAAAATAGCATCCCTGCTCCTTCGGCCGAAGCCTCGCAACCCCGCGGCCCCATTCCCCCAGCCCAAGAGTGACAAGAGCGGCTGCCCCGCTCCTGCACCAGGAGCTCAGTAACCCCGCAGTGGGGCTTCAGCCGGGGGAGCGAGACCGCAGGGTTGCAGGGCTCCGGCCAGGAGAGCGGGGCTGTGGGCTCTGGCCAAGATAGCGGGGCCACGGGGCTCTGGCAGGGAGAGTGGGGCTGTGGGTTTGTGGGGCTCTGGCCGTGGGAGCAGGGCCGCGGAGTTGCGGGGCTCCAGCTGGGAGAGCGGGGTTGCGGGACTGCTGGAGCAGGGCCAAAAGGCAAACGCTGACATTAACATTGTTTCAGTCTGTGTGTTACTTGACATCGTGTATTCAGTGTCACCATAGAAATGAAGGGCTCTGCATAGACGGAAATTTGCCTGGGCATCAGTAGAAAATGTTAAGTAAAATTTGCCTTAAAAATTAAACCTGGCGCTTTGTCATCTTGTGTCATCATTTTTATTTCTTAGCTTTCAGCTATTTAAGTCAACTCTAAAACTTTCCTACTCACTGTTTACTCTCTGACATTGTATCTCTCTAATCTCCTTCATAACCATCATTGACTTTTTTCCCTTTTGATACTATCCCATATTATCAGAGACAGTGAGAAAAATAGCAAATAAAGGTACATTACTGTCTTTTTGTCTCTATCGAGAATGATAGATATACATGCATCTGTCTCACGCAGAAAGATGTGATGTATTCCCTGCAGCCAGGGCCAGCTTTAGGAAGTGCGGGGCCCAATTCAAACAATTTTGATGGGGATAACTAAAAAAAAAAAAAAACGTAAAAAAACACATGGGGCTTGTACTCACTGGACAGTGCTCTGAGTGTTCAGTGGCACTTCGGCGACGGGTCCTTCACTCGCTCCAGGTCCTCGTCTGCACTGAAGGACCCACTGCCGAAGACCCAGAGCAAGTGAAGGACCCATCACCGAAGTGCCGCCAAAGACCCAGAGCGAGCGAAGAACCCGCCACTGAAGTGCCACCAAAGACCCAGAGTGCCGCCAGGTGAGTAAAAATTAAAAAGACGCCTCTAGCCAGGGAAGGGATTCTCACTGGGTGCGGGCCCCTCTTAGGTGCGGGGCCCGATTCGGGGGAATTGGTGGAATAGGCCTAATGCCGGCCCTGGCTAAAGCCATCCCTGAGGCTGCCAATGGTCCACGTGACTGGCTCCAGCCACTTCCTCCACACTGCGGCAGATTCTGCTCCCCACTGCAGTCCCTGACTCCCAGGGGAGGTGAGAGTGGGGTTCAAAGCAGCCAGAGCCAGTGAGTGGACAACCAGCACCCTGTCCCCCCATGCATGTGCCCCAGTGGTGCTTCTGTCCTGCCCCGATTCACATGCAGCAGGTAGCAGAGTGGGGCACAGAACAGAGCACTACTTCCTGCTTCCCAGGGAAACTGAGAGAGCAGGGGAATAGGGGACTGCCTCTGGAGCATGCATGACCCGCCTAGCCCCTTCCTGTGGAACACTGATCTAGTCGGACTTCTTGTTTTGCACAGGCCAGAGAACTTCCCCCAAATAATTCCCAGAGCAGAGCTTTCAGAAAAAAACAAGCCATCTTGATTTAAAAATGGCTCTTTTAACCCTCCCCTTTTGTTATTAGTTTAGCACCTTCCTGACAACTCTGGCTAGACTGTCCCTGAGTAGATTAGCTCCCCTTCTACTATTTATCCTGCCTTCGAGCTTCTCCATCCCAGAAGCATAAATTAAAATACAAACATAAGAATGGCCTTACTGGGTCAAGACCAAAAGTCCATCTGGCCCCATAGCCTGTCTTCCAATAGTGGTCAATGACAGATGCTTCAGAGGGAATGAACAGCACTCCCAGCTTCTGGCAAACTGAGGCTAGGGACACTATCCCTGCCCATCCTGGCTAATAGCCATTGATGGACCTATCCTTCATGAACTTATCTAATTCTTTTTTGAACCTGTTATAGTCTTGGCCTTCACAACATCCTCTGGCAAAGAGTTCCACTGGTTGACTGTGCATCATGTGAAAAAATACTTCCTTTTAAACCTGCTGCCTATTCATTTCATTTGGTGACCCCTAGTTCTTGTATTATAGAAGGAGTAAATAACTCTTCCTTATTTGCTTTCTCCACACCAGTCATGATTTTATAGACCTCTGTCATATCCCCCTTACTCATCATATTCATCCCAACCTTATTCATCTCTTCTCATATGCAAGCTGTTCCATAGCCCTAAGAATTTTTGTTTCCCTTTTCTGAGCTTTTCCCAATTCCAATATATATATATATATATATATATATATATTTGGGAGGGGGACAACCAGATCTGCCCACAATATTCAAGATGTGGGAGTACCAGGGATTTATACAGAGGTAATATGATTATTATTCTTATTACAGCAGCAGCTTCAGGGCTATTCTAACCTATGCCATCTGCTAGGGCTGGGGAAGGCATTCTAATGGCCAAGGTCACCAGAAAACAAAGCATTCTAAACCTGAGACCTCTTAATCCTAGAATATCAAAGAATCATAGAATATCAGGGTTGGAAGGGACCTCGGGCGGTCATCTATTCCAACCCCCTGCTCAAAGCAGGACCAATTCCCAACTAAATCATCCCAGCCAGGGCTTTGCTAAGCCTGACCTTAAAAACCTCTAAGGAAGGAGATTCCACCACTTCCATAGGTAACCCATTCCAGTGCTTCAGCACCCTCCTAGTGAAAAAGTTGTTCCTAATATCCAACCTAAACCTCTCCCTCCCCAACTTGAGACCATTTCTTCTTGTTCTGTCATCAGGTACCACTGAGAACAGTCTAGATCCATCCTCTTTGGAACCCCCTTTCAGGAAGTTGAAAGCAGCTATCAAATCCCCCTCCCCAGTCTTCTTTTCTGCAGACTAAACAATCCCACTTCCCTCAGCCTTTCCTCATAAATCATGTGCTCCAGCCCCCTAATCATTTTTGTTGCCCTCCGCTGGACTCTTTCCAATTTTTCCACATCCTTCTTGTAGTGTGGGGCCCAAAACTGGACACAGTACCCCAGATGAGGCCTCACCAATGAAGAATAGAGGGGAATGATCACGTCCCTCGATCTGCTGGCAATGCCTCTATTTATACAGCCCAAAATGCTGTTAGTCTTCTTGGCAACAAGGATGTACTGTTGACTCATATCCAGCTTCTCGTCCACTGTAACCCTAGGTTCTTTTCTGCAGAACTGCTGCCCAGCCATTCGGTCCCTAGTCTGTAATAGTGAATGGGATTCTTCCATCCTAAGTGCAGGAGTCTGCACTTGTCCTTGTTGAACCTCATTAGGTTTCTTTTGACCCAGTCCTCTAATCTGTCTAATTTGTCCCCACCATAGTGAAGAGCAGGAGAGGATGGTTCATAGTTGGTCAGTTTGGCTTGATGCCACCTGGGGATCCCTGTGCATGAAGATAATTCCAGTGAGAGCTGTAAGTTGTTTTTTGTTGTTGTTGTTGTGTTTTGTTTTTTTTGGTTCATTGGTCATTTTGAAAGATTGGGGGGAAAACATAGTTTTGGATCATCCCAAAATGATATTTTAAAAAAAATTGGCAAAATAAAGTCAAAAAATTTATTATGGATCAAGCAAATCATTTCATCTGACCCCAAACCCAAAATGTTTTGTTTTAATTCTGATCTTATTTTTTAACACTAAAATTTTTTGAAAGGAACTTTGAAACAAAATCTCATTTTGAATCAAAAAATAATTTTGAAACCATCAAAACAGAACTTGATTTTTATTCAGTAGTTATCTTAATTTTGTAGTCTAGTTTTTGTGCTTTTGAGTGAAACAATTTGGCAAAATTAACACGAATATGCGAACTGTTTCACTTGATCCAAATTGTTTGTTTGTTTTTTTAGTGAAAAAGAGTTTTGTTTGAAAAATGTTGCCTGTGTCTATCACCAGATTGCTATCATGCCATCTCTCTTGCCTTTTGGCAAGGATCTGTTCTGAAATGCTGGCAGTAATGGGAGATGAGATTTCTTACATTTTTGTAAGATCTGTCCCCATAATTTCTTGGCAACTGAAATTAATTAATAATTATCCAGAATAAAAGTAAGTAAAAATAGATTAAAGAAAAACCCCTTTGAAGCAGGATGGTCTTTTGGTTAAGACACAGGCCTGGAACGCAATAAAGCTGGGTTCAGTAAGGAATATAAGAACTGATGCACTGAGTGAGACCCATGATCCAGCCACTCCTGCATCCTCTCTGCCTCCAAATCTCTGTGCTACACTGAGCAAGTTCTTCATCTCTTCGTGCCCCATCTCCCCATCTGTAAGGTGAGGATTATAGCCATCTCTTTTCCTGCCTTTTCTTTGTCTTGTCTGTGTAGATGGAGATCTTCAGGGCAGAGACTAAAGCAGGACCCAGCCCAGTGTGCCTTTAGGTGTTACAATAATCCATATAATAAATGGTAACCAGACAATACTCTTGAGTGGTGTCATAATTCAATTTCATCCTTCAACTCTTTCTCCTCTCCCACCTTTTGTCTGTTCTGCTTATTAAACTGTAGTTTCCCAACACAGGGACACCGCTCAGCATCATCATCAGCTGGGTTTGTGCAATGCTCAGCATCATCAGCTGGGATAGTTTAATTTGGGCAATTGATCTTGGATTATCAGCAGATAAGTCTGCTTAATGGTCTATGAGGGGATGTTGGATGGAATGGGATCTGAGTTACTGCAGAGAATTCTTTCCTGGGTGCTGGCTGGTGAATCTTGCCCACATGCTCAGGGTTTAGCTGATCGCCATGTTTGGGGTCGGGAAGGAATTTTCCTCCAGGGTGGATTGGCAGGGGCCCTGGAGGTTTTTCGCCTTCCTCTGCAGCATGGGGCATGGGTCACTTGCTGGTGGATTCTCTGCAGCTTGAGGTCTTCAAACCACAATTTTTAGGACTTCAATAACTCAGTCATGGGTTAGGGGTTGTTATAAAAGTGGATGGGTAGGGTTCTGTGGCCTGCTTTGTGCAGGAGGTCAGACTAGATGATCATATTGGTCCCTTCTGACCTACGAGTCTATGAGTCTAATGACTTTACAATGGGGGCTTGCTGTTGATAAAGAACCCTGTTCCACTGTCATTCTGTACCTCAGTTTCCCCCATCTGTAAAATGTGGATAATAATCTTTACTTACTGAACAGGTAATGGTGAAGATAAACACATTAATATGTTTTAAACAGTCATATGCTGGGGACATGGGCTACAGATAAGTAACTTTTGACATTGTGTATATTTTCAGCTAACAAGTTTGTTTTAATTGAATGGCTAGAGGACAAAACCCCTGAGAGACTTGAATAATAACAAGTTGTTTTTGACTTTGCTGAGTTTATTCAAAAACAAACAAAAGAATGGCATGGGATTTAAAGCCATCTTTGAAATATCTTAAACCTTTTGCAGGCAACCCTTGGAACCTTTGGGTTTATTCAAAGGGCAGTGGACCTAAGAAGTGAACAAATCACTCTTAACCCTTATTCTTTTAGCTGATTGATCTTTTCCCTACGTATGGACATTTTTATTCTTTTAGCCTTTGTTTATTTTCAGTGTATTGTGTTTACCCTTTTGAACCTGGGACAGTGAATCAGATTCACAACACGGGACAAACTGCAAATACTCTGTAATCTACTGAAGAAAATAAATGAACAATTGCTGTGCATACACACACTACCAAAACTATAGTTCACAACAACTCCAGCCCATTTATAGTCTAACCTAGTGAAAATCTGTAACAATGTAGCATTGTAAATTCATGCCTCCTGTATCATATGAGTTTCATTTCCGTTACATTTTCATTAAATTTATCATACACTGACAAACAATTTAATTTGTGTTTGTTTTATTCATTTTTTTCCCCACACCTAGAGACAGTGAGAGATACTCTAGTCTTCTACAATACCTGGCACTGTTCCGCAACTTTGCGTGAGGAATTAGCTTAAGTGATCCTTTTGATTAATAAATCCAGATCCTACACTTTTACAAACTGAAGACACTATGCTGTTCCCTCACAAATGAAGGTAAGTGGATTTTATAATGAATGTTGTGGTGATGAAAATACTACACTGAGGAATTTGTATATATATTGTTGAGAATTAATAACCAAATCATTGGAAAAGATATAAACTCTCAAACTTTGGAGCCTAAACTAACTTCTAAGTATTGGGGATTAGGAGGGAAACTTTCCTTGTGGGCTCATAATTACATAATTAACCACTAGGGGGCTTCTTACACTTTCCTTTAATTCAAAGCTGATAGTGGCCACAGCTGTAGATAGGTGACTGAATGAGATGGACAAGTAGTTTGATACAGTCTAGCAATGCCTATGTTCATAGAAATACGAATTAAGAGACTGGAATAAATGGACTACTGGTTAAATCCAGAATGAGGGAAGGACTAGAGAAGGTTTTGTGGCTAAAAGAATGAGGAGTACTTGTGGCACCTTAGAGACAAACACATTTATTTGAGCATAAGCTATTGTGGGCTAAAACCCACTTCATCAGATGCATGCAGTGGAAAATACAGTAGGAAGATATATATACACAAGGCACTGGACAGAGATCCAAAAACAGAGAGAGAAAAAAACATGCAAAGACGTAGGGTGACCAGACAGCAAGTTTGAAAAATCGGGACAGAGTGTGGGGGGTACTGGGTGCTCATATAAGAAAAAGCCCCAAATATCAAGACTGTCTCTATAAAATTGGGACAGCTGGTCACCCTACATAGATGCAACCCCTACCCCAAGAGCTGAAATGTGCATATCGGTGCCCCACAAACATACATTTTTGGATTGTTTGGGAATCTATATAAAATACTACATAATACCAGGGTGGAACTGATGTCCTTCTTTTGCGATCACTGTTTAAATTGGCAATGTATCAGATTTAGACTGAGATTTAATTTTGAGCTGTGGCATTCTTCTCTGCTCCATCGTGGGCCATATTAATAACTTCCTCTCAATGCTACGTTCCTGGACAAATAAAAGAACAGCGTGCACCAGAATCACTTTACAGCACTCTGCAGCAAAACAGGGAAAACAGCCGAGGAAGCCAGACACTAGCTTGTTCACCTTTCTGTTTAAGCCAGGTTGATGGCTGCTTTGCACGACTGGACCAGTGCAACTCTGGACCCCACAGCATAGCAGTAAATCTGGGAGGTGATTGTTCCATTCTGTTCAGCGCTGGTGGGGCCTTGCCTGGAGTACTGCATCCAGCTTGGGCACCACAGTTAAAGAATTTGTGAGCAAATTGGAGAGAGTATGGAGGAGAGTAATAACAATGATAGGATGTTTAGCAAACATGAGCTGTGAGGAAAGGTTGAAAGAACTGGGCATGTGCAGTCTAGAGAATAGAAGTCTGAAGTGCAGGGGGAGCATACATAATAATGGCCTTCAAATATGGAAAAGGCTGTTACAAAAAGGACAGCGATCAGTTGTTCTCTGCATCAGCCTAGGATAGGACAAGAAGCAATTGGCTTAGCTTGCAGCAGGGGAGATTTGGGTTGGGTATCAAGAAAAGCTTTCTGGAGCTATGGCTACACTAGAGACCCTAAGGGGGTAACAGCAGGCAGCTAATGACTGCAGAAATAACAGCGGTGGCAGCGGTGTTAAGTGGCACCAGACTACAGCATCATCAGCATTGGTCAATGTCCTTCCCTTCTCATTTTCAGGGCTGAGAGGTGAACACACCTCCGGATCTTTGCTGACCAAGGACAGCCAACAGTAAGCGGGGTGCAGCGGAGGGAAAGGGAGTGGCATGTTAAAGGGACTTTCATTCATCAGATTTTCTCTCCACAGGGTGGGAATCTGAGGCAGAGGACACTGCCCAACGCACAGTGAGGTGGGTGTTTACTTAGGGTTATATGCTTTGGAATCGTGGTTGTGGGTGTTTCCCAAAATTAACACCAGATTCCCATTGCCTTGTAATAAAAGTTCTCTTTTGTTACACACAGACTCATTGCTTGCTAGTGGGGCACTTATTGCCTATTAGAAGTGCCCTGGGGTGGTATTTAGTTTTCTTAGATTACTGGTTGGGGGCTGTTTTGTATTGTTAAGAGGAACCTCTAGATATTGCTGCCAACTCCACCTGGTAGAAGGGTTACACGTACAAACAGAGCCTAGTATGATGCTGCCCTGATGTTATCTGGTTAAAGAAAAGATGTCTTGAGTAAATGACTTAATCTACATTTTGCCCAACTGTAAATTGGAGATAGTGTCTGCTTCCTTCATGCACAGGGGTGTCATGAGGCTAAAATCCATTGCTGACTGCTGTGATGACCATCACATATGTGTGGAGATAGATGGAACCTATGAACCTTCTGTGCTTTATCCCCCTTGAATGTGGTTTTTATCATTTATCTCTTCCCACCCCCACCTCCCGTCATGTAAGACATGATGAGAAATCTTACATGGCATAACAGAAGCTCCGTGTCAGAATTCATCCTTCTGGGATTCTCCAGCCAGCCCAGAATGCAGCTGCTGCTCTTTGCGGTCTTCCTGGCCATCTACCTAGCCATCCTCTTTGAGAACAGCCTAATTTTTGTCCTTATCAGGATCGACTCTCATCTCCACATGCCCATGTACTTTTTCCTGGCCAACCTCTCTTTCCTGGACATCAGCTACACCACCACCACTGTGCCACAGATGCTGCTCCACCTCCTCTCCAAAAAGAAGAACATCTCTTACGTCGGCTGCATCATCCAGATGTACATCTTCCTCTCCCTGGGGATAACTGAGTGCATCCTCTATGCTGTGATGGCCTATGACCGGTACGTGGCCATTTGCCACCCGCTGCACTACACCCTCATCATGAGCAGGTCGGTCTGTGTCAAGATGGCAGCCAGCTCTTGGGTGGGTGGTTTCTTCTTTGCCATGGTGCACACCGGCGTCACTATGAGGCTGCCCTACTGTGGGCCAAATGAGATCAATCACTTCTTCTGTGAGGTGCCAGCCATTTTGAAGCTGGCTTGTGCAGACACACAGGTCACCGAGGTGGTGGTCTTCGTGATGGGAGTGATGCTTCTTATGACCCCAGTCTTCTTGATCCTGGTTTCTTACGTGTTCATCCTGGTGGCCTCCTTGAGGATCTCCTCAGCAGAGGGGAGGTTAAAGGCCTTCTCCACCTGCACTGCACACATCACCATGGTGACACTCTTCTATGGCGCTGCTATGTTCATGTACATGCGTCCTGCCTCCAGCTACTCACCCAAGAGGGACAAATACTTCTCTTTCTTTTACAATGTGGTGTCTGCCCTCCTGAATCCTCTCATCTACAGCCTGAGAAACAAGGATGTCAAAGGAGCTCTGGTCAAACTGATGGGTAAAAAATGACCCTTCAAGGGGGAAGAAGAATTGTCATGTGGTTCAGGACTCCTGAGTTCTTTCCCCAGCTTTAGGAGGGGAGAAGTGGAGCAGGGAGGGGCTGGGACTCAGGACTCCTGGGTTCTATTCACCACTCCAGGAGGGAAGTGGGATCTAATGAGTTAGAACAATGGGCACTAGGTATCACAAGTCCTGATTTCTATCCCTGGCTGTGGTCCAGAATAACTGTGTGACACTGGGAAAGTAAAGCACAGAGAAACGGAATGAGCTGTGTTCAAAACCCAGGACTCCGCCTGACTGCCTGCTATACTGCCTCTCAATTTTGAGTTGTTTAAGTTAATAGAGCTGCACTCTATTACATTTTAAGCGAAGGCTCCTTAACTATTGAAATCACTGCTCCATCCATTGCATTTAGATTGACATCTCTAGATGGTTTAAGGCAATACAAGGTGTATCTATTCCCTAAGATGAAATTCACTCCTGTGTAAAGGTCCAGCAGAAGACCTATGAAAGATCAGAATTCGCACTGGTTTAAAACTGATGCAAATACCTGTGTGAACACACTGATGTTGGTTTATAAGGCAGATGTACATTAATAAAATGGTGTTAATACACAAAGTTGCAGAAGTAAATGTTTCATTAAAGTATATGCCAATCAGAGCATCATTGAACTTCAGCTCTCAAAATAGGACGTAAATGGTGCATGGGCATTTTCCTGGTCCTTTGCTTGGCTGTGAGTTTCAGTCCAAATTGTTGGGAAAAGGTTGATTTTTGGGAGGATAAGTGGGCCAGTTATTAGTAGGGCTGGACTGCATGGGCAGGGACACATTCATTAACAATGGACCAGTCCAGCTTATGTTTGTTGGTTTGAATGTTTTTGTTAAATATGCATATAGAGACTGAGACATTTTATATAAATAAAAGTAATTAATTCATATGAATGACTAGCTCCAAAAGGGATTTTTTTCATCCCTACATGTCAAAGCAGGTAATTATTATTAACCACCTTTTACAGATGGGAAAATTAAGGCACAGGACCCTGCAGTATCTAGCTCTAGGCAAATCCACCAACCAGTCCTATAGCCAAGATTAGAACCCATGGCTGTTGAGACTAAGTTCAGTCCTCAATGCATTAGGTGACTTTGCAAGTATTTACTAGTGATGGAACAATTTTGATTTATCACCACACTTACCAAATAATTCCATTTAACTTTTCTTCAAAATTCCTGATCTCCCTTCAAACCTCTCCCCAGGCATATCTGTGCTGCAGAGTTCACTTGAGTGACTGATATCAGGGTCTGAGCACAATATGAAAAGTAAAATAATTTTTTTTTAAATTTAAACGTAACCCATTTTTTTTTCTTTTTTACAATTTACCATTTAGAACAAATAAAAGAAGTGTGAAGGATTATGATTGACCTACTTTCTTACATATTTTATATCTTCTACCTTTTGAAGAAGTAAAAAAAGCAAGGTAGGAGCTTGGGGAAAATAAGAACAGCCATACCAGGTCAGACCAAAGGTCCATCTAGCCCAGTATCCTGTCTACCGACAGTGGTCAATGTCAGGTGCCCCAGAGGGAGTGAAGCTAACAGGCAATGATCAAGTGATCTCTCTCCTGCCATCCATCTCCACCCTCTGACAAACAGAGGCTAGGGACACCATTCCTTACCCATTCTGGCTATTAGCCATTTATGGACTTAACTGCCATGAATTTATCCAGTTCCCTTTCAAACTCTGTTATAGTACTAGCCTTCACAACCTCCTCAGGTAAGGAGTTCCACAAGTTTATTGTGCGCTGCTTGAAGAACTTCCTTTTATTTGTTTTAAATCTGCTGCCTATTAATTTCATTTGGTGACCCCTAGTTCTTGTATTATGTATTAAATGAAAATTCAAAATCTGAAAACAGAAAACAAAGATTTGGCAGGTTCCAAAAGTCAAAAGGAAATGATATTTTTAATTCCAAATTTGGAATATAGGACGTTATTCAAAATTCACAGTGGAGCACATATTCTCTTTCAAGAATATGCGTGCTAAAAATAAAATAAAAAAAATCAAATGTTTAAAAACTCAGGAAATGCAGTTTTAAAGTCGTGTTTCTCCAACAAGGCACCCAAACTGTCTAAATTCTGACCCACTAGAAATGCCTGCTGATTACATTCTCTTCTTTATAGAATATAAAATGTATATATAACAGAACATTGGCTTTGCTACTTGTTTAATATAAACTTGTCTCATGCTGAATGTACTGCATGTTCACTGCACTAATCTTTGTTATTTACACGCACTTGCTCCACTTTCATGATCTGAATTATCAGCAGTATATGGAGCCAATCTAGCTTTTCCTCATATGACATTTAGACAATTGGAAGCACAGTGCCAGGTGTGATGCAATGAGGTACTTTGTGTCATGAGCACCTGGCAGGACAGATACTTTAATAAGGACTGGGTAGTGTGTGCCTTTGTTATGCTGCTTGTCTAAGCAATCACTTGTATGCTGTGTACCGTCAATGTCTGTGAGCTTGTCTATACGTACAGCGCAGCTCCGGTTCAGCTGCGTTGCTGTAACGCTTAGTGAAGATGCTTACTATGCAGATGGGAGAGCTTCTCCCATATGCCACCTCCCTAGATTGGCCAGTTTAGTTTGGACATATTCCTGGAGGTTTCATCACGTGACATAATCTTTAATTAAAGTTTCACCTTTAGTTCCTGGAGACTCTAGGACAGACCCTGAGAGGCAGAAGCTGTGTTGATGGGAGAAACCCTCCCACAGACCTAGCGTAGTCTACATCAGGAGTTTGGTAGGTATAGCTGCATCCACACCCCTGAGCAATGTGGTTATACCGAGATAAATCCATATTGTAGACTAGGGCTAAGGAAAAGGCCATAAAGCACCATGACCATTATTCAATTCAGGAAAAATGGCGTAAAAGACTAGACGGCATTAGGAAATGGTGGGGAAAGTGAATGCTTTTCAAGGAAGAATACAGGGCAGCCAGATTCAGATGTGTCTGATGGCAGATGAAAGGGGCAGGGCCTCCCAACACCCTGTCATGGCTGTACCAGGTCTCCCTCTGTATCTCTATACAGCAAGTCGAGCCAAGCTAGATGGAAGTATATTCTAATTATTCTGGTCTCCAATCAGCTGTTCAACCTTGTCCCTTCCCTTTGCATTCAGTGCATAGCCATAAAAATCATTGAAGAAAACTGAGGCACATGACTCACAAAAATATTGCCAACATTTCCACATTCATCACACACCCGTACTTCCTTGTTCCCAAGTCCCAAGTGTCGGGAAGTTGTTGACTCCACCCAGAGCGAGCCGGGGACTGTGCTCAGCACATCCTAAAATAATGCCAGTGATTCAATGTGTCAGCCAATTCCCCATATTTCATCAGACACACAACTAGGACTTCCTTGTAGGAACACCCACACTATGTTTGTTCCCAAATCGCATGTACGCTGCACCTGGCCCCTGTTGTTTTAATGGCGATAGAATAAATGGATCCAAAGATCCAAAGGTGTCAACATGACCCTAAAACTGTCCAACATTAAACAGCTTTAAACAAGGTCTGGGGTTTGGTATATAAAGACCTCAGTTTGCTTAGCACCATGGCAAACACACCTTGAAACAGCTTTTTAACTTTTTACAGCAGTATTGCAAAATATATTGTCTAAGCCAGCTAAGCCTGACTGTTTATAAACAGAAGACAAAAGATGGGTGGGAAAAAGAAAAAAAGAAGTGGAGAAGGTAAAGGGCACATGGGAGTGAGGGTGGTCACGGGTCCACAGGACTGGTGCTGCACCCTCAGATTTGGAACAGTCTCTAGGAGGAACCTCTTCAGTATGCCAGACCGCAAAGGGTTCTCACTCCTCCCACACAGGGGAGGCCATGCGGTCTCACTACCCCCTTGATAGAACCTCTGATTTTCAGCCCTCCTGTTTCCCACTGTGAGCTCTGTGCAGCGAGTCCAACTGAGACAGACTCCTCATGGAGACCTGTCCACTCTTTGGGGGTTAATGCACATCATCCAACATTTGCAGTGACACTCACACAGTGGTGTCAAAACAGTCGGGTTATTAATAAACTAGAACAGAGCCTAGGAATTCTGTAGATTAATTAAGCCAGTGCTTAATTTGTGCCAAGGCTGAACCTAAGAAGAACATAAGAGTGGCCATACTTGGTCAGACCAAAGGTCCATCTAGCCCAGTATCCTTTCTTTCGAGAGAGGCCAGTGCTGGGTGCATCAGAGGGAATGAACAGAACAGGGCAGTTATCAAGTGATCCATCCTCTGTCGCCCATTCCCACCTTCTGGCAAACAGAGGCTAGGGACACCATCCCTGCTCATCCTGGCTAATAGCCATTGATCGACCTATCCTGCTGAGCTCCAGCAGCTCTCGGCTTAGCAGTTCATATCCCCAGCTCCTCTGGCATTGCTGCATCAGTTATGAGTGTAAAAAAATTGCTTGAGTCCTGGCACCTCTTTCATTACAGATGAAGCACTGATTAAAGCCTAGTCCATTCTGGTTAACTCAGAGCCCAGACAAGCTGTAGCGAACCCCATTTTTCAAACTCCGTCTGTCTCTTCTTCTGACCTCCTTGGTCAGATCCCAGGGGAGATCCCCAGCTCCTTCCAGGAGCCAACTCATCCTCTCACCTCACATCTTCCCAGTTCTTGAGCTGAGGGATGTTGCTCCATTTCCCTGCTGAAAGGTGGGAAAATCCATCTCCTTCTGGGTCCTTGGCTGCAAAGTGTCAATGTACTGGTGACTGGCTTTGCCATTGTCTTCTCAGATTCTCCATTGGCAAGAGGTTGACCTTGGCCAGTCCTTTGCAATGATTCTTTCAATCTCAGGCAGCTAAGCCTCATTCATACCTCTGTCTCTTAGTCTGTCCTGAGAGCAAACCATGCAAAACACAGGGGAAACTGAGGCATGTCTAGGAGTCATAAAAAATATTACAGAAAATTTCCACTTTATTGGTGAGGAAAACACAGGCTCATTTCACAAATGGTTTTCAGGATTTAGCAGGAGCTGGTGGAGGTGGTGGTGTCATCTGGGTCCCTCTCCCTAATCTGGTCTGGTCAGGACATCTCACAGGATCTGACTGACAATGGCCCAGTGATGTGACATCTTTCAATCAACCAGCATCCCTGACCCTGTCTTCTAATTTTCCTCCCAATGTCTCTTTTTCTAAGGACCCCACAGGAGAATGGTGGATGGAATAGCTCATTACTTTGTCCATCAATTGGGCCTAATTTCTGACACATCAATTTTGGTTCATTGATTTCCTGTCCCAAATTTCTCTTGTGTACCAGAAATGATCTTAACACAGTTCTTGAGCTGTATCAGTCTGCCTTTTCATTTGGACTAGTTCAGTTATTCCATCTCCCTTTTTACACTGTTTCTCATCTACATATATGTGATTGGAACATTTTGAAAAGTTGTATCCACTTTTCCACAGCTAAGCTCACAGTCACCGTAAATGTGTAAGCGCATTTATTACAACACATCCCCATGTCAGTCTTGGCACATTATGTACAAAGGTATGCAAGATGATTTAGATAATTACAGTGTAAGCAGAAGACAGTAATTGTCGAGAGCATCAAAGCCTTTAGTTCAATTGCTTGGAGTTCTCACAGCGCCACTGACTGTAGATAACATACATTCATCATTGTGCCCAGTTGCCTGCAGTAGCTGCAGCACGGAGAAAAATATTGGCATGGAACTCAAACTGAGATGGAGCTGCAAATTAAAACTGGGATGGTCAAAATTTGTTAACCCTCTGGAAAAAGAAGGGCTTGGTGAAAATGAAGTTTATTACTTTTTACTAAATATTTCAACTTTTCATTTGAAAAATTCAAAATGGAATGAAACAAAAATATCTTTTCATTTCCAATTGACATTTCAAACGTCAACATTTTTAATATTTCCAGAATTTAGATTAAATTCTCAGTTTGTTTTGACTTTTAGAAACTAAAATTTTCAGTTTTCTGACTTTGTTTTGATTGGATTTTAAATTGCTTGCTGGCTTGCTTCTCCCCTCCCTCCAGGGAAAAATTGTGGAAAAAATACAAACAATGGAGAGGGAAGGGTAAAACCCAAATGTCCGGAAAACATTTTTTTAAAAAAATATAAGAAAGAGGTTGAAATACATTCAGCATTTTCTTTTTATTAATTGGAAAAGGTTATTTTTTAAATAATATGTTAAATAAGGTTTAAAAGACGACAAATGAAAAAAATGTTTTCGCATCTTTTCACTTGGAAAACAGTAAAGATGTAGATGTATTTTGACGTATTTTTTAAACATTTCCTTCCTTTTGAAAAAATGGAAAAAAAAGAGAGAATGGGGCTTTTTTTTTTTTGATCAGTTTCCAAAATCCAAAACAAAATTATATTTTAATCAAAAATGTGGCACACTCTTCAAAATTCACCATTTATGGGTTCTTGCATATTACCAGGGCCAGAGCAAGGATGTTTCGCGCCCTAGGTGAAACTTCCACCTTGCACCCCCCCCTCGCAGCAGCTTTCGCCCTGAGGTGCCCCCCTTGCAGCAGCTCCCCACCCTGTGCCCTGAGGCACTCCCCTACCCCAGCTCACCCCTGCTCCGCACATGAGCACCTAAGCTGATTGGCACTGCAAGCGTGGGAGGTGGGAGAAGTGAAGCAGCCACGGCGTGCTCGGGGAGGAGGCAGGGCAGGGATGAGCTGGGGTGGGGAGTTCCCTTGCATGCCGTCCGCCCCCTTACTTGCTGCAGGCGGCCCTCCCTGTGCTCCCCTGCCCCAGCTCCCTCTGCCTAAATGCCGGTGGCGACCGGGGCTGCCAAAGATCCGGCCGCCGCGGTCGCTGCCAAAGAAAATGGCACCCTCCAAATCCCAGCACCCTAGGCGACCCCCTAGATCTTCTAAATGGTTGCACCAGCCCTACATATTACCTTTCCAGAACATTAGAGTGCAACAGCAAACAAAATAAAACTTAATGTGTGCCTTTGTTATGCTACTTGTCTGAGCAGTAATTTGTATAGTGTGTACTGTGAATGTCTACAAAGAAGGCTGTAAAACACCACAATCACTGTTCAGTTAAGTAGGCATGACTGGCAGGACAGATAGACTATGTGTATAGGAAAAGATGTCAGGAAATGTGGGTGATTTCCAGGGAAGAATTACAGAGTTACAGCATTTAAAGCCAGGAGGGCCCACAATATCACCTAGTCTGACCTGTATATCTCAGGCCACCAACACTACCCCACCCCCGCACATTAAACCTCAACAATCAAAATGACACCAAAGTATTACAGTGTCAGGACACTAGACTATTATGTGCTGCAGGCAAAGAATAAAGGGACCAAAGTGCACCAATGCAAAGGCAGGGAAATGATTAAGTGAGATACACCCAGGTAACTCTGGGTTATGACCCACACTCACATGCTATCGAGGAAGGTGAAAAAAACCCAGGGTCTCTGCCAGCCTGACCTGGGGGAAAATTCCTTCCCAACCCCACGTATGGTGATCAGTTAATCCTTGAGCCTGTTCACAAGAACCAGCCAGCCAAGCACCTGAGAGAGAGAGACAATGCTCAGTGCCAACTCAGATCCCTGGCCCACTCCACTCAAAGCCTCATCTCCAGCCATGGCCATCTCTGATTCTTCAGAGGAAGGAGATTTTTAAAAGCCTCTTCCTGACCCCTGCCAGTGGCCATCTGAAACCTTGAAGCCTGAGCTTTGGGAATAGAAGACATAAACCAGAAGTGAGTCCTGGGTTTGCTGAGCCCTGCCTCCCCATCACAAGCAACCCCATCATACAACTGCTCTCTTAAATTTGGCCAGCTCTCACTTAAAACCAATTAAATTGTTTGCCCCCACAACTTCTATTGGGAGGCTGAAGAACTCCACTAGTAACCCCCTCCAGTCCAATAAATCACGTTTCAACACAATCCGTTGTCTTCTCCCCTTTAATCAATTCCTTATCCTACTTACAATCCTTATACTAATCCCCATTTTCCCTAACTAATAATTTCCCATGTAATACAGTGTCAAAAGCTTTACTGATGTCCAAGTATGTTAGATCTACTGCACTTCCCTGTCTAAAAAATCAGTTATTTTCTCAAAGAAAGAAATTAGGTTAGTATACATTTTGTAAACCCATGTTACGTTACATCCCTTTACCTCTATGAATTTAATTATTCTTTCCTTCACAGCTGGTCCTTCAAAACTGCATACTACTGAGCTCAGACTAACAGGTCTGTAATTGTCTAGATCTTTTTTTTTTCCTTTTCTTAAATGTAGGCACAGTGTTAGTTATTGTCCAGTCATAAGATACAACCCCCGAATAGATAGATTTATTAAATATCCTTGTTGCCAGATTCATGTGCCAGTTCTTTCAGTATTCCAACATGGAAATTATCCATCACCCTCAATTTGAGCACATTAAGGTCTTTAAGTTTTTCTTGCATCTCAGATACGGTCATGTCCAGTTGTAGGCACTCATTTCCACCAGCCATACTGCCTTCATGCACATTTTCCATATTATTGAAAACCAAGGCAAAGTATTCATTCGGTTTTTGGACCGTTTCTAGATTATCTTTAATCTCCTTCCCATCCATATTGCATAGCACCCCAACCTTCATCTTTCCTTATTCTTTTTTTTTATTTTCATAACTAAATAACTTATTATTATTTACTTTAATTTCCTTGGCAAGAGCAAATTCAGCATGACTTTTAGCAATTCTCACTTTGTGCCTACATTTTATAAAATCCATGATGTAGCTTTCTTTGCTGGTCAACCCCTTTTTCCAATCCCTTGAGGCTCTCTGCTTACTCCTCATAATTTTTTTGAGATGCAGCAAAGAGTCTTGTGGCACCTTATAGACTCAAAGACATATTGGAACATGATATGCATCCGACAAAGTGGGTATTCACCCATGAAAGCTCATGCTCCAATACTTCTGTTAGTCTAGAAGGTGCCACTAGACTCTTTGCTGCTTTTACAGATCCAGACTAACATGGCTTCTCCTCTGATACTTTTTTGAGATGGTTATTCATCCGTATGGGTCTTAGGACTTTCCATATAAGTTTTTTCCCCCTTGTCTGGGATGCACAATAGCTAATTTAAAGAAATTCCAAACCTTCTCCACAGTTAAGTCCTTGAGCTCTTCAGGCCAGCTGGCTTTCTTGACTAATACCTTCAATTTCCCGAAATCTGCCCTTTTCAAACAAAAAACCATAGTTGATGTCCTGGGTTTGATTATCCTTCCATTTAATTTAAACTGAATCAACCTGTGAGTACTTTATCCAAGGTTATTTCTAATGGCCAGCTCTTCTGTGATGTACTCACTACTTACCAAAATGAAGTCTAAAATTGCATGATGTCTTGTTGGTTCAGTGACAATTTGATGAAGAGAGCTGTCCTCTGTCACATCCAGGACTAATTGAGCCTTGCCATTATTAGTTGGATGTATTTTCCAATCTATATCTAGGAAGTTAAAATTTCCCATTATGACACAATTCCAAAAAGTATTTATTGTTCTAATTATATTAAAGAGATCACTGTTCACATTGGAATCTGACCCATGAGTTCTAAGAGATTTAAGGTGGGCGAGGTAATATCCTTTATCGGACCAACTTCAGGTTGGGCTTCTATAGCCAACTCATAATGCTATGCCAACAGAACCTCTTTTACAATCCATCAGCAAAAAGGTTTTGATCTAAACAGTTTCTGTTTTGTCCACACTATCACTTTGTATTTTTTTACAGTTTACCATTTCATGGATGTACAATGTCATCCCACCAACTTTGCCTTTACTGCTATTTCTCCTAAACAGCACACACCCTTCAATACCTGTTGTCAAAGTTAGACTCAGGACTCACAGTTTGTCAGGCCACTCTGTTTTATTAGCACAGCGCTCTGCTAATAACACCCAGATAATGTGAGTACCATACAAGAGCCATACCACCTCAATTTATACAGTTAAAAAGGGAGCAAACTTGACAAGATAACAAAGGGAACTGACAAGTTCATCTGAGGCTAGACATTCATAGTTAATTTCCTTGCTAACTTTTACCAATCTCCGACTAATGTTTCACCATATGGATTCCTTTTTTCTCTTAATGTTTCTTTTCCTAACACCTGTATTTCAACATTTATTTCTGCTTAAATGCATACAGGATTTCTTTCATCCACTCTTATTTTTACAATATAATTTATTTTACTTTCATAGTGTATTCCAGTCCTGAGTGCTATTACACTATATTCCTATGATCCCTGTAATACCTGCTCTGATCTCCTGCACCAGTAATTCCAGTTCCTCCAATGTGGGGGAAGCTATTAGATTCAGAGTGCAGTAGCAAATGATTGCAGAGGCAGAGCCTCCCTATACCAACGTATCTTTTTTTCCCCAGGCCAATGTCCTGATTCAATCCAGAGTAACCCACAAGCTGTGCTGAGCAACTCATAAGAAGAGGCCCTATGAGTCCATATGACAGACATCTCAGTGTCATTAGGCTCAGAGCCAGGGCCGGCTCCAGCGTGCTTGGGGCGGCATGCCGGGGAGGGCGCCCTCCCGGTTGCCGGGAGGGCGGCAGGCGACTCCGGTGGACCTGCCGCAGGCGTGCCTGCGCAGGGTCCGCTGATTCCGCGCTCCGGTGGAGCATCCGCAGACACGCCTACGGGAGGTCCACCGGAGCCGCGGGACCGGCGAGCGGCACAGCGCCCCCCGCGGGGCGTGCCGTAGTGCTTGGGGCGGCGAGATTGCTAGAGCCGGCCCTGCTCAAAGCCAACAGTTCCTACCGGAACTAGCGGAGTGTATAAAGTAACAGGGCTCACTGATAACTTGAGCTGGCAGCTGAAACATGGACAGGTTCTGTGAGTGAAACTTCTTGGCTTAGAACTTGTGCAGTGGGATGGGATGGGTTGCAATTCTGGGCACAGAAGGATGGGACAGTTTGCCCTTTTGCGCCCATCTTACTGTGTCAGTTAGCTGATGGCATTCAATTAGCTTTAATATTTCACATCTTTCTCTCCCTCTCATTACCATCGTTGTCTTTTTCTTTTTCTCTCTCTTTTACAGTTGATTTTCTCCCAGAATCCCTTAATCCTTAAGTGTGGAATTTGGCAAACAACACCAATGGTGTATTTTTGTTTGTACTTGGCTTCACCTACACATTAAGATCAATTTTATTGTCCAATGCTCCAGTACAGAGAATGTGTTGGGGACAAATTAGGATTTCAGGAGGTGGAGGAAGTTATTTGGGGGGCAGCTGTTTTAGATTTGCTTCAGATTAATAGACAGGAACTAATTGAGAATCTGAAGGTGGAAATCTAAGTTAATTTTACAGCTGCTGGAAATGTATCATATGAAAAATGATTTATGGGAAAATTGATTTTAATGGAAAAATGTTTATTTCTATAAAAATCATTTTTAATGAAAAAACGAGTACTGATTTTTTTCAAAAACTGAAATATTTTGAAAACAGCAGAAAAATGATTATTTGTGGGTCTTTTTGTTTTTGTTACTTTTTGCTTGCTTTTTAGTCAATAAAACAGAAAATTTCAATGAGAATTTTTGGAAAAAATGAAATCTGTGCATTTAAAAAAAAATCAAAGGCAAATACCATTTTGTGTCCAGTATTAGTTCATTTCATTTCTTCACTGGAGAATTTTTATCTTGCAAAGCCTTCACTTATGTTAGATGGAAGATTCTAGCAGTCAAATGACTTTTTCTGTTACTCTTCCATAGTCCAAATTACATGACTTCGTGGCATGGAATTTGGATGGGACTGATGCCAGACCCACACTGCATGGATTTAGCTTGTGGGGCTGGTTAATGAGAGACTCACAGTGAATGGTTATGAAGGAGACTAGAGAGAAGAACATGGGGAGACTGCGAGAACTGCAATGTATTTAGTGTGCTGATATCTTGTTCTTTGTCAAAATTCTGATTTGCCCCTCGTAATGTAGTAGAACTGAACATCTGATGCTTGCTGGAGGTCAGGGCATTTATGAGGATTAGCCGCTTGAGATTCACTTCAGATGAGCAAAATAATGTTGGTAGATTGGAGAAAGCAATTTGAAGAATTACTGAGCCATACATCAGCCCCCACAACTGTGTGGGGCTGAGCATGATTTGAAATAAATTTTAGGGGGTTTGGTTTGATCAAAGACTACTGCTGGGTGCTCAGGAGGAAGCCATCGCCATGATACAAATTTCTTTCCATCTTTGGGTGAGCATTCCCACTCACCTGCAAATTAATTTCAAATCCATCAGTAAATCCCAAATGAATGTATGACATACGTCCCAAGTACATCAAAGGTTGTTATAAGGGAGAGGCAGAAAAATTGTTCTCTTTAACTTCTGAGGATAGGACAAGAAGCAATGGTCTTAAATTGCACCAAGGGCTGTTTAGGTGGGATATTAGGAAAAAATTTCTAGCTGTCAGGGTGGTTAAGCACTGGAATAAATTGCCTAGGGAGGTTGCAGAATCTCCATCATTGGAGATTTTTAAGAGAAGGTTAGACAAACACCTGTCAGGGATGGTCTAGATAATACTTAGTCCTGCCTTGAGTGCAGAGGACTGGACTAAAAGACCTCTTGAGGACACTTTCCAGTCTTACATGTCTATGATTCCTCCAGAAGTTTCATGCAGTACAGAAAGTTCCACACTCTTCGCAACACAGCTGTAGTTTTCAGGAACTAAACCAGGAGCATGGAACTCATGTGGTGTGTAGGACCTTTTCCGACCAGGATGAATTCCACGCTAAATTGTTTTCATGCCCCCAGATGAGCTTTGGAAGTGATTACCCTTGCTAACCTGTTGCTCGATCTACCCTCTGCAAATTAATCTCTGTTTGGCATGTAGCTCCATGGAAATTAACCTACAGACAGTATTTCCTGTTCTGTAGCTTAATTGCAAAAACAGTAGGTGTGGCAACTCCTATCTCCAGCCCACGCATCCCTTTGGAAATCTTAGCATATCACATACAGAACATACAAAAGATGTAGATAATTACAGAGGAAGAACATAGTAATTATTGAGAGCATCAATGCCTTCAATTTACACCTTCCTGGTTTCACCTATGAAAATGCATTACATAAACATATTTCTGGTTGTGGTGATCATGAGCAATTTCTGATTTCAAAAGATGAGATGAATATGGCACTTAGGTTACTTTCAGTGATTCTGAAATATATGGCTTTGGACTCAGATAGAGTTGGGAATTTAAAGGGCAGACAGTACCGGATTTTAGGGAAAAAATAGTGTCTTATTCTTCCAACAGCAGGAACAATTACAATTTTTACTTTTTAAATTATTTTTCATTTCTCCAGAAAGGTTCTTGGAATTTGGATTTCTTCCCTCAACCTACAAGGCTGTGTCTGCACTACAGTTACTCCCATGTTGGGAACAAAGTTAGAATACATCTGTTCCCAGATCTGTTTGTACTGGAAATGAGACCTGAAATATATCCTCTAACTTGGAACATAGGCCTCCATATCATTAGTGGCTCTGTTTTTGGACTGAGTCAAAGCTTGGATTGAGTGTAGCTTAGCCAGGGGTGTGAGAAAAAGGAGATTTTGTCTCCCTGATCTGGGGGCTCTCTGTCTGCCAGACCAGTCACTGGTGCAAATTAAAGGAGGCTCAGAGATGCTCTACTTTGTCTTAGAAATCATAGAACAGTAGGGCTGAAAGGGATCTCAAGAGGTCATCTAGTCCATCCTCCTGTGTTGAGGAAGGAACAAATAAACCTAGACCATCCCTGACAGGTGTTTGTCTAACTTGTTCTTAAAAACCTTCAATGACAAAGATTCCACACAGTTAACCTGTTCCAGTCCTTAACTATCCTTACAGTTACATTTTTCCAAATATCTAAGCTAAATCTCACTTGCTACAAATTAAGCTAATTCCTTCTTGTTCTTCCCTTGGTGGACATGGAGAACAATGGCTCATCATCCCCTTCATAACAATCTTTTACATATTTGAAGATGATTATCATGTCCCCCTTCAGCCTTCTGTTCTCTAGACTAAAGATGCCCAGTTCCTTCAATCTTTCCTTTTAGCTAGTCAGCCAGTGGAACTCCTTCCCAGAGGATATTGTGAAGGCCAAGAGTATAACGGGGTTCAAAAAAGAACTAGATAAGTTCATTGAGGATAGGTCCCATCAATGGCTCTTAGCCAGGATGCACAGGGATGGTGTCTCTAGCCTCTATTTGCCAGGAGCTGGGAATGGGTGACAGAGGATGGATCACTTGATGATCACCTGTTCTTTTCATTCCCTCCGGGGCACCTGGCATTGGCCACTGTCGGAAGACAGGCTATGGGGCTAGATGGAACTTTGGTATGACCCAGTCTGGCCATTTTTATGTTCTTTGCTCATGTTTCCTAAAACTCTTATCATTTTTATTGCTCTCTGTAACTGGGCGTGACTCACCCCTGCGGCGCCTCCTACTGGTTACTCCTGGGAATTAGCTCGAATTTTCAGCTGGAGCACCCTCTGCAGGCTGGTGATCCGCCTTCTGGGTTCTGCTACTGGCCCCGTGCCCCTCCCTGGACCCCGGTGCTCCTTCTATGTGGGGTTCTGCCCCCTGGCAGTAACCCCTTTCTCTTAGGGGTTTCCTCCTCCTGGGAACCCCCCCACTCTATCCCCACTTTGCCTCAGGGTCTTGGCAACTGCCCAGTCATTAGCTAGCCCCACGCCCTGGGGCAGACTGCAGCATTAGCCTCTCATCATCGGCAAAGGGGTTTGGACCTGCTGCCTTGGCCTACCCCTGGGTTGCACCCTGCAACCCCAGTACATCTTGGCCTACTCCTAGGCTGCAGCCTGGGGCTTTCCAGCCAGGAGCTCCCCAGCTCCGCTGCCTTCCACAGCCCTGCTTCACCCTGGGTACCTTGTCGGTCCCTTGAAGCAGCCAGGCCCTTCTCCCTCTGAACACAGAGAGAGACTTCCTTGGCTCCTGGCTTCTCTGCCCTTTTATAAGGGCCTGTGGCTCAGTTTGGGGCGTGGCCCCAGCCGCTGCCGCTTCCCCCAATCAGCCCAGCCTAAAAGGCTGCTTTCTCCAGCCCCGGCCCCTTCCCTGGGGTGTTTTTAACCCCTTCAGGGCCGGAGCAGGGATCCACCCTGCTACACTCTCCTATGGACTGTAATACCTCAGACTGGACACCGTCCTCCAGCAGAGGACACAGAGCCAAGTAGAGCAGAGGAGTTGCCTCCCGTGTCATACATAGAACACTCCAGTTATTGGCATTTGCCTTTTCACATCAGCATCACATTCTTCTTTTTCCTTGCAACAGTCCCTTCAAATAGGGTCAGCTCTCCGAGTCCTATCCCTCTTGTCAGTTTATGCCATGTTTTTAATGCCAGCTGCCAGCCTGACACTAGCCGTCCTTCTTTTTCAGCCGAGCTTGGGACCAGGTATGGTTGACTCATGCAATTTGTGATTCACTATTAGCCCCCAGATCCTTTTCAGAAAGACTGCTTCCTAGTCAGTCATTTTGTGTTTCTGCATTTGATTTTTCCTTCCGAAGTGCAATACTTTGCATTTGTCTTTGTTGAATTCTTGTTATTTATGTTGGACCAGTTCTCCAATTTATCAAAATCATTTTCAGTTTCCAATCCTGTCCTCCAAAGTGCTTGAAACCCCTCCCAACTTAGTGACACCTGCAAATTTCATAACCACATGTTCTACTCTATCATCCAAACCTTTGATGAAAATATTACATAGTACCAGACCCAGAATAGGCCTCTGTCAGATACCACGAGATACATCCTCCCAGACTGAAATCAAACCATTGATAAACTACTCTTTGAATAGGTAAAAGCAGCAAAGAGTCCTGTGGCACCTTATAGACTAACAGACGTATTGGAGCATGAGCTTTCGTGGGTGAATACCCACTTTGTCGGATGCCGCATGCCGCATCCGACGAAGTGAGTATTCACCCATGAAAGCTCATACTCCAATACGTCTGTTAGTCTATAAGGTGCCACAGGACTCTTTGCTGCTTTTACAGATCCAGACTAACACGGCTACCCCTCTGATCTTTGAATAGGGTTTTTTAACCAGTTGTGCACCCGCCTTATATTCCTTTCTCCTAAACCACATTTCCCTAGTTTTCTTATGGGAATGTCACGTAGGACTGTGAAAAGCCTTACAAAAATCAAGCTATTTCATGCCATGTCTTGCAAGATATATTTATTTCAGCAGCCAGTGGCCCACAGAGGCAGTTAGAGATCTCTGGGATATAAAGTTAGCCCCCTTTTTGCCAGGCAATGCTACATGGCAGCATGGGAAGGAAGGGTGGTGTGGGTGCTGCTAAGGTTGCTCTGAACCATACAATAGAATTTAGATGGTTAAATTGATCATTTAAAGCACCAAGTGGAATGGGAATTGAGTATGTGATGAACCCACATGGTTCTCCATGTGACACTTCCATAGTTGTGCTCAACAGAAGAGACAGCACCTTCACACTCAATGAGGGGAGAATCATGGAAAAAACAAAAATTTATCTTGACTAATGGAAAGGAGCAACATACCTGAGTTTTTGAACGACATAAAGCAGACTCTGATTAGGTCCCTCAATTCAGCTCATGAGGCCAAATCTTGAAGACCTCATTCAGAGTCACATTGTCCACTATACATGATTTTCTTCTGCACCATTCCCTCTGAGAATGGCCAGCCTCCAGACTGTTAGATCCCTGTGGTACACACAGATCTAAGTGTATCTGAGACGGTGGAACCAGGACCCTTAATGGTAGATTGTGGTTTGAATAGTCCATGTGATATTTTACAGTTTATAAGACAACTGTGAGGATCTGAGTATTCACTTCGCTGCTTTCAATTTATATGCTCACTGTATTTGATCATAATAAAACTCCTTGTTAATATCTAAGCTCCATAGCTGAGACTCTTAGCTTCTCTCTACAGCTCAGATGGATCGTATCAATGACATTACTGAGCTCTGTGGTCTAAGAGAATGAGTTTGCTTCACCATTTGTGCCATCTGTTTTCCTTCCATCTCTTTCTCTCTAGTCCTCCTCCAGATCTTCCTCCTAGTGGTAGTCCCAAGTTTACAGATTCTCCCTGGCAGAGAGACGAGGTGGGAAAAATGCTTCATTGACCCTGACTATGAAGAACTGGTGGCTATTGCCAAAAATGGACTGGAAACTGGGTGTCGTTCAAAGAAGGTGGTGATTGTTGGGGCAGGAATAAGTGGACTCACAGCTGCCAAACTGTTGAAAGATGCTGGTTGTAAGGTAATTCCATGGGTGGCATGTAATGGAGGCTGGGGGAGGCTAAGACTTCCCAAACCTCGCATCATTGGGGGGGAGGGCAGTGGTGGATTGCCACATGGGTCCACAGGGCTCATGCCCAGGGGTCCCGAACCAATTTAGGGCCACTGGAAAAATTTCCCCCACCACAACCCAAGGGCTGAAGAACCTCTTGCTCCCTGCTGAAGCACAGAGCTTTTTTGGTCTCAGGATCACTGGGGGTTGGGGGATACGGAAAGGAGCAAGTGGGTGCAGGCCCTCAGGGGGAAGATGCAGAGTGGGGGCAGGGCTGTGGGGGAAGGGGAAGTCCTGGGTGGGGCTGAGTGCTTGACCCTGGCTGGGGCTGAGCTCTGAGTTGCTCCCCACCCCTGCCCGGGGGGGTTAAAGACAGTGACTGGGGGTGTGGCCTCAATCAGAAAAAGTGGGGTAGGGGGCTAGCCTCCCCAAGAGGAAGCTTCACCTACTGCTCACAAATAATTCTATTAACTGAGAGAAGCCAGAGACAGGCCAAGGAGTAAGTGCTCCCTTGAAATGGTCTTATTACTTCTTTTTCATAGAGTAGACAATGCTGAAGAATAAAATCATGTGAACTTAAGTAAGTTAACTGTGAAAGGAAGGAATCAAGAAAGCATAGTGCAGTATATTATTGCCATTTCCAGGGGGAAAAATAATTAACTTAAATTTAACGTTGCCAGAATATTAATAATATTACCATAAGAAAACTTAAATACCAAAAATGTTGCAGGTAAAAAAAATCCCAATCCCTGCATTTCATGGAAATGGTGATTAGTTAAGGGAATGTTCTCAAAGGTTCATGTATTTCTGACAAAATTCTATGCGCGTGAAAATTCATATTCATGATCTCACAACAACCTTAACTTTGCCCTTTTCTCTTTTCCTTTATTTTGTTTTTCCATGAAAGGTGCTACTCTCTTGGTTTGCCTGTGGGCTTGAGAAAGCCTGGAACCCATTATCCCTACCCATACCCCATATATCTGCTACTTCCACTCTCAGTATCCCTAAGAAATACAACCCTCAGAGCTGCAAAAGTCAACAGAGATTGCTTGGGCACTTATATGAGAAGGGCTTAGTTGTTGCATTAAAGACTCGCTCATTGAAAACCTGTTTTCTGTAATACACGGGAAAGAATAATATCTTCCATATTAGAATCTGTTTCTTGAGATCCCAGTTCAGGAGTATATCTCTATTCAGGAAGAATGCTTGAGTAGATTCTTAACTTTAAGCACATCCTTCAGTCCCATGGAGTTCAGATTCATCTTAAGCACATGCTTATCCGCGTTCCCAAATCAAGGATAGAGTGTATCCATAAATTGTCCAAAATTACTTTTATAAAATAAGCATTTTCTTTGTGTGGTGACCATTTGCAATAGAAATGATAGGGGATAAATCAATCGTCATTGTTCAAGAGAGCAATATACAGTAGAGGTTTTCAAACTTCTTGTATTTGTGACCCCTTTCGCACATCAAGACTCTGAGTGTGACCTCCCCTTATAAATTAAAAACAGGAGGTTAATTTAATTTAATGGGGCTTGGGACTGTTAGCCCCACAGAGCTGACAACTTGCAACCTCCATGTAACCACCTTGCGACCCCCTGAAGTGTCATGACCCCATGGGCAGCTGGCAACCTGGCCATTGCGAGAGGCTAGCCCCGGCTCCTCCCCTTCTGTCCAAGGCCTTTTTTTTTTTGCCCACCTCCCCGGCAGGAGCCCAGACCACCCCCAGCACAGCCCTGGGGTGGCCAGGTGATGTGGTAGCAGCACCCCCAGCCCCGAAGCACTGGACAGTGCAGTCCAAGCACCAGACAGCCAGCTCGGCCCCAGCGCCGGCTGCCCAGAGTCCCCGTGGCAGGCCAGCAAGCCCAAGTCCCAGCCAGTGTGAGCTGGGGCAGAGCACAGGGAACTGCAGAAGGGGAACTGGAGGAGGAGGGTGGGCAAGACCGCACCAAGCTGTTTGGGGAGGCACAGCCCCCGCAGCCTATGATACCCGCTGCCCGTGTATGACCCCCAGTTTGAGAACCTCTGATACAGTCACCAGATACCAGCAAGGGATTGAAAATCATAAGATGTATTTCGTTCCCAGGTTCTCATTCTGGAAGCCAGTAACCGCTTGGGAGGACGCATTTTGACCCACAGAGAACAAGATTGGTATGTGGAGTTGGGAGCCATGCGTTTGCCAGGGCATCACAGGTAATACCCCGCTCAGCCACTAATCTTGTTCAGAATAGGGGAAGCCCTATTTTGAAAACTTTTAGGATAATTCCGGGGGGTGGGGGGTGGAGAACTCATTAAAAGTTCGAATTTGAATAGGCTATAATGCCTCTTTACTCCATGACATCAAGTTGTCTGTCTGTGTGCAGAAGGGAAAGAAATATCCATGGAGTTGTCACTTTTCCTGCATAAGTGGGCTGAGAGTAGGTGGGCAGAAGTAGCTAAATCAGCCTAGAAGACAAAGGGTTTAGGTCTGGAGCAGATTTATTCCCCACCCCACTCCCACAGCAAATGGGGAACTGGATATTAGATTCATAATTAGGTCCCAGGTATGTTCTTGGACGATGCAACTACGCCACAATGGAGCATTAAAGTGAAGTTACGACTGGGAGCACGTATCAGTAAATGAAGGGGAAAACTCCACCTAGAACACTTCAGTCAGCAAAACAACAACTGTTTATAACCCAGGAAATCAACAGTTAAGGTTGAGCTTACAAACCCCACCACATATTGGAAGGTTTGGACCTTATCATATAAAATATCAAGCTGCCAATGCTCTGGCCCTATGGAGACCCCAGCCTGCCACCTTCCAGCCACAATTTCTTTCATACCTTCTTTGTAAAATGTGCTGGTTTTGTACTATGGATTTTTTCAAAGGGCTTTCTGAATATTTATTAGTTGGAGTTAGTCAGGGTTTCAGACTGACCAGCTGGTAACCACATAGGTCCTCCAATTTTCTGGGTCCATGTTGCTTATTGAAAAAAATGGGACTCAGGATAAGTTCTATAATTAAACAGCAAAAAACTTTGTTAACGTAGCATCAGCGTTGCCCTGTGATTGCTCATGCCCTCCCAAAACATTGAGTTCTGCAAAACTCACACCAGCTAGAAACCAGAAAATGCAGAGTCAAAGTAAATGCCCACAGAAACTTAACTTGGCCACTCTAGAACTGGCAATACTTACTGGGCAGTACCTGCATGCACGCCGGCTGCATTCACTGTGTTAGATGTATCTGTATCGCAATGGTGGAGGAATATGTTGGAGCAGGTTAGAAAAGTAGTGCTTGTGACCTGAGAAGGCCAAGGGATTTGTTTCAGGAGCATCAGAGAGCTGTGGTTGTGATATGAGGAGATCTGGTTCCGAATTCACCCATGTGTATTGTCAAAGGAAAGAGGTGTATATGTACCTTGAAGTTCCAGACCACTTTTGAATGTTTCAAAAAGTCAAGTAGCAGCTCCTGTCCCATGGGGCTGGCTCGGCTCACCTCCCTTCTCCAGACACTGCAACCTCTGGGGTCCCAGTGCCACTCAGGTTTGGTCCAGCTATCATGACAACAGGAGTCCAGTTAGGCTAAATCTGAGTGAGTGGCCCTGCAACCCCATGAGCCAGGTCACAACTCCGCTCAGACAAATATGTTTTGACGTTTCTGAATAGACATTGTTTGACATTTTTCATTTCACTTTGGGGTGGATATAATGTCAAAATCTGTTATTTTGACATTTCCCACAGGATAAAATGTCCATTTGTCCAATCAGCCCTATATAGGAGTCTACTACTACCTTCAGACAGCTCCATCTGGTTCTTTAGCACAAGTACTAGTAGGGTTTGTTTTAAATCCACAGGTCCCTAAATTCAGTCTGTGCATTTATACTAACTAGGAGCATTGTTAAAGATGCATCTGTATCACCAGACTGTTTGTTTGTTTGTTTCCTGTTAAGAATTTTAGGAATGGGCAGCTTTTGCTATCATGTCTCTTGTAATAATCAAGGAAAAGTCTGATTTTACAATTAGTAGAAGTAATACTTGATCATGGATTATCCTGGAAGTTGATAGGACTGTTCAGGGAGCAGACAATGTTGGGAGAGATGGTCTAAATTTCTCAAGCAAAAAGTAGTTTTCATTGAAAAAAATGACATTTTTCCTAAATGTAAACCATTTTGCGAATTTTCAACTTTTTTTCAGTTTTGAGCAAAATTTTTCATTTCACTAAAATTTGTATTCACTAAAATTGTAAACATACTTACAGTCATTATTTAAATGGTTACCAACATGGTTCATTTTCTGCAAAACATGGTTTGCAGTAAATAAACTTTTTGATATTTTGTGTTAAAAAGCTTGTGAAAATGGGTCTGATGCAAATGATGCCAAACTGAAATAACTTCCGTATTTCAAAAGGTTTTCACAATTAAAAAAAGTGACCAGCACTAGTGGCATGATTGACTTTTGGTAAAGTGTGGATCTGGAGTCATTACACACAAATTATTTCAGTTACATAGGTAGGGTTGTGGGATTTGTGTTAGAGGATCATATGCAAGCATATAACTTTCTTTCACAGTTTTAAAATTTTCTCTTTTTCCCCCTTTTCCTTTTTCTTTAGGCTTGTGCGTGAATTTATTAAAAAACTGAAACTGAAACTGAACCCGTTCTATAATAGTAATGACAAGGATTGGTATTTCGTTAACAATGTCAGGGCAAGAGCTGGAGAGGTAGAACGAAACCCTGATATCTTGCAATACCCCGTGCTTCCCACAGAAAGAGGAAAATCTGCCATTCAGCTTTATAATCAGACACTGGATAAGGTATGTGTGTTGTGGAAAGGATTCATGAATGTGGGTATGTTCTCATTAAAGTGTTAACTTGGATTGTCTCTTGGGTGTTGGCCCTAAACCCCTCAAACTTAGTCGTCTTTTCAGCCCAGACTCACTGGCACATTGGAGCCTGGACTTTGCTTTCACTTGCATTAGTAACCCACCCACTGTGCAGTGAAGATGGAGGATAAAACCCTTGAGTGCTGATAGGCCTCCAGTGCCTTCCCACAATTCCCACGGGGTGGCAGTGTTCAGGAGGACAAACAAGTTCCAGGGATGAAATATAAAGTGGCTTTGCCTACTGCATCATCGAAAACCATGGAACAAGCCTCTGGAAGTCCTAGCAACACACATGGGTGAACGTAGCACCATTGAGGGGACAGTCCCTTGTCTTCGAAGTGTAGCAGCTCATGCCGGTGGTAGGCTAACCAGATGCCGATTTTTTTGGTTGTTGAAAATTTGAAGTTAACCACTGTTAGAGAACTGTTAATTTGAATAGGTGGTGGCTTCTTGCTTCTGGCAGTTTTGCTAGTTTTCTTTGTCGATTTACACACACACACAACATTGCTAAATTATAGTTGTACACATGAGACTTAGGCTGTCAGGGTGTGTCTACACTGAAATAAAACACCAGTGTGTGCTGACTTGGGCTCATGGAGATATAAAATTGCAGTGTAGATTTTTGGGCTTGGGCTGGAGCCTGGGCACTGGGAACTCTCCTGCATTATGTAGCCCAAGCCCAAAAATCTACACTGCAATTTTATAGCCTAGCAGCCTGAACTCTGTGAGCCCAAATCAACTTACATGGGCCACTTGCCGGTGGTTTATTGCAGTGTAGACATACTCTTAAAGGACAGATTTTCAAAGGTATTTACCATCTAAAGAATGCAGAGAGGGACCTGAGGCTAGATTCACAAAGGGACATAGATGCCACCAGAGTAGGGTGACCAGATGTCCTGATTTTATAGGGACAGTCCAGATATTTGTTTTTTTTTCTTCTATAGGCTCCTATCAACCCCCAACACCTGTCCCGATTTTTCACACTTGCTATCTGGTCATCCTACACCAGAGTGACAGAATGACAATGACTCTGTAGTCTAGTGCAGTGGTTCTCAACCAGGGGCATGTGGAGGGTGACCAAATGTCCCAATTTTACAGGGACAGTCCTGATATTTGGGTCTTTGTCTTATACAGGTGCCTATTAGCCCCCACCCCCATCTCAATTTTTCACACTTGCTATCTGGTCACCCTAGGTACATGTACTCCTGGGGGAAAGCAGAGGTCTTCCACAGGGTACATCAACTCATCTAAATATTTGCCTACTTTTACAACAGGCTACATAAAAAGCACTAGCGAAGTCAGAACAAACTAAAATTTCATACAGACAATGGCTTGTTTATATTGCTCTATGTACTGCACACTGAAATGTAAGTGCAATATTTGTATTTCAATTGATTTATTTTATAATTATAGGGTAAAATGAGAAAGTCAGCATTTATTCAGTAATAGTGGCTGTGACACGTTTGTATTTTTAGGTCTGATTTTGTAAGCAAGTTGTTTTCAAGTGAGGTGAAACTTGGGGGTATGCAAGACAAATCAGCCTCCTGCAAGGAGTACAGTCAGGGTTGCTTGGACAATTTGTATAGTGGGGGTGCTGAGAGCCCTTGAACCAAACTGTAAACCCTCTATATAACAGAAACCATTTCAAGCCAGAGAGTGCAGCAGCACTCACAGCAACTAGCGTAGTCTGGAAAAGTTAAGAGCCATTGGTCTAGTGGTAGGACATTCATGTGGGAGACCCCAAATCCAGTCCCCCCGCTCCACTAATTATTTATCCAAACTGGAACAGCTTTAACAGTACAGACTAAGGGAGGCCCCCATGAGACACTCACCTGTTAGGTGGGAGACTCCTCCTTATAAGCTAGATGGGGAACATGAACTGGTGGTCTCCCATATTGTGAAAATCCCCTAACCACTGGGGTAAAAGCTATGAGCTTACTGCTTAGAATCCAAAGTGGAGATAGGTGCTGAACTCCCTAAAATGGAGGGGGTGGGGCTTAAGACACATCACTTTCCTTGGTGTTTCCCATTGGCTAGCTTAGGTGGTTCCATGTGCTGGCTTCTGTGGATTCTGTTCTTCAGCGCTTAGAGCACTCTATTGTTTGTAGAGAGCCTGAGCACATTGACTCAGGCTTTGTGAATCCCAGCAGTTTTCCAGGCAAAGAAAGTTAGGCATTGTGATGTTGAGTGTTGCAACTACTAAGTCCCATTGTGAATCTAGCTCATAATATTCCATGAGACTTAGGCATTTAGGTGCTTTGGAAATCCATGTAGCTGCCTATCTGCATCTTTAGATATCTAAATACCTTTGAAAATCTGGCCCTTAAGTACCTAAGTCACTTCTGGAAATGGGAGTTAGGCCCTATATTCACTTTTGAAAATTTTACATTTAGTCTATTTATTTTTGCTGTTTGGACTGTCTCAGCGAAAACAGTTCAGTCAGCTGGAGCATTGTAGGAGTAGAAAACAAGAGCACTATTAAAAAGATTTCATTAACAGCTCTTTCACTTGAGCAGTCAAGTCATGTCCTGCCCCCTTGTGCCTATGCCCTAGGATATGGCCTATAAGTACATTGTAACATACAGGGAAAATAATAAACTTTAAAGGTAAAGCCATCAGCATGAAACAAACGACTGTTTTCTTGTTTGCTCCCCAGGTAACAACAAACTGCAGTGCTCTGAAAGAGAAATATGACTCCTTTTCCACTAAGGTAATTGAAGTTGGTATTCCAGTAACTTTAAATCTAAAGGTGCCAATTTTCTAAATCTTTCCTCACATTAGCCAATGGAACTCCTCATGGGATAGATCTTGCCAGGTGTACACAGTACATGGTAGGAGATAATGCATCAGATCCCTCCTAAAGATCCTGGCTGGGCAGAGTTTGTATGCTCACTTCATGGGTCTTCCTGGAACACCGCACACTTCCCCTTTGGGTCTTCCTGGCTCTGATTTGTGGCACGGGGAGGGCAGGGACATGGATCCACATTATCTCTGTTTTTCCCTACCCAAATCTCCAACCCATAGAAAGTGAGTAGTCTCAGTGCTACCATACTCCCAGTGTGTGTGTCATGAAGACACGACCCTATTCCAGCCCTGTGCAATCAGCTTGGCATCTCTTCTTCCCACCCCAGCTCGCTGTGTGACATCCAGCTATGAATCTTCATCCACAGTTATTTCTATCAGATAACCTTCCTCTGTGGCTCTACCCATCATTATTTTGACCCCACAGGAGATTTTGGGCTGGACCATGGTTCTTTAATCAAAGACAATGATATCTCGGTAGAGACACTTTGAGTGAAATCCTGGCCCCATTGAAGTCAATGGCAAAGCTCTGATTGACTTCACTCAGGTCAGGCTTTAACCCGGTGACTCAAAAGGGATGAGAGATTGGTAATGAGGAAGAAGACAAATCACACTGGAGGGTAGTGAATGGCTTGACACCTCCCCTGCCTCACTGATGTTGAGTAATTCCTGTGTTCATTTGAAATGAAATATCCCTTTGACTGTCATTTCTCAATGGAGATATAATATGCACGTGCCTTTCACCATCTCCACTCTTCCCCACCCAGGAGTATTTGATTAAAGAAGGAAATTTAAGTAGAGGAGCCATTGACATGATTGGTGACGTGATGAATGAAGATGGTCTATTCCACATGTCATTTCTTTACTCTGTCATGATCTTTACCACCTTCTCTGAGAAGACGTAAGTAGAAAATCGTCTTTATTTACTTGCTTTGTATGTGGAAGCACAATGTGTCTATGGCAGGACCTGTCTAGGTATCCATCCGTTATTCAGTACATGCATCTGTCTGTCAGCCTCCTCCTATCTCATTCATTTGTCATCTCATCTAGCAGTGCAGCTAGCTGCCTTCTCTGAAGTAGGCACTTATGGTCTGAATTGTCATAGAGGGTAGGTGCTCATTACTATAGATTTATAGCCACGAAAGGCTGGGGACGCTTTCACAGGAAATGAGCTTGGCATTACTGAAAGTGTCCACATCTACTAACCAAGTGAATTCTGATGGCATTCAATAATTAACTCAACAGTGTGAGTATGTGCTAGAGGCATATTGGACCATAGCTGTGTTGTAGCCCTTGGTCAAATGATCCCAAATCATGGCTCATTAATTCCACCCAGCGCCTCCATGAGGCACACCTACTTTCAAGGCAATCTGAGAACCATGGGGATTTTAGAGCGTTTAGAAGAAACAAGCTTTAAACTGAAAGCTAGCCTTAAGCTTAATTACCGCAGACCTAGCATTCCGCTCTAATAAAACACGCTAGAGTTGTACAGTCAATGGAGGCTAGATTCTCTTCCTATTATGCAAGCTCTGCCTATTACTCTTGTGGCATTCTCTCAGATAACTGTGGTCAGATGCTGTAACTGTTGGACTATCATCTTTTCCCCACCTTTCTTTCAGTTATGATGAGATCACGGGGGGATTCGATCAGCTTCCGCAGGCTTTCTACCAGGATATTCATAGGAACGTTATATTTAACTCCCCAGTAGTGAAGATACTACAAGACAATGACCAAGTGAAAGTGTTTTACCGCAGACCACACTCCCCATTCCCCTTATCTGTGATGGCCGACTATGTCCTTGTCACTGCCACGGCAAAAGCCACACGGCTCATTAAATTTTCTCCACCTCTTTCTGCTAAGAAGACCCATGCCCTGCGCTCCATTCATTATGCAAGAGCCACTAAGATATTTTTGATCTGTTCTGAAAAATTTTGGCAGAAGGATGGAATCTATAATGGGAGGTCAATCACTGATCGCCCATCTAGAGTCATCTACTACCCCAGCCACAATTTCTCCAGTGGGGCGGCGGTGATCCTGGCTTCCTACACCTGGGTGGATGATGCTGAATTTTTCATTCCCCTCGATGACGAAAAGTGTGTTGATGTGGTGCTGGATGACCTGGCAGAAATCCACCAGGTGCCCAAGAATTATATCCAGAAGATCTGCAAGAAACACGTGATCAAGAAATGGGGCCTGGACAAATATACGATGGGAGGATATGTTTCATTCACCCCATACCAATTTGTTGACTACTCCAAAGCTTTATTTCAGAATGAAGGGAGGGTCCATTTTTCAGGAGAACACACAGCCCAGCCTCACGCCTGGATCGAAACGTCTATGAAATCTGCTGTGAGAGCAGCCAGGAACATCCATGGTGCTATAAATGCATTGCCCTGGCAACAGGAGAAGAAACTGAAAGAAAATGAATTGTAATTAATAGTAATAATAATTATAATAAGGGTGATTGGGTACGCATCAGCTACTGACTGGGGAATTAGAAATTGCACTGCAAATCACCAGGCATCACTAGATTGTGACTTTATGTGCAGCCCTGAAGTAGGGGTGCAAAAGATTCCTGCACCAGGAATAGACTGCTAGGCCTGGTCTATCCTAGAGGGTAGGGGGGTCGATCTAACATACGCAACATCAGCTATGAGAATAGCGTAGCTGAAGCTGACGTATCTTAGATCGACTTACTTTGCATCCTTGCTGCCGCTCCCTCATTCACTCTGCTTCCGCCTCTCACCCTGGTGCAGTTTCAGAGTCGATGGGGAGTGCGTTCGGGGATGGATGTATCGCGTCTAGACAAGACGCAATACATCCATCCCCGACAGATCAATCACTACCTGCTGATACGGTGGGTAGTGTATACATACCCCTACACTCACACTGTTGCACTGCCTCGGTCACTGTGCTCAGCCACCAAAGGATGAAACCCAGATTGTACCCAGTCCCCTAACTCCCCCGTGCTCCAGGAAGGTGATTTGTGAGCAAGTAGCCTCAGTTACTCCTAGGTATCCTACTCCAAGGTCTGGGTAGCTCACGTAGGAGTGTAAAGGGTGTTTCTACTCCCTCTGCTTTCCCTGATCAGGCACACAATCTGAACCACATTCTAACCTCCTGTCTAGGTTGTATGGAAACTGGTTGTTCTGCCTCCCACTTCCAGAGCCAGCAACAATTCCAGCGCCCTTGCAGATCCCATCAACCTACCCAGCGCTCCCCAAAGCAGACAAGGTGGAGAAGTGAATGGCTGCACAGAGCAGTCTTCATCTCCAAACGGGTGGCAAAGTCACTGCATGGCATTGAAGATCCCTGAGGAAAAATTGTCTTGTAGGGCTCCACGTGAGATGGAATAGATAGCGCTGCACCCCACACCATTCAGGTCTGTGCCTCAAAGACACAATCTGTCTATCGGTGATATGCGGTGCCTAGTAGGAAACCATTTAGCTCATCTTCAGCCTTGATTACAGTCGTGGTCATTCAATGGTCTACTTGGATGGAAGCTGGTGCAATGTGTATAGATGTTGACTATCCCTTGGATAGATTGTTAATAACTACATGCCATTGTAGTTTGCAAGGATAAAATCCAAATTCATTTTCCTCTCAATGCCACAGGAAAATCTTACACCCAGCTCCGTTTACCCCAAAATCATGCCTTGCCACTTCTAACTCCAGCTAGAAAATTAAAACTATAGGAGAACATCAATCCACATCCCAAGGTATGAATCACATTGTCTAAGGAATCCCCCCCAATTTGAAATTGCTAGCTGAAGCACCCTCCTGAAAAATTGAAAAATAAGTGTAAGAACCTTATTTTCTAAACAGATTGGCCCATTCCATCCACTGATTGAATCAAGTCCCAGATATGTGAGTGGAAACTGCATGATTGAACTAACTAGGGAAAACAAAACAAAAAACAAAAACCCTTGTTGTTCATCTTAAAAAAACTGAAGGATGAAGGTCTTGATACCCCCAGAATATGAAACACCTGCCTTTCACCACAAATTAAATCCCGAAAACTTATACTCATGTCTGCCTTATGAAATTGATATACCATCTCTCTACACGTGACTAATCTGTTTTATTCCTCCAATAGTATATCTTTTATTTTGTTGTAAACCCCAAGAGAAGGTGAAAGGAAATGTATCAAATATAATCAAAGAATTTAAAAAAACTTGCCTATGAATTGTGCGGAAGAAGAAGAAGAAGAAAAGCAAACAGTGAAAGATGTAAATACTTAATATGGTTGGCTTTTGACTATTAAGAGGAATTACTTAAAAAGGGAAATTCTAAATAATAGGTGGGGGCTAACAGAGAAATATAATCTCTGAAATGAATAAAACCTAAAAAAAAATTCTGACAAGAAAAAAATCTAATAAGTGCCATGAATGCCTTCTTCCGGCTATTGAAGGAAGTAGCAGAGAAACTGGAGGAGCTGTCATTCATAGATTCATAGACTCTAGGACTGGAAAGGACCTCGAGAGGTCATCGAGTCCAGTCCCCTGCCCTCATGGCAGGACCAAATACTGTCTAGACCATCTCTGATAGACATTTATCTAACCTACTCTTAAATATCTCCGGAGATGGAGATTCCACAATCTCCCTAGGCAATTTATTCCAGTGTTTAACTACCCTGATAGTTAGGAACTTTTTCCTAATGTCCAACCTAAATCTCCCTTGCTGCAGTTTAAGCCCATTGCTTCTTGTTCCATCATTAGAGGCTAAGGTGAACAAGTTTTCTCCCTCCTCCTGATGACACCGTTTTAGATACCTGAAAACTGCTATCATGTCCTCTCTCAGTCCTCTCTTTTCCAAACTAAATAAACCCAATTCTTTCAGCCTTCCTTCATAGGTCATGTTCTCAAGACCTTTAATCATTCTTGTTGCTCTTCTCTGGACCCTCTCCAATTTCTCCACATCTTTCTTGAAATGCGGTGCCCAGAACTGGACACGTTCTCATGTGAGAGAACAATGATAAGTTTAATATAGAATTATTAATGATCATCATTCTCCAAAGACCGCAGGAAAGGGCATGAAATGTGAGACCATTGAGTGGAATGTCTGAGTTCCTGAATGCACCAAAGAGCTGCTCATCCCCAAAAATGTGACTGGATACTTCAGACCAACCAGTGTGGACAACCTTTCTCCTCCTCCCATGGTTACCAGGTCTAAGAGGAAGTGGCAAGAGACTATATTTCTCTTTGCTTTATTAAATATAAGTACTTGCAAAGTTAGCTGTGCTGAGTCTGTGCTCTCTAACTATGCCTAGAAGAACTGGATTTTAGGGTTTTGATTGAGTAATGCTACATGCTGGTTTATTCTTTACATGTCCAAACTGGGAAATCTCAAAGAATAACTTTTAGGCAGGGTAGGTCAGCACAGATTTCTATTAAAAAATGTTGGTTCAAAGGAATTAAGATGTTCTGCAGCATAGATGCTGACATCCTCGTTTGCCCGAGAATGCTTGATCCCCGCTCTCCAGAACCCACTCACCCTCCACCCCTGCCTCCTCTCTTCCCACCCCATTCCACCCCCCTCCCCTGAGTGTGCCCTGCCCTTGCTACTCCCCCTTTCCCCCCTGCCTTCTACTTGCCACTGAACAGCTGATCACGGCAGTGGGGAGGCAGTGGGAGGAAGGAGGAGGAGCTGATTGGTGGGGTTTTGAGTGGGCAAGAGGAGCTGTGGGGAGGGAGAGGAGATCATCGGTCAGTCCGCTGTTGGGTGCTGAGCACCCACTATTTTTTTCCATGGATGCTATAGCCCCAGAGTACCTACATAGTCAGCACCTATGTTCTGCAGGAATGTATTAATTCCATTGCCATTTTCTATGACAGCAGACACACAGGTCAAAAACTAGGTCACCCACCAGCCAGCTAAATGGTAGTAAGCTGTCAAGGTCTCAGGGACTCTTGGTTCTGAAGCAACCTGTATGGCTGACTGCCTGGGAGCCCCCTGGGAAGCAGGGAAAACCACCTACCATTTCTGAACTCTTACAAAATTTATTATGAAATGGAAAATTCCATTCCCATGTAGGTCTACTTTTATATGATTCCTTCTGGTGTTTTAAACTAGTCCCTCTCAAACTAATCAGCAGGAATGAAGCACATTCATCAAAAGCAGGAAACAAAGTGCAACTTGCATTCCTTTAAGAGTTATATTATATACATTAATTGTATTAGAAGTTCTAAAGAATTGATAACTGATTATTATGCAGTAACTGTTGTAAGAAAGTACTGTAGACAATTTGAGTGGTCTGTGCTTGGCCCCAGCATTAGCCTATGTCAATTGCTTTCAGAACTGTATGTTGTATTCAGTAAGTGCCTGAAACTGCTAGCATCCAAACTTAATCTACAATCCTTCTTTAAACTGCTGGCTGTATACACGTAGACTTGATGGTGAATTAATAAAACTGTTTTCTTGCTTAAAAAATAGCAAAATGTCCTGATTCGAGAAGAACTGTCCAAGGTAAAAGTTTACCTGAGATAATCCTATCATTAAAATTAGTAAGGTAACCATCCCTGGATTTGGGGGGGCTTTATTAAATTTCATAAACATATGTGCTATAATATTTACCCAAAAGAGGCAAATCTTATTTGTTACATTTGGGCTTTAAAATCGAACTGCCATCTGGCAAATTTATAAAAGCTGACCTCCATTTATGCTTACACCAGTAGAGACTCTTTCAAAAGGCCCCTTGGCAAATAGACAGTGGGACCTTGTCACGGGCAGCACATAATGAAGCCCAGGGATGCTAAGCCTCCACAAACCCCATGACACTGGGGAGGAGAGGGGAAGTGGCAGATTTGGGGCATCCTGAAAAATCTGTCCCACCAAAGTCCCAGAGCTGGAGAAGAACTCGCTCCCCACCATGGCTTCGAAGCCACTTCAGGGGCACAGAGCTTTTCCGGTTTGGGAGTCACAGTGGGGGAGGGGGTAACGGGCACACAGGGAAGGAGCCTTGGGTGGGACAGGCAAAGTGGGGGCAGAACAGGGAAGGGGCCACCGGAGAAGGGCCAGAATGTGGTGGGACTATGGATGGGGCTGTTAGAGAGCTTATTCCTTCACTCTTACCCTTCCCTGGTCCTTTTTGCATGAACAGAGAGCAACAATACCCAAAGTCCGAAGGTGCAAGCAATTTGATGTTTATTGGGGTGAACCTCCAGCAAGCTTAAATTTAAGTTTCTTTTCCTTATTTTTTGAATCCCAACTTACTTTCTGTTTGCCCCTAATTTATATAGTAATATTTTGAGCTATACCTTAACCAATTATTCTACTAAAATTTACCTAACCAATTCTAACGTATTATAACACGATTAGCTAACCAATTATATCCCACAACCTTAATTAGTTTACACCTAGCAAAATTAATTATACAGCAGACAGAAACAATCACAGAATGAGACAGATTCACATGGGAGGGCAGACAATTCTGCTGGACAGTCCTACCCCAGGGATATCGGAACTCCCCTGCAATTTTTCACAAATACATAAGACAGGCTCTGAAGGGGTGGATTCAGCAAGGTGCATACAATATGTAAACAATCTGTTGCTAATGTCAAAAACAGAGAAGAAAGACAGGAAACTAACCAAGCAGGTCCTGCATGCTTTGGCAAAAGCAGGGTTAAAGGTCTATAAAAAAAAGGCTCAGATGGGACAAACAAAAGTAACTGACTTAGAAGTGAAAGTATCCCAAATGGGAAGGGAAATCGATAAGGGACGGGTGCAACTAATCCAATCCCTACCACTGCCTACGAATGTTAAAAGTTTGCAAAGTTTTCTGGGTCTAACTGAATTTTGCAGGGATTTTGTGGCCAATTATGCAAAAATAGCCCAGCCTCTATTTGACGTAACCCGAGCCTCAACTTGGGAATGGTCAAAAAAGTGTACTAAGGCAGTGAAAGTACTAAAGAAAAAACTGGCCAGTGCTCCAGTGCTGGCCTCCCCGGATGGGGAGAAACTCTTTTATTTGTACCCTTTGGTATCTGGCAATACCATTGGTTGTGCATTAACACAGGAGTATGAAGCAAAGGACCGACCTGTGGCCTTTGCCTCTCGACTTTTAAGTGCTGTGAAACTAAAGTATGGATGATGTGAAAAGGTGCTGTTGTGCACCTACTGGGGGGTAGGGAAATTCAAATACCTCACAGAAATGCAAAAACTAATAGTCCAATCTCATCATAACCCCCTGCGACTGTTAAACATGCATACTATCTTACAGGGACAAGTAAGTGGGCAGCGTATTGCCAAATGGTTGCTGGCTCTACAGGCAAAAAACATTAAAGCAAAAGTGTTAAAGGAACCCATAGTCTGGGTAGCCGGATTACATCTGGCTGGCACCCCACATCAATGTGAAGCCAGCCCAGGTAAAACCCAACATCAGGTGTTTCGGGCAGCTAACCCCAATCAGGTAAAGAATGGGACTCTGGTATGGTTTTTAAATAAAAGTTGTCCTGTCCTCTGTTGATCTGTCCCCGCCTCAGGATTAACTGTGTCTCCCCTCCCGTTGCCCCTATAATTGTTACAACTTTTTCTGAGGGTCTCCCCTGCCCCCATGTGGTTAAGCTAATGGCTGCTCCAGTGTCTATTAAAAAATCCCTCATGGGACTCCCTTCAATCGCTCCCTGGAGCATGGGGTAACCAGATGAATCCCGTCTTAAAACAAAAACATGGACAGATGCCTCCCAGGGCACCCGTACATCGCAGCACTCACCTCTGTCCCTCCCACTGGTTCACGGGGGGGGCGGGGGTCCTGGCACCAAAGAAATTTCTGTCTCCAAGCAAAATTGTGTGTCTGGCATTTCAGGCAGTCCCAATTCCCTAGCCTCCAGGGCCACGTTTCCCCTGATCTGGTAAGATCCTGAGTAGTCAGTCTAGCCTGCAGTCTCTGGATCTGTTGCACTATAGCTGCCCGCTTGTCCCTGACTACCCCCCACAAAGCCACAACCTCACCCTCTACCTCCTCCCCTTCGGGCTGACCCACCCCTTTCCACCTTGTACTAATCCCCTTCAGTAATAACATGGACCGGCTCTCCCCCCTAATGCATCTGCCTTCACGCATCTGCCTGTTCCAAAAACTGGGGCAGCTGGTTGGGAGCAAGTTCAGGATGCTACAGCCTTAAATGTCTCACAAACTGAGAATCGCTCAGCTCCAACCATTTTTTCAGCAGTTCCACACCCCTACCATGCTCCACACCCCCACCAGGTCCTGGTGCCCCTATCTGGGGTATCACCCATGGGCCGTCTAGGGAATCCACTCAGCACCGTGCTCATGCCTGTGTGCGATTAAGTGCATCTCACCCTGTTTCCCCAGGGATTCACTTCATCTTATTCATCCCCGCAGTACAAGAGTACACCCCAAACAACTGTTTTGCCACCTGTCCAGGAACTAAAAATGAGTGTGCCACTTCTGCCACATCAATTCCTAAGGTGCCCCGTCCCATAAGACTACACCATATAATCACCTGGTTCTTACAAGTTAAACCCTCCATCTCCCTGCCCACCTCCACTAGCCATAGCGCAAACTAATCCCAATCCTCCCGGGGTACGTTTCCCAAATGGCCCAGTACTGCCTCCCGGTCCTTCAGGGACAAGGGGCAGATTTCTGCTTGTTCTACTACTTGTGGGGCATAATCCCCCCACCCTGCAACTGGGGCCACTATTCCTGCCTCCTGTAGTTCCTTCCGGGTAGCCTTTCTTGTAGTAGCTGTAACAGTGGTTTGCCAGCTTACAAAGTCCACTGGCAGTGGTGGGTACAGTGTTTTTTCAGGATAGGGTGGTGGAGGTGTCTTCTTCAGCTTCATTAGTGGGGCAGATGGTCTGAGGTCCACAAGTTCATTGCCCCCATGTTTACATTGATACAATTTCTTCTTTAAGTTTTCTACTCTCCCCAGCAGTTCATCCCTCTCTCTCCAGATTGCCTCACAAGACTCCTCTGTCCATGCAGCATTTTGTGCTTTCAAATCTGCCACCTCTACTGCTAACACAGATTTTTCTGTTAAAATCCGCTGCTGATCCACAATCCCCTCCAAATCCTTAATGTGTTGGAGGAGATCAGCTTCCCTTTTTACCCAGTATGCCATCCCAGCACACAAACCTTGTAATACCGTTCCCTTTTTCCTATATTTCTTTCCCTTGGGGTCTCCCAAAACCTTCCCTATCCCTTTTTAATCTCATCCCAGGTGGATCCCTTCACCTGGTATGGGCCCTGGTTCTTCCTTATCCATTTGTTCAAAAAATCCATTATCCCAGCTTGCCAGAACCCGCAACTACCATCACGAGAGTTCGCCATACCCACTCCAAGCACCCGCGCGGACTGTTGGAGAGGGGGACTCACAGGCTGCCATTCACCTATCCAATGCGATGCATCCGAGTCACGGCACCAAGATGTTAGCTTATTCCTTCACTCTTACCCTTCCCTGGTCCTTTTTGCATGAACAGAGAGCAACAATACCCAAAGTCCGAAGGTGCAAACAAGTTGATGTTTATTGGGGTGAACCTCCAGCAAGCTTAAATTTAAGTTTCTTTTCCTTATTTTTTGAATCCCAACTTACTTTCTGTTTGCCCCTAATTTATATAGTAATATTTTTAGCTATACCTTAACCAGTTATTCTACTAAAATTTACCTAACCAATTCTAACGTATTGTAACATGATTAGCTAACCAATTATGTCTCACAACCTTAATTAGTTTACACCTAGCAAAATTAATTATACAGCAGACAGAAACAATCACAGAACCAGACAGAGACCATGCAAATAAACATACAAAACAATACAGAAGTAAGGATTTCACAACTACATCTATACAGACATAAGGGTTCTCCAGCTGTGTCTATTGATAAGTGAGTTCTTGCCAGACAGGATGCGATCAAACTAAGTTTCCTTTTACATCTTCTAGGCTTTTCCCTTTCTCTGGAGGTGATAGATCAAATCACCTTCCTAACAGTTTCAAATTGCCTTATTTTAATGTAACTAGTTTGGAATGTGAGAACGTGACCATACATTTCCCAGTTTATGGCTGCTAAAGAACCAGGCCTCAAACTGTCACAGTAAAAGAAGGCCACTACACAGACAGTGATTTTTTATTCTTTCTTTTATACCTCTATAACTAGCTAAGTAATAAGTCTTAAAGTATAGGCCTTTGCAGACAGGCCTGAATATCTATATCCGAACAGAGGCTGTGGGCAAAATGGGTGTGCCCCAGGCATGGCACAGAGCTCCACCTTGGTCCCAGCTGAGGCTAGCGTCCCCAAAAGGAAGCATCACCCACCACCCATGGACCTTGTCAATAAGTTCTTGCAAATGCTCACCCCACCTATTCTGGAGAGTACAAAAGGAAGGAGTTTGGCCAGAGACATTAATCCCATGTCCTGGAGTTCTCAGACACGAGAAACTTAGCCTTCAGTGGGACAATCAGATAGGTCATATTGTCCCTGCAGCTAAGTACGGCTTTCCGTGCCCTTCTGCACAGCCATGTAGACCCTGCCTGGATGCCAGCTCCAAGTGCAAAAGCTCCATGTCAGATTTTAGCCTTCTGGGATTCTTTTCTTCTATAGGAGGATGGAGCTGCTGCTGTTTGTGGACTTCCAGGCCATCATCCTGGAGAACTTCCTTGGGACTCCCATCTATAACAATGCTGGCTTTGGTGGGACCCAACTGAGAGTATCGATTCAAGACAAATTGCTTAACACTGGGCAGTTACAGCCCAAGGCTGGGGTTCATTTGCACACCAAGGCAAACCAAACCAGCCAAACAGAAAAGAGCTTAAGTTTGTATCAATAAAAATGAGTCCTTGTGGCACCTTAGAGACTAACAAATTTATTTGGGCATAAGATGTCATGGGCTAAACACCACTTCATCGGATGCATATATGTCTCTTTTCCAATGGAAAAATTTTAGGAAAGGTACAAAAGTGAAAGAAAGTAGGGAAAACCCCAAATTTATTGGGGCAGTTAGTCTCTAAGGTGCCACAAGGACTCCTCGTTCTTTTTGCTGATACAGACTAACATGGATACCACTCTGAAGTTTGTAGCAATGTTCCTCCAGAAGTAAGAAGCAGGACTGAAGACAAGATGAAGATGAGTCAGCTGCCTTTTATAGTCTCTTCCAGGTGGTAGGACACCCTTGTTCTTACTGTGGAAAATTACAGCAAGCAGAAAGCTTAGATGTGGATTGATGTCTTCCAAAGTCCATTGTCTGTTAAGTGTTTCTCGATTGGGCACTTACTGAGGGTATGGCTACACTCGAAACTTCAAAGCACTGCCATGGGAATGCTGCCGCGGCAGTGCTTTGAAGTGTGAATGTAGTCGCAGCGACAGCGCTGGAAGAGAGCTCTCCCAGCGCTGCACGTGCGCTGAGAGCCACACTTCCAGCGCTGCAGCACTGTTTACACTGATGCTTTACAGCACTGTATCTTGCAGTGCTCAGGGGGGTGTTTTTTTCACACTCCTGAGCGAGAAATTTGCAGTGCTGTAAAGCGCCAGTGTAGCCATCGCCTGAGAATAGTCCCTTCTCAAGAAGCTGACCAAATGCTTCACTGAGGCTACTTAGAATCGAAACTTATTGAGATAAATGTACCTAGCCAATATTCATAACTTCAGCCACAAAAATGATACACACATACAGATAGCATAATCTTAATCATCAAATCATAACCTTTCCATACACACCTTACATGACAACCTTTATACAATATTTGCTGCAAATATATAACAATGGTTGCAACAATGATCTATACGGTCACTGGTTATGTCAGTAACATCACACCATCTCCACATACTTCTTACTGGCTAACCAGTCATTCCTGAACATCAGCTACATCATTACCACTATGATCCAGATACTGCTCTACCTCCTCTCCAGGAGGAAGAGTATCTCCTATGCTGGCTGTCTCACCCAGATGTACATCTTCCTCTTCCTGGGGATAAGCAAGTGTGTCCTCCATGCTATGATGGCCTAAAACATACTCAGCCAAATGCAACTCTCTGTGCTGTACCCTTATCACGAGCAGGCTGATCAATACCAGGATGGCAACTGGCTCTTGCACATGAGGTTTCCACTTTGCCACAAGGCACATCAGCTTCATACTATGAGTCTGGTCTATTGCAGCCTGAACAAGATCAACTACTTCTTCTGTGAGGTGCTGGCCATTTTGAAGCTGGTCTGCATGGACATATGGGTTAGTGAGGTGGTAGAATTCACTGAGGGGCTGATTCTGCTCCTGATTCAGTTCTCCTTGATCTTGGTTTCTTAAGCTTTCACCCTAATGGCCATCTTATTTAGCTGTCCAGCTGAGGGGAGTTCCAAGGCCTCCATGCACCTCACATATCACCATGGTGACGGTCTTCTATGGTTCTGACATGTTTGTGCCCTTGGCCTCCAGCTATTCTCATGGAGGTATAAAAATCTGTCCATAACCTTCTGTTAAGTTCACCCTACATCATTTTTGTGCTCCCAGCTGGGAGATGGAGTTAAGTACCCCTGCCTGTCTGTTGCTGGACATAATTTCTGCAGATGAATCCATGCTTGGTGTCCAGATCCATGGAAGTTAATCTACAGGGAACGTTTTCATATTTGCAGTGTGATTGCAAAAATATCTGTGGTGGCAATTCCTCTCTCCAGACCAGTCATCCTTGCATCTCTCTTAGCATATCACTTACAAACATTTGCAAGGAGATGAAGATAATTGCAGCCTAAAAAGAACAGAGTAATTACCAAGAATGTCAAAGTCTTTAATCCAGCCTTTCCTGGTAATGCTAGGAGTTCCCACACTGCCACTGAAATTCCAATCATATATACATGAACAGCCACGTTGTACAGTCAGAATGTCAGAAGATAGCTCCAGCCTGGCCAAAAATATTAGCTCAGACTGAGTCGAGGAAGGAAACTTTACCTATAGCTGGTCAAAAAGTGTCAACCAAACTTTTTTTCCCATTGAAAACAGTGCTTGTTTTGACTACACAAAGTTTGATGGAAAAATCTCTTTATTTTTTTCAAAATAATTTCCATTGAATCATGGAAAATTTACAAAATTGAATGATGAAAGTGTTTCATATGAAATAGAGATTTTCAATATTTTTTATGTTTCAAGGATTTGACTCCAAATGTCAGGGTCTTTTTCTGGTTTTGGAAAGTGAATGATGTCGGTATCCTCTCTTTGTTTTATTGTAATATTGGTACTTTCCCAACTTTTCTCTGCCTTTTTTTTCTTCTCTCTCTCCTTCCAATGGAAAAATTGTAGGACAGGTACAAAAGTGAAAGAAAGTAGGGAAAAACCCAAATTTGGTGGGAGTGGAGGAGGAGTTTTAGAAAGTAATGGAAAATAGGGGAAATAACATTTTTACATATTTATTACCAAGTGGAAAAGGGTGAAAAACCAAAATATGTAAAATAATGTTTTCACTAACAAATCTTATATTTGGAATACAGTAAAGACATAATACAAAGAGTAATTCTCAACCTACTTTCTCATATGTTTTATCTTTCCTCCTTTAGACTGGGAAAATAATGAAAACTGAAAGAGTAAAACTTTTTTTCTCAGTTTCCAAAAGGAGTCCGATGGCACCTTAAAGACTAACCGATTTATTTGGGCATAAGCTTTCATGGGTAAAATACCAAGCCAAAATGATTTTTTTAATTCAAAATGTAAGACATGAGGCAAAACTCACCATTCATTGTTGCATATATATTACCTTTCAAGACCATTAGAGCTCAAAATTATATAAAATTTCAAATATTTTGAAATGGCTGGCCAAGCATCTCAAACAGGTGATTAAGAGAAATCAGAAAGCTTACAAGGAATGGAAGAAGGGATGGATCAACAAAGAAAGCTACCTGGATGGATAAAATGACAACTGCCAAAAGCCAAGCAGAGGTGGACCTTGGAAAGGAAATTAAAACAAATAAGAAAGGTTATTTAGCTAGCTAAGTGAAAAGAAAGCAGGAAAGAAGAAGTGGGACTGCTAAACATTGAAGATGGATGGAGATTAAAGATAATTGAGGAAGGCTCACACCTAAATGCTTTGCCTAAGTTTTTAATAAGGGTAATGAGGAGCTTGGGGGCAGGGTCAGAGTGACACATGGGAACAAGAATCTGGAAGTAGAAATTACCATATATGAGGTGGAACACAGACTCAAACAGCCTGTTGGGAACAAACTAGGGGCCACAGATAATTTCTGTGATGCTGGCACGCCAGAGGCCAGTGCTTGCCAAGGCTGCAAGCATTAGCTAAGAACTGACAAACTCATAGGTGAAGATCAGACTAGTTCACTTGCTTGTTAGTGTTGCTAAAAATAGGTATTAGTCTTATAAGACTGTATTCAGTGTTTAAACTCTATAGAATGTTTGTAAGTTGCTGCATGCATTAATCTTATTTATGTCTGTATTTCATGCTATCAGGAAATACGTTAGTTTTGCTTTACAACTTTGAAAATGTTTACTCTAAACTTGTGAATCCAGATGGAAAGAGTGTTCCCCTGGCCCCCATTCAGAGGAACTATCAAAATCAAATGGGCCGTTAGGAACACAGCAATACAAAGGATTGATTAATGGCCCTATCACACCTTGGAAATGCTACATGCAAGGAAGCTCCTTCTGTGGACTTGGAAGCTGAAGGAAGAAAATCAAACAAAGACAGCGGAACATTTTCCATCTCTTTGCTGTTTGGTCTGTCACAGGGCCAGAGGTACCAGACTGAAGCCAGACTCAGAGGCTACCTCCTGGGTCTGTTCTGAAAGACATTTTGAATTTACAGAACATTACAACTCTGTCTTTCTTAGGATTTAGATTGCAGCTCATTTTGTGTGTATATTTGGTTCATTTAACCTGTAGATAATGCTCTTATTTCTTTTTTCTAGTTAATAAACCTTCAGAAAGTTATTACAGAATTGGCTACTGATGTCAGATCTATGGTACCAGTTGATCTGGACTAAGTGACTGGTCTTTTGGGACCAGAAGCAACTTGAATGTGGTGTGATTTTTGGTGTAAGTGACTATTTATCACTAAGTCCAGTTTTCCTAGGTAACAAGATAGACCGGAGAGTTTCAGGGGACTGTCTACAACTCCATAGTAAAACTGCTACAGTGATCTAGAAATTAACATTGGTTATTGGCTTGTTAAAATGTAATTATGGACCTGTTTTTCACAGTCTGCCCTGAGGTAGGCATGCACAGCTGTGAAACACTACAGACAGAGTGACAATCTCCATTGAAGAATAAGAAAGGAATTGGCACATAAAATTGAAAGCCCAATAGCAAGGATGATTAATGAATCTGTAAATTTGGGGGTCGTATCCTATGACTGGAGAATTGCAAATATAGTACCTATATTTAAGAAAGAAAACAAAGTGATCCAGCAAATGACAGGCTTGTTAGTTTGACCTCAGTAGTATGCATAGTGGTAGAATAGTGGTTCTCAAACTGTGGGTCATGATCTCACGTGGAGTCACTCCATGGGCAGATGGGGTTGCAGCAATCCCAACTATGCGAAAGATGATGAAAACATGCAGCATGACCTTGCACACACCAGACGTGTGCAAGCTCACACTGTGTGGAGGATGCCATTTTTCTAAAGCAACATGGTGTCCTCCAGTGGGTGAGAAGCCAAGCTGCATGGAGGCCACTGTTTTTGAATGGTATCTTCCATGCTATGTGGGGTCACAGGAAGTAATATATGCGAAAATGGGGTCATACTGGGAAAACATTCTGGAACAACCATCTTAGAACAAATTTTGAAAGAGAGAGTAAGTAAAGGCTTAAAAGATAAATGGCAATAGGGATAAAATACAGCATGGTTTTACACGGTTTTACAAAAGGCAGATCATGCTAGATCAACCTGAATTCTTCCTTTGAGAAGATAATTATTTTCTAGACAAAGGAAATGCAGTAGAGCTAATTTAACTTGATTTCAGTAAAGCATTTGATACAGTTACACATGAGAAAATTTTCATTAATTTGAAGAAGGTGGGGATTAATACAAGAATTGAAAGGTGAGTAAGGATCTGGATAAAGGGGAGACTACAGCAGGTCATACTGAAAGGTGAACTGTCAGGCTGGAGAAAGGTTACAAGTGGAGTTCCTCAAGGATCAGTCTTGGAATCAATCTGATTTAACCTTACCTCAATGACGTTAGCATAAAAAGTGGAAATGTGTCAATAAAATTTGCAAATGACATCAAGTTGGGAGGTATTGCTAATGTAGGCAAAGACAGGAATATCATACAATAAGGTCTGGGTTACCTTGAAAACTGGAGTAATTGAAATGGGATGAAATTTAGTAGTTCAAAGTGCGAGGTCATGCACTTTGGGGCCAAAAACAAGAATTTTTTCTGTAAGCTGGAGACTCACCAGTTGGAAGTGACAGAGGAGGAGAAAGACCTGGGTCTGCTGGTTGATCATAAAATGACTATGAGCTACCAATGTGATGTGGTTGTGTAAAAAGGCTAATGCAGTCCTAAGATGGATTAGCAAGGTATCTCTAGCAGAGACAGGGAAGTGTTATTTCCATTATACAATACGCTGGTGAGACCTCATCTGGAATACTGTGAGCCGTTCTGATCTCCCATGTTGAAGAAAGATGAACTCAAATTACAACACGTGCAGAGAAAGTCTACTAGGACGATCAGAAGAATGGAGAACCTGCCTTATGAGAGAAGACTTAAGAAGGTTGGCTTGTTTAACAAAATGAAAGTTGAGGGGAGATAGGATTGCTCTCTATAAATACGTCAGAGGGACAAACACCAAGAATGGAGAGAACTTCTTTAAGTTAAGGGCCAAATGGATATAAACTGGCTATCAGCAAGTTAAGGCCTGAAATTAGACAACTATGATATGAATGAATTTCACGAACAGCCTTCCAAAGAAAGTATCAAGGGGAGGGGAAACTAACTTGTTTCAAGACTGAGCTTGATATATTTATCGAGGGGATGGTATGCTAAGGTGAACTACAGTGGCATACGGCCCATCTGTGACTGCTATTAGTGAATATCTCCAATGGCTGAAGATGGGATGCTGAAGACGGAGGGCTCTCTGTTAGTATTAAGAATTCTTTCCCAGTTTAGTCCACATACTTAAGGTTTAAATGAACACCATACTTGGGGCCAGGAAGGAATTTTCCTCCAGGTCAGTGTGGCAGAGATCCTGGGGTGTTTGGTTTTTTCTTGCCTTACTGTTCAACATGAGGCGTGGCTCACTTCCTGGTTTGAATTAGAATCAATGGTGGATTCTCTGTAATTTGAAGTCTTGAAATCAAAATTTGAGGACTTCAGTTACAGGAGTGGGTGGGCAAGGTTCTATGTCCTGTGATGTGCAGGAGGTCAGACTAGATGATGGTGATGGGCTGTTCTGGTATTAAAGTCTATGAGTCTATGAAACTGAGAAAATAAAGATTTGAAGTTGTGCTTTTCAAACAAAACATCAAAATGGCTTTAGTTCTGCCTGAATAGAAATGCTAGCCAAACATCTTCCTTTCTCTGTAGGATATAACAACTATGTGTCACAGACAATTAGCTTTGCTCCTTGTTTCATGTATAACTGTCTCTGATACCAAATGCACTGTATATTCCTTGCACTAATCCTAGTTATTTACATGGATTTGCTCCAATTCCATTATCTGGGTGCACGGTAAAATTGAAATATGGAAACACCTGAGCTGTTTGAAATTCAGAGAACTGAGTACTACCCAGAACCATAAGGTCTGATCCAGTGCGGTTCTGAGTGTCCTGAGCAATTGGCAGGACTGGACCCTAAATAAAGACTGGGGATTTTGTGTCTTTGTTATGGGTCTAGTCAAAGCCATAATTTGCACAGTGATTAAAGTATATGACTATGAAAAAGGCTATAAAGTATTACATACACTATTGGGTTCAGTGGGCATGCTATGGAGGGGGGCAGAAGAAGATGAAGGGAAAAGAAGGTGCTTTCTAGGTAAGAATGGAGGGCTATCAGATTCAGAGGGACTTGAAGAAAGGGCAGAGCCTCTCCATACCCACGCATTCTTTGATCCTGAGTCCCATGTATCTGGAACGTGCTGACTCAACCCACAAGCTGTGCTGAATGCATCACAGGAGGAAGTCCTTTGATCTCCAAGCTTTATTAGATATGGAGCTAGCAGTTCCCTAGAGGCTATTTATCAGCCAGGCTAGTTGTATGTATAAAATTAGAGGGCTCCCTTGATGACTTGAGATTCCACTTGAGACATGGACAAGTTCTGTGAGTGAAACTTCTCTTAAAACTTTTGCAGAGGGATGCGGATAGATCGTAATTTGGGAGCATCTTACTCTACCAATGATATTCAGTTAACTTTTCCTTTTCACATCTTTCTTGTTCTCTTGTTATGGTGTCTTTCTTTCTTTCTTTCTTTCTTTCTTTCTTTCTCAGTCATTTTTCTCCCATTATCATTTATTTTACTTTAAGTGTGGGAGACAACAGCACTAATGGCATATTTTTGGTTGCACTTGGCCTCAGTTACATAGCAAAATCAATTGTATTGTGGTATGCTGGTGTAATAGCTCTGCTCTTTCCAAACTGGGAACCATTTTTTGTTTCAGAAGGTGGAAGAAGTATCTGGGGTGGGGGGCAGTTGTTCTAAGCCTTGTCTACACTACAGGGGAAATTTGATCTAAGCTATGCAATTTGAGTTACTTGAATAGCGTAACTCAGATCGGCATAACTTAGACTTACTTACCATGGGGTCCACACTACATGATGTCAACGTAAGATGTGCTCCCATCGACTCCTCCTACTCTTCTCAATCTGATGGAGTACAGGAGTTGAAGGGAGAGCAATCTGTGGTTGATGCATTGATTATTGCTTATCGATCCCCTGGTAAGGGTAGACAAGCCTTTAGATTTGATTTTGACCAAGGAAGGGGAATGAGTTGCAAATGCAAATGTGGAAATCTAAATTAATTTTACAGCTGATGAAAATGTATCATATGTAGAATTACTCAGCAGAAAATTGATTTCCAAATAAAAAATGTTTATGGGATTTTTTTATTTGTTTAGAAAGTCATTTTAAATAAAGACTGAATGCTGAATTGCTGTGGGGGGTTTTCTATTTGTTTTCAAAAATCAAAATATTTTGGAAAAACTGAAAAATGATTATTTTTAGGGGTTTTGGCTTGGTTTTTGGTCAGTAAAACAGAACATTTCCATGAGCATTTCTGAGAAGAAAAATGAAACCAGTCTATTACAAAAAACAAACAAACAAACAAAAACAAATAAAAAAACAAGATACGATTTTCTGTCTAGTACTAATTCTCTTTATTTCTGCATTGGGAAATTTTTATTTGAAAAGCCTTCACTTGTGTCAGCGGGAAGGTTCTATCAGTCAACTGACTTCTTCTGTTACTCCTCCATAGTGCAAGATACCTGACTTGGTGGCATGAAATTTGGGAAGGGTTGATGCCAGATCCATACTTTGAGTGAGATTACTTGCATAGACTTAGTTAAAGGGGATGATTAGGCTGTGACAATGAGAGACTCATGGTGTACGGTTACAGAGAAGAAGAAGAACATACAGCACTTGTAAGGACTTGCTGATGATAATGTGTTGATGATAATCATCCTCTCATTTGACCCTTGACAATGCAGTGAACCTGATGATCCAATGCTTGCGGGAGATCAAGGCATTTATGAGTATTATCCGCTTGAGGTTCATTTCAGATAAGAGAGAAATAGCTTTGGTAGGTTGGGGGAAGCAAACGTAGGAATTGTTCAGCAGTATATCACTGCCCACAATGGAATTGAGTTGGACATAAGTGGAAAAAATAATAAAAGAAATTGCAGGTTGTTGCTTAGGTCAAAGATTGCTGCTGGATGCTTAGCTGTCTGACATAGCCATTATATTTGTTTTTCTTTCCTCTTCTACTTGTTTCACTTGCCTGCAAACTAATTTCAAATCCATCAATAAAGCAAAAATGAAATTATGGTGACCATTCCCAACCCACACATCCTTATGTCCCTTCCTCCACGAATATTTTATGGTGTAGAGGGCTCCATACCATCCTCAAGATGGCCGTTCTTTTCAGGAGCAAGTGAACATGGAACTGATGTGATGTGTAGGACTTTATTCTCCACCAGGATGAATTACATCCACATTGTTTTTATTTTCCCACCTGAGCTCTGAAGGCAAGCACTCCTGCTTGCCTGTTGACGGATATAACCTCTGCCAAATAATCTCTGGTTGGTGTTTAGCTCTGGCAGACCTCTCTAGTTCTGCAGTGTAACAGCAAATATATTGCTGGCATCAGAACTTTTCTCTCCAGCCCAATCATCTCCATGTCAGTCCTATTGCATACAAAAATAAGGAAAAGGATGCTGATAATTGCAGTGTAAGAAGAACCTAGGTGTAACTAATATAGCAATCTCCTGGACAAGCCTTATGGAATTAAGCAACAGTATTTTAGGAGTTCATTGTATTAAAAAAGCAAATGGTTATGTATTGTTGTGGGATTGTAGGGGACATTTCTAGGGAGGAGACACGGTAAATGAAACTTTGATAAGTGTTGTGATCTTCAAAGGACCATTTGAAACAACGTGAATGTTTAAAGTTAAGGGAGTTTCCCAGGAAATCCACACGGGGAAGGGTATGCAAATAAAACACTTCAAGTTGGGCAAGTTCCCAGCCTTTTGAAGCTAAGCCCTGAGGAGGAAAGCGTTGCTACAAATTATCTATATCCATATCAAAGACCCTGGCTGCATATAGGCTGGACTAAACTTTTAATGAGGGTGCTTGTCCTGAGGAACAGCTGTTATGAACTTGTGATCACAGAAACTTGTCTTGGTGGGTTTTGTAGGGCTGTTCACCTGCCCTTGCTGGAGCTAGGGTGGTCTCTGGTAAGCTTACTGGCATGCATGTCTAAGTTCTTTTCTTGTTCTGAGTAGGTTTTCTCTGGTTATGTCTACACTGCAATTGCATGGCAAAACGTTTGCCTTTCAGAGGTGTTAAAAAACAACAACGCTGAAAGACAAAAGTTTCCAACGACAAGTACCAGTGTGAACAGTACTTTGTCAGCAGGAGTGCTCTCCTGCCAACACAACAAATGCTGCTCCTTATGGGATGGAAGTTTTTTGTCAGCAGAAGAGTCAACAAACAGCAGCTATGCTGTGCGACTTGTAGCAGGACGGCTGTAGGGACACAGCCATGTCACTAAAAGCTGAGTAGTGTAGACATAGCCTCTGTAATGCTTTCACCTTAAGAATTAATGTACTTGTTTAGAAAGAGCTTTGTGGTGACTAGTGGACAATTATGCTGTTCATGACGTCTGAAGAGAAAGCAAAGTAGGATTGCTGGGCTGTCTGACTTGCTAGGGAATTCTCAGTGTAGGCAGGCAGCTGTGTAGCCTGGAAATACTCCAGTCAGGAAGGAGGGAGATGCAGGGTCTCCATCCAAGAGAGGTGATGTCTGGGGAGCTGTAAGCCTAAGGGTGGGGAAAGGGAAAACACAGTTGCAGCTGCCCCGAACTGTGACACACAATATTCAAGTATCAGGGGGTAGCCCTGTTAGTCTGTATCCACAAAAACAAGAAGGAGTCCAGTGGCACCTTAAAGACTAACTGATTTATTTGGGCATAAGCTTTTGTGGGTAAAAAACCACTTCTTCAGATGCAGTAATGTTCAGTGCCTTCAACCCAGATCTTCCTGAAGTCCTCACACTGTCACAGGAAATACATTACATAAGTGTGTTTCTACCTGTGGAGACTCTAAATAATTCCTGGTGTCAAAGTGTTGGATACATTTTGTGCTCAGTTACTTTGTCACTCTGAAATATATAGCTCCATCCTCACCCAGAGTGGTGGATTTGATGGTCAGACAATGCTGGCTTTCAAGGAAAAATTAAGAGTGCCTTATTCTTTCAATACCACAAAACAAAAATTAAACTTTCCATTTTTAAAATTATATTTCAGTTCCAAAGAAAGGTTCTAGGAAACTGAATTCCTCCTCCTGACCTTCAAAACTGTGTCTACAGGACAGTTCCAACCATGTTGGAAATTAAGTTATAACAGATTTGTTCCTAGACCTGTTTGTAATCTGGGTCCATTTGGTACTATAAAGAAGGCACTAACTATGTCCCCAGACATGGAAGATAGCCCCCCTACATCTCTTCAATGACTCAGTTTTTGGTCTGAATTGAAGCTTGGACCAAACATAGCTTTTTGCCTCCCTGATCTGGGGGATCTCTGTCTGCCAGTGGTGTAAACTAAAGGAGGTTCAGAGTTGCTCCACTTTATGCCAACTGCCGAAGGAAAACTAGAGGAGGCTCAGACATCTACTTCATCACAGAAATTACAGAATTGTAGGGTTGGAAGGGACCTCAAGAGTTCTTCTAGTCCATCATCTCTGTGCTGAGGCAGCACCAAGTATACTTCAACTATCCCTGATAGGTATTTGTGAAACCTGTTTTTAATAACCTACAACGGTGAGGATTCCACAACCTCCCTAGGTAACCTATTTCAAAGCTTGACTGTTCTTACAGTCATGAAGTTTTCTTACTATCTAACTAAATCTCTGTTGTGACAATTCAAGCTGATTATTTCTTGTCCTTTTCTTAGTGAACATGAGAACAATTGATCATCATCTCCTTCATAACAATCTTTTACATGTTTGAAGATTATTATCATGTTCCCCTCAGCCTTCTCTCCTCTAGAACAAACATGCCCTGTTCTTTCAACCTTTCCTCAGAGCTCTTGTTTTCTTACCCTCTTATCATTCTTGTTGCTCTGCTCTGGACTCTCTCCCATTCATCCAAGTCTTTTGTAAAGCATGGTGCCCAAAACTGGTCACAAGTGCCCAGCACAGCAGAACAATTGGCTCCCGTTATCATATATCCAACATGCCTGTTAATACAGAATGACATTTGCCTTTTTACATTGTTGACTCATATTCAGTTTGTGATCCATTATAACCCCTCAGATCCTGTTCTGAATTATTGCTACCCAGGCAATTTCCCCCCATTTTGTATGTGTACATTTGATTTTTCCTTCCTAAGTATAGTACTTTGCACTTGTCTTTATTGAATTCTTTCAGACCAATTTACCAAGATCATTTTCAATTTTCCAATCCCATCTTTCAAAGTGCTTTCAGCCCTGTCCAGTTTGGTGTCATCTGCCAATTTCATAAGCATAATCTCTACTCCATCATCCAACTCGCTGATGAAAATATTATATAGTGCAGTGCCACACGAAGACCTCCACAGGACTCCATTGGATACATCCTCTCAGTCTCACAGCAAACCATTGATTCATAGAGTCATAGATTCTAGGACTGGAAAGGACCTCGAGAGGTGATCAAGTCCAGTCCCCTGCCTTCATGGCAGGACCAAACACTGTTTAGACCATCCCAGATAGACATTTATCTAACCTAATCTTAAATATTTCCAGTGATGGAGATTCCACAACCACCCTAAGCAATTTATTCCAGTGTTTAACCACCCTGACAGTTAGTAACTTTTTCCTAATGTCCAACCTAAACCTTCCTTGCTGCAGTTTAAGCCAATTGCTTCTTGTTCTATCCAAAAAAAAGTGGCATCAGGAAACACACTGAACGTGTGCTGAAACACTGCAAGCGTGTATTCCCACAGGCAGACCCCTTCCTTATACACTTTAAGTACAGTTTTTCAACCAGTTCTGCACCGACCTTATATTCATTTCACCTAGACCATATTTCCCTAGGTGTTTTTTAATGAGAATGTCATGTAGGATTGTGTCAAAAGCCTAACAAAATTCAAGATATATTATACCATGTCTTGTGAGATACATTTATTTCAGTGGCCAGTGGCCCACAGAGACTGTCAGAGAGCTCTAGGGTATAAAGTTCACCTCATTTTTGTTCAACAGTGCTGCCTACACTAGCATGGGAAGAAAGGGTGGCGTAGGTGCTGCTAAGGTTGCTTGAACGCTACAATAGAATTTAGATTGTTGATTTGATCTTTTAAAGCTCTAACTGGATTGGGAATTGGATATGTGATGAACCACATTGTTTCCTGTCTGACACTTAAACAGCTGTGCTCAGCAGGAGTGGGAACTCCTTTGTGCTCTGTGAGAGGGGAAATCTGGGATTTATATGTTGGAAAAACAGAAGAAAAAATTGTCCTGCACCATGGAAAGGAAAAGCAGAACGGAGTTTTTAAATGTTGTGAAGAATACTCAGGTTCGGTTCCTCAGTTCAACCCATGAGGCCAATTCTTGAAGACCTGATTATCAATCGCATCATATGAATTTGTCCTGCGCCATTCCCTCACAGGACAGCCACCTCCCATATCATCAGTTCTCTGTGGGATGCACAAATTTAAATGTATATGTGGAGGCCAGGACCCTCAATGTAGAAAATATTTGAATGGGCCATGTGATATTTTAGTTTAGAAGAGTGCATCAACTGTTAGAGGATTTGAGTATTAACTTCCCTTCGCTTATATGCTCATTGCATTTTATCATAATAACTCTCTTAGTTTGTTAATACAACTGAGCTCCACATTTGAGGGTGTCAGCCTCTTCCTTAAGCTAAGGCGCATCATGTCAGTGATATTACTGAGCCCCATGTTCTAAGAGAAAGAGATGCCTTCACCTTTTGTGTCATCTGTTGTTTTTTATATATCTGTCTCTAGTATTTCTTCAGCTCTTACTCCTTGTGGTATTCCCGAGCTTGGAGAGCCTGCCTGGCAAACTGAAGAAGTGGGAACAATGCTTCGATGACCCTGACTATGGTGAACTGGTGGATATTGCCAAAAACGGATTGGAAAGAAAGTGTAATTCAAAGAAGGTGGTGATTGTTGGGGCAGGAATCAGTGGACTCACAGCTGCCAAATTGTTGAGAGATGCTGGTTGTGAGGTAATTCTGTCAACTGAGAGGAGCCAGAGAAAGGCCAGGGAATCAGTGCTCCCTTGAAATAGTCTTATTGTTTCTTTTTCATAGCATTAACAATGTAGAAGAACCAAAGGACGTGACCTTAAGTAAGCCAAGTGAACAAAGAAAGGAGAAAGATGGCAGAATATTTTTTTTTTATTTCGAGACAAAAAGTTAATTGACTTGAACTTAAGGTTGTTAGAGGAATAACAACATAACCAAAATAAAAAATAATAATGCTGTAACAAATAAGCCCTGCAATCACTGTATTTTATGAAGATGGTGATTACTCAAGGAAATGTTCCAAAAGACTCAAACACTTCACCTTAACTCCTTTATAGGCCACACGTTTCCAACAAAATTTTTTATGTGTGAAAATGGATATTAGCCATCCCATAGCAACCTCACTTTGCAACCTTGCCTTTCTTGTTTGTTTTGTTTTTCCAAGAAGCTACTCTCTTGGCCTTCCTGTAGGCCTTGAGAAAGACTGAAATCCACTATCCCCCTACCCACTGCCTACACATCCACAACTCTCCCTCTAGAGAGCACCCAACAACTAGAGCCCCCCACCAAAGCCTGGAAAAATCAACAGAGATCCGTTGTGCACTTATGCTTTAGTTGCTTAGTCGTTGTACTAAACACTCTGTCATTGAAAATCTGGTATTTGCAATATATTGGAAAGGCTACTATTAGTGTAAACCCCACCATATTAGAATCTGACCCTTGAGCTCTCAGTTTAGGAATACATTTCTGTTTGAAAAACTGCTTGAGCACATACCTACTTTAAGCATATGCTTACTTTGAGCACATAATTACTTTGAGCACATGCTTAAATCCTAGGGTGTTCAAATTCAAGTTTAGTATATACTTACTTGCTTTCCTGAATCAAAGCCTGGGTGCATACTTATTGTCCAAAATTACTTTTATAAAATATTAATTTTATTTCTGTGATGAGCAAATCATCCTTTACCATATAAGAGAGAAATATACTGACAAAGGATTGAAAATGAGGGCCAGTGTTCCATGTTCCTAGGTTCTAGTTCTGGAAGCCAGTGGCCGCTTGGGAGGACGCATCGAGACCTATCGAGAACGAGATTGGTACATGGATCTGGGACCCATGCGTTTGCCAAAGCATCACAGGTAATGTATAGTTCACCTAGCTCAGCCACTAATCTTGTTCAGAATAGTGGAAATCCCATTTTAAAGACTTTTTTTGATAATTCCTAGGGGAAAAAATCTTTGGAGGTGCAGATTTGAATAGTTAAAATGGCCCTGTACACTCTCGTGTGGACTACAAGCACTGCCTTGAATCATCAGCCTATCTGCAGGAAGGAGAAAAATTGGAGCTATTACTCTTTGCACAAAGGAGCTGGGAGTGGGTGGGCAGAAGCAGAGAGTGGGTTTAGTAATGGCTCGCTACTGCACCAGCCAGTGCAGCTAAATGACAAGAGAGATCCCAGGGCCCAGGACTGCTCCCAATTAATTCCCCCAGAAGCAAAAGGGGAACCAAAGATTTGGCTGTGGCTGCTCAGGCAGTCTCAGACAGACATTTCATTTCAAGCCAGCCAACCAAATTGAAACATTTTTATTTGGGAATGTCTAGATGTTTTGACATTTATGTTCAGAACCTTTCATCACACTTTGGGATGAAAACAACATGAAAATAATCAGAGTAGCACCTGTGTTGGTCTGTATCAGCAAAAAGAACAGGAGTACCTGTGGCACCTTAGAGATTAATAAATTTATTTGAGCATAAGCTTTCATGGGCTACCGCCCACTTCATCGGATGCATTGAATGGAACATACGGCAAGAAGATATTTATACATACAAAGAACGTGAAAAGGTGGCAGTACCCATGCCAACTGTAAGAGGCTAATTAATTAAGAGAAGCTATTATTAACAGGGGAGAAAAACTTTTGAAGTGATAATCAAGATGGCCTATTTTGGATGTTGACACGAAGGTGTGAGGATACTTTAACATGGGGAAATAGATTCAATTAGTGTAATGACCGAGCCATTCCCGATCTCTGTTCAAACCTAAGTTAATGGTATCTAGTTTGCATAACTATATACAAATGATATGCAAACTATTGCATAACTATATGCAAACTATATAACTATATGCAAACTATTGCATAACTATATGCAAACTAGATACTATTAACTTAGGTTTGAACAGAGACTGGGAATGTCTTCGTCATTACACTAATTGAATCTATTTCCCCCTGTTAAAGTATCCTCACACTTCCATATCAACTGTCCAAAATGGGCCATCTTGATTATCACTTCAAAAGTTTTTCTCCCCTGTTAATAATAGGTGTCACAAGAACTCCTGTTCTTTTTATGAAAATATCAGTATTTGTCTCGGGATAGAATAACAGTTTTCACAAACAGATCTGCTTACGAGTCTGCTGCTGTCTTACCCTGTAGCTCAACCACAGCAGGGTTTTGTTTTCAATCCTTAGGTCCCAAGGTTCAATCCCTGCAGATACATCCCCTAGTAGTGTTATTACAAATACATCTATAGATCTGATTTTTTTACTCTGAAGAATTTTAGGAATGGGACGCTTTTGCTGTCATGTGTCTTGTAATGAGTGAAAAAGAGTCTGATTTTTCAATTAATAGATGTAATACTTGATCATCATGTGTAATCATTGAAGTAAATGGGACTGTTCTGATTGGAAGAGATGGTCAACATTTTTCAAGCAAAAAGTATTTTTTTACCAAAGTTTTTCATGACACATTTACCTAATTTTTTTATTGGAAACATAAATCATTATTTAAATACTTATCAGTGTTGCTCATTTACTGAAAACTTGGGTTTGTAGTACATTTCCCCCCCATTTTTTTAATTAAAAAGTTGTGAAATTGAGTCTGATATGAACCCTGCAAAACTGAAATAACGTCAATATTTCAAAAATTTTCACAATTGAAAAAAGTTTACAGCACTAGTTGCATGAGTGTCTTCAGGTGAAATATATATTTAGGGTCATATACCCACAAATAATTTCAGTTACATAGGTAGGAGCCATCTGATTTTTGTTAGAGGATCATATATGAGCCTATAACATTCTTTCACATTTTTAACATTTTCTTTTTTTCTCCTCTTTCCTTTATCTCTAGGATTGTGCGTGAATTTATTAAACAATTTAAACTTAAACTGAATACATTCTATAATACTGATGCAAATGCATGGTATTTGGTTAACAATGTCAGAGCAAGATATAAAGATGTGGAACAAAACCCTAATATCTTGCGATACCCAGTGCATCCCTCAGAGAAGGGAAAATCTGCCACTCAACTTTATGAGCAGACATTGGATAAGGTATGTATGTTGTGGAATGGACTCATGTACTATAGGTAGGTCTTCACTTCAGAGTTAGCATGGGCTGTTCATCATATTTTGGCCCTAAACCTGTCTCATCCACCCACACAAAATCATCTCGCTCAAGCTGAAGAGTCCTTTCAACCCAGGCTAGCTGGCAGAGCTTGGGTTTTAGGTGCTGACCTGCCTGAGAGACAGTGCATAATTTGTGCCAGGGCTTGCCAAGACTGAGCCCTGGCATCTCTAGGCTAAGAAGGTCATAACTCTGGCATTACTGGGCTTGCTACCTCAGTTATGAATGTAAAAATAAATGCTTGAACATTTCATTAAAAATTAAGCCCTACTGAGTAGGAGTAGTTAGAACACCCCCCTTTCCTTGGCATCTCTCATTGGCTCATTTAGGTGACTTGGCAAGCTAGCTTTTGTGGTTCTCATTCTTGGATGTTACCTCCTTCCATTCATCAGGTAGGAACCTGAGCATCTAACTCAGACTTTGTGAACCCCAGTGCATTTCTAGGCACCTACTTGTTAAGTATTGCAATGCTGAGCATGCAATGCTTAAGTCCCTCTGGGAATCTAGGCCCAGATGTTTAACAATAACTGACTGAGAAGCCTACATCTCATATTCAAAAGGGATTTAGGCGCTTAGGATTCCCATAGACCAAGGGTTGGCAACCTGTCAGAAGTGGTGTCCGAAGTCTTCATTTATTCACTCTAATTTAAAGTATCGTGTGCCAGTATACATTTTAATGTTTTAAGAAGGTCTCTTTCTATAAGTCTACAGTAGGTAATTAAACTATTGTTGTATGTAAAGTAAATAAGGTTTTCAAAATGTTTTAGAAGCTTCATTTAAAATTAAATTAAAATGCAAAGCCTCTCGGTCCAATGGCCAGGACCCGGGCAGTGTGAGTGCCACTGGAAATCAGCTTGCATGCCACCTTCGGCACACATGCCATAGGTTGCCTACCCCTGCCATAGACAGTCAATGGGATTGAGATGATTGAGTGTGGGATTCACAAAGATATTTAGGCTCCTAACTCCAATAAATTACAAAGGGAGTTAGGTACTTAAATCACTGTGTCAATCGCACTGTCTCAAAATGAGACTTACTCTCCTAAATCAGTGCATCAATGAGCACAGCAATGTTTTTCAAAATGTGGGCCCTAGCACGCAGTGGTTTTTTCACAAGACCGACGTACCTAACTCCCACTTATTTTAATGACAATTAGGTTCCTAAATGCTTTGCGAATCCCAACCCAACATACTTTCAAAAATCCCAACAGGTGGTTATTGGCATCTCTGGATGCCTAAATACCTTTGAAAATCTGCCCTACTCCCTCCCCGGGTACCTAAATTACTTATGAAAATGGGAGTTAAGGCCCCAAATTAATGTATCAGAGGGTTAGCCATGTTAATCTGGATCTGTCAAAGCAGCAAAGAGTCCTGTGGCACCTTATAGACTGACAGACGTATTGAAGCATGAGCTTTTGTGGGTGAATACCCACTTCGTCACATGGATCCGACGAAGTGGGTATTCACCAATGAAAGCTCATGCTCCAATACATCTGTTAGTTTATAAGCTGCCACAGGACTCTTTGCTGCTTTTACAAATTAATGTAGGCACTACTGAAAGGTTTCCCTTTGGTCTATTTCTTTTTATATTTTAGAAAGTCTGAGTGAAAGCAGTTCAGTTAGCTAGATAACTGTAGAAATGGAAAACAAAAAGCTACCTTACCCTTGTTAAAAAGATCTTGTTAACAGCTCTTTCACCTGAGAGGTCATTCCATATCCCTCCCCCTTGTTCATATGTGCTAGGACACTGTCTTTAATATGGCCCTACTAAATTCATGGTCCATTCTGGTCAATTTCATGGCCATAGGATTTGAAAATTAGTCAGTTTCATGTTTTCAAATATTCACTTCCCTCCCCAGCCCAGAGGAGACTAGCAACTGGAGCCGGGGGCCACTAAGAACCCTGTCCCTCCCTCTGATTCCACTGTCCATGACGTGTTTTTCATGTCCGTGAATTTGGTACAGCCTTAGTCTTTAAGTACATAATCACATATGGGTGGGGTGGAGGGGGGAAAGGGAACCTTTAAAGGCAGAGCCATGATCATGAAACAAATGACTGTTGTCTTGGTTGCTCCCCAGGTGACAACAGACTGCAATGCTCTGAAAGAGAAATATGACTCCTTTTCCACCAAGGTAATTGAATTTGGCATTCCAGTATCTTTGAATCTAAATGTTTCTAGTTTCCTAAACCTTTTGTTACGTTAGCCAATAGAACTCCTTGTGGTATAGATCTTGCCACATGCACACAGTCATGGTAGGAGATAATGCATCGGACTTCTCCTAAAGATCCTGGCCGGGCAGAGGTAGTACATTCTACTCATGGGTCTTTAAGGGGCACCACATACTTCCCTCTTGGGTCTTCCTGGCTCTGCTTTCTGGCAAGATGAGGTCAGGGACGTGGATCCATGTTATCTCTGCTTCTCTCTACCCAAAACACCAGCCCATAGAAAGCAAGTAGTCTTGGTGCTCCCATACACCCAGTGTTTGAGTCATGAAGACAGGACTCTCCTCCACTCCTCTGTAAAAGATTTAGCATCTCTTTTTCCCATCCCAGCTGACATCCAGTTTTGTATCCTCATCCACAGTTATTTGAATGAGACAACCTTCCTCTGTCTCCCTCCCACTGTTACTTTTACCCTATGGGAGGTGTTGTCTGGACCATAGTTCTCTAATCCAAGGTAATTAAAGTGTAGTATGGACAGTATGGATGAAATCCTGTGCTCATTGAAGTCAATGGCAAATCTCCCATTGATTTCACTGAGATCAGGATTTCATCCTGTGAATGGAAAGGGGTGAGGAATTGTGTCTTGAAAGTGAACATCAACCTTACTTTAATGATTGGTTACGATGAAGCAGACAAATCACACAGGGGGGTAATGAATAGGTTCGACCACTGCCCATCCCTAATGCATACTGAATAATTTCTGTGCTCATCTGCAATGGAATATCTCTTCGGCTGTCATTTATAAATAAGGATATAATACGCATGCACCTTCCACCCTCTCCACTCTTTCCCACCCAGGAGTATTTAATTAAAGAAGGACATTTAAGTAGAGGAGCCATCGACATGATTGGTGACTTGATGAATGAAGATGGTAGATTTTACATGTCATTTCTTCACTCAGTCATGGCTCATGTTGCCTTCTCCAACAACAGGTGAGAAGAAATGAATCTATTTACTTGCTTTATATTTGGAAGAACATGTGCCTGTGGTAGGATCTGTCTATCTAACCATCCATTTTTAAATACCTCTGCAACCTCATTCTATCTCATCCATCTATCATCCCTTCTATTAATGAAGCTGGCACCTTCTTTCACAAAGGCACTGTTGATCTCAGTAGTTACAGAGGGTATGTGCATAATTCACTAGCCATGAAATGCAAAGGTCCCTTCACACAGAGTGAGCATTACCGAAAGAGTCCATGGCTTCTAGCTGGGTGGGTTCCTATGGAATACAATAATTAACTCAAGAGTGTATGTGCTATGGGCATATTGGGGCAGAGCTCTGTTGTATCTCACAAACTCTTTTGTTAAATGACCCCATATGAAGATCACTAATTCTACTCACAATCCTATAAAACATACCTAATTCCAAGGCAATGTGAGTAACCATGAGGTTCTAGATCATTTGGAAGAGTGAATCTTTAATCATAGAACTGGTCTTCAGCTTAACTGCAGCAGACCTGGCACTCTGCTAGATGATGGAGTTGGAGAATCAGTGGAGGGTAGCTTGTATCTTCAGCTGTGAAGCTCCTTACAGCTCTCCTCATAAGTCTTCTTCTTGTGAAATTAATTCCGATAACTTGTCAGGGGATGTCATTGTTTTACCATAATCTCTTTTCCCTCTTTCTTTCAGTTACGATGAGATAACGGGGGGATTCGATCAACTTCCTAATGCTTTCTACCAGTATGTTCATGGAAGTATTCAGTTTCACTCTGCAGTAGTGAAGATACTAACCAAGGGTGACCAAGTGATAGTGTCTTACCGTAGGGCAAACACATCGGACCTCCTATCTGTGACAGCCGATTATGTCCTTGTCACAGCCACTGCAAAAGCCGCACGGCTTATTAAATTTTCTCCTCCTCTTTCTCCTCTCAAGACCCATGCCCTGCGCTCCATTCACTACGCAAAGGATGTCAAGATTGCTTTGGCCTGTACTAAAAAGTTTTGGGAGAAGGATGGAATCCATGGTGGGAGATCAGTCACAGATCGCCCATCCAGATTCATCTACTACCCCAGCCACAATTTCCCCAGTGGCCTGGGCGTGATCCTGGCTTCCTACACTTGGGGAGATGATGCTGAATTCTTTATTCCCCTTAGTGATGAAAAATGTGTTGATGTGGTGCTGGAGGACCTGGCAAAAATCCACCAGCTACCCAAAGATTATATCCAGCGTGTCTGCAATAAATATGTGATCAAGAAATGGGGCCTGGACAGATATTCCATGGGCTCATATGTTTCCTTCACGCAGTATCAATATGTCGACTACTCCAAGGCTCTGTTTCAGAATGAAGGGAGAATCCATTTTTCAGGAGAACTCACAGCCCAACCTCATGCCTGGATTGACACCGCTATGAAATCTGGTTTGAGAGCAGCCAGGAACATCCATTCTGTTATTAACGCCTCACCAAGGCAGCAGCAACATGAGCTGAAGGAAAATGAACTTTAGTCAATTCAATAACAATAATAGTGAGGGTGTTTAGGGAAAGGACAAATGAACCAGCTAGCACTTGAGGAATTAGAAATTGTACCACTAATCACTATGCACTACTCGATTGTTACTTGAGGTTCAGCCCTGAAGGGACAGTGCATAAATTGCCCGCACCAACGTTAGATTGTTACTCACATTGCTGAACAGCCCCAATCACTCTGCTCAGCTCCCAGAGGGTGAAGCCAAGATTGTGCCCAATCCCTGTCCAGTCCCCTTGCACCCACATGCTCTAGGAAGATGATAAGTGAGCAAGTAGCTTCACTTAGTCCTAGGTCTGAGTGTCCCATGCAGGAGTGTGAAGGGAATTTTGACTCCCCCTGACTTGATCAGTCACATAATCTGAACCACAGCCTACATAGCATGGAAACTGTGGTTGTTCAGCCTCCCTTTTCTGGAGCCCAGCAAGTCCAGCCCTTGCTGATCCCATCAGCCACCTCAGCACTCTCCAAAGGAATAGCTGCACAGAACATCACATGTCCTTGTCTCCAAACCAATGGCAAAGTTTCTACACTCCCTTGGAGATCCTTGCAGAAAAAAAATGTTTCTTGGGGTCCCTCCTGGGATGGCATAAGCAGCTCTGCATCACACTCCATTCAGGTCTCTGCCTCACTGACCCAGCCTGTCCATTGGTGAAAAGTGGTGTGATTATGACCCTGGTCTTTCCATGATCTACCTGTGTGGAAGACTGTGTGATGTATATAGATGTCGACTATCTCTTGAATGTATTGTTAATAACTACATGCCCTTGTGGTTTGCAAGGTTAAAATATGAATCCGTTCTTCTCTCAGTGCCACAGCAAAAATTTGCACCATCCCATTTTACCCTGACATCATGCTTAGCCATTTCTAACTCTAGCTAGAACATTAAAACAACAGGTGAACAGTGCTTCACCCCCCCAGTGTATGAAACATATTGTCTAAGGAATCCCAGAAAAATTGAAATTGGTACTGAATCATTCTCCATTCCACCCCGAAAGATTAAAAGCTGGGATATTTAATTAATATTGTCAAACTACTGTTTGTTACTGGGACAGAAGAGTCTCAGAAATTTAGATATGGATGAGATTCCTTTTTCTGCCCTGTAGTTAGTTGATACACCCTCCCTGAAGACTGACAATTAAGCATAAAATTCTGTTTTCCTAAACATTGGCCCATTGAGTCCTCTGAATCAAAGAAGTCCCAGATATGTGAATGGGAACTGTAGATCTGAATTGACTAGAAGAAACTTGCTGTTTAACCCCAGGAAGCAGGAAGAAGATGAATAGATCAAATGTCCTGATACCCCCTGTTTTTCACCACAAATTAAAAAAACAAAACAAAATAAACAAACAAAACTCTACTCTTGTCTTCCTTGTGCATCTGATATGCCAACTCTGCATGTGGCTAATCTGCCTTGTTCCTCCAACAGGCTCTCTTATTCTGTTCTAAACACCAAAAGATGTGAAATGAAATGTATCTGATATCATCCTTGTAATGCATTTTTGGCACTTCCCCGCCCTTTCTCTGCCACCCCCATCCTTTCTTCTCTGCTTTCTAATTAAAAGCTTTATGGAAGGGGTAGCACAATGGTTTGAGCATTGGCCTACTAAACTCAGGGTTATGAGTTCAGTCCTTAAAGAAGCCATTTCAGGTTCTGGGGTAAAATTGTGTTTGAGAATGCGTCCTGTTTTGAGCAGGGAGTTGGACTAGATGACCTCCTTAGGTCCCTTCCAGCCCTAATATTCTATGAAAGGGTACAAAAGTGAGTATAGAAAAAAAACAAATTGTGGTAGAAAGTAGAGGAAATGGGCAAAATAATATTCTTTAGCTTTTTGTTACAACTTCTCTATCGGATGATTGGAGGATAGCTAACGTGACATCATTTTTTTAGAAAAAAAAACACTCCAGAGGCAATTCTGGCAATTACCACTGGTAAGCCTAACTTCAGTTCTGGGCAAATTGTTTGAAACTATAGTAAAGAACAGAATTTTCAGACACATGAACACAACTTGTTGGGAATGAGTCAACATGTTTTTTGTAAAGGAAAATCATGCCTCTCCAATCTACTAGAATTCTTTGAGACAGTCAACAAGCATGTGGACAAGGGAGATCTAATGAATATAATGTATTTAGATCTTCAGAAAGCCTTTGACAAAGTCCTTCACAAAAGGATCTTAAGCAAAGTAATCTGTCAAGGGATAAGAGGGAAAATCCTCTCCTAGATCAGTAACTGATTAAAAGATAGGAAACAAAGGGAAGGAACAAATGGCCATTTTTCTGAATGGAGAGAGATAAATAGTGGTGTCCCGCAGGGGTCTGTACTGGAACCAGTCCAATTCAACATAGTCATAAATCATCTCGGGAAAGGGGTAAACAATGAGGTGGCAACATTTGCAGATGATACAAAACTATTCAAGATAGTTAAATCCAGACCAGACTTCAAAGACTTGTAGAAGTGGAGAAAGGAATAAAGGGAATTTAAACATAGAGATCTTAGGCTAACAAAGTCAGGCTGACACTGACTCTAATAATGGAAGACTTGAAGACTTAGGCGAGTAGAAAGTGAATGGGAACAGAATGTAAGAGATACCTTTTTGACCTTGTGTTAGATATGAATGGAATGTAGACTGTGGCAGAAATTAATGAGAAAAGTGAGATATCAGGAAAAGCTTGCCTGATTGTTTACCTAGCAGAGATCTGCCCGTGGGTACTCTCCCATGCATGTTGCAATTGATCAGAATAAACCTGCTTCTGACTTGTTGCTCCAAACTCAGAATGAGGACTTGTTTTTCTCCCACAGAGTTAAAAAGGGCCCTCACACAATTGGGTGGCTGGGCAACAGATGAAATTCAGTGTTGATAAATGCAAAGTCATGCACATTAGAAAACATAATCTGAATTATACAAATAAAACGATGGAGTCTAAATTAGCTGTTACCACTCAAGAAAGAGATCTTGGAGACATTGTGGATACTTCTCTGAAAACATCTATTCAATGTGCAGTGGTAGTCAAAATAGTGAACAGAATGTTGGGAATCATTAAGAAAGGGATAGATAATAAGACAGACAATATTATATTGCCTCTATATAAATCTATAGTACACCAGCAACTTGAACACTAAGTGCAGATGTGGTCGCCTCATCTCAAAAAAAGATATATTGGAATTGGAAAAGGTTCAGAAAAGGGCAACAAAAATTATTAGGAGTATGGAACAGCTTCTATATGCAGGGAGATTAATAAGACTGGTCCTTTTCAGCTTGGAAAAGAGACAATTAAGAGGGGATATGATAGAGGTCTGTAAAATTGTGATTGGTGTGGAGAAAGTAAATAAGGAAGTATTATTTACTCCTCATAACACAAGAACTAAAGGTCACTGACTGAAAATACTAGGCAGCAGGTTTAAAACAAAGAAAAGAAAGTATTTCTTCACACAATGCACAGTCAAACTATGGAGCTCTTTGCCAGAGGATGTTGTGAAGACCAAGACTATAAGAGGGTTCAAAAAAGAACTAGCTAAACTCACAGAGAATAGGTTTATCAATGGCTATTAGCCAGGATGGACAGGGATGGTGTCCTTCTGGCCTCTGTTTGCCGGAAGCTGGGAAAGGGTGACAGAGGATGAATCATTTGATGATTATCTGTTCTGTTCATTCCCTCTGAAGCACCTGGCATGGTCTACTATTAGAAGACAGGATAGTGGGCTAGATGGAGCTTTGATCAGACCCAGTACGGCTGTTCTTATGTATATATTGGAAAAGTGTGAAAAAATGTATTTTTCCACAAATCTAATCCTAAGTATTTTTAAAAGATGTTTTCACCCATGTATCATTTGGAAAAGAGTAAAGATGTAATACAAAGAATAATTCTCTACCTACGTTCTTATCCTTTTTTCCTTTTCTCCTTTTGAAAGACTATAAAAGGGAGAAAGAGAAGGAAAATAAAATTTAAAAAAAAAACTGAAAAAGGAAAACATTTTGTCTTGGTTTCCAAAATCCAAATGGAAATGATATTTTAATTCAAAATGTGGAAATGTGAGACATTATTTAAAATTCATCATTCGTTGCTGAGCGCATATTATCGTTCAAGAACGATAAAGCTAAAAATAAAATATCAAATGTTTAGAAACCAAGATAGATTTAAAGTTGTGCTTTTCAAACAAGGCACCCAAACTGCTTGAGTTCTTTCCCAATAGAAATGGCAGCCCTACATCCTGAGATTGACATGGTTACAACTACACTGCCTACAGCCACACATCCACTCTTCTTTGTAACATGTAACACCTGTGCTTGACAGAAAATTGTCTTTGCTACTTGTTTCGTATATTATTATCTCTGATACTGAGCATACTGCTGTGACCAGATGCCTGGATGGGCCACACTGAGAATGCTATATTCAGGGCAGACAGGGTTTTTTTTTAACTTCGTGATTAACTGCGATTAATTTTTTTAATCAGTTGACAGCCCTAGTACGTATACACACACGCATACAATTTTGAAAAATTTTGAGAACATACCATTTTCTAACTAGCTTTACTTTATTTTATTTCTGCATCAGGAAATTTTCTCTTTAAAAGTCTTCACCAGAAAAATGCCACCCCTCCACTGACTTCTTCTGTTACTCTTCCATCGTCCAGGATTCCTGACCTTAGTGATATGAAGTTTTCACTGCAGAACTGGAATGATTCCATGTTGTTTCATTTCCATGGATCTGAATGCCAAGCAGAGATTAATTGGCAGAATGAGACTCTACCTGTATGGATTTACTTGGAGGGGAGAATGAGACTCAGATGTTAGGGCTTTCTCTCACCCCCTCACTTGGTTCTTGTCATGCAGACAGAAAGCAGAAGACTAGAATCTGAAGTGCAGAGCACTAGACTAGAATCTGAAGTGCAGAGCAGAAGACTAGAATCTGTGGTATGCAGAGCTATGGATGTGCTTGCTTGATTAACCCAGATAAACATGACATGTGATGTTTATCTGGGTTAATCAAGCAAGCACATCCATAGCTCTGCATACCACAGAGCTTTTTCCTGTCCCCCTCCACTTTGTTAGCAGGCATAATTATACCTGTAGTGTATGCCCCTGGTCCTACCCCTTACCATTTATGGTCATGTTCCATTTTCGAGGGTTGTGAGTCTTGAGTTTGGTACCACATTTTTTATACCCCATAGGAGGGGTAAGGAGTAAGGCTATGTACCAGCCAGGGTCACCTTTTCTCTGGCTTCTTAATGTTTCTTATGTCTCCCCTCCCCGCCAGCCCTCCTTGCCCCTCCTGACCGGTTGGTTCACCTTTTCCCATTATACTGACAAATCCATCTGGTGGGCAGAAGCAACACACAGAATCTTTGGTTTTTTTTCACACATGTTATTAAGAATATAAGAATATCAAATGACCCAACAAAATCCAAAGTTCTATCTCAGACAAATATACAGGCCCAAATGTTATATTGTCATCACTAGTAATGATTATGGAGGAGAGGGAGAACATAGTGAGAATGTAAGGGTTACAATGAATTCAGCATGCTGATGATAACTTGTTCTGTCACCCACTCATGTGACCATTGACAGTTCAGTGGTACTAATGGTCCAGTGTTTGCAGCAGGTCAGGATATACACAATAAAGGAGTGTTTGAGGTTCATTTCAGCAAATAGAGAAACTATTCTGGTAAATTGGTGGAAGCAACCAGGGGAATTATTAAGCCTTACGTCAGGATCCATAACTGACTGGGCCTGAATACCATTTCAAACACTGTTTAGAGGTTTGATTAGACCAAGGGTTGCTGCTGGGTGCTCAGGGAGCAATCAGACTCATGCTCCTATGTCGATAAGCACAGTCCCACTAGCCTGCAAATTAATTTCAGATCCATTGATAAAGCAAAATGAATATAAAATGAGCATTTCTAACTCATGTGTCCTTATGTCCATTTCATAAGGCATTTGCTGTAGTGCAGGAGGATCCAGACTATTCTTCAAATGAATGTGCCCTTGAGAAACAACTGAACCACGAGCATGGAACCCACAATATGGAAAGGACCTTCTTCTGCACCAGGATGAATTCTACTCTAAATTGTAGCCGTGTTCCCAGCTGGGTTCTGAAAGTGGGTGCCCTTGAAACCCCGTTGCTGGACATGACCCCTGAAAATTAATCTCTGCTTCATGGTCAGATCCAAGGAAATGTTGTAACCAAGAATAAGAGATCAGGTATATTTAGAATACTTAGGTAACATATCAAGTATTATTTAATGTTGTAACACGGGGCCTATGGGCTTCAGACCTGTAAGATATTTAGCTTAGCCAAACAAGGCCTTGGGCCTAAAAATTGACTGACATGAATAGTTAGTTGATGAATAACACTGTCACAAGATAAAACAGTCAAAGGAATAGTTGTGTTATCTGCTGATATTTAAGAAATATATATTGCAATATACAGGTTAAAACTGGTTAGAGTATTTGCAGACACCAGGATATCAACACTGTGCTATTCACTAATTCTTATGGTGGCTCAGTAACATAAATGCTAATCAGTATAAGGAGACCTAACAAATTAGCTTATGAGAAATGGGGAACCCCAAAAGTAGCAGAGTGTGGAAGTTCAAATAAGGAAAAAAGGTTGCAATCTTTATAAATTTGTCTGAACCCCAGTGAACATGAGCGGATCATCATCATCATGTTCCTGTTATGCCTCTGGCATTTAGGGAAGTGAGGAAGCTCCTCCACTTCTATCTGTTTCTGGGAAGTTTTTCAATAGTTCCCCAGCTGTGCCCCAGGTTTTTCAGCTCAGCTTTCACAGCTCTTCATCATATTTTCAGGTGGCCTTGTTTTCATTTGCTTCAGGAGTCCATCTAATTGCTACTTTGGTAATAGAATCAGTTTCCATCCAAGGCACATGACCAATCCATCTCCAACGCTTCCTGGCAACGTTGGTGCTTAGATTCTCTTGACTGCACTGTGTCAATAAACCTTGGTTTGAGATTGTTCTGGGCCAAAAGATATGGAGGATTTTTCTGAGGCTGGTTGTATGGAATGAAGATAGTTTGATATGTCATACTTTCTCCTTCCCCAGCATTCTGCACTATAAAGTAGTGTTGAAAGTACAGAGATCTGATAAATCTTGAGTTTGGTTTTGGTGTTGTTTTTCTTCTTTATCGTGTTGGGTATGTGATAGGAGAGCGACATCATCTGCAAAGTCCAGGTCTTCAAGGGATGAGAAGAGTGTCCATTTAATGCCCCTTGGCATGTCTTCTGTTGTATGCTGCATTAGTGAGTCAATGGCAATGCTGAAGAGGATTGCAGACATGACACACTCGTGACATATTCCTGTTTTGACTTCAAAACTGAGCTCACGGTGATCAGCACTTCATGAAAAGTTGAAATAGAAACTTCTGATGACATTGCTTATACAGAAAGAAATTCCATATGCATGCAGAATGTTCCATAGGCTGGTCCTTCTCAAAGTCTCTGAAATTTATGCCATTGCCATTCTAAGAACTGTTCTATTATTTTTTGTAGAGTGAAGATCTGGCCTGTGCATCCAGGCCCTTTCCGAAAACCAGCATGCTCTTTTCTAAGAATTCTATCAAGTGCCTTTGATATATGCTGGACTATGATCTTACACAATAATCAGCTTGGCACAGATAAAATTGTGGCACCATGACAGTTATTACAATCATTGAGAGTTCCTTTCTTTGGTATTTTCACTATAACTCCATTAGTCCACTCATCTGGCACTTTTTCCCTTTCCCAGACTGATGTAAATAGAGAGGCCAAGATAGAAGCTGCTAATTTAGGATTTACCTTGAACAATTCAGCATTCAAGTTATCCTTGCCAGGAGCTTTCCCCTTTTTTAAGGATTTGATGGCTTGAATGATCTCTTCCTTAGTTGAGTGTCTGTGTTGATATCAAGATCTTCTTCTGCCTCCTGGATGTTTGCTTCCTCTTTAGGTGGCACCCTGTTAAGCAATTCTTTGAAATGCTCTCTCCAGTGCATTTCTTGTGCTTTTTCGGTTGTTAGTGGGTGTCCTTGTTTGTTCCTGATGACAGTGTTGTTGGTGTCTACCATTTACCACTGATATGCCGTGTCGTTTTGCAGATGGTTCCTTTTTCACCACAAGCAGCTACATAATCTGCTTGCCTTACCAGATTACCAATATAATGCCATGTGTCCACTCTCACAAGGGACCTCCCAGTGTGCCTTGCTATACTGCTCATAATATTTGTCCTTTAGCTTCTGGGATTTTGTGTCTAAAACTTTTTTCTTCAGGGTTCGGCTGGTTTCTGTGGTGTTCCATGTGCTGAGTATAATCCACTCCTTCCTTCTCTTTTGCCTGTAGCCTACACAGGCTTCACTGCTCAGTTTACAAATTGCTGCAAAGAGTTCTATGGCACCTTATAGACTAACAGACGTATTGGAGCATGAGCTTTTGTGAGTGAATGCCCACTTTGTGGGATGAAGAAGTAAAGGACAAATTCTACCTTACACTACAGGCAAAGTTAGAGAGAGTTCCATGCTATGACCAACTATTGTCATGGGATACCTGAATGCCAAGGTTGGAAAGAACAACACAAATAACAACAGATCAATGGGAAGACATGGGTGTGGCACCATGAATGAAACAGAGAAAGGCTTGTTGATTTCTGTAGTTTGAATGACCTAGTCATCAGTGGAACACTATTTGAACATCATGAAATTCACAAGCTGACATGGTATTCTCCAAACAGCAGAGATAAGAACCAGATGACCATATCATGATCAATGGCAAATGGTGATGCTCGGTGACAGATGTGAAAGGGTGCAGATGCTGGCAGGGACCATCACCTTGTGACAGCCTCCATCAAGCTAAAACTGAGAAGTGTGGGTTCACCAAGCAAGGGACATAGATGTTATGATATTGACAAGCCACAGGACTCTCTCTAACTTTGCCTGTAGTGTAATGTAGAATTTGTCCTTTACTTATTCATCACTGTCATTGTTGGAGCATAGCACTAAATTAGGGTGATATTATTACGTCTTCCTTTCAGTCTGATGCTGATGGATATCTATTCAAGCAGGGAATGCTCCACTCCCTTCTTCAAAAGGATGGCAACACCCTCATGGTGTTGTCCATCATCCTGTCCAGAAAACAGCAAAGTTTCTCCTAAGGCTGTTGTTAACCTTCCTGATCCCGTCCATCTGCTCTCACTGACACCCAGGATGTGTAAGCTCTAGCATCTCATCTCTGCTGTGATCTGAGCTAGCTTCCCTGTTTTGTACATTGTCTGTACATTCCAAAAAACAAGTTTTGTTTTTGTCTTGGTGTTGAGCACTTCAGTCTTCATGCCAGTGGCTTCCTTTCAGCTTTCACCACTGGCAGTCATACAGGTCATTGACTCCTGAAGGCCATCACACACAGTAATTGTCAATTTCTCCACCATTGTTTCAATAACATAAGCATGAAGGGAACACACTATAAAATCTATATCCCAGCCTGCATGCCCTCAGAGGTATCAGGAGGACACCCACTGGGGAGGACGATGACAATGAAGATGATGATGATGATAAGGAAGATAAGGACTGACACTCTGGGGTTCCACAGAATGAGATGTGAATGATGCCAGTTGTGATGCTGTATGATTAGGGCCCTACCAAATTCAAGATCCATTTTGATAAATTTCACAGTCATAGCATATAAAAAAATCTGAAATTTCACAGTTTCAGATATTTAAATCTTAAATTTCACAGTGTTATAACCAAGGGGGTTGCAAACCAAAAGAGGGTAGTGTGGGAGGGTCACAAGGCTAATGGAAGGAGGTCACAGTATTTCCACCCTTACGTCTGCACCGACTTCAGCGCTGGATGGCTGGAGAAAAAGGGCTGCTGACCAGACGCCCAGCTCAGAAGGCAGCATCACCGCCAGCAGCAGAGGAGAAGGAAGTGTGGCAATACCATACCACGCCACCCTTACATCTGTGCTGCTGCTGGTGGCAGCGCTGCCTTCAGAGCCGAGTGCCCGACCAGCAGATGCCTCTTTCCAGCCATCCAACTGTGAAGGCAGAGTGGAGAGTGGCGGCTGCTGGCTGGGGGCTCAGCTCTGAAGGCTGTGCTGCCACAAGCAACAGCATAGAAGGAAGAGTGACATGGTATGGTATTGCTACCCTCTCTTCTCTTCTGCTGCTGGCAGTGGTGCTGCCTTCAGAGCTGGGCACCCAACTAGCAGGTACCACTCTCTTGTCACCCAGCTCTGAAGGCAATGCAGAAGTAAAGGTGGCAATACTGCAATCCCCTTACAAAAGCCAGATTTCACGGGTGGGGGCAGGGGTGCAAATGTTATGGTCTGACACAAGTTTTTCATGGCCATGAATTTGATAAGGCCCTATGTATGATTGAAGATGACTGTATAATTGTTGCAATTTTATAACAATGGTAGCAACAAATCTTATACTAAGTATATCATGTAAGTTGTCAATGGAAAAGTTACAATCTGTCAGGTATGATTATCCTGGTGAAATCCATGTATCATCACTAAATCTGAAGTTATGAATATTGGCTATGTATCTGTATCTCAAACATGTATTGTATGCCTGGGTGACACCCCCAGACAGACTTACCTCCAGGCTAGACAGGTATGTGTTGATGGCCCATTACGGACACTCCACTCTCACAAAGCTCCATTGAAGAAACTCATCCTGCCCAGTAAGCCTTTCCCATGGATGCCTCAGAAGGAATATGGGCAATGGCTGCGCCTGTGAATCAACAAAGCATGTAAGGGATGTGGTAAGGACATGTGACCCTGGACTCTATCTTGAGTCAGTAACTTTCCATACCCAGAGACTACAGGCTTTATTTTGGACAATAACTTTCCATGCACATGGCAGAGGATATAAAAGACACCAGAGACATCTCCACGTTGCCTCATTCCTGGTCCAATTCTCTGGACTGCGGATTTACAACAAAAAGGAGTATTTTGAACTGTGAACTGAGGACCTTCCAATCTTCTGTCACCAGAGAGACTTCTGCAAGCCAGCAGTCTATTCCAACACTGCTATGATCCTGATCTATGTACACTGATGGTCACTTGTATGTAAATGATTCTTTAAACTTTCAGTAACTCCCTTCTTTTCTCTTATTAATAAATCTTTAGTTAGTTTACTAAGGATTGGCTGACAGTGACAGTGTGATTGATATATAGAGAGACCTGGAAGTAAGTGTCCAATCCTTTGGAATTGGTAAAACCTCAGGTATGGTGAAATGGTTTTTCACGGACCTAAGTCCATATTAGACCAATTTGTCTGTATGGGATCCAAGGACTGGAATCCTTAAAGGAGACTGTATTTTACTTTTGGTTAACCAGTGTGGTGTTACAGGAGCCCTTTTGATTTGGTGAATCTAATTATAGCATACATCACCAGTTTTGGGGGGTTGTCTGCCCTGTTTCTTCCAGTCTGCCCTGAGTGTGGCATTTTCAGTATGGTCCATCCCAGGAACCCGGTCACATCAGTCATAGGGCTAAAAATTTAGCCCTGTCTCTCTATCTGCTGTTGTATTTCAGTATTTGTGGAATTATCTGTGTAGTGGTTTTGTTAACCACTTATCAGATGGGACTTGTGATAAATTGCTGTTGTTTTTCATGTGCTTCTTGGGTGTCTCATTCTGATTATACTGGTAATAACCTTCATGATGCTGTAGATGCTCAGTAGACCTAACCCATACTGACCTCTGTGGTCCAAGAAATTAATCAATACAACAGTCCATTGAGGCTATGAATCTACAGGGAATATTTTCAGTTCTGCAGTAAAACTGTAAAACTATCAGCAGACAACTCTTACCTTCAGCCCACCCATCCCTGTGCCAGTCTTCACCTTTAACATTCAAAAATATGTAAGGAAATATAGATAATTGCAGAGTATTAAGAATGTGCTAATTTGTCAGGAGAATCAATGCCTTTAAGGCCCCGTCTCTAACTGTTGCACTCAGTGTGCGTGATTTTAATAAATACAATTTTTGAACAATCTGTAACTTTCATAGCCTTCCCCCATTCAATCTGAGTTCTAAGCTAATATTTTGATCGTGAAGCAGATTCTTTTTGGCAGTCCAGCCATGCAAAATGATTGTAAATTCAGGCCATAGGATCAACCCCTGAACAAGGAAACCTTATGATAGTTCAGAGCCACTCCAGCAGCCTCCGTAGTACCCGTCTTCCTCATATCAGCATAGGCAGCATTGCTGGGCAAAACCAAGGTCACCTCTATATCCCAAGTTATCTCTGACTTCAACTGTTGGCAGCTGGGATAAAGTAGAGCAGCTCTGAGCCATCTCTAGTTTATACCTGTGACTGGCCTGGAAGACAGAGGTCTTCCAGTGATTTTCTAGGCCCCTGGAAGTTAGCCACTGTTACTCAGCATTGCAACACCTAGGTCCCTTTGTAGATCCCACCCTGGGTGTTAACCCCATCTATTCCATGAAAGGATTAATTGGGGCCTGAGAGGCCGATTAACCACCCTGCTGGAGGATGGGCCAGGCCTAATTAGAAATAAAGCACAGGCAGGAGAGAGCAGGATGTTGCCACAAAGAGCTGTGTGAGCTCAGTTGAAGGAATGAGACCCACAAGAGAGGAGGGGAGCACCCTCTCTCTGTGGAGCAGTTTCAAAGTAGGGAGAGATAAGCAGGCAGGATCGTCTCAGGGGGCTGAGACAGGAACTCTGCCCAGTGCTGCCTGAACCCCTGAGTGAAGGGAAGAGCATGCCAGCTCCTGGACAGTGGGGCTGTGGGATTCACAGGAGCCTGGGATGAGACCTGGGGAAGGTTTGGGGTTTGTACCTGTTACTTTAGGACTTGGGGACAGGATGCTGTGGCTCCAGAAGGGTAAGGACTCTATAAAGCTGTCCAGCTAGAGGACCAGGACCCTTCTACAGCTGGCATAGGCCAAAAGAAAGTGGAGGAAATTGAGGCGAAAGGTGCAGCCATGCTACAGCCAGCCAAGATAGAGTGTGCTGGGGCAGCAACTTTGCCACAAGCGCATACAGCAAAAGGCTATGAAGAAGGCAGTAAAGCACCAAAACCATGGGAAGTGAGTATCAAAGGCTGGGGAAGACTGAGACTCCTAGACAGCCAGGGGTGGCCCTGCTCCCACTCCGCCCCCATGCACCCTCCTGCTTCCTTCTGTGCAGCTCTTCCTCCCCCATGCCAGGAGTGTGGCCTGGTCTGCGGCTGGGGCCACAGCCCATGCCATCCACCCACCTGGCCCTCTGGGGCTGGGGGGGCTGAAGGTGCTTGGGCCAGGCTGCCCACCCACCTGGAACTCCAAGTCTGGGGCCATGCTGCCCACCTGCCACCTGCCTGCCCAGTGCTCCACGGCTGGGGCACTGGCTGGGGCCATGCCTGGGGTGGGGGACTAGTGGCCACAGTGGGAGGCTCTGGGCTCCGGTGGGGAGTGGAAGGGGTGGTGGATGGGCCTTGGGGAGATGGGGTGGGGCTGGGGGCTAGCCTCCCCAAACACGCGTTTCACATGCCACCCATGACCAAAATCATGACTTATTTAAGCAGATAGGGTTTGGAGGACAGAGAGGTTACAGGGGACAGGAGGAGTTGGACGGAAACATGAGTGCTTTCCAGGGGACAATGGGGAGTTACCTAATTCAGAGGTGTCTGGCATAAGATTGAACCTCCCATCACCCACGCCTCCTTTGTTTCTGAGTCCCACATGCCTGGCAAACACTGGCTTACCCAGAGTAAGCCAGAGGCAGTGCTGATCAGCTCCTAGGATGTGGTCCTGTGATTCCATGTGACAGTCAGTTGTCCCAGTTTCATTCAACAAGGAGTCAACAGGTTCCCATAGGATATTTATCAGCCAGCCTAGTTCTGTGTACAAAAGAACACGGCTCACTTGATGGCTTGGGCTGCCAATTTGAACATGGACAGGTTCTGTGAGTGAAATTTCTTCTTTCAAAACTTTTGTGGAAGAATGGGGTACTTTGCCTTTTGGGGCACTTCTTACTTTGTCAATTGCTTAATATTTCACTAGTTTCTTGTTTCATAACTTTTTCCTCTCTCTATTTTTCTCATTATTGCATTTCTGTTTCTCTCTTTCTCTCCCAGTTGATTTTGTCCCATAAACCTTTACACCTTTTTAAGTATGGCAATGTGAATTTGGGGGAAAGAGCACCAATAGTGTATTTTTGGTTGCACTGTGCCTGAAAGCTACACAGAAAGACAAATTTTATCATGGGTATAATAGTCTTGCTCTGACTAAAGTTCTAACATGGCTCTTGGACTCAGTTGAAATATTAAGAGTGTACTGTATTTTTGCCATATCAACAGACATCAATGTTCTAAATCAGTCCTATAATAAGGAACAAGAAAGCCCTGTAGGTTTTAAATACATTTACTCAAAACCAAGGTCCTGATCCTGCAAACCTCCTGCTAAGTGTTCTTAGAAAGAGCTCCTTTAAGTCACCGTTGAGGGGTGCATTTCTGGCAAGCTAAGTTGATGTTAGAGCTGTTCAAAATGTGCAGTTTGAAAAAAATGGGCACAAAAGTGAATTGATTATTAACAAATATGTATGTTGAACAAATCATTTGTAATGAAAAATTCAATATTATCAGTTGATTGTTTTGTCTTTCCTTCAAAAACTGAAACACTTTGGAAACAGCTTGGAAAAAAAAGTTGTCAAAAAAAAACAACAAACCCACAAAATTTCCATGAGAGATTAAAAGAAAATTGTACAAGTCCTTTGAAATATTTTCAAGGAAAATATCACTTTCTTATTAGTTCTGGTTCATTTTACTTCTGGATTGGGGAAAAAATATTGTAAGAAGATAAAGATAATACTATCACACAACTAAATTCTTCCGTAGTCATACATTCTCTCTCTGTTAATACTGTTAAACTCCAGAATCTGAGGTTATTAGCCTCTTCCTTGACCTCAGGGGTATCACATCAGAGATGTTACTGAGCTCCACGATCTTAAAAAATGAGTTTCTTTCTCCATTTGCATCATTTGATTTCTTTATATATCTGTCTCTAGTACTTCTTCAGTTCTTACTCCTTGTGGTAGCACCAAGCTTAGAGATTCTCCCTAGCAAACTGAAGGAGTGGGAAAAATGCTTTACTGACCCCGACTATGAAGAACTGGTGGATATTGCTGAAAATGGGTTGGAAAAAGGGTGTCATTCAAAGAAGGTGGTGATCATAGGGGCAGGAATAAGTGGACTCACTGCTGTCAAACTGTTGCAAGATGCTGGGTGCAAGGTAATACTAATGATCAACAGGAGTCAGAGACAGGCCAGGGAATCAGTGCTTCTCTGCAATGATCTGACTGTATTTACACAGTCAACAATGCTGAAGACAAAAACAAGGTGAATTTCAATTGGCTGGGTGCTGTGTGCACACAAGCAGTATATTACTCTCTTGGTTCACAAAAAAACTTGGGAGCCTAACTGCGACTTTAGGTACCTAACTCCCAGAATCAGGCCCCGGTGAGATTTGCAAAACCCCTGTTCAGTTGTCCCTGAACCTTCTAGATGCCTAAACTCACTTAATGACTAACTTGAGGGTACATATATTTTTGTCTGTGAGTATGGGCACTGCAGCCTGCCTCTAGGCACCCGGCACCGTTGTCCCAGTGGGACGCATGAACCTGGGGAAGGTCATTATTCCTCCCCCTAAGAGATCCAATCCATGCTCAGAGCTCAGGCCACACAGATGAATTCCCACAAAAGAGCCAGAGATGGGAGGAACGGGAGGACTTCCCTCATCACTTCCAGCCCAGTGATTAGGGTTTTCATCTGGGAAGTGGGAAATTCTGATTCAATTCTCCCCTGGGCATGGGGCAGAGGGGAGGGCAAAAGATTTGAACAGGGATCTATCACGCAGGGCTGGCTTTAGGGAAAAGGGCACCCTGGGCTAACCTGTATTTTGGCACTCCTGGCTTCCACTGCTTTGCTGGGCATCCCTTCCATTCCCCCATCACCTCTGGCCCCTGCTGCCTCCCTGTCCATCCCCCTCTATTGCCCTCATGCCCTGCCACCTCTTGCCCTCTAATTGCCCCAAGGTCCTTTCTGTGGCTTCATATCCCAGGCCCAACCCTCTACTTGCCTGTTGACTACAGCACCCCCCCTGACCACAGCACCCTGGGAGGTCGCTTGCATCACCCACCTGTAATGCTGGCCCTGATGCCACCTCTCAGAAGAGTGCCCTGACTACTGGCAATGGGATAGTCTGATGTAGGTGTCCCTTTCTCTGACCATGGCGACTGAGTTGGGCCCTGCTGATGAGCTGTATAGAAGTACACCTATCTTCCCCCAGTTCACAGATGGCTCTGGGGCATAGGTGTTCAGACACCTAGAGGGAAGCAGAATTCCATCACATCTCTCCCTTTAAATTTTGCATTTCTACTCATCCCCAGAGTAGAACCATAGGTACTTAGTGAACTTTGACGGTGAAAATGTAGGCACTGAGTGATGTTAGATGCTTGAAAGATTCAGTGGCAGACGAGCCGGGGGGGGGGGGGGGTTGTGAATGCCAGTGGCACCTACATTTGGGATTTAGGCACCTAAGTCCCTTTGTGAATCTCACCATTAGAAACCAGCAAGTGAAAGAAAACCATGGTCTGTTTTGTTTTTAGGTTCTGATTCTGGACGCCAGTGATCGCGTGGGAGGACGCATCATGACCTATCACAATAAGGACAAAAGCTGGTATGTGGACCTCGGACCCATGCGTTTGCCCAAAGACCACAGGTAATACATTAACTCCTTCTCAGCCACCAATACTGTTCATAAAAGGAGAAGCCTCAGTTTTAAGATTTCTATGATCATTCCTACAAAAAAAATAATGAAGGACTTTTATCTGATGAATTTAAGGTGCCCCCTTCCTGCCTTGCGTGGACCACCTGCATTCCTCACATTGTCAGTTTGTGTGCAAGGGAGAGAGATATCTTTGAGGGGCTGTTACTCTTCCAGAAAAGGTGGGCTGCAAATGGGTGAGGAGAAGCAGGGAGTGGACTGGAGCTATGGCTCTCTACTCTGCCAGCCAGTATATCTAAACTAGCTTAGCAGGGCAGAGCCTAGGATTGGCCCAGATAAATTCCCCCTTAGGCAAAGGGACTAATTCTCCCTTAGGCAAAGGGGTAACCAGAAATTAGAGTTACAATTTGCTTCCTGCTATGCTCTTGGAGTACATAGCTGTCATATACCAGCTATGGACTGGTTACAGAGGTCCCACCCCAGAGAGATCCAAGAGATGTGGGCCCTTTATGACAGTGATACTCAGATCTCAGTGGTGCAGAAGCCAAACTAGCTATTAACATGACCCAAAAGAGCCACAGTAGTGTGATTTCATTGTTTCATTTACTATAGTCCTAGTCATATTTAAACAATATGATGGGAAATGTTTAGTATTTTGATATAAATTTGCTGTAAGAATTATATATATAATCTTAATTCTCTCAGTAAAGAAGTTAATAACTTATTGAACGCTGATCATTTAATTTGTTAACAGCATAAAAATTGGTTAATAACTTAAATTGATTAATAATTAAATCACAGTGTTTTCATATCATGTGCTGCAAAAAGCTACAGGAGACACATCAAAGAGCCACTTGCAAGCTGCAGTCTGACTATCATTGCTTTAAAACATATTTAATACACTGCCAGCTATGGCTATTCTCAGCTCAGATAAGATGTAATACACACCACACCACATACTGGCTAAATATTTTAGTACAGTTCAGTATTTCATCACATCTCCCCTTTTACATTTTACATTCCTCCCATTGCAAAATTTACACTATTGTGCTATCATTAAAGTTTGGTGTGGATCAGTCTGTGATGTATCTCTGAGTCAGACTGGTTTTCTAATTACACAATCCAAAAGCATCACAATTTGACCATCTGGCTGTTCATTACTTGCATGACTGGCTGTGGTTGGTTAGGTATCTTCGAGGCTTCTTCTTGTTCTGATCTGATGAGTTTGCTCTATTGTTTATTCTTTCTATGGGATTAACTGTACATTTTGATGGTTTCTGTTGAACTCTCCACTGTCAGCCTCAGTCACATATGATCTGGGCAATTAATTCTTTTTTTCATTTTGATAGCTGGAATTCTTCATCCTTTTCCTCTATTAAGTTCAGCCAAAATACAGTCACCAGGTTCTAAACAGGCAGTTTTCTAACTAAGTGACATGTATTGTAAAAGTGTTTGCCTTTTTGTCTGACTTGGCAACTTTCTTTCTGGCCATTTTGAAGACAAGTATTTTTTCAAAGTCAAAACAGTAGTTTTGAGTTATCTTCCCACCAGGAGTTGAAATGGACTATATCCAGTAGCTGCTGTTAGTGTTAGCTCAGAAAAGCACGGAATGGATCTTCCCGCTATAGGATTTTCTTGGCTGTCCATGCAGCTCTCTGTCTCTCCATTCACTTGTGGGCAATGTGGGCTGCTAGTAATATGATCAAAATCATATTTTGTTTGAATTTCTTTAAATTCCACAGCAGTGAATTGTAGCCAATTGTCCATCACTACTGGAATACCAAAACAAGTAAAAGTGCACTTCAGTTTTTCAATAACACTCTGACATGTTATGTCTTTCTTTAAGTACATTATTTGTATGTACCTGGAAAAATTAGTTCACTCAACTAGATAATGATGTTTTCTAAAGCTGCATAAATCTACAGCTAGTCTGTTCCAAGGTTTGTTTCGTAAACATGCTGTTATTCTATATGTTTCAGTATTGTCTCTTAAGGTTATTTGTACTGGATTTCCTTTCAAAAGTCCAATATCATCAAATACTCCATTGAGTTCTTCCACCATTCTCACTAGGCCCACCAGGGGAGGGATAGCTCAGTGGTTTAAGCATTGCCCTTTTAAACCTCAGGTTGTAAATTCAGTCCTTGAGGTGGCTACTTACGGATCTGGGACAAAATCAGTACTTGGTCCTGCTAAGGATAGACCCCATGACCTTCTGGGGTTCCTTCCCATTTTATGAAATAGGTATATCTCCATTTTATTTTATTATTATTATTATTATTATAATGGCTGCCACACTGTGGCTAAGAAGGTTGTTGGTCTTTGATCTTTTGATCACATGCAGTCTAGATTCATAGCTTTTGTCTTTGTAATTTGTTTCTATGGTGAACTGGTGCATGCAGTTCAGAATACCTCCATGGCTAGTCAGACCTGTATCAGGTGATTTCAGCTCTGAGCGGTAGAAGGTGACTGTATGTCCCTTCTGATATGACTGTCATGTGCGCTTCTGTGTCAATTTTAATGTCAATAGTCTTGCCATGAATATTTAGTTTCACTCTCAAGGCACACTCCATATCATTGCTCATGGTAGATCCCCAGAAACACTGGTTTTTGATTGTCTGCAATACAAGTCAACCCCCTGACTGCTCTTGTGTGGCAGACAGCAGCAAAATGTCCATATTTTGTGAATTTATTATATCTTGCTGTTTTGTCTAGACATACATTTCTTGGGCTATGAAATTTTCCACATCTTGTGTATGCAGTCTTGTCATTTATCTGGAATTTGTCCCTCATATCCTTAGGATAAAGACTTGTAGAGCTTATGCTGTTTACCACTTCTAAGCTATTGTGACAGGTTTCAGAGTGGTAGCCGTGTTAGTCTCTATCAGCAAAAAGAACGAAAAGTACTTGTGGCACCTTAGAGACTAACAAATTTATTTGAGCATAAGCTTTTGTGGGCTAAAACCCATTTCATCAGCTTCACGCAGTGGAAAAATACAGTAGGAAGAGATATATATACACAGAGAACATGAAAAAAATGGGTGTTGCCATTCCCATTATAACAAGAGTGATCAGTTAAGGTGAGCTGTTATCAGCAGGAGAATAAAAACCTTTTGTAGTGATAATCAGGATGGCCCATTTCCAACAGATGACAAGAAAGTGTGAGTAACAGTAGGACTTAAAAATAAGCATGAGGAAATAGTTTTACTTTGTGTAATGACCCATCCACTCCCAGTCTTTAGTCAAGCCTAATTTAATGGTGTCAAGTTTGCAAATTAATTCCAATTGAGCAGTTTCCCGTTGGAGTCTGTTTTTGAAGTTTTATCGTTGTAATATTGCAACTTTTAGATCTGCAATCGAGTGGCCAGGAAGATTAAAGTGTTCTCCGATTGGTTTTTGAATGTTATATTTCTTGACGTCTGATTTGTGTCCATTTCTTATTTTACGTAGAGACTGTCCAGTTTGGCCAATGTACATGGCAGAGGGGCACTGCTGGCACATGATGGCATATATCACATTGGTAGATGTGCAGGTGAACGAGCCTCTGATAGTGTGGCTGATGTGATTAGGTCCTATGATGGTGTTCCCTGAATAGATATGTGGACAGAGTTGGCAACGGGCTTTGTTGCAAGGATAGGTTTCTGGGTAAGTGTTTTTGTTGTGTGGTTGCTGGTGAGTATTTGCTTCAGGTTGGGGGGCTGTCTGTAAACGAGGACTGGCCTGTCTTCCAAGATCTGTGAGAATGAGGGATCATCCTTCAGGATAGGTTGTAGATCCTTGATGATGCGCTGGCAAGGTTTTAGTTGGAGGCTGAAGGTCACAGCTAGTGGCGTTCTGTTACTTTCTTTGTTGGGCCTGTCTTGTAGTAGGTGACTTCTGGGTACTCTTCTGGCTCTGTCAGACTGTTTCTTCACTTCAGCAGGTGGGTATTGTGGTTGTAAGAATGCTTGATAGAGATCTTGTAGGTGTTTGTCTCTATCTGAGGAGCTGGAGCAAATGCAATTGTATCTTAGAGCTTGGCTGTAGACAATGGATTGTGTGGTGTGGTCTGGATGAAAGCTACAGGACAGTCCCCACAAAGAAAGTAACAGAACGCCACTAGCCTTCAGCCCCCAACTAAAACCTCTCCAGAGCATCATCAAGGATCTACAACCTATCCTGAAGGATGATCCCTCATTCTCACAGATCTTGGAAGACAGGCCAGTCCTCGTTTACAGACAGCCCCCCAACCTGAAGCAAATACTCACCAGCAACCACACAACAAAAACACTTACCCAGAAACCTATCCTTGCAACAAAGCCCGTTGCCAACTCTGTCCACATATCTATTCAGGGAACACCATCATAGGACCTAATCACATCAGCCACACTATCAGAGGCTCGTTCACCTGCACATCTACCAATGTGATATATGCCATCATGTGCCAGCAGTGCCCCTCTGCCATGTACATTGGCCAAACTGGACAGTCTCTACGTAAAATAAGAAATGGACACAAATCAGACGTCAAGAAATATAACATTCAAAAACCAATCGGAGAACACTTTAATCTTCCTGGCCACTCGATTGCAGATCTAAAAGTTGCAATATTACAACGATAAAACTTCAAAAACAGACTCCAACGGGAAACTGCTCAATTGGAATTAATTTGCAAACTTGACACCATTAAATTAGGCTTGACTAAAGACTGGGAGTGGATGGGTCATTACACAAAGTAAAACTATTTCCTCATGCTTATTTTTAAGTCCTACTGTTACTCACACTTTCTTGTCATCTGTTGGAAATGGGCCATCCTGATTATCACTACAAAAGGTTTTTATTCTCCTGCTGATAACAGCTCACCTTAACTGATCACTCTTGTTATAATGGGAATGGCAACACCCATTTTTTCATGTTCTCTGTGTATATATATCTCTTCCTACTGTATTTTTCCACTGCGTGCAGCCGATGAAGTGGGTTTTAGCCCACAAAAGCTTATGCTCAAATAAATTTGTTAGACTCTAAGGTGCCACAAGTACTTTTGTTCTTTTCACTTCTAAGCTAGTTTCTCATGTTTCCCATTTGGCATGTTTGTTTTGCGTTTTTTTAAGGTCAGGCTGCTTTGCTATTTGAATAGCTATGTGTAGGATTAAGTCTGTTTTTAATTGTAGCTGCTGTGAATGACTTCACCTGTAAGCCCTCTGGTCAATCTATCTCTGATGTTTTCAGATTTCATAGTCTCCAGATCAGTTTTCTGCCAATATATGGAAAACTCTGATAAAAGATTCAACATTTTCCCCTTGTTCTTGAATTCTCTGGTGAAAATATGACCTTTCATAAGTCCCATTTCTCTGAGATATAAAGTATGCATCAATCATAGGCAGAACCATTTCATAGTCAACTTTACATCTGTCTTCAGTAAAGAAATAAGATTTGAAAGCTATGCTGTGCCAGCTTCCTTGTAGCATAAATTAAAAAGAAACCATGGATATCATCAGTTTCCTTGTGGAGTTTGGTTGCAAAGCAAAACCTTGCATCCAATCTGTCCATTCTGAAGGTGTGTCAAAGCTGAAGTTCTCCAGGGCATTGAGGAGTGACATATTGATGTGAGTGACCCTGCAACCTTTGCTGCTGTTTCTTTTCTTTTTTTCAGCTTGCAACTTTTGTTGCTGCTTCCATTTTCATCTGGCACCAGTTAGACTGCCTTAACTTCTGACCCATGTTACGTACCCAGAAGCTAGCACAGGAATTTAAATTTGGCCCCTTTTGGGAGGTACAGAAGCTTGCTGTCCCCCCTCCCCACCCAGTCCCAGGAGGAGCCCGATGCCTCCCTTCCCCACTCAGCCATGGGAGGAGCTTGATGTTACCTCCCTCCACCCTGCCCTGGCCCCAGCCCCAGCCCCAGCCCAGGCTTGATCTTCCCACCCTCCGCCCTGCTTCAGCCCCAATCTGGTAGGAGATCGATTGTCTCTCCCTCCACCGAGCCCCAACACCAGTCCCAGCCCAGCCCCGGCAGGAGCTCTATCTGCCCTGCCTCCATGGCCCAGTGGCTGGAGAAGTTCTGTGCCCCCAATGATTATTGGGGTGGGACCGTGCCCCTGCTTGCCCCCCTTGAGCACACCCCATGTACCAGATACAGACTAGTTACAAAGCTTCTACCTCAGAGTTTCAAGAGATGTGGGCCCTTTAAGAGATCTTTAATATACTGCCAACTATGCCTGTTCCCAGTTCTCATAAAGTATGGTACACATCTCACCACCTAGTGGTTAAACTTTATAATACAGTTTAACATTCCATTATAACAGCGGCTTTCAAACAGGGGAATGCATACCCCTAGGGCTACCCGAGCTCTTGTCATGGGGTATGGGAGAAAAAATTCTTCAGTGGTGGACAGACCAGGATTGGGAGGGGAGTGGAGAGATGCACACTTGAAAACTCCCCTGTGCAGGCTATCAGGCAGGGCAAGTAGATGCAGGGCTGGCCTTATGGGTGTGTGACCACCCAGGGCACCATGGCCAAGGGCATCAAGGTCAAGAGCAATGATCCCTCTCAATTTTTCCACCCGTATGCGGAATAAATTTTGTTATGTGCACCAAGGTAATGTACAGATGTGTGCCACCAGTAGAAACAAATAACCTAGATATAATATATACTTTTAAAAAGTTACCAATAGGGATAATTACATGAGCCAGGACAAGTTAGGCATTTTAGAACTCACTACTCAAATAATTAACTTTCAGTGTAAGAGCGAAATAAAAATTATGAAATACATAGACCAGTCAAAACACTAAAATAACACACTTTCAATGACTAAAATTACAGAGAACATATGTGCATTGCAGGAAGTACCAAGAATTAACAACAACAACAGAAGTGTTGAGAGGTGTGTGACACGGACAGTGTGTGTGTCTGTGTATATCTGTGGTGACTCACAGACTATGTGTGTGTGAGACACAGTGTGTGACTGTTTGTGTGCGCATGCATATATGCTGGCTGCTGGGGAATTTTCTGAGAGACACCCATCCGCCATCTCTTTAAGGCACTCATTGAAAGCTCTCCTCCTCCTGAACCATGTCCTCTCTCCCCTGCTCTGCAGAGATTGGGTACATGGGCAGTGAGTGTGAGAGAGTGTGTGGCCTGGTCTACACTACGCGTTTAAACAGATTTTAGCAGCACTAAACCTATTTAACGCTGTACCTGTCCACACAACGAGGCCCTTTATGTCGATATAAAGGGCTCATTAAATCAGTTTCTGTACTCCTCCCCAACGAGAGGAGTAGCGCTAAAATCGGTATTACCATATTGGATTAGGGTTAGTGTGGCTGCAAATCGACGGTATTGGCCTCTGGGAGATATCCCACAGTGCACCACTGTGACCGCTCTGGACAGCAGTCTGAACTCGGATGCACTGGCCAGGTATACAGGAAAAGCCCCGTGAACTTTTGAATTTCATTTCCTGTTTGGCCAGTGTGGAGCTCTGATCAGCACAGGTGACCACGCAGAGCTCATCAGCACAGGTAACAATGCAGTCTCCTGAGAATCGAAAAAGAGTTCCAGCATGGACCGCACGGGAGGTACTGGATCTGATCACTATATGAGGAGAGGATTCTGTGCTAACAGAACTCCATTCCTAAAGACGAAATGAAAAAATATTTGAAAAAATTTCCAAGGCTATGATGGAGAAAGGCCACAGCAGGGACTCAGTGCAGTGCAGAGTGAAAGTTAAGGAGCTCAGACAAGCCTACCAGAAAACCAAAGAAGCAAACGGAAGGTCAGGGGCAGGGCCAAAAACATGCCACTTCTATGCTGAGCTGCATGCAATTTTAGGGGGCTCCGCCACCACTACCCCACCCCTGTCCCTGGATTCCGAGGTGGGGGTGATAATTTCAGCCATGGCTGAGGATTCTGTGGATGGGGAAGATGATGAGGAGGAAGAGAAGGACGAGCTTGCAGACAGCACATGACACTCCATTAGCCCCCACAGGAGATTTTTGTGACCCAGACAGAATTACCCTCCCAGCCCTCCCAAGCCACTAGCCCAGACAGTGAAGCCATGGAAGCAACCTCTGGTGAGAGTACCTTTGAATATATAAAACATGGTTTAAAAGCAAGCATTTTTTAATGATTGATTTGCCCTGAGGACTTGGGATGTATTTGTGGCCAGTACAGTTATTGGTAAAGTTTGTTATCATGTCTGGGGACAGAGCGGAAATCCTCCAGGGACATCTCTATGAAGCGCTCCTGGAGGTACTCCAAAAGCCTTTGCAGAAGGTTTCTGGGCAAGGCAGCCTTATTCCATCCAACATGGTAGGACACTTTACCACGCCATGCATGTAGCAAGCAATCGGGTATCATTGCATGACAAAGCATAGCTGCGTATGGTCCCGGTGATTGCTGGCATTCAAGAAACTTCCGTTCTTTATCTCGCTGTGTTATCCTCAGGAGAGTGATATCGTTCATGGTAACCTGGTTGAAATACAGGAATTTAAGTAAGAGGACAGAGATGGCCATTCCTACTGGGCTGTTTGCCTGTTGCTTAAAAGAAATCCTTCCTTGCACGTAGCCAAGCGGGGGGAGGAGAGGAGGGGAATAGCGCTGAGCTTTTTCGCATTTGGCTATCAGGGATCTTCCCTGCTACCAGCCATGCAGTGGGGGGGGGGGGAAGGGTGGTGATTAGCAGTGATTTTCCATGATACCAGCCATGTGGTGGGGGGAGGGGTAAAGCGATCATCCCACAGAATTGGAGTAGAGGGGTGGCTTCTACTGCTGCATGTTAACAGGAAAGAAGCATCGCTGAACGGGATTTGCTTGATATTTGGGAAAGGAGGGCACTGTGTATATGAAGGCTGCAGAAGCCGAAAGACAATGGCTTACCATGGACGCATGCAAGCTGAATTCTGATGTCCGGGCCTGTGTCTGTGAGATCTGTAACACCAGAACCGCAGGCACTCAATATTAAGATGCAAAATGCGACCTTGTAGTGAAATCACATGTGCTATATAAGGTGAATAGTGTTGTTCACTGTGAAAGAGTATAACCATTGTTCTGTAAAATGTATCTTTTTAAATACTTCTCTCCCTTTTTTCCCTCCCTCATGCAGCTGCACATTTTTCAAGCCTCCCTACTCCATCCCGAAGGCTATCTCAGATAAGGCGGAGGAAAAAGAAGACGTGAGACAAAATGTTCTTGGAAATCATGGAAGTGACCCACAATGAAAGAGCTCATCTGAATGAGTGGAAGGATGTGGTATCAAATTACAGGAAAGATGCCAATGAACGTGAAGACTGGAGGGACCAACGTGAGGATAGAAGGGACGAACGTGAGGATAGGAGAGACGCTCAAGATGAGAGGTGGCGGCAGGAAGATCAGAGGTGTAGGCAGGAAGATCAGCGGTGGCGGGATGCAACGCTGGGACTGCTGCGTGATCAAACTGATATCCTCCAACGTCTGGTGGAGCTTCAGAAAGGTCAGCGGGGTCACAGAGTGCCACTGCAGCCCCTGTGTAACCACCCTCACCACTCACCATGTTCCATGTCTTCCTCACCTAGATGTGTAAGAACTCATGGGGGAAGGCTTCGTGCACCCGTCCACTCCACCCCCGTAGATAGCCCAACCAAAAGGCTGTCATTATATTGAAATGTGTTTAATGGCCTTTTCCTTCCCTCCTATCTTCCTCCCAAACCACACCCAGGATACTTCGTCAGTTCTCTCCCTCTTTTTATAATGACTTTTTAATAAAGAATACATGATTTTTAAATGATAGTGACTGTATTTCCATAAGCAAGCTGTAATCGAAGGGGGAGGGTGGGTTGCTTACAGGGAATGAGTCAATCAAGGGGGGTGGGGGTGGGGTTCATCAAGGGGAAACAAACACAACAGTTACACTGTACCCTGGCCCGTGATGAAACTCGTTTTCAAAGCTTCTCTGATGCGCACCGCTTCCTGGTGTGCTCTTCTAAACGCCCTGGTGTCTGACTGCGCGTAATCAGCTGCCAGGTGTTTTGCCTCAGCCTCCCACTCCACCATAAAGGTCTCCCCCTTACTCTCCCAGAGATTGTGGATCACACAGCAAGCAGCAATAACAAAGGGGACATTGGTTTGGCTGAGGTCTGAGCGAGTCAGTAATGTGCGCCAGAGCGCCTTTAAACGGCCAAATGCACATTCTACCACCATTCTGCACTTGCTCAGACTGTAATTGAACAGCTCCTGACTACTGTCCAGGCTGCCTGTGTATGGCTTCATGACCCATGGCATCAAGGGATAGGCTGGGTCACCCAGGATAACTATAGGCATTTCAACATCCCCAACTGTTATTTTCTGGTCTGGGAAGTAATTCCCTTGCTGCAGCCGTTTAAACAGAAAGGCGTTTCTGAAGACTCGAGCGTCGTGAACCCTTCCCAGCCATCCCACAGAGATGTTGGTGAAACGTCCCCTGTGATCCACCAGTGCTTGCAGCACCATTGAAAAGTACCCCTTGCGGTTTACGTACTGGGTGCCCTGGTGCTCCGGTGCCAAGATAGGGATATGGGTTCTATCTATCTCCCCCTTACAGTTAGGGAATCCCATTGCAGCAAAGCCATCCACTATGACCTGCATGTTTCCAAGAGTCACAACCTTTCGTAGCAGCAGCTTAATGATTGCTTTGGCTACTTGCATCACAGCAGCCCCCACAGTAGATTTTCCCACTCCAAATTGGTTCCCGACTGACCGGTAGCTGTCTGGCGTTGCAAGCTTCCAGAAGGCTATTGCCACTCACTTCTCCACTGTGAGGGCTGCTCTCATCTTGGTATTCTGGTGCTTCAGGGCAGGGGAAGGCAAGTCACAAAGTTCCATGAAAGTGCCCTTACGCATGCGAAAGTTTCGCCGCTACTGAGAATTGTCCCAAACCTGCAAAACTATGCGGTCCTACCAGTCTGTGCTTGTTTCCTGGGCCCAAAATCGACATTCAATGGCTAGAACCTGCCCCATTACCAGCAGGATCTCCAAAGTACAGGGGCGGTTTGAGAGAATTATGTGTCCATGCCCTCATCATTCTCGTTGCCCCACTGCCATAGCCGCCTCCTCCTCCTCGCCTGGCTTTGCAGGTTCCGGTTCAGCATAGACTGCACGAGAATGTGCGAAGTGTTTACAGCGTCCACGATTGCGGTATTGATCTGACCAGGGTCCATGCTTGCCATGCTATGGTGGCTGTGCAGTTCACCCAGGAAAAAAGGTTCAAAACTATTGTCTGCTGCTTTCACGAACGGAGGGGTGAGGCTGTACCCAGAACCACCCACGACAATGATTTTTGCCCCATCAGCCACTGGGATCCCAACCCAGAATTCCAAGGGGCGGGGGAGACTGCGGGAACTATGGGATAGCTACAGGATAACTACCCACAGTGCAACGCTCCAGAAATCGACGCTAGCCTCGGACCATGGATGCACACCGCCGAATTAATGTGCCTAGTGTGGCCACGTGCACTCAACTTTATACAATCTGTTTTACAAAACCGGTTTATGTAAAATCGGAATAATCCCATAGCGTAGACGTACCCTGAGAGAGATGGTCCGACAGAGACAGAGATTGTGCGTACTGGCTGCTGGGAAAGTCTCTGAGAGACCATATGCTATCCCTTTAAGGCACTCACTCACCCAAAGGCTTGTTCAGACCTCAGAACTACTGCAAGTCCTGAGTCCTGTCCCCTCTACCCTGCTCTGTGGAGATGGGGTATAGAGGATGGAGATGGGGGACACCCTGACACCAGTATCCTCCTTTCCCCACTCCCCACTCTGAACAACCATCGGAAGGGTCCCGGGAGCAGCTGCAGGAGCAACATGGCTGCAAAGCAGGGGGCGGGGAAGGCACCTGAACACATGCTACCATCTGGATGTGCAGGGCTCTGCTAATCAACTGTGTGGCAATTGAATCTCTCCTGGGAGGCCACCCAGCCATGTGGCTTACAGGGAACACAGGTCAAGAGGTGAGAAGTGGGGCAGGCCTGGGGTTTGAGGCTGTGGAAGGGAGCTTGCAGTAATGGGTACGGGAATCATAGAATATCAGGGTTGGAAGGGACCTCAGGAGGTCATCTAGTCAACCCTCCTGCTCAAAGCAGGATCAATTCCCCACTAAATCATCCCAGCCAGGGCTTTGTCAAGTCTCACCTTAAAAACCTCTAAGGAAGGAAATTCCACCACCTCCCTGGGTAACTCATTCCAGTGCTTCACCACCCCCCTAGTGAAAAAGTTTTTCCTAATATCCAACCTAAACTTCCCCCACTGCAACTTGAGACCACTGTTCTTTGTTCTGTCATCTGGTACCACTGAGAACAGTCTAGATCCATCCTCTTTGGAACCCCTATTCAGATAGTTGAAAGCAGCTATCAAATCTCCTCTCAGTCTTCTCTTCTGCAGACTAAATAATCCCAGTTCCCTCAGCCTCCCCTCATAAGTCATGTGCTTCAGCACCCTAATCATTTTTGTTGCCCTCCACTGAACTCTTTCCAATTTGTCCACACCCTTCTTGTAGTGTGGGGCCCAAAACTGGACACAGTGCTCTGGATGAGGCCTCAGCGATGTCAAATAGAGGGCAATGATCACAACCCTCAATCTGCTGTTAATGCTCCTACTTATACAGCCCCAAAAGCCGTTAGCCTTCTTGGCAGCAAGGGCACATTGTTGACTCATACCCAGCTTTTCATCCAGCAGTAGGGCCTGAGTGATGGGTTTCATCTTGGTGACCCCAGTTGAAAACCCCTGGCCTGCATTATTTGGAAAGGGGTAGGCAGCCTAAAGTGTTTGAAAAGCACTACATTACAACAACCACACCACAATTGAGATGTAAAGCAAAATTGAAGGTAGGGTACACATATCAACAAATGAAAGTTAAAATCCAGCTAGACCATTGCAGTCAGAGTGGAAATAATTAATAACTCAGGGAATCAATAGTTAAGGTTGAACTTACAAGAAGCCAAAGTATTTGGGACCATATAAACCAGGGGTGGACAAACTATGGCCAATGGGCGTCAGGGCTTTGGATCCAGCTCACAGAATTGCCACCCCCATGGCGCCGTGGGCCCCATGCCGCTCTCAGAAGTGGCTGGCACCATGTCCCTGCGGCCCCTGGGGAAGGAAGGACAGAGGGCTCTGTGCACTGGCCTTGCCTGAAGGCACCGCCCCCCATTCCCATTGGCCGGGAATGGGGAACTGCAGACAATGGGCGCTTCAGGGGAGGTACCCACAAGTGTGGGCAGTGAGCAAAGCCCTCTGCCCCTCATCTCCCAGGGGCTGCAGGAACGCGATGCCGGCCACTTCTGGGAGCTGCACGGCATGGGGTCAGGGCAGGCAGGGAACTTGACCTGGCCCAGGTGCATGCTGTTGCCACCTCGGAGCCACTCCATGTACGCAGCGCAAGGCCAAAACCTACACCCTGAACTCCTCCTGCACCCCAAACCTCTCCTGCACCCTGCACCCCAACTCCCTGCCCTGAGACCTTGCCACACCCCTTCTGCACCCCAAACACCACCACACCCAAACCCCCTGCCCTCAGCTCCCTCTCACACTCTGCACCCCCTTCTGCACCCCAACCCCCTTCCCTGAGCCCCTTGTACACCCTGCACCCCTCCTCTGCCCCAACCCCTTGCCCTGAGCCCCCTCCCACACCCCGCACTTCCTCCCACACCCCAACCCCCTGCCCCAGCCCTACATTCATGGCCCTGCATGCAATTTCCCCACCCAGATGTGGTCCTCTGGCCAAAAATGTTACCTACCCCTAATATAAACTCCCAAAGTATCTCTGCTCTGGCCCCATAGAGACCCTAGCCTGCCATCTTACAGGCATGATTCTTTTCATACCTCCTTTGTAAGCTGTTCTGGTTTTGGATCATGGATTTTCTTGAGTGATTACCATGGGTCCAACTGGTTTGAAATGCTTCCCCTGGAATAGAGCAGTAGGCATGAGCTGTTTAGATCCTGGAAATGCCTCGGATGGTAGGAACACACCATTAAGAACTGAGCTGGAATCAACACAGCTGAGTGGAACATCCTACACAGACAATGGGAGCCTCAGTCACTGAAAATTAACCCATAGCTTCAGAGGCAGCTGCATGTACAACCACAACATGGCTGTGTCTGTAGATCAAAGATGAGAGGTGTCAGAAACCTGTGTTGAGAGGGAGAGGACATTGCTGGGAGAGATGGTCAAACTTTCTCAAGCAAACAGTTTTGGGGTGTTTTTTTTGCCTTTTTTCCAAAAGTGAATTGTTTTGTGAATTCAACTTTTGTTCAGTTTTGACATTTTTCTCTGTTTCCCCCACCCCTTTTCTTTCCCTTTAGGGTTGTGTGTGAATTTATTACCAAATTTAAACTGAAACTGAACCCATTCTACAATACTGATGACAAACCTTGATATTTAGTTAACAACATCAGGGCAAGAGCTGGAGAGGTAGAAAGAAACCCCGATGTCTTGCAATACCCCTTGCACCCTACAGAGAGAGGAAAATCAGCTAGTGAGCTTTATTGTCAGACACTGGATAAGGTGTGTGTGTTGTGGAAAGGACTTGTGCACGCTGGGTTTCTCTTCATTAGCCTGGACTTTTACTTGTTGGTCCTAAGCCCCCTTCATATCCACACACACAGCTTTCGCTTTCAAGTTTAGTCGTCCTTTCAACCCAGGCTATCTGGCATGATTGGTAGTATGCATTATAGCCAGGCTCTGCTTTCACTTGAGCTATTAAGCTGCCCACTTGGCTGTGAAGATACAAGCTAAAAAACACTCAAGTGATGATATTCCTCCCATGCCATCCCACAATTCCCCACCACCACCACCACCATGTGCCAAGAAGAACAAGGGAAAGTCTCATAAAGCAGCTCAGTTTACTGCCTCACACAGAACCGTGGAACCCGGCCCCAGAAGTCCTAGAGACATCCATGGGAGAATGTAACATCATTAAGGACACAGTACTTCAGGTTTGGCTTAGCAGTGTGGCTGCTCACACCCCTGGTAAGCTAACCCAGGGACCTGTCAACCAAGTTAGCTCTCCAGCGAGGACCTATCCTGGGAAGCTGATTCTGCAAGGTGCTGAGCACATCTGGGAGATGCGCATGCGCACACACACGTACACACCATTACAGCTGAACTCATGAGATTTAGGCTCTTAAAGGACAGATTTTCAAAGGTGTTTAGGTGCTCACAGACTCAGGGGGTGATCAGGGGCTCAAGCACGCATAGATAAAAAATAGTGGGTGCTCAGCACCTAGCAGCCACAGCTCTTTGTGGGTGCTGCCCATCATCTGTTTGGTGCTGGGGGAGCAATTGGGGGAGGGCAGAGAGCAGCAAGAAATGGATAGCCGGGAGTCTCTGGATTGGAGTTGTAGTGGGGACAGGAAGAGGCGGAGCCAGGGCAGGGCCTTGGGGAAGAGGCCTCGGGACAGAGCCAGGGTGGAGCATCCCCAGGGAGAAACAAAAGTCAGACCCTATGCTCATAGATGTGGAGGCCCCTGGGGCCAGATTGTAAAAAGAGACAAGCAGGGAGCAACTACTGTAATCCAGTGGTTAAGGCACTCAATTGGGGCACCCTGGATTCAGCCCCTCTGCTCCAATGACTATCTGTTCATCCAAAATAGAACAGCTTCAGCACAAGAGAATGGGACTACTCACTAGCCCAGCAGTCAGGGCATTTATGTCAGAGGTGGGGAGATTCCTTTTCAAATCCCTCCACTTCACCAAGTAGAGGGGGGACTTGAACTGGTGGTAAGGGCAGGGCTGGCTCTAAGCACCAGCATTCCAAGCTTGTACTGGGGGCAGCAGTCTGCAAGGGACATCAGTCCCTGTTTTTTTGCCCCCAAGCAGCTCACTGAATTGCCACCACTGCGGGAGCAGTCCGTGTGCCTTTAGGGCGGCACGCGCGTTTCCATGGCGGTGGCAATTCGGCAGCAGCTTCTATGTTTAACTGTCTGTGGTGGCTTCAGCTAAACATAAAAGCTGCAGCCAAATTGCCGCCACCGCGGAAATGCACATGCTGCCCTAAGGGCACACGGACTGCTCCCGCAGCGGCGGCAATTCAGTGAGCTGCTTGGGGCGGCAAAAACTGTAGAGCCGGCCCTTGGTAAGAGCCATGTGGCCAGGCAGCTCTGGGAGCTGTGGCGTAGATTCTCCACCTGCCCTGGCCAGGGACTCGCTCTAGTTACTGGGGCAAAAAGTTACAAAGTGGCTGCAACTGCGACTGCTTGCAACAAACACCTGAGGTGACCGATTCCAGGAGCGGGCTCGCAGCTGAGAATCCCAAGCAGACATAGGTGCCAAACTTCCCGAGAGGGGTGGGACTTAGAATACACTCCTCTCTGTGGCATCTCCCACTGACTAATTTAGTCTGCGAGCTGGCTTTTGTGGATCTCATTCTTAGAGGCCTGTCTACCTGCATTCATTGTGCAGGGAGCCTGAGGGTATGTCTGCACTGCAAAGAAAACCCCATGGTGCCAAGTGTCAAAACCTAGGTCAGTTGAAATGGGAGCAGGGGGCTTGAACTGTGGGCCTAAAAATATGGGTGTATACATTCCTTCCTGGGCTAGAGTACATGCTCTGAGACTCTCTCCCCTCACTGAGTTTCAGAGCCAGGCCTCCAGAGGGAACATCTACACTGCTATTTTTATTCCTGTGGCCCAAAGCTTGCATTCCCAAGTTATGACCGGGCTCTGAGACTTGGAGCTGTGTGTTTTGGGGTTGCTGGTTTTTTGCCGGTATAGATATAACCCTGAATGCCAAATTCAACCTTTGTGAATCTCACCGATTTTCTAGGCATCTAAAAGTTAGGCATTGCAGTGCTGAGCATAAGTTCTTTTGTGAATCTAGCCCCTAGTGGTATTTTCAAAGACTCAGGTGCCATAATCCCATGGATTTCAATGGGAATTAGGCACTTAAGTGCATTTGAAAATCTCAGTAGGTGCTATCTGCATATTTAGATACCTAAATGCCTTTGAAAATGCACCCCCTAAAGTACCTGTAAATTCTGAAAGTGGGAGCAAGATCCCAGATTCACTTTGTCACATTTAAACATTTTACCTTTAGTCTATTTGTATTGTTTAGAAAGCCTGAGTGACAGGAGTTCAATCATCTGGAGAACTGCAGAAGTGGAAAACAAAAGCTGTAGCTCTTATCCCCATTTAAAAGATATTCTTAGCAGCTCTTTCACCTGAGTAGTCATTTCATGTCTTCCCCCTTGTGCATATGTAACAGGATGCCGTCTACAAGTACATGATCACGAACAGGAAAAATAAACCTTTAAATGTAGAACTGTGATCATGAAACAAACGACTGTTTTCTTGGTTTCTACCCAGGTGACCACAGATTGCAGTGCTCTGAAAGAGAAATATGACTCCTTTTCCACCAAGGTAATTGAAGTTAGCATTCCAGTATCTTTAAATCTAAAGATGCCTGATTTCCTAAGTCTTTCCCCACATTGGCCAGTGGAACTCCTTGTGGGATATTCTTGCCATGTGCACACAGCCCATGGTAGGAGATAATGCATCCGAATCTTCCAAAAGCTATTGCTTGTGTGACGGAAACACATTCACCTCATGAGTCTTCATGGAGCACAGCCTACTTTCCTCTGTGGTTCTTTGGATTCCCCTTGGTGGCAGGAGGAGGCCAGAGCCATGGATCTTCTCTGTCTCTCTCTATCCAAAACAACAGTTTGCAGAAAGTGAGCAGTCTCTGTGCTCCCATATGCCTAATGTTTACGTAGTGCCCTCTTCCACTCTGGTGTGACTGATCTGGCATCTCTTCTTCCCACCCCAGTGCTCTGTGTGACATCCACCTACTGGATCATGGGTTTTTAATCAAAGACAATGAAATCTTGGTATGAACACTAGCAGTGAAATCCTGGCCCCATTGAAACCAATGGCAAAGTTTCCATTGGCTTTGGGTGGGAGGAGGGGTCAGGATTGCACCCAGTGAATCAAAACTGGGTGAGGGACTGTGTCTTGAAAGTGAGCATCAGCCTTACTTCAGTGACTGTTTATGAGGAAGCAGACAAATCACTGAGTAGGATAGTGTATGGGTTTGACTCCTGCTCATCCCTTATGGATACTGAATAATTCCTATGTTCAACTGAAATGAGATATCTCTTTGGCTGTCATTCTCTATGGGGGTATAATATGCATGCACCTTCCACGTTCTCCACACTTCTCCGCCCAGGAGTATTTGATTAAAGAAGGAAATTTAAGTAGAGGATCCATCAACATGATCGGTGACTTGCTGAACGAAGATGGTGAATTCCAGATGTCTTTTCCTCACTCTGTCATGGACCACGTTACATTGTCTGAGAAGGGGTAAGGAAAAAGGAATCTTTATTCAGTTGCTTTATATGTGGAAGGGACTGTACTTCTGGTAGGATCCATCCATCTTTCAATACGTTTAACTGTCCAACAACCTCATCTTATCAATGCAGCCGGTTGCCTTCTTTGAAGTAAGCACTGATGGTCTGACTTGTCATAAAGGATGGGTGTTCATTGCTATAGTTCTCTAGCATAAAAAACCAGGTTCACTTTCACAGTGTCCATAGCTTCTAACTGGATCAGATCCTATAGAATTCAGTAATTAACTCCAGAGTATATGTGTTATGGGCATACTGGGGCATCACTCTGTTGCATCTCAGAACCACCTAGGTCAAATGATGGTAAAGTAGTATCATTAATGCTTCCCAGTTCCCCCATGAGGCAGAACTAATTCCAAGGCAATCTGAGCAATCATGCAGATTTTAGAGCATTTAGCAGAGTCAAGCTTTAAACAGATAACTGATCTTAACCTTAACAGCAGCAGACCTGGCACTCTACTATCATAAAAGAAGTTGGAGTTGGCACTCAGTAGGGGCTAGATTGTATCTTCAGCTATGCAGCACCTTACAGCTCTCTTTGTTGGTCTTGCGGCATTCTCTCAGATAACTGTTGCCCAATGATGTTGTTGCCTTACCATTCTCTTTTCTCCTCCTTTCTTTCAGTTATGATGAGATCACTGGGGGATTCGATCAGCTTCCTGATACTTTCTACCAGTATATTCATGGGGGCATTCTATTTCACTCCATAGCGGTGAAGATAGTAAACAAGGATGACCAAGTGAGAGTATTTTACCAGAGGCCAGATGCATTGATTGCCTTGACTGTGACGTCCGACTACGTTCTTGTCATGGCCATGGCAAAAGCCACATGGCTTATTCAATTTTCACCATTTCTTTCGACTAACAAGGCCCATGCCCTGGGCTCCATTCACTACTCAGAAGCCACTAAGATTGTTTTGGTCTACTGAAAAGTTTTGGGAGAAAGAGGGAATACAGGATGGGAGGTCAATCACTAATCGTCTATCCAGATTCATCTACTACCTCAGCCACAATTTCTCCAGTGATCCTTGCTTCATACACCTGGGGCGATGATGCTGAATTCTTCGTTCCCCTCAGTGATGAAAAGTGTGTTAATGTGGTGCTGGGGGACCTGGCAGAAATCCACCAGGTGCCCAAGAATTATATCCAGAGTGTCTGTGATAAGTATGTGATCAAGAAATGGAGCCTGGACAAATATACAATGGGATCCTATGTTTCATTCACCCCGTACCAGTTTGTCGACTACTCCGAAGCTTTGTTTCAGAATGAAGGGAGGGTACATTTTGCAGAAGAACTCACAGCCCAGCCTCATGCCTGGATCAAAACCACTATGAAATCCGCTGTGAGAGTGGCAGGGAACATCCACGGCATTATCAATGCATCACTCAGGCAGCAGCAGCAAGAGCTGAGGAAAAATAAAATATAATTGATGATATAATAATAATAAGGATGCTTGGGGAAGGCTCAAATGCATCAGCTACTGACTGGGTGCACCGCTAATCAGTGGGCATTATAGAATTGTTACTTTAGGTTTAGCCCTGGTGGGGAAAGGCATAAACCATCTGCACTGGCATTAGACTGCTACCCTTACACTCAGAGAGAGAAGGGGATGAGATAATTATCTTTTATTGGACCAACTTCTGTGGGTGAGAGAGAGACAAGTTTTCAAGCTTACACAGAGCTCTTCTTCAGTTCTCTCTCACCCACAGAAGATGGCCCAATCACAGGTACTGGTATCCTCTGGGCCCTGCGGGTGCTCAATACCAGTAGCGTAGCTGGTGGAATTCAGCGGAAGCAGCTGCTTCCACTCAGGCCAGCAGGCATGGAAGTGGCACCTGCCGGCACCCGGCTGGAGGAACCACAGGGCGGCAGCAGCAGCCTGGCGCAGAAGTGGTGCATGCTGGCTGCACTGCCCGCTGCACGGCCAGAGGAGCTGCGGGGCGGCAGGCCGGCTCGGAAGCGCAGGAGGGAAGGTGAGGAGGGGGTCCGGTCTGGGGGAGTGGCCAGATAGGGGAGCCAAGGGGGGGGGCGCCTTTTTTATGTTTTGTGCCACCCCGAGCCGAAAACCTGGCTATGCCACTGCTCAATACCCCTGCTCCATCTGAGGCCCTGGCTCCAATTCACCCCTTCTCCCAAGCCCCAGCTCCTGCCCCACCTCTTCTTGCCTCAGTTTCATCCCCACCTCGCCTTTCCCCGCCCAGTTCTGCCCTCTACTCTGAGCTTGCCCAGTCTCTCCTCCTCTCCCTTACCCCCAATGCCTCCTGCACACTGCAGAACAGTTGATCTCGGTGGGTGGGAGGCGCTGTGTGGAAGGGTGAGGAGCTGATCAGCCAGGCCTCTGGCAGATGGGAGGAGTTGTAAGGGGATGGGGAGAGCTGGCTGCCAGTGGGTGCTGACCACCCACTAATTTATTTCTGTGGTTGCTCCAGCCCAGAAGCGCTCATGGAGTCGACGCCTATGAGTCCCATGAAAGATATTACCTCACCCACCTCATCTGTCAGTTATGCTGGGGCCAACCTAGCTACAACAACTCTATATGCCCTCACATTCAGCCACTCTGCTCAGCCACCACAGGGTAAAGCCAAACCTACTTCTGAGAAGGGAAGGAATGAGTGACTAGCCCCAGTAACACCTAGCCGCCCTACCCTCAAGGTCTAGGTAGCCCATGTCAGAGTTTGAAGGCAGTTCTTGCTTCTCTGATGAGGCAAATAATCTGCTTCACAATCTAGCCTCATCCTAGATGGCAGGTGAACAATGATTATTCTGTTTCCCGCTTCCAGAGCCAACAAGTCCAGCCCTTGCAGATCCTATCAGCCACACCAGCATTCCCAAAATGGGAGGAGAGGCAGAATTGGAAGGCTGCAGTCAGCAGTACATGCCTTGATCTCCAATCTGGGAGCAATGCTTCTTCTGCACTTCCTTAGAACGCCCTGAGGCAGATTTTCACAGGAGGCTTCTCCTGGGATGGGATAAGTCGCTCTGTGTCCGACCTTGTTCAGGGTTGTGCATCCATTGCAGTCTGTCCACCATCTTTGACCCTGATTATGGTCATTCCATGCTCAACATGGATGGAATCAGGAGTGATGTGTAGAGATATCAGCTATCCCTTGAATATATTGTTAATTACTATAGTCATTTCTAATGTGCAAGGTTAAAATCTGAATCAGACATGCCAAACCCGTGGAAAAAACTCAGAAATTGGGATTGTTTTTGGCTTAATTGACTTGTGAGTTGCTTGTTGCTTGTTTGGCTTGTAACTTGTTGCTTCTTTTTTTTTTTTTTTTTTTTTGATCAGCTCCTAGCAAGCAGGAGCAAGGGGGGCAAGCAGAGGAAAGGGGCAAGCAGGGGTGCACAGCAGGCCCACTACTGTCCCGGACTGCACGTCGTGGGAATCTAGTCACATAGAGCGTTGGGGTTCTTAGGGATTGGCTTATTTTGGCCTTGTTTTGAAATGGGATTAGCTTGATTTTTGGCTTATTGTGAAAGTCAGGGTGCTTATTTACCATGTGAAAGTTTGCAACTGTGATCTGAATCTGTTCTCCTCTCAGTGACACAGCAAGAAACTTGCACCCTTCTCTGTTTACCCAAAATAGTGCCTATGTCGTCCCCTGCTCAATCCCGGCTGAGGAATAAAACCTGGAATGTTTAAATAAGATCATCAAACTACTGCTAGCTACTGAGGCAAGACTCTCTGGGAAATTTAGGGGAATCCTTTCTCTCTTCTGTAGTTACTGAAGCACCCTCCTGGAAGATTGACAAAGAAGGGTAAAAACTTTATTTCCTGATCCTTCTGACTGAGAATACCTGTAATGGTGATATTGGAGCATCATTCTGTTGTATCAAGGGAACCCTTTGGTCAAATGACCCCAAATTAGAGGGATACTCAGAGAAGTTAAAACAAAGTTACTGCAGGTATAATGTTAAAGCCCATTAAGATGCATTAAACAGCAGTGTGCACACACTCATTCAGAAGTAAAGTAGAGTTAGTTCACTGTAGCTTAATCTGCTTTTGTTTTAACACATTCTGGAAGGCTACTAGGTATCACTGAGCAACCTTTAGTTTGCATTAACAAAGTTTTAGGGCATTTAATATCAGTCCAGGTTCTCTGTATATATGGTAAGTATAGAGAAAAATCAAGAAAGTTCAATATAGATAGCCTCAAAGAATGTGGGACAGCCACATTTTATAAATCTAATTACATTCCTTAATAAATGTTAATACCTGGCTCTAATTAAGTGGTTTTCATACCTCTATCTCAAAGTCGGTAAATATTATTAACCACATGGTACAGATGGGGCATTGAGTTCCTACGATGGGATGTGAGAGAGCCGGGAATAGAAACTAGCTCAAATTCTTCCAGGGTGTTCCCCTTACACAGAAGACATCCTTCAAAGAGACACATTTCCACTAGCAGTCTGTATAGTATAATTTTACAAGTCACAAAACTCTTTATGAGTCACCAAAATCTAGCCCTCCAGTTTGACTCAGTTCCTAAATTTGTTGCTCTGTATCTTCCTTATCTCTGTTTTGGATACTAGAATTTCAGGTACTGGAAGGTACCTACCTATATTTCCCCATATCTTATTTTGAATTCTAAATTCCAAGTGCTGATGAGACATAAAACTACTCTCTCACAGTTCTTGGTACAAAGGATTCCTGCATCTTTGCTTCGACAAGTTTCCTGTTTTCTAATGTCAAAGCTGACTTCAGCTTTGCAAAGTGTTGTTGGGATTACATAACCTGATGAACTGAATTGTAGGAAAAGCATAACGCATTTAGTTAACATAACTTCCCAACAGTTTATTTGTATATAAATGTTAATACCATGCACATAATACCTATTAGCATGGTGTACACCAGGGGCAGGCGACCTATGACACACATGCCAAAGGCGGCACGCAAGCTGATTTTCGGTGGCACTCACACTGCCCGGGTCCTGGCCACTGGTCCAGGGGGCTCTGCATTTTAATTTAATTTTAAATGAAGCTTCTTAAAATTTTAAAAACCTTATTTACTACATAAAACAATAGTTTAGTTATATATTATAGACTTATAGAAAGAGACCTTCTAAAAACATTAAAATATATTACTGACACATGAAACCTTAAATTAGAGTGAATAAAAGAAGACTCGGTGCACCACTTCTGAAAGGTTGCCAACCCCTGGTGTACACTATGCCTAAGATACATGTGTTGACTAATACAAGGTAGCATTGGAGTATCTCAACTGCGCATTAGTAAAGGCTTTCAAGATGAAATATGGTCCGGTACTTAGGGCACCAGCATATACTGTAAGATCTCTAAATTCAAATCTTTGATCTGCTCTAGCCTTCCTGTGTGGCCATATACAAGTCACTTCGGCTTGCTGTACATCAGTTCCCCATCTGTAAAGTGAAAATAATAGTATTTCCCTTCCTCTGAGGGCTGCTATGAGGATCACTATATTAAAGATGGTGAGTTGCTCAGATAATGGGGAACTTGTCTGCATCTTAGACAGATAGATTTTTCCCTGGGGACATCAAAAGTATGGTCTATAACCCACTTAAATCCCACTTCAAACTCAAAATAGCCTGGCTTTCTGGGGACTGGTAAATTTCACTCACAAGTGCCACATTGACCATAAAAGTCTTTCCTGGAAGCTTTTGTATTTCTTTTTTACTGTCTCTTCAGCCCTTTAACTTTACTCAGTGAAACTTCCCAGAGTGACAAGTTACTACAGGTCTCAAAACCATTGACTAATGAAACCCAGTGCAACTTTCTTCCATTTAGCAACAACTGACAATAGAACAGGGAACCAACTGAAGCCGGTGGAGCTGAACCTGCTTTGGTCAGAGTTGAATTTAGTTCTTGAGGTTTTTGCTCTTCAAGTGCTCTATTTATGAAGTAAATGCGAAGAGTCGTCACATTTACTTCAGTGGGACTAGTCATGTGAGTGCTGTTAAGCAGGTATTAACATCACCTCGCTGCAGGCCTGTGCACCGCTGGAGTAGCACTCGGTCCTGCAAAACAGGGCTTAAGGGATTACATGTGCTGGGGTGAATTTCTAGTGTGCAGCGAATGGGTTCTACAGATAGGGTGGACTGAAGACTGGGATACAAAATGCTTAGCAGCACTATCCCCTTCCAAAACCCTATTGGGATATTTTCTAAGACTGTAAGAAGGAAGGGAGAGAGAGGTTAGTGGGGGAACATGCAATGTGGGAACTGCTGATAATGCAGTGGAGCCTGGCTTTCATCATGGGGGTAAGTGGATAAAGCTGAGAAGTATTCTGAAGTCAGGAGGCATCTGCATGGATGACTCTGGCCTCTACAGAGAGCTAATGTCCAAGCAAGAAGCAGCTAATTGGAGGCTCCCGAATTCTACCCATCTCCCAACATCCATGTGAATCTCCAGAGATCTGTGAATTGGGCATATCTGTGTGTGGTTGGGTGAGAGCAGACCCCTCTACTGACTCTGAAAAAGAGGGCCAACTCCACTCCCTTCTTTTGAGATCTCTGAACCCCACATGATCTCATGGCAGAAAAATGCAAAGGACCACAAGCAGAAACTTGTCAAGTTTCAAAGCACGTGCATGGGGGGCGGGCAACAACTCAGGCTACATTTCCTTCTGTAACTGCAATTTAATTAAAGACTTGGTACAGTATTCCCCAAAGTCTGGTAAAGTTTAGATACATATTTCCCCTTAGATTGTTAATTTTGATCTACTGGGGTGATGTAATGGTCCCAACCTTAACTCAAACTATTTAAATATTGTACTTTCTTCCACCAGTTACTGTTCCTTTTTCTTCAATAAGGAATTGACTGGGGTAGCTTTAGACCTAGGTTAGACAGACTTATTTAAAGTGTCTCATGCAATATTTTTAGTTAGCGATTACAGACTGCAGTTATTACAGATTGGGGGTTTCAACTTGACATTTTTAACCTAATTTTTAAAAATCATTACTTTTTTCATTATTATTATTATTATTATTATTATTATTATTATTATTATTATTATTATTATTATTTATTAGTGAGAGAAGGCATGAATATTTATGGTATTATTTATTTTTTTCAGTATAAATGGAGTACATGTCCTAAAGATTTTTAACTAATTTTCTCCCTTAGAATAATATTATTGCCCTATGCTAAAGAAATGCCATGTTAATTGGAGTGCTCATTACATGTGCCTGTTATAAAACAGTATTTTCGCATTTCTCCAACAGTAAATATAAAGATGACAAAGAAGAGATTTATGTGGATTGCTTATTTATTTACTTTTTGCAACCATTTTCAGTTCATAAATGTGTGTTGGTTATGAATGACCATATGCCGGAATTATGGGGAGGCAAATACATTCTAAGAATATAATAGAATGCAGTACAATACAACAACAGTTTGCTTTAAAACAAATAGTGGCATTTTTCCAAAAGAGGTGAACATTCTCTCCTTTCTGGATTACTCACACAACAAGATGGGATAGAAGGAGGTAAGCAGTCACTGTCTTCTTACGTTTCTAGGTTATATGTGTTCAAACTTTCAAGGCTTTGGCAGTTGTTTTGTTCTTTTGAACAGCACCATTCTTGTACAGAAAATTTCTCACATCAGACTAGCAGAGGTGTGAGTATACAAATATTTTTTTATCAAAAGACATTTTCAAGTAATTATTTTCATGATGATGATGATGATGTAGCATACACATAACCTCAGAGATAAACCCATTATGTTTTTGAACATTCAATATTTTTAATTATATCTTTAAAATTAGAAATGCTACACAGAATAAATTAATCATTATAATTATCATTAATTGTAGTAGCAACTGATTATATATAGGGCCTTAAAAGATATTCAATACATATAGACTACTTTCTATGATAGCATATCATGCATTTTAATTTCTCATTCATTTGAAATCTGGTCCTGATGAAGGGAACACAGTGGAATTTATATGCCTTACAATTCTGCTTCTTATAGCCAGTCTGTGGTATTATTATCTGCCTATGTTGAAGGAGAGGCACACAGAATGCTGTTCCAGCTCCCAAAAAGTGACGGAATGGCATTCCACATGAGTCGAGCCTTGCTTCATTACTGTCTTGTCTGGAAACTCTCTCCTCATGTTTCTAATCCAAGCGGACTCCTGGCCTCGCACCCCCAAGTACTTTTTCCTGAGTCAATTGCCCTTCATGGGTATCTATCAAAGCCTAGTCATTGTCCCTAAAATGGATAGGCTTTCAGTCTAATCACAGATCTTTAAGAAAAAAGAATTTTGTGCCCAAATTTTTCATTTTCATTCAGGCATTTGGGGTGTTTTCACCTCTTTTTAGTATTTCTTTTCATACTTTCCAAATTTCAATCAGAGCACCATTTTGAATCAAAAAGTGTGAACAAAATGTTTCAAATTTTTTTCAACGAGAAATTTCAGAATGAACCAGTCAGACTGAAATGGTCAAAATAAAATGTTTTCACTCTTTCATATTTTTTTCCAGCTGAAATATCAGACCTTCCAAAATGCATTTCTCAGTGAAAGCAGCAAAGAGTCCTTTGGCACCTTATAGACTAACAGACATATTGGAGCATGAGCTTTCATGGGTGAATACCCACTTCGTTGGATGCATGTAGTGGAAATTTCCAGCGAAGACATTTCATAAAAAAATAACCCAACTCTCTCTACTGAAGGGTTTTATCAGGAATGAAAAGGTTAGACAAGTGGTTTGCTTGGCAGAAGGCTTTTGCTGCTCTGTCAGTTAACCCAGCTGGGACATTTCCTAGTTTGATACAAGCCAGTGAGCAAGCCATAATTTCTCCAGTAGGAAGAGAAAAATTCTTTGTGATTTAGGCAGTTCACATGTTTTAATTTTTATGGCTGCACTTCCTTTCTTTGTTTTAATGGAAGCACTTTTCCTGGGGGGCTAAGAGGAGTTTCTATTTTATATACAGCCAGTAGAATTATTCTGAGCAGAAATATTTTTGGAGTAAGAGGAGATGGTTAAAATGACTGTATAAAAATTAAAATGTTTTATTTTTCGCTAGAAATTCAGTGGCATTTTAATTGAAATATTTATTGACATCTTTATCAAAAACATCATGCAACTAGTTATCAAAACATTTTATTTACATAACATCAGATTTTAACAACACTTCTGATAATGTTTTCAATACATAATGAAATTTTCTTTGCAAAAGTGATAAATTAAAGTATTTTCATATAAATGATCATGTTTTTGTCCCAATCCAGCCTTATAGTTTGTTGTTTATTTATTTGTTTTCTTTATTTAATGGACCAAGCCTCACATTTGCAAATATTGCCTCTGATTATAAGTTCTTCAATTTTTGGGTGTCCAATGTGTTCAGCCTGGATTTTTCGTATATGCTGAGCACCCAACTCTCCAAAGTTCAGGTGCTTTTAAAGTGTCTCAATTTAAGCCCTTCTAATTGAGACACTAAAAAATTGAGCTCGTGGAAAAATTTCTGTCAAAACTGTTTTTGATGGACAACTGGGTTTTCTACTAAACAAATTTTTAAAGAAAAGAGTTTTGATTTGTTGTCAACTAAATACTTCAAAACAAAATATTTCAAAGAGAAAGCAAAATAGTTCAGATAACACTGGTTTTCAAGCCAAATATTTCTCTTTCTCACTGAACATTTTCTGTATTCATATTTTCAAAGAAAAATCAAAATTATTTGTGGAAAATTTAAATGATTTGTTTGCCATTTTGGCCAAAATTTGCTGCAGGAAAAAACCCTGCATTTTTCAATCCATTCTACTAATGTCACTGTCAGTTTTGAAAACCTGATGATTTGCTCATCAACTGGAAATGTTCATTGTGAGAATATTTTCACTGTATTCACACTTAAATATATGTATTCAGGGGGGAGGGATAGCTCAGTGGTTTGCACGTTGGCCTGTTAAACTCAGCATTGTGTATTTAATCTTTGAGAGGGCCACTTAGGGATCTGGAGCAAAATCAGTACTTGGTCCTGCTAGTGAAGGCAGGGGGCTGGACTCTATGGCCTTTCAGGGTCCCTTCCAGCTCTATGAGATGGGTATATCTCAATCTTTATATATATATAATTTTCTCAAGGAAAATTCCCAACAGTGAATATGATGCGTGAGCAAGATTTCCTGTTTTTAGAATTGATTTATAAAAGGAATTGTAAAATGTTTGGGGCAGGGACTGTTTCTTATCGTCAATGGGCATGTCTATGCAGTCTGTGGCAGGAAGCCTCCCAGCCTGGGTCAATAGACTAGGGCTACTGGGGATTGTGCTCTAAAAATAGCTGTGTAGACAGTGCTTTAAGTTGTAGCTCAGGCTGGAACTCAGACAAGAAAGTCCTGCTCCGCCCCACAGGCTTCCAACCTCAAGCCCCAACCCAAGCTGCAATATCTTCACAATTATTTTTAGCATGGTAACATAAGCCCTGCAGGCCTAAGTCTGTCAGCCTGGGCTAGGAGGCTCGCTGCCACGGGCTGCATAGACCTATCCTTTATGTGCATTGCTTAGCACAAAAAGACCATGAGTTTAGTTGGTTGTCTAGGTACGATTATAAATAAATAAATAACTTGTAATTTTTCTCATTATTATATCATGTGACTCAGGCTGAGCTGCAGTCATTGGTCACTTTAGAAAATCTTTCCTTTGGGGCAGGTTCTCAGGGATTTTGAGCATCGGTATTTTCCAGTGACTTCAGTTGGACTTATGGATGCTTACAACTTGGGAAAGTCAGGCTCAAAAGTGTCTCTGGCCTTATTTATAAATTGCACTGTTTTAACTTGAACTTGATTTAAAAGCTGGTTTAGTTGAACTGGGACAAAAATGCCATGTGGACTGCAGCTGGTCAGAAATGATCTGCTGAAACATTTTTTTTCCCAATGGAAGATGGCTTTTTGACTGAAGGAAAATTCCCATTTTCATATAAAATATGCTGTACCCAGAGAAATTTCAATGAAAATTTTCACGTGGGAAAATAATCTTTGTTGTTAATTTTTTATAGCAGAAAAAAATATATTCCCAACAGCCTACAGTCTGGATACTCTTCGTTCAATTTAAACCAAGCTTATATTGCTTTAGTTATACTTGATACCTTGCGGACTAGAGTTAAATTGACATAAAATTGTTTTAAATCAGATTAAAATTGTCCACACTTAGATTTACATCACTTTAACTAGATGATTGTAAAATCACACTTTTAATTCAACCATGGCAGCTCTATCTATAGAAAAGACCTGAAGCTAAATACCTTAATGTTGAGTTTTCCAAAATGACATGTTATTTAAAAAACAAACAAACTTTAGCCTCAGGCCTGGGTTACATTTAAAAGTTAGGTTGACATAGCTACGGAACTCAGTGGTATGAAAAGTCCCCAACCTTGAGCGATATAACTATGCCAACCTCACCCATAGCATTGACACAGCTAGCCTGATGGAAGAATACTTCTGTCAACCCCACTGACATCGATCAGAGAGGTGGTTACCTACACCATCGGAAGTAATACCTCTGTAAGTGTAGACTGCATCAACACTATGAGACAATGCCAGCATAGCTACGTCTGCCTGTAGTGTAGACATACCCTAAAAAAATACAACTTCCCAGGAAGTGAGAGAATTTTCATGTTAACCAAGATATTAGGCATTTCTTCCACCAAAGGGAAAAGCTGACTAGTGTATCAGACTCTGTCAGTGTTACCCCTACATATGTGTGCATATTCCACACATTTTTTGTTCTAATCTCTCTTCTTGTACCATCAGGCCAAATCAAATGAAGAGGAAGTGGAGAGGACTAACACAACATTGCCAACAGAATTTATCCTGCTGGGGCTCTTTAACCAAACAGAGACACACACCTTCCTTGTGGCCATGATTTTACTTGCCTTCATTACGGCCTTGTCAGGAAATGGTCTCCTCATAATTCTAATCCAAACGGATTCCAGCCTTCACAGCCCCATGTAATTTTTCCTCAGTCACTTGGCCTTCATGGATATCTGTCAGATCCTGATCGTTGTCCCCAAAATGGCAATGGACTCCCTGATCCCAGGGAACACCATTCCAATAGTTGGATGTGGGACCCAGATATTTCTCACAATGACCATGGGAGGAGCGGTGTGCCTCCTTCTGGCAGTCATGTCTTATGACAGATATGTGGCGATATGCAATCCCTTGCAATACCATATCCGCATGAGGAAGAGAACCTGTCTAAGCATGGCAGCTGGGGTCTGGTTTGGAGCATCTCTAGATGCTTTGATTCACACAGTTTTTATTCTGCAGCTGCCCTACTGCAGCTCAAAAGAGATCAACCACTTCTTCGGTGAGATCCCAGCCCTGCTGAAATTGTCCTGCTCTGACACCTCCACTTATGAGACGGTCCTCTTTGTGTCCGGCATTGTACTGCTCCTCATCCCTTCCTCGATTATACTGTCTTCTTATACGTGCATCCTCTCTTCAGTGCTGAGGATTAGCTCAGTCAAAGGAAAGCAGAAGGCACTAGGCACTTGTTCCTCACATTTGACCATGGTGGGGCTATTCTACGGAGCAGCCATCTTCATGTACATGAGACCCACTTCCTACCACTCATCACAGCAAGACAAGATGGTGTCTATGTTTTACACCATTGTCACCCCAGTGCTGAATCCCCTCATCTACAGCCTAAGAAACAGGGATGTTTTAGGAGCCCTAAGAAAATTGGTTGGAAAATGCAGGGTCTGTCAGAAACTTTGATATGAAATGTCATTGACTGTTGTGTCCTAGGTTTGATAACATACTATTTGGCCACAGACTGGGTTTCCTAAAAGATTTAGTTGTAGGGCAAATTTTTCAAAATTCCTTAAGCACCCAAGTTCCATTGAAAATCAGTGTGTCTGAGGCTTTTAAGTTTCTAAGGCACATTTGGCATTTTTGCACATGTGGCTAGATTCACAAGGGGCACCTAACTGGTCGTTAGCTGCCTGAGCCCGACATTTAGGCACCTTTGAATTCACAAAACCACTGCTCAGCTGCTGCCTTGCCCTGGAGACACCTGAATTCCCTAAGCCCCAGATTTGTAAAGGCGTTTGGGCATTGCTGCACTCAGCATTGCAACCCTTACCTGATGGAGGAGCTGAAATCCCATTTTCAAAAGGGAGAGTACTTTGAAAATGAGATTCAGGCTGCAACTCTTGAATATCTTTTTAAATCTGGGCCAAATTGATTTAGGAGCCTAAATTCTACTGACTAAATAGGATTTTGGCTCTTAAGGACATGGACCCTTAGGAGCCAAAATCCTATTGACTGCTGAGATATGCCCTTAGGAGCCAAAATCCCATGGACAGTTGATGGGATTTAGGCCCCATAAATCAGTTAGGCATTGAGACACTGAGCACAACAATGATGAAATACCTTTAAAAATCCAGGCCTACGTACCTAAGTTTCTACTGATATAGTCCTCTAAACATCTACGTTTCTGTACATGGGCATGCGCCTATGTCCTAGTGGCAGAGAGCGGTTCAGCACCTAGCTCTTACTGAAGCCCCCCTGGGATTCACAGTTCTGTAGGGATTCTTTGAAAACACCTAACCAGCAAGGAGGAGGTTGTTCCCCCACTTATACCCAACAGTTCATTGTTTAGGGCACTCATCTGGGATGTGGGAGACCTGGATTCCAGCACTTGCTCCATATCAAGCAGAATAGGGATTTGTGCATGGGTCTCCTAGATCCCTGGTGAGTGCTTTAACCACTAGGCTATTGAGATAATCACCCCTCTGCTCCTCCTTGGTTTATCGTGAGAAAGGCTCAATCTGACCTAGGCACCTAACTCCAGGAGAGGGTTCATGGCTGCAAATCCCCAACAGAGACAGTGTGTCCCTCCCGCAAGAGTAAGTTCTTTCGAGAGACAGGGCTTTGAGACATTTCTTACTGGCTCACTTAGGCAGCTCCCTTCGCAGAGTGCTGCCTTCTGTGGGTCACTTTTTAGGCACCTTACTCATGTAGCTCAGAGCTGTGACTTCTGTTAGGTGGCAGGGCAGCAAGAAGTGAGGTTTTGTAATGCTCATCATTGTAACAGTTATGCCCCCGCTGGTTATTCTAGTCTCCAATGTGTTCTCCTTTTATAGTGTTTCAAACCAGATTTTATGTGTATCACTCAAAATAGAGCTGAAAAGGGGATTATAAATGTGCAAAGGCCTCATACCGGCGCTCTGCAGAAGGCTGAATTTCTCCCACAGGAAGTAGGCCCAGTGCTAAGAAGGGGACATTGTTAATATTCACTCTTCAGAGTGTGACACCACTTTGGGCCTGATTCTCCCCCTACATTGGTTTCAAACTGATTTAGCTCTATTGAGAGCATAGGTGTTACCCTTGGTTTTAATTGGTATGTAGAAGGGTTTGGTCAGGTTCGTCCCTCTCTGGGGCGGTAGGGAACCATAACGCCTCACTACATCCATCTGGTTATTTCTGGGGGACTAGCCTGACCGTGGGGCTTCACATCATGGCAGAGGTAGAGGCCAACAAACAGCTCTATTCCACAGACCCAGGCCCTAGATCAGGGCGGGGCAGTTGAGAGTCTATGACTCAGGCCCTTATACAAGGCCTGAGCAAACAGTTTTAACACAGGTCCTAGCCCTACATCAGGGCGGGGCTGTCATTAACATACAGCTAAGGGTTACTTCCCCTTTTTCCTGTAAAGGGTTAAGAAGCTCAAGTACCTGACTGCCACATGACCCTTTAGGGGCTCTTTCATGTGGGTCCCCATGTCTGTACCCTAGAGTTCGGAGTAGGGAGGGAACCCTGACATGGTGGTAGAGGTGGGATCATTTTGAACCAGAAATCATTTTGACCCAAAAGCCCAGTAAGATTTTTTAAAAGGATCATTTTTTCCCCCTTCTTGGCTGTTTAGAAGCAGATAGAGATCTTATCTCTCTTTGCCTGAAGGCAAAAGTATCAGGTCCTTGTAACAAAGGTATGTATTTAAGCTGTGAGCGGATGGAAATTTTTGTCTCTGCTTGAGGGCAAGGTAATTAACTTTCTACAAGGGAATTCACAAGCTAGTTTTTTATTCTTCTTTATAGCTCTCAGGTTACGCTAGTTAACTACAAAAAGAAGGAACATGACTACCAGTGAAACAGCTAATAAACTAGATCTGGCTAGACTGGAAGCAAAGGAGAAAGAGAATGAACATAAGTTACAGATGAAATTAAAACAACTAGAAATTCAGGCACAGGAAGCTCCCCACAAGAGAGCCCTGGAGTTACAAGAAAAAGAGATGCAGCATGAACTGGAGTTAGAGGAGGCAAGGGCTAAGCAGAATGTACCAGACAACCCTGGAAATCCTTCTCCAGGTACCATTTCCCATCCCAGAAAGTTCCCCACCTACCAGGCAGGCGATGATACCAAGGCCTTCTTGGAAAATTTCGAAAGGGCCTGCCTTGGCTACAACTTCTCTACCTACCACTACGTGGTAGAGCTGAGATCACAGCTCAGTGGACCTTTAGCAGAGGTGGTGGCTGAAATGCCTAAGGAACACATGAACAGTTATGACTTTTTTTTAAAAAGGCCAGAATCAGAATGGGACTAACACCTGAGTATGCCCATCGGCGGTTCAGAGCCCTAAAGTGGAAACCGGATGTGGCATTTTCCTGACACGCCTACCACATTGAAAAAAATTGGGATGACTGGATATCAGGAGCAAGTGTTAAATCTCTGGAAGATCTGTCTTTCCTAATGAAAATGGGGCAGTTCCTAGAGGGTATTCCTGAGGAAACAGAAAGGTATATCCTAGATGGGAAGCCCCAAACTGTAATCGAGTCAGGGGAGATTGGAATCAAATGGGTGGAGGTGGTGGAAAAGAAAAAAAACTAATAGCATTTGCAGCAGATATCAGAAGGGTCAGCCCGAGACAACACCCTACCACTGGGGGCAGCCTAAGACCCCACCTACATCCCAAGGAAAACCCCAAACACCATATTGTCCCACCACACCCGTCTCCAGCAACCCACCTTGCCCCAGTGACCAGTCAGCTGGGCGATGTTTTAAATGTAATGAGCTGGGGCATGTAAAGGCCAACTGCCCTAAGAACCCCAACAGACTGCAGTTCATTACACTGGAGTCATATCCAAGGTCCTCAGGCCCAGAGGCCTCCCAGGTACCCTCAGAGTGAAGGGAAACTGTGAGTGTGGGCAGGAAGAAGGTTCCAATGTGGAGGTACACTGGAGCACAGGTATCAGCTATCCACCAATCCTTAGTGGACAAAAAAATCATTAATCCAAAGGCCCAAGTAATGATTCCACCCTTCATGTCAAATTCTTTAAACTTGCCTATAGCCACATTGCCTGTCCAATACAAAGGTTGGTCAGGAATGTGGACTTTTGCAGTCTATGATAATTATCTGATCCCCATGCAAGCAGACCCAGATGGAATCAGTGGAACCGGATCCCCTGCCAACAACTGCAACTGCCGCAGTGAATCCAGTCCCAGAGACCCAGCCAGATCAAGTCCCAGAGACCCAGCCAAAGCCAGTCCCAGAACCAGAACTAGTGGAGCAACTAGCACCAGAACCATTGCCAGCACTAAGTCCAGCGCTTGCAATCCCATCTACAACTCCAACACCAGAGGGCACCACTGAGCCTGCACTAGCAGCAGCAGCAGCAGCAGGTAACCCTATACAAGAGGCTCAGCCAGAGCCTGAAATACCACATTGTGCACCAGCAGAGAGCAGTTCACAGTCAACGGAAATGGCCCCATCACCTGCATGACTTCCAGAGGGACCAAGGCCCGGTCCACAATCCAGTGAGAAACTGATGTCTCCAGCATCAAGGGAACAGTTCCAGGCAGAGCTGGATGCAGATGAGAGCCTCCAGAAAGCTTGGACAGTGGCACAGAGCAACCCACCGCCTCTCAGCTCTTCTGAGCAATCCAGGTTTGTGGTAGAAAGAGGACTTTTATACAAGGAAACTCTTTCTGGTAGGCACCAGGAAGACTGGCATCCTCAGAGAGAGTTGTTAGTTCCAACTAAGTACCACGTAAAACTCTTGAGTTTAGCCCACAATCATTCTAGTGGCCATGCTGGGGTGAAGAGGACTAAAGGCTGTTTGTGGAGGTCATTCCACTGGGAGGGAATAGGCAAGGATGTTTCTACCTATGTCTGGCCTTGTGAGGTATGCCAAAGAGTGGGAAAACCCCAAAACCAGGTCAAAGCCCCTCTCCAGCCACTCCCCATAATTGAGGTTCCATTTCAGTGAGTAGCTGTGGATAATCTGGGTCCTTTCCTGAAAATGACACTCCAAGGAAATCCATACATACTGACTTTAATGGATTTTGCCACCCCATGGCCAGAAGCAGTAGCTCTAAGCAATGCCAGGGCCAAAAGTGTGTGCCCGGCCTTAACAGACATTTTTGCCAGGGTAGGTTGGGCCTCCAACATCCTTACAGATTTGGGAACTAGTTTCCTGGCAGGAACTATGAAAAGCCTGTGGGAAGCTCATGGGGTGAACCAGTTGGTTGCCTCACCCCTTACCACCATCAAACCAATGGCCTGGTGGAGAAGTTTAATGGAACTTTGGGGGCCATGATACATAAATTTGTAAATGAGCACTCCAATGATGGGGATCTAGTATTGCAACAGTTGCTCTTTGCCTGCAGGGCTGTACCACATCCCAGCTTAGGGTTTTCACCATTTGAATTTGTGTATGGCCGCGAGGTTAAGGGGTCATTACAGTTGATGAAGCAACAATGGGAGGAGTTGACGCCTTCTCCAGGAACTAACATTCTGGACTTTGTAAACAGTCTGCAAAACATTCTCTGAACCTCTTTAGCCCTTACTAGAAAAAACCTAAAAGATGCTCAGAAAGATCAAAAAGCCTGGTATGATGCACATGCCAAAGAGCATTCCTTCAAAGTAGGGGACCAGATCATGGTCTTGAAGGTGCTCCAGGCCCATAAGATGGAAGCGTCATGGGAAGGGCCACTCATGGTCCAAGATGGCCTGCGAGCTGTTAATTATCTCATAGCACCTCCCACCTCAAACCTCAAGCCTAAAATGTACCGCGTTAATTCTCTAAAGCTTTTTTATTCCAGAGAGTTAAAGATTTGTCAGTTTACAGCCCAGGGAGGAGATGATGCTGAGTGGTCTGAAGGTGTCTACTATGAACGAAAAAGTGATGGCGGTGTGGAAGATGTGGACCTCTCCATGACCCTCGAATGTATGCAGCAACAGCAGATCAAGGAGGAGTGCACTAGCTTTGCACCGGTGTTCTCAGCCACCCCAGGATGGACCGAACGGGCATACCACTCCATTGACACAGGTAATGCTTACCCAATTAGAGCCCAACCTTACCTGGGGTCCTCAAGCTAAACCTGCAATAGAATGGGAGATCCAGGATATGCTACAGATGGGTGTAATTCGCCCCTGTAAGAGTGCATGGGCATTTCCAGTGGTTCTAGTTCTCAAACCAGATGGGGAGATACACTTTTATATAGACTATCGTAAACTAAATGCTGTAACTCACCCAGACAACTATCCAATGCCACGCACAGATGAGCTATTGGAGAAACTGGGACGTGCCCAGTTCATTTCTCCCTTAGACTTAATCAAGCGGTACTGGCAAGTACCGCTAGATGAACCCACCAAGGAAAGGTCAGCCTTCATCACCCATGCAGGGATGTATGAATTTAATGTGCTCCCCTTCAGGCTGCAAAATGCACCTGCCACCTTCCAAAAACTTGTAGCTTGTCTCCCAGTGGGACTGGGAGTATCCGCAATCACCTACCTTGATGATGTGGCCATTTTTTTCTGATTCATGGGCAGAAGAGCTGGAGCATCTGAAAAAAAGTCTTCGAGTGCATAAGGGAGGCAGAACTAACTGTTAAGGCTAAAAAGTGTCAAATAGGCCTAAACAAAGTGACTTACCTTGGACACCAGGTGGGTCAAGGAACTCTTAACCCCCTACAGGCCAAAGTGGATGCTATCCAAAAGTGGCCCCTCCCAAAGTCAAAGTAACAGGTCCAATCCCTCCTAGGCTTGGCCAAATATTATAGGCAATTTGTACCGCACTACAGCCAAATCGCCACCCCACTGATGACCTAACCAAAAAGAAACAGCCAAATGCAATTCAGTGGACTGAAGAGAGTCAAAAGGCCTTTAACCAGCTTAAAGCAACACTCATGTCTGACTCTGTGCTAAGGGCCCCAGACTTTGACAAACCATTCCTAGTAATCACAGATGCGTCCGAGCATGGTGTGGGAGCAGTTTTAATGCAGGAAGGACTGGATCAACAATTCCATCCTGTCGTGTTTCTCAGCAAGAAACTGTCTGAGAGGGAAAGCCACTGGTCAGTCAGTGAAAAGGAATGCTACACCATTGTATATGCACTGGAGAAGCTATGCCCATATGTTTGGGGACAGCATTTCCACTTCAAATAGACCATGCTGCGCTGAAGTGGCTTCATACCTTCAAGGACAAGAACAAAAAACTTCTTCAGTGGAGTTTATCTGTCCAAGATTTTGATTTTGAAATACAACACATTTCAGGAGCTTCTGACAAAGTGGCTGATGCACTTTCCCATGGGTTTCCCACAATCAACTTGTTAAAATCGTCCTTGAAATATAGAAACTATTGTTAGTTTTTACAAAATCAGTAGTATATCTAAAGGTGCATGTTTCTTATTAATTCTGTTTTCTCCTAGAGTTCGAGGAAGAAATCACAGCCAGCGTGGAATATGCTGTCCAACACTGTCTATGATTTGGGGAGGGGGGTGTCTTAAACATACAGCTAAGGGTAGCATAAAATCTTTTCATTGTAAAGGATTAATTCCTCTTTTACCTGTAAAGGATTAAGAAGGTCAAGTACCTGGCTCGCATCTGACCCAAAGGACCAATGAGGGGACAAGATACTTGAAAATCTAGGGGCGGGAAAGAGAGGCTTTTGTTCTGTCTGTTCCATGCGGCTTTGGCCAGAGCAAGATCAAAGAAGCAAGCAATCTAACTCCTATAGAGTTAGTAAATATTTAGCAAGGAAATGCATTAGATTTACTTTTATTTTGGCTTGTGAATTTTCTCTGTCCTGAGAGGGAGGGTATTCCTGGTTTTCTTTTTGTAACTTTAAAGTTTTGCCCAGAGGGAAACCCTCTGTGTTTTGAATCTGATTGTCTATGAGATTATCTTCCATTCTAATCTTACAGAGGTATTCCTTCCACCTTTTTTCTTTAATTAAAATTCTTCTTTTAAGAACTTGATTGATTTTTCATTGTTTTAGGATCCAAGGGTTTGGGTCTGTGTTCACCTGTACCAAATGGTGAGAATATATTCTCAAGCCTGCCCAGGAAAAAGGGTGTAGGGGCTTGGGGGGATATTTGGGGAAGGTAGAGCTCCAAGTGACCCTCCCTAAAAGTTTGTTTAAATCACTTGGTGGTGGCAGTGTTACCTAATCCAAGGTACGTGGAAGGATTTGTGCCTTGGGGAGTTTTTAACCTAAGCTGGTAGAAATAAGCTTAGGGAGTCTTTCATACAGGTCCCCATGTCTTTACCCTAGAGTTCAGAGTGGGGAGGGAACCCTGACAGGGGCAGTAGAGAGTCTGTGGCTCAGGTCCTTATGCAGGCCTGTTACTGTTCCTTTTTCTTTAGAAAGTAACTGACTCGGGTAGCTTTAGACCTAGGTTAGAGAGACTTATTTAAAGTGTCTCATGCAGCATTTTTGATTACTGATTACAGACTATAGTTCTTACAGATTAAGGTTTTCCAAGTGGCATTTTTTAACCTCTTTTAAAAAAATCATTAAATGCTTTTTCAGCCTTCAGGCATGAATATTTATGCCTTCATATTTTTTAACTAAATGAATCCCTGAGAATAATATTACTGCCTTATATTAAATGAATGCAACATTAATTAGACTGAGCACTCTATTTACCTATTATTATGAATTATTTTGACTTTTTCAGCAGTAAATGTAAAAGTGGCAAAGACTTACATCGATTGCTTATGTATGTACTTGTTGAAATCATTTTCAGCTCATAAATGTGTGTTTGTTATGACCATATACCACAGTGATGGGGAGACAGGAAGATTCTAATGTGGAAGTAGAGCAAGAACTGACAGGGATTTGAAGGGGATTTCAATGCAAATAGTCTCTTCCATGAGCAAGAGTCAGGCTAGCTGTAACCTTACTAAGACGAGATTTGTAGAGGGAAGGATTGTGTGAGGCGAACGGGAAAGAACTGTGTGAGAAGTTGTTGCGACCTTGTGTTAGATATGAAATATAGACAGTAGTCTAAATAGAAGGGAGAAAAATAAGATATCAAGATGACCTATGTATAGACAAAAGGCAGCTGTTGCTTGTTATTGTATGTAACAAAAGGTATAAATGCTTGCTGTAATTGTTTACCTAGAGAGATACCTGCCTAGGAGGGGGAAACCTTGTGTCCTAGCGCACTCTCTCCCTCTATGCAGTCACTTGAGAATAAAGTATCTGACTTTGCTGTACCCAATCAGAGAGTGAGAACTGTGTTTTTCTCTGACACTAAGAATATACCAGAACAGAACTATAAGACACACAGTTTGATTTAAAACAAACAGAAGCATTTTTCCAAAAAAGGTGAAAATTCTTTCCTTTCTAGATTGCTTGCAGAACAAAATGGGATAGGTGGAGGTAAGCAGTCACTATCTTCTTTTGGTTTTAGGTTACATGTGTTCAGTTTTTCAAAACTTTGGTTGCCTTTTTTTATTTTTTAAAGCATAATTACTATACATAAAATGTCTTACAACAAGATAGCAGAGAAACAAGTGCATACATATTTTCAGTCATTATTTTAAATAACAATAATCATTAATAATAACAGATCACGCATTAAATCTGACAGACTCATTTTCTTTTTAAACATTCATTAATAAAAATAATAAAAGCAGATTCCCAAAATAGAACAATTACATAGATTACAATTTTCATTGGTCATAGTAGCAACTTTTTTTTTTGCATATGAGGCACTTTTTAGTGCTGGATATCAGATACATAGCTTACTTTTTATAATATTAGATCATGCATTTTAGCTTTTAATACACTTGAAATCACACCCTGATGGAGGGAGCACAGTAGATTTTATGCACTTCACAATTTTGCAGCTTGTAACCAGCTCGTACAATAAGTATCAGCCTGTGCTGAAGAAGAGGCTGTATAAAAGCCATGATCCTGCATTTACACACTGTGAGGAGTCCCGCTGACTTCAGTGAATCTGTTCACACATGTAAAGTTTCTCTTCTTGTTTTCTATCATCTAAGGCCAACATTTACAAATATTGCCTCAAGCTTTGGATGCCTCCAGTTTTGCATGCCCAGCATAATGTGTGTGTTAGAGGCCTGATTTCAGAATGATCTGACTCACTTGCCTTCTGAAACATAAGTTTCTTTGGAAGTTTTTCAAATCTGGCACTGGTAAACGGAGGCACTTAAAGTCATATCCTGATGGAGGGAACACAGTGGATTTTATGCCTGACATACATCTGACGAAGTGGGTATTCACCCACGAAAGCTCATGCTCCAAAATGTCTGTTAGTCTATAAGGTGCCAGAGGATTCTTTGCTGCTTTTGCACATCCAGACGAACACAGCTACCCCTCTGATACTTGATGTATAGTCAGTTGCTCAGCCACACTTTGGTTCATTATGAAATATATCCAAGAGACCAAATAACCAATGGCAGCTAGGTTCCCTCTAAGCTGTGCGGTAGTGCAGCAGCCACACAGGCACTCAGGGCTGCAGTGGGGAGAGATTCCTCTCCCCCAGCACTGGACCCAACCTAGCCCAGCCACGGATCTGCTGCAGCCCCTCCCCTGGCCCCATCTCAGGCTGGCCTGGACCTGCCACAGCTGGGAGAGATGTGCCTCTCCAGCAGCCGCAGCCCTGAAGTTGCCGGGGCAGGAAGAGGCATCCCTCCTCCATAGCCCAGGTGCTGCTTGCAGGGAGAGAGCGCTTGCGGAGTCCTCTCTCCCCGCCATATCCCTGGGGCAGCCTGTACCCCAAACTAGTCATTCCCAACCCCACTCTGGAGCCCACACCCTCAGCTGGAGCCCTTACTCCCTGCATCTCAAACCCCTACCCCAGCCTCGAGCCCATCATTCCCAGACCCACCCCGGAGCCCTCACCTCCTCACACCCCAATCTTCTGCCCCAGCCTTGAGTCCCTTATCTCTGGCCCTACCCCAGAGCCCGCATCCCCAGCTGGAGCCCTCACTCCCCTCTGCACCCAAACCCTCTGTCCCAGCCCTGAGCCCTCTCCCACACTCCAAGCCCCTTGGCCCCATGCCCACCGCATATCACCTCCATTTTGGTGCACATAACAAAATTCATTCCGCACATGGGTGGGAAAAATTAGAGGGAACACTGAATGGCAGTTGGGTTTATTGCTTTAATTCAATAACAATATAGAACAGGAGAAAGGTTTAATATGATACCAGTCTGTGGGAAACCATCTTATGCAGTGTTGATACACTGATCTTACAAAGAAGGTGTGCTCCCAAAATTACATCGTAAATCTTTTGTTTTCTACAAGTGAAAGCTACTGTGTAGATAATCTGAAACTAGATTTAACCAATCATAATTCTACTTTGTTTTTTTGGTACATTGGGGAACTTTCCTCTGCACTCCCTCATAGTTTGGGCACTTCTGGGCTAATGGAAAGTGTTATGGCATACTTAGCATAAGTGAACAGAATTGTAGTAAAGGTATAGGCCAATTTAGGTTAGATAGAATCATAGAAGGTTAAGGTTTGAAGGGACCTCAGGAGGTCATCTAGTCCAACCCCCTGCTCAAAGCAGGACCAGTCCCCAGACAGTATTTTACCCCAGTTCCCTATATAGAACCCTCAAGGATTGATTTTACAGTCTTGGGTTTAGCAGGCCAATGCTCAAACCACTGAGCTATCCCTCCCCATCTGCTATACTGTCTGTGCTTAATGGTATTGGTGCTTAATGCATACGAACAGATCTATAGGGTGGATTTTATATATATAATATATATACATATATACTGCTAGCCATGATACAGTGGTCAACAATTTGTATTACCATAGTGCCTAAGGGTTTACATTCATAAATTATATTGTGTCTTGTGTTACTAATGCTCACATTTTCCTTCCTTTTCTAGATTATTTATTTTTCAGTGACATTAACGAAGGCCATAGTCCTTGCTGGTGCTGGGAACAAAACTACATTGTTATCACTGGGGTTATGCCTTCTTATGCCAGATTGCAGTTTATCCATAGGCGTGTGTGTCTCACTTTCAGCAAACTAGGTGCCAATACCTTCTGCCAAGATCTGTGAACATAAACATAGCACACCTTACCTCTACCTGTAGCAGCTAGTTTGTTTCCCCCTTGATCTGTTTATAAAATTCCATTGATACCTGCCATGTTACACCCATAATCGCTGTTATTACATCATAGAACGTTAAACATTATTAAGGTGGTATCTCTATATAATAAATTTATTTGACTTTCATTGTGGCAGCACATGTGAGTAAGTCAGATTAAAAGAGAGGACATGCTAACCACCATCTGTTAGTGTCTCTAAAGCACTTTTTGCCCTAATATCTAGGTTTTGTACATTATCATTGGGAACAGTCCCTAAGGCAGTCAGTTTTACCCTCTCGTTCATGCGGGAGTGGGTTACACCTAGAACTGGTTTGGGTGGATGAGATTTACAATATTGTTTTGTAAAATGTTCTCCAGAATTGAGATTCTGGAGGTTTCTTTTTTGATAGTGGTGGGAGGGAAGGGCGACAGGTAGAGGGACACATGCATGAAGGAATCAACCAGTTCAACAATTGGTTGGATTTAAAAAAAAAAATTTAAACAAAACATCTGCATATTTTACCTGATTTCTTTCTGCAGTTCAAAATTGTAATAATGATCATAATACTAGCAGTAGTAAAATAAAAACTGGGCAAGTTGAGTTTTCCTTGCCCTGTCCGTCTGGCTCTTTGCTCTCAAGGTTATTCAAGTTCATACATTCATAGAATTTAATGCCTAAGGGGACTCCAATGAGCGTCTGGTCCAGTGGTTCTCAACCTATGGGCTGCTCATGGCCCAGTCAGCACACAACTGCGACCCAAGTGACATCCTCAGGGCCATACCTGTCATAGAGGGTATCATAGGCCATGGCCCCACCCACGCTCCACCCTAAGCCCCTGTCCTCACTCCCCTTATGCTCCAAAGCCAGTGGGGTCTCAGCTTGGGCTGGCAAGCATCCAAGGGGGGCTTGGGCCAGTGCCTGGACCATCTGGGGGTCTGTCTTGGGGGTCAGGTTGGGCAGCTTCCCAGCATCCCAGGGCTCAGGTGAGGCCAGTGTCCCAGGACTCAGTGCAGTCAGCAAGGCTGGGGCTGGCCAGCTGGTGGTCTGGGGCTTGGGGCAGCTGTGGTGGGTGGGCCAGTGCTCAGGTTGGTTCTGCCAGGGCTCCTCCAGACAATGGGGCGGGTGGGCCTCAGGGCTCTGGCTCGTAAAAGGGGTGGGGTAGGGGAGGGGCATCGGATGGAAGGGGCAGGGCCAGGGAGCTAGCCTCCCCGAAGGGAGGAGGTTCATGCACTGCCCATGATACAAGTAGCATATATAGTGTGTGGATGCATCCCGCATAACACATACAGATCTGCCTATGTGGCCCACAATGGTCAATAGGTTGAGAACCACTGATCTAGTCTAACCACCGGTATATCACAGGACATGAATTTCCACCCAGTTACCCTTGTGGTTAGGGGTTGTGTTTATTACTTCAGAGCTAAAGTTTCCTGGAGCAATTGCCATTTGTATTAAAATCCTGGTTAGGGCCTCTGGGAACTACTGGAAGACAGGTTATAACTGCTTGGGTTCCAACCTTAGTTTATAGCTTTACACAAGCCCGTTAAGAGGGGATGTGTCATCCTGCCCTCTACCCTTGGATGCCTCACAATGTTTTGCTGTTGTAGCTGCCAACTTGGGTCACTCACAATCAGCCTGCCAGGATGCCGGTCACATCCTGGGTGTCTGTGTATAGCCACAACCCTGGTCCAGCAACTCTAATCCCAGCAGCCTGTCTGCAACACTGCAGACACGTTCTTGCTTCCAGCAGCCTTTGTTACCACTTGCAGAGTGACCCCAACACATTCCCCATCCCAGATTTTCCTCTAGGCATTTGCCGCCCTAAGCACAGCAGGCAGGCTGCCTTCGGTGGCTTGCCTGCAGAGGCTCTGCTGGTCCCGTGGCTTCAGTGGACCTCCCACAGGCGTGCCTCTGAAGGTCCTCCCAAGCCATAGGACCAGCAGACCCTCCGCAGGCAAGCCGCCCAGGGCAGCCTACCTGCTGCCCTCATGGCACCGGCAGAGCGCCCCCCTGGGCTTGCCGCCCCAAGCACGCACTTGGTGTGCTGGGGCCTGGAGCCGCCCCTGTGTCCAGCCCTCTCCTGGATAGTCGAGGTGTATTCGGTCCATTGCCTCTGTAAGGGGATCGACATACAGTAGTTGGCTACCTGAAATGGAGTTACCCAAACAATTCACAACCCAGGATTCATTTTGATTGAAGAATAAAATAAGTTTATTTAAGTACAAAGAGAGAGATTTTAAGTGAGTGCAAGTTGTGACATTTCACTTCATATTCTTTATGAAAATATGCTTATGATATGAATATGACATAACTGAGAATCATAGACTATCAGGGTTGGAAGGGACTTAAGGAGGTCATCTAGTCCAACTCCCTGTTCAAAGCAGGACCCATTCCCAACTAAATCATCCCAGCCAGGGCTTTGTCAAGCCTGACCTAAAAAACCTCTAAGGAAGGAGATTCCACCACCTCCCTAAATAACCCATTCCAGGTTACGTTATGATATACTTTATGCAAGATGGCTAATGTGAGATATAATTGGAAAGGTTATGATTTACTGAATGTTATTGTCCAATTTGTATGCTTGTATCATTTCTGTATCTGAAGTTAGGAATATTAGCTATGTATCTGTATTTCAAATGTGTTACTTTGGGTGTCAGTCCCTACCAGCCCTTCAGATAACAATGAAAAAGCCAGATGGGGCTGATGGGCCATTAGCAGAGACAATGGACTGTTAAAGAGCTTATTCTTCCTGTGGATGCTGGAGGCAGCCTATGAGCAATGTCTGCCACAGCCATGTAGAGATGTGAGCCAGAGTCACCTGGTATTGGATACCCTTCTTCCCCTTTTGGAATGCCACTCAGGGCCGGCTTTAGCCAGTGCGGACCCGATTCGTGGGGCATGTTCTCTCCCTGTGGCACTTCGGATTTCCCCACTCTAGGGTGGAAATGGGGCTGCCGGGTTGCGGGGCTCCAGCCGCGGGAGTGGGGCAGCCGCACTTGCCACTCTCGGGCCAGGGGACTGGGGCAGCGGGGATGCGGGGCTCCTGCCGGAGGAGCAGGACAGCGGGATTGCGGGGCTCCAGTCGGGGAAGTGGGGCCTTGGGGCAATGGCCGGGAGAGCGGGGCCGCAGGAATGTGGGGCTCTGGCCGGGAAAGTGGGTCCGCAGGGTTGCGGGGCTCCGGCTAGGGAAGTAGGGCCAAAAAGCAAAAGCTGACATTAACTTTGTTTCAGTCTGTGTGTTACCTGACATCATGTATTCACTGTCACCATAGAAGGGAAGGGTTCTGCATAGACGGAAATTTGCCTGGGCATCAGTAGAAAATAAGTAAAATTTGCTTTAAAAATTAAACCTGGCACTTTGTCATCTTGTGTCATCATTTTTATTTCTTAGCTTTCAGCTATTTAAGTGAACTCTAAAACTTTCCTACTGACTGTTTCCTATCTGACATTGTATCTCTCTAATCTCCTTCATAACCATCATTGACTTTTTTCCATTTTGATACTATCCCATAGTATCAGAGACAGTGAGAAAAATAGCAAATAAAGGTACATGATTGTCTTTCTATCTCTATCAAGAATGATAGATATACATGCATCTGTCTCACATAGAGAGATGTGATGTATTCCCTGCAGCCAGGGCCGGCTTTAGGAAGTGTGGGGCCCAATTCAAACAGTTTCGAAGGGCCCCTGGCAAGGATGACTAAAAAAACCCAAAAACACATGTAAAAACACATGTGGGGCTTGGACTCACTGGACAGTGCTCCAAGTCTTCGGCGGCACTTCAGCGACGGGTCCTTCACTCACTCAAAGTCTTCAGCAGCACTGAAGGACCCGCTGCCAAAGACCCAGAACAAGCAAAGAACCTGCCACCGAAGTGCCACTGAAGACCCAGAGTACCGCCAGGTGAGTAAAAATTAAAAAGGTGTCTCTAGCCAGGGAAGGGATTCTCACTGGGTGCGTGGCCTTCTTAGGTGCGGGGCCCGATTCGGGGGAATTGGTGGAATAGGCCTAAAGCTAGCCCTGATGCCAGCGGTTTTCCACTAGAAGACAAAGGGATCCTGCCTTTATGCAAGACCTATATTAGGCAGGGGAGTGACATCATCATGGTGCTCCTCTGCCTCCCCACCCAAAGAGACTGAAAAAACACCTGGAAGCAAAAATCAAACTCAGGGGAAAAGGGTTGAACCCAAGCTGGAAGGGTGCCTGGATTGTGAGTAATAGTACCTGAGGTCTCAAGAGGGAGACCAGTGCAGCTGCCTTTCAAGACTTTATGTAATCTGCCTGCAGCACTATCTAGGGTGAGAAAGATTATTTGTAACCAATTTCTCTAGTGGATTCCTCGTTAGCTTAGTTTGCGTGTTTGATTTCATTTGCTTAATAATCTACTTTGTTTTGTCTGTTATCTCTTATATTAACTTAAAATCCATCTTTGGTAGTTAATAAACTTATTTCTTATTTATAATAAAACCCAGTTTATGCAATTTCTAACTGGGGGCGGGGGCAAGAAGTGTGCACATCTCTCTTCACATGGAGGAAGAGGGTGGATTTTTATGAGCTTGCACTGTGAAGATTTTTCTATACAGCGCAGGACAGTATTATTTTGGATTTATCTCCAAAAAAAGGAGTGTGCACATGAGTGCTGGGGGAGTCCTGTCACTCAGAGCTGACTTCAGTCTGTGTCTGCAGCATGGTGTGGCCCTACCTATGTATGTGTGCTGTGTGTTCCTGGTCCAAAATGTGCTCCTTCTCATCTGGCTGGTGAAAGAGGAGAGAGAAACACTGGAGAAAGGTAAGGAGAGCTTGTCCCAGCTTTGCCACCAAGAGGCTACCCTGACCAAAATGATAACAGCGTTGGTGAAGAAATACAAGCATCAGGAACCATAACTGCGGAGGAAATGGGAGGGAGACATTCAAGGCTGGCAGCTGAAGCAAGACACTTTCAGGCTTTTTATAAGGCACAATATTTTAACAGTGAGAGAATAAACCACTGGAATAATTCACCTAAGGATGTGGTAGATTGTACATCACTGACAGTCTTTCAGTCAAGACTGAATAGCTCTTCCTAAAAGATCTTTAACTCAGCCGTAACTTATGGGCTAGAAACTGCGTATAACTGGCTGAAATTATCTAGCCTGGGCTATGCAGGGGGTCAGACAAGATGATTAAAATGGTCCCTTCTGGCCTTATAATCTATGAAGAATTGGTGAGGAAAGAAAAAGCTGCTGTCTCTGTGTCTTTATCTAAACCACTGATTTAGCACATAGAATCATAGGACTGGAAGGGACCTCGAGAGGTCATCTAGCCCAGTCCCCTGCACTCACGGCAGGGCTAAGGATTATCTAGACCATCCTGACCATCCACCCTCTAATGGATTGTCCCAAAAGAGGATAACAGCCTACAGCTGCTTCAAGTAAATGGAGTTACTCCTTCAGCTCAACGCAGAGTTCTATGTGGTTGGATCTAAGGCCTCGTGCTAGGTTGGGAGTGTCACTGGGTGATCCCATATAGTGCCTGCCTAGACATGAGTGGGGTGATATTGGTATGAAAACCTGGGTAGCTAAGAAAACCTCTTATGTTAAAGGTGAGCTGCCAAGGAGACAGTGGAGGGGAAGCAGAGTGTGGTTGTGCCCATTTGTTTTTCTTCTTTATGGTGGAGAACAGAGGCCTGAGAGATGTCATTTTAAATAAAGTTAATTTTCTTTACATCCTGGGTTATTTATATCTCTGCTTCCAGATGCTCCCTGTCAGAAGCAATCAATCAAAATGCTGAAGAGAGGGGAACGTACAAATCACCAGAAAAGGAAGCACAAGGATCCACTTTCAAATGGAAACTGAGCTCAGTAAATCCAGGGATCAAAAGTTCATTAGAGGTAAGAAATGGCCTACTGTGGTTACTGGGTGCCATTGTTTTAAGGGCAACCTTCAAAGAGCTGGGGAAAGCAGCTGTTTGACTGTGTGTGTGTATGGTGCTTTCCACCTAGTGGGCCCTACTGTTCTATTGTTCTCCTATTTAGTAGTAGAAAAGAAGATTTGAAAGGGTCTTTTACATTTAAATATTCAGGCTTGTCCACTCTGTTTTTCCTATAGGTAACTGCAGAACTGCTATCAGAAATATTGTGCAAGTGACATATGGGGAGGCTATTTCTCCTCACAATATTTACAATTATTTGTGCTTTTTTTAACCTTGTTTTATTGACTTGCAACCCCATTCAACTCAAACACCTGATGAGCAGTTGAGAGAAAAGCTTTCACTGATGAATATTTGTCACCCCTGCTTCTTTAATTAATGGTCCCCATTCACACCTTGGAGCCAGCAAAAATTTCTCACTTTGATCATCCTAATTTTTGTTTGTTTTTTAAAACCAGACCTTTTAGGGGAAAGGCAAAAAGTTTCCATTGTAAAGAAGCACCAAAAATACAGATAAAAATGGCACAAAGATTATTTTCCTTTGCTTTCAAAGACACTTTGAAGACTGTTCTAACTCAGGTGAATTTTTGGCTACAAATGTACAGAAATCACAGGCTGAAATTTCCAAAGCTGATTAAGGCAAGGAACAATACTGAGGAAAGCAAGTAAGCACATGCTCAGCTAATCATTGGAGTCAGTGAGACTTAAAAATACCCAACTCTTTTAGAGCCCTTAACAACTGTAGATCTCAAAGCACTTCACAAAGATGGAACACTATCATTACCCCCATTGTATAGGTGGGGAAACTGAGGCACAGAAAGGGGAAATGGCTTGCCTAAAGTCATCATGTAGCTCAGTTGCAGAGCTGGGAATAGAATCCAGAATTTCTGACTCCCACTCCTGTGCTTGGCCCACTAGATCACATTGCCAGAAGCTGGGAATGGTCGACAGAGGATGGATCACTCTGTGATTAGCTGTTCTGTTCATTCCCTCTGGGGATCCTGGCATTGGCCACTTTTGGAAGACAGGATACTGGGATAGATGGACCTTTGGTCTGACCCAGTGTGACCATACTTATGTTATGTTCTTATTGCCTCTCAAGCACGTGTTTTAGAGCTTTCCTGAACAGAGATGATATTGAAAATACTACATGATGCTGAGTTTGGATGAGATGGGCCCCCAGTAGAGAGGGCCAATTCATGGCCTAGGCAACCACTTAAGTCCCACATAAACTCTAGTTTGAGATCTTGAGTGGTGCAAAATTAACAAATGAATGTTGTCATTAATTTGATTTGTATTTATTATTAGGTTTTAAGGCCATTCAGCCCCACTCTGTGCAGATCAATCCATACTTTCACCCTGTTTTATTGGTGCTCTGAAACAAATCTTGGTAATGCATTTGCACTTTGCGCTGCTTTTAATATGGCTAATGGACTCATATGCTTAGGTCAGAGAAGGTGACAGGGAAAGAAGGAGATGTCTTTGCTGTTAAGGATGAAAATACCCTGTCCGGCTCCCTCCTGGTACATCTTGTTCTGAAGAAAATGGAGAAGAAATCAAGGAATATTGACCCAGCTATCAACAATGCAAAGGGGTAGAATGGAGGAGGGAAGAAGCAAAAGAAAAAAAGGAAGAAATTAGAGAGAGAGAGAGAGAGTGAATGACTCAGTGAATGATTAAACAAATGTGACATAATCTCCCATTATATTTGAACAGAGTAATTCTCAGAAAAATTATGAGCAACCATAAATCTCATTAAAACAAACAAAACAAAAAAAACCTGACCTAATCTTAAATGTAGTACAGTAGCAATTACTTAAGCTAGTTTGCATCATAACAGATAGCTAGAAGGCAAGAGAGAGAGATTATCTGCAAGCAGAGTTCAGTGTGCAAATGGCTGTAGATTAAGGCCCAGTCTATACTACGCGTTTAAATCGATTTAAAGAGCATTAAATCGATTTAATGCTGTACCCGTCCACACTACAACGCCCTTTATATCAATATAAAGGGCTCTTTAAATCGATTTCTGTACTCCACCCCGACGAGAGGAGTAGCGCTAAATTCGATATTAACATATCGGTTTATGGTTAGTGTGGACGGAAATCGATGTTATTGGCCTCCGGGCTGTATCCCACAGTGCACCACTGACCGCTCTGGACAGCAATCTGAACTCGGATGCAGCAGGCAGGTAAACAGGAAAAGCCCCACGAACTTTTGAATTACATTTTCTGTTTGCCCAGCGTGGAGCTCTGATCAGCACGGGTGGCGATGCAGTCTCAAATCCAAAAAGAGCTCCAACATGGACCGTACGGGAGATCCTGGATCTGATCACTGTATGGGGAGACAAATCTGTTCTATCAAAGCTCCGTTACAGAACATGAAATGCCAAAGCGTTTGAAAAAAAATCTCCAGGATACACAGCGCTGCGTGACAAGCGTAACGGGAAGCCAGAGACTCAAATGGACGCTCATGGATGGAGGGGGTACTGAGGACTCCAGCTATCCCACAGTCCACAGCAGTCTCTGAAAAGTATTTGCATTCTTGGCTGAGGTCCCAATGTCTGTAGGTTCAAACACAGTGCCTGGTGTGGTTCAGGGAATAGCTCCTCAGTTTTTCACCCCCACCCCCCACCACGTGAAAGAAATCATTTCTTGACTTCTTTCAGTGTCACCCTATGTGTACTGAATGCTGCTGGTAGACGCGATGCTGCAGCTGCGAAGAGCAGTATCCACTCCTCTCCCCTCCCCGGTGGTAGATGGTACAATATGACTGATAGCCATTGTCACCATCAGCCCGTGAGTGCTTCTGGCTGGCCTCAGGTGAGGCTGGCCGGGGGCGCCTGGGTAAAAATGGGAATGACTCCCAGTAGATGGTACAGAACGGCTGGTAACTGTCTTCATCATAGCAACTGGGGGCTGAGCTTCATCAGCCCCCTCCTTTTCCTGTGTAAAGAAAAGATTCTGTACTGCCTGGACTGTCATAGCCCCGGGAGGCTGCCTCCCCCTCATTTTATCTCACTAACAAGTCTCTGTTTCTTATTCCTGCATTCTTTATAACTTCATGACACAAATGGGGGGGGGACACTGCCACGGTAGCCCAGGAAGGTTGGGGGAGGAGGGAAGCAACGGGTGGGGTTGTTGCAGGGGCACCCCCTGTGAATACTGACACGGAGCAGTTGTGCTCTGATACACTGGTCCTCTAATACACTTGCCCCTTATTCTAGGCAGGACTGACTCTATTTTTAGAAACCATAAGGGAGGGATTGACTCAGTCCTAAGTGAGTCAGTCCCAATTTTGCTTTTGCGTTGCACCCCCGGCCGATTTCAGCCAGGGCCACTCATGATAGCAGTGGACAGTACCGAGAGGAAGAGATAACCATCATCTCATTGCCAGTTTTCTCTGGCAGTAGATGGTACAGAACGACCGGTAACCATCTCTGCTATCATTGCAAAAGCAAGTGAATGCTGCTGTGTAGCGCTGGAGTATCGCCTCTCTCTCCACAGCATCCAGTACACATACGGTGCCGGAAAAAAAAAATGCTGAACGGGCTCCATGGTTGCCGTGCTATGGCGTCTGCCAGGGCAATCCAGGGAAAAACGGCGCGAAAGGGTTGTAAGCTGATGTTTTCCTGGAGGAAGGAATGACTGACGACATTTACCCAGAACCACCCGCGACAATAATGATTTAACCCAGAATTCCAAGGGGCGGGGGAGACTGTAGGAACTATAGGATAGCTACAGAAGAGCTACCCACAATGCAACGCTTCAGAAATCAACGTTAGCCTCAGACCATGGACGCACAACGCCGAATTACTGTGCCTAGTGTGGCCGCATGAAATCGAATTTATAATATCAGTTTTATAAAACTGATTTTAGCTAATTCAATATTATCCCATAGTGTAGACATGGCCTAAAAAAACCCAACCGAAATAAATAAATAAATCCCGACTGATGCAATAGTATCCAGGGATTTCAGCACTTACAAAACAGTGACACAAAAAGGCCACAAGATGGCACTCGAGGGTCATAAACAAGCAAGCAGAGGCTGTGTTGTGAGTTACTGTGAGCTGTTTCCACGCTGTGCATATGTTTTGAAATGCTATCAGCGATGGGAAGGAGATGGTAAGTAATGTTGCAGACCAGGGGGGAGAACATTGCCAGGAATGAGTGGCTGGTGCAGTCACACACATCATCATCATTGGACCGTGGGGAGCTGAGAGCACACAGGCCTGCAAGTCCACAACAACTTGGGAACAGTGAAGTGATGGCCTATCACCATCTCCTTAAGAAGGACATTGTAAACCTGTACAAAAAGAGAGGTTTACACATTGGAAAGTTCAGGAAAGCACAGTTAATCGTGCAGCTGGAGTGGTAGCCAAGCATCCCCAAGACTCCTCTCCCTAACCAGACGGGGATCTTCACCATCAGGTTCCCCATCAAGGGACCAGAGAAGGATGGGACTGGAGCTGAGTCTGAGATAGCTGGAGGACAGTGAGAAGGAGCAAGAGGACTGTGAGAGACAGCAAGAGCCCAAGAAAGAGCTGCAGGAGAAGCAGCAGCAGCATGAACTGGCAATGGTGAAGCGGAGCGGCATAGGGGACTTCCCAAGGGGGAGTGGAGATAGTCTCCGGGGTGTCAGTTGCACAGGGAACCTTGATACTAAATTGCTGCCCTTGGTTAAGGAAGGGAGGACGTGGGTGCCCACCTCACTGCCTTTGAGCAGGCTGGTGATTTGAAGCAGGGGGACCCTGCGGAAAAGCCGTGATATCTAGCTCCCATGCTGGGTCCAAAGGCCATAGACGCCGTCAGCCAGATGGGTGGGATGGTGGACAGGCTTCCACTCCTGGCCCCAGGCTATATGTCTGAATGGACTCTCCTGGGCTCACACCCATTGGGCCTCAGTGGGAGCAGAAGGTGATGGTCAATGGGGAGACATGCCTGGGGTGACGAGATCCTGGGACAGAGAGAACTGTTGTCAGGCCCCGGGTGGTGCAGCCTCATCAGATGCTGCAGGGCTGTGTGACCAGGTTGAAGGGTTCTAGGAATGAAGCCCCTCACCCTGCTTATGGCCCGGATCCCTCTGCAGACACAGTAGGGGTTGTAGACACAGGCTAGCTTGTAGTTGCGGTTCATAGAATCATAGATTATTAGGGTTAGAAGGGACCTCAGGAGATCATCTAGTCCAACCCTCTGCTCAAAGCAGGACCAATCCCCAAATCCCTAAATGGCCCCTTCAAGGATTCAACTCACAAACCTGGGTTTAGCAGGCCAATGCTCAAGCCACTGAGCTATCCCTCCCTCCAAACTCAGTTGTGATGTCCTGTTGAGGGATGACTCTTTGGGACAGGATCCAGGCCCTGCTCGTGTAACAGCCAAGGATTTGAATTTGAATCCAGTGAACCAATTGGCTGAGCCTGAAATTGTCAATGAAAATGCAAATGACCTGCTGCTAAGCTCCAGATACCTGCTGGCCTGTAACCAGACCCCTGGAACTGAGTGGGACAGAGAGATGCTCCCCACTCCCTGCACACCAGAGAGGGGGCTCACGCTAGCTCTGATGCTGTGATTAAAGCAGCGAGCTCGCTGCCTACCCCCACTGGGACAGCAAGGGCAGTGCTGAGCATGGTGGGAGCTGAGACTCCAGCTGGGGGGGAGTAGGGGCACAGGCAGGGCAGCATGGCTGCCAACCAGGTTTGCCTTGTCCAGACCTGCTGCTGGGAAGTGATTCCATGGCAGGGAGAGAGCTACCAGGGACAGGGCCCAGCGGGGTTGTGACCCCAGGCCTAGCCAGCGAGAGGAAACAGGTTTCACTTCTTTCTCCAGCAACTGAATCCCAGACTGAGCTGCAGAAGGATCCCTCCTTGGAGAAGCTGAGGGAACTTGCTGGCCACAGCACTGTAAACCCCCTTGGGGAAGGCTGCAGGGAAAGATTCCTGTGGAATAAGGGATTCTTGTACTGGGAATGGGCTCCCCCAGGGGAAGCAGAACTATGGGAAATCAGGAGGCAGCTTGTGGTGCCCCAGAAGTACCACCACAGGCTACTATACCTGGCCCACAATGCCCCTCTCTCAGGATACCAGGGGATCCAGCTCCCCAGACAGTGGCTACTGCAAAACTTTTACTGGGCTGGTGTCTGTGACACAGTCCAGCAGTAATGCAAATGCTGCGACCCGTGCCAGAAGGTGGGGAAGGCCCGGGATAAATGTGAAGCTCCCTTGAGACCCCTGCCCATTGTAGATAAACCTTTCCAAAAGGTGACTATGGACATAGTGGGGCCCCTCAGCAAGGCGGCCCGGTCGGGGAAGAAATACATCCTGGTGGTGATGGATATTGCCACCTGCTACCCGGAGACAGTGGCTTTGTCCTCCACCAAGGTAGACACCATGGCAGACGTGCTGCTGACCATCTTCAGGAGAGTGGGGGTCCCCAGTGAGGTCCTTACAGACAAGGGGTCCAATTTCACATCAGCCCTACTGCAGGCTTATGGGCCTCTGCATATCACCCTCAGTCCAATAGGCTGGTGGAGAGATTTTATGGGACCCTGAGGATGATGCTGAGGACTTTTATGAATCGGCATCTGCAGGACTGGGACAAGTACCTGTCCCACCTGCAGTACAGGGAAATGCCCCAGGAATCCACAGCTTCTGTATGGGAGGAGAGTGAGGGGACCCCTGGACCTGGTAAGGGACGATTGGGAGGAGAAGGAGGAAGACCCCCTGGTGGATCTCTTGCCTGAGATGGGAGCCAATCATCCCATCAGGTGTTCCCTATTCAGAGTCACTGGGAAAACAGTGCAGAACCTGGAGAGAGAGGTCAAGGACATGCTGGCTTTAGAGGTGATCCAGCCATTCAATAGCTGGTCCCCGGGAAAGATGGGTTGATCCAATTCTCTGTGGACTATTGGAAACAATGCCATCACCGTGTCCAATGCCTACCCCATGCCTAGGCCTGGTGAGATTCTAGACAAGTTGTGGGGGTCATTACCTCTCTACTATGGATCTCACCAAGGGCAACTGGCAGGTGCCTTTGGACCCAGATGCCAGGTTGAAATCTGCCTTTACCACTCCTTTGGGGCTCTTTGAGTTCCTGGTCATGCCTTTCAACCTCAAAAGGGCTTCAGCCACCTCCCAGCACTGGGTGGATCGTTTACTGAGGGAGGTGCAAAACTTGGCCCTGGCATACACTGATGATTTCTATGTCTTTAGCCGGACCTGGGAGGAACACATGTCCCGGGTGAAGAGGGTGCTGGGCTGCCCCCATCACTGAGCTATGTAAGAAGGGTAAACCAGATGAGGTGCTCTCTGTGTGCTGAAGGAGGATCTAATCCAAGGCCTGGTAAATCTGGTAAACACAGTCTGGTTTTGAAGTGTCCATTTATTCTTTTTGCCTAGAGACTGTCTGGTTTGGCCAATGTACATGGCAGAGGGGCACTGCTGGCACGTGATGGCATATATCACATTGGTAGAGGTGCAGGTGAACGAGCCTCTGATAGTGTGGCTGATGTGATTAGGTCCTATGATGGTGTGCCCTGAATAGATAAAATCAAATGTCAAGAATTATAGCATTCAAAAACCAGTCAGAGAACACTTCAGCCGCCCTGATCACTCAGTTACAAACCTAAAAATCACAATATTACAACAAAAAAAACTTCAAAAACAGATTTCAATGAGAGACTGCTGAATTGGAATTAATTTGCAAACTGAACGCCATTAAATTAGGCTTGAATAAAGACTGGGAGTGGATGGGTCATTACACAAGGTAAAAACTATTTCCCCATATTTATCCCCACCCCCATCTCCACCATTCCTCACACCTTCTTGTCAACTTCTGGAAATGGGCCATTTTGATTACCATTACAAAAAGTTCTTTTTTTTTTTCTCACCTGCTGGTAATAGCTGAAATTAACTGATCACTTTTGTTATAGTGTGTATGGTAAAACCCATTGTTTCATATTCTCTGTGTATATATCTCTTCCTACTATATTTTCCACTGCATGCATCCGATGAAGTGGGTTTTAGCCCACGAAATCTTACGCTCAAATACATTTGTTAGTCTCTAAGGTGCCACAAGTACTCCTGTTCTCCCCCTACTGTTACTCACACCTTCTTGTCAACTGTTTGAAATGGGCCATCCTGATTATCACTACAAAAGTTTTTTTTCTCCTGATGATAATAGCCCACCTTAATCGATTAGTCTCATTGGAGTGTGTATTGCAACACCCATTTTTTCATGTTCTCATATATATATATATATATATATATATATATATATATATATATCTTCCTACTGTATTTTCCACTGCATGCATCTGATGAAGTGGGCTTTAGCCCATGAAAGCTTATGCTCAAATAAATTTGTTAGTCTCTAAGGTACCACAAGTACTCCTCATTCTTTTGGCTGATACAGATTAACATGGCTACCGCTCTGAAACAGGTCTGTGATGGGGTCCACTTACCCCGCACTAGTCCAGACAGGGTTAAGCCCCAGGTATTGACAGCAGAAGTCCTGCTCCCCTGGCAAGACTGGACATGCTCCAAGTGCTCTAGTAGTATAAAGAGAGGGAGACCAGCTCATTCTGGGCTGGAGGCCGCAGAGGAAGAATCTGCCTGGGAAGCTCCAGCAGAAGGCCAGCCACAGCCTCTGATGCGCTGGGAATCAAAGCCGTCCACCTGCCTGTACCCCGGCGACTGGAGGAAACCCTGGAGACGACCAGCCCTGCTAAACACAGAGGACCCAACATCTCATGGGAAACCCCAACACGGATTCTGGTAGGAAGTGACCCAGGGAGGGTGATGGAGTGGTACCTCCCGCCTGGGGATGCTCAACGTGTTTCAGTAGGCTGTCCCCACTGAGTCAGTGGCAAGCTGCTATGCCACTGTTAGGGCTCTGGGTTGGGGCCTGGTGGAGTCGGGTGGGCCTGGGCTCCCCTACCAGGGCTGCCACACTCCAACGCTACGTGCCACTAAGCCACACTACCCTACGCCAAAGGGTTGCTTTATGGACTTTGGCCATCAGGCCCCACTGCCGTGTAACGAAAGGAGGCTCCATAGACTCTGATCATAAGGCCACACTGCCCTGCCCCAAAGGGTGTCACTATAGACTCTGGCCACTAGGCCTTGCTGCCCTGCACTGAAGGGTGGCGCTACAGACTCTGGCCTCTAGGCCACGCTGCCCTGCACCAAAGGGTGGCGCTATAGACTCTGGCCGTTAGGCCATGCTGCCCTGCACCGAAGGGAGCGCTATAGACTCTGGCCGATAGGCCATGCTGCCCTGCACCGAAGGGGGCGCTATAGAATCTGGCTGCTAGGCCATGCAGTCCTGCACTGAAGGGCTGCTTTACAGCTGGTGACCAATAGCCCACGCTGCCCTGATCCAAGGGGCATGGACTGTGACAAGGTCATTTAGTCCCCTTTCTCAGGCCCAATCATTGAGGTTGATTATCCTCTCACACTGACCTCTAGATGGTAAGTTCTTTGGGGGCAAGAACTATTTGTTCTGTGGGAGACAAGGCAGGGGAAGTGATATCTTTTATTGGACCAACCTCTGTAGGTGACAAAGATATGCTTTTGTGCTTACACAATCTGAAGAAGAGCTCTGTATAAGCTCCAAAGTGTGTCTCTCTCACTACTACAAGTTGGTCCAATAAAAGATATTACTTCACCCACTTTATTTCTGGAACCAACATGGCCACAGCAACACTACAGGCAAGTCTCATCTTACGCTGGGGTTACGTTCTGCTGTCAGCACGTAAAGCGAAAATCGTGTATAGTCAAAATTACACTGAATGTAATAGCAGGTGGAATCACCCGCACTACAGGTACAGTATTAAAATTTGTTTTTGCCAAACAAAAGCGAAGCTGAATTTACACATGTTAAATGCTCATAAAATGAGACTCACCTGTATTTATTCTGTGTTTACTGTGCCTAGCACTGATTGTAAGTAGGGGTTCTAGAGCTATCATAATGACTAGTACTATTACTACTAATAATAATACTAAATTGAGAGTTTAATAACTTAGCCCAGTGTAAATGAGACCACAATCTGTCCCAAAGGCCCTCCTTTTTTTACAATGTATTTCTTAGCCACCTTTTCTTTTGCAACATTGTAATCTAAATACATATGTAAACAATTTTCCAGGATATCACTGTGGCAAGATAACTTTGGCTCATCTATTGTAACTTGATTGAGCCCATTTTATATGGTCAAACGGCTCTTGAGATTGCATGAAAAAGAGTATTTTGCAGGCTCTTAAAAAAGAAAAGCTATTAGTTTAAGACATACAAGTAAAGTGACCTCTGCAAAAAAAAAAAAAAAAAAGGGGATGTGTGTTTCTGCCTGGTTTCGAACCAGGGACCTTTCGCGTGTTAGGCGAACGTGATAACCACTACACTACAGAAACCTATCTACTATTTTTTTTATACCCCTCTGTAATCTAACCTTTGTTAATGGACTAGGTTAAGCTCAGCTGTGTGTGTACTGCCCCCTTCTGGATGAAGTTAGACCTGGTATATGTGTGAAGCCTCTTAGAATGTGAAATGGTGTGGCTCTCTTTTTTGATTTTTTTATTGTATTTTTTCTGCAGGCGTACTTTTGTGTGAGCATGAATCTGAGAGTGCATGACTTCAGGTGTATTTCCAGGGAGACAGATGAGACCATGTGAGATGAAGTAGTGGCACTCTGGAGATTTAGCTACCCATACTTCTGCGCTGCTGCTGCTGCTGGTTGTGCTGCTGTCACAGCTGGGTGACTGGAGAGTGGCAGCTGCTGGCCAAGAGCCCAGCTCTGAAGGTAGAGCCACCACCAGCAGCAATGCAGAAGTAAGAATGGCATGGTATGGGATTGTCATCCTTACTTCTGTGCTGCTGCCTTCAGAGCTGGGCCCTTGGTCAGAAGCCAACTCTCTCTGGCTACTCAGCTCTGAAAGCAGTGCAGAGGTAAGGCTGGCAATACTACGACACTCTTACAATGACCTTGTAACCGCCCCGTACAACTCCCTTTTGGGTCAGGACCCACAACTTGAGAAAGACTGGTCTCACCAATGAAATCTATATAGTATAGGGTAAAAGCACACAAAACCAGATTTCATCTGTGACACATTTTTCATGGCCATGAATTTGGTAGGGCCCTACTGATGATGCAGCGTCTCTGTGTCCGCCCACTTCCTCCAGAACCCCAGAACTCTCCGCTTCATCTCCCCACCGGCCTTTTTCTACAGCCTGATTCCATAATTCCTCCATAGTATTCATCATAAAAACAAGAACAGCCAGACTGTGTCAGACCAATGGCCCATCTAGCCCAGTATCCTAACACTGTCCAATGTTAGGTGCTCCATGGGGAATGAACAGAACAGGTGTCCCGCCTCTTAAGTTTTGTAAGGTGCTGTTCCAGAGTCTCCCCATCCACTGCAATGGGTTTTGGCTGAGGCACCTCTCTCGCAGCACCTCTTCCCTGTTCTAACCCTCTGTCCTTCACCTGTGCATTTTACCGTGGGGGGGAGACACTGCCCCTCCGATCCCATAGGTTCTGAAACAAAAAGGAATAACCAGGTCACACCAGCAGACAGCTGGCTTTATGAGAACAGCCAGACTGGATCAGACCAAAGGCCCATCTAGCCCAGTATCCTGTCTGCCAACTGTGGCTAACACCAGCTGCTTCACAGGGAATAAACAGAACAGACAATCATGTTGCCCTGGTCTGTTTCACAATCCCCTGCTGCTTCCCTTTTTGGCAATGGGAGTAGCAGATGACTAGCAAGCAGCGGCAAAGGGCCAGCAACTGAGAGAAATAGGATCTTGAAGACACCAGGAAACTCAACCAGGAAAACAAACAGCTGCTTCTTTCTCCCACAGGGCTTGAAACTTCAATCACTTTTAGCTGTGTATAGCCTGAGAAGATTTAGCTTTTTAAAACCCCAAATCAAGGCTCATGTAACTTGCATTGAACAGACACACTGTTCCTGTATTGTCACTATCAGCCCACTAGGTTTTATGGTAATAGGGATTGTCGAAACTGAGCTGATTAGTTAGAAAATAAAAAAAAGAAAATATTCTGAAGACAAGACCATGATTTTCTTTAAAGAAAAACAGGGCTCGTCCGGGATTTGAACCCGGGACCTCTCGCACCCAAAGCGAGAATCATACCCCTAGACCAACGAGCCTACTGTTAAAAAGTTTTGCTGAATTATTCTTGTTTCTTAGTACAGTTTTAGTTTTGTTCTTAATTTGTGAAAGTGATAAGATGATCGGAGTAGTCTCTTTTATTGGCCCAACTTCTGTTGCTAAAGGACTTGAAGAACAGCTCTGTGAAGCTCAAAAGCTTGTCTCTTCACCAACAGAAGTTGGGCCAATAAAAGGTATTACCTCACCCACCTTGTCTCTCTCTTATGACTCTGTGAATTCAGTTGCCTATTTTCCATGTTCACCTTTCTACTGCCATTTATTTCTTTTTGACTGAGGGCTGGTCTACACTACGGGGGAAAATCGATCTTAGATACACAACTTCAGCTACATGAATAACGTAGCTGAAGTCAAAGTATCTAAGATCGAATTACTCACCGTCCTCACAGCACGGGACTGATGTCCACGGCTCCCCCTGTCGATTCTGTAACTCAGTTCGAGTTGATGGAGTTCCGGAATCGATACAAGAGTGTTCGGGGATCGATTGCTACCCGCCAATACAGCAGGTAGTGAAGACGTAGCCTAACTGGCTCCATTCTCTGGCCAGATTTCCTTTTCCTAGAACCTACCTTCTCTCCTCTAGCTTCTCCTCCAACGTTCAAACGTGCCCAAGTCCTTCAGGACTAGAAAGCATCTTCACTTTCTGAACCTCTTCTGTAGTTTAGCCTTTTTTCACTGTCACCGTATGTGTACTAGAAGCTGCTGACAGACACGCTACTGCAGAGCTACACAGCAGCATTCATTTGCCTTTGTAAGGTAGCAGAGACGGTTACCAGACCTATTGCACCGTCTGCTGCTTTGGAAATTGGCGATGATGGTTACCAGTCATATTGTACCATCTGCTGCTGTCGTGGGTGTTCCTGGATGGCCTCACTGAGGTTGGCCGGGGGTGTGTGGACAAAAATGGGAATGACTTCCTAGGTCATTCCCTTCTTTAAGTTTTGTCTAAAAATAGAGTCAGTCCTGCCTAGAATATGGGGCAAGTCTATTAGAGAACCAGAGAGCACAGCCGCTCCGTGTCAGAGCCCCAGAGATCCCGCAGAAATGATGAGCTGCATGCCATTCTAGGGAGTGCCCCTGCAACAACCCCACCCGTTGCTTCCCTCCTCCCACACCCCTCCTGGGCTACCATGGCAGTTATCCCCCCATTTGTGTGATGAAGTAATAAAGAATGCAGGAATAAGAAACACTGACTTTTTAGTGAGATAAAATGAGGGGGAGGCAGTCTCCAGCTGCTATGATATTCCAGGCAGGACATCTCTATTACTCATTAAAGGGGGGGGAGAGGATCACAGCCTCCTGCTGCTATGATAGTTCCAAATCTCCATTAGACACGGGGGGGTGGGGGTGGAAAAGAGCTCAGCCTCCAGCTGGTATACTGAGGACAGTTACCAGACCTATTGCACCTTCTGCCAGGACTGAATCTCCAGGAGACAAAGCTTAAAGAAGGGAATGACCGGGAGTCATTCCCATTTTTGCCCAGGCACTCCCGGCCAACCTCACCAAGGCCAGCCAGGAGCACTCACGGGATGATGATGATGATGATGATGATGATGATGATGGACACCAGTCACATTGTATCATCTGCCATCAGGGAGGGAGGATAGGGGAGAGGATGCTGCTGTTTAGTGCTGCAGCACCCCCTCTACCAGCAGCATCCAGTAGACATACAGTGACATTGAAAAGAGGCAAGAAATTATTTCTTTCCCTTTTCTTTTGGGGGGGGTAAATTGACAACATACTCCGTGATCCACTGGCGACAATGTTTTTGACCCTCAGGCATTGGGAGCTCAGCCAAGAATGCAAATACTTTTCGGAGGCTGCAGGAATTGTGGGATAGCTGGAGTCCTCAGTCCCCCCTCCCTCCATGAGCGTCCATTTGATTCTTTGGCTTTCCATTACACTTGTCATGCAGCACTGTGCTGAGACCCTGCTGTGGCCTCTGTCAATCATAACCTGGAGATTTTTTCAAATGCTTTGGCATTTTGTCTTCTGTAATGGAGCTCTGATAGAACAGATTTGTCTCCCCATACAGTGATCAGATCCAGTATCTCCCGTACAGTCCATGCTGGAGCTCTTTTTGGATTTGGGACTGCATGGCCACTCGTGCTGATCAGTGCTCCACGCTTGGCAAATAGGAAGTGAAATTCAAAAGTTCGCAGGGCTTTTCCTGTCTACCTGGCCAGTGCATCCAAGTTCAGATAGCTTTCCAGAGTGGTCACAATGGTGCACTGTGGGTTATCGCCCGGAGGCCAAAAATGTCGAATTGTGGCCACACTAACCCTAATCCGACATGACAATACTGATTTCAGGGCTACTCCCCTCGTCATGGTGGAGTACAGAAATCAGTTTGAAGAGCCCTTTATATTGATATTAAGGGCTTTGTTGTATGGACGGGTGCACGATTAAATCAGTTTAACACTGCTAAATTCGGTATAAACGTGTAGTGTAGACCAGGCCTTAGACTTGTCCTTTCAATTTCAGCTCTCCCCCGACAGCACGCACAGTGCTTGTGAGGAAGCCTAAGTGGTGCTCCAGAATTTGCATTCCGAGGATTAGTAAATAATACACTTTCATCATGGGATCCCTTTCCCTTCCAACATACCTCCTCCCAGCGGATTCATCCTTAGATAAAATCTGTCCATCGATATATGGATAAGGTGATAGTGTAAGATGGCAAATCAGTTTTCAATACAAAGCCATATTTGTCTCACTAATTAAAACCTACCAAAGATAGAGATGGGCTCCTGAAATCATATTTTTTAAAACTTTATCTTACAAAGATGTCAGGAACAGAGGAAACAAAGGAAAATAGGAGATTTGTGTCACTGAAGAACTAAGCTACCTTGAGTTCCTTAAGACTTACAGACTTTTTTTGTCCTTTTAATTTCAATGCACAATTTCCCTGTCTTTTTAGTGCTTTAAAAGTCCAATAGTCATGAAAGAATCTTGTAATCTTATATTTGCAATTCCCAAATCTATCTATCTATCTATCTATTTTTCTTTCTTTGTTCTTATAGAGCCTTTCATACATTATGGGACCACATTAAAATAAAGCAGTGCTCTTATATCAGTATAAAATTCTAACCAGCCAAAGGAGAATGGTGTCCATGCATGCATTTTCAAATTTAGCTCAGATTTAATTCCTTATAACAAGTCTAAAAAAAAAAAAGTGCAAAGTCAGTCACTGTCACACTTACAAGACTAATTTGTTTTTTGCATAACAGAGAACAGAAGCTTTGAAACAGAGTTTTGTTGACCTGTTGTTGCCACAATGGCTTATCAGTTTTCCTACAAAAGTGAACAAGAGCTATCAGTACACTCTTTTAGCCTGCCATTTTTTGAAGTCAAATGACAGTAAATTTGCATCTTCCACAAGTCTACTAGTTACAATATTGTCTACCTAGAGTACATTACCTCATTTTATCACAGCTGGTGCTAACTGTAGTTTACAATATAAATCCACTCAAAAACATCACAACTATTTTTTCTTTTGGACAGGAATAAACTATGTCCTTGGAGTTGATGTGCTTTATGTTGAATAAAAATGCATCAGCCTCATAGTCTTTGTAGGTATATAATGCCCTATTATAGCTACAAATTTGTTCACTCTATCTGTCTTTCTGATCCACTCCTCCTTCACCCCAACAAAACAAAACAAGCAAATGAAATTCTTTATGTGGAGTTAAATTTGAAATTGCAAGGACATAATTTTCCTTTTACTGATAGATAGGTCACCCGGCTGGGAGCTTTCAGGGCACCTAAGACCCAACTCATGCCTCAAACAGACATTACTCAAACTTTTGGCGGTTGTTTTCCCCATCACTAACAATCAGAGGATTTCTAACAGAGAATAACATATGATATACTAGGATGCTTGACACTTAAAACAACAACAACAACAAAATAGGTCAAATCAAACCTTTCAGTGACACTAAGGAGCTGGTTCTAGTCCAATAAAGTGAGCCGTAGAAAAAATGTCTCAGCTAAAGACAGCATAACATGATAACTATCAGGTCAACTTGCAAACAAGTTACTTGAGTTACTTGAGCCCATGTGCTTAGCTGTAGGCAGAGGAATGGAGGGTGAAATAAGAAGAGGGATCTAAGTACTTACAACAGTAATAGAAGACGCGGAAGCGGGGGGTAGAGAAGAAAGTGTGTGTATGGGGGGCAGAATATTCAGAATGTGGGTGAGTGGAGGACAGTGGGTAGCGTTGGGGGCATGTGAAACGCAGAGTGTGAATGGATTGGCTGCAGATAATCATGAAAAGGAGCGGAATTTCCCCCACTTTTTCGTTTAGTTACCATTTAGCAAAATCATTCAGGTGTTAAAATAGTTTGTCATTGATATCTCAGATAGTTTCTGCTGGAGAAGGGAAAGAGAGAGACACAGGATAAGAGTAGATATCATTCTGTTCTGTAGGAAAACCGATAATATTATTATTATTATTAATAATAATTATTAATAATAATAATAATAATAATAATTTATTATTATTATTATCTGCTTTCTCTTCTTCTCCTCCTCCTTCTTCTTTTAAATACTGTCAGTAATAATTATGTCAAAAGACAGATCACTGCCCTTCTAGCTCAACAGTAAGCTCTCACATCTGAAAGAATGTAACTATGGATTTTCAAGGAAATCTTTTATTACTTCAGCTGTTTGGTTTTCTTTGTGTGCCAGTTTGTGTGCCAATCTACCTTACACACGAGCAGGGATATAGGCAGCAGAGGTTTGACATTAAAATAAGAGCAATAAATGGCTTCTGTAATTAGAACTATACTTTTTTTATTGTGTATTAAAAATGAGATGCATGCAGCACGCTGTCAGATTACTTTTGACACAAACTTTTTTTCAGCAGTGCAGAGAGCACTATAGCAAAGAAAGACGTATACAGAGGCGATTGTTGTCGGCAAGGTAGCGTGGCCGAGCGGTCTAAGGCGCTGGATTAAGGCTCCAGTCTCTTCGGGGGCGTGGGTTCGAATCCCACCGCTGCCACAAAACTCTTTTACGCCTTTCCTTCAGGATCCATTTTTTAAATAGCCAAGTGGAGACTTTTAATTTCACGGTGCTAATTAAGAGCTATGCTTTTGCACTTGCCTGATAGCCCCCTCCCAGAGAACACTCACCTTGCCTGAAGAGAGGGTCAGTTTTCAGGAAGGTGCTGTTTGTACACGGTTTTCACAGCTCTATAAGCATCCGAAGTGGAACAACCTCTGTGCATGAGAGCTGTGGATTTATTCTCCAGCTCAGAGAGCACAGCAGCTATTCAGGGCATTAGCAGGGGGCTCTGTATGGATCCCTGCAAAGCTGCTCTGTCTGTCACTTCTTCATGACAGACAATGCTCCCTCCCTTTGACATTATAGGCAAAACAATTCAGTGCAAGATAAAGGTAGGAGAGATGACTGAGTTTTTCTTTTCCACCCCTAAAATATCTAAGTACACATGGTCTGTATGCAATGCACTAGGTGCGTCAGTCAGACACAAGTTATTAGAGAAACAAGAATCAGCTGATGTGCCACAAGTGTGTAGCTTTTTAGTCTTCAGTGAAACGAGTTCTTATAAGATTTACCAATTTTGGAAACCTTACTCTATGCACACTATTTACCACATCAAAATTAGCCGCTTTGTTTCTGCCTGGTTTCGAACCAGGGACCTTTCGCGTGTTAGGCGAACGTGATAACCACTACACTACAGAAACCCACATAAAAACAGCGATCCTTTATCATGCAGATATTTCTAGGCTCTCAGTAGTGCTGCTTTACTGATGCCTTCATGCAGCTGTACTGGTTTTTGTTAATGGTTTTGTGTTGGCAGACGATTGTGACTGTTACTTTGGTCTGTATGGGTGTTTGTGTGTGGTGAAACTGTGTGTCCACAAACGTTCCGTAACTAACTGCTGTGATATTTGTAAATGTGTATGTAAGCGCATGAATAAGTGATTTGTTTGTGAATGTGCACATACATACATGAAGCTTTGTGTATGCTTATGTATGACAATGCTTCTGTCTGCGTACCTGTAATCATTTTAAACGTATGCATACATGTGTATGTTTATGGTCTTTATGTGCCTATGTATGATTTTGCTTTTTGAAAAAAGTCTCTGGGCTTGGTTCTGTTTCTTAATCTGTGGTTTATATCTTCCTGTGCCCTTATGAATGATTGTGACGTCTATGTCTCTGAAGGATGTGTGTGCACACCTCCGCGTGCAATTTTTGTATTTGCATGTATGATGAATATGACAGTTTTATTATTACTATTATCCTCTACTAGGATAATGTCGGGGACTGACCAAGATGAGGATCTCATTGTGCTAGTCAGACTAATAGTTTGTGTGTCGAATACCTCCCTGTGTGCACGCACAATAACGTGATTAGTGTGTGTGTGTGTATTTAGTATTGTGTGGTTAATGTGTACTTGCGCTTAGATGTGTTTTACTGTGAGTGTCCTTTCTTTGGGTGCTACATAATTCCATTGCACTGAGCTACATCCTGGAAATTTGTAGGCAGAATTTATAGGGTGAAAACGCTATGGTGCATTTATCCTGCAGTTTGGCAGTGAATGGCTTTGCCTGCACAGCCCGTATATGATTAGCGTGTGACTATGTTAACGTGAGGGTTTTTTTTGGTTACTATAAACCACAGTGTGATTTGTGTGCCTGCATCTCTATGAGCTATTTGCACAGGAGAATGATTTGCCCAAGTTTCCGTATGCAACAGTGCTGGTGGGTGGGAGTGTTGGTGCGTTCTTATCTATATGTGCGGGCGCAGCTGTATTGCTGTGTATGTAACAATACGACTGTGAATGTTGTTTCTCCACCGGCGCGTGCGCAGCTGGGAACTACTCAACTCGCCTCTCCTCCCCTCCCGCGCCCAACCCAACCCCAGCTCTCTGCTACGCTTTGCCCGGGTTTTCTCTAGCTATAGCAGACATAATCAGTCTTGCTTCCCCCTCCCCGCCAAAACAACGTCCTGCAGCAAAGCATCCACGTAATTATGCTCTGCAGATCTCCATTTAAGCGACCCAAATGCCTCCCTCCTTCCCGTACCAAGCAGCCCGGCTCCTTTCCCAAAAATAACCCTGCTGTTTACCGCGCCCCTCTTTAAACACCGCCCGCCCCCATGCCGCGCTCTTTGCCAGCAGCCCTGAAAACACTTCCCACCGCCTGCGAATTCCCCTTACAGAGCTCCCTGCAGGAAATCCCAGCTGGTCCCCATCCTGGCAGGCTGCCCCCCACCCCCGGTTCTATGCCCTGCTGTTATGCCACTTCTAGCTTCTCAAAGCCCCCTTTGGGGTGCTAAGAGCCCCTTGGGTGACTTGCAGGGACCCCTGCACTACGGAGTACATGGCACCCTGGGGAACGGTTACCCTAGAGGGACTGTTTTATCTACAGCCACTTGACATCGCTTCTTGATTCCTTCCCCCCCACGAGCTCTTTTTCCCCACCAGCTTGGTTCTTCCTCCCTTAACTCTTCCCCCCTTTGCTTTGTTTTTCTTCCTGCTATTCCGTTGTCTAATCCCCCAGTGCTGCCAGGCTCAGCAAAAACTCATCAGACCACGTAGCAAGTCTCCAATCCCAGAGCGAAGCAGCCACTGCAAAAGCACAATCTGAGGATCTCACTGCCTTGTCCCTGTGTATTTGTACAGCTCACCGTGAGAAAAGATCTGCGCGGTAGAATTAAGTCAGGACATATTTTGTACTGTCCAGAAGCAAACTGTGCATGTTTTTTAGAGTATCAATAAATATTTAAAAAAATGAAAATGGGCTCGTCCGGGATTTGAACCCGGGACCTCTCGCACCCAAAGCGAGAATCATACCCCTAGACCAACGAGCCATGTGTATTAATTGTTGCTGAGGCAGTACTTGAGAGCTGCCATCAGATAATGCATTGCATGCGCATTTTCCTTTTTCGGATTTACATTTTTCTTCCGTTCTCTTGGTTCAACTCACTTTCGTCTCCCTCTGCCAACACTCCAACGTCCAGTTTTGCTCATCTTTCAGCGAAAGTGAATTGAGTTTAATTCATTTTTTCCCTTTAATCTCTTCCCCTCTCCAGTAATTCATTCTTTCTAACAACATAAGTGAAAAATGTATCATCCATCTGATCTGCCAGTTCCTAAATTTCTGATAACAGCTGTAGAGAGCAGCAGATTTTTATCCTACTGATTCCCACCCCCCACTCACTCTTTTTGTAATGTAAACGAAGGCAGCAACTGCTTCCAGTTAAAAACCTTCCAAAGGAAAAGGGACTATAAGGTACTAAATTTTAAAATCCATAATTGCAGGTGCTTAGATGATCCAACATTATATATCTCTAGCCTTTCTAAGAATTTACCATTTGCAGCTTGGCCCCAAGGATATTAGAGTGACAAGGGGGGTGAGTAACACCTCGTGTTGGACCAACTTCTGTTGGTGAAAGTGACCTGGAGAAAAGCTCTGCTTCAAAGTTTGTCTCCTCACTTAACTGGTGGCTCATCAAGACACCGGTTGACATTTGAAAAAGTCAAGGAATGTGACTGATCTCCTGGAAAGTGAGATAAAAGCTTTTGCTGAAATAAACAAACAATCAACAATTTTTTAAAATGAAATGAAGGTATGAAAAATAAACGAGCAAGGCCCCAGCGAGATTTGAACTCGCGACCCCTGGTTTACAAGACCAGTGCTCTAACCCCTGAGCTATGGAGCCTCTTGCTGAAATGTGCGTCTTCTGTCTTGCTCAGATTGGTGAACATCTTTTGACTTGTGCTTTGCTAAGGATCCGGCTCAGTGTTCTGTCCCCAATTAAAAGTATCTTTATTCACCAGGAGTCGATGGCAATGTAAGGATCCACCTAGATTTGCATAAGAAGCCTCCTTCGGAAAGTCCTTCAACCTCTGTAGCCAGCTTTAACAAACAAACAGGAAAAGGGACTTGCCATACACACTGATGGCCAGCTGGCTCTGTCCCTGGAAAAAATGTGTGGTAATGCTACCACCTGCTGTACTGAATGTATATTGCACCCCGAAGGTTGGCTAAGTTAAATACCTCTTGCCAGAAGTGGAAATCAATAGTTTACGGTGTTGTTGTGTGTTTACTGCCACTTTATTTGCATACAACAAATGCATCAGATCATATGTCATCACATTAATTGCTTGGCACTTTTCTTTTTTCCCCAAAGCACTCACCAAACTTTGATTAAAGAATGTATTAAACTGATTAGGTGTATTAAATTGGTGATGAATAATGTCATTGTGATACCCAGGAATAAAATCCAGGACCCTGTTTCCCACTCCCCTTTTCTAACCCATACAACAATACTGCCTCCACCTAGATGTTTGCTGCATGTGCATGGTTTAGTCAATGGCATCCAGCATGGCATGCACTTGCATTTCTATATTGTGCAATAATGAGAAGCAATATACTCTGAGTATTGTAATGAACTCTGTCTGAGTTCCACCACATCAGAAAAACCAGAAGTTGAGTATTATATACAATTTACATTACAGTAGGTCTCATTCCCCTTTCTTGTAGACAAGCACCATTATAGATTTTTTCCAGGAGCTGGGAGCTTCTTCCAGGAGCTGGGAGTACAGAGCAACTGTTTATATTTGTTGAAAATGGCAGTTAGTACCAGGCAGCCAGGGTCTAATTTTTTCAGGAAGTTGTAGCAAATGCCGTCTTCTCCCGGGGCTGTATTTTTGGTCTTTGTAAGTCTGGTCAGTCTCTACTTCCTATGCTGTAAAGGCTTGTTCCAGGTCCTCTGCATAGTCAAGGTGGGGTAAAGGATGAAGGTACCCTGGACGCTGTGTGTCGTTCTGAGCTACATGATCAAACACATCCTTGAAGTATGAGAATAGTCTCTCAGACAGGATTGCACAGTAGGATGAGGGCCTGTCTAGGATCTCTCTCATAGCCTTAGGGCAGTTTGACTGGTAGATCTTCTGGATGCTGCTTCTGGGTCATAGTGGCAACTGATGTTCCTTTTCCTGTGGTGGTGGTTGTTGTTATGTCTCCATGCAGGAGCTCTGTGAGCAGTCAGCGTGTTCTCCTGAGTTCCCTTCCTCCCAGATATGATTTTTACAGACAGGGCTCAGTGAGTCTGTCTACAAGGAGGTCAAAGTCATTGAAGGAAGCTGTCCTCACCAACTCCTCCATCCAAGTGGTTTGCCAGGTGTGGCAGCCCTCGCCGAAGGCTGCTGCTCCTCTGGCTGCTCAATCTCCACAAGCTCAGGCTGGAAAACTGCTGTGGGATTAGCCTGTTGCCTATTTTCCTCTCAGTGCTGAGTACTCTGTTCAGCCGGATCTTGAGGCATGATCTCTGGAATGAGGTCAATGTCTTCCTTTACAGTTTTTAGGGCAGCACTTGTCCTTTTAGGAAGGACAGTTTTCAGGGCAGCGGTACTCACCTTTTTAGGGATGTGGTCTTGCTTGGGAGTTTCCAGAGCAACACTGGTCCTTTTGTGAATTAGTTCTGTCTGGGGGGCGGTCTTCGATGCAGTGTGAGAGTCAGGACCAGCTTTAGGAAGTGTGGTGCCCAATTCAAACATTTTCGGTGAGGTCTTGGCAAGGATGACTTAAAAAAAAAGACACGTAAAAAAAAAGCCTTTCATTTCTTAGCAACCAGTTCCCTATAAAAAGTTCTGATTTAATGGATGTGCCACAGTATATATTTTTTGTACCAATAGGGTTACCATATGTCCGGATGGTGATTTAAGAACCAAAAAGCCTGACATGTCCAGGAAAATACGGGTGTATGTTAACCCTACCTAAAGTTCTTTTTTAAAAAGATTGGCCTGAACTAGAAATGAGCTCCGTTTCACATGTGTGGGTCCCCACCACTCCCTGGGGGTGTGCTAGGGTGACCAGATGTCCCGATTCTATGGGGACAGTCCCAATTTTTGGGTCTTTTTCTTATATAGGATCCTATTACCCCCCCACCCCCCGTTCCAATTTTTCACACTTGTTGTCTGGTCACCCTAGGGTGTGCACATGTGTGAGTCCCAGCTGCTCCCTGCCTCCCTCATTGAAGCAGGTGTGCAGGGTTACTGCCCTGGGAACTGCAGGGCACCAGTGGACATGGGGCTGGCTGGAGGCAAGGCAGGGGCTGGCTGGAGGTAGAGTCTGGCTGCAGGCAGGGCAAGGGGTGTGGGGCTGGCTGGAGACAGGGGGTGTGGGCAGGGCTGGCTGGCTTCAGGCAGGGCTGCAGAGGTGTGTGGCATGGGTTGGCGAGGCTGGAGACGGAGGAGTGTGGGACTGGCTGGCTTCAGGCAGGGGGGTGCCACAGGGGTTGGCTGGAGACAGGTCAGGGGGTGCAGGGTTGGTGCGGGCAGGACAGGGGGAGCAGGGCTGGCTGGAGACAGGGGCTGACTGTGGGCAGGGGGTGCAGGACTGGCTGCAGACAGGGGGTGGCTGCAGGCAGGGGCTGGTGCAGGCAGCGCAGGGGGTGGGTACAGTGGGTACAGCCCACCCCATCTCTCCCCCACCAGGGTAGCAGCAGCAGCCTAGGGCTCTGGGGGCTATTTAAAGGGCCGGGGTCCCCTGCTTCCACCGCCCCAGCCCTTTAAATAGCTGCGGGAGCCCTGGGGAAGCAGTGGGGTCCAAAGTGGCTATTTAAAGGGCCAGGGTGGTAGAATCAAGGGGAGCCCTGGACTTTTTAAATAGCCCCCAGATCTCAACAGCCCTACCCCGGGGTTCCAGCAGTGGGGCTCTGGTGGCAATTTAAAGGGCGAGGGGCTCCAGTCCCTGCTGGGAGCCCCAGGCTCTTCCAATTGCCCCCTAGGGAAGCTGGCCCAGCCCAGTACAGCACACCGGCTCTTGCCAGTATGCAGTACTGCGGCTTGGGCACAGGGCCCTCTTAGGGGTGGGGCCCAATTCAGAGGAATTGGTTGAATCAGCCTTAAGCCAGCCCTGGTGAGAGCTTCTGGAGGCAAGGTCCTGTTGGGTGGTCTTGGAGGTCAAGTCTCCTACAAAGTGCACTTTCTGCCTCAGTAATTAAACTGGTAAGAACACATGTAAAAATGTTATTAAACCTAATGTTAAAATTACATAATACAGAGGTTGAGATAAAGCGTGTCTGTACAATATATGCAAGTGCTATACCATAGCCCCAATGCTCTTTTCTGCTCTCCCATAACTAGCTCCAACGTGCAATCAGTCATACAGAAGATACTTCCGGTTTCTCTCCATAGCAGTCCAGTGCCTTGTATTCATATAGCCGCACATTCTTCATGGCTTGTCCCCACTGCCTTGGCGAACGGCTCCCTTCAGCAGGTCACAACTGAGCTGGGCCCTATTGATGAATCTCCAGCTAGCAAATCGGGTGAAGCTGCCTCGAGGGAGAAACCAGTTACTGGTGTCCCAGTTGCATGTCACTTTGAAGGCCTTGCCCTGCTCTGGCTTCCATCTCAGATTTTCCTTGTACTGCCAACAGGTGGCATCCTTCAAGGTCCTCTCCAGCACGGTTTTAGCTCTCAGTATAGAAACTTCCTTTTAAAGAAAATGACAGATACCTGCTCAGCGTGACTCTGGGCAGGTAGCTGGGGCTTTGGCATAATATGCCATATCTATAGGCACCAATTTCTGCCCCCGCCAGTGGGTGCTTGACCTGCCTCTGCCCCTGGCCCCACCCAGACTCCACCCCTTCCATGAGGCCAGGCCTCTGCCATGCCCCCTCCCACCTCTGTCCTGACCCCATTCCAACCCCTTCCCCAAAGGCTCCACCCCCTTCCTCCCCCTATTCTGACTTCTTCCCCAAATTCTCACCCCGGCCCCACCTCTTCCCCATCTCCTCCCCTGAGCCACCATGTTCTCGTTCCTCCCCCACCCCATGGGGGCAGCAGCAGGGTGGGAAGCGCTGGGCAGTAGGTGGAGGAGTGGGGACATGGCACACTCAGGGGAAGAGGTGGCAGAGGAGGAGATCGGAGGAGGGGAGCTTGGCTGCTGGTGGGTGCCAAGCACCCACCAATTTTTCCCTGTGAGTGCTCCAGCCCCAGAGGACCCATGGAGTCAGAATCTTTGCAAGTATCAGCAGACTGGTGATAAGATCACAAGCACTGGCAACCTTGGGAACTCCAACTCATTGCTTTCCACTTGAGAAGAGCTTGATTGCTCAGTGGATTCACCCTTTGCTAATAGACTTTCTGGATATCAGTAATGAGTGAAAAATCATTGTAAACATTATCATTGCCAGTCTCTTCTCGATTGACTTTTGTTTTGAATGACTTTGTCCAATTCTGTCCCATATGTCTCTCTGTAGTTACAGGGCTTCTCTAAGGTTATCAGGCCTTGTTCTTATTTTAGTTTTTAGTCGAGTTCTTAATCTCTCTAGTACAGAATAATGATGATCTTTTGACCTGTGCTTTGCTCAGATTGTGATCAATGTTCCAAACCCAAGGAAACGTATCCTTGTTCACCAGGAGCTGATGGAAATATACGGAGAGTGAACTTTGCACCTAAATACACACAAAAAGCACATGTTGGAGCTTCCTCCACGCTCTTCAGTCGCTTTAAGAAAGAAACAAGAAAAGGGACTTACGCCAGCTGCAGTCAGCCCACCAGTTGGGTCTTTCCTTGGAAAAAATAAATGGAAATGCTACAAGCTGCTGCACTGAGTGTGTTTTGCACTCTGAAGGTTGGTTAAGTTAAAAATATCTCCCCAGAAGTGGAAAATAATAGTGATGTGTTGTGTGTTCTCTGGATTTTATTTGCATACAAGTACAGATCACATGTCATAATATTAATTGCTTGGCACTTTACTTTTTTTCCAAAGCACCAAGCAAGCTTTTATTAAGGAATGTATTAAATACATTAGATGCATTAATTGGTGAGAGATTATGTCATTGTGATAGTGAGGAATGGAACCCAGGATCCTGTTTCTCAGTCCCCTTTTCTAACCCATACACTATACTGCCTGTGCCTAGATGTTTGCTGTGTACACGTTTTAATCAATGGCATCCTTCATGGCGTGCACTTGCATTTCTACACTGTGCAATAATGAGAAGAAATATACTCTGTCAGATTCATTTAGGATTTTATATCACGCTGATCACTCAAGATAAACCTGAATAACACTCTTCTGAGGGACAAAAAATTGAAATTAATACCATTCCCCACCTCCGTAATTTTCATTCATCTCTGCTCTTCTTAGCTCTAGCCAGCACCAGTCTGACAACCACAGAAATACTATGAAAGATGATATTCCCCCATCTGTCATATATGGTCCCCATTAATACAGTATCCAAATACCTCTCAATCATCAACATATTTATCCTCAGAGCACCACTGCGAGGAGTTCAGTATTATTGCCTCTTTACAGATTGGGAACAGGAACGCAGACAGATTGAGTGGTCCAAGTTCACAAGAGGAATTTGTAGCAGAGCAGATAATGGATGCCATGTCTCTTTCATTGCATTCTAGTGTTCCTAAAACTTCACAATCCTCCCTTATGCTCCTAGGGGTATTTTCAACCTGTCTTAGAGCCTGAAATACTGAGGAAAAGTCTATTTGCATGAGACTCATTACTCAGGTTTTCAGATTCAACGGGTTGTTAGTCGCTATAAGGTTACAACTTAATAAGGTGTTTTCCAGACAGAACTTCCCACCGCACTGAAGCTTTCCTGTATAAATACCTAAGTCTGGGGGCTTCTAATAAAAATAAATTATGAGAGATATTCCCCCCACTGAAGAAAGTCCGCACAAGACCGAAATATCACTTTCATCCCATTTAAGTCCCATTCCTTGGGCCTGAGCTTGACTTGATTGTAGGGAAAATACAAGAGGTCAATTCTGAATAATATCAAATGAAAGCAAAATAAACATTCATAGAGTGCCTTCAGATTTTATTTCTACTATGAGGCCTTTTGACAATCAGTGAGTTTCCAAGTCCCATGATGTAAAGAATGATTTGCCATTGACTTTCAAGCAATTTACACATCAAGAGATACAGAAGAGGTGCACAGGTCACACAAATTGGACTAGCATCTAGCCTTCAATAATCAGAGGCTTTCACTAAGGCCTCCGCTACTATAAGGAAACTGTTAAGCAATTGCTGGACTGGTGGTGCTCCAGTGATAGAAGCTGTAGTTTAGACAAGGCTCAGCTGTTTCCAACAGTGTTAGACCTGGCTTGTGTTAGAAAAGTTGCAATTGTTTAACTATATGGATTTACGATTGATCTTGTTAGACTAGAGCAAAACCCCAATGTAGATGTAGATGCATTCAAAGCAGAGTAATCCTTATTTAAATTGGTTTGGCTTAAACAAATTTACAAGTTCTTAGACCTGGTCATATTGCTTTCTCCCTGCTGACAATCTTTGTCTACACTGACAGTTTTCTGAAAATCTCCCCTCATTGCACCCACCCCGGCGCCTGATCCAAAGCCCACTTAAGTCAACTGAAGTCTGTTTATTGATTTGAAGGAGCTTTCTGCCCAATCTCATGGATCACAAATGTAGACCAACTACTGTTGCTTTTACTGGCATATTGTCTGGACCTGTTCTGGTCAGGGCTAGATGACCCGATCGTGAAAACACAAGCAGCTGCCTAGGCTAGCTAGCTAACTACCTAGCTATTGCATTAATGCCATGCTCATCTTCATGGTTTCTGGCTGCTTTTTCTGTGAGGGGCACCTGGGCATGTCTTCAGTGAATTGTTTTGCAAGTTTCAGGGACACAGTTTAATGTAGGTGATTGTGGAGCAGACGGAAAAGAGGGGGAACACCCTCTCATTGAAGGCAACGTTAAAGGTAAACATGTGCTGCATGTTCTCAGCATTGTAGAACGACACTTCTTCCCCTTCGTAGTCTAGGTAAACCCGGACCTTACTGAGCCTCTCGCCGATGCAAAGCGGGGTGCGTTGAGGGGAGGTGACAGCCCAGTAGCGCCCTCCGTTTTGCTGCACTGCCCAGATCCCCTCCTCAGGGGAAAACTGAGTCAAACCTTTCCTCCTCACCGACTCCCTGGCCACCCCAAAAGCCCAGCCATCTGAGGCCCCCACTTCTACCTCCCAGTAATGCCTCCCTGACTTGAATCCTTCCAAAGCCAGGACCCGGGAGTTAGTGTCAAATCGCTTGGGGTTGTCAGGCAGCTCCTGTTTTCGGCATCCCATCCTCACACTCTTGAGATCTGTAGATAGGATGAGCAGCTGGTTGGCTGTATCAGGATCCAGAGTCAGGTCCTCTGTGGAGAACAATAAGAACAACAAAGTAGAATTACCAATGGAAGGAGAAACAATGCAAATCCCATACAAATGATTAGCAATTTTATATCTGCACGAGACACATGATTTCATAGGTGCTGACTCCACGGGTCTCCAGGGCTGGAGCACCCACAACAAAAAACAGCAGCTGCTCTGCACTCACTGGCAGCCCCATGGGTCAGTGCCACCCACTTCCCACAGTGCCTCCTGCCTGCTGGCTCTCCCTCCCTCCCAGTGCCTCCTGCCTGCCCCAGATAAGCTGTTCTGCGGCATGCAGGAAGCGCTCGGAGAGAGGGGGAGGAGTGGGGGCCGGAAGAGGTGGGGAAGAGGCTTGGAGGAAGGGGTGGAATGGGACGGGGCATGGGGCGGAACAGGGGTCGAGCACACCCCTGTAACTTGGAAACTATGATTGATTTTATGAATGATCATTTTTCCCAGTGAGGGTAGAAGGAGGAAATCCCATCATGACAGTGATGTCAATGAAGAGCTTGTCCTTGTTCCTTCACGTTCTGATGCCTTCAGTGCACTGGAAATCACTTTTCTGTGGTTTGAAGGACTAGAAGTAAGCAACAAAGTGCTCTCTGTTGGATCTTACACACTGCCCTGAACTGTCCTTTTGAGAAGTGCATTTTTATGAACTTTTCAATGTTATGAACACCTCAATCCCCAATTAGTTTGTAAAACAAGGGTTCTGCTGTAATAAAAAGCAAGTGATACTTAGGTCAAGTTTTTCAAAATTGGGGTGCCTCCATTTTCTGGGCGGGGCCTAAGAACAAGTGAGACCTGGAGCCTCCGGTCCAAACCGGTTCCTAGTGGAGATGGTTCAGATCTGAATTTGCAGCTTCCACTAGCTTCAGCTGGATTTGTGGTGGCTCAGCACTTCTAAAAATAAGGCCACTTATGTATTTAGGTGCTCGATGTGAGACACATAACGTGCTTGACACCCCATCTTCTAAAAACCAGAACCTCTTAAAAACTGAGTATCCTTAGAATACTTACAAGTCAGTGTTGAAAATCTTGGCCTAAACATATCTCTGTACCTCAGATTGGATTCAGATGGGTCTTAAGGAAGAGGGTAGATAAAATGATGCTTTATCCACAAAGTCAGGCTTAAAAAAATCAGGTAGCTTAAGGGTATGTCCACACAGCACAAAACCCATGGCTGGTCCGTGCCAGCTGAATTGGCTCTGGGGAGGGGATGGGGTGGGGTGGGGTGGGGTGGGGTGGGGGTGGGGGTAGGGCTGTTTCATTGCTGAGTAGATTTTTGGCCTTGGACTGGTTCTCGAATCCTCCCACTTCACAGGGTCCTAGAAAGCACAGATGTCTACATAGCAATGGAACAGCCCCGCAGCCCAAGCCTCGCGAGCCTGAGTCGTCTGGCACTGAGTCGTCTAGTTGCTGTGCAGACGCACCCTAAGGCACCTCAGATTGTGACTCTAGGCAGCAACGTTGCAAGGAGAAAATGGCATGTTCTCAAGCAATACAGATGCCTCCCATGAACTGTCAAGTCGTGTTAACATAAGAATTTAAGAACGGCCGTACTGAGTCAGACCAAAGGTCCATTAGCCCTGTAGCCTGTCCTCCAACAGTGGCCAGTACCAGAGGGAATGACCAGAACAGGCAATCATCCAGTGATCCAGCCCCTGTCACCCATTCCCAGTTTTTGGCAAACAGAATATGGGGTTTTAGGAGCATCAGGGATCTGGCTTCCAAAGCCTAAATTCCCTTATGTGTCACTGAAAATCTCAGATTTCCAGTACCACAAAAAAGGGCCTGAAATTTCCCAATGAATTTAAATAGGCTCCATCTTTGTCTTCATGGATGAAACCTTGGCCCCACTGAAGTCAGTTACAAAACTATCATTGACTTCAGTACAGGCCAGATTTTGCCCTATGGTTTTATACCTGTTGGCCCAGCTTTGCCTCCCTGAAACTGCTTCAGATTTATGAGTGTTCAGCTCTGGCTGTGGAACTCTTTGCCGGAGGATGTTGCGAAGGCCAAGACTATAACAGGGTTCAAGAAAGAACTAGATAAGTTCTTAGAGACTAAGTCCATCAATGGCTCTTAGCCAGGATGGGCAGGAATGGTGTCCCTAGCCTCTGTTTGCCAGAAGATGGGAATGGGCCACAGAGGATGGATGAGTTGTTGATTGCCTGTTCTGTTCATTCTCTTCGCTGCACCAGGCACTGGCCACTATTAGAAGACAGGCTACTGGGCTAGACGGACCTTTGGTCTGACCCAGTATGGGCATTCGTATGTTCTCTGCACCTGGGTGGATTTTACACCTTGCAAGTTTTTAACCCCAAATGTTCAAAAATCACAAGTCTGATCCCCCTCCCTACAGAAATCTTGAGATTGGCTTAAACATCACAAAGTTTTAAAAAAACCATGAGCAATGTGCAGCTATTTGTTGGCTGATTTCTGAGCTTAAACCAGTTCCCTGAATGGAATAAGCTGTACCAGCAAGGTATTTTTGCTGGTATAATTACATTTACACAAGGGCTGTTACCAGCACAGATACAGTAGAATCTCAGAGTTATGAACACCTCAGGAATGGAGGTTGTTTGTAACTCTGAAAGGTTCTTAATTCTAATCCAATGGTTTTCAAACTGTGGGTCAGGATCCCAAAGTGGTTTGTGAGCCTGTTTTAATGGGGTCGCCAGAGCTGTCATTAGACTTGCTGTGGCCTGAGGCCCAAGCCAAAGCCCTAAATCTTCAGCTAGGGTGACCAGACAGCAAGTATGAAAAATCAGGACAGGGGTAGGGGGTAATAGAAGCCTTATAAGAAAAAAACCCAAATATCAGGACTGTCCCTATAAAATTGGGACATCTGGTCACCCTATCTTCAGCCCTGGCTGGTGGGGCTCAGGTTACAGGCTCCCCACCTGGGGCTGAAACCCTCAAGCTTTGGCTTTGCCACCACCCCACCCCCATGCCCAGGGTGGTGGGACTTGAGTGGGCGCAGGGTTTGGTCCCTGCTCCTGGGGCCATGTAGTGATTTTTTTTGTCAAAAGGGGGTCACGGGACAAAGAAGTTTGAGAACTGCTGCTCTAAACAAAACATTATGGTTCTTTCAAAAGTTTACAACTGAACACTGACTTAATACAGCTTTGAAACTTTACTATGCTGAAGAAAAATGCTGCTTTTCATTTATTAGTAGTTTATGTTTAACAAAGTACTGTCCTGTATTTGCTTTTCTTTCTTTCTTTTTTTTTTTTGGTCTCTGCTGCTCCCTGATGGCATACTTCCGGTTCCAAATGAGGTGTGTAGTTGACTGGTCAGTTCGCAACTCTGGTGTTTGTAACTCTGAGGTTCTACTGGATACCCATTAGAGGTATGATTTTTTCACATTTCTGACATAGCTGTGCCAGTCAAACTTTCTAGACCAGACCTCAGTGTAAGTTTGGCAAAATCGGGACCTTAATTTGCTGTTTGAAATGCCTGAAGAACCAAGCCAGAGGGGATTGGATGAAACCAGTGTAAGTTAAAATCTCTGTGCTTTCCATTGCAAGCTGCAGGCTGGTGTGTGTAACAGGCAGAAAGGACCCAGCTTGACTTGTGCAGCCTCAGTGAGATAACTCATCTTTTGACTCTTGAACTGAGGGCTTGTCTACATTTGAAATGCTACAGCTGCAGCTGGGCCACTGTAGGGCTTCAGTGTAGACACTACCTATGCTAACGAGAGGAGTTCCCATCAGCGTGGGTAATCTACCACCTCAAGAGGCAGCTAGGTCAACAAAAGCATTCTTCTGTTGATCTAGCACAGTCTACCTGGAGAATTAGGTTGACTTAACTTTGTCACTATGGGGTGTGGATTTTTTACACTCCTGAGCGACACAGCTGGGTCAACTTCACTTTTTAGTGTAGACCAACCCTAAGCCAACCACATCTGGAAACCATCGAGAGAGAAGAACATTTAAATTGTCATTTTTCTTCCATGAAAACCTGTAGGTGCTGACTCCATGAGTGCTCCAGGGTGGAAAAAAATGGTGGGTTTAGCACCTACTAGCAACCCGCCAGTCAGCTGTTTTGAGAGCTCTGCTGATCAGCTGTTCAGCCATGGGCAGGAGGTGCTGGAGCGAGGGAGCAGAGTGGGGGCAGGAAGAGACAGAGCAAGGGTGGGGCCTTGAGAGAAAGGGTGGGTTGGGGGTGGGGCCTCAGGGCAGAGGGGGTTGGAGCACCCACCTGGAAAGAAGAAAGTTGGTACTTGCGCCAAACCGCTGTGTAAATTACAACCAAAATGTAAAGACTACATTCCTTTTACCTTTTTCACCTTTTCCCAGTTCATCCTGCAGAGTCTCTGAAAGAAGAAGAAAGTCAGTTATTGCCAATGCTGATATACCAGTGAGGATCAGTAAGGAACCTCCATTCAGAAGAATATTGCCACTTCAATGGGACTGCTCCTGTGGGTAAGTTCCCAGGACCATGACTAAGGGGTGGACAATCTTAACCTCAAGTAACATCACTAAGCGCAAGTCTACACTTACAACACCACATCTTGCTTCAGCATAGCTACGTCCCTCAGGGGTGTGGAAATTTCACAGAGACACAGATCTATTGACCTAACCCCCAGTATAGACAGTGCTAGGGCAGGTCTACACTTAAAAAACTGCATCTACCGCAGCTCTACTGATGCAGCTGCTTAGGTGCTTAAGTGAAGATGCTCTGAAGTCGATGGGAGAGAGCTCTCCCATCGACAGGGCCATCCTTAGGCATAGGCAACATAGGCAGCTGCGTAGGGCACCTGCAAATTTGGGGCACCACTGGGTCTTAGTGTCCACCCTCTTGTTTTCCTATCCCTGTTCTGATCCTTCCTGCAGGCTCCCACAGATGGCTGCTCTAGCCTGGTGAGTCTTCCTTGGGAGGGAATCTTGTAGTTAAAGTGAAAAAACCTCCAGCCTGCCAGACCTATTAGCACAACATTGAAACTGTTAAAGAGACATTCAAGGGGTAATAAAGCCATTTAACAGGCATTTGCCAACCCCAAGGTATACACTGACAGGTTTCAGAGTGGTAGTCCTGTTAGTCTGTACCAGCAAAAACAAGGACGAGTTCTTGTGTCACCTCAAAGGGCTAGTCTACACTACGGGGTAAAATCGATTTTAGATACGCAATTTCAGCTACGTGAATAACGTAGCTGAAGTCAAATATCTAAAATCGATTTACTCACCCATCCTCACCGCGTGGGATCGATGTCTGCGGCTCGCCATGTCGATTCTGGAACTCCGTTGGGGTTGGTGGAGTTCCGGAATCGATATAAGCGTGCTCAGGGATCGATATATCCCGTCTAGATTAGACACGATATATCGATCCCTGAGCAATCGATTTTAATGCGCCGATACGGCGCATAGTCTAGACGTGGCTAAAGACTAACAAATTATTTGGGCATAAGCTTTTGTGGGCTAGAACCCATTTCATCAGATGTCCACGAAAGCTTATGCCCAAATAAATTTTTATACTGTTAGTTTCTGACTTTACTGACAAAAAACAGTTGTGCATTAATGTAATATTTACACAGAACATGTCAGTCTACAGGACCTTAGTTTAAAATTTGCTTTAAAAATATTTCATTCATGAGCTGGTGAAGATTATAAAATCACATTTCTAAAAAATGCTTGCATAGAGTTTTAGATGCACAATCATCTTTAGCCTTAAATGCGTGGATCTTCAGATATACAGTTTTTTAAATAAATCCTTCAAAAGACCTCCCTTATCTAAAACACACATTTTAATTACTATGGTTAAAAAAAAAAGTGCTTCCAAGTCTTCCTGTCATTTCTGTCCATCCCTTCACCATCTCTCCCCCCACTCCCCACTGAAGGGAGCCCTTAAAGGGACAACAGTCCTTCCCTTCCAGATAGCTGGACAAAGAGTTCCCCTTTCTTTACTTCTGACTATCCGATGAACTAGTTTTAAAAGAACCCTCCAGCAAAATCAGTACCTTAGTAAGACACAAAATCCTTGTTATACCTAAAATCTTTGGAAACATATTTTTTTAAAGTTGGTGAAATTTCATAACCATGTCTCTTGTTATGGAGATCACACAAAGCAAATTACTGTTCCCTTTTTCTAAAAGCAATGAACATTGTTATGAACAGACTAAACCTCTCTGATTAATTTAAAATAATGTCTTTGTTTCAGTGACTTAAATATGCAGTAATCTGGAATGCTGGCTTAAGGTTTGAGTACATTTAAAATATAAATTCAGCTTAGAAATACTGATTAAGAAAATGTAAAACAGAGAAGAGCTGCATCATGTATTCCATTATATGTAATGTTGTATTCAGCAGGACAGCTGACTCACTCTTACTACGAAGTTTTTGCAAATAAATCTCTGACAAACTTCAGGGCATATCAAAAAACCTGTGACTGACATTTTTTATTCCCAGATTTGAGTGTTTTTAATTAGGTACTTTCTTCATGTCCATTCTGCATGAGGGAGAGGGTATGGGAGTCTCTGCGGGGAACTGTGACTCTCCGCCACCATGAGGCAGGCTGGGCATCTCATTATCCTTTGCTGTCTCATCCCTCCTCGCCCTACCCCACCAGGCTGTGAGCTTGGGCTGCCATCCGGCATAGGGGCACAGTTTAATAATACTGCGTAGAGCCCCATAAATCCTAAGAACGGCCCTGCCCATCGACATAGTTAATCCACCTCCCTGAGAGGTGGTAGTGATGTCAGTGGGAGAAGGTCTCCCATCAACATAGCACTATGTATGTGGGGGGTTAGGTCTGTATAAGTAGGGGTACCTCCAGACTACCTGTCGTATCGGCGGGTAGCTATCGATTTTTCCGGGATCGATATATTGGGTCTCATCTAGACGAGATATATCAATCCCCGAATGCACTTCTGTTGACTCCGGAACTCCAACGGAGCGAGCGGCGGTATCGGAGTCCACACCGGGAGCAGGGGACATCGATCCCGTGCCATGAGGACCCAAGGTAAATCAATCTAAGATACTTTGACTTCAGCTACACTATTCACGTAGCTGAAGTTGCATATCTTAGATCGATATCCCCCCCCCCAGTGTAGACCAGCCTTAAGTCACTTAAGGGTGGGAGGAATTCAGTATAGCCAACATGGGCAGCATGTGATTCCCGCATTTGGAGAGTCTGGGCACAAGCACACACGTACCATGGCCCTGCCCACCTGATCCATCCTGAGACCCGCCTCCGCTCAGCCTCCTTACCCTGAGATACCTCCCGTGCTCCACTCCCACTCCGCGCCAGGCCCTGCTCCCACTCAGCCCCTTCTCTCAAGGCCCTCCTCATCCCCTGCTAGCACCTCTCCATCCCCTCCCTCGAAATCTTCCCATCCACCACTCACACCTCTCCATCTCTCGCCTGCCACTCGATCCTTTCTGCCCACCTCCTCCCTGGAAAAGGGGGTGGACCACCAGTATTTTTTCCTGCCCTAAGCGAGCAACAGAGGGGGAAGAGGTGGGGAGAAGTGAGCAACAGGTTGGGGCAGAATCTCAGGGGAAGAGGTGGAGTGGGGGCAGAGTGGAGCCCAGGGCCCACCCCCCACTTCTATGGAGCTTCACTTCCAGTGCTCCAAAGGTGGTGACTGGCTGGTGTGCCTCCAGCAGGATGACCTGCACCACATCCATGGCATTTCCACCCTGCATGGCTGGCCTTTCTTGAGGAGGCTTAGCCTCTCCTGGCCTCTTATACATGCCACCCAGGATGGCCAATCCCTAGCATTAAAAAATCATGAGTCAGCACCACCCCCCAAAAATCATGAGATTGGCTTAAAATATTAATACTTTTTTTATTATTTTTCTGTCCTGTCTGATTTCTGAGACTTTAGGCTACACTCTTGGGCCATGTTCTCAAGCTTTTCTGAGTAACCACATGATCTAGAAACATACTTTTTAAAAACATGGGAGCAGAGATTCTCGAGAAATAGGCTGACTCTGGGAAGCTGGGGCTTTGAGCACAATGCCCAGTGTCAGCAGACTGGTGATAAAAATGACAAGCCTTGGCAACCTTGGGAACTCCACCTTGTTGCTTTCCACTTGAGAAGAGCCTGAATACTCAGCTATGTCACCCTTAGCTAACAGACTGTTTTTGGCTGTCAATAATGAGTTAAAAATCATTGTAAACATTACCATTGCCAGTCACTTCTCAACTGGCCTTAATGTTTAATGGTTCTCTCAAATTCTGTTCCATGGATCGGTCTGTAGTCACAAAGCTCTGCAGAGCTTCTCTAATGTTATTGGGCCTTGTTCTTATTTTTGGTTCTTAGTTAAGCAAATTGTTCACTGAAGTCAGCAGGTGAAATTCCCCCTTCTGCAGAGCTCTAGGCACCACTTAAAACCGCAAAACCAGGCTTCAGTGGCAAAGACTCTTGGTTCAGGAGTGAATTTCATCTCATGAGATTTTCATCGAAGAAAGGCACTGTTTTCAGTTTCACTCATTTGTCATGCTTTTGAAATCTCTTAGCACCATCTACTGGCTATTCTTGGTTGGTGCAATGGTCTGTTAACAAAAAGGCTAAACAAGACATGCACAGAGAATCATTATCTTTTCCCTTGGGCACTGACCATATCAGTGACCTCTTTAGCACTAAAATCCATAGAAAACATTGCTGAAGACCAAGTAACTAGAGGTTTTGCTTCCACTCACCTTTGAATTTCTTTAACACTCCCTTGAGGACAACAGTCTTGAGAGAGAAATTGCTGATAGAGCTTTTCATATCAGAAGAGACAGGAACCGGTTTCCGAAACTTCAGACCATTGCTTCTGAAGAAAAAATGGAAATTATTCTATATTATGATGATGATCTGTAGAGCTGCTCCAATGCTCACAAGTATTGACCAAAGTATCCAATTCATTTTGTGTTAGCGCTTGAGGGTGAAATTCACCCCTCGGGCAGAAGGGCCAGCACAAATTTTAAGCCCCTCTTATGTCTTCCGCCACAGAACTGGGCTAGTCAGATTGAAGTGGTGTTGATTAATAGAATTTCTCCAGCTATAGTGCTAGCTGAATATGTTCACTGAAAAAAAAATGACAATATTCTGCATTCAATGAATTCAATGTGTAGTATTCATCAAGATCAACCTATCCACACATGCTCTATCTATCTCACTTATTTCTCAGAGGAGCATGTGTAGTAAACCATGGATTTAGCACGCCTGTCCTCACATCCTTTCCACTGCTTGGATGTGATCCATTGATGTCAATGGAAAGAATCCAATTAACTTAACTGAGCATTGAATTAATGCCCTACCCTATCCTCATCCCATCAGCTCATCATGGAGAGATCCCCAACCACTCAGGGGACCAAGAGAAGCACAGACAGCGCTGCAGAGATAGATGACTCCCTGCTCCTCCGGGCAGACTTGGGGATATGCCTGCGGGGAGAAGACACTCAAGTCCTTTCTGTTAATGTCTTGGGTTTATTTTTAATTATTTATCACCACAACTAGAGGACTCACCTCAGAGCTAAAGGACCGAACAGTCCAAGGAGACCAACCCTTCTTCTCATCCTTTGAGTGGGACCTACTCAAGTACTGTATAACATAGATTGAAACAGGAGAGGGAAATTTCCCCATGCCAGCCAAAGAGGAGGGGAGTGGACTGCTGACCCAAGCCAGAGAAAGGAGAGGGAGCTGTCCCCTACTTTTAATTATACGTAGCTCTTCTCATCAGCAGACTTCAAAGGACATCAGTATCATGATTCCCATTCACAAAGGGGGAAACTGAGGCTCAGATCAGGGAAGTGACTTGCCCATCATCTCCACCTGTAGTCACTGGCACAGCCAGGAATAGAACCCACATCTCCCAAAGCCCACAGTTGCCAATTTTCTCACAGTAAATAAGCACCCTGGCTTTCACAATAAACCAAAAATTAAGCTAATCCCTTTTCAAAACAAGCCAGTCCCTAAGAACCCCAACACTCTATGTGACTAGATCCTCCCAATGTGCAGTCTGGGACTGTGGTGGGCCCGCTGTGCAGTCCTGCCCCTGCCCCTGCTTGCTGGGAGCTGATTGAAAAAAAAAAAAAAAAAGCAGCAGCAGCAATAAGATACAACAAGCTACAAGCCAAACAAGTTCAAGCCAAAAACTAGCCAACAAGCTACTCACAAGCCAATTAAGCCAAAAACAAGCCGATTTCTGCATATTTTCTGTGGGTTTGGCATGTCTGCTGAAGCCCCATCTAATGCTTGAATCACTAGGCCAAACTGCCTCCTTTAAACAACAAGCAGGAGCCCAACTTCTTTGCGCCTGAGTCAGCTGGCACAGGTCAGCCGCAGGTTTTTCTTTGCCATGTAGACATACCCTAAGAGACTCTAGAAGTCTCTAGCAGAGCAAGGACTTAACCCCAGAATTTCAAAGTCCTCCACTAGCGTCCTGGCCATTGTGCCATACTTCAGGGCAGGGTTATGTTACCTTGGTGGGGAAGGCTGTCACTGACTCTGGGTAAAATCCATCTCAGTGCCCAGGGCCTGCTGATGAAACTATGCGGCACTGGAGTCTCACGTCAAGGTCTTAAGAGAATGGCCAATGAAGTCACTGTAAAGATGCCCAGTGACCTCAAAAGTCCTTGGATCAGGCTATAAGTGGGGCTTAAGTGGTGATGCGCCACACCATGTCTGAGCCACTGTGCCAAGCTGAATTTCATCCTAAGGGTTTAAATCAGTGGTCCTCAAACTTTTCAGGGCTGGGAGCAGGGCTACCCCTTCCAGTGGAGGGTGGGGACATGGACAGGGGTAAGACGTGAACAGGGGTAAGGGGGCTGAGCTGGGGCAACAACTGGGGCTGGTCTGGGGCCAGGAATGGCTGGGGGCAGGGCTGGGGCCAGGAGCAGGGCCTGAGCAGAGCTGGAGGTGGAGTGGAGCTGGGTGGTGCTCCCCCACAGCTGCCCCTCCCCCACAAATGTTCCTCCACACCCCACAGGTTGGGAACCACTGACATAAATGGTGCTCATGGGATATGTAAAGAGTGAGTTGCATGTTACACAGATAAATAAAAGCAGGACTCCAGTCTCCATGGTTTTCAATCTGGTGCTTGACTGAGCTCCCTGGTAGAAAAAGGAGATCTGAGAGTTTCTAAATTTCCGCAGAAGAAGCTAGAAGGAGCCCAGGGTGTGTGTGGAGTGGCAGGCGCCCTTTTTGTCCCAGTGTGCTCAAGTGTATCTTATTATCTCTGAAGGGCTAACACTGACCGTTCAGCAGCACTCATGAGAAAAGCATGAGAGAGGGTAAAAATGCAGCTCCGTACCTGTTCAAGATGCTCCTCACATCCTAGAAGTGGGGGAAAGAAAGAGAAACTCCCTTGCATTCATGTTACTCACTGGACAGGGTGTGTGCTTCATTCCCACCCATTCTGTAGGCTACCCACCAAGCACAAGCCTATGAGTGCTGCTGTGTATGAGTCCTTATCCTTAACTTCAAACTTGTGCTTTTAGTTCTGAAAGACCATGGTTCAATCCCCATCATGGTCAAAATCAAGTCCCTACACTCTGGTGCTTTCTTTTTGCTGGTGGGTGCTCCACCCTTGCTCAGCCCTGAATCCCCACTCCTGCTCTGCCTCTTCCCTCAAAGCCATCCATCCACTCCATCTCCATCAGCCCTTGCTCTGACCCTCCCCCAAGGCTGCCCCAGCCCATCCACCGCTTGCTCTTCTCTATCCTCTCCCCAAGCACCTCTCACCAACTCCTCCTAACCTCCTCCCCTGACACTCCTCCCACCCGCTTGCCACTCCCTCCTCTCCACTCCTCACCTAAGTGCCTCCTGCCCTGCTGCTTGCTCCTTTCTGCCCCCTCCTCCCTTAAGGGTGAGTGATGGGGGGCAAGGAAGTGGAGAGGGCCCCCCGGGGAAGTGGTGCAGCACAGGTAGGGCCACGGGAAAAGAGGCCGAGTGCTGGTGGGACCACGGACCATGGGTTCTGAGCACCCCCTATTTTTTTCTCTGGGTGCTTGAGCCCCAGAGCACCCGCTGAGTCAGTGCCTATGCCTACACTGACATTCCCCACACTGATAATTCCAGATAAGACATTCCCTTCATTCCTTACATTTTATAATTGCTGAGGGCCAGATACGCATCCCGTGTGTATATCAGCACAGGTGACTTCAATGGATCTGTGCCGATTTTCAACCAGCTGAGGATTTGGCCCTATGGATGAAATGGACCCTTGTGCATAGGGCCCAACCCAAGATACCACTGAAATCCTCCAACCAGTTCTTCAGTGGAGGGTTGTGGTTTGGGCAAAATGTCACTGAAGCTAAGGGAGAATGTCAAATACCTGCAAAATACACATAACCTCGTTTATTGCAGCCCCTTCACACACACCTAAAACGTAGGGATATGCAAGTTTGCCCAGGAATTAGAACCATATGGGGTGGTTACTGGGTGATGGTGTGTGGGTAACCACACAGGAACAGGCTGGAAGAGACACTACAGATACACCCTGGACAATCACGTTGTGGTGCTAGCTAAAAGAGGCTTGGAGATATGAGTAAAGATACGATAATCTATTGTTTGTGTCCTCCTGTGTTTAGGACTTGTAAATGAACTAGATTGCATGAAAGGTCTGTGACTCCACCACTAATTTCTCCTCCCAGCTGGAACAACCCACAAGGCCACGAATGTTTTAGCTAGCTGCTTGGGCTAAAAGAAATAACATGGAATGGCAGGGATGAATTTCCTATAATGCACTCTCTTTTGTGTACCAATCCCAATAGTTTTGAATGCAGCAATCATTCAGAAGTAGAGCTGGTTGGACGTTTCAAATTAAAAATCCCCTTCCACACCCCACACCCAGCCATTCATTTTTATTTATGCATGTATTTGGTCGGGGGTAATGGCCACCATTATTGAGGTGTCTTATTTTTGTGATGCTGATGGGTAAAGGCCTTCTCCTTCCACGCCCAAGAGCTCATGGCCCCAGCCTTACCTTGAGCAACTCAAGCACCGGCTGTTGGATTTTCTCTTTCAAGTCTGTTATCAGTTGGTTGAGGAGTGAAATCTCCTTGGAGAGCTCGGTGAGGTTCTCATTCTGCTTCTTGGCGATGCCCTTCTCCATCTTCTCCAGCTGGCCCAGGAGGAGATGCTCCTGGTCGTGCAGAAACTGGCGCAGACCCTCAAATTCAGAGATGAGCATCTGCCGCTCCAACTCTATAGTTTTCTTCAACAAAAATAAATGACCAGGTAGAGGGCAAGTCAGTAAAGTCATTTGATGGATTGTACATCACTGAATGCAATGGCAGCATGAAGTAGTGAATAGAGCTAGCCAGAAAATTTTGCTGAAACAGATTTCCACTGACGAATACCAATTAAACCAAAACACCCAAATTTCCATAGATTCCGGTGCCAGAAGGGACTATTGAGATCATCTAATGTGACCTCCTGAATAACACAGGATTTAGAACTCATCCACCAGAAAGAATTCCTTTTGTTACTAGAGCATATCTTAAATAAATCAGCCTTCCCACATTTTACCTGCCTTAAGGGCAAGCAAAGGGGGGAGGGGGCAAAGAGGAGCAAGCAGGGGGAAGGATCTCAAGAGGATGAGGTGGTGCAAGGGTGGGGTCTCGGGGGAAGAGACATCACAGGGCAGGGTCTCAGGGAGAAGAAGTGGTGCGGGGATGGGGCCCAGAGCTGGTGCAAGGATGTTTTGCGCCCTAGGCGAAACTTCCACCTTGTGCCCTCCCCTGTCCCTGAGCCCCCACCCTGAGGAGCCCCCCTGCGGCAGCTCACCCCTGCTCCACCTCCACCCCAAGCATGCTGTCACTGCTTCACTTCTCTCGCCTCCCAGGCTTGCAGTGCCTAAGCTGATTGGCGCCACAAGCCTGGGAGGCGGGAGAAGTGAAGCAGCCATGGTGTACTTGGGGAGGGGGCGGGGCAGGAGTGAGCTGGGGCTGGGAGTTCCCCTGTGTGCCACCCCCCACACACACACTTGCTGCAGGCGGCCCTCCCTGCACTCCCCTGCCCCAGCTCCCTTCGCCTAAATGCCAGCAGCGACTGGGGCAGCTGAAGATCTGGCCACCGCGGTCGCTGCCGAAGAAAATGGTGCCCCCCCAAATCCTAGTGTCCTAGGCGACCGCCTAGGTAGCCTAAATGGTTGCACCAGCCCTGATAGGGCATCTGGGGGAAGAGGCCACACAGAGACAGGGCCTCAGGGAAGGGGCAGAGTGAGGGGCAGGGCTATGGTTCAGGCACTGGTACCCCCCCTCCACACTTCTCGGAAGCTTCCAGCACTCCTGCCTCAGGGTCTGATCCTAAACCCGTTACAGTCAATGGGAGTCTTTCCATGCACTTCAGTCAGCTTTGGCTTTTGTCTTTCTAGGCCTCTGTTCTCCATCTGTAAAATGGGGGTAGTAGCACAGCCCTCCCTTACAGGAATGTGGTGAGGATGACAACATTAAAGACTGTGAGGTGCTTAGATATTATGGTAATGGCGGGCTGATAAGAACCTCTGATTACCTATAAACTTGTGAAGAACATGAATGAATTTCTGCCTTATGCCATCTCTGAACTATAAATAAATTCACACAACCAGTTAGTTACACTCTCATTTAACCCAGTTGCAACCAACTAACTACATATTGACTACATCATTTATATATTGAGGGTGCATTTCAAGGCCCAAAGAGCTTAAAAACTAAGCCCTGGTCTATACTACAGAGTTAGGTCAACGCAAGGCAGCTTGCGTCAACTCAACTCAGTGGGTGTCTACACTAAAATTTCACTTTCGCTGACATAACTCACCCACTATACCGACTTAATACCTCCACCTCCACAAGAGGTGTAGAGTCAATGTGGATGTAGTTAGGTCAACACAGTGTCAGTGTAGACACTGCATTGCTTACATCGACTGTTACTGACCTTCAGAAGCCGCCACACAGTAACAGTACAATCGGTGCAAGCGATCCCAGTGAGGACATGCACCACCGACACAAGCAGCAGAGTGTAAACACACCCAAGTGATGTAATTACTGCAGCGACTGTACACTGATGTAAGTTAGCCAACTTCATTTTGTAGTGTAGACGCGCCCTAAGAGGCAAAATGGAAAAGGTGGATGGATGAGACCAGCAAATGGGGAGGGAGTGACAGGATGACAAATTTGTGTGTGCCTTTCTGTACCCATCCAGAAGAGGGGAGTTTTGAGAAGGGACGTGTGGTGATGGCTCTACAGATGTTGATGGGGCCCTTCTGCTACTTTAAGGAGACAGTGCAAAGACTAGGGCCTGTGGCCACAGATGCCACCTTCCTCCTGTCCCCGGGGGTGCTGAACCCCCACTCCATCCCTTCCCCAAGCCCTACCCCTGCCTCGCCTCTTCCTGCCCAGTTCCACCCCCTCCCCTGAGTGGGCCCCATCCCCACTCCTCCCCCTGGAGCACCCTCCTGGGGCAGGGACTTTTAGTTGTGTGTTAGTACAGTGCCTAGCACAATGGAGTCTTGGTCCATGACAGAGGCTCCTAGGAACTGTAATAATAAAAATAATAATCAATAATTAATAATAGCAAGATAATAAACAGAAGGGGGAAGGGCTACAAACTTTAGCTTTGAAGAAATAACATGAAACAGGCACTAGTTAGCTGCAGAGGATAAGGAATGAAATGTATTGCTTTAATGCAATGTATAGTCAAAAACGTCCCCTAGGTTCTTTCTCTTCTTTCACCTAGATTTGGGCTGCATGAATTTTCCGAGTTAAATCTGGATTCTCCCCCCCACCCCCCCCGCCATTTATTTTCTTTAAATCAAGCATTTATGTTCCACTCCCTTGTGACATCCTCCATTCACACCCCATCCACTCTCAATTTTGAATCAGGCAAGCTGATATAATACTAAGCAGGGGAAACTGTAAATCTGTGTAGAAGTTTGCATGGTACTCAGGTCTCTGAGAATGATCAGGACACATGAGGCTCAACCCAGCCCTGTGGTGATTTGCATGGCTCTCACCAAAGTTACACAGGTTCAACGCCTCTGTATTTGCTCAGCAACAGAGGAGCTTTTCAAGTTATCAACAGCTCCCCTTTCCTTCTACCAAGACAACAGCTGGTGATCCAGCGGGAGGCCAGAGCCAGCAGTCAATAAATGTTGACTTAAATAGCATTTTGCACTGCTTGCCATGTAGTTGTGTGGCACTTTGACTAGACAAGAACTACCTTACTTTTGCACTGGAAAATCTCTCTGTTGTTGCTGCTGCCCTAAATTCTCAAATGCATTGGGGGGGAGGGTGTGCCATTTTGAAGGGCCCTGTTTGAGACACCACAAAGAGTCGAGGATTTCAGAAAGTGCTGAGCTCACATCCTCTGAAAACTAAGCCCCTTTAACTCACACTAGAAATGAGACGCACATTTTTGACCGGGTAATTAACCTTTGGACACCTCCCGCAGGCATGTGTCAGTGCTTAATTTTGTAATGAAAGAGGTGCCAGGGCTCAAGCAATTTTCTTACAGATCCAGACTAACACGGCTACCCCTCTGATACTGTCTTACATTCATAACTGAAGCAACAAGCCCAGAAGTGCTGGGGTTATGAACTACCAAGGCAATAAGTGTCGGGACTCGGCACTGGCACAAATTAAGTACCAGATATGGTGGCTTCTCCATCCCTGAAGTCTTTAAATAGAGATTGGCTGTCTTTCTAAAAGCCATGCTTTGGCTCAAACTGGGAAGATGGGCTTGTTGCAGAAATTACTGGGTGGAGGTCTCTGGGTCTGTTATGCAGGAGGTCAGACTGGCCTCTAAAATCTAGGGCTCCATGGCACTAAGGTTTCTTAAATAGGGCAAGGGCACCAAAAAAGTGTGTGTAGGGGGGGAAGCATCAAAAATCACAAGTCCCTTTTCAGATTTTAGGCCAGTTTTAGTATGTCTACGACACATATCTCCATAATAACCCACTGGGAATCAGGAGCAGCGGAAGCGCCTGTGAAAGTAGAAAGAATTATATTGTAAAAATAAGAATGGATTACAGAAATGCTGTATGTACCTTTAAGCAGAAATAAGAAATGTTGAAATACAGGTGTCAAGAAAAGAAACATTAGACATAAACAATGAGTCCACTTAAGCTAATGGTGAAACTTTAACAGAAGATCAGTAATAGTAAGGAAATTAACTATGCATGTCTAGCCCAGGTAAACTTATCAGATTCTGCTTCCTTTATTATCTTGTTAAGTTCTCACTCTTTTATCTGTATAAATAAGATAGTCTGTGCCTTGCATGGTGCCAGAAGTGGCGCCAGGGTTTTTGGCACCCTCGGCAGGGGTCCTCCTGCACTCCCGGTCTTCGGGGCACTTTGGTGGCGGGTCCCAGAACGAGTGAAGGACCCACCGCAGAAATGCTGCCAAAGACTTGGAGCGCAGAAGGACCGCCCGCTGCCAAATTGCTGCCGAGGGTGGCAAAATGCCGCCCCCCCAAATCCTAGCATCCTAGCGGTCGCCTAAATGGAAGCGCCGGCCCTGCATGGGGCTCACATTATCTGGGTGTTATTAGCAGAGTGCTGTGCTAATAAAACAGAGTGGTCTGACAGACTGTGAGTCCTGAGTCTAACTTTGACACGCTCTAAAAGTGGTGGAGGGCTACAGGTGCCTGAATCGCGGCTCTGCCCCCTACTGCATGCCACCCCCAAGGCACCACCCCTGCACTGCCCCTTCTCCCAGAGCCCCTTCATGCCACTAATTCCCCCAAGGCTCAGCCTTGCACTGCCCCTTCCCCCAAGATCCTGCCCCTCGCTGGCTCCTCTCTGCCCCCTCCTGCCGTTGCTCACCCTTACAGCCAGTAAAAAGTGTGGGGCTATGGCCCCCTGGTCCCACCTGTTCCAGCGCCCCTGATGGGAATGCAGTGTTACGCACTAAGAAGACTCAAGTTTACCACCGTGCAGACATAAATGTTAATAAGAGTTAGGCTCCTAACTCATTGCTATCTTGTCATTAATAGCAGGCACCCACCAGTAGCTCTTGGCTTTTCTTATCATCCTTTGATTTAAATTCCAGCAATTCTTGTCTCTCTTTCTTCAGGAAATCCAAACGGCTCTTAATTTGTTCCTAGGTACAAGAGGAAACATTCTATTTGATTGTTATTATTTGTTTTTGTTGGGGTCTTATTGTGTTGGTGTATTTTGTTCTCAGTGCATAGAGACAACACAACAGAAAAAATTCAGGGTTACTCACACAAACACATTCATACAAATGAAACTATCGTATTCGCACACAAAAAGAGGCAGACATGCATGCATACAAACAGACAGACAGACATACACAGAGAAGGAGCGCAGTCATATATGTGCACACACACACACACATACACACAGACAGAAGAAACTCACACACACATATGCACTCATATATACATGAGAGGACATTCTCATACACACAATACTGCTGCATTTATCAGCTGTAAATTCCATTTTAATCATCTTCACTGCAAGACATAAAAAGAAAACTTAGCCCCGGCTCAGGAGAATCAGTGTCTGCAAAAGACCTTATTCACTTTTGGGAATTCTCCCTTGCCAAAAATAGATCGGGAGACTCTCGCTCATTTAACCTTTTGTTTTCTAACAAGGCAACTGAGTAAGTAAGTGTTTGCAGCATCAGAGAGACCGGTAGTTTATGATGTTTCAGCTCCCCACAAGAAGACTGCTCTGTGGAAAACTTCTGAACTAGGTGATTGCCATGTGCTTTCATGGCGTAAATCAGTGACTCTCAACCTTTCCAGACCACTGTACCCCTTTCAGGAGGCTGATTTGTCTTGCACTGCTCTCAAGTTTCACCTCACTTAAAAACGACTTGCTTACAAAATCAGACCTAAAAATACAAAAGTGTCACAGCCTCACTATTACTGAACAATTGCTGCCTTTCTCATTTTTACCATATGATTATAAAATGAATAGACTGGAATACAAATATTGTACTGACATTTCAGTGTACAGTATATACAACAGTATAAACAGGTCACTGTCTGCAGGAAATTTTAGTTTGCACTGACTTCGCAAGTGCTTTTTATGTAGCCTGTTGTAAAACTAGATAAATAGCTAGACAGTTGATGTACCCCTTGGAAGACTTCTGCATACCCCCAGGGGTTTGTGTACTCCTGGTTGAGAACCACTGATGTAGTTGGATAGACACAGTGGGGGATGTAGATGATAGAGGGAGGAGAGGGAGACTTGATAAATACAAATATAGATTGAAATACAGATCTGATGATAGACAGACAAACAGACAGATACCTTGTACTCCTGGGCAGCCTCCTCTATGGGCACCACAGTGTGAGGCCGGTGCTCCCGGGATCTGTCACACACCACGCAGATTGACCTCTGATCATCCCTGCAGAAGAGTTTGAATGCTTCCCTGTGTTTCTCACAGAGCCCCTCCTCCAGAGCCTCTTTCGCCCCAGGTACTGCAAACTGGCTGATGATCTCGCACATATTGGCCAGCTGCCTGTTGGGCCTGAAGTTCTTCTGCTGGAAGATCTCCCGGCACTGAGGGCAGGGGAAATCCATCTCCAGGCCTCTCCAGCTCTTGGTGATGCAGGCTCGGCAAAAGTTGTGGCCGCATTCTATGGACACAGGGTCTTTGAAGAACTCCAAGCAGACCGAACAAGTCGCTTCATCTTGGAGGTTCCCGGGGAGGAAGACAGCAGCCATGGCTCTTTCCCCTGAGAGCAGGAACTGATTTCACTTAATGCATGCTTGGCACTGAATCGGATGTGGGTGTTGCCATTCTGAGACCAGCTGCTGTCACAGGGTCATATCTGCAGTGTCAAATTTCTTAAACTGGTAATGAGTCATTCATCAGGGCTGCAGCCAGCAGAGGAGACTCAGATGGAAAACATAGGTAGAGAGGTGCCCAATCCCCGCAAACTCCAGATCCATGTTCTGGATCTGGGCTTGATCATTCTTAGCAATGGGAGGTTGGAAGAGCATGAGATGCCACTCCAGATCTGAATTCCAGAGCTAGATCTAGAGCTGAATGTCATCGCTCCCTAGTGGGCCCAGCACAAAACTCTGGAGCTGAATTCTGGATCTGTACTTCATAGCTCTTACAGGCCTCCATTCATGATCTCACCTGAGTGGCTGCTTAAAACCCATTGACTTCAGTGCTTAAGTGCTTTGCTGATTAAGGATGCTTTCTTGAACTGCAGCTATGACAAATGTAAGCAGGGTCTGAATGAGCTCTCCCTGTTATCTAGTGATGAACTGTGGAAGAGGACTTCAGGAGTTGCTCTCCCTTGCACTGTCTCACCCATCCTGCCTTGGTGCTCAGCATGATGGGATTGCTTTGCACAACCAGAGTGCCTGAGGGTTCAGTCCTGGGGCCAGTTTTGTTCAACATCTTTATTAATGTTATGGACTATGGGATGAATTGCATCCTCAGCAAGTTTGCAGACAACACTGGGCTGCAGGGAGAGGTAGATATGCTGGAAGGTAGCAATAGGGTCCAGAGTGACCCAGACAAATTGGAGGATTGGGCCAAAAGAAATCAACAAGGACAAGTGCAGAGTCCTGCACTTAGGTTGGAAGAATCCCATGCACCACTACAGGCTGGGGACTGGCTGGCTAAGCAGCAGTTCTACAAAAAAGGACTTGGGGATTACAGTGGATGAGAAGCTGGATATGAGTCAGCATTGTGCCCTTGTTGCCAAGAAGGCTAATGGCATATTGGGCTGCATTAGTAGGAGCATTGCCAGCAGATCGAGGGAAGTGATTATTCAGAAAGGATGTGAACAAATTAGAGAGTCCAGTGGAGGGCAATGAAAACAATCAGGAGGTAGGGACACATGACTTATGAGGAGAGGCTGTGGGAACTGGGCTTGTTTAGTCTGCAGAAGAGAAGAGTGAAGGGAATTTGATAGCAGCCTTCAACTACCTGAAGGGGGGTTCCAAAGAGAATGGAGCTTGGCTGTTCTAAGTGGTGGCAGATGACAGAACAAGAAGCAATGGTCTCAAGTTGCAGTGGGGGAGGTCTAGGTTGGATATTAGGAAACACTGGAATGGGTTACTTAGGGAAGTGGTGGGACCTCTATCCTTAGAGATTTTTAAGATCCAGCTTGACATAGATCTGGCTGGGATGATTTAGTTGGTGTTGGTCCTGCTTTGAGCAGGGGATTGAACTAGATGACCTCCTGAGGTCTCTTCCAACCCTGATATTCTATGATTCTATGAAATGATCACTTTTGGCTGGTGTTGGATCACAAGTCACTTTGTTATTGGGGGCAGGGGCACTAAAGGGTGGTTATCTTTGTTGTGTGAATCAAGGGCAATAGAACTGTGCTTGGCATACCCTGACTGAGGGACTCATCCTCAACTAAACTGAACGTGCTAGACAGGGTGCATAGGTGCTTAACTGCGTGGTGTTGGTGCTGGTGCTGGCGCTGACCAAGAGTCTTAGGCATCTTTTTATCCTTCCTTTCCCCACTGTGTAGTAACAGAGCTGCCTGAGGCTCAACTGAGAGTCCTATAACACACCAACAGAGCTAAAATTACTGCTCTCGGACAGTGTGTATTGCCATAGTGTCCTCCCCCACTAACTGAAGTCATTATGAGCTGTGTTAAGTGGTGGGATCACTGAAAGGAGGTCTTGGCCCTCTCACTTTTTGCCATGAGTCTGCCTCCCTCTAAGTCCCCCATAGCCAGACTGACAGCTGAAGCCTGGCTGGGCAGCATGGGGCACCGTGCTGCAGATCCTCCATCTGCCTGGGGTGGAGGTGCCAAGAACAGCCCTTGGCCCATACCCTGGCCCCCCGACCCAGGGCAGGTGGAGGGTTGACCGTGGTTCCCCACAGCTGCCTGCACACATGGCTCTTACCCTGGCTGGGCTGCAGCTCTGAGGCCCCATCCCCCATGGGGGCCTTGCACAGTAGAGACATGGGCCAGGGGCTGCTCTCGGCCCCCCCACCTTGGGCAGGTGGAGGGTCAGCAGGTCCCAGCCTGCTTCAGCTTGTCTGGGGGCAGGGGTAGGGTGGGGCCATGAAGGGAGCAGGGCCCCTGTGCCCCCCCACCCAATACACTTTTGAGAAGGCTCTGCTGCCACTGGATCACAAGGCATCCCAGAGTGCTGAGCAGCTGGTGGAGAGTGCAAGGTGCCTTCTTTCCCTTCCCCCAGTGCTGGGATGGGGGGTGAGGTCTGCAGATGCACCTGTGAATTCTGGGTCTGCATTGACCAAAGACAGCAACTGTGAGTAAGGTGCAGTGAAAGGAGGGGCACATTACAGGACTTTTAGTTGCTGGTTTTAAGAACCTAAGGCAAAAGGACCCTGCCCAATGTGCTCTGGGTGGGTGTCTTGTTCATGGATTTATGTTTATGAATCCTGCTGTGTGTTGCGAGTGGGAAGTATTGCCTCTTAGAGGCACTAAGGAGCGCTGTGCAATTTTCCCAGGTTACTGGGTGTGGGCTCAAGCCGGTTTTGTGTTGTATCTTGTATTGTTGACAAGGAAACCTTGATATTGAATCCAGCCCTTGTTGCTGCCGACTCCAATGGCAGAAGAGTCACACAAGTGGTGGGGAAAGAAAAAAACCCAGATCTGAATTCCGTACCCAGATCTAGACCTGTCTTTTATTGCGCCATAGTGGATGCAACCTAAAACTTCGGAGCCAAATTCTGCATCCAGGGTTGGATGTGAACTCCGTGAGCGGTAAACAATTCTGTCTCTGAGTTATGGAACAAAGGTTTGATCTGAACTTCGCAGCTTTATAACGGGCAGAAACAAATCTCTGATTACGAATTCAGAAAGCTTAGATCTACTGTGGATAGAAACAAGACATCAGATCAGGACACACCTGTACATTGGGATATGAAATCCAGATCTGATTCTAAACTTTTTGAAAGTTTGAAGACAAATGGGAGAGAGATTCAGATTGGAGGTTAAACACAAAGCCAGATCCAAACCCAAGGTTCTTATCTGATATTTAGGTTGTATGTTCTGTCCAGACTTGTGTATAATTTTTGTCATAACAGCACCAGCATGGACTCAGGGTGAAATTCTCCTCTTGGATCCTCCGAGAGGATGAGGATATATCTGTGCTGATGAGTCTGTGGTTTATAGCTGGCTATTTTCAGTGTGTCCACAAGGTGCCAATCTTTCCATAGTTTTGCAAGAATTGCTTGGCTTAAATAATGATTAAAAAGGGTATTTGACAAAAGAAAAAAAAAAGTACAGTGTCTGGTGGCAAAAATACAAACCCCCACAAATAATATTATTCCCATTGACCTACTTCTAAAGAGCCTCTAGAATGCATTTTATTTTGGCACACATGCCATGAGGCTCCAATAAACATTGTTTTTCATGAAAAAATCAAAATGTCGGTTGTTTATATTTCATGGTGTTCAAAACTGGATCCATTTGTCATGTTTTTTAATGTTTTTGTAACTCTTTTATTTATCAAACACTTTTTTGAAAAAAAAAATCATTCATTGAAAAGCATTATAAGGGGAAGGAAAAGGCCAGTTTTCCTGGGGAGGAAAAAATTCAGTTGCAAAAATTGCAATGGATTTTAGTCTGGAATGATCAAATTAATGTCAGTCATTCACTTCCCATGGGGTTCTGATAAACATCTTTCCTCTGGGTCTGTGATGAAATCCATATATCAATATCTGCAAAAGATTTGAATCTATCTGTGTGCGAAGAACTGGGGAACGGTGTTGAATAGTTTGTCATTAACATACACTCCAAGAAGAAAGGCAAGAAACTTCACCTTGCTAGTTATCTTTACTTTGTATTCCTGGATGGATGGAATACATCCCGTATGTGCCATGCAAAGACAGATAGAAAAACAGACAGGTTGACAGATAATTCAACTGTCCAGACGCATCACAGAGAGGAGACATTATGATATCTACAAAAGTCTCAGAACATCTGGCATCAGAGCACCCCTCAGTGACACTGAGACCCTGTTTCCCCACACATTGCCCTCTGCTCTGTTTCCGTTCCCACCTCTTCACACTCTCCCCACCATCCCAGCCTCCCACTCCTTTGCTTATTCTCCCCCACTCTGTCTTCCTCTCCCACCAGCATTTTTCTCTCCACTCCCGCTCCTCTCTCCACTTCCCTCCTTCCCCCTTGTCTGGTCTGTCCCTTGGCAGAGATTCTCAGCTGGAAGGACAGAGAGGGATCCTCTGGGACAGAAAGATCCAGCACCCTTCCTCCCTTCCCCCATATGTCTCCCAGCTCCATCCCCATCCAGAGGGAGTGCTGATGAGTTTAACCCTCCCCTTGTTGCTCATTTCAGAAGAGGCAACTCTAACATACATAAGAACGTCCACAGTGGCTCAGACAAAAGGTCCATCTAGCCCAATATCCTGTCTTCCAACAGTGGCCGATGCCAGGTGCCCCAGAGGGAATGAAAAGAAGTGACAATCATCAAGTGATCCATTCCATCACTCATTCTCAGCTTCTGGTAAACAGAGGCTAGCACCATCTCTGCCCATCCTGACTAATAGCCATTGTTGGGACCTGTCCTCCATGAACTTATCTAGGTCTTTTTTGAACCCTGTTATAGTCTTGGCCTTCACAACATCCTCTGGCAAAAAGTTCCACAGGTTGACTGTGTGTTGTGTGAAGAAATACTTCCTTTTGTTTGTTTTAAATCTGCTGCCTATTCATTTCATTGTGTGACCCCTAGTTCTTGTGTTACAAGAAAGAGTAAATAACACTTCCTTATTTACTTTCTTCACACCAGTCATGATTTTACAGAACTTTATCATATCCCCCCTTAGTCATCTCTTTTCCAACCTAAAAAGTTCCAGTGTGATTAAAGAGTTCTCTTTCTAAAATGAGATGCCCTTGTCAATCACCTGGTACAGGGTAGAGCCCCACTTTCTACAGCCTGTTGTGAAAGCAACCCCTGCCCCCACCCCAGTGAATCAGTCCTCTCTTAGGGGATGTTTCACTTATGTGGGAGCAATGGCTTAAATTCTCATATAGTATTTCCTTGGGCCGCCCATGCCACCCCCAACATGCTGTCGAAATTCTTGGGGGTTGAAAATATTTACCAGAGCTCTGCTCTGGACAGCTCCATCTGAACTGAAGGCCTGGTGGGAGCTGAAAGTGCTATAATGGCATGACTGCAAAGCAGGGGAGCCCAGACATTGTCCCACTGAGAGAGTGCATTGCACCTCACCAAGTGCCCAAAACCTCAAATGATATCACCTTTCATAGGAGCACAGGAATTGACAGACCAGGTTAGACCCATGATCCATCTCATCAGTTATTCTCTTGCCTCTGACAACCCACCAGTTGCTTTAGAACTGCCCAGTAGATGAAACAAACAAATCCTTATTAATAAGGAAAAGTATCTGTAAGCAGTGACTGGTTACTTACAAGTGGGAAGCACAGTTGCCCCCAGGATGAGTCAATTCATGACTTCCTTGGTCCTTTGTTATGCCAACTATATAAAACTTTCTACTACCCTTCCTTATACATATGGATTAGCCTCTAATTTTCCCATTAGCTCTCTTCCCCAGTTTGTTTTGTGCTAGTTCAAACTGATCTCTTCCAGCTTTATGCCTCCTTGTATCTTTAATTTGCTCACAGACAGGCTTACTTCTATTTTCTTGCACGTACACAATTTTACTTGTGCTAGGGTGTCAGACCGTTAGACCATGGCAGTCAAGCCTAAATATGCCTTTGCTCCCAAGCAGAACAAGGTAAAAGTAACACCCTAAAGAGCAACGATGCCCACGGAAGTTTCTCCCTGAGCTCTCCCAGTTGCATGGCTTATGCCTCAAAGAATCAGAATTTATATCCCATCATTTTTTTTCTTGTCTGATTTAACTGTGAATGGTCTCATTATCTATATAAATGTCTAATCCTTTTTACAGGTTCTTGACCTCAGTGACACCTTGTGGCACTGAGTTCCACAGGTGAGTTATGGTTTACAGGGGAGTCACATTTTACGCGGGGGTTAGGTTCTGAAGTCAGTGCGTAAGGCAAAAATCGCGTGTAGTCGAATGCTCATTGAGTGGAATGGTGGGTGGATTCACCTGAACTACAGGTACAGTATTTAAATTGGTTTTTTTCTCTTTTTTGTTTTGTTTTGCCGATAGCATATACTTAAAATTGCGTAAGTTACATGAGCCTATGATGCGACTCCACTGTATGTTTAAAATATCTTCTTATTGACTTTCCATTTTTAAACTGTTTTGCCTTCCAGTTTTAGAGAATAATACCTGTCACATCTGGCATTTCTCCAGTGGGGAATCCTGATGCGGTCTACAAGCATGAGTGGATTTAGCCTCCAACCTCCTTGCATGCTAGGTGAGTATGTTATCCCTGTTTTACAGAGGGTGAAAATGAATCACAAAAAACTGAAGTAGCTTCACATTTGAATGATTTATTTAGCAGTTTAAATACACACGGCTGGTGTGTGTGTTTCTTCCTTGAAAGATGATCATTATTAGTAAGTATATTGCAGTAGTACCTGAGGCCAGGACCCTATTTTGCAGCATACTACACGGAAGCAAAGCAACAGATAGTCCTAAATCATGAGCACACAATCTAAATAGACAGTAAAATTGAGTGGAATATTCTTGTTGATTTAAGCTCCCCAGCACTAAAAATCTGCTTGATCCCTGCAATAACACAGAGATCATGTTATTATTATTATTTATTTTTACTGTGGTAGTGCCCAGAGGCCCCAGTCAGGGGCCTAGGTCCCATTGTGCTAGACTCACATGTACATGCACATGACAATCCCTGCCCTGAAGCAATTCCCATCTAAATTTAGGAAGGAGACACCACAAGTGGATACAACCAATAGATGTGGGGAGTACAAGGCAAAAGCAAGGTGACTCCGATCAGTGTGCTAAGCAGCCATTACAACATCAGACCTGCCAAGTTTAGACCTTGATAAATAAGACCAGCTGGAGAAGAAAATATAGATACATGGCCATGTTCTACTGTTAGTTACATGAGTTCAGTCCCATTAACTTCAGTGGATCAGAGATTCCTACAGGCCCCATGACTCTGGAACTAAGAAAAATGATTATGAGTAGAATGGAAAGTTAGGGGGACTTAGGTGTTATATTCATGGCATACACACAGAGAAGTTGGATCAGAACATAAATACTCTTGCTGGAAGGTTGCAATGTAACACAACTTGATTTCTCAGAATTCTGAACAATAAGGCACACAAGAACTCTGAAACAGAGGGAGACAAAGGAGACTGCTCCCTACAACCAGAAAGGCGCATGTCACCACACCTGGTTGTCTGCTAACTGACTCAGACAATCCGGATCACATGTTTCCCGGACAGCCCACTAGCCAGGCTGCAGGGCCAGGCAACCCCCTCACACATAAAGTGGCAGCATGCCATTTTGAACACAGTTTCCAATACTCCACGTTAGGCTTGTGACATTGACACTTTGGAGCATTTTACCTCAAGCCTCATCACTCTGAGACATGATCCCTGCTTTAAAGACAACAGGAAAGCAGATGTTTTCCTGGCAGAATGGAAATATATCTGAATCTTTAAAAAAATAATAATCTGGATTTAAAAGAAACAGAAAAAGAGGTTCATGATCCATTCCCCTTCCCTGCACAGCAGAAGAAGAGAGACAGCAAATATAAGAGCAGAACTGATTCACTGACACTGATCGTCCCCCACACACCTTCCTCCCCTCCAGCTCAATTGCAGAAATCAGTGTTGCAGCAGGTGTAGTCATAAATAAGGTGAGATTCATCGGATACCCTCACCTTGCCACAATTTTGCACCGAGGTGCAGTTTAGCTGGTAGTAGAGAGGTAATTTCCCTGAGGAGAGAGATAGAAAAGGAGTGTGGTTAGAAAAACATACATCCGCTCAGGAACAGCTTGCTGCGATCAGCTGGGAAACATTATAAACCAGTGGTGCAGGCTGGGTGTGGCATTCATCACCCCATGTCACTCAGGATACTGCAGAACAGGGAGTTCAGAGGAAGGCTGACTTGATTACAGTCTATAAGCACCTACATAGCGAACAAATATTTGATAGTGGGCTCTTACATCTAGCTGAGAAAAGTCGAAAACGGTAGCTCTCAATCTTTCCAGACTACTGTCCCCCTTTCAGGAGTCTGACTTGTCTTGCCTAGCCCCAAGCTTCACTTCCCTTAAAAACAACTTGCTTACAAAATCAGACATGAAAATACAAGTGTGTCACAGCCATACTACTACTGGAAAATTGCTTTCTTTCTTATTTTTACCATATAATTATAAAATAAAGTAGTTTGGATATAAATATTGTATTTACATTTCAGTGTATAGTACATAGGGCAGTATAAACAAGTTATGGGCTGTATGAAATTTTAGTTTGTTCTGACTTAGCTAGTGCTTTTTATGTAGTCTGTTGTAAAACTAGGCAAACATCTAGACGAGTTGATGTACCCCTTGGAAAACCTCTGCATACCCCCAAGGGTGTTGAGAACCACTGGTCTAACACCATCCAATGGCTGAAAATTGAAGCTAGATAAATTCAGCCTGGAAAAAGGCATAAATTTTTAATAGTGAGAGTAATTACCCATTGGAACAACAAGGGTCATGGTGGATTCTCCATCTCTGGCAATTTTTAAATCAAGTTTGGATGATTTTCTAACAGATCTGCTCTAGGAATTGTTGAGAGACAGCTCAGGCTAGATGATCACAATGATCCCTTCTGGCCTTGGAGTCTATGTTAGTGACATTGATGAGTGCAGGCAAAGCTACCTCACTGCGTGGCTTCATGGCCCCACGCATCATCTTTTTCTGATGCAAGTAGTGCCTGGTGGTATCATATGCCAAACAAGATGTTGGTGGGACTCCTACATTTAATGACTGGTAACAGGGTTAGGCCGGGGAATTTAAATGAGAATGCTTTGGAGAGGTGCATAAACCCACACAAATGGGTTTGCGTGACCCTCTCCTCCTTTTCTCTGGACACCTCTAGCAGGGATGCCCAGCAGCCAGGAGGCAACAGCTCCCCCTGGCAGTGGCACTTCCTGAAGCCCAGGGAAGGAGGAAGCAGTAGGGTGGCAGGGTGAGCTCCTCCTCCTCCTATAGCTGCTGCTTCTCCTTCCCTGCTGCTGGAGTCTCATCCCTGCTGCCTGCTTTGCAGATCCCCCCTGAGTGAGTCAGGAGCAGGCTGGAGGCAGCAGCAACACCGGTGACTCCAACAGCAGGGAAGGAGAAGCAGTAGCTGGGAGGGAGGGGGGAGGGAGGAAGAGGAGGAGCTCAGCAGGCAGCCAGCCACCCTGCTACTTCCTCCCTCCATGGGCTGCAGGAACACATGGAGATTTGGAGGGGTGGACCCTTTTGCCCCCACTTGTGCACACCCCTCACTGGCAAATACAACTGGGTGCTTCTGTAGCATCTCCTATTCAAAAATCTCCAAGGGATTTAGGGAGCAAAATGTTGTCCTTCTCATTTTATGCCACACAGCTGAGTCACAGTTCTCCAGTGAAAAGTGACAGATTAAAAAACGTTATTTGCGATATTGTTATACTTGTGTTGGATATTAGAGCAAGAAGGTGGGTGAGGTAATACACTGGACCCTCGCTAGAACACGTGTCTATATAGCGCAAATTCGTATATAACACAGTTGCGGCCATGGATCCCAAATTTAATTACTTTAATTGCAATTCGTTTTAACGCGGTCCCCACTATAATGTGGTCCCTGCGTTAACGCGGTATTGCACATGGATCCCAAATCTCGCATTCTAGCAAGGGTCCAGTGAATCTTTTATTGGACCAACTTCTGTTCGTGAAAGACACAAGCCAGGGCCATCCTTACCCATATGTAACGTATGCAGCTGCTCCAGCCCCTGCTTTGCCTCTTCTCCATGGCCCCTACCCCTACCCTGCCTCTTCCCACCCCGAGGACTGCAGCAGGGGTCAGCCTGCACTCAGCAAGCAGCAATAAGTGGAGCATCCTGGGCCTAGCCCGCTCCATGCCACCGGCTCCTAACCGCACCGCCGATGAGTGTTTGGGGGCAGTTCCCCTTGCCCCTGAAGCCCCAAGGCTGAGAGCCAGGGGACCGGGGCAGAGAGGGCTGGGGTCGGGTCACTCCACTTCCCACCGCCCCACCCACAGAGCGGCAGGAAGTGAAGTGACCCAGCCTCAACCCACTCCGCTCTGCCAGCTCATGCTGGGGGGTGGTTGGCCACGCCCCCCAAGTCTGCTCCTACCCTCCCGTGGAGTCCTGGGGCCAGCACACCCCTGGGGGTGGGGGCTGTGTAGTGCACCAAAATGGCTAGGGATGGCCCTGACACAAACTTCCAAGTTTCAACAATTTCAACAACCACCATCTGTCCATCAAACTCTCTCTAGAAGTCTAGTTTTACAATAGACTACATAAAAAGCACTGGCGAAGTCAGTACAAACTCAAATTTCATACAGAAAATGACTTATTTATACTACTCTATATAAAATACACTGAAATGTAAGTACAATATTTATATTCCAATTGATTCATTTAATAATTATATGGTAAAAATGTGAAAGTCAGCAATTTTTCAGTAACAGTGGCTGTGACATGTTTGTATTTTTATGTCTGATTTTGTAAGGAAGTAGTTTTTAAGTGAGGTGAAACTTGGGGGTACACAAGACAATTCAGACACCTGAAAGGGGTACAGTCATCTGGAAAGGTTCAGAGCCACTGGTCTAGAACACTCCCGCACCAGCCTCACCTTCTGCAGTTAAAAATAAATATTTTGACCAGCTCTGCTAGACACAGTCCCAGACGACTGTGTGTAGCAGAAAACATAGAAAGACAAGTGACTTCTAAGTGACATAGCAGACCCCAGGCCTGCAAAAAATACACCCAGGGGCTCTACTTCAGGCACAATTGATGTTGTTATTATTATCACACCTAGAATGCTGAGTCATGAACCAGGACACAAGTATGTCATGAGTATTTCTGTTGAGTTTGAGATTGCACGTTGAATTTGGAGTTGTGGGCAATGCTTGAGAAGAAAGTAATTGCTGCTTTCTTTCAATTTGCTCCCTCCCCATATCCCAATCTGACTGTTGCTCCCCTGTCCATCAAGTCTGTGCTGCACAACTTTTGCTTCAGCGATAACCCCACTATAAGTACACAGCTCAATGTCGGAAGCCCTTGAAATCCAAACATACCAAGAGAAGCTTTAATGTTCACACATCTCTCCCTCCATCCACATGTCGTTTCACCTGATCCCTGGACGCATCCAAAGAGGAGAAACTTGCGTTTACAGACATTGCAGCGTAGAGCCTCCACTACATCAGATAAACAGAAGAAACAACTCAGGGCTTCATCTGACAATGAGTTGGGTGGAATAATGGAGCATTGGCTATTGAAGTCAATGGGTGTAGGAGCAGACCCACAGCACAAGCCCAGGTACTGCTCCAAAGAAAAACAGTAGTTGGTAAATGTAGACAGCATTTCACACTTTGTCCACTAGGGGAACCTATTAAAAGTGTCATCAGTTTGTTGGTCCCTGTCATATATCTTATACTTCCTGGAGGTTGAGCAGCTACAGCTCTCTGTCTAGATAACTCAGGAATTTATGTAGGTCCCATTACCATACTGTCTGAGTATCTCAAGTCTTCAATTCATTTATCCTCACAACCTTCTGAGGTCCCTTCCAACCCTGATATTCTATGACTCTGATATTCTATGACAACTTCCATACAAGGCAAGGAAGTGGTGTTTTACCAATGGGAAACAAGCCTAGAGAGACAAGGACCTAGTCTACACTAGTTAGGGTTGCCGCTTTTGGTTGGATGTATTCCTGGAGGTTTCATCCCAGGATATAATCTTTATTGAAAGATTAATCTTTAGGTGTCTTATTCCCATTGTTTTCAATTTCTTTCTTTGAGTGATTCCAATATCTTTGAGCAGGGATGTGAGATATCCACACCTTAAAGGAGCATTGTTAAGCTGATCTAAGTCCCCGGGTAGGTAGCACTGGGTCAACAGAAGAATTCTTCTGGTAACATAGCTGCCACCTCTCAAGGAGGTGGATTACCTTTGCCAGTGGGAGAACTTCCTTGTTGGCATAGGTAGTGTCTACACTGAAGCACTACAGTGGCACAGCTGCCGCAGCACCAGTGTAGCATTTTAAGTGTAGACAAGCCCTACAGCTGTGTCTTCCGCTGTCTAAACTGGGGGTTCGGATGACTTAGCTACATCTCTCGGGGCTGTGGATTGTTCAGTGTAGACAAGCCCTAAGACCCGGAGCCTCCAAGGCAGGGATTACATTCTGCCAGAGCAGAGCTTTGATAAATATTTTCAAGACCTGAGCCCCGGTGCTTCCTGTGGAGCTGAAGCCCTGAGCCCTGGAATATCCCCAGGGACTAAAGCCCCAGGCCCTGGAGCACCACATAAGCCCCAAACCCTGGCACACCCATGAGGCTAAAGCCCCAAGATACCTGCTCAGGGGTGCCGGAATGGAGTGGGCCAAGGGGCCATGGCCCATCCACTTTTCCCCCTGGCCCCCTGCCCCTCGTCTTCTCCCTGAAGCCCAGCCCCTATGCCAGGCTGGAAGCCAGAGCTGAGTTGGGGTAAGAACCATGTGAGCAGCTGTGGGGAGCTGTGGACTCTTCATCTGCCCTGGGCAGGGAGACCGGGGGATTGACACATGGGCGTTGGGCTGCTCTTGGGCCCCGCTACCTCAAGTAAGTGGAGGGGTCTGGGCTCCCTGGCAGGGCTCAGGGGTAAGGGTGCAGGGCCCTGGAGTGAGCAAGGCATCGTGGATCCCTCCACACCTTTAGAAAGAATCTGTTGACCCTGATCCTGACCCAGGGCCGGTTCAAGGATGTTTCGCACTCTAGGCAAAACTTCCACCTTGTGCTCTCCCCCCCACACGCTCCCCTCTGAGTCCCCCCCGTGACAGCTCCCCCCTCTGCCCTGAGGCACCCCCCTTGCAGCAACTCCCCACCCTCCGCCCTGAGTCACCCCTCCATCCCAGCTCACTCCTGCTCTGTGCATGAGCACAAGCACCCCGACCCTCCTCCCTGAGGATTCCTGGGAGGCAGGAGAAGTGAAGCAGCCATGGCGTGCTCAGGAAGGAGGCGGAGCAGGGGTGACCTGGGGCAGGGAGTTCCACTGTGTGCCGCCCCCTCCCCTTACTTGCTGCAGGCAGCTCTCCCGCGCTCCCCTGCCCCAGCTCCCTCCCTAAATGCCAGTGGTGACTGAGGCAGCCAAAGATACTGCTGCCGCGGTTGCTGCCGAAGAAAATGGCACCCCCCAAATCCGAGCGCCCTAGGTGACTGCCTAGTTCGCCTAAATGGTTGCACTGGCCCTGCTCTGACCCATAACTGAAACCCAGAGCCCCAAACGGGATGTGTGAAAATGGGGGCTCGGAGAAATACTGCGTGAGAATTTATACCCTGCTCAAAGGTATTGGAATCAATCTATCAAAGAAAGAAAATGAAATCAATGGGAACAAGATTCCTAAATACCTTTGAGGAACTGGGGCTAAGGCATGGAGAGAACATGGAATTGAAACCAAGCCAATGGACCTGCCTTTTTTTGTAAACTAAACAAACCCTTGTTCTGTAATGTCTAACAACCAGCCCATTGGAAATTCATATCTGAATTCTGTTCTAGCATGTGGATGTTGTCCTTTTAAAAATTCAGTTTAATTCAGCTTTTGTCCAGGACTTACCTCCTGCAAAGCACAACAGAGTGGCCAGTCCCACAAAAAAAACCTTCATGTCAGCAAAGAAAGAGGCAAGATGAACCAGACAGCCCGAGTGTGCTTCAGCAGAACACCACCAGGGATATCTCCAGAACTGGCTGTGGTGGAGCAGAGATTCCGACTTGCTTTCTCTGATCCCGTCAGCTTACGCAGTGCCTGCCCTATTGTAGGGTGGGAAAAGTGAGTCTGAAAATTGCTCTACAGTAAAGAGTACAAATTGCCTGCTCAAAGGACCTTCTGACTTCCCCAAGAAAAAACTCAGTGGTCATCACATTTCCAAAAAGGTGGTAAAGGAAGCCCCCAAGGAACACACACAATAGCTGGATCTGTCTGCTTTTATATTTTCTTTCATTAACAATCTTTTTGAATAGGCATGAAGCTGAGGCTCTGACCACATGAATGTAATTAACAATTCGTGGACAATTTTTGCAACAGCTATTTTTCTTTTGCAGCTCTATCCCAATTGCAAATCAGCTAACAAACCATGATAAAATGCTGCTGATGAATATAATCTGGGGCCACGTGTCTCGTTCTGCTCAGCTCCCTTTAAGAAAGATGAAGCTGAGATTCAGATTTTAAGGTGAGAAGGGATGATTCTGACCTCCAGCATAGCACAAGATGTAGAGTTTCACCCAGTGATTCCTTCACTGGAGGGATTTATTCTTGGCTTGGAAAAGGTCCAGAGTAGGGCAGCAAAACTGGTCAGAGTAATATGATAAGAGATTTCAGGGACTAGAATATTTTTAGCCTGATAGAGAGAAGACCTAGAGTTAGATTGGGAGTAAATCTGTTTTTCATATTTTCCTTTTAAATAAATACTGGGAAGTTTGCTGGTATGTTTCATTTGAAAGAAAGAAAGAAAGAAAGAAAGAAAGAAAGAAAGAAAGAAAGAAAAGTGAAGTGAATACAGTCAGTGGCACATAGAGCAGAAAGTACATGGATGGATGCTCTCTTCTGGCTCAGATCCTCAGTGCTGTAAATCAGCATAGCTCCTTTGAAGTCAATGGTCCTAAATTTGTTTAGGCCAGCTAAGGATCTGACCCTCCCTGTTTTGTAATCCATCTTCCTGGGGCCCCTGAGTGCCCTGGCTTGAATCATCTTTACTCTTCTATTCAGTCATTTCTTATGATAAACACCCTCCTGCTCCCTTTGGCTGAGCTCCAAGCCCTGAAGCAAACACAAAAGCCACATTCAGTGCCAATAGTGGAGCTGCTGACCTCCATGCTACAGGTAGAAAACAATGTTCTCTTATGAGTTACTGGACTTCATGCAAGACAAAGGACTCGCTAGAACTACAGGTTTCCTCTTTCTCTGGACCTGCTACCAAAGAAGGGATTTTGGCTACCCTTGAAATTACCAGTCTAAGCTTCCACTACTGGAGGGGATGATAGGACCTGCCAGCAAATGATCTGTCACCAGGGCACATAAGACCAAAGAGAGGCGAGTGCATGAATGTGCAGAACGTTGTGGGCGCAGCTCATTTGAAAGTTTGTGGTGAGCTGGGAATGATTAAACACCATTGACCCAACACAGGACTCAATGCTACAAGCTTTATATTAAAAGTCCCATCCTTTACAAACTGAACTAAGCAGGCTCATAGGGAGCACACTAGCTGATCCGATACTTACGTAGCTGCCTATGAAACATCACCTTCTGTATGTCAGACCCGTGTTCTGCTCTCACTGATTTTAGAGGGTGAATCTCGTGCAGTTAATATTCTTTAAACTCGCCAAATGAAAGCTACAGGTGTTAGCTGGAGCCCAGCATAGGAAGAAGAAGAAAGATAATGAGCATTTTATTTAGAAAAGTCAAATGCAGTTCAAATCTTATTGGGAGATCTCTTACCAGGCAATATCCAGCCAAGCAGCCTGCTGGCAAACTGAAGTCCAAGCGCCTGCCCTCTCAAGGTCTCCTCCTGCCTTCTCACAAGATCCACCACAGCTCCACATACAAAAAAATTTTGTTTGAATCAATGGTCACAGGTTGTTCAGTCCCCGAGGTGGGGGTAGAGATATTGTTTTCTTGGAACAATGCTTCCCCCATGCACTCTGCACCTGAGTAAACAGGTGCCTCACCCTCCTTTCCAGCACTGTGCTTCCTGAACACAGATAAGTTAACTCTATGTATGTCTACACTGCCGTGTAAGCCCAGGGTTAGTAGAACTCCAGTTCATAGGCACCAGCTCCATGTGTACTCCAGGGCTGGAAAATGAGCAGGTGCTTAGCACCCACTGGCAGCCAAGCTGCCCCCTCTTCCCCCTCCCTCCCTCCCACATACCATGGAACAATTGTTCAGTGGTGTGCAGGAGGCGCTGGGTGGGAGGGGAGGAGCGGGGATGTGGACCAGGGATGGGACCAGCATTAGGGGGTATCAGGCAGGACAATTGCCCAAGGCCCCATACCACAGGGGTCCCCACAAAGGTAAGTTGCTCAGGCTTTGGCTTCTGCCCCAGGCAGCAGGGCCCTGGTTTCATCCCAACACTGCAAGGCTTCAGCTTTCTGCCCTGGGCCCCAGGAAGTCTAACACTGGCCCTGCTTTGCGGTCCCGCTGAAACCTGCTCGCAGCCCCCTAGGGGCCCTGGACCCCTGTGTCATGGTATAATTCCCCACTCTGAACCTTAGCGTCCAAGAGATGGGGTACCAGCATGAATTCCTCTAAGCTCAATTACCAGCTTAGTACTTGTAGCGCTGCCACCAACCAGGAATTCCAGTGCCTGGTACACTCTGGCCCCCCAAAACCTTGCTTGGGGAACCCCAAGACCCAGATCCTCTGGATCTTAACACAAGGAAAGTAAACCCTTTCCCCCACTGTTGCCTCTCCCAGGCTTCCCCTCCCTGGGTTACCCTGGAAGATACTGTGATTCAAATTTCTTGAATTATAAAACAGAGAGGAAAATTCACCTTCCCCCCGCCTTCTCTTTCCCCCTCCCAGACTCTCCCTGAGAGAGATAGTATTCCTAACACAGAGAGAAAATTAACCTTTCTCTCCCCCTTCCCTCCTTTCTCCCCACCAATTCCCAGGTGAATCCAGACCCAGTCCCCTGGAGTCTCACCAGAATAAAAAAACAATCAGGTTCTTAAACAAGAAAAGCTTTTAATTAAAGAAGGAAAAACAGTAAAAATTATCTTTGTAAATTTAAGGTGGAATATGTTACAGGGTCTTTCAGCTATAGACACTGGGAATACCCCGTCCAGCCTAAGTATACAAGTACAAATTAAAATTCTTTCATCAAAATACAAATTTGAACTCCTTCCAGCCAAATACACAATTGCAAATGAAGAAAACAAACATAAGCCAAACTCGCCTTATCTTCCTAGTACTTACTATTTTGAACTTATAAAAGCCTGTATTGGAGAAATTGGAGAGAAACCTGGTTGCATGTCTGGTCACTCTCAGAACCCAGATAGAACAACAACCAAAAACTAACAGCACACACAAAAACTTCCCTCCTTCAAGATTTGAAAGTATCCTGTCCCCTGATTGGTCCTCTGGTCAGGTGACAGCCAGGCTCACTGAACTTGTTAACCCTTTACAGTCAAAAAATACATAAAGTACTTCTGTTCTATTAACTCCTACTATCTGTTTATGACACCCTGGTTGAGAACCTCTGGGCTAAACCACTTGAGCGGTGATATTCCTACAATTCCTTCTCACACTCCCCCTCCCCACATGTTCCCAGAAGGACAGGCACAATTCAATCCTGCCCACTGGGAATTCATGGGGAAAGAATCCCTGAGTGACAGCTTACTACAGCCAAAGAACCATGGGTCATTCTCCCAGACACACAGTTGGGTGTGGACACAGTCCACACCATTGTGGACACAGTCATTTGGGTACAGATTTGCCATCTGACTAGGCAAAACACCAAGCACCAACCACATGGACTAACTCTGCAGTGAAGACATACTGTATGTGAGTTGATTCATAGATCGCCTTGAAAGAAGTACTCATTTGAATGTTCCTTGCTCTACAGATCCCAGTCTTCCTGCATGCCAGGGAGTCAGTCCCCACCCTGGTGCTGGGAATACACACCTGAGGAGATGAGGAGTAGGGATACAATGGAGGCCAGGAGGATAAGCATTGTCCACCTTGAAGTACCATTGGGGATAAAAATGGAGAGTTAACTTCCATTGAGCACTATGTGTCAGAGAATTCATCCTTGAAACAATCCATTCATGGAGACAGAGGGATGGATCAGAATCAGGATGCAGATACATGTCCTCTCTGCAGAAGACCCTGGCTTCTTCCAGATCCCCTCTACATTCTTTGGGATCTGAGAGTACAGAGCCAAGGCCCATCTGGGGCTGGGGAATCCATCATCCTCATTCCCTGACAGAATCATCCTAGAGAACTCAACACCTGGACTCTCCATGAATGTTCTGTTCTGACCCCATCAGTCCAACTCCACCCATTTGTTAGGAAGTCACAGAGACAGAATGGGAGAAGAACTAAAGACCACCAGTGTCTGCAGTTACAGTAAATTGTTAAGTATCAGAAGGCGTAGCCATGTTAGTCTGGATCTGTAAAAAGCAACAGAGAGTCCTGTGGCACCTTTAAGACTAACAGATGTATTGGAGCATAAGCGTTGTCAGATGCGTGAAGTGGGTATTCACCCATGAAAGCTTATGCTCCAATACATCTGTTAGTCTTAAAGGTGTCACAGAACTCTCTGTTGCTTTTTACAGTAAATTGTTATTGATGTAGGACATGCCTTCTGACCTTGTCCCAGTTCTGCAGTGGAAGCCAAAATAATTCAAAGGTCCCTTTTCCCCCTTTGGAGATTATGCCCAAATAAATTTGTTAGTCTCTAAGGTGCTACAAGGACTCCTCATTGTTTTTGTTGATACAAACTAACACAGCTACCACTCTGAAATCTTTTTCTCTATTGTGTCCTGAGACCAAACACAGAGATCAGTTCCATCCTGTTTTCCAAAGAAAGGAACACCAGCCATGCAGTGTTCTGCCTTATTGAAAACCAGAGATACAATATATAAATTATATTAAAAAAAACCCCCAACCTCTTAATAATGTGGTTTATACCAGAACTTTTGTGAGCAGAGAATCTCTAATGTCCATTATCCTTCTAGGCCAGTACATATGGATATTTAATGTTTGTTTTGTATCCCCAAGGTTGTTCTGTTCTAGATCTAGATTTCTCTGTGTTTTCCTTCAAGATGCAAGACCCTAAAGGCAGGGACTAGCCTCCATTAACAAGTATGAGCCTAGAAGAATCCCAGCCCTTGGTCCTGCATATTTAGTTCCCAGCCAGCAGTTTCCCCTCTTCTGTTTCTTTTGAGCTAACTACAAACAGCCTCATGTCCCCTTTTCATTTCTGAACCGTCTATTGACAGATGATCACGTTTCCCCTGCTTTCCTGTCTAGGCAGGGTGGGGGTGTGAGGAATCAGAAAATAATCACTGGAATTTTCTAAGCCAGCCTTTTGACATACACCATCACTTTCCCCTTTTAAAATAACATTTGTTCTACAGAACAGTCAACACCTGGTTCTTCTTCAAACGATGTTAACACAAGCTCTGAACTACTAATTTCCTTACTGTCCCCTTCATATTTTTAGCAGAGTACAATGACATAAAAGAGAAACAGAAAACAAATGAAAACAATTTTCAATATTATTAATTGAGGATACATTTTTAATCGGTTTATTACCATCTTGTTTTACTCTCAAGCCTGTTTTTATAAATCATCACTAATGAAGTAACAAGGAGTTACAGAAATGTACAAAGAAAGAATACAGTGTGGTCGGAATCTTCAGCCTGAAAAAATCTCTCTGAAAATAACGAGAGCTGTGCGGAGACTATGAGATGGGAGTGGTTACATGCAGCCCTGTACACAGCTCGAGACAATGTAGAAAGAAATAAAGAAGCTACTGATCGCTGAAGGGGGACAATCAGGTGCTGTAGGGTTATTTTGTCTCTCTCCTGTTTGGGGTAGAACAGAAGAGGAGAAAAATCGTCTCCCACTCTCATAGGATGATGGAACTGTCAATTTGTTTTCTCTTCATGTTGTATTAAAGCTCAGAGACAGGAAAATGCATTTCCTGCCTAAGTTCTTGGTGAGAATAGAGCATGTTTTTCAAATCAGGCTGAGACAGTAACCAAAATAATGATACTGTATCTAAAAACACATCGCCCAACGTGGGGCTCGAACCCACGACCCTGAGATTAAGAGTCTCATGCTCTACCGACTGAGCTAGCCGGGCTGCGGTTGAAAATATTCCCCAGGCATAGTGATAGTGTAGAAGGAACCCTATGGATGTTTATGCTCTGAGGCTCGTTTTTTCTTTCCCGTTTTTTTTACCCTGCAGCTACGAAACAGGCGATGTCACAAGGCTCCAGACGCTGGTGGGTGGCTCACCATGGGCTAGGCACAGCCTGCCGGATCACCCCCACCTCTGCTTTTCACACCACCAGCCCACTGCCTCCTTAAATAGGGCTGTGTCAGGGTAATAGAAGTCAGCTTAGCTTTCTGCTTCTCATTCACAAACCTGACACCCCCTGCAAGGTACATTCTTCTCCCCTAGTCAACCCTGTAAGAACAGTAAAGAGAAGACAAAGAACTTCGTTCATCCGTGTAGCAGATAAAACTCTTTGTCAAAAGGCTTTAGGAAATAAAAACATCATCCACACTCAGCTGCCCCTTTCCGTGCCCCACACACCCATGGGAATCGTCCCCCTCGCCTCTACCTAAAGCCATTCGGGAATGTCTGGGGCAGCACTGCTGGCGCTTTTCCGGGGTCGGTCTTAGGCGAAATGAGCTGGGTTTGGATTCGAACTATATGCAACGGGATAAAGCTTTAATAGTGCAAAACAGCTGACAGCATTAGTTTCATTTCACCAGTTTTTCACTGCAGAGGTTAAAAGACGTGACCTCCGCTGCTAAGCAAAGAGTGAGACAATTGACCTTTTGGGCCTGTGAGAGTCATTATTCACTTGCTCAAGTGGTGTCCGGTCATTTAACTCCCCACCCCATCATCCTTTTGAGATGCCGTTTAATGTGAACAGACCCCTTTGTTCTGTGCAGTTAGAATCGTGCCCTAGAAATAGATGAACTCCTGGCAGTGGGATTTGTATTCTTCCACCGGGGGAGGGGCTGTTTGACAGCTCTAATGTGGGAAAGTCACCGCTTCTAGACAGGGGGCAGACAAGCCGTTTCCCCCCCGCCGCCCCATTCCACACACATTTTTTCAGGGCATCAGGTCCCCCTGGGAAGAAGCTCCTCAAGCGAAACGTGGCCCTAGGAGTGTCGGAGAAGGGAAGACTCTTTGCATTAGGAGGTGGCTAAGGGAAACCTGCAGTTACTTGTGCCACTCCAGCTTCTGATAAAAGTATTTCTGGGGAAGGGCCCAGGACACCCGGTGAGAAGAGAAGGGGTGCTCCCTGAGCACATGGAATTGACAAATTAGGATCTGGGCCAGGCAAAGCTCAGAGTCCCTTTCCATGCACTCAAACTCCTGTCAGCTCTTGTGAGGTGGTATCAGAACCCCTTCCTTGGCTTCTAGGACAGAATGACTGTCAGTTCCATGTGTCTCCCTGGAAAACACTACAGGTGGGTAGAAGACAAAGAGGGGAAGGTGGTGCTGCGGTAAATGAAAGCAGAAGAGGCTTGTTCCTCTTCAGACTTGTTTGTGTTGCTCTTGTGATCCTGCTGTAGGAAGCTAAAGCTTAAGTGGAGTTTGTTTCAGTAGCCTTTAGTGGGGCTCAGGCTGTGACCCTGAGGTTTCTTCACTCCCTGTTGTTGCTCCTTCTGAGGAATGGAGAACGGACCAACTTCACAACTTGGAGACAAGGTAGCCGGCATAAACCTAGGACAGGTAACAAAAACGTTTTCCATCAGCTCCCTGGTGGTCTAGTGGTTAGGATTCGGCGCTCTCACCGCCGCGGCCCGGGTTCGATTCCCGGTCAGGGAAAGAAGCTTTTTTTCAGCTTCTCTTCGTTCTTCATGAGTTTGGGAAGGTCTTTGAAGGCTATTTCAAAATTGAACCTTCCAGGTGCCTCAGAGCAGAAATGAGGCCTCTTCTAACTGAGGACCTTTCATAAAAATAGAGCTGTGCAAATCACTTATTCTCTTGCTAGCTAGCCTAACCAAAATTATAATAACAACAAGCTAGGTGGACCAAGATGATTTTTTTTCAGTTTTCTTTTTTAAACAAAACTAATATATATATATATATATATATATATATATATATATATATATATATATATATATATATGTTTGTCAATCAAAATATTTCAGTAAATAAAATATTCATGCAAAAACCTTTCACCCAGCTCTATAGACAAGTCTTCAAAATTAGCCATCTGGGGAGATTCAGGATCATCGGCCTCTTCCATTCCTGAGGTCTGACTGCTGAAGGGTTCTGAGTGTGAACAATAGTGCATAGCCTTCCACCTGTAGAATACTGGCTACCATCTTTCTCAGGGGGCTACAAATGCAAGACAATGTGGTTTAGTGTTGTTCTTTTTCTCTCTCCAAGTATCTACAGAGCAGTGTTTGTTTCACATTACAAATAAAAATAAAATCAACTTTGTTGAAATCTGGGATCAGGGTGAAACACTGTGACTGTAAGTCAAGGACAACATCTCTACTGAGTTCAACAGAGGAAAGGTTTTCTCATCATGTTCTAGAAAATGTTAAAAGCTGTGATGGTTTCCAGACACGTTGATCAGAACTTTCAAAAGATCTCACTCCCACCACTAGAGCCAGATTTTCAGAAAAACTCAGCTCCCTGTTAGACACCTAAAGTTCTGATCAGTTTTTCAGAAGATCTCAACACACTCAGTGCTGAGCTATTTTGAACCCCCACCCCAAAAAAAACAATAACAAAAAACTGGTACAGCTGGTGGAGTGTGCTGACTACTTGACTGGCTATCCCACACTGCAGGCCTTTGAAGTTCACCATTGTTTACTCATAATGCTGTGTCTGTATTCTGCCTCAGTTCTAGTGTCCATTTTTTATTCTCATAATAAGTGAGCAGGGAGACTAAAACACCTCAGAACTCACAAGGCTCCAGAAAACCTGCAAATTTGGCTCAGGGTGAATGTGTATACAAATCATCTGTGCTGTAGAAGGGTTCTAGGAGCTGAAAGATGTACCATCTTGGCCTCTCTGAACAGCCCATAACATGGTAAAGAAAACTGGAGTGGATAAGGTGCATTCTTTGTAACATCAAGAGGGCTGCGGTGCCAGGCTTAAGGGTCTGCCTTTCTGTCTGTTCTGGTCACTGTATGGAGGCCTTTGTTCAAACCCTTCTACCTGAAGAAATGGCCTCATTTCCATCTCCCTTGGAACATTACAACACCAACTGCTTAGTATTTCTGATAGAGTTGTTGTAAGAGTAGTTTGAAAGCAGGTGCACACACACTGCCATTTGTTTCTACTGATCAATATTTGTCTTCCTTCATTCCAGTCCCTTTTCTCAAATACACCTGTATTTCACCCATTTTGTTCATTATTCTTTCACTTTATGGGACTTTAGATTCTTAATTTAATTGCCTCATGAAATGATGGCTAAACATGGCCTTATAACAGCCCTTTCCTACACCCTCCATCCTCTCACTTACATGAACCTTTCTAAGGGGACTATTCACTGATTTATTGCATTTCACAAAAACATTCAGAACAATTTATATACCTATCTCATAGAGCTGGAAGGAAAAGATCATCAAGCCCAGTCCCCTGCCTTCACTAGCAGGACCAATTACTGTCCCTGACAGTTGTTGTATTGTGCTCCAGATTCCCCAAATGGTGCATTCAAGAATCAAACTCACAATCCTGCACTTAATAAGCCAATAGGCAAACCACTGAACAATCCCTGCAAGTCTATCTTTGAGCACTTTAGCACAGGGGTTCTCAATCTTTTTCTTTCTGAGGCCCCCTTCAACATGCTAGAAAAACTCCAGGGCCCAGTGGGTGGGGGGGAACTTGGGATTGTAGGTGGAAACCCTTGGGCATAGACATAGTTTGACTTCTACTGTAAGAGGGGTGGGGAAGGCTTGGCTGGACTCTGACTAGCTCTGTACAGCAGGGCCCAGGGAAGGAGTGCCACCTCCAGCCCCTGACTCAGCTCAGCAGGCCACCCACCTATCTCAAGCTGTGTGAGGGCTCTGTTGGGCCCGACCAGCTGTGTGAGCAGCCAATGGGGACTGGGAGCAGAGAAGTAGCCACAACCCCTGACAGGAGCAGCAGATGGGGGAATGCCACGGCTGCCCACTCCATGGCCCCACCAGCTTTTACAGTCTTTTCCTATGCCCTCCTTCTTCTGACTTACATCAGTTCACTTATGGGACTACTAAATTATTTATTGCACTTTGCATTTCAAAGGAAAGTTCAGAATAATTTATGTCGGCTATACTGTCTTCATTTCTTGCTATTTCTTTCTTTCATAGAGATGAGGAAATGTGTGTTTGAGCAATTTAGCTTACCACTCTCTCTAGGTTGAAGCAGGCACAATTAAAACCTTCCCTATATGCAAATGTCTATGTGCAAATATTTTCTAAACTAAGGCAGAGATGGGAGATAGCGGTGGGGCTGTTCTTTATGTTGGGGCTTGCTAATTGGCCATTTGGAATTTTAATCAATGATGACATTACACTCAAAAGGTAACCTCAAAATGTGGAGAAGAAATGGTAAGTGGGCTAAGAAGTGATGCATGTGAGTGTGAAAAAAGAACTCGTTCATGTATTATGAGCCTGTGCGATGTCATTGTAGCCATGTAGCTCCCAGGAAAGCTTGTCTTTTTCCACAACAGAAGCTGGTCCAATAAAAGCTATTACTTCACCCACCTTAGCCTTAGGTAGATGGTCTACCAAAGCAACAGATAAAATGGAACAAAGTACACAGGCATGTGTATGGGGTGTGCCGGGTGTGCCCAGGCACACCCTAATGTCTCAAAAAAAAGTGGCTTTGTGTTTTAATTTAATCGCATGATACACTCTTTTAGTTTTAAAGCAAGGATTGTTGTATTATGCAATAAGTGCAGAATTGTGTAATATAGATGTTGTAGAAATGATGTCCTTTATGACTGAGTATTCAATAAATGTTCGCCTTTCAAAAAAAAAAATTCCCTGGGTGTACACCCTAATGAAATTTTATGCAAATGCCTATAAGACATTTAATTCCTAGCAGAAAAATGAACAGTGCCCCTTTGTCAGTTACAACCAATCTATGACAAATCTGTGACCTCTGTGGAGATGCCTGTTTTCCAAAAAAGCCACCTATCAGTTAGACAATATCGCTGCAGGTATATGCATGGAATTAGATTTATGCTGTAGTATTGTTGGGCATCCCAGAAATGGAATGATTCCTTGAGTTCTACACACAAGTGAAATGACAAGGGTGGTAAGAGTCAGGCAACTCTGCCCCTTCTTATAAACCTTACTTTTTCTTCACGTTCATTAGGGAGAGAGCAGAAAACAACTATTTTGGGAGAGGGGAGCTATATTTCTTTCAGCTGAGAGCGATAACTGAAGAAATTAATAGCTCTGCTCCCTGACCAGGAATGGAGCCTTGCAGCGCCTAATTTCTGTTCTGAAGCTCCTAGAAGGTTCAATTTTGAAATAGCCTCCAAAGACCTTCCCAAACTCATGAAGAACGAAGAGAAGCTGAAAAATCAAACCCACGCCCGGCAGTGAGAGCACCAAATCCTAACCACTAGACCACCAGGGAGCTGATGGTTTTTGTTACCTGTCCTAGCCTTATGCAGGCTACCTTGTCTCCAAGTTGTGAAGTTGATCCAGTCTCCATTCCCCAGAAGGAGCAACAACAGGGAGTAAAGGAACCTCAGGATCACAGCCTGAGTCCCACTAAAGGCTACTGAAACAAACTCCACTTAAGCTTTAGCTTCCTACAGCAGGATCACAAGAGAAACACAAACACATCTGAAGAGAAACACCCCTCCTCTGCTTTCATTTACCGCAGCACCACCTTCTCTTCTTTGTCTTCTCCCCACCTGTAGTGTCTTCCAGGAAGACACATGGAACTGACAGTCATTCTGTCCTAGAAGCCAAGAAAGGGGTTCTGATACCACCTCACAAGAGCTGACAGGAGTTTGATTGCATGGAAAGGGACTCTGAGCTTTGCCTGGCGCGGCTCCTAATTTGTCAATTCCATGCGCTTAGGAAGCACCCAAAGGGCCAAACACCCTTTTTCTTCTCTCCTTGGCCTCACCAGCTCCTGATCACCAGCTCACAATCAGCTCCTGAAAGGTTAATTTCTCCCTCTCTTGGCAGGCTAGAAGAGACTCAGCTCTCACAGGATGATGGAATTGTTAATTTGTTTTCTCTTCATGTTCCACTAAAGGTCTGAGACAGGAAGAGACATTTCCTGCTCAGACTGTTAAGAGGACAGACAGTAGATTTCATTCTGGCCTGAGAATAGATGGGAGTGAGTGATATCTAAGGTTACAAGATCAAACATCCAAAGTGAGGCTTAAACCCCACAGCCTTGGGATTAAGGGTCATATGCTTTACTGACTGAGCTAGTCAGGTCATGCTTGAAGGTGCTTCAAAAGCACAGACACTATACAAGGAACCCTAAGGAACTGTCTTTGCCAGCTGACATTTGTTTTTGGACATTTGCCTTGTAGTGTAGTAAACTGCTCCATGTAGGAAAGTGCTATTGGTAGCAGTTACTGATAGGTTAGATTGTAGGAAACTGCTATTGTAGCAAACTGCTACCTGATGTAGCAAATGCCTACAGGTAGCAGTTTCTTGCACTATTATGTATGTGAAATTGCTACGTGTAGAAATGTGTTATCTCTAGCAGCCATTGATACATGTAGAAACTGCTTTTGTAAAAAAATGCTACTTGATTTTTACATACTTGAAAACTGTATCATGTTTCAATCTTCCCTCATAGGTCATATTTTCTAGATCCTAAACTTTTTTTCTTCTGGACTTTCTCCAATTTGTCCACATCTTTCCTGAAATGTGGTGCCCAGAACTGGACACCATACTCTTGTTGAGGCCTAATTAGCACAGAGTAGAGCAGATATCCCAGAGTGATGTTCTGGTTTTTTGCAGCAGAGTTACATTGTTCACTCATATTCAGCTTATGGTACACCAGGACCCCCTAGATCCCTTTCCACAGTACTCGTATTCAGCTTGTGGTCCACTGTGACTCCTAGATCTCTTTCCGCAGTACTCCTTCCTAGACAGACATTTCCCATTTTGTATGTGTGCAGCTGATTGTTTCTTCCTAAATGGAGTACTCTGAATTTCTCCTTTTTGAATTTCATCCTATTTACTTCAGATCATTTCTCCAGTTTGTCCAGATCATTTTGAATTTTCATCCTATCCCAAGTACTTTCATTCATCCCAAGCACTTGCAACCCCTCCCAGCTTGTTATCATTCACAAACTTTATAAGTGTATTCTCTATGCCATTGTCTCAATCATTTATTAAGATTCTCTATAGAAACATATCCAGAACTGATGCCTGCAGAACCCCACTCATTATGTCCTTTCAGTCTGACTCAGCCCTTTCAGCCTGTGAATCACTGATAACTACTGTAGGAACTGTTTTCCAACTAGTTTTGCAACTACCTTATTTTAGCCCCATCTAGGTTGCATTTCCATAGTTTCTTTATGAGAAGGTCATGGGAGACAGTATCAAAAGCCTTATTAAAATCAAGATAGACCATCTCAATCTCTTCCCCCCATCCACATTTACCCTGTTAAAGAAAGCTATCAGGTTGGTTTTACATGTGAGACTGCTTGAATTAGCTACATCAGATGGCCTTTTTTTAGAAAAGTAGGACTTGTTGCTGCAGCAGGTAGCACAATCCTACAGATAGTATTTTAACGCAGAGAGACATGTATAAGAAACTGCAATCTGTAGGGATGTGCTACCTGTAACACTGCAATCTGATGAAGCTAATTCCTACAGATAGCAGTTTCTCATACTACAGGCACGTGCGACTGCTATCTGTAGCAATTTGCAACCTGTAGCAAAGAAATAGTGAATTCCTACCATTAGCAGTTCCTGAGAGCTAGGAAGGGCTGTACCCGTGGACGCTCAGGTAAACAGTGTCTCGTGACCAGCTAGCAGCTTTCCCTTACAAGCCGCAACACATAGTTTGAAAACCCCTGAACTAACACAATAAGCAAACCTACCCTGCTATTTTCATTAAGAACAAAAGAAATTAATGCTGAATACTGCAGCTGACAGAATATGATGTAAACAAGTATCGCACAGATCTCTCTCTTGCTGGAAGAGCTGTCTGCTAAGCTCTGCATATGCCCAGCCCAATCACACTCCCTACCTTCATCTGGCTTCTCTCACTCAGCACAAAATGAAATACGCACAAGATGACATTTGGAAAGATGAGAGTTTCAGTTGATGAACCTGCCAGATAATAGCTGATGATGATGCAGGAAATACAGTGGGTGAATATATCAGAGAGATTATACTCATCAGGCCTTTTGAGAATTTACCAGGGAAATCCAGGAATTTTATAATTCGGGAGTCTGAAGAAAAGTACAGGGAAATTAAAGCCAGAATTTCCACTGACTTGCTGTGTAATCTTTGGCAAATTATATCACCTTGTGTGCCTCCAGTTTCTCCTCTCAACTTTCCCCTGCCCTGTTATCTCAAGAGTAAATAGGCCAGCTACAATTCTGATTTCAGCAATAGACCTTTTCACCCCTCTGGATTTATCACCAGGTAGAGGTTGGTGTGCCTCCCACTGCTCTTGTGTGGTGTAGTGTACAAAAGAGATAGAGAAATGATTTTTGCAAACATTCCATTCCTACATGGAAACTATTGAAATGCTTGATAAATGGAAGTGTGGCAACAAATTCTTTAAAAAGAACTGTGTGGTAAGCAACACCTTTGAGAAACCATTCTCTCTCTTCATCATTCTCCATAACGATGTCATCAAAATCACCTGGATGACTGCTTGAAACTCCTAACACTACACACTCCTCCTCTTCCATGTGTGTGACCTCCACTTGGCTGTTATGAGGCTTGTGAGATACATTGCCTCCCATTTCTCCTACCTCTGAGGTTTTCACAGTGTCATCCACAGCAGTTTCCTTTCCCATCGTTCTCTATGATATGTTTTCTTCACCTAATTTTGGAGGTTCTTTAAATACTTTTAGTTGAGAGATACTGTACAATGTTGCCAAACATTTTCCAAACTTGTTTTCTAATTTAACTCTTTTGCCATCTACTGTAGCAAGTTTGTATGGTCCCACATAGGTAGATTGTAGCTGTCCTCCCCTTTTTGTTTTCCTTCTTGCTTTCAGAAACATGACAAAAGCAGCAGAGAATCCTGTGGCACCTTATAGACTAATGGATGTTTTGGAGCATGAGCTTTCATGGGTGAATACCCACTTCATCAGATGCATGTCGGACTCCCGAGGGGGAGTATGGAGGTAACCCAGGGGCAGCTGACCCCAGTCTGGCTGCAGCCTTGCCAGAGCCTATGTCAGTGTGTTGCGGCCAGGATCCCCACTGACTGAGCAGCGGATTGCTAGCCGCTGCTAGGGCCCCGGGCTGCGACGCAGTGGAGTGGGAGGGCCTGCGTCCCCCCTGCCACCCATTCCGGGTGGCAGACTCCCCCTCTCCCTGGCCTAGGAAAGCCAAAGCATATCATTGTTGCTCAGCCCTGCCCAAGGGCCTGAGCTTCCTGACTCAGTGTTTGCTCCCCCGCCCTGACCTAGGGCCAAGGTCTTAACTGTTATTGTTACTGAGCCCTCCCCAAGAGCCTAAGCTTCCTGACTCAGTGTTCGTTGCCCCGCCCTGATCTAGGGCCAGGCTTATAGTGGTAGTACGGCTCAGCCCCGCCGAAGGATCTGAACCCCTTGCCCCACAGGGCTGGCGATTGCTGCGAGGACTGCCGGGCTATTTTCCCGGACCCACCGATGTGTAGTGAGCTGGTGTGGCTCCCCTCCTCCCCCCGGAGAGGGTCCAGCCCTGGCTGCACTCGTGTACATAAACATAGTGACTCTATGGTGACATAACTTGAGTTAACTCATACTTAAAGTGTAGATATGGCCTCAGGTCTATGAAATGTTTGGGAGAAATAAGAGGAACAGTATGAGAGTAGACTAATTCATTCAGGTGTTTAGGCTCAAAGCCTTACCGCACCCTACAGGCTCAGGAACAAAGAGGCATACATAGCTTAAATCACCCGGACAGCTTTGAAAATCTCAGGCTAAGTTATTATCTGGGAGTCTCTGCACATTTTTGTGAAAGCCACATTTACTGACTGCTTTGCACAAGGCTTCCTTGACTTCTTTGTTTCTCAGGCTGTATATGAGGGGGTTTACCAGGGGAGTCAAGACTGTGTGGCAAAGAGAGAGCACTTTGTTCAGGTCTCCCAGTGTATCATGTTTCAGTATCAGGTACACAATCATTAGAGTTCCATAGAAAATTGTCACCACAATGAGGTGGGAGGAGCAGGTGGAAAAGGCCTTTTGCCTCCCAGTGGTGGAAGGGATTCTCAGGATGGTGGAGATGATACACACGTAGGATGTCAGGGTTAGCAGGAATGGAGGTCCGGTGAATACAGAGACTGTTATGAAATCTAGCAATATGACCTGGTGGGTGTCACTACAGGAGAGTTCCATCAGTGGGATGGGATCACAATAGAAATGGTCAATTTCATTTGGGCCACAGAATAATCACTGTGATAAGAATGAGATTAAGATAATTACAGCCAAACAACCATTTAACCATGACCCAGCAGCCAATTGGAGGCAAAACCTGCTATTCATAAGAGTTGAATAGTGCAGGGGTTTACATATCGCTAAATATCGATCATATGACATCACTGCTAGGAGATAGCATTCTGTACATGCCAGACAACCACAGAAATACAGTTGTGTGATGCAGCCACTGGCTGAGATGGTTTTGTCCCCAGTCAGGAGACTGGCCAGCAGCCCGGGGAGGATGGTTGGGGTGTAGCAGGTCTCCAAGCAGGATAAGTTGCCCAGGAAGAAGTACATGGGCATGTGAAGGTGCTGGTCAGCCACAATGAGCACCATGATGAGGGTGTTCCCAGCCACAGTTGCCATGTAGATCACTAGGAACATCAGGAAGAGAAGAATTTGCAGGTCAGGGAGATCCCCGAATCCCAGGATGGTGAGTTCTGTGATGGCCGTTTGGTTTCCGCAGTCTCTGTCTGCCACAGTGTGAGTCTAGGAACAATAAAACAAACTGTGCAACTGAATTGGAAGAACATAGAGTTAAAAGTTAATCAAGTCTTATGAATTAATTCCATAAGTATTCGGGAACTCCCCTTCCTGTCCTGATTACAGGCTGAAATTTTAAGCCTAAATGTAGAGTTCAGAGCAAAGTGCCATAAATCTCAGTTTATTTTTCAGGGTTTGAGAAAAGGTGGGTTAGATAATAACTTTTTTTTGGACCAACTTCTGTTGATGAGAGACAAGTTTTCAACTACACAGAGTGCTTCAGGGTTGGTAGACAGGACTCCGATTCCACTGAGGTTTTTGTCTTTGGTCATTCTGCAGAAACAGGACTTTCTCATTAAAGAGACCTGCAGTTACCTGAAGGGATAAGCTGGTGCATGTGATTTACCTTTGGAAAATGGGCTTCCCCTTCAATTTAATAAGTGTAAATGCTCTCTTATATTTGTATTCTTTCTTCATGCTTTTCAACATGGTTCCACTTCAACCTTTCTCCCACCTGGTTCATTTTGTGCCTCCAAAGCTTTGTAGCTAACAATGCTCTGTGTGACTCTTAATTATACAAGTCTATTCTACATCATTTTTTAGTCTAATGATCCTTTGTGGAAAATATTTTAGATCATGGACAAACACCAGCCTACATTTTTGGAAGATGCCTGTCCAAGGTGATGGGCTGTTATAATGTACAGTAGAACCTCTGAGTTACAAACATCAGACGTATGAACTGACCGGTCAACCACATATCTTATTTGGAACCGGAACTACGCAATCAGGCAGCAAAGACCAAAAACAAAAAACAAAAAAACGCCACACCAATATAATAGAGTACTGTGTTAAACATAAACTATTTAAAAAATAACGGGAACATAAAAAAATTTCCAAGGGTAAGGAAAGTGTTTCTTTGCTTGTTTCATTTAAATTAAGAAGGTTAATAGCAGCTTTTTTTTTCCAAGTAGTAAAGTATTTCTGACCTTCCTCCCTCCTTCACTTCCTGTACTCTGCTGCCATCTAGTGTCCATTTCTCAGCATGACAAACTGTTTCTCTGCTATCCTGTAGTGCCTTCTTCTTTTCGCTTTCCCATTCTTAGCTCTTATGTCACCTTGTGCCCATTATTTAGTATAACAGCCCATTTCTCACTATTTAACATCTGCTACTACCCACAGTTAATTACACAGCATCGAGGTCCTTTTCTCTTCAGTGCTCTTTACCCACCACATATAAACCATGATACAGCTTCACCTCCCTTTTCACTTCCCTCAGTTGGTCATTTAGCAACATAACATCTCCTTTCTTGCCCTTCCACTTTGGCTGCTGTCCACTGGGCAGCACCGCTACACCTGTCCCATTCCTCTGCCCTCTAGTGGCCCTACACAGCATAATCTCATCTCTCCTCATTTCTTACCCACTGCTAGATGTGCACGATTCCAAATTATAGCCAGTCAGAACCAAATCACACAACATCATGATTGCAACATTAGTTGCTACGAGACCGTGTACAACAGTAGCGGCTTTCAAAGTATTAGCAGGGGTTTCCCCTCCATCCAGTGCATTTGTGTTGATGTGGGGTCTTCTTCCAATAGAAATGCATAGATTGAATCTACAGTGACAGAGTCCCCATTGCTCTCCTGGCTGAGATTCTCAGAGGCGTCTAAGGAAGTTAAGAGTCCAACTCCCATATCAAAGTGATTTGGGTGCCTAACACCATTAGGTCCCTTGGAAAATCCTTTCCACAGTGTTGGACCCCTACTGTCATCACCTTTGCCCAGCTCCTCTACCTCTGGCCAAGCCCTAATGTGCTCCCAGTGACTGAGCCAGCCCTGCCGTGTTAGGCATCACAGGGGTTCTGCCCATTGGTAGGTGGCAACTGCTTCCTCTCGCCATAGGTTGCATCATGCCCTGAAGAAAGGGTCCTGCATGTAGCAGAGCTGAGTAAGGCACTTGGGGCTGACTGGACACTGTGCTCTGAGAACTAGCCCTCTTGGAACATGTGCTTGTTGCAGTGAGTTTTGGGGTCACTCATTGTAACAGGTCCCCTCCCTTTGAACTTCTCTGTGCAGCTGGCGGCAGAAGAGCAGCTGCTGCCCTGAAGGGCTGTAGGAAGAGTCCCCAGTGAACGTTTGACTGACCCAACTGCAGAATTAGCCTCAGTTCTATGTGTGCCCTGGTAAAACCCCAGCTAGGTCTGGATAGTCCCTTTGCACCTTGCATGTGCATCTACTTCTCTGTGATTGCCCAACCTCTCCGCCTCAAAGGGCCCAATGAGCCTGGAGCAGTTGCTTTGCCGGAGCTGGTCACAGCTGGGTGTAGCCCAGATAAGAGCTATGGTGAAGTGTCCAGAGGTCACTGCTGGGGCCTGGTTGTTTGGGTCTGACCTGTGTGAGCGCAGTGAAGGTGGTTGGTTTGCAGAGGCCTATGCAGGCAATAAGCACAATTTCAAGGGTGGCAGATTTCCCAGGCTTACGTCCCCACATATGCAACACCAGGAGTTACTATTTTTATTGTCCAAACGTTTATTTAGATCAAAAATGGCTTTTTTATGATTAAAATTTTGTCTCCCCTCTGCCTACTGCCCAGTTAAAAACTCCATGATGGAAACATAGTTATGGCCATCTCCCACCCTGATCCTTTCGCTGAGATGGACAACACTGAGTGCTGAGATTTTCAGAGGGAGTTTTCAACTTAATATTAATGGGGGCTGATGGCTGAAATCACCTAGGTAGCTCTGAAAACCTCAAATTACATTATTATGTAGGTGTACCTGCACGTTGTTGTGAAAGCCACATTTATTGACTGCTTTGCACAAGGCTTCCTTGACCTCTCTGTTTCTCAGGCTGTAGATGAAGGGGTTTACCAGGGGAGTCAGGACCGTGTAGCAAAGAGAGAGCACTTTGTTCAGGTCTTTCACTGTATCATATTTCAGTAGCAGATACACAGTCATTATGGATCCATAGAAAATTGTCACCACAATCAGGTGAGAGGAGCAGGTGGAAAAGGCCTTTTGTCTCCCAGTGGTGGAAGGAATTCTCAGGATGGTGGAGATGATGCACATGTAGGATGTCAGGGTTAGTAGGAATGGAGGCAGGGTGAATACACAGACTATTATGAAATCCACCAATATGACCTGGTGTGTGTCACTGCAGGAAAGTTCCATCAGTGGGATGACATCACAATAGAAATGGTCAATCTCATTTGGGCCACAGAATATTAACTGCGATAGGAATAAGACAAAGATGGTAATAGCCAAAAAACCATTTAACCATGACCCAGCAGCCAATTGGAGGCAAAACCTGCTATTCATAAGAGTTGAATAGTGCAGGGGTTTACATATCGCTAAATACCGATCATAAGACATTGCTGCTAGGAGATAGCATTCTATACATCCCAGAGAACCAAACAAATACAGTTGTGTGATGCAGCCACTGACTGAGATGGTTTTGTCCCCAGTCAGGAGACTGGTCAGCAACTTGGGCAGGATGGTTGAGGTGTAGCAGGTCTCCAAGCAGGACAAGTTGCCCAGGAAGAAGTACATGGGGGTGTGAAGGTTCTGGTCAGCCAAAATGAGCACCACGATGAGGGTGTTCCCAGTCACGGTTGCCATGTAGATCACTTGGAACATAAGGAAGAGAAGAATTTGCAGGTCAGGGAGATCCCCGAATCCCAGAAGGATGAATTTTTTGATGGCCGTTTGGTTTCCCCCGTCTCTGTCTGCCATGGTTTGAATCCACAAACAATAAAACACCCTGTGCAATTGAATTGAAAGAACATAGAGTTAAAAGTTAATCAAATCTTGTTAAATAATGTCGTAAATATTCAGAATCTCACTCCCTCTCCTGGTTACGGGATGAAAGTTTAAAACTAAATGTAGATTTCAGAGAAAAGTGCCAGGAGTCTCAGTCTGAGGACAAAACACTGATGGGAAAGAGGGTGTGTATGTGGATACCAATGATTACTATGACAGCTCGGTTCTCTGGCAGCCAAGTACTGATAAACCGAGAAATGATCTTATCTGTCATATCATATCCCATCTGGTGACATATCAGAGTGTAACACTGATGCTTAATTGCTGTATTTCACTTCTGAAAATGCTCAGAATCATCCCATGTCTTACAAGTCAAAAATAAATAAATAAATCAACTGAAATTTCCAGTGTGGTCTAGTGTCTGTAGGCACTGATCTTCTGTTAGAATTAACAGAAATAAATCATAGAACATGAGAGTTGGAAGGGACCTCAGGAGGTTATCTAGTCCAACTGCCTGCTCAAAGCAGAACCAATCCTCAACTTTTTTTTTTTTGTCCTAGAACCTGAAATGGCCCACTCAAGAAGTGAGTTCATAACCCTGGGCTTAGCAAGCCAATGCTCAGGCCACTGAGGTATCCCTCCCCCTATCAACTGGATGATATATCCTGGTATATTTAGCCTTTCAGTTCATGTAGAAAAGGAGCAATTTTAATCCCCTCACAAGAGATCAGTTTGTTATAATTTATGAAGTTGTGTAAATTCTCCCTTAGTTCCTGTGATGGTGATGCGGTGAGGGAATGACAATCCGTCTTCTGTTTCCCGACATTAGCTATGTAGCAGTAATAAAATACAGCTCTTTGGGGGTGGGTCTTAGGAAGAGGCAGAACCAGGTTGATGTGCAACCCTAACTGGGGAGTGACCATCCTCACTCCATAATAAATGTAGGATGATAACAGATGAGCAAAAAAGGCACTGTGGTGGTGGGGGGAAGATGCTGTCCCTGAACTTGGAGTCTAGAAAGAATCTGGAATGTGTGATCCAGGCTAGTAAGATTGTATCACCATTCCCACCCCATTGAAAAGTCATGGAAGATGAGAGACATTATAGAAGACTGGAAAAGGGCAAATATAGTGCCCATCTATACAAAGGGAAATGAGGACATCCTGGGGAATTACAGACCATTCAGCTTAATTTCTGTACCCAGAATGGAGCAAATAATTAAGCAATATATTTGCAATCACCTAGAAAATAATGAGGTGATACGTAACAGTCAGTATGGATTTGTCAAGAACAAACTGAGTCATACCAACCTGATAGATTTCTTTGACAGAGTAACAAGCCTTGTTGATGGGGGGAAGTGGGAGAAGTAGTATATCTTGACTTTAGTAAGGCTTTTGATACTGTCTCGCATGACTTTCTCATAAACTAATTGGCGAAATACAACCTAGATGGAGAGACTATAAGGTGAGTGCATAATTGATTGGAAAACTTTTCCCAGTTTTCCTACTCTTTTCCCAGAGAGTAGTTATCAGTGGTTCACAGTCAAGGTGGATGGGCATAATGAGTGGGGTCCTGTAGGAATCAGTTCTGAGTCTGGTTCTGTTCAATATCTTCATCAATGATTTAGATAATGGCACAGAGAGTATGCTTATAAAGTTTACAGTTTACAAAGTTTATAAAGTTGTGTAGCTCAAAAGCATCTCTCGTTCACCACTAAAAGTTGGTCCAATAAAAGATATTACCTCACCCACCTTGTCCCTCTAATATTCACAAATCAAAGTCATGCCCCTGTTCAGAAGGTGGTATAGAAATGCAGTCAGGAAGGCGGTGCTCACCTGTAACTACAAGACAACCCAAGCTTGAAGTGATGAGGTCTTGTTTCTCAGGGTTCGGCAGCCAGGGGTTCTTGATGCGCCTCTTTCTGCAGAAACTGGGAGAAGGTAGAATGGGAAACTTCTATTTTCCCTGCCCCTTACTCTAAGAACAAGTGGAACTTACAACAAAATTAAAGGTGGGTGTAGTGGGGTGGCTGCCCCATTCCTGCCCTGAAGGCGTTAAAAGCAGCCCTGGAGAGGGCTGCGCCTGGGTAAAAGGGATTAAGAACAGCTGGGGAAGCTGAGTGAGTAGCTGACCACAGCTGTAGCCAGCTCAATCACGGCCCACCTGGCCCTTATAAGAGGGCTGTGGGCCAGAAGCAAAACACCCACTCTCTCTAGCTTCTTGAAAGAGAAGAACCTGGCTGCCTTGGAGCTGAGAAGGGCACCTGTGGTGGAGCAGGACTGGGGAAGGGCAGAGGGAGCTGGGGAACTCCAGCCAGGTAAAATCTCAGGCTGCAGGCCTTGCTAAAAGGCAGGGGTGGCTCCAGGCCCCAGCACACCAAGCACGTGAGGGCGGCAGACAGGCTGCCCTCAGCGGCTTGCCTGCGGAGGGTCGGCTGGTCCCACAGCTTCGGTGGACCTCCCACAGGCAAGCCACTGAGGGCAGCCTGACTGCTGTGTTTGGGGCAGCAAAAACCCTAGAGCCGCCCCCGCTAAAAGGGCCAAATAGGTACTGGGGCTACAGAGAGGCAGCTCAGAGATAGGAAAAGGTCCTAACCCCCTTGCCGATGATGAGTGGTTTACAGAATGCAGTCTGCCCCAGGGAGTGGGGGATACACAATGACTGGCAGTAGACACTGAGGCAAGGTGTGGATAGAGGGTGGGGGTTACTTTGGGAGGGCAAACTCAAAGTGTGGGGGCACTATCACGGGGCAGAACGCCTAGATAAAGGGGCACTGAGGTCCGAGAGGGATACGGGGGCTAGTGGCAGGCGAGACACCAGCCTGCAGAGAGCGCTCTGGGCTGGAAGAGCTAATTCCTGAGACAATCAGCAGGAGACCCCGTGCTGGTGAGTAATTGCCCCCCCCACACACAGTGGGCAACTTAAAATCTATAAAGTGAAATACTTGTTCACCCCAATTGTAATTAAACTGTGGAACTCACAGGGATGCTGGGAGATCAAGTTCTAACTCATGCCAGGGTCCCCCCTGTTTCAGCAAGACACTAACAGATACAAAGGTGGAATTAGTCTGGCTCACTTGTGGGTTAATATTAATAAAATGGGAACTAGAATTATAAAAAAGAGTTTAATGTTTGGACTCTCTTGAATGCTCCATTAATCTCCCCTGTAATGTCTGTTCCATATTGTAATTTAATATTTGAGCGGTTGTAGTGAGCTTCTGTGAGTATGAAACACCACACAGCAGAGGGACATTAATGAGTGTGAAGAGCTGCTCTGCCACAGAACTTAAGCCTCTCCTGAAAAAGGAAACCTATCAATACCAGTTAGGGTGACCAGATAGCAAGTGTGAAAATCAGGAGAGAGATGGGCGGGCGGGGGGTTAAATGACACCTGTATAAGCCCCAAATATCGGGACAGTCCCTATAAAATTGGAACATCTGGTAACCCTAATACTGGGTGGGCTATAGGTGGATATTGCAACTGTAATCTCCCTACAACTGGATTCAGAAACAATCAACAAAAGGACTAGAGACTTAGTGTTCTGCTCTCCTCCCTATGAAGATGAGTCATGGAAGTGGATTGAGTTTGCAGCTCAGAGCAGATGGCAGGAGGGGGAGAAAAACTCCAAGCAAAAGGAACTAGGGATCTCTATGCGGATTGGACGCTTGGGGCAGGGTGTTTCTAGACATTAGCAAGAGATCCCCAGCTGCTTAGCCTGGGTTAGTCCTAAAGGTCAAGTACAGCTTGCTGCTGAGAGAAGCCTGTATTACTTTTGAAACCTGAGACTGTGACTCAATCATGGGTCTGTTTGCTTGCTTTCACCTTATAAATAACTCTCCTTTCCTTTTCCTATTTAATAAATCTTCCTATACAGTAGTTCACTATAGAATTGGCTCCAAGCGTCGTCTTTGGTGTGAGATCTAAAATGCAATTGACCTGAGGGAAGTCAAGAGTAACCTGAAAATTGCTGTGATCCTTGGCATAAGGGGTCGTGTACCACAGATACACTCACCTGGGTGGCTGGACAGAGCGGCGCAGCCAAGGGGAATTTCTGGGGGGACTCTGTCAAGGCTGTTAAAGTGCCTGAGAAGTTTGCACTTGGCACAGTTGGTTAGTGAAATCTAAGTTTTGACCTGACAACCAATGAGGGCTTTGTGCCCTGGTTTGTAACTGTCTGTCCTGAGTTTGGCACTCACATTCTTGCATCCCCATTGAGAGCATCACACTCACTGCCACAGGAAGTCACTGATATGAAAGACTTAACTAGATTGCAGAAGAGACTGGATGTTACTGATAGCCATATAAATATCCAGAGTTATCATAATAATGGCAACAATAGAGATTGGCTTAACCCCCAAATCATGAGGTTTAATAACCTTTCCAAAACTATTATAGACCAACACGACACATGTGAGGGAAGATTATCCCAGAACTGCTATTGCAGTGTTCTTACATTTGCCTCTGAAACATCTAGTACTGCCTGCCCTCGGAGAGCAATAAAGACCAGAATGGCCCTTGGTCTGATCTAATCTGGCAATTCCTATATTACTACATTCTCCTAGAGCGACACAGAGAAACTCCAAATTCCACTTAGTTCAATAATCTGCACTTTTGATATTTCAGCCTCTGACAAGCTGTTTCCTGAAAAAAACAGCAGACCTGGCACAGATAACTGCGTAACACTTTTTAGTGAAGATTGATACAAAAATCATTTGAGAGGAGGTTGTCAAACTGTCTATAGGATTGCAGCATTAATTCTAATAGGAGATTTGGACATCCAATTCCTAGGTGGCTTCAAAATCTCAACCACAGCACCTAAGCGATGTCTATATCTTGTTTATTCCCTGGGTTCAGCTGACTCATGGATTTTCTTGCAACCTGCCAGACTCAGATACAGTGAAACAGTTTATTTACTTTTAACTAAAATAATTTATTTTTCAAGTTCCCTCTCATCCTCCTAATTTCATTCTTACACTTTACTCACTTAACAACCCATTTTAATATTTCTTTTTATCAGCTTTACTTAGTTTTGATTTCCATTATTCTACTCCAGGCTTCACTTGTCTCTCTCTCCAACCAAAATTGGTTCAGTAAAAGATATCACCCCACCCACCTTGTGTCTCTAATATCCTGGGACCAACACGGTTACAACAACACTGCTAACAATATTCACAAAGCACATTCATGCCCCTCTTTGGAAGGTGGTGTCGAAACACCATCAGGAAGAGGGTGCTGACCTATAACCATAGGACAGCTCAAGTTTTGAGTGATGACCTCTTATTTCTCAGGGCTTGGTGGCCAGGACTCGGTTTCTTCCACTGAGGTAATTGGGTCTCATCATTCAGTAGAAACTGGATTTGCTCAGCAAAGACACATGCATTTACGTGAATGGACGAGCAACTGCTGCGATCTGTCTTAGAACATTGATGAGCTGGTGCATGTGATCTACCTTTGGAAAATGGGCTTCCCCTTTGATTTAATCACTGTAAATGCTCTCTCATATTTGTATTCTTTCTTCATGCTTTTCAGTATGGTCCCACTTCAATCTTTTTCCCACTTGGTTCATTTTGTGCCTCCAAAGCACTGTAGCTAACAATGCCCAGCGTGACTTGCAATTATACAACTCCCACTGTACATCATTTTTTGTGTAATGATCCTTTGAGGAAAATATTTTAGATCATAGTATAGACATGCAGACTCACCCCTGCGGTGCCTCCTGCTGGTCTCTCAGGGAATTAGCTCTTTTATCAGCCAGGAGCACCCTCTGTAGGCCAGTGATTCACCTGTCTTCTGGTCTCTGTGTCCCTCCCTGGATCCCGGTGCCCCTTTAACTGGGGTGCTTCCCCCTGGCAGTACCCTCATAGTTCTGGGTCTCCCCCTCCCAGGAGAACCCCCAACCCACTATCCCCACCTCGCCTCAGTATCAGGTTACCACCAGTCATCATCTATTCCCCATGCCCTGGGGCAGACTGCAGTGTCAGCCTACTCATCACTGGCAAGGTTGGGTTTGGACCTGCTGCCTTTGCCTACGCCTTGGCTGCCCCCTGCAACACCCAGTACCTGTTGGTCTTGTTCTAGGCCGCAGCCGGGGGCTTTCCAGGCTGGAGTTACCCAGCCCTACTCCACTCAGGTACCTTCCAGCCAGGTCCATCTCCCTCTACAGGCAGTGGCTGACTGACTCTTCTGGCTTCCCTGGCCGCCTTAGAAGGCCCTGTTGCTCAGTTTGGGGCATGGCCCCAGCTGCAGCCACTTCCCCTAATCAACCAGTGTTTTACTTTGCCCAGCCCCAGCCCTCTGCAGGGCTTTTCCAACTCCTTTCAGGCTGAAGCGGGTGGTCACCCCACTACACATGGACAAACACCAGCTTACATTTTTGGGAGATGCCTGTCCAAGGTGATGGCCAGTTATAATGTACTTGCACTGCCCTTTTATTAGTATTCAAGAGATGCTGCCATCTAATGGGCATTTTTGAAACTAGCTGCCCATATCTCACGCCTACAATATGCTGCCACCTAGTGGCCATTTTACAGTATAACTTTCCCATTATTGTATTGGCTACTGAAATCTTGGTCACTGGTCAGTGTTACTGACACTCCACTTCTCATTTCCTCTGCTCTGCTCCCATCTAGTGTTAATTTCTCAGAATGACAGCCTGTTGCTCTCCGTTCCTCAACGGATTCTTCTTGCTATAGCTTGACTCTCACGGCACCTGGTAGCCATTATTTAGTATAACTAAAAGCCCATGACTCACTCCATAATATCTGCTACTAGCCACAGTTCATTACGCAGCACAGAGGTCCTCTTCTCTTCAGTGCTCTCTGCTCAACACTTATACACCATTATACAGCTTCACTTCCGGTCCCTCCACCTCCTCTGTTGGTCATTTGGCAACATAATGTCTCCTTTCTTGCCCTTCCACTTTGGCTGGTGTCCACTGTGTCAGTCTTGTCTGTTTAAGTGGAAGGATCAGGGATGGAGGTGGCTATATCCATGGTCACAGCATGGAGTTTTTAACTGGCTATCAGGCAGAGTGGAGACAAAATTTTAACCAATTTTTTTTATATCCATAAACAACCATCCTGATGACTGTTTGACGGACCTGACCCTAGGAACAGCCTCAGCTACATTGGCAAAACGCCCAGCTGGGTCAAAAGGTCAGCCGCTCTGGGACAGATCAATGGTCTGTCTAGCCCAGTATCCTCTCTTGCAACAGTGGCCAGTGCCATAGCCTAGGGACACTGTCCCTGCCCATCCTGGCTAATACTCATTGATGGACCTAACTTCCCTTAACCTATCTTTGGGTCTGGGCAGTCCCTGTTCCCCTGGCTTGTGAGTGTACCTCTTTGTTTTCCCAACCTCCCCACCTTCAAGAGACCAGTGAGCCTGGAGCTATTGCTTTGCTGAAGCTGTTCACAGCTGGGCGTAGCCAAGATAAGAGCTATGAAGTTGTTCCTGGTGACATGTGCAGAGGTCACTGCTGGGCCTAGTGGATTGCATCCGGCCTATGTGAGTTCAATGGAGGTGGTAGGTTTGCGTAGGTGAGAGAGAGAGCTTGGGGCACTAGGCCTGCTGTAAGACCTGAGGCCTGAACCATAGTCAAAGTCTGGCCATGCCGTAAACCAAAGTCAGGCCATGTATTACAGCAGATGTTTACAAGTTCACTGTCCAATAAATGACCCAGGCAAAGCTATTACTAGTGTTGCTAACACACAGGCACTCCTAAGAAGCAACAGACATTGGGTATGTGTGTGAACACGCTCCAGGAGATTAGCCCAGGCACATCCTGACCTAACACCAGATAAGAGGGTTTGACAGAAGTGATGAATAGGGATGTTTTGCATGAGACACCTGGAGCAAGGTACAAGGGGAGGTAACAAGCAGATGTCATGAAACATTTGAGGTGGGACGTAAGTTGTTTGTCTCAGTCTATAAATGTTGGGGTACCTCAGTTTCACCTTTTGTGTGGTCCAGGGGATGGCAGAAATTCCAGCACCTGACTGAGCTGCTTCTTGGCACTGGGCACCCGTATGTTAGTGTATCTGTAACCACAGAACCAGGATGCTAGAACTCTGCCTTGAGGGCAATAAACCTGGCTGAGTGCCTTTGTCACCAAACCGTGCCTGTGGTCTTTCTTCCTGGGTAGTACTATCGAGCTCTGCTGAACCATCTGTCTGCCCAGGCCTGGGACAGCATACGGAGACAGCAGGCAAACACGTCGACTGGCAACAGTTTGCAGAGGACTATGATGGCAAGAAGCACAATTATAGGAGTGGCAGATTTCCCATGAAACATCCCCATCTATGCTGCCCCAAGAGTTACTATTTTTATTGTCCAAACATTTATTTTGACCAAAAACGGCTTTTATGGATATAAAAAATTGGTTAAAAATTGGTCTCCATTCCACCTGATGCCCAGTTAAAAATTCCATGATGGTACCACAGTTATGGCCACATCCCTCCCTGGTCCTTCTGTGTAGATAGACAACAGTGACCTGAGCTCTGGCTGGATTCTGCGTTGTATCATTAGGGGCATAAGAAACAATCTGTAGCAACAAATATGATGATGTCACCCATTGTGTTTTGTTTATATTAGACTATCTGAATTTGCATGACAACACTTTATTATCTTACATAGAGAAACAATGAACACGGGATATACCCAGCGATTTACTTTCATTGTTAGTGGATTTTGTGCCTTACACAACATCAGCTCTGTGCGGTTTCAGATGCTGTACACACTCCTCACAGAGGGTGAACACTTGGCCAACACCCTGAAGAAAAATACCATCAGACTGTGTGCATAAGTGCTGAACATGAGAGAGTGACAGAGCTGTCAACATCCTCACTTTCCTGGAAGATGTATTACATGGACACAGCGGGGGGCCACAAAGACTATCTCAGTAACTCCATGCAGACCATCTCCTTTTCTTTTTCCTTTTCTTTTTCACATTAGTGCTGAGATTTTCAGTGGGAGTTTTCAACTTAATTTTAATGGGGGCTGATTGCTTAAATCAGCCAGGCAGCTTTGAAAACCTCAGGCTAAGTTATTCTCTTGGAGTCTCTGCACATTTGGGGAAAGCCAAATATTTACTGACTGCTTTGCACAAGGCTTCCTTGACTTCTCTGTTTCTCAGGCTGTAGATGAGGGGGTTTACCAAGGGAGTCAGGACCGTGTAGCAAAGAGAGACCACTTTGTTCAGGTATTTCAGTGTATCATGTTTTGGTAGCAGGTACACAATCATTATGGATCCATAGAAAATTGTCACCACAATGAGGTGAGAGGAGCAGGTGGAAAAGGCCTTTTGTCTCCCAGTGGTGGAAGGGATTCTCAGGATGGTGGAGATGATGCACATGTAGGATGTCAGGGTTAGTAGGAATGGAGGCAGGGTGAATATTGAGGCTATTATGAAATCCACCAGTATGACCTGGTGCGTGTCACTGCAGGAAAGTTCCATCAGTGGGATGCCATCACAATAGAAATGGTCAATTTCATTTGGGCCACAGAATAATAACTGTGAAAGGAATGAGACTAGGATAATTACAGCCAAACAACCGTTTAACCATGACCCAGCAGCCAATTGGAGGCAAAACGTGTTATTCATAAGAGCTGAATAGTGCAGGGGTTTACATATCGCTAAATACCTATCATAAGACATTGCTGCTAGGAGATAGCATTCTGTACATGCCAGAGAACCACAGAAATACAGTTGTGTGATGCAGCCACTGACTGAGATGGTTTTGTTCCCAGTCAGGAGACTGGTCAGCAACTTGGGCAGGATGGTTGAGGTGTAGCAGGTCTCCAAGCAGGACAAGTTGCCCAGGAGGAAGTACATGGGGGTGTAAAGGTGCTGGTCAGCCACAATGAGCACCACGATGAGGATGTTCCCAGCCACGGTTGTCATGTAGATCATCAGGAAGAGAAGAATTTGCAGGTCAGGGAGATCCCCAAATCCCAGAAGGATGAATTTTTTGATGGCCGTTTGGTTTCCCCAGTCTCTCTCTGCCATGGTTTGAGTCCAGGAACAATAAATCAAGCTGTGCAATTGAATTGGAAGAACATAGAGTTAAAAGTTTGTTAAGTCTCATGAATTAATTACATAAATATTTGGAAACTCTCCTTCCTGTCCTGATTACAGGCTGCAATTTTAAGCCTAAATTTAGAGTTCGGAGCAATGTGCCAGAAGTCTCAGTTTATTTCTCAGGGTTTGAGACAAGGTGGGTCAGGTAATACCTTTTATTGGACCAACTACTTTGGTGAGAGACAAGTTTTGGACGACATAGAGCTCTTCAGGGTTTGGCAGACAGGACTCTGGTTCCACTGAGGTTTTTTTCTTTTATCATTCTGCAGAAACGGGACTTTCTCATTAGAGAAACCTACAGTTACCGGAAGGGATGAACTGGTGAATTCTTTGTTAGCCGTTTGGTTTCCCCAGTGTCTGTCTGCCATGGGTTGAGTCTAGGAACAATAAATCTTTTCCAGGATTGTATGGGAAGGACGTAGATTTAAAAGTTAATCAAATCTCATGAATTAATTCCATAAATATTCAGAAACTCCCTCTCTCTCCTGGGTACAGGCTGAAATTTTAAGACTAAATGGAGATTTCAGAGCAAAGTGCCAGGAGTCTCAGTCTGAGGACTGAACATTGCTCTGATGGGGAATAGGATGTTTTACATGGATACCAATGACTACTATAACAACCAGTTTCAATAGTAGCCAATATTGATAGACAGAGAAATGATCTGATCCGTCATATCATATACTATCTAGTGACATACCAGAGCTTAACAATGATGCTTAAATGCTGTATTTCACTTCTGCCAATGGCCAGAATCATACCATATCTTAGGAGTCAAAATCAATAAATACATCATCTGAAACCTTGGACTGAGATTTCCAATGTAGTCTAGTGTCTGTAGGCATCGATCTTCTGTAAAAATTAATGGAAATAAATCTAACATTATATCTTGGTATATTCAGCATTTCAATTCTCTGTAGGAAAAGAAACAATTTTCACCCCTTCACAAGAGATAACTTTATCATAATTTATGAAGTGGAGTAAATTCTCCCTTAGTTCCTGTGATGGTTACATGGTAAGGGACTGGCAATGCCTTTTCTGTTTCCCGACATTAAGTCTGTAGCAGTAATAAAATACAGTTCTTTGGATGGTGGGTCTTAGGAAGGGGCAGAACCAGACTTATGTGCAACCTTAACTTGGGAGTGACCCTCCCCACTCCATAATGAGTGTGAGATGATAATACAGGAACAAGAATGGCACTGGGGTGGGGGGAAGATGCTGTCCCTCAACTCAGAGTCTAGAAACAATCTGGCATGTGTGATCCAGGCTAGTAAGACTCTGTCACCACTCACCACCTCACTGAAAAGTCATGGAAGATGGGAGACATTCCAGAAGACTGGAAAAGGGCAAATATAATGCCCATCTATAAAAATGGAAATAAGGACAATCTGGGGAATTACACACTAGTCAGCTTAACTTTGGTATCTGGAAAAAGATAATAGCGCAAATAACTAAGCAGACTATTTGCATACACCTAGAAGATAATGAGGTGATAAGTAACAGTCAGCATGGATTTGTCAAGAACAAATCATGTCAAACCAGCCTGAGAGCTTTCTTTTACAGTGTAACATGTCTTGTGGATAACGGAGAAGCAGTTGATGTGGTATATCTTGACTTTAGTAAGGCATTTGATACTGTGTCACATGGCCTTCTCAGAAACAAATGGGAAATACAACCTAGGTGTATAAGGTGGGTGCATAACTGATTGGAAAACTGTTCCTAGAGAGTAGTTATCAGTGGTTCACAGTCATGCTGGAAGGGCATAATGAATGGGGTCCTGCACGAATCAGTTCTGGGTTCGTTCTGTTCAATATCTTCATCAATGATTTAGATAAAGACATAGAGAGTATGCTTTTAAAGTCTGTGGATAATACCAAGCCAGGAGGGGTTGTGAGTGCTTTGGAGGATAGGATTAAAATTCAAAACAATCAGAACAAACTGCAGAAATGATCTGAAGTAAATAGGATGAAAATCAATACTTCCACTCTACTCTGTGCTGTTTAGGCCTCAACTGCAGTATTGTATCCAGTTCTGTGAGCCATTTTCAGGAATATGTGGACATTTTGGAGAAAGTCCAAGGAAGAGGAACAAAAATGATGAAAGGTCTAGAAAACATGACCTACGAGGGAAGATTGAAAAAAAATTGGGTTTGTTTAGTCTGGAGAAGAGAAGACTGAGAGGGGACAAAACAGTTTTCAAGCACTTAAAAGGTTGTTACAGGGAGGAGGGGAAAAAATTGTTCTCCTTAACCTCTGAGGACAGGACAATGAGCAATGGGCTTAAACTGAAGCAAGGGCGGTTTAGATTCGAAATTTGGAAAAACTTCCTAACTATCAGAGTGGTTAAACACTGGAATAAATTGCCTAGGGAGGTTGTGGAATCTCCATCATTGGAGCAGATTGGACAAACACCTCTTAGGGGTTATCTAGATAATACTTAGTTCTGCTTTGAGTGCAGGGGACTGGACTAGATGACCTCTCAAGGTCCCTTCCACTTCTACAATTCTATGATTGGAGCTCACACTAAGGCAGATCCTCAGCTGGTGTAAATCAAGGTAGCTTCATTTGTGTCAGTGGGCCAGATCCTCAACTGAAGACCTGTCACAGGACATGGATCTCACACTCCATCTCTGAAATTGTGCTATGAATGCTGACTGACACTGCAGTGGGAAGGTGAGGCTAAAACTGTTCATATTCATCTGAAGAAGAGCTCTGTGTAACTCAGAAGCATCTCTCGTTCACTACCACAAGTTGGTCCAATAAAATGTATTACCTCACCCACTGTGTCCCTCTGATATTCACAAATTCCATTCAATCCTCTGTTTGGAAGGGGATATAGAAATGCAGTGAGGAAGATAGTGCTCACCTGTAACTACAAGACAGCCCAAGCTTGAAGTGATGAGCTCTTGTTTCTCAGGGTTCAGGGGGCAGTACTCAGGATCCTCAGCTTGATGGTCCTCTTTCTGTAGAAATTGGGAGGAGGTAGAATGGGGATCTTTTGTTTCCCCTGCCCCTTATTCCAAGAACAAGGGGGGCATGCAACGAAATTAAAAGGTGGGTAACTTAAAATCTATAAAATGAAATACTTGTTCACCCAAAGTGTAATTAAACTGTGGCACTCACTGTGATGCTGGCAGACCAAGTTCTAGCTCATGCCAAGGTCCCCCGGTCTCAGCAGGACACTGACAGATAACACAGCAGGAATGAGTCTGGCTCACTTGTGGGTTAAAGCAGAGTCAGGATGAGCTCTCCCCTGACATCTGGTGGTGAATTATGGTGAGTGTGGAAAAGAACTTAGGAGGCTGATCTTATTTGCATAGGCACACTCACTCTGCGTAACATGAGCCCCAAATGGTCACTTTGAAAGCTGTAGGATCCCCAATTTCTCGGTTATTGGGGTAGGAGGAATAAAGTGTTGTTACCCTGATTATGTGAATGAAGGACTATGAGTCTGTTTTATGACAGAGAGTCTCACTACCAACTAAGTAATACTCGCTAGACAAGGGATACAGGTTCCAAAACCCCGTGAATTGAGAGAAGTTGGGGGCAGGTATGTGTATCTGATGGCATAGGCCCCTTTTAAGGGCCTGACACACCAATTACACCTCCTTCTGTCTCTCCACTGTAGAATAGCAGAGCTAATTATGATTCTATTAGCAGTCTAGCTAGAGGCTGCTGAGCTGAATTCACTTTGTTCCAGTGGTGTACTGGGGCTCCCTTACTACAAGCTGAAATAATTAAGAGCTGAAACCACTAAAAGAGCTAAAATTACTGGTCTGAGATCACTGAGTGCTGTGTTAACTAGTGGGGGAGCCTGAAGCTATATTGTTAAGCAGCTGGCAGAGCAGTTTGCAGGATGGTTGGAGTAGCGAGTGCAGTGGAGTGGAGTGGAGCAGATGGTGGAGCGGTTTGCGGGGACGGCTGGAGCAGCCCACAGAACAATGAGTGGAGCAGAGCGGAGCAGTTTGCGGGGACGGCTGGAGGAGAGGAGTGGAGCAGAGCGGCTGGAGTAGCAGAGCCATTCGTGGGGAAGGCTGCAGCAGACCTCCATGGAGATGGGGGGCAGTCAGCCTCGGCCCACATAAGGTGCCCCTTAACACCCCATGTGCTCCTCCCCCCAATTCCACCCATGCTGGGGGGGAGGGTAAAACTCTGCAGATGAACTTTTGAACTCTGAGGCGACACTGACCAGAGACAGAGACTTTTGGGTTGTTGGACTTTGGGGTGATTTGGACTTAAGACCCTGAGGGGAAAAAGACATTGCCAAACTTACTTGGTCTTTTGCTCATGGTTTGTGTTATGAATCCTGTCTGTGGTATTTCCCCAATATAATGCCTCATTATATCCCTCCTTTATTAAAAGGATTTTGCTACACTCAGACTCCGTGCTTGCGAGAGGGGAAGTATTGCCTCCTAAAGGCGCCCAGGTAGGTGGAATGTAATTGTCCCAGGTCACTTGGTGGGGGTTCGACCTGGTTTTCCATTGCGTTATTGAAATGGAACCGCTGGATACTGAACCCAGCCCTTGTTGCTGCCAACTTAACTGGGCAGAAGGGTTACATTAATAATATGGGTATTAGAATTATAAGAAAGTTTTGAATGCTTGTCAGTTGCTACTTGCATTAATCTCCTCTGTAATGTTTGTTCCATATTTTAATTTAACATTTGAGCGGTAATAGTGAGCTTCTGTGAGTATGAATCACCACACAGGAGAGGGACGTTAATGACTGTGAAGAGTTGCTCTTCCACAGACACGAAGCCTCTCCTGAAAAAGGAAACCCACCAGTACCAGATCGGGTGACCAGATAGCAAGTGTCAAAATCAGGACAGACGATGGCGGGTTAATAGACACCTGTAAGACAAAGCCCCAAATATCGGGACTGTCCCTGTAAAATTGGGACATCTGGTCACCCTAATACCAGGTGGGCAATGGGTGGATATTCCAACTGTAATCTCCCTACAACTGGATTGACAAATAATCAACAAAAGGACTAGAGACTTATTGTTCTGTTCTCCTCCCTATGAAGATGATTCATGATAGCAGATTTCATTTGCAGCTCAGAACAGATGGCGGGACGGGGATAAAAACACCAAACAAAAGGAACTAGGGATCTCTAGGCTGATTGGATGCTCGGGGCAGCGTGTTTCTAGGCATTCGCAAGAGATGCCCACTGCTTAACCTAGGTTAGTCCTAAAGGTCAAATACAGCTTGCTGCTGAGAGAAGCCTCTATTACCTTTTGAAACCTGAGACTGTGACTCATTCCTGGGTCTGTTTTCTTGTTTCTATCTTGTAAATAACTCTCTTTTCCTTTTCCTATTTAATAAATCTTCCTATACAGTAGTTCACTATAGGATTGGCTCCAAGTGTCCTCTTTGGTGTGAGACCTAAAGTGCAAATGACCTGAGAGAAGTCAGGAGTAACTTGAATATTGCTGTGATCCTTGGCGTAAGAGATCGTGTAACACAGATATCCTCACCTGGGTGGCAGGAGAGACCAAGGGCTCTTTCTGGGGGGATTCTGTCAAGGCTGTTAAAGTGCGTGAGGAGTTTGCACTTAGCGCAGTTGGTTGGTGAAATCTAAGTTTAGACTTGACAACCAATGAGGGGTTTGTGCCCTGGTTTGTAACTGTCTGTCCTGAGTTTGGCACTCACACTCTTGCATCCCCCTTGGGAGCATCACACTCACTGCCACAGGAAGTCACTGATATGAAAGACTTAACTAGATTCCAGAAGAGATTAGATGTTCATGATAGTCATATAAATATCCAGAGTTATCATAATAATGGCAACAATAGAGATTGGCTTAAGCCCCAAACCATGAGGTTTAATATCCATTCCAAAACTAACTATTATAGACCAACACGACACATGTGAGGGGAGATTATTCCAGAACTCCTATTGCAGTGTTCTTACATTTGCCTCTGAAACATCTAGCACTGCCCACTCTTGGAGAACAATACTGGACAGAATGGCCCTTGGGTCTGATCTAATCTGGCAATTCCTATATTACTACATTCTCCTAGAGTGATACAGAGAAACCCCTAATTCCAGTTAATTCAATAATCTACTGTTTTGATATTTCAGCCTCTGGCATGCTGTTCCCTGAAAAAAAGTTGACCTGGCACAGATAACTTGTAAGATTTTTTGGTGAAGATCGATACAAATAAATCATTTGAGAGGAGGTTGTCAAACTGTCTATTGGATTGCAACATTAATTCTAAAAGAAGATTAGGACACCCAATTCCTAGGTGGCTTCAAAATCTCAACCATAGCACCTAAGCGATGTCTATATCTTGTTTATTCCCTGGGTTCAGCTAACTCATGGATTCTCTTGCAACCTGCCTGACTCAGATATAGTGAAACAGTTTTTGTTATTTAGTTTTAACTAAAACCATTTGTTTTCCAAATTCCCTCTCATCCTCCTAATTTCATTCTTATACCTTACCCACTTAACATGCCATTTTAATGTTTCTTTTTATCAGCTTCTCTTAGTTTTGATTTTCATTATTCTATTCCAGGCTTCACCCTAGTTATCCTGAGCCAGATCCTTAGCTGAGAACCTTTCACAAGGCATATATCTCAATTTCTCCATTGTTAAATGGTGCTATTAACATCGACTGGCACTGCTGTGGGAAGGTGAGGCTCAAACTGCTAATATTCACAGAGACAAGGTGAGTGAGGAAATATCTTTTATTGAATCAGCTTTTGCTAGTGAGAGGGACAAGCTTTTGAGAGCTAGAGAACTTGTCTCTATCTCCAACCAAAGTTGGTCCACTAAAAGATATCACCCCACCCACCTTGTCTCTCTAATATCCTGGTACCAACACAGTTACAACAACACTGCAGACAATATTCACAAAGCACATTCATGCTCCTGTTAGGAAGGTGGTGTAGAAATGCAATCAGGAAGAGGATGCTCACCTGTAACCACAGGACAGCTTAAGTTTTGAGTGATGACCTCTTATTTCTCAGGGTTTGGTGGCCAGGACTTGGTTTCTGCCACTGAGGTACTTGGGTCTCATCATTCAGAAGAAACTGGATTTGCTCAGCAAAGACACTTGCATTTACCTGAATAGATGAGAAGGTGGTGCGATCTGTCTTAGAACATGCTCTTCCTCCTCCATTTACGAAGTGCATGGAAGGCTGCATCTCCTGTGATTCCACCTCTGCAGAGATTGAGCCTGGGGAGTTAGCGCTGTATTTCTGTGCAGACGGTAAAACAACTGTCCTCATGCAACCAAACTCCCTCACCCAGAGGAATCGCCTTTCTGCTACCAGCTGTATGAAGTCATTGTTGTGCATGGGTGAAATGTAATGTAGCGGCCCTGGAGTGCATGGCCATGCAGAGACTGAGATTACTCAGCAATCTTTGCTCATGTCAATTTTCCCATTGCCTTCAGTGGAACAATTGCACAGGAAACAATGGCTAAAATATCTCAAGCCTGCCAGATTGGGTGCTGAAGCCACACAGTTTAACAGACACACAGGAAACTGAATGTAAAGTAAATGTATTCCATAGTTTGCAATTGAAAGATTTGGATGAAAGAATCTCTCTCTCCCAGTCACACCCCCAACAGAAATATTTCTCCCAAGGAACTTTGATTTTATCAGTAATTACTAATGTTTGTTTATTTAACAATATTCTCACTCTTCTGCTGATTGGCAGCAGAATTCAGGGTCTTGTCGGTTGGTTTCCCATTGGAAAACCAGTGATGTGGAGTATGGGTAGTTTCTTAGCGTAACATGTTTGTTTTTATACTATATACACCAGTCCTGGAACAGAGATGACCAAAGACAATATGCTGGAATCCTCCTTTTAGGGATCTCAGCCCATATGTCAGGAGCAGGACTAGCATGCAAGGACCTTCCCCAGCACAATACTTTCAGCCCAGGACCCTAAGAGTGAAAGCTGAGTCATCACCAGTGAGTGGGAACTGGGCAAGGCAGGGTAATTCTCTGTATCACCTCTCTGACAAGTGTAGCTGTGATTCTCTCTAATGCTGTTGCATCATGAACTAACTTCACATATTTTCCATGCAACAGCTTCAGGGCTGCATCTTAATAGCTATTGCAATAGTTTCTCTACAGTTCCAGTGTGGTTCCTGGGATGTGCCCTGTGGGTTGCCTGACCATTTTGTGTGTTGGATTCTCATTTCTGAGAGATTCCTGCCTCTCCCAAAGGAACAGAATATACCAGACTGTGAGAACTACTGGGAAGCCACCAGATAGGTGGGAAGCACAATGTTCTGTTTCCATAGGAACATAGGAATTGCCAGACTGGATCAGACAAAAGGTCCATCTAGTTCAATATCCTGACAGTGGCCAGACTCAGATGTTTAAGAGGAAGGTGTAAGAATGCCCCAGGAGACAGAGGTGGGATAATCTGCCCCCCTTATAGCTCTCACCTGGATCTCTAATACTTAGAGATTGGCTCAAGCCCTGAAGCATGAGGTTTAGTATCTTTTCCAGAATATTGGTTATCATTAATTAGGATAACTCTGAGCATATCCATGTAAATATCCAATCCCTGACATTCCAAATATGTTAAACCAACTTGATAGTTTTCTTTGACAGGAAAACAAGCCTTGTTGTTGGGGGGAAGTGGTAGATGTGATATATCTTGACTTTAGTAAGGCTTTTGATACTGTCATGCATGACCTTCTCATAAATAATGAGACCATTGTTTCTTGTTCTGTCATCTGCCACCACCGAGAACAACTTAGATCCATCCATTTTGGACCCTCCCCTTGAGGTAGTTGAAGGCTGCTATTAAATCCCCCTCACTCTTTTCTTCTGCAGACTAAATAACCACAGTTCCCTCATCCTCTCCTCATAAGTCATGTGCCCCAGCCCCCTGATAATTTTCGTTGCCCTCTGCTGGACTCTTCCAAATTGTGGGGGGACCAAAACTGGACACAATACTCCAGGTGTGGCCTCACCAGTGCTAAATAGAAGGGAATAATTATTTCCCTCGATCTGCTGGCTATGCTCCTACTAATACAGCCCAGTATGCCGTTGGTCTTCCTGGAAACAATGCCACACTGCTGACTCATATCCAGCTTCTCATCCACTATAATCCCCAGGTCCATTTCTGCAGAACTGCTGCCTAGTCATTCGGTCCCCAGCCTGTAGCAGTGCATGGAATTCTTCTGTCCTAAGTGTAGGACTCTGCACTTGTTCTTGTTGAACCTCATCAAATTTCTTTTGGCCCATTCCTCCAATTTGTCTAGGCCACTCTGGATCCTATACCTACCCTCTAGCATATCTATCTCTCCCCACAGCTTAGTGTCATCTCCGAATGTGCTGAGGGTGCACTTCATCCCATCATCCAGATCATTAATAAAGAAGTTGACCAAAACTGGCCCCAGGACTGATCCCTGGGGCAGTGTGCTTGATACCGGCTGCCAACTTGACATCGAGCCAGTGATCCAATCCATACTTCTTTTACTTGCTGGCAAGAATACAGTAGGAGACTGTATCAAAAGCTTTGCTAAAGTCAAGATATATCACATCCACTGCTTTCCCCATGTCCCCAGAGCCAGTTATCTCATCATAGAAGGTAATCAGATTGGTGAGGCATGGAATTGATTAATGGACTATAAGGTGGATAGAAAACTGGCTAGATTGTTGGGCTCAATGTGTAGTGTTCAATGGCTCAATGTCTAATAGGCAGCAGAGTGCTCCAGCGGTCAGTCCTGGTGCCAGTTTTGTTCAACCCAATGATTTGGATGATGGGATTAATTTCACCCTCAGCAAGTTCACAGATGACACTAAACTGGGGAGAGAGTTAGATACACTGGAGGTTAGGGATAGGTCCAGAGTGATCTAAACAAATTGGATGATTGGGCCAAAAGAAATGATAAGGTTGAACATGTGCAGAGTCCTGCACTTAGGAAGGAAGAATCCCATGCATCTCTACAGGCTGGGGACCAGAGTCTGCTTCCTTCTTCTCCATCTGCTGGCTTGCTTTCCTCTGATGTGCTTTTCTTTCTCGTTGCTTCCTTTCTGTCCATGTGTCATAGAATTATAGAATATCAGAGTTGGAAAGAATCTCAGGAGGTCATCTAGTCCAACTCTCTGCTCAAAGCAGGACCAATCTCCAACTAAATCATCCCAGGCAGGGCTTTGTCAAGCTTGACCTTAAAAACGTCTAGGGAAGGAGATTCCACCACCTCCCTAGGTAACCCATTCCAGTGTTTCACCACCCTCCTAGTGAAAAAGTTGTTCCTAATATCCAACCTAAACCTCCCCCATTGCAACTTGAGACCATCACTCCTTGTTCTGTCATCAGGTACCACTGAGGACAGTGAGGTACCACTGAGATCCATCCCCTTTGGAATCCCCTTTCAGGTAGCTGAAAGCAGCTATCAAATCCCCCCTCATTCTTCTCTTCTGCAGACTAAACAATCCCAGTTCCCTCAGCCTCTCCCCATAAGTCATGTACTTCAACCCCTAATCATTTTTGTTGCCCTCCGCTGGACTCCTTCCAATTTTTCCACATCCTTCTTGTAGTGTGGGGTCCAATACTGGACACAGTACTGCAGATGAGGTTTCACCAATGTCAAAAAGAGGGGAATAAACATGTCCCTTGATCTGCTGGCAATGCCCCTATTTATACAGCCCAAAATGCTGTTAGCCTTCTTGGCAACAAGAGCACACTATTGACTCATATCCAGCTTCTCATATCCAGTATCCTGGAAGGTGCATCAGAGAGAGAAAGAGAAAGTGTGTGAGCATTAAGGGAGCCTTAAGCCAGTTCTGAGCAGACTCCATATCCTCAGCTCAAACTGATCATGAACCAATGACGCAGCATTGTATTTCCTAGGTTGGCAGAGAACCTGAAATTCTAGCCCCAAGACAGCTCCCTTAGCCATAGTTGTCCCCTGCCTGAGTGCACCCCACCTCAGCCAGAGCCCCTCTGCCCCGCCTCACCCAGAGCTCCTATCTCTCATTTCCAGGCCCTTTCTCAGTGTGCCCCGCCTCAGTCAGAGGCCAGGTCTACACTGTGACTTTAAATCAGTTTAATGGCTGATATACCGATTTAACGCTGTACCCGTTCACACGACGTCGTCATTAATATCGAATTAAACGGCTACTTAAATCGATTTCGGAACTCCTCCCAGACGAGAGGAGTAGAGCTAAATTCGATAGTGATAACTCGGATTAGGGTTCGTGTGGATGGAAATCGACATTATTGGCCTCCTAGAGGTATCCCACAGTGCACCACTGACCGCTCTGGTCCGCAATCCGAACTCGGATGCGGCGTGCAGGTAAACAGGAAAAGCCCCCAGACCCCGAGACCTTTAGAATGACATTTCCTGCTTTCCAGCGTCCTGCTATGATCAGCACGCGTGGCGATGCATTTCACATGCAAAAGTAGCTCCTGCATGGACCGTACGGGAGATACTACATCTGATCGCTGAATGTTGACAGAAATCTGTTGTGTCAGAGCCCCATTACATAACACGGAATGCAAAAACATTTGAAAAATATTCTTGAGGATACACAGCTGTGCGTGACAAGCGTGACGGGAAGCCAGAGACTAAAATTGGACGCTCAGGGAGGGGGTGTGGACGGAGGACTCCAGCTATCCCAGTCTCCACTGCAGTCTCTAACAAGTATTTGCATTATTGGCTGAGCACCAAAATTATGTCGCTTAATACACGGTGTGTTTCTCGGTTCACGGAACAGCTAATCAGTACCTCCGCCACCCCCACCACGTGAAAGAAAAGAAAAAAACCCCATTCCTTGAGTACTGTTAATGTCACCGTCTGTGTACTGAAAGCTGCTGATAGAGGCGATGCTGCAGCACTGACAAGCGGTAGCTCCTCTTCCTTCTCTGGTGGTAGATGGGGCAATATGACTGATATCCATTGTTGCCATCAGCCTGTGAGTGCTCCTGGCTGGCGTTAGGCTGGCTGGGGGTGCCTGGGTAAAAATGGGGATGACTCCCAATTTCTCACAGTGGATGGTACAGAATGGCTGGTAACTGTCTTGATCTTAGCAGCTGGGGGCTGAACTTCAGCAGCCCCCTCCCTCTCCTGTGTAAAGAAAAGATTTTGAACTGCATGGACTGTCATAGCCCATGGAGGCTGCCTTCCCCCTCATTTTTTCTCAGTAACAAGTCTCTGATTCTTATTCCTGCATTCTTCATAACATCATGCCACCAATGGGGGGGGGTGACACTGCCATGGTAGCCCAGGAAGGTGGGAAGCAACGGATGCGGTAGTTGCAGGGCCACCCTCTGTGAATACTGACACAGAGCAGCTGTGCTGTGATACACTGCTTTGAATACACTTGATCCTATTCTTGTCAAGACTGACTCTATTTTTATAAACCATAAAGGAAGGCATTGACTCAGTCCCAAGTGAGTCAATGCCAATTTTGCTTTCAAAAATTTTCAGAGGGTTATTATCCGTTCTGTCCTATCTACTGTGTGAACAAAAAGAGGTGAGAATGTAAATATCACCGTTACACATGTTGCAGACAACAGTTCATCATGAACCGTCTACAATCGGGGAGGCGAAGGGGGAGAGGAGCAGATACTGCTTTTCAGTGCTGCAGCATCCCCTCTATCAGCAGCATTCAGTACACATAGGGTAACAGTGTAAGTACTCAAGGATTGGTTTATTTAACTTTTATTTCACGTGTTGGGGTGGGGGAAGAGACTGTTGAGCTGTTCCGTTAAGCACACCAGACACTGTGTTTTAAGCTACAGACATTGGGCGCTCCGCCAAGAATGCAAATAGTTGTCAGAGACTGCTGAGGACTGTGGGATAGCTGGAGTCCTCAGCACCCCCTTCCCTTCCTCCATGCTACCCCGCCCCTTGAGGCAAATGTTAATGATCACAGGGGGGTTCTGGGTACATGTCATCAGTCAGTCCTTGCTCCGGGAAAACATCAGCAGACAGTCCTTTCGCACCGTTTTCTCCTGGATTGCCCTTGCAGACACAATAGCACGGCAACTCTGGATACCGTCCGGTTTTTTTTATTACCGTTACCGTATGTGTACTAGATGCCGCGGAGACAGAGGCAATACTCCAGCGCTACACAGCGGTATTCAATTGCTTTTGCAATGATAGCAGAGATGGTTACCAGCTGTTCTGTACTGTCTACTGCTGGAGAAAACTAGCAATGACATGATGGTTATCTACCCTTCTCTGTACTATCCTCTGCTACTATAAGTGCCCCTGCCTGAAATCAGCCGGGGGCACAATGCAAAAGCCAAACTGGGATTGACTCACTGGCCACTGAGTCAATCCCTCCCTTATGGTTTCTAAAAATAGAGTCCGTCCTGCCTACAATAAGAGTCGAGTGTATTAGAAGAGCACAGCTACTCCATGTCTGTATTAACAGGGGGTGCCCCTGCAAGAACCGCACCTGTTGCTTCCCTTCTCACCCAACCTTCCTTTGCTACCGTGGCAGGGCCCACCCCCATTTTTGTCATGAAGTTGTAAGGAATACAAGAATAAGAAACATAGACTTATTCGTGACATACACTTGGGGGGGGGACTTGGAGGCAGGCAGCTGGGGCTATGACAGTCCAGGCAGGACGTACTCTACTTCTGGGAACCATAAGGGACTGATTGACTCAGTCCCAAGTGAGTCAATCCCAATGTTGGTTTCAGAACTTTTCTGACAGGGGCACTCATGATAGCAGCGGACAGTACACTCAGATGCACTGGACAGGTAAACAGGAAATCCCTTGAATCCCCGCGAACTTTTGAATTCCATTTTCCTGTTTCTCCAGCGTGAGGGTCAGCACACACACAAGTGAGCACGCAGAGCTCATCGGAACAGCCTCCATCTCGTCATCGCTGTCGTCGCCGCTCTGCAATAGCTGCCGCCTCCTCTCCTCCTGCCTTTGCAGTTCATGGTTCAGCATAGTCAGCACGAGAGTACATGAGGTGTTGACAATGGTCAGGATAGCGTTACTGATCTCAGCAGGGTCCATGCTTGCTGTGCTATGGCGTTTGCCCAATTCACCCCGGGAAAAAGGCGCGAAACAGTTGTCTGCTGCTTTCACAAAGGGAGGGGTGAGGCTGTACCCAGCACCACCAGGAAGAATGTTTTTTGCCCCATCAGGCACTGGCCTGTCAACCCGGAAGTGGGAACTATGGGATAGCTGTTGAACAGCTACCCACAGTGCACCGCTCCTAAAATCGACGGTAACTTTGGACCATGGACGCACACAATCGATTTAATGATCCTAGTGTGGACGCGCTAAGCCGATTGTATAATATCTGTTTTATAAATTCGGTATAACCTACTTCGAAGTAATCCTGCAGTGTAGACGTACCCTGATTTTCTGTAATTCACCCTGGGGCCTTTCCTCAGTGCCCCCACCTTTGCTAGAGCCCATCTGTCTCTCACCCTCCCCTCCTCAGCACTTCCTGTCCCAGAGAGATCCCCCATCTCTCTCACCTCCTCCTCCTGCCTCTGGCTTCCCACCTCAGCCACAGCCCCATGTGTCTCACCTCATCCCCCCCATCTGTCACCTCCCACTTCAGTGTGACCTGTCTCTCACCACCTGCCTCAGGGCTACCTGCCTTTGCCTGAGCCCCCTCGCCTCTCACTTCCTGCATCAGCCCGAGCCCCCACACCCCTCGCTTCCCACCTCAGCCTGAGCCCCCATCTCTCACCCCGACCTCACCCTGAGCTTGTTATACCAATAAAATAAAAACCATCAGGATCTTATTACAGGGGATAAGACATTTATGTCACATTTATTGTAAACATAATAATAAAACAAAAGAGAACAGTACACTACATTGTTTGGCTACTTATTCCTATCATTTACTTATTTCTTATGTATATACATTCATTCACACAATCATTCATTCAAGTTCTCTGTAGATGTTATAGTTACCAGCCTGAAAGTTGCTCATGACAGAAAACTGGCCAGGTATCCTGTACACAAGAGTGGAGCCGAGTCCATGTCAGATGCTCACCTGATGCTCCTGGAGGGTGGTAGCAGAATCAGAGACTCAAAGTTCTTCGTCTTTAGAGTCCATTTTTATAGGGATTTATTCCTATGTCCATCTATGGGAATTGCCTCATCCTGCTGTTGCTGAATCAATCAGTAGATGGCACATTCCTGATGGCTCCATGCTGTCAGATGTTTGTTTTTTTCATCCTTTGAGATGGTGGGGTGGATTGCAGTTTGCTCTCCGGGGGTCATCTGGTTGTTCCCACTTGCAGAGCCGGTGCAACAATTAGGCAAATTAGGTGGCTGCCTAGGGCTCCAAGATATGAGGGCACCAAAAAACGGTGCACAAAATATCTGGGATGCTCACCCCGCACTGTGACTTTGATCAGCTCCGGCTGGCCGGCCGGGAAGTGATGTCATTCCTCCTCTGGCTGCTGGGGGCGCTGTGCTGCTCCCTGTTGCTCTGGATTTTCTCCAGCCCTGCCTCAGTCCCCTGAGCTCTGCAGCAGGGCTGGGCCTGCAAGGACAGAGACCCGGCCCCAGCCGCGCTGCCGGGGAGTGCTAGGGGTGGTTCTCCCCTGCCCTCAAAGCCAGCCCCACCCCCCCACAGAGGCCTGCCCCCCTATCCCTCCCAGAGGCCTAACCCTCACCATGGAAGCCTGCGTAGGGCCCCAGAATATCTAGGGATGGCCCTGGTACCCGCCACCCTGCCTGCAGCCAGCCCCTGCTGCACCCCCCCCGCCCTGCCTCCAGCCAGCCCCACACCCCCTGTCTCCAGCCAACCCCTATTGTACCCCAGTGCCTGAAGCCAGCCAGCCCCACACCCTGTCAGGTTATTCATTTATTTTCATTAAATATGTAGACTAAATAATGAAATTAATAAATTTTAAAGTTGAATATGTATTAATTCTAATGAACAATGCTATATTATGCAGTATTCATTTTTGAAAGTTTATAATGATGCTCTGGGGGGAGGGGTGGGGAAGGGCAGTGCAAGGTGGAAGTTTTGCCTAGGGCACAAAGTATCCTTGCACCGGCCCTGCCCACTTGACACCTTCTTCTGTGGATGGATACTGTATTGCCAGGCTGGCACCTCCCTGATCATTCATGTAACCCAAGCATTCATTCACATACATTCCTTCCTTTAATCATATTTATTTTACTGTCTCCACTACTTTCGGGGTGTCGCTAATTTGTCTGAGACTCCCTGCCTTTTGATTACAGAGGGAGGGTTTTTTTCTGTGTAGCCTCTAAGAGCAGTTGCTGTTACAATGTATCAGTTTTCAGTGCAGCAAAGAGTCCTGTGGCACCTAATAGACTAACAGACGTATTGGAATATGAGCTTTCATGGGTGAATACCCACTTCCTGGGATGCATGCAGTTTTAGGTGGGGAGTTAATTAACAGTTTACACAGTGTCAATTACAAAGTATGGCCTAGAGTCAATTGCTGGGTCAGGCTCACAGCCTCAGTTAATTATAAAGTATCAATTACAAAGCAGGCTTAGAGAACAGAGTCAATTGACTGTCAATAAGTTTTACTTTCTGGAAAAGGATGCAATCAATGGACAGTAGCTTGTAAATTACCAATAAATCCAAGAGATCTTTTACTTGGCAATGTTATGAGAGCAATTATGGGGAATCACTTTCATTTCTAATACAAACCTTCTTTAATATCCCTACAAGCTAACCTATCACCCTCCCGCCTAAACAAGAGCCCTGCTCTCCCTTCCCGCCTCAGCCCAAGCCCCCCTGCCCCTCGCTTTCCCCTCAGCCCAAGCTAACCTATCACCCTCCTGCCTAAACAAGAGCCCCCCACCTCTGACTTCCCCCTGAGCCTCTCCTGTCCCCCCTTAGCCTGAACTCCCTGCCCCTCACTTCTCCCTCTTTGGTCTCTCCCCAGCCACCCAACTTCAGAGCTTCCCAATACATCAATGGAGCTGCCTTAGGGCTTTGCACCTGGCCTGAGCCCATCAGCTCCCTGCTTCAGACACAGCCCTGCCCGCAGCTCAGCCCCACTCCTAGTCTACCCTTCATTTCCCATCTCAGACACAGACCTCATCGTCCCCTGGCTAGGCCTCACCCCTACCGTTCTCTGTATTGCCACCCCTTCCACACCCCTCGCCCTCTGCTCTCCCTAGTGCTCATTGTACAGTATAGCCGCCGCTTCCCCACCTCTCACCCTCTACTGCCCCTGTGCCCATTATACAGTATAGCTGCCCCTTCCTCACCCCTCACACTTTGCTGCCCCTAATGCTCATTGTCTGCCTGAGTGTGCAGAGAGCCTGAAACTATAGCTCTCAGAGTGGGGAGCTGCACCATTCATCTCAATGAAGTGTTGGACTCACCATCCCCTGGAGCCTCCAACAACCCCACCTCAGCAGCGGATAGTGTGTGTGTAGCTGGAGTTGAAGAACACAATTCCAGTGCTTTACACCTGTTGCACGTTAATGTTTCTCTGTGTCAGAGTGCAACACCTTTACAGCAAATTAATGAAAAAATAAAACTAGTTTACACAATGGGTTAAATTTCCATGGAGTTTCTGCCTATAAATCTTGTGTTGTGCCATTCAAAACACATTTTCAAAGACAGTCACAACTGCAATTGTTGTCAGCTGTGGCCAGGTGATGTACAGGTTTAGGGGCACAACAAGAAAAAGTATTCCCATCATGGAGTCTTCAAATAAAGACAAACTTGTGCAAAGACTCAAATCTCTTGCACCTCAAATTGTCATCATAGCTGTGAAATGAAAAATTAGGGTTTCACTATTTGGGGGCACTGTTTGTGATCGCAGGTCCATTAGCTTCAGGATGGCAAACACCAGACATATCCATTCCACTTCTTTCCTATCAATTTGAGAGATTAATAGGCCAAAAGGGGCAATTAGTAGCAGTAGTATTGATCTCTGACAGCTGTGCTTTCATGTCCTATCCAAAATCACAGCTTTATTGTGCTCACATGGCTTCAACACTGTATGAGATGATCCCTGACTTGATGGCCTTACATTTTAAATAAATAAACCAGACCAAAGGTGGGAATGGAAACAGATGCACAGCAGAGACAGGTGACTTTCCACAGGCCACCCAGCAAATAAGTGGCAGATCTTGGAAGAAAATGTGCCCTTAGCCTGGGTTGGAGGGAAGGAAGGAAGGAGAGCTATACTGTCTAACTGCTGCTGCATAGGATTACTGAACAGAACTTAACATGGATACTGTACTGGATGAGTGATATGCATAAATTATAATGGAGGTTAGAAGTCAGCAGAATCTCTGGGATAGGAAATTGGCTGATATATTATAAAAAGACCTCTCTAGATGGCTGTAGAAAATGCAGGATAAGAAAGGGTCAGCTATAGAGCAAGATTCTCAACTCTGGCAAAACTTGAATAGTTTTGTTTATTTCAATGAGGCAACACCAGCAGGGAATCTGGCCCACTGTCTCCCTCATAGCTACAGCAGTTTACACCAGAGCAGAATATGGCCTGTAATGTTGTATTGGAGAGCAGAAGGAAAGGGATGTTATACTTCACAATGACCACTAGGTGGCAAAACGTGTAGGAAGGGAAAGAAGGGAGAAAAATTGTCAGCTATATTGGCTACTAAATATCGGTCCAGGATTCCTAATGGAAAAGAAATGTATACTTTCAGGTGTCCAGTAGATGACAGTACTGTCAGAAATTAATAATGGACAGCTATTCCATGAAATAACCATGACAAGACAGCAGAGGATGAATATTAGCAAAAAGCCTTGGATTGTAATGCACCATCATACTGCACAGTCATCGCTCAAAAAGGTAAACTAGTGTTTCATGATGATGTGAAACATTTCCCCACCCCAGAGACTCATTAGGCAGCTTCTCTAAATGCAATTACATTTGGGGAAAAACAAGTCAAGACACATGAGGAGACACAAAATTATCCGTAATGATGATGAGTTGAAGGGAGATCTTATTAAAAAGTTTTGGAACCAAATTGTACTTATTTAAAAATTTGGAATTGGATAAGAAACAACAATCTCCTACAGGAATATGTAATCAGAAATAAGTGGATGGTCTTATTCATGCCCCAAAAGACTAGTTTAATTCAGGTCAAAATAGAACAGCTGTTATCTGAAAGAAAACTTACTGATAGAAATTCATCTTCAGGGAACATGAACAATACACTGTGATACACAAATACAGTGGTTACACAGACTATACCACAGTATTTACATTGATTGATGTGTGTACACACCTGTACATGTGTAAATTGTGACTCTGTACAAACCGCTCTCCTCTTCTGTATGGTTTTAGATAGCCTCAAGTCTGCTCTTTTTTACATCTCGTGGAGTAAGTTCTCTTGAGTTCAAGTGATAGCCAACATGATAACCATGAATGGCAAACAGGAAGGCTGGGATTTCCAAAGGAGCCTACGGTAATTGCATACCCAAATCCCAGTTGGATATGGATGCCTAACTCCCTTGGGCTTCTTGGAAAATTTCAGCCAAATTTAAGGTGGTCAAGGATTAGTTCCAATACAGAAGACCCTCATCTGTGCAGTGCCAGGCTATTTAGGATTGAGAGGTGGGACTCAGTACAAACTTCTTCACAGCTGCCTTACCCTCCCTCCAACCATGAATACTTGGTCACGCACAAAGCTTTTTCTGAGTGTTCTACTTTACTGGAAGGTGCTCTGTGCGGCTAAAGGTGTTGGGAGGAGCTTATAGTGTGTGTGTGTGTGTGGAGGAAATACTAAGAGGGAAATCAAAGATCTCAGAAACATCTAAGGCACCAAAGTTTAATGTCCACATTACATTTTTCAACCATGCAAAGACACTTCAAACCCAGCTGGACAATAAAGGCCCCAGTTATAAAGGTCCCTTCTCTAATTTCCTAACCAAAATGTCTCCTAAATGGTTTCAGGCCCAGCTTTGAGAAATCCTGAGTGACACTGTGGAAAAATATAGACTCAGTCAAAGAGATTGTTAACAAGTCCATTTAAGACTGTAGGCTATTCTCCTAAGAGGAGACCATGAATGATCAACAGAACTCAAGCCTGAGGACCCTTCAGATGTCTCCTGTGCATTTGGGAGAGGTAGGAGCATTTTGGGAATGAGAATCTCAACATGCAGATGTGGACAAATGCTTTTTGTAGAATGAGGTCAAGCAATTGACACTTGTACTTCTCCTGTAGCAGGAGACTACCACAATAGTGGCCAGCAGGGAGTGGAATGTGTGTCCAGTTAAGAAACGCAGCAGTGATCAAGATGAAGAGACACACTCCAGGGTGTTTGTTAGACCCCTCTCAGCTCCCAGCCACTGGTGATGACCAAAGCTGGAGTTGCTGATTGGCCCTGGTGTTGTCCTCACTAAATCACGGGTGAGTCCCAGGTAACTGGCTCAAACCATCGATCTGGAATGTGTGCCACAATTTCCCTTCCTATGTTTTGCTGCTGTTACTTTCTGGGCTGCTAGTTTTCAGTGGGAGCCAGGTGTCCTGTCTGGGCCTGGCTTGAGTTACACTTTGGGCTCAGCCCCCCATCTTGTTCTCTTGCTTTATTTTCTGCCAGGTCAGGGTTCTTGCCTTGCTCTAAAACCCTGAGCACCTTTGTTTTGTTTTGTTTTTTGTGGTCTGCTTCACTGCCTACACCTTGGACCTGTTTATGGAAAATTCCTCTTGCATCTCCGGGTTCTGTCCTCTCTTCACATTTGATCCAGCAGGATCCTTTCCTTTTCTGCCCTGGCCCGTCTCCATCCGGGCTTGAGGATCCTGGCCTCGCTGCTCACCTACCAGTCTTCAAGATTGCAAGGAAGGCAAGAGACATAGATAAACTCTGTCTTCAGTCCATACCCTGAACTGAGCACTGCTTTCCTGCCCCTGGGAGTGATGTGATACAGCTCTCAGCAGCCGCAGATCTTTTTCAGTTCTCATGGCTCTGGTTTCCTAATAAATCTTCGTTTGAGCATGCCACCTGAGTCCCTTTTTTTGATTTCACAGGGTTGTAAGGTGGCCATGTGGATGGAGACTTGAGCTCATTTCAGGTGGCAGCTGGTGCATCCCTCTGTCACATGAGGAGGAAGTGGGAGACAGGATGGAGTTGGATGTTCAAAGCTATCTCAAGGAATAGGACACCCAATTCTCATTAAAATGTAATGGGATTTGGGCTTCAAATCTCTTAGGCAGCTTTGAAAACTCTCAGGCTGGATGTGAATGTTCTAACTTCTGGCCATTAATAAATCCTCATAGTTCCTCTAGTGGATGAGGTGCACAAGGAATGATGTACTGGGCCTTTAAAATTCTCCTGCTTCAACCAATAGGATGTTTTTTCCACAGTTCTAGAGTGGTCTGAAAACACCCTTTGAATTTGCTTTCCCTTTCAGATTAGAGAGCTCACTCCATTAATGATGTTTCCACTGTTAAAAAAAAACATGATAATTAAATTTTTCTTCCCACTACGATGCTCATTATTAGATATATCAAGGGAGACTTCACCTTCTCATATGAAGGATGAACAACAAATCAGAAGACAAATTAAGAGATACAAAACTAAATGTACCATGAATCTCACCAGAACTAGAGAGATCCTTCAAGTAGCTGCAGCTCTCTTACTGAATGAAGTGAAGTACCTGAAACAGGTATGGTTAGATGACAGACTAAGAATCCCGTAGCCTAGTCTCCAAACTTCTGAGTCCAGAGATCACAACAGAGGCTCAACTTTGTTTTACATCAGGTAAACAAACCTTTCCCAGTCCTTTAGGTTAAAATTTGAATCATTATCTGTTTCTATGGTCTCCATTGTCATAGAATGAAATAATTTCACAATCGCTCCTCTTCTAGTTTCAATCCACAAGGCGATTAATTTCTCCAAATCTCCAGCTCAGCTCAGGATTTTTCTACCTCTAGGCTGAATTTCCATCATGGCATTATTGAGGACAATTGGCTAGATTTTTTTTGTTTTACAATTGTATTTGGTAATGATATTTTGTTTGGTTTTGTGGCGGCTGGTTTTCATTTCAGACTTTCAAAAAGTATATATCAGGGGTCGGCAACCTTTCGGAAGTGGTGTGCCGAGTCTACATTTATTCACTCTCATTTAAGGTTTTGCATGTCAGTGATACATTTTAATGTTTTTAGAAGGTTTCTTTCTATCAGGGCCGGCTCCGGGGTTTTTGCCGCCCAAAGCAGCAAAAAACCTCCCAAAAAACAAAACAAAAAAATCCACGATCATGATCTGCAGCTTTATCACCTCCGCTAGAGCCTTTAGTTGCAATTCGGCGGCAGGCCCTTTGCTCTGAGAGGGAGTGAGGGATCTGTCACCGAATTGCCACTGAAGACCCGGATGTGCTGCCCCTCAGCGTTGGCCACCTCAATCAGCTGCTTGTTTGGCTAGTGCCTGGAGCCGGCCCTGATTTCTATAAGTCTATAATATATAACTAAACTATTGTTGTATGTAAAGTAAACCAGGTTTTTAAAATGTTTATGAAGCTTAATTTAAAACTAAATTAAAATGCAGAGCCTCCCAGACCAGTGGCCAGGACCCAGGCGGTGGGAGTGTCACTGAAAATCAATTTGCATGCTGCCTGTGGAACGTGTAATATAGATTGCCTACCCCTGGTATATATAAATTAAATATTCAGTAAAATAATGGTTTGGGAGCAAGTTATGTTAGGTAGCTAGGTAATCTCATTTCAATATTTCATCAAAACAAAATAAAAATGTAGCTTTTGAACATCCTGCGATATTTTCAAATAAGTAGAAATTGAATTTTTTTCAGTTAAAAAATTGTGTTTTGGAAAACTTTTTTTTCCATCTTTTTGCAAAACGTCTGAAAAAGATTAATGGCAAATTTTAATTCTGTTTCCTTCCAAAATCTTCCATGAAAGTAATAGGCATTTTTAAATCAGATTTGGTATCTATCGTAAAGTGTTTTGAATGTGAAAAGTGGTCTATAAATATCAACCTTCATCATCCCCTCTGATACCAAATACTCATAGCAGAACTCCAGAGTAGGTGGGTTGTACTTCGGCCCTAAGAAGTGGGATACCTCAATAGATGAAACAATGACCAGATTTTTTTTCCCCACACAGGATAGTGAGATAGTGAAATATCAGGCTGAGATTTGAAAGGGCCTAAGGTTTAGGCGCTTAAATTCTATTGAAACATCAAAGATCTGGTTATGGGGCCATTAGGTAAACACAATTAGGTTATAGCATTTAATTGGTAAGTCTACAATAATTTTTAAGTTTATCTTCTCCAAATTGTGGTGGGATCATAGACTATCAATCATCTATTTCAGCTGTTAAGATTCATAGACAGACATTCCAAGGCCAGAAGGGACCATTGTGACCATCTAGTCTGATGGTATAACACAGCTGAGAACTTCCCAAACAAAATTAATCTCCCTAGTCTGGGGAGACCCAACTGTGAGGCTCATAGGATCTTGGCTTTAAATATTATCAAGTTATATTGATTACTATGTCCCCAAATTTCACTTTAGTATTATTTTTATATTGAAGAATTTGCTTAGTTTCCCCTACATACTCTGAATGGCAAACACAGACCGGAGAAATCAAACGTCCATCACTGGTTTCATCCTCCTGGGATTTGGGAATCTCCCTGAACTGCAGATCCTTCTCTTCCTGGTTTTCCTGGTGATCTACATCGTGACCATGTCGGGGAATATTCTCATTGTTGTGATAGTTATGGCTGATCAGCACCTCCAGACCCCCATGTACTTCTTCCTGGTGAACTTGTCCTGCTTGGAGACCTGCTACACCTCCACTATCCTGCCCAGGATGCTGGCCAGTTTCCTGACTGAGGACAGAACCATCTCATTTAGTGGCTGCATCACACAATATTACTTTTTTGTTTTTCTGGCATCTACAGAATGCTATCTCCTAGCAGCAATGTCTTATGATCGGTGTTTAGCGGTATGTAAACCTTTGCACTATGCAGTCCTTATGAACAGCAGATCCTGTCTCTGGCTAGCAGCTGGGTCTTGGATAAGCGGATTCTTATCTGGTATCGTATCAACATTATCAATGTGTCAGTTAATTTTCTGTGGTCCCAATGAAATTGACCATTTCTTTTGTGACTTTGTCCCAGTGATGAAGCTCACGTGCAGTGACATTCACCTGATGAAAGTTTTGGCTTTTACACTATCCTTGATTTTCTCTCTGATCCCATTTCTTTTAACTGTAACATCCTACATTTATATCATCTCCACAATCCTGAGCATCTCTTCCACCACAGGGAGGAAAAAAGCATTTTCCACCTGCTCCTCTCACCTCATTGTGGTTACACTTTTCTACGGGACCATAACTGTTGTCTATATGTTTCCAGCAACCCATAGGCTGAAAGACTTAAGCAAAGTGTTCTCTGTCTTCTACACAGTCCTGACCCCCATGGTCAACCCTCTCATTTATAGCCTGAGAAACAAAGAGGTGAAGGAGGCTATGAGGAAAGCTCTTAGGAAATATATAACTTTCCAGAGTTCAAGAATTTTACCAAACTGGGTTTTTTTTAGTTTAAAATGAACTAGATACACAAATATTTAAAAAAATTTTCCACATGAAATGTTCTCACTGAGGAGATGGAGAGAAAGAACTACATCCTTACTAGTCACATTGTTCAATACATTTCTAGAAGCTGCTCATGTATAGACTTGGAAGGATTTTGATTTTTTTGGTAAGCATTGGTAAACATCGATTTCACTGTACACACAAACCACCGAAAATATATTTCCATCAACACCAATCAAAACTTACAGATGAACCAAGTAAGAAAAATGCATCTTGAGGATATGTTTGATTTTGATTTACGGATATTTACTTTGTGTATTTTGACATATGATATTGACAATTTGTATTTTAAGGATTATAAAGTTTTAACTTCATGAATCTCAGTGTCGGTCATTACATAATTTTTTGACATCCCTAGTCTGACACATGCCCCATAATTTGGGGGAATAGTGAACATTTAAATCAATAAAAATAAAAAATAAAATGCTTAAAAACAGTGATATTCTCTACTGAAATTATTTTAAAAATATCAAAATTTTATTCTGCCAAGCCTACTCATATACCATGGAGATAGGTGTCATATAAACAGATGAATAAACTAGAATGGAAAAGAACAAACAAATCTTGTACAGGTTGCATCAGGACACACCCCTGCCACCCCATACCTTATCAGGATGGAAATCAGAAGGTCAAGGAAAAGCCCCCTCATGTCCCTTGCTACATACACACTGCCTGCAATGCTGTGGGTAAAACAAATCATGACACTGGGAGGCTTTTGCTTCTATCTCCAATTCACACTGAAGTGCAATACATATCCCAGCTTCATCACGCTCACCTTCCAACCCAACACCCCAGTGGTGACCTTGGCATCATTACGGTAGAACAACTTCCAACTGCATGGAGCATGTGACTGATGTGCTTATCTGTTGATACAACGGTGCCTGAGGTCCCATTGTGGTTCAGCGAGCTGATGCTGCGGGACACGGGGGAGCCAGGAGGGCTGGAGGCAGAATGGTTAAAGGGTCAGGGAGCTGGTGCAGTAGGGGTTGTGAATTCATAAGGAGCTGAGAAGGGCTAAAGGTCATGAGCGGGATGGATTTATTTGGGCAGGATGTCCCAGTAGTAGAAGAGAGAAATTAAGTCTAATCCTACAAAGTGTCAAATGTTAAGTTAACAGAAAGGGATCTACTGGGTTGAAAATGGCATAAATTTAAGCACAGCTGGTAACATCAGCTTTCTGGGTCATTTCTTCTCAGCGGGGGTGGGGGTGGGGTTGAAAAAAAGTGAGATACTTCCTAGGAAAAAAAAAGTCTTTGAAGCAACAATTTTTAGATCTTTTATTAGCAACATTCCACACTTCAAATGATAAAAAAAAAATCCTCTTTACCCAAATCTCATTTTAAACGGTTAGTGTATCTTTAATGTACACACCAGTAGTATACAATCTGTCACCATCCTTTCCACTATCAAAAGGAATCTGTACAACAGCCTTCGTGATCACAACAGTATCAGACCTGAGAGCAGCATATACAATTTCAGCTGAAATGGTTAACGTGTGGCAAAACCATAAGCAATGCTAAAAGTTGGTCCTGGAAGTCACTGAGTCTGGGATTTTTACATGACCTCTGCAATTTCAGCCCCGGGCTTCAGTGATTTCTTGTTTATTGCCTAGGTCCTGCCTGTGACTTTTTCTAACAATAGCTGTGACAAAATCATAGCTTTAGTCATTAGCAGTGGAGAGCTGGGTGTTCTAATGAGAAGTGTAGATGCTTTTAACAACATGCAGTGTGTATAGCACACAGCAACATCTACCGTTCAGGATGTTCGACACTTTTCAGCTGCTTATCACTTTTGCAAATTTTAACTAATTCAGCTGAAATTTCCCATGCAGAGGTTCTTTCACTCCCTCTTGCACATACAGACACATTCTTAGCACTGTGTCTTTTTTCTCCATCATCCTCTCACTCATTTCATTCCCCATAATCACAGTATGCTCCCTTCATCACTTGCTCATCTTCCCTCCGCCCCTCCGCATGCACCTTACTGCATGACCCTGTGCCCTGTCCATCTCTTTTGACCTGATTCTGCATCCCGAAGAATTAGTGCAATGAGATGGCCCATCCAGCCCTGCCCAGCCTCAGAACAAGCAATGAAAGGGAAGACACTGCCCAGACTAAAAAGATCATGTCCCAGACTGGGGAATTAAACCCACACACAGAGTAACAAGAGTCGTGGCCAACCTGCCAACTCAGAGCATCTGTCCATGGACCACCTACCTCAAATATTGAGAACTTCAATAAAAAGCCATATTACCTCACCCCAATTTTGCTGTCCTCTCTCTTCTCCTCCATTTTGTCTGTTTTCTGACGAGCAGGAAAAGTGACCACAAAACTCATAGCTGAGTAAAAATCCAAGAACACAACTAACATTGTGTTCCCCACTAAGGACCATCACCATAAAAATGAACAATGCCTAAAAGGGATTGAGAATTTTTTTTTCCCAATCAATTTTGCACTCATGCTAATAATAAATAAATATAAAGTGGTTTGTCACCCAAAGGATGAAACAAACTATTTTATTTGGGTTCATTTGAGAAATTTTTTTTTAACCAAAAAGAACATTGTGCTTGTATACCAGCTTCTGGAAGGCAGGTGTGTGGAGAACAATGTAATGCAGAAACGGAATGGATCTACAGGCAATATCAAAAGAACTTAAGCAACTGTGTGTAGAGGGCGCAGGGGAAATGGGGTGGGGGACTGCCGTCTAGTGGATGGAGCTTAACCTTGTCAGATATGCCCTCTTATGTTAGTGTCTAACTCAAGTATTCCAGAACTCAGATACTGGTCTGTGCTTTGAGGAGGATGACCCCAGTTTCACCTATTCTGTTTCCATAGGAACATGGGAATTGCCAGACTGGATCAGAAACATGCTCCATCTAGTCCAATATCCCAACAGTGGCCAGACCCAGATGTTTAAGAGGAAGGTGTAAAAACACCTCAGGAGGCAGAGGTGGGATAATCTGCCAACTTTGTTGCTCTCACCTGGATCTCTAATACTTAGAGATTGGCTCAAGCCCTGAAGCATGAGGTTTTTCACACCTCAGATATTTCCATCTAGAATGTGAGTTCAAATCCATTGTCCTGCTCCCTATCTCTTCAGTCAGTAAGACCAGGGATAGGGGAGACTAGTTAGGCAGCCTCCAAATGTCCAGGTTCCATTCTGGAACCAGGGAGGGGTTCAAAAAGAACTGAATATAAAAAAGGACACATTTATGGAAAACCCTTTCAAGCTGTTATCTCAACAATCTCTCTGGCACTTTTACAGGTACAAATTTGAGGACTCAGTGATGTTTGGGATGAACATTGGCCAAAGCAAAGATCAGAAAACCTAAGAAGTTTACTTTAAAACAGTATTTTCCCCAAAAGTGGCCACTGTGCATCACCCTGGTAGACTGAGAATCCTGGAGATTTCCTTTCCCATTTCAAATGATTTATTTTCTGTTCTTTTTGTAGAGGCAGGAATCTCTCAGAAATGAGAATCCAACACACAAAATGGTCAGGCAACCCACAGGGCACATCCCATGAATGACACTGGACTATAGAGAAGCTATTGCAATAGCTATTAGGATACAGACCGGAGGGCTGTTGCATGAAAAATATGTGAAGTTAGTTCATGATGCAACTGCATTAGAGAGAATCACAGCTACGCTTGTCAGAGAGGTCATACAGAGAAGTATCCTGCCTTGCCCAGCTCCCACTCAATGATGATGGCCCAGCTTTCACTCTTAGGGTCCTTGACTGAAAATATTTTGTGGGAGTCCTGCTAGTCCTGCTCCTGATGTATGAGCTGAGATCCCTAAAAGGAGGATTCCGGCATGTTGTCTGTGGTCACCTCTGCTCCAAGACTGGTGTATATAGTATAAAAAAAACATGTTACTCTAAGAAACTACCCAGACTCCACATCATTGGTTTTCCAATGGAAAACCAATCTGCAAGACCCTGAATTCTGCTACCGCTCAGCAGAAGGGTGAGAACATTGTTAAATAAACTAACTTTAGTAATTGCTGATAACATCAAAGTTTGTTGGGAAAAATATTTCCACTGGGGGTGTATAGGCTGTTCGGCCGGGGCTCATTCCCCTCCGGGCCAGCGGAGAGCCAGATCACCTCGCTACCTTGGTTGGGTGTGTTGGGGAATTAGCTTGGCTGTGTGGCAAACAGTCAGTAGATCTGGCCCTCTGGCGGGGGATGAGCAAACAGTTCAATAGTAGCAAGCCTTGGCCCTAGATCAGGGCAGGCAACAACCAGTCAGTAGCTCAGGCCCTCAGGACTTGGTCCCCAGGTTAAAAGTCACGGCTCTGCATGTCTCGGTTATAGGTTCATGCTTGAGCCTCTTGGGCGGCCCTTAAGTTTTCCCGGGCAAGCTCCCCGGCCTGAATGAGGCGTTCCTGGAGCTGGAGAATATATTTAAAGAGGCCCTGGGTTGGCGATGGAGCTTGTTCCCAGTTTTTATGCATTAGGTCAAGGAACCCCCGTGGGTGGCGACCATACAACTCAAAAGGGAAAACTTTGTTGAGGCCTGGGGCACCTCCTGGATCACCAGAAGCAAAGGCGAGAGTAGCTGGTCCCACTGGCGTATTTTTTCGGGGGGGAATTTGCGCAACAATTCTTTTAGAGTACGGTTAATTCGTTCAACCAAGCTATCAGTTTGTCTATGGTAGATACTGGTGTGCAACTGCTTGATCCCCAGGAGCCTACACACCTGCCGCAGCAGTTGGAAGGTAAAGTTGGTGCCCTGGTCCGTAAGAATCCCCTGGGGCCTACACAAGCAAAGACCTTCACGAGCTCGCCTGCAATGGTTCAGGCGGTGATGCTCCGCAGCGATACTGCCTCTGGGAAATGAGTAGCATAATCTATTAGGACTAACCCATACTGAAACCTCGCAGTGCTTTTCGAGAAGGGCCTCACCAGGTCCATGGCCACGTGTTCGAAGGGCATTTCGACTATGGGCATGGGGAACAATGGGGTGTGCGCGGGGGCTGCAGCTAGCTGGCCCTCTGGGCAGGAGTAACAATAGTTCCTTACTTCCACCTGCACGCCGAGCAAGAAGAAGCATGTCGGTATCTGGCTAGAGTCTTCTCATGGCCCAAGTGGGTGGCAGCAGGGATGTCGTGGGCAAGTTTCATTAGTGCCCGCCAGTAATATTGAGCCACGAGTAGTTGGCTCTAGGGTTCTCCAGTGCACGGGACCTGTTCTACCCGATACAGCCGATCCTGTCACAGTTCAAAGTGTGGCCACTGCTTCGCCCGGTGCAGGTCAATTATGGCCCCATCGACTGTGGTTAGTTGCTCATAAGTGTGACTGAGGGTGGGATCTGCCCTTGGGTCATGACAAAAGTCAGTATGAAGAAGAGGTTCAGCAGGAGCTTCTGGAGGGGAGTCCTTGGGCTCTTCTTCCAGTCCGTTGGGGTCTGGCATCTCCTCCCCCTCTGACTGAGTCTCAAGGAGGCTCCCTTCCAGTACTGGGGTAGTTGCGGACCTCTCGTCAGCATTGGTGTGGAGGACTTCCAGGAAGTCTGGCCACTCCTGCCCCAGGATCCCTGGGCAGGCAAGCTGAGAAGCCAGGCCAACTATCAATCACGTGACCCCATGCACGGTCAGTCGGCCTTGGGCACTGGGGTAGGGCTGTACGTCGCTGTGGATGCATTGTAGACAGATCATGCCCAGGCATGGGTCAGCCTGGAGGCTGAGCCTTTGGCGAACCAGTGTCTGGCCGCAGCCTGAGTCAATTAGGGCCAAGGTTGGGTGATCCCTGACAACCACTGGCACTGTAATCTTGGCAGCTTGTGAGCGACGGGCGTGGGCTTCTCCCGTGCAGACCTGGCCGAAGCTGCAATCCATCTCAGCACAATCTCATTGTAAATGGCCATATTTCCCACAGGAAAAACAGGGTCCAATATCTGAGCGCACAGGCTGGGCGAATGATCCCACCTGGCTCCAGGGAAGGCTTCGGTTGGTCCCTCGGGCATCTGGTTGAGGTGCCGGGGCATGTTGAACTGGGACCTTGGCAGGTCGGGACTCCGGGCCCCGTGACGAATTTCATGGTTCACTGCAGTTAGCTCCTCTTTTCTCTGGGTTAGGGAGCTCCAGTCCTGGCAGGGCAGCTTGAGTGATCGGTCCCACTGGTGCCTCAATGATGAGAAAATCCTCCATGAGTGTGATGACAACGGTTAAGGTTGTAGGCCAATGGTGGAGGACCCAGGCCCTCCCTTGCGATGGGACTATATGGATGAATTGCTCCAGAATAATTTGTTCAACGAGTTCATCCAGGGTTTGCCTTTCGGGTTGTAGCCACCGATTGCAGGCTTCCCTCAACTCTTGGGCTACCATCCGGGGTCGGGCTCCCATAGGGTAGACCAAGCTCCAGAACCTCTGTCGGAAGGTCTCCGGGTTAACGTCCAAGGCATCTAAGATTGCTGCCTTTACTCGGGTGTAATCCCAAGCCACATCCATGGACAGGCCCCACTATATGGTTTGGGCAGTCTTGGTCAAATATGGGTCCAAAATTGTAGCCCAATGGTCTTGGGCCCAGTGTGTGATTAACGCCACCCTTTCAAAAGTTACCAGAAAAGCTTCTGGGTCGGCATTGGGGTCATCTTTGTCAACCGGATGGGAAGGGCAGGCTGGGGGGCCTGGTGGCACCCGCAGGCTGGGGCTCTGCAGGATGGGGCAGTAAGGTTGCCAGCTCCTACAGGAACTGCTGCTGGTGGTCCCAGTTCTGACGTCTCAGCTCCAAAATCAGCTGTTGCTGTTGGGTCCCGACCAATACTGGACCAGCTGCTGCTGCTGTTGGCTTTTGACTAAGAACTTAATAAGCTTGTCCATATCCATGGTCGCTCGGGCACGCTCCACCGCAGGTCCCTTCTCACAAGGCTCGCGGAATCAATGCCCATAATCTCCATCATGTGCAGGCTGTTCGGCCAGGACTCGTCCCCCTCCGGGGTGGCGGGGAGCCAGATCACCTCGCTACTTTGGTCAGGTGTGTCTGTCAGCATCTCCAGCCCTCTGGGGGTGGGGGCTGAGAAAACAGTTCAATAGTAACAAGCCTGGGCCCTGGATCAGGGTGGGCAACAGTCAGTAGCTCAGGCCCTCAGACAGGGCTGAGCAGACAGGTTCAAATGCAAACCCCAGGCTCCTGGCTCCAAGCAGCCTGGGAGAGGCAGAGACTACCACCAGCAAGGTGGGTGGCAGGGGGGACGCAGGCCCATCCACTCCACTGCATCCCAGCCCGGGGCCCTAGCAGCAGCAGAAGACCCGCTGCTGTGTCAGTGGGGATCCTGACCGCAACACACTGACATTGGCTCTGGCAGTGTTGCAGCCAGACTCGGGTTGGCTGCCTCTGGGCTACTTCCTACCTTCCCCTCTAGAGGTACCAGGGTCCGGAAGGCATCCTTCACGGGGTCACACACCATGGGCTCCTCGGGGTAGCTGGCGAGCTGTAGGTCTGGCAGTTCCTCAGGGTAACAGGTGAGCTGTAGGCTTGGCAGCATCTCTGGGCTTGGGCTACCATCAGGCTTTAGCTGGTCTGGCCAGTCCTCATGTCAGCCAGCGATCGTCATGGTCTCCCCATCGGGAGCTACACCACAAGCGTCTTGTCACTTTGGTGGCTGAGTTCCAAGTGATCTGTGGGGTCGGGCTTTTATACTTGCTGTCCTGCACCCTGACCTCTGAGGGGCAGGTGCAGGATTTGCTGGTTCCGCTCACTTTGGTGTCCAAAGAGGCTTGTCCCCCTCTGAGGTGGCAGGGAGCCAGACCGCCTCACTACAGGGTGTAAGTGGGAGAGAGAGATTCTTTCATCCAAATCTTTCAATTGCAAACTATGGATTAAACTTACTTTACATTCACTTTCCTGTGTGTCTGTTAAACTGTGGCTTCAGCACCCAATCTGTCAGGCTTGAGTCATCTTAGGCATTTTTTCTTATGCAATTGTTCCACTCAAGGCAATGGGACAGTTGACATGAGTAAATATTGCTGAGTAGTTTCAGTCTCTGCATGGCTAGGCACTCCAGGGGCGCTACATTACATTTCAGCCATGCAGAGCAATAACCTCATACAGATGGTAGCAGAAAGGTGATTCCTCTGGGTGTGGGAGATTGGTTGCATGAGGACAGTTGTACTCTACCCACAGTAAACACAGGGCTAACTCCCTAGGCTCAAGCTCTTCAGAGGTGGAATCAAGGGAGATGCAGCCTTCCATGGAGAAGGCTAGTAATATGAGGACTCTGCACTTTGTAAGTGAAGGGGGAAAAGCATGTTCTAAGACAGATTGCAGCAGCCACTCATCCATTCAGGTAGATGCAGGTGTCTTTGCTGAGAAGATCCAGTTTCTATCAAATGATGAGACCCAATTACCTCAGTGGCAGAAACCGAGTCCTTGCCACCAAACCCTGAGAAATAAGAAGTCATCACTCGAAGCTTGAGCTGTCCTGTGGTTACAGGTGAGCACCCTCTTCCTGACTGCGTTACTACATCACCTTCCAAACAGGGGCATGAATGTGCTTTATGAATATTGTCTGCAGTGTTGTTGTAATTGTGTTGCTCCCAGGATATTAGAGAGACAAGGTGGGTGAGGTGATATCTTTTACTGGACCAAGTTCTGTTGGAGAGAGAGATAAGTTCTCTAACTTGCAAAAGCTTGTCCCTCTCACCAGCAGAAGTCGGTCCAATAAAAGATATTACCTCATCCATCTTGTCTCTATCAATGCTAGCAGTTTAAGCCTCTCCTTCCCACAGCAGTGCCAATCAGTATTAATAGCACTATTTAACAATGGGGAAATTGAGATATATGTCTTGTGAAAGGTTCTCAGCTAAGGATATGGCTCAGGATAACTAGGATGAAGCCTGGAGTAGAATAATGGAAATCAAAACTAAGTGAAGTTGATAGAAAGATACATTAAAATGGGTTATTAAGTGGGTAATGTGTAAGAACAAAATTAGGAGGATGAGTGGGTATTTGAAGAAAATAAATAACAAAAACTGTTTCACTATATCTGAGTCAGGCATGTTGCAAGAGAATCCTTGAATCAGCTGAACCCAGGAATAAACAAGATATAGACATCGCTTAGGTGCTATGGTTGAGCTTTTGAAGCCACCTAACAATTGGGTGTCCTGATCTCCTATTAGAATTAATGTTGCAATCCTATAGACAGTTTGACAACCTCCTCTCAAATGATTTATTTGTATCGATCGTCACCAAAAAGTGTTATGAAGTAATCTGCACCAGGTCAACTTTTTTCAGGGAACAGCCTGTCAGAGGCTGAAATATCAAAAGAGCAGATTATTGAACTAACTGGAATTTGGGGTTTCTCTGTATCACTCTAAGAGAATGTAGTAACATAGGAATTGCCAGATTAGATCAGACTCAAGGGCCATCCTGGCCAGTATCACTGTCGGAGAGCAGGCAGGACTAGATGTTTCAGAGGCAAATGTAAGAAAACTGCAATAGTAGTTCTGGAATAATCTCCCCTCACATATGTCATGTTTGTCTATAATAACTCGTTTTGGAATGTTTAATAAACCTCACGGTTTGGGGCTTAAGCCAATCTCTATTGTTGCCATTATTATGATAACTCTGGATATTTATATGACTATCAGGAACATCCAATCTCTTCTGGAATCTAGTTAAGTCTTTCATATCAATGACTTCCTGTGGCAGTGAGTGTGATGCTCCCAAGGGGGATGCAAGAGTGTGAGTGCCAAACTCAGGACAGACAGTTACAAACCAGGGCACAAAGCCTTCACTGGTTGTCAGGTCAAAACTTAGATTTCACCAACCAACTGCGCCAAGTGCAAACTCCTCAGGCACTTTAAGAGCCTTGACAGAGTCCCCTTAGAAAGAGCACTTTGTCTCTCCTGCCACCCAGGTGAAGGTATCTGTGTTACACGATCCCTTATGCCAAGGATCACAGCAATATTCAGGTTACTCCTGACTTCCCTCAGGTCAATTGCACTTTAGATCTCACACCAAAGAGGACACTTGGAGCCAATCCTATTGTGAACAACTGTATAGGAAGATTTATTAAATAGGAAAAGGAAATGAGAGTTATTTACAAAGTTAAAGCAAGGAAACAGACCCATGAATGAGTCGTAGTCTCAGGTGTCAAAAGGTAATACAGGTTTCTCTCAGCAGCAAGCTGTATTTGACCTTTAGGACTAACCCAGGCTTAACAGCAGGGGATCTCTTGCTAATGTGTATAAACACCCTGCCCCAAGCATCCAATCAGCATAGAGATCCCTAGTTCCTTTTGTATGGGTTTTTTTTCCCCCTCCTACCATCTGCTCTGAACTGCAAACTCAATCCACTTCCATGACTCATCTTCATAGGGAGGACAGCAGAACAATATGTCTCTAGTCCTTTTGTTGATTATTTGTCAATCTAGTTGTAGGGAGATTACAGTTGCAATATCCACCCATTGCCCACCTGGTATTAGGGTGACCAGATGTCCCGATTTTATACGGACAGTCCCGATATTTGGGGCTTTGTCTAATACAGGTGTCTATTAACCCTCCATCGCCTGTCCTGATTTTTGGCACTTGCTATCTGGTCACCCGATCTGGTACTGGTGGGTTTTCTTTTTCAGGAGAGGCTTCATGTCTGTGGAAGAGCAACTCTTCACAGTCATTAACGTCCCGCTCCTGTGTGGTGATTCATACTCACAGAAGCTCACTATAACCGCTCAAATGTTAAATTACAATATGGAACAGACATTACAGGGAAGATTAATGCAGGAAGCAACTGACAAGCTTTCAAAGCTTTCTTATAATTCTAATACTCATATTATTAATGTAACCCTTCTGCCCCTCTGAGTTGGCAGCAACAAGGGCCGGGTTCAGTATCCAGCGGTTCCATTTCAATAACGCAATGGGAAACCGGGTTGAGCCCCCACCAAGTGACCTGGGACAATTACATATCTCCCCCCCGGGTGCCTCTAGGAGGCAATATTTCCCCTCTTGCAAGCATGGAGTCTGAGTGTAGCAAAATCCTTTTAATAAAGGAGGGAAACAATGAGGCATTCGATTGGGGAAACACCACAAACAGGATTCATAACACAAACCATGAGCAAAAGACCCAACTCCAAGTAAGTTTGGCAATGTCTTTTTCCCCTCAGGGTCTTAAGTCCAAATCACCCCAAAGTCCAACAAACCAAAAGTATCTGTCCCTGGTCAGTGCCGCCCCAGAGTTCAAAAGTTCATCTGCAGAGTTTTATCCCCCCCCCCAGCATGGGTGGAATTGGGGGTGGTGCACACGGGGTGTTAAGGGGCACCTTACGTGGGCAGAGGCCGACTGCCCCGCCTCTCTGTGGACGTCTGCTGCATCCTTCCCCACGAACGACTATGCTATTCCAGCCGCTCTGCTCCACTCCTCTCCTCCAGCCATCCCCCAAAACTGCTCCTCTCTGCTCAACTCACTGTTCTGTCAGATGCTCCAACCATCCCACATGCTGCTCCACTCCACCAGCTGCTCCACTCCACTGTGCTCACCGCTCCAACCATCCTGCAAACTGCCCTGCCAGCCACTTAGCAATATATCTTCAGGCTCCCCCATTAGTTAACACAGCACTCAGTGATCTCAGACCAGTAATTTTTGCTCATTTAGTGGTTTCAGCTCTTAATTATTTCAGCTTGTAGTAGGGGAGCCCCAGTGCACTATTGGCACAAAGTGAATTCAGCTCAGCAGCCTCTAGCTAGACTTCTAATAGAATCAAAATTAGCTCTGCTATTCAACAGTGGAGAGACAGACAGAGATGCAATTGGTGTGTCAGGCTCTCAAAAGGGGCCCATGCCATCAGGTACACACACCTGGCCCCAACCTCTCTCAGTTCACTGGGTTTTGGAACCCGTGTCCCTTGTCTAGTGAGTGTAACTTAGTTAGTGGTGAGACTCTGTCATAAATCAGACTCATAGTCCTTCATTCACATAATCAGAGTAACAACACTTTATTCCTCTTACCCCAATAACTGAGAAATTGGGGATCCCACAGCTTTCAACGTGACCATTTGGGGTTCATGCTTCACAGAGTGGGTGTGCCTATGCAAACAAGATCAGCCTCCTAAGTTCTTTTCCACACTTGCCATAATTCACCACCAGATGTCAGGGGAGAACTCATCCTGACTCCGCTTACATCTATATTAACCGACAAGTGAGCCAGACTCATTCTTACTGTGTTATATGTAAGTGTCCTGCTGAGACCAGAGGACCTTGGCATGAGCTAGAACTTGGTCTGCCAGCATCACAGTGAGTGCCACAGTTTAATTACACTTTGGGTGAACAAGTATTTCATTTGATAGATTTTAAGTTGCCCTTCTTTTAATTTCTTTGCATGACCCCCTTGTTCTTGGAATAAGGGGCAGGGGAAACAAAAGATCCCCATTCTACCTTTTCCTAGTTTCTGCAGAAAGAGGACCGTCAAGCTGAGGATCCTGAGTCCTGGCTCCTGAACCCTGAGAAACAAGAGCTCATCACTTCAAGCTTGGGCTGTCTTGTAGTTACAGGTGAGCACTATCTTCCTCACTGCATTTCTATATCCCCTTCCAAACAGAGGATTGAATGGAATTTGTGAATACTAGAGGGACACGGTGGGTGAGGTAATATATTTTATTGGATCAACTTGTGATAGTGAATGAGAGATGTTTTTACGCTACACAGAGCTCTTTTTCAGATGAATATGAACAGTTTTAGCTTCACCTTCCCACTGCAGTGTCAGTCAGCATTCATAGCACAATATCAGAGATGGAGTGTGAGATTCTTGTCTTGTGACAGGTCCTCAGTTGAGGATCTGGCCCACTGACACAAATGAAGCTACTTTGATTTACACCAGCTGAGGATCTGGCTTAGTATGAGCCCCAGTCATAGAACTGTAGAAGTGGAAGGGATCTCGAGAGGTCATCTAATCTAGTCCCCTGCACTGAAGGCAGAACTAAGTATTATCTAGATAACCCCTGAGAGGTGTTTGTCCTATCTGCTCCAAAGAAGGAGATGCCACAACCTCCCTAGCCAATTTATTCCAGTGTTTAACCACTCTGATAGTTAGTAAGTTTTTCCTAATATTGAATCTAAACCACCCTTGCTTCAATTTAAGCCCATTGCTCATTGTCCTGTCCTCAGATGTTAAGGAGAAAATTTTTTTCCCCTCCTCCCTGTAACAACCTTTTAAGTACTTGAAAACTTGTTTAGTCTTCTCTTCTCCAGACTAAACAATCCCAATTTTTTTCAGTCTTCCCTCATAGGTCATGTTTTCTAGACCTTCCATCATTTTTGTTGCTCTTTTCTGGACTTTCTCTAATTTGTCCACATATTTCCTGAAAGTGGCTCACAGAACTGGACACAATACTACAGTTGAGGACTAATCAGCACAGAGTAGAGTAGAAGAATTACTTCTTGTGTCTTGCTTACAACATCCCAGAATAAGGTTTGTTTTTCTTGCAACAGTGATACACTGTTGACTCATATTTAGCTTGTGATCCACTATGATCCCCAGATCCCTTTCTGCTGTACTCCTTCCTTCCGCAGTCTTTTCCCATTTTGTATGTGTGCAACTGATTATTCCTTCCTAAGTGGAGTACTTTGCATTTGTCCTTATTGAATTTCATCCTTTTTACTTCAGACCCTTTCTCCAGTTTGTTCTGATCATTTTGAATTTTAATCCTATCCTCCAAAGCACTCACAACCCCTCCTGACTTGGTATTATCCACAGACTTTATAAGCATACTCTCTATGCCATTATCTAAATCATTGATGAAGATATTGAACAGAACCAGACCCAGAACTGATCCCTGCAGGACCCCACTCATTATGCCCTTCCAGCATGACTGTGAACCACTGAAAACTACTCTCTGGGAACAATTTTCCAATCAGTTATTACATGGTATGACTGTGGCCATTGTCAGAAGTGAAATACAGCGTTTAAGCATCATTGTTAAGCTCTGGTATGTTACTAGATGGTATATGATATGACGGATCAGATCATTTCTCCGTCTATCAGTATTGGCTACCATTGAAAGGGGTTGTTATAGTAATCATTGGTATCCACGTAAAACACCCTTTTCCCCATCAGAGCAATCTTCAGTCCTCAGACTGAGACTCCTGGCACTTTGCTTTGAAATCTCCATTTAGTCTTAAAATTTCAGCCTGTACCCAGGAGAGAGAGGGAGTTTCTGAATATTTATGGAATTGATTTATGAGATTTGATTAACTTTTAACTCTATGTCCTTCCCATTCAATCTAGGAAAAGATTCATTATTCCTAGAGCAAACCGATGGCAGACAGACACTGGGGAAACCAAACGGCCATCAAAGAATTCACCTGTTCATCCCTTCAGGTAACTGCAGGTCTCTTTACTGAGAAAGTCCCGTTTCTGCAGAATGATGAAAGACAAGAACCTCAGCAGAACCGGAGTCCTGTCTGCCAAACCCTGAAGAGCTCTGTGTAGTCAAAAACTTGTCTCTCACCAACATACTTGGTCCAATAAAAGGTATTACCTCACCCACCTTGTCTCAAACCCTCAGAAATAAACCGAGACTTCTGGCACTTTGCTCTGAACTCTACTTTTAGGCTTAAAATTTCAGCCTGTAATCAGGACAGGAAGGAGAGTTTCCAAATATTTATGTAATTAATTCATGAGACTTAACAAACTTTTAACTCTTATGTTCTTCCAATTCAATTGCACAGCTTGATTTATTGTTCCTGGATTCACTCCATGGCAGACAGAGACTGGGGAAACCAAACGGACATCAAAAAATTCATCCTTCTGGGATTCGGGGATCTCCCTAACCTGCAAATTCTTCTCTTCCTGGTGTTCCAAGTGATCTACACGGCAACCGTGGCCGGGAACACCCTCATCGTGGTGCTCATTGTGGCTGACCAGCACCTTCACACCCCCATGTACTTCTTCCTGAGCAACTTGTCCTGCTTGGAGACCTGCTACACCTCAACTATCCTGCCCAGGTTGCTGGCCAGTCTCCTGACTGGGGACAAAACTATCTCAGTCAGTGGCTGCATCACACAACTGTATTTCTGTAGTTCTCTGGTATGTACAGAATGCTATCTCCTAGCAGCAATGTCTTATGATCGGTATTTTGCGATATGTAAACCCCTGCACTATTCAGCTCTTATGAATAACAGGTTTTGCCTCCAGTTGGCTGCTGGGTCATGGTTAAATGGTTGTTTGGCTGTAATTACCTTAATCTCATTCCTATCACAGTTATTATTCTGTGGCCCAAATGAAATTGACCATTTCTATTGCGATCCCATCCCACTGAGGGAACTTTCCTGCAGTGATACCCATCAGATCATATTGGTGAATTTCATACTAGCCTGTGTATTCACCCTGCCTCCATTCCTACTAACCCTGACATCCTACATGTGCATCATCTCCACCATCCTGAGAATCCCTTCCACCACTGGGAGAGAAAAGGCCTTTTCCATCTGCTCCTCTCACCTGATTGTGGTGACAATTTTCTATGGATCCATAATGATTGTGTACCTGCTACTGAAACATGATACACTGAGGGACCTGAACAAAGTGCTCTCTCTTTGCTACATGGTCCTGACTCCACTGGTAAACCCCCTCATCTACAGCCTGAGAAACAGAGAAGTCAAGCAAACCTTGTGCAAAGCAGTCAGTAAATGTGGCTTTCACCAAAACGTGCAGATACACCTACATAATAATGTAACTTGAGGTTTTCAAAGCTACCTGGGTGATTTCAGCCATCAGCCCCCATTAAAATTAAGTTGAAAACTCCCTTTGAAAATCTCAGCACTCAGTGTTGTGCATCTCAGTGGAAGGAGCAGGGAGTGAGGTGGCCATAATCAGGTGCCCATCATGGAGTTTTTTACTGGGCACTATGCAGAGTGGAGACCAAATTTTAACCAATTTTTATATCCATAAAAAAGCCATTTTTGATCAAAATAAATGTTTGGACAATAAAAATACTATCTCCTGGTGCAGCATATATGGGGACGTAAACCTGGGAAATATGCAGGGACATAAGCCTGGGAAATATGCCACCTCTGCAATTGTGCTTATTGCCAGCATAGCCCTCTTCAGACCAATCACCTTCACTGCACTCACAGAAATAACCAGGCCTCAGCAGTGATCTCTGGACACTTCACCAGGAACAGCCTCATAGCTCTTATCTGAGCTAAGCCCGGCTTGTGACCAGCTCCGGCAAAGCAACTGCTCCCTGGGCCCTTAGAGGCGGGGAGGTTGGGCAACCACAGAGAAGTATATGCACATGTGAGGTCCACTGGGATTGTCTCCAGACCCAACTGTGGTTTTGCCAGGCACACATAGAACTGAGGCCACTTTTGCGGTTGGGTCTGTCAAACCATCACTGATGAGGGACTCTGCCTGCAGCCCTTCAGGGCAGCTGCTGCTCTTCTGCCACCAACTGCACAGAGAAGTTCAAAGGGAGGGGACCTGTTACAATCAGTGCCCCTAGAACTCACTGCGACAAACGCATGTCCCGAGAGGGCTAGTTCTCAGGACACTGTGTCTAGTCAGCCCCAGGTGCCTTACAAAGCTACTGCCTTCCAACGCACAGAGCTCCTGTGATGTATAACATGGCAGTGCTGGCTCAGTCACTAGGAGCACGTCAGGGCTTGGCCAGAGGTAGGGGACCTGGGCAATGGTGAGAGAACCATAGGGCTCCAACACAATGGAAAGGATTTTCCAAGGGACCTAATGGAGTTAGGCACCCAAATCACTTTGAAATGGGAGTTGAACTCTTAACTTCCATAGACACTTCTAAGAATCTCAGCCAGGAGAGCAATGGGGACTCTGTCACGGTAGGTTCAATCTATGCATTTCCATTGGAAGCAGACCCCACATCAACAGAAATGCACTGAATGGAGAGGAACCCCCTGCTAATACTTTGAAAGCTGCTGCTGTTCTATGCGCTTTCATAGCCACTAATGTTGCAATCATGATGTTGTGTGATTTGGTTCCTAGTGGCTATCATTTGGAACAGCACATATCTAGCAATAGGTAAGGAATGAGGAGAGATGAGATTATGCTGTGTAGGGCCACTAGAGGGCAGAGGAATGGGACAGATGTAGCGGTGCTGCCCAATGGACAGCGGGAAGGGCAAGAAAGGAGATATTATGTTGCCAAACGACCAACAGAGGGAGGTGAAAAGGGAGGTGAAGCTGTATCATGGTGTATAAGTGGTGAGTTAAGATCACCGAAGAGAAAAAGACCTTGATGCAGTGTAATTAGCTATGCATAGTAGCAGATGTTAAGTAGTGAGAAATGGGCTTTTACATTGAATGATGGGCACCAGGTGAGATAAGAGCCAAGAATGGGAAAGCAAAAGGAAGAATGCCCTACAGGAGAAAAGAGTAACAGGCTGTCAGGCTGGGAAATGGACACTAAATGGCAACAAAGTAGAGGAAGTGGGTGGGAAGTCAGAAATACCGACTCGTGACCAATAGATTGGAGTGTCCAATACAATAATGGGACAGTGTATGTCAGCAAGCTGTAAGGCTGAGACATAGGCAGCTATTTTCAAAAATGCCCACTAGATGGCAGCATATCTTGAATACTAACAAAGGGGTGGTACAAGTACACAAGAACCTCAGAGTTATGAGCACCTTGGGAATGGAGGTTGTTCCTAACTCTGAAATGTTTGTAACTGAACAAAATGTTACGATGGTTCTTTCAAAAGTTTTCAACTGAACGTTGACTTAATGTAGCTTTGAAACTTTACTATGCAGAAGAAAAAGGCTGCTTTTAACCAACTTAATTTAAATGAAACAAGCAGAGATAGTTTCCTTACCTGGTCAAATCTTTTTTTTTAAATGTTCCCTTTATTTTTTTAGTAGATTACATTTAACACAGTACTGTACTGTATTGGATTTAATTTTTATTTATAGTTCTGGTCTTTACTGCTGCTTGATTGCATAATTCCGGTTCCTAATGAGGTGTGTGGCTGACTGGTCCGTTCGTCAATCTGAGGTTCTAATGTACATTGCAACAGCCCATCACCTTGGACAGGCATCTTCCAAAAATGTAGGCTGGTGTTTGTTCGTGATCTAAAATATTTTCCACGAACGATCATTAGAGTAAAAATGATGTACAATGGGACTTGTATAATTGCAAGTCACACAGGGTATTGTTAGCGACAAAGCTTTGGAGACACAAAATGAACCAAGTGGGAGAAAGTTTAAAATGGGACCATATTAAAAAGCTTTGAAGACAGAATGCAAATACGAGGGAGCATTTACACTTTGTAAATCAAAGGGGAAGCCCCTTTCCAAACGAAGATCAAATGCACCTGTTCATCCCTTCAGGTCACTGCAGGTCTCTTCACTGAGAAAATCCATTCCTGCAGAAAGAGGAGAGACAAGAACCTCTGCTGAGGATTCTGAGTCCTGGCAGCCAAGCCTTGAGAAACAAGAGCCCATCACTTCAAGCTTGGATTGTCCTGTGGTTTCAGGTAAGCACTGTCTTCCTGACTGCATTTCTATAGCACTTTGCAAACAGAGGCATGAATATGCTTTGTGAATATTAGAGGGACAAGGTGGGCGAGATAATACCTTTTATTGGACCAACTCCTGTTGGTGAATGAGAGAAGCTTTCAAGCTACACCGAGCTCTTCTTCAAGTGAATATTAACAGTTTTGGCCTCTCCTTCCCACCACACTGCCAGTCAGCATTCATAGCACCTTTTCACAGAGATGTAGCGTGAGATCCATGTCTTGTGACAGGTCCTCAGTTGGGGATCTGCCCCACTGACAAAAATGGAGCTGCCTTGATTTGCACCAGCAGAGGATCTGGCTCAGTATGCCCCAAATGGGGTGGCAAGTGGTAACAGAGTTTTATTACTCCAGATCCCGCATGCCAGATTGTTTCTAGACTCCAAGTTCATCTTCGTCTTATTCCTATCACAGTTAATATTCTGTGGCCCAAATGAAATTGACCATTTCTATTGTGATTCCATTCCACTGATGGAACTCTCCTGCAGTGACACCCACCTGGTCATATTGCTGGTTTTCATAATAGCCTCCATATTCACCCTGCCTCCATTCCTACTAACCCTGACATCCTACGTGTGCATCATCGCCACCATCCTGAGAATCTCTTCCACCACCAGGAGGCAAAAAGCCTTTTCCACCTGCTCTTCTCACCTCATTGTGGTGACAATTTTCTATGGATCCATAATGATTGTGTACCTGCTACTGAAACATGATACACTGAGAGACCTGAACAAAGTGCTCTCTCGTTGCTACACAGTCCTGACTCCCCTGGTAAACCCCCACATCTACAGCCTGAGAAACAGAGAGGTCAAGGAAGCCTTGTGCAAAGCAGTCAGTAAATATCTGGCTTTCCCCAAATGTGCAGAGACTCCAAGAAAATAACTTAGCCTGAGGTTTTCAAAGCAGCCCGGGTGATTTAAGCAATCAGCCCCCATTAAAATTAAGCTGAAAACTCCCATTGAAAAACATGAACAAAACTGGCCCCAGGACTGACCCCTGGGGCACTGCCCTTGATACCAGTTGCCAACTTGACATTGAGCCATTGATCACTACCCATTGGGCCTGACAATCTAGCCAGCTTTCTATCCACCTTATTGTCCATTCATCGATTCCATGCCTCACCAATCTGGTTACCTCCTATGATGAGATAACTGGCTCCGTGGATGTGGGGAAAGCAGTGGATGTGATATATCTTGACATTAGCAAAGCTTTTGATACAGTCTTCCACTGTATTCTTGCCAGCAAGCTAAAGAAGTATGGATTGGATCAAACTCAGCAAGTTTGCAGATGACACTAAACTGGGTAGAGAAGTAGATAAGCTGGAGGGTAGGTATAGGGCCCAGAGTGACCTAAACAAATAGGAGGATTGGGCCAAAAGAAATAATAAGATTCAACAAGTGCAGAGTCCTGCACTTAGGAAGGATGAATCCCATGCATCTCTACAGGCTGGGGACCAGAGTCTGCTTCCTTCTTCTCCATCTGCTGACTCGCTTTCCTCTGATGTGCTTTTCTTTCTCGTTGCTTCCTTCCTGTCCATGTGTCATAGAATCAAAGAATATCAGGGTTGGAAAGAACCTCAGGAGGTCATCTAGTCCAACCCCCTGCTCGAAGCAGGACCAATCCCCAACTAAATCATCCCAGTCAGGGCTTTGTCAAGCTTGACCTTAAAAACCTTTAGGGAAGGAGATTCCACCACCTCCCTAGATAACCCATTCCAGTGCTTCACCACCCTCCTAGTGAAAAAGTTGTTCCTAATAACCAACCTAAACCTCCCCCATTGCAACTGAGACCATTACTCCCTGTTCTGTTGTCAGGTACCACTGAAAACAGTGTAGATCCATCCTCTTTGGAATCCCCTTTCAGGTAGTTGAAAGAGTTATCAAATCCCTCCTCATTCTTCTCTTCTTCAGACTATCAATCCCAATTCCCTTAGCCTCTCCCCATAAGTCATGTGCTTCAGCCCCCTAATCATTTTTGTTACCCTCTGCTGGACTCTTTCCAATTTTTCCACATCCTTCTTGTAGTGTGGGGTCCAAACTGGCCACAGTGCTCCAGATGAGGCTTCACCAATGTCAAAAAGAGGGGAATGATCACATCCCTTGATCTGCTGGCAATGCCCCTATTAATACAGCCCAAAACACCGTTAGCCTTCTTGGCAACAAGAGCACACCATTGACTCATATCCAGCTTCTCATATCCAGTGTCCTGGAAGGTGCATCAGAGCGAGAGAGAGAAAGTGTGTGAGCATTAAGGGAGCCTTAAGCCAGTTCTGAGCAGACTCCATGTCCTCAACTCAAACTGATCATGAACCAATGACGCAGCATTGTATTTCCTGGGTTGGCAGAGAACCTGAAATTCTAGCCCCAAGACAGCTCCCTTAGCCATAGTTGTCCCCTGCCTGAGTGCACCCCACCTCAGCCAGAGCCTCTCTGCCCCGCCTCACCCAGAGCTCCTATCTCTCATTTCCAGGCCCTTTCTCAGTGTGCCCCGCCTCAGTCTGATCTTCTGTAATTTACCCTGGGGCCTTTCCTCAGTGCCCCCACCTTTGCTAGAGCCCATCTGTCTCTCACCAGGCCCTGCTCCGCACTTCCTGCCTCAGAGAGATCCCCCATGTCTCTCACCTCCTCCTCCTGCCTCTGGCTTCCCACCTCAGCCACAGCCCCATGTGTCTCACCTCACCCCCCCATCTCTCACCTCCCACTTCAGTGTGACCTGCCTCTCACCACCTGCCTCAGGGCTACCTGCCTTTGCCTGAGCCCCCTCGCCTCTCACTTCCTGCATCAGCCCGAGCCCCCACACCCCTCGCTTCCCACCTCAGCCTGAGCCCCCATCTCTCACCCCGACCTCACCCTGAGCTTGTTATACCAATAAAATAAAAACCATCAGGATCTTATTACAGGGGATAAGACATTTATGTCACATTTATTGTAAACATAATAATAAAACAAAAGAGAACAGTACACTACATTGTTTGGCTACTTATTCCTATCATTTACTTATTTCTTATGTATATACATTCATTCCCACAATCATTCATTCAAGTTCTCTATAGATGTTATAGCAGGAGAGAACGCTGTGGCACCTTATAGACTAACAGACGTTTTGGAGCATGAGCTTTTGTGGGTGAATACCGACTTCGTCAGATGCATGTAGTGGAAATTTCCAGGGGCAGGTATATGTATGCTAGCAAGCAAGCTAGAGATAACGAGGTTAGTTCAATCAGGGAGGATGAGGCCCTGTTCTAGCAGCTGAGGTGTGAAAACCAAGAGAGGAGAAACTGGTTCTGTAGTTGGCAAGCCATTCACAATCTTTGTTCAATCCTGAGCTGATGGTGTCAAATTTGCAGATGAACTGAAGCTCAGCAGTTTCTCTTTGAAGTCTGGTCCTGAAGTTTTTTTGCTGCAGGATGGCCACCTTAAGGTCTGCTATAGTGTGGCCAGGGAGGTTGAAGTGCTCTCCTACAGGTTTTTGTATATTGCCATTTCTAATATCTGATTTGTGTCCATTTATCCTTTTCCGTAGAGACTGTCCAGTTTGGCCTATGTACATAGCAGAGGGGCATTGCTCGCATGTGATGGTGTACATGTCATTGGTGGACGTGCAGGTGAATGAACCGGTGATGGTGTGGCTGATCTGGTTAGGTCCTGTGATGGTGTAGATATGTGGGCAGAGTTGGCATCGAAGTTTGTTGCATGGATTGGTTCCTGAGCTAGAGTTACTATGGTGCGGTGTGCAGTTGCTGGTGAGAATACGTTTCAGGTTGGCAGGTTGTCTGTGGGCAAGGATTGGCCTGCCACCCAAGGCCTGCAAAAGTGTGAAATCATTGTCCAGGATGGGTTGTAGATCCTTGATGATGCATTGGAGAGGTTTTAGCTGGGGGCTGTATCTGATGGCCAGTGGAGTCCTGTTGGTTTCTTTCTTGGGTTTGTCTTGCAGTAGGAGGCTTCTGGGTACACGTCTGGCTCTGTTGATCTGTTTCCTTATTTCCTCATGTGGATATTGTAGTTTTGATAATTCTTGGTGGAGATTTTGTAGGTGTTGATCTCTGTCTGAGGGGTTAGAGCAGATGCGGTTGTACCTCAGTGCTTGGCTGTAGACAATGCATCATGTAATGTGCCCGGGATGGAAGCTGGAGGCATGAAGGTAGGCATAGCAGTCGGTAGGTTTTCGATATAGGGTGATGTTAAGGTGACCATCACTTATTTGCACCGTGGTGTCTAGAAAGTGGACCTCCCGTGTAGATTGGTCCAGGCTGAGGTTGATGGTGGGGTGGGAGCTGTTGAAATCATGGTGGAATTTTTCCAGAGTCTCCTTCCCATGGGTCCAGATGATGAAGATGTCATCAATGTAGCGTAGGTAGAGAAGGAGCGTGAGTGGACGAGAGCTGAGGAAGCATTGTTCCAGGTCAGCCATAAAAATATTGGCATATTGTGGGGCCATGTGGGTGCCCATAGCAGTGCCACTGATCTGGAGGTATATATTGTCATCAAATTTGAAATAGTTGTGCGTGAGTATAAAGGCACAGAGCTCAGCAGTCAGTTGTGCTGTGGCATCATCAGGGATACTATTCCTGTCAGCTTGTATTCCATCTGTGTGTGGGATGTTTGTGTAGAGAGCCTCTACATCCATGGTGGCTAGGATGGTGTTTTCTGGGAGGTGACCAATGCATTGTAGTTTCCTCAGGAAATCAGTGGTGTCACGGAGATAGCTGGGAGTGCTGGTGGGATAGGGTCTGAGTCGAGAGTCCACATATCCAGACAGTCCTTCAGTCGGGGCTCTGATGGTATGTTGATTTGTTCCGGTGTTAGTGTAGGGAGTGTCCTGAGTAGATGGTGCAGTTTCTTAGTGTATTCCTCAGTGGGATCTAAGGGAAGCGGCCTGTAGAATTTGGTATTGGAGAGTTTTCTGGCGGTCTCCTTTTGGTAGTCAGACCTGTTCATGATGACAACAGCACCTCCTTTATCAGCCTCTTTGATGATAATGTCAGGGTGGTTTCTGAGGCTGTGGATGGCATTGCGTTCTGCACAACTTAGGTTATGAGGCAAGTAATGTTGTTTTTCCACGATTTCTGCCTGTGCACATCGGCGGAAGCATTCAATGTATAGATCCAGACTGTCATTTCGACCCTCAGGAGGAGTCCATGTGGAGTTCTTCTTCTTGTGCTGCTGGTGCGAGGGTGCCTGTGTATCAGTGCACTGTTCAGTGTTGTCCTGGAAGTATTCTTTGAGTTGGAGACGGCGAAAGTAGGCTTCCAGATCGCCACAGAACTCTATCATGTTGGTGGGGGTGGCAGGGCAGAAAGAGAGTCCCTGAAATAGGACAGACTTTTCTTCTGGGCTGAGTGTGTAGTTGGATAGATTGACGATATTGCTGGGTGGGTTAGGGGTACCACAGTTGTGGCCCCATGTGGCAGGTAGGAGTTTAGACAACTTACAGTCTTTTTTCTTTTGTAGAGAGGTGAAGTGAGTAATGTAGATCTCCTGTCTTGTTTTAGTGAAGTCCATTTTTATGGAAGTTTGGTTATTAATGAGAATCTCCAGGTTGGAGAGCTCTTTTTTGATGTTTTCCTGTTTGCTGTATAGGATGCTGATCAGGTGATTCCTCAGTTTCTTTGACAGAGTATGGCATAATCTCTCACTGTGGTGTGTGTAGTATGTAGATAGCAGTGGATTTTTTACCTTTAGTCCATTTGGTATGATGTCCATCCATTTGCATTTGGAAAGGAAGATGATATCTGTCTGTATTTGTGCAAGTTACTTCATGAGGTTGATGGATGTTATAGTTACCAGCCGGAAAGTTGCTCATGACCGAATACTGGCCAGGTATCTTGTCCATGAGAGTGGAGCCGAGTCCATGTCAGATGCGCACCTGATGCTCCTGGAGGGTGGGAGCAGAATCAGAAACTCAAAGTTCTTAGTCTTTAGAGTCCATTTTTATACGGATTTATTCCTATGTCCGTCTATAGGAATTGCCTCATCCTGCTGTTGCTGAATCAATCAGTAGATGGCACATTCCTGATGGCTCCATGCTGTCAGATGTTTGTTTTTCTCATCCTTTGAGATGGTGGGGTGGATTCCAGTTTGCCCTCCGGGGGTCATCTGGTTGTTCCCACTCCCATTAGGCAAATTAGGCGGCTGCCTAGGGAGCCAAGATTTGAGGGCGCCAAAAAAAGGTGCACAAAATATCTGGGATGCTCACCTCGCACTGCGGCTTTGATCAGCTCTTGCCGGCTGATACATATTCTTATAGATTCCAAATAGTAAGTACTAGGTAGATTCCAAATAGTAAGTACTAGGTAGATGGCGAGTTAGGTTTATGTTTGTTTTCTTTATTTGTAAATGTGCATTTGGCTGGAAGGAGTTTAATTGTGTATTTGGCTGAAAGGAGTTCAAATTTGTATTTTTGCTGAAAGGATTTTATTTTGTACTTGTATACTTAGGCTGGGAGGGTATTCCCAGTGTTTATAGCTGAAAGACCCTGTACTTATTCCAGTTTAAATTTACAAAGATATTTTTTATCTCTCTTTAATTAAAAGTTTCTTGTTTAAGAACCTGATTGTTTTTTTATTCTGGTGTGAGACCCCAGGGGATGGGGTCTGGATTCGCCAGGGAATTGGTGAGGAGAAGGAAGGGAAGGGGGGGAGAGAGGCTAATTCTCTCTGTGTCAGGATTACTGTCTCTCTCAGGGAGAGTCTGGGAGGGGAAGAGAGAAGGAGGGGGGAAGGTGCATTCTCCTCTCTGTTTAAGATTCAAGGAGTCTGAATCACAGTAATCTTCCAGGATAACCCAGGGAGGGGAAGCCTGGGAGAGGCAACGGTGGGGGAAAGGGATTACTTTGCTTGTGGTAAGATCCAGAGGGTCTGGGTCTTGGGGGTCCCCGGGCAAGGTCTTGGGAGGACCAGAGTGTACCAGGCACTGGAATTCCTGGTTGGTGGCAGTGCTACACGTCCTAAGCTGGTAATCAGGCTTAGAGGAATTCATGCTGGTACCCCATCTCTTGGATGCTAAGGTTCAGAGTGGGGAATTGTACCATGACAAGATCTCACTCCATTAACGATGTTTCCACTGTTGAAAAAAAATATGATAATTAATTTTTTCTTCTTACTATGATGCTCATTATTAGATATATCAAGGGAGACTTCACCTTCTCATATGAAGGGTGAAAAACAAATCAGAAGACACATTCATTGTCTGGTAAGAGATACAAAACTAAACATATCATGGATCTCACCAGAACTGGAGAGTTCCTTCAAGTATTTGCAGCTCTCTTACTGAATGAAATGAAGTACCTGAAAGAGGTATGGTTAGATGACAGACTAAGAATCCCATAGCCTGGTTTCCAAACTTCTGAGTCCAGAGATCACAACAGAGGCTCAACTTTGTTTTCCATCAGGTAAACAAATTTTCCCAGTCCTTTACATTAAAATTTGAATCATTATCTGTTTCTGTGGTCTCCAAATAATTTCACTATCACTCCTCTCCTAGTTTCAATCCACAAGGTGATTAATTTCTCCAAATCTCCAGCCCACCTCAGGATATTTCTACCACTAGGCTGAATTTCCATCATGATATTATTGAGGACAATTGGCTGGATTTTTTTTTTTTATTTTTTTTACAATTGTATTTGGTAATGATATTTTGTTTGGTTTTGTGGCAGCTGGTTTTCATTTCAGACTTTCAAAAAGTATATATCAGGGGTCGGCAACCTTTCAGAAGTGGTGTGCCGAGTCTTCATTTATTCACTCTCATTTAAGGTTTCGCATGTCAGTGACACATTTTAATGTTTTTAGAAAGTCTCTTTCTATCAGGGCTGGCTCCGGGGTTTTTGCCACCCCAAGCAGCAAAAAACAAAACAAAAAAACAAAACAAAAAAATCCACAATCATGATCTGCAGCTCTACTACCGCCTCTAGAGCCTTCGGCGGCAATGCGGCGGCAGGCCCTTTGCTCGGAGAGGGAGTGAGGGACCTGCCACTGAATTGCCACTAAAAACCCGGATGTGCTGCCCCTCACCGTTGGCCGCCACAAGCAGCTGCTTGCGGGCTTGGTGCCTGGAGCCTGCCCTGCTTTCTATAAGTCTATAATATATAACTAAACTATGTTGTATGTAAAGTAAACCAGGTTTTTAAAATGTTGATGAAGCTTAGTTTAAAAATAAATTAAAATGCAGAGCCCCCCCAGACCAGTGGAGAGGACCCAGGCAGTATGAGAGCCACTGAAAATCAACTCACATGCTGCCTTTAGAACGTGTGACATAGGTTGCCTACCCCTGGTATATATATTTAATATTCAGTAAAATAATGGTTTGGGAGCAAGTTATGTTAGGTAGCTAGGTAATCTCATTTCAATATTTCATCAAAACAAAATAAAAATGTAGCTTTTGAACATCCTGTGTTATTTTCAAATAAGTAGAAATGGAATTTTTTTCAGTTAAAAAATTGTGTTTTGAAAAACTTTTTTTTCCATCTTTTTGCAAAACGTCTGAAAAAGATTAATGGCAAATTTTAATTCTGTTTCCTTCCAAAATCTTCCATGAAAGTAATAGGCATTTTTAAATCAGATTTGGCATCTATAGTAAAGTGTTTTGAATGTGAAAAGTGGTCTATAAATATCAACCTTCATCATCCCTTCTGATACCAAATACTCATAGCAGAACCCCAGAGTAAGTGGGTTGTACTTCGGCCCTAAGAAGTGGGATACCTCAATAGATGAAACAATGACCAGATTTTTTTCCCCCACACAGGATAGTGAGATAGTGAAATATCAGGCTGAGATTTGAAAGGGCCTAAGGTTTAGGCACTTAAATTCTATTGAAACATCAAAGATCTGGTTATGGGGCCATGAGGTAAACACAATTAGGTTATAGCATTTAATTGGTAAGTCTACAATAAATTTTAAGTTTATCTTCTCCAAATTGTGGTGGGATCATAGACTATCAATCATCTATTTCAGCTGTTAAGATTCATAGACAGACATTCCAAGGCCAGAAGGGACCATTGTGACCATCTAGTCTGATGGTATAACACAGCTGAGAACTTCCCAAACAAAATAAATCTCCCTAGTCTGAGGAGACCCAACTGTGAGGCTCATAGGATCTTGGCTTTAAATATCATCAAGTTATATTCATTACTATGTCCCCAAATTTCACTTTAGTATTATTTTTATATTGAAGAATTTGCTTAGTTTCCCCTACATACTCTGAATGGCAAACACAAACTGGAGAAATCAAACATCCATCACCAGTTTCATCCTCCTGGGATTTGGGAATCTCCCTGAACTGCAGATCCTTCTCTTCCTGGTTTTCCTGGTGATCTACATCGTGACCATGTCTGGGAACATCCTCATTATTGTGCTAGTTACGGCTGATCAGCACCTTCACACCCCCATGTACTTCTTCCTGGTGAACTTGTCCTGCTTGGAGACCTGCTACACCTCCACTATCCTGCCCAGGATGCTGGCCAGTTTCCTGACTGAGGACAGAACCATCTCATTTAGTGATTGCATCACATAAAATTACTTTTTGGTTTTTCTGGCATCTACAGAATGCTATCTCCTAGCAGCAATGTCTTATGATCGGTGTTTAGCGGCATGTAAATCTTTGCACTATGCAGTCCTTATGAACAGCAGGTCCTGTCTCTGGCTAGCAGCTGGGTCTTGGATAAGTGGATTCTTATCTGGTATCGTATCAACATTATCAATGTGTCAGTTAATTTTCTGTGGTCTCAATGAAATTGACCATTTCTTTTGTGATTTTGTCCCAATGATGAAGCTCACGTGCAGTGACATTCACCTGATGAAAGTTTTGGCTTTTACACTATCCTTGATTTTCTCTCTGATCCCATTTCTTTTAACTGTAACATCCTACATTTATATCATCTCCACAATCCTGAGCATCCCTTCCACCACAGGGAGGAAAAAAGCATTTTCCACCTGCTCCTCTCACCTCATCGTGGTTACACTTTTCTATGGGATCATAACTGTTGTCTATATGTTTCCAGCAACCCATAGACTGAAAGACTTAATCAAAGTGTTCTCTCTCTTCTACACAGTCCTGACTCCCATGGTCAATCCTCTCATATATAGCCTGCTAAACAAAGAGGTGAAGGAGGCTATGAGGAAAGCTCTTAGGAAATATATAACTTTCTAGAGTACAAAAATTTTACCAAACTGGGGTTCTTTTTAGTTTAAAATGAACTAGATACGCAAATATTTAAAAAATTATCCACATGAAATGTTCTCACTGAGGAGATGGAGAGAAAGAACCATGTCCTTACTGGTCACATTGTTCAATTCATTGCTAGATGCTGCTCATGTATAGACTTGGAAGGATTTCGATTTTTTCGGTAAGCATTGGTAAACATCGATTTCATTGTACACACAAATCACCGAAAATATATTTCCATGAACACCAATCAGATGAACCAAGTAAGAAAAATGCTTCTTGAGGCCATGTTTGATTTTGAATTATGGATATTTACTTTGTGTATTTTGACATATGATATTGACAATTTGTATTTTAAGGATTATAAAGCTTTAACTCAATAAAAATAAAAATCAATTTAAATCAATAAAAATAAAAAATAAAATGCTTAAAAACAAACAGTGATATTCTCCACTGAAATTATTTTAAAAATATCAAAATTTAATTCTGCCATACCTACTCATATACCATGGAGATGGGTGTCATATAAACAGATGAATAGACTAGAATGGAATAGAACAAACAAATCTTGTACAGGTTGCATCAGGACACACCCCTGCCATCCCATACCTTATCAGGATGGAAATCAGAAGGTCAAGGAAAAGCCCCCTGATGTCCCTTGCTCCATATAAATTGCCTGCAATGCTATGGGTAAAACACATCATGACACTGGGAGGCTTTTGCTTCCATCTCCAATTCACACTGAAGTGCAATACATATCCCAGCTTCATCACACTCGCCTCCCAACCCAGCACCCCAATGATGACCTTGGCATCATTACGGTAGAATAACTTCCAACTGCATGGAACATGTGACTGATGTGCTGATCTGTTGATACTAGGGTGTCTGAGGTCCCATTATGGTTCAGTGAACTGATGCTGCGGGGCACAGGGGAGCCAGGAGGGCTGGAGGCAGAGTGGGGAAGGGGTCAGGGAGCTGGTGCAACAGGGATTGTGAATTCATAAAGGGCTGGAAAGGGCTAAAGGTTGTGAGCGGGATGGATTTATTTGGGCAGGATGTCCCAGTAGTAGGAGAGAGAAATTAAATCTAATCCTACTGTCATGGTACAATTCCCCACTCTGAACCTTAGCGTCCAAAAGATGAGGTACCAGCATAAATTCCTTTAAGCTTAATTACAAGCTTAGAACCTGTAGCGCTACCACCAACCAGGAATTCCAGTGCCTGGTACACTCTGGTCCCCCAAAAACCTTGCTCGGGGAACCCCAAGACCCAGATCCTCTGGATCTTAACACAAGGAAAGTAAACCCTTTCCCCTACCATTGCCTCTCCCAGGCTTCCCCTCCCTGGGTTACCCTGCAAGATCACTGTGATTCAAACTTCTTGAATCACAAAACAGAAAGGACAATTCACCTTCCTCCCTCCTTCTCTTTCCCCCTCCCAGACTCTTCCTGAGAGAGAAAGTAATTCTGATACAGAGAGAAATTAGCCTTTATCTCCCCCATCACCTCCTTTCTCCCCACCAATTCCCTGGCGAATCCAGACCCCGTCCCCTGGGGTCTCACACCAGAATAAAAAAAACAATCAGGTTCTTAAACAAGAAAAGCTTTTAATTAAAGAAAGAAAAACAGTAAAAATTATCTTTGTAAATTAAAGATGGATTAGGTACAGGGTTTTTTAGCTATAGGCACTGGGAATACCGTCCCAGCCCAAGTATTCAAGTACAAATTAAAATTCTTTCAGCAAAATACAAATTTGAACTTCTTCCAGCCAAATACACAATTAAACTCCTTCCAGCCAAATGCACATTTACAAATAAAGAAAACAAACACAAGCCTAACTCACCTTATCTACCTAGTACTTAGTATTTGAAAATATAAGAACCTGTATCAGGGAGATTGGAGAGAAACCTGGTTGCACGTCTGGTCCCTCTGAGCCCCCAGAGTGAACAACAACCAAAAACTAACAGCACACACAGAAACTTCCCTCCCTCAAGATTTGAAAGTATCCTGTCTCCTGATTGGTTCTCTGGTCAGGTGACAGCCAGGCCTACTGAACTTGTTAACCCTTTATAGTCAAAGATATATAAAGTACTTCTGTGCTATTATCTTTTCTTATCTGTTTATGACACCTACAGAGTGTCAAATGTCTGGTTAACAGAAAGGAATCTACTGGGTTGAAAATAGCATAAATTTAAGCACAGCTGGTAACATCAGCTTTCTGGGTCATTTCTTCTCTACAGGGATCGGGGTGGGGTTGAAAACAGTGAGACACTACCTAGGGGAAAAAAAGTCTTTAAAGCAACGATTTTTAGATCTTTTATTAGCAACATTCCCACACTTCAAATGATAAAAAAAAAATCTTTACCCAAACCTCATTTTAAACGGTTAATTTCTCTTTAATGTACACACCAGTAGTAGACAATCTGTCACCATCCTTTGCACTGTCAAAAGGAATCTGTACCACAGCCTTCATGATCACAACAGTATCAGACCTGAGAGCAGCATATAAAATTTCAGCTGAAATGGTTAACGTGTGTCAAAACCATAAGTAATGCTATGAGTTGGGCCTGGAAGTCACCGTGTCAGGGATTTTTACATGACCTCCACTATTTCAGCGCCGGGCTTCAGTGATTTCTTGTTTATTGCCTAGGCCCTGCCTGTGACTTTTTCTAACAATAGCTGTGACAAAATCATAACCGTAGTCATTAGCAGTGGAGAGCTGGGTGTTCTAATGAGAAGTGCAGATGCTTTTAACAACATGCAGTGTGTCTAGCACATAGCAACATCTACCGTTCAGGTTGTTTGACACTTCCCAGACGAGATTTTCAGTTGCTTATAACTTTTGCAAATTTTAACTAATTCAGCTGAAATTTCCCATGCAGAGTCTCTTTCACTCTCTCTTGCACATACAGACATGTTCTTTGCACCGTGTCCTTTTTCTCCATCATCCTCTCACTCATTTCATTCCCCATAATCACATTATGCTCCCTTCATCACTTGCTTATCTTCCCCCCACCTCCCGCATGCACCTTACTGCATGACGCTGTGCCTGTCCGTCTCTTTTGACCTGATTCTGCATCCCGAAGTATTAGTGCAATGAGTCGGCCCATCCAGCCCTGCCCAGCCTCAGAACAACCAATGAAAGGGAAGACACTGCCCAAACTAAAAAGATCATGTCCCAGACTGGGGAATTAAACCCACACACAGAGTAACAAGAGTCGTGGCCAACCTGCCAACCCAGAGCATCTGTCCATGGACCAGCTACCTCAAATATTGAGAACTTCAACAACAAGCCACATTCCCTCACCCCAATTTTGCTATCCTCTCTCTTCTCTCCCATTTTGTCTGTTTTCTGACAAGCAGGAAAAGTGACCACAAAACTCACAGCTGAGTAAAAATCCAAGAACACAACTAACATTGTCTTCCCCACTAAGGACTCTGATGAAAGAAGGATTCAAAAAGGATTCGAAAAGCCGGTCTCTGAAAGAGGCGCTTAGATAAGTTTTAACTGAGATGAGCAGTTATACAAACCAAATTCCTGATTCAAAATGCTTTATGACTTGTATACTAACCAATGCAATTCCAAATTTTTGCATGAATTTTCTAATGTGGTTGTCGTGACTCTAAGCAGGCTGAGGTTTCTGTATTCCAAACCCCAGGTCATATGTAACTATTTAATGTTGTACAGTGACAAGGTCATGTGAAGAGCTTTGACTCTGTGGGCTCATTGATTCCATTAAAATTGACAACATTTCCTAGCAGCCAGAATATGGAATAGACCATACATAGCCGACAGGTAAGAAATGAGAGGTTGTGTTCTTCAGTGTCTAGAGGGCAGAGGACGTAAGGAATGGGAAGGGTGTGGTGATGCTGGTCAGTGGCCAGTGGATAGCAGCAGCAGAAATGGAAGGGCAGGAAACGGGCAGTCACTCTACCAAGTGACCAGCAGAGGGCAGTGTAAAGAGGTAAAGATGTATAATACAGACTGGGGGTACGTCTGCACTACTGGATAATTTCGAATTAGCTTAAACCAGTTTTATAAAACAGATATTATAAAGTCGATTGTGCGTGTCCACACTAGGCACATTAATTCGATGGTGTGCGTCCATGGTCCAAGGCTAGCGTCCATTTCTGGAGCGATGCACCATGGGTAGTTGTTCCGTAGCTATCTCATAGTTCCTTCAGTCTCCCCCGCCCCTTGGAATTCCGGGTTGAGAGCCCAGTGCCTGATGGGGCAAAAATCATTGTCACGGGTGATTCTGGGTACAGCCTCACCCCTCCCTTTGTGAAAGCAGCAGACAACCATTTCGCGCCTTTTTTCCTGGAGGAACTGAGCAAACGCCATAGCACAGCAATCATGGACCCTGTTGAGATCAGTAACGCAATCGTGGATATTGTAAACACCTCGCACATTCTCGTGCTGTCTATGGTGAACCATGAACTGCAAAGCCAGGAGAGGAGGAGGCAGCTACGGCAGCGCAGCGATGAGAGCGATGACGACATGGAGGACACTGAATTCTCCCTAACCGCGGGCCTCTGCATTTTGGAGCTACTGCTGGTAATGGGGGAGGTTCTACCCATTGAATGCCAATTTTGGGCGCAGGAAACAAGCACAGACTGGTGGGACCGCATAGTTTTGCAGGTGTGGGACGATTCCCAGTGGCTGCAAAACTTTCGCATGCGTAAGAGCACTTTCATGGAACTTTGTGACTTGGCTTCCCCTGCCCTGAAACGCCGGAATACTAAGATGAGAGCAGCCCTCACAGTGGAGAAGCGAGTGGCAATAGCCCTCTGGAAGCTTGCAACACCAGACAGCTACCGGTCAGTCAGGAATCAATTTGGAGTGGGAAAATCTACTGTGGGGGCTGCTGTGATGCAAGTAGCCAAAGCAATCTTTAAGCTGCTGCTACGAAAGGTTGTGACTCTGGGAAATGTACAGGTCATAGTGGATGGCTTTGCTGCAATGGGATTCCCTAACTGTGGTGGGGCGATAGATGGAACTCATATCCCTATCTTGGCCCCAGAGCACCAGGGCACCCAGTACGTAAACCCCAAGGGGTACTTTTCAATGGTGCTGCAAGCACTGGTGGATCACAAGGGACTTTTCACCAACATCCACGTGGGATGGCCAGGAAGGGTTCATGACGCTCGCGTCTTCAGAAGCACAACTCTGTTTAAACGGCTGCAGCAAGAGAATTACTCCCCAGACCAGAAAATAACAGTTGGCGATGTTGAGATGCCTGTCGTTATCCTGGGTGACCCAGCCTACCCCTTGATGCCATGGCTCATGAAGCCATACACAGGCAGCCTGGACAGTGGTCAGGAGCTGTTTATCTACAGTCTGAGCAAGTGCAGGATGGTGGTAGAATGTGCATTTGGCCGTTTAAAAGGGCGCTGGCGAACATTACTTACTCGCTCAGACCTCTGCCAAACCAATGTCCCGTTTGTTATTGCTGCTTGCTGTGTGCTCCACAATCTCTGTGAGAGTAAGGGGGAGACCTTTATGGTGGGGTGGGAGGCTGAGGCAAATCACCTGGCTGCTGCCTACGAGCAGCTAGACACCAGGGCGATTAGAAGAGCACACCAGGAGGCGGTGCGCATCAGAGAAGCCTTGAAAATGAGTTTCAGCACGGGCCAGGGTATGGTTTGACTGCTGTGTTTGTTTCCCCTTGATGAACTCTCCTCCCTCGATTGACTCATACCCTGTAAGCAACCCATCCTTCCCCTTTACTTACAGCTTGTTGAAGGAAATAAAGTCAGTATCATTTAAAAATCATTTATTCTTTATTAAAAGTCATTTAGTACTGTTTAAAAATCATGTATTCTTTCTTAAAAGTCATTCCCTGTAAGCAACCCACCCTCCCCCTTTGAATGTATTCTTTATTAAAAAGTAATGATAAAAAGAGGTAGAGAATTATCTAGGTATCCCTGCATGCTGTGGTTTGGGAGGAGGATTGGAGGGAAGGAAAAGGCCATTAAGCACATTTCAAAGTAATGACAGCCTTTTGGTTGGACTGTCCATGGGGGTGGAGTGGGCGGGTGCAGAGAGCCTTCCCCCACGCGTTCTAAAACGTCTGGGTGAGGAAGATATGGAACATTATGAGTACTGAGGGTGGTTAAGCATGGGCTGCAGTGGCATTCTGTAACCCCGCTGCTCTTCCTGAATATCCACCATGCGTCTGAGGATATCAGTTTGATCACGCAGCAGCTCCAGCTTTGCATCACGCCACCGGTGATCTTCCTGCCTACACCTCTGATCTTCCTGCCGCCACCTCTCAGCTCGAGCGTCTCTCCTATCCTCCTGTTCACTGGCATCTTTCCTGTATTTTGCTAGCACATCCTTCCACTCATTCTGATGAGCTCTGTCATTCCGGGTTACTTCCATCATTTCTGAGAACATTTCATCTCGAGTTCTCTTCCTCCTCCGCCTTATCTGAGCTAACCTTCGGGATGGGGTAGGGAGGCCGGACAACTGTGCAGCTGCATGGGGGAGGGAAAACAGGGAGAGAAAAATGTAAAAAGATACATTTTACAGAACAATGCTTGTACTCTTTCACAGTGAATAACACTATCCACCTTACATAGCACATGTGATTTCACTACAAGGTCGCATTTTGCATCGTTTAATACCTAGTGCCTGTGGCTCTAATGTTGCAGATCTCACAGATGCAGGTCCAGGCATCATAATTCAGCTTCCATGCGGCCATGGTAAGGCTTTATGTTTGACTTCTCCAGGGTTCATATACACAGTGACCTATGATGCCTTGTTCCTGTTAAGAGGAACCAGAAGACCCCAACCACCCCTCTTTCCCCTCCTCCCCCACCGCATGGCTGCTATCATGTAAGATCACTGGTAAGCATCTCCCTCCTTCCTCCCCCCCCCCGCCACCGCGTGGCTGGTAGCTGGGAAGATTCCTGCTCGCCAAACGCAGAAAAGCTCAGCGCTAGCCTTCCTCCCCTCCCCCCACTTTGCTACGTGCAAGGAAGGATTAAGCGGAAGCCCAGTAGGAAAATCACCATGTAAGCCCCCCTAATTAAATTAAATTCCTGAATTTCAACCAGTTACAATGAATGATATAACTCTGCTGAGAATAACAGCACAAGATGCAGAACATATGTTTCTTGAATGCCAGCAATCACCCGGAGCTTACGCAGCTGTGCTTTGTGAAGCAATGATTCCGAATTACTTGCTACGTGCATGGCGTGGGAAAGTGTCCTAAAATGGAGGACTGGATAAGGCCGCCTTGCCCAGAAATCTTCTGCAAAGGCTTTTTGAGTACCTCCAAGATCGATTCATGGAGATTTCTTTGGAGGATTTTCGCTCCATCCCCAGACATGCTAACGAACTTTTCCTGTAACTTTACTGGCTGCGAATGCATCACAAGCCCTCCTGGCAAATCAATCATTAAAAAATGCTTGTTTTAAACCATGTTTGATATTTACAAAGGTACACTCACCAGAGGTTGCTTCCATGGCTTCACTGTCTGGGCTTGTGGCTTTGAAGGGCTGGGACGGTAATTCTGGGGTCACAAAAAGCTCCTGGTTGTTGGGGCTAATGGAGTGCTGTGTGCTCTCAGCAAGGTCTTCCTCCTCTTCCTCTTCCTCCTCATCTTCCCCCTCCGCAGAATCCTCAGCCATGGTTGATATTACACCCCGACATCTGAATCCACAGCCAGGGGTGGGGTACTGGTTGCGCAGCCCCCTAAAATTGCATGCAGCTCAGCATAGAAGCGGCATGTTTTCGGCCCTGATCCAGACCTTCCGTTTGCTTGTCTGGTTTTCTGGTATGACTGTCTGAGCTCCTTAACTTTTACTCTGCACTGCACTAAGTCCCTGCTGTGGCCTTTTCCCGTCATAGACTTTGAAATTCTTTCAAATATTTTTTCATTTCGTCTTTTCGAATGGAGTTCTGTTAGCACTGAATCCTCTCCCCATATAGCGATCAGATCGAGTACCTCTTGTGCAGTCCATGCTGGTGCTCTTTTTCGATTCTCAGGAGACTGCATTGTTACCTGTGCTGATGAGCTCTGCGTGGTCACCTGTGCTGATCAGAGCTCCACGCTGGGCAAACAGGAAATTGAATTCAAAAGTTCGTGGGGCTTTTCCTGTTTACCTGGCCAGTGGCTCTGAGTTCTGATTGCTGACCAGAGCGGTCAGTGGTGCACTGTGGGATACCTCCCGGAGGCCAATAACATCGATTTCCATCCACACTGACATTATTCCGAATTAGTAATATCGATTTTAGGGTTACTTCTCTCGTTTTGAAGGAGTACAGAAATTGATTTAAAGAGCCCTTTAAATCAATTTACAGAGCAGTTTAGTGTGGACGGGTGCAGCGTTAAATCGATTTAACGCTGTTTAAATCGATTTAACGGCGTAGTGCAGACCAGGCCTAGAAGGCACCAGTATAAACGGTGAAGAAAGAACTTTGTGGAGCAATGCACATCTATGCTACGTAATGAGCTGGAAAAATCTTTAGAAACCAAAGTGAGGAATATGCAAGTGAGCAAGGCATAAATTAAGATATTGGGGATCCTTGTAGGCACATTAATTAGGGAATTAGAAGCAGACAGCCAAGCCATTCCTAGGACACGAACATTACCTAAAGTCAGGAAAAGTGTATCATGCTGGAACAAGGAATGTGAAATGGTAGCAGAGGGTAAGGGATGAGAAATGGGCTGTTATACTGAATGATGACCAAAGGGAACACAAGAGCATCAAGGATGGAAAGAGGCAGCTAATAGCATCCATTAGAGATAACTCTAGAAGAGAGGAGAGGGTAAGAACAGAGCAATAGACTGCCATGCTGCGTAATCGACACTAAGGCAGCAGAAAGGTCAGTGATGCTGCAAGATGTCCACTAGAGGGCAGCATATTCTAAGCCGGAGAAATGGGCAGCTATTTTCCGAAATGCCCACTAGATGGCAGCAGATATAGGATTATTATTAATGATTATTTATTATATTACATTATAACAGGCCACCACCTTGGACAGGTATCTGGGAAAAATTTAAATTAGTGTTTGTTATGTGTAGTATTTTCCCCCATGGGATTTTTCTTTCATTTTATAAGGAATCAAGAAGTCATATTGGGCAATGTTTGCAAAAAACGCTTTGGAGACATAAAATTAGTCAGCTGGGAGATAGGTTAAAAAACCATCACCATAAAAATGAAAAATGCCTAAAAGGGGTCGTGAATTTTGTTTTCCCAATCAGTTTTGCACTCATGCTAATAATAAATAAATATAAAGTGTTTGTCGCCCAAAGGATGAAACAAACTATTTTATTTGGGTTCATATGAGAACTTTTTTTTAACCAAAAAGAACATTGTGCTTGTATACCAGCTTCTGGAAGGCAGATGTGTGGAGAACAGTGTAATGCAGAAACGGAATGGATCTATAGACAATATCAAAAGAACTTAAGCAGCTGTGTGGGGGGGGAGCAGAAGAAATGAGGTGAGGGACTGTCGTCAAATGGATGGAGCTTAACCTTGTCAAATGTGCCCTCTTAAGCTAGTGTCTAATTCAAGTATTCCAGAAGGCAGATACTGGCCTGTGATTTGAGCAGGATGACCCCAGTTTCACCTATTCTGTTTCCCTAGGAACATAGGAATTGCCAGACTGGATCAGACACATGGTCCATCTAGTCCAATATCCCGACAGTGGCCAGACCCAGATGTTTAAGAGGAAGGTGTAAGAACGCCACAAGAGGCAGAGGTGGGATAATCTGCCCCTCTTACTGCTCTTACCTGGATCTCTAATACTTAGAGATTGGCTCAAGCCCTGAAGCATGAAGTTTTTCACACCTCAGATATTTCCATCTAGGACGTGAGTTCAAATACATTGTCCTGCGCCCTAGCTCTTCAGTCACTAAGACCAGGGATAGGGGAGACTAGTTAGGCAGCCTCCAAATGTCCAGGTTCCATTCTGTAACCAGGGAGGGGCTCAAAAAGAACTGAATATAAAAAAGGACACATTTATGGAAAACCCTTTCCAAGCTGTTATCTCAACAATCTCTGGCACTTTTACAGGTACAAATTTGAGAACTCAGTGATGTTTGGGATGAACACTGGCCAAAGCAAAGATCAGAAAACCTAAGAAGTTTACTTTAAAACAGTGTTTCCCCCAAAAGTGGGCACTGTGCATTACCCCGGTAGACTGAGAATCCTGGAGATTTCCTTTCCCATTTCAAATGATTTATTTTCTGTTCTTTTGGGAGAGGCAGGAATCTCTCAGAAATGAGAATCCAACAGACAGGGCACATCCCATGAATGACACTGGACTATAGAGAAGCTATTGCAATAGGTATTAGGATACAGACCAGAGGCCTGTTGCATGAAAAATATGTGAAGTTAGTTCATGATGCAACTGCATTAGAGAGAATCACAGTTACACTTGTCAGAGAGGTCATACAGAGAAGTACCCTGCCTTGCCCAGCTCCCAGTCAATGGTGATGGCCCAGCTTTCACCCTTAGGGTCTTGGACTGAAAGTATTTTGTGGGAGTCCTGCTAGTCCTGCTCCTGACGTATGAGCTGAGATCCCTAAAAGGAGGATTCCGGCATGTTGTCTGTGGTCACCTCTGCTCCAGGACTGGTGTATATAGTATAAAAACAAACATGTTATGCTAAGAAACTACCCAGACTACACATCACTGTTTTTCCAATGGGAAATCAATCTGCAAGACCCTGAATTCTGCTACTGCTCAGCAGAAGGGTGAGAATATTGTTAAACAAACTAACATTAGTAATTACTGATAACATCAAAGTTTGTTGGGAAAAATATTTCCACTGGGGGTGTATAGGCTGTTCGGCCGTGGCTCATCCCCCTCCGGGACGGCGGGGAGCCAGACGACCTCGCTACTTTGGTTGGGTGTGTCAGGGAATTAGCTTGGCTGTGTGGCAAACAGTCAGCAGCTCTGGCCCTCTGGCGGGGGATGAGCAAACAGTTCAATAGTAGCAAGCCTTGGCCCTAGATCAGGGTGAGCAACAAGCAGGCAGTAGCTCAGGCCCTCAGGACCCAGTCCCCAGGTTTAAAGTCACGGCTCTGCGTGTCTCGGCTATAGGTTCGTGCTAGCCTCCTGGGCGGCCCTTAAGTTTTCCCGGGCGAGCTCCCCGGCCTGAGTGAGGCATTCCTGGAGCTGGAGGACATACTTAAAGAGGCCTTGGGTTGGTGACAGAGCTTGTTCCCAGTTTTGTGTATAAGATCGAGCAACGCCCGTGGGCGGCAGCCATACAACTCAAAAGGGGAAAACTTTATAGAGGCCTGGGGCACCTCCCGGATCACCAGAAGCAAAGGTGAGAGTAACTGGTCCCACTGGAGTAGTTCTTCTAGGGGGAATTTGTGCAAAAATTCTTTTAGATTACTATTAAACCGTTCAACCCAACTATCAGTTTGTCGATGGTAGATAGTGGTGCACAACTGCTTGATCCCCAGGAACCTACACACCTGCCACAGCAGTTGGGAGGTAAAGTTGGTGCCCTGGTGCTTGAGGATCTCCCGGGGCCTACACGAGCAAAGACCTTCATGAGCTCGCCCGCAATGGTTCGGGCGGTAATGCTCCGCAGCGGTACTGCCTCTGGAAAACGAGTAGCATAATCTATTAGGACCAAGACATACTGAAACCTCGCAGTGCTTTTCGGGAAGGGCCCCACCAGGTCCATGGCCATGTGTTCAAAGGGCGTTTCGACTATTGGCATGGGGCTAATGGGGTGTCAACGGGGGGTGCGGCTAGCTGGCACTCTGGCCAGAAGTTACAATAGTTTCTTACTTCCTCATGCACGTGGGGCCAGAAGAAGCATGTCATTATCCAGCTAGAGTCTTCTCATGGCCCAAGTGGCTAGCAGCAGGGATGTCGTGGGCGAGTTTCATTACTGCTCGCCAATGACATTAAGGCACGAGTAGTTGGCTCTGGGGTTCTCCAGTGCACGGGATCTGTTCTACCCGACAGAGCTGATCCTGTCGCAGTTCAAAATGTGGCCACTGCTTTGCCCGGTGCAGGTCAATTATGGCCCCATCGACTGTGGTTAGTTGCTCATAAGTGTGACTTGGGTAGGATCTGCCCTTGGGTCATGACAAAAGTCAGTATGAAGCAGGGGTTCAGTAGGAGCTTCTGGAGGGGAGTCCTTGGGCTCTTCTTCCAGTCCGTTGGGGTCTGGCACCTCCTCCCCCTCTGACTTGGTGTCAGGGAGGCTCCCTTCCAGTGCTGGGGTACTTGCGGGCCTCTCGTCGGCATTGGAGTGGAGGACTTCCAGGAGGTCTGGCCAGTTCCACCCCAGGATCACTGGGCAGGCAAGCCGAGGAGCCAGGCCAACCATCAATCACGTGACCCCATGCACGGTCAGTCGGACTTGGGCACTGGGGTAGGGCTGTATGTCACCGTGGATGCATTGTAGACAGATCATGCCCAGGCATGGGTCAGTCTGGAGGCCGAGCCTTTGGTGAACCAGTGTTTGGCTGCAGCCTGAGTTAATTATGGCCAAGGTTGGGTGATCCCTGACAACCACTGGCACTGTAATCTTGGCGGCTTGTGAGCGATGGGCATGGGCTTCTCCTGTGCAAACCTGGCCGAACTGCAATCCATCTCAGTACAGTCTCATTGTAAATGGCCATATTTCCCACAGGAAAAACAGGGTCCAATATCCAAGCGCCCAGGCTGGGAGAATGTTCCCACCTGGCCGCAGGGAAGGCTTCGGTTGGTCCCTCGGGCATCTGGTCGAGGTGCCGGAGCATGTCGAACTGGGACTTTGGCAGGTCAGGTTCGGGACTCCGGGCCCCGTGATGAATTCCGTGGTTCGCTGCAGTTGGCTCCTCTTTTCTCTGGGTTTGGGCGCTGCAATTCTGGCAGGGCAGCTTGAGTGATCGGTCCCACTGGTGCCTCAATGACGAGAAAATCCTCCATGAGTGTGATGACAACCGTTAAGGTTGTAGGCTGAAGGTGGAGGACCCAGGCCCTCCCTCTCGATGGGAGTATATGGATGAATTGCTCCAGAATAATTTGTTCAACGAGCTAATCCAGGGTTTGCCTTTCGGGTTGTAGCCACCAATTGCAGGCTTCCCTCAACTCTTGGGCTACCATCCGGGGTCGGGCCCCCATAGGGTAGACCAAGCTCCAGAACCTCTGTCAGAAGGTCTCTGGGTTAACGTCCAAGACATCTAAGATTGCTGCCTTTACTCGGGTGTAGTCCCAAGCCACATCCATGGACAGGCCCCAATATATGATTTGGGCAGTTTTGGTCAAATATGGGGCCAAAATTGTAGCCCAATGGTCTTGGGCTCAGCCTGTGACTAACGCCACCCTTTCAAAAGTTACCAGAAAAGCTTCTGGGTTGGCGTTGGGGCCATCTTTGTCAACCAGATAGGAGAGGCTAGGCTGGGGGGCCCAGTGGCACACACAGGCTGGGGCTCTGCAGGATGGGGCAAGAAGGTCGCCAACTGCTGCAGGCACTGCTGGTGGTGGTCCCGGTTCTGACGTCTCAGCTCCAAAATCAGCTGTTGTTATTGGATCCCGACCAATCCTGGACCAGCTGCTGCTGCTGTTGTTGGCTTTTGGCTAAGAACTTAATAAGCTTGTCCATATCCATGGTCGCCCGGGCATGCTCCACCACAGATCCCTTCTCACAGGGATCGTGGAATCAATGCCCATATTCTCCACCATGTGTAGGCTGTTCGGCCGGGACTCGTCCCCCTCCGGGGTGGCGGGGAGCCAGATCACCTCGTTACTTTGGTCAAGTGTGTCAGTCAGCAGCTCCGGCCCTCTGGGGCGGGGGGCTGAGCAAACAGTTGAATAGTAGCAAGCCCAGGCCCTGGATCAGGGTGGGCAACAGTCAGTAGCTCATGCCCTCAGGCAGGGCTGAGCAGACAGGTTCAAATGCAAACCCCAGGCTCCTGGCTCATAGCAGCCTGGGAGAGGCAGAGACTACCATCAGCAAGGTGGGTGGCAGAGGGGATGCAGGCCCATCCACTCCACTGCGTCCCAGCTCAGGGCCCTAGCAGCGGCAGAAGACCGGCTGCTGTGTCAGTGGGGATCCTGACCGCAACACACTGACATTGGCTCTGGCAGTGTTGCAGCCAGACTCGGGTTGGCTGCCTCTGGGCTACTTCCTACCTCCCCCTCTAGATGTATCACGGTCCGGAAGGCATCCTTCACGGGGTCACACACCATGGGCTTCTTGGAGTAGCTGGCAAGAGGTAGGCCTGGCAGTTCCTCAGGGTAACAGGTGAGCTGTAGGCTTGGCAGCATCTCTGGGCTTGGGCTATCACCAGGCATTAGCTGGTCTGGCCAGTCCTTATGTCAGCCACTGATCGTCATGGTCTCTCCATAGGGAGCTACGCTACAAGCGTCTTGTCACTTTGGTGGCTGAGTTCCAAGTGAGCTCTGGGGTTGGCCTTTTATACATCCTGTCCTGCACCCTGACCTTTGAGGGGCAGGTACAGGATTTGCTGATTAGGCCCACTTTGGTGTCGTGAGAGGCTCGTCCCTCTTTGGGGTGGCGGGGAGCCAGACCGCCTAACTACAGAGTGTAAGTGGGAGAGAGAGATTCTTTCATCCAAATCCTTCAATTGCAAACTATGGATTAAATTTACTTTACATTCACTTTCCTGTGTGTCTGTTAAACTGTGGCTTCAGCACCCAATCTGTCAGGTTTGAGTCATCTTAGCCATTTTTTCTTATGCAATTGTTCCACTCAAGGCAATGGGACAATTGACATGAGTAAAGATTGCTGAGTAGTTTCATGCTCTGCATGGCCATGCACTCCAGGGGCGCTACATTACATTTCAGCCATGCAGAGCAATAACCTCATACAGCTGGTAGAAGAAAGGTGATTCCTCTGGGTGTGGGAGGTTGGTTGCATGAGGACAGTTGTACTGTACCCACAGAAAACACAGGGCTAACTCCCCAGGCTCAACCTCTTCAGAGGTGGAATCAAGGGAGATGCAGCCTTCCATGAAGAAGGCTACAAATATGAGGACTCTGCACTTTGTAAGTGAAGGGGGAAGAGCATGTTGTAAGATAGATCGCAGCAGCCGCGCGTCCATTTAGGTAGATGCAGGTGTCTTTGCTGAGAAGATCCAGTTTCTATCAAATGATGAGACCCAATTACCTCACTGGCAGAAACCGAGTCCTGGCCATCAAACCCTGAGAAATAAGAAGTCATCACTCGAAGCTTGAGCTGTCCTGTGGTTACAGGTGAGCACCCTCTTCCTGACTGTGTTTCTACATCACCTTCCAAACAGGGGCATGAATGTGCTTTATGAATATTGTGTGCAGAGTAGTTGTAACTGTGTTGCTCCCAGGATATTAGAGAGACAAGGTGGGTGAGGTGATATCTTTTAGTGGACCATGTTCCATTGGAGAGAGAGACAAGTTCTCTAACTTTCAAAAGCTTGTCCCTCTCACTAGCAGAAGTGGATCCAATAAAAGATATTACCTCACCCATCTTGTCTCTATCAATGCTAGCAGTTTTAGCCTCTTCTTCTCACAGCAGTGCCAGTTGGTGTTAATAGCACTATTTAACAATGGAGAAATTGAAATATATGTCTTGTGAGAGGTTCTCAGCTAAGGATATGGCTCAGGATAACTAGGGTGAAGCCTGGAATAGAATAATAGAAATCAAAACTACGTAAAGTTGATAGAAAGAAAATTTAAATTTGTTATTAAGTGGGTAAAGTGTAAAAACTAAATTAAGAGGATGAGTGGGTATTTGAAGAAAATAAATAACAAAAACTGTGTCACTATATCTGAGTCAGGCAGGTTGCAAGAGAATCCATGAGTCAGCCGAACCCAGGGAATAAACAAGATATAGACATCGCTTAGGTGCTGTGGTTGAGATTTTGAAGCCACCTAGGAATTGAGTGTCCTAATCTCCTATTAGAATTTATGTCACAATCGTATAGACAGTTTGACAACCTCCTCTCAAATGATTTATTTGTATCGATCATCACCAAAAAGCATTATGAAGTAATATACACCAGGTCAACTTTTTTTTCAGGGAACAGCCTGTCAGAGGCTGAAATATCAAAAGAGCAGATTATTGAACTAACTGGAATTTGGGGTTTCTCTGTATTGCTCTAGGAGAATGTAGTAACATAGGAATTGCCAGATTAGATCATACCCAAGGGCCATCCTGTCCAGGATCGCTCTCCGAGAGTAGACAGGACTAGATGTTTCAGAGGCAAATGTAAGAAAACTGCAATAGCAGTTCTGGAATAATCTCCCCTCACATGTGTCGTGTTGGTCTATAATAGTTAGTTTTGGAATGGTTATTAAACCTCATGGTTTGGAGCTTAAGCCAATCTCTATTGTTGCCATTATTATGATAAATCTGGATATTTATATGACTATCAGGAACATCCAGGATCTTCTGGAATCTAGTTAAGTCTTTCATATCTATGACTTCCTGTGGCAGTGAGTGTGATGCTCTCAATGGGGATGCAAGAGTGTGAGTGCCAAACTCAGGACAGACAGTTACAAACCAGGGCACAAAGCCCTCATTGGTTGTCAGGTCAAAACTTAGATTTCACTAACCAACTTGCCAAGTGCAAACTACTCAGGCACTTTAACAGCCTTGACAGAGTCCCCCCAGAAAGAGCCCTTTGTCTCTCCTGCCACCCAGGTGAGGGTATCTGTGTTACACGATCCCTTATGCTAAGGATCACAGCAATATTCAGGTCACTCCTGACTTCCTTCAGGTCAATTGCACTTTAGATCTCACACCAAAGAGGACAATTGGAGCCAATTCTATAGTGAACTACTGTACTGGAAGATTTATTAAATAGGAAAAGGAAATGAGAGTTATTTACAAAGTTAAAGCAAGCAAACAGACCCAGGAATGAGTCACAGTCTCAGGTTTCAAAAGGTAATACAGGCTTCTCTCAGCAGCAAGCTGTATTTGACCTTTAAGACTAACCCAGGCTAAGCAGCTGGGGATCTCTTGCTAATGTCTAGAAACACCCTGCCCCAAGCATCCAGTCAGCACAGAGATCCCTAGTTCCTTTTGTTTGGGGTTTTTCTCCCCCTCCTGCCATCTGCTCTGAACTGCAAACTCAATCCACTTCCATGACTCATCTTCATAGGGAGGACAGCAGAACAATATGTCTCTAGCCCTTTTGTTGATTGTTTCTCAATCCAGTTGTAGGGAGATTACAGTTGCAATATCCACCCATTGCCCATCTGGTGTTAGGGTGACCAGATGGGGACAGTCCTGATATTTGGGGCTTTGTCTTATACAGGTGTCTATTACCCCCCATCACCTGTCCTGATTTTTGAGACTTGCTATCTGGTCACCTGATCTGGCAAGGATGGGTTTTCTTTTTCAGGAGAGGCTTCATGTCTGTGGAAGAGCAACTCTTCACAGTCATTAATGTCCCTCTCCTGTGTGGTGATTCATACTCACAGAAGCTCACTGCAACCACTCAAATGTTAAATTACAAGATGGAACAGACATTACAGGGAAGATTAATGCAGGTAGCAGCTGACAAACATTCAAAACTTTCTTATAATTCTAATACCCATATTATTAATGTAACCCTTCTGCCCCTCTGAGTTGGCAGCAACAAGGGCCGGGTTCAGTATCCAGCGGTTCCGTTTCAATAACGCAATGGAAAACCGGGTCGAGCCCCCAGCAAGCGACCTGGGACAATTACATTCCACTTCCCTGGGCGCCTTTAGGAGGCAATACTTCCCCTCTCGCATGCACGGAGTGTGAGTGTAGCAAAATCCTTTTAATAAAGGAGGGAAACAATGAGGCATTACATTGGGGAAACACCACAAACAGGATTCATAACACAAACCATGAGAAAAAGACCCACCTCTAAGTAAGTTTGGCAATGTCTTTTTCCCCTCAGGGTCTTAAGTCCAAATCACCCCAAAGTCCAACAACCGAAAAGTCTCTGTCCCTGGTAATTGCCGTACCATAGTTCAAAAGTTCATCTGCAGAGTTTTACCCCCCCCCCAAAAGCATTGGTGGAATTGGGGGTGGTGCACACAGGGTGTTAGGGGGCACCTTACGTGGGCCGAGACCAACTGCCCTGCCTCTCTGTGGAGGTCTGCTGCAGCCTTCCCCATGAATGGCTCTGCTATTCCAGCCGCTCTGCTCCACTCCTCTCCTCCAGCCGTCCCCGTAAACTGCTCCTCTCTGCTCCACTCCGTGTTCTGTTGGATGCTCCAACCATCCCACACGCTGCTTCACTCCACCAGCTGCTCCACTCCACTGTGCTTGCCGCTCCAACCATCCTGCAAACTGCTCTGCTAGCCACTTAGCAATATATCTTCAGGCTCCCCCACTAGTTAACACAGCCCTCAGTGATCTCAGCTCAGTAATTTTAGCTCTTTTAGTGGTTTCAGCTCTTAATTATTTCAGCTTGTAGTAGGGGAGCCCCAGTGCACTATTGGCACAAAGTGAATTCAGCTCAGCAGCCTCTAGCTAGACTTCTAATAGAATCAAAATTAGCTCTGCTATTCTACAGTGGAAAGACAGAAGGAGGAGCAATTGGTGTGTCAGGCCCTCAAAAGGGGCCCATGCCATCAGGTACACACACCTGTCCCCAACCTCTCTCAATTCACTGGGTTTTGGAACCCATGTCCCTTGTCTAGTGAGTGTAACTTAGTTGGTGGTGAGACTCTGTCATAAAACAAACTCATAGTCCTTCATTCACATAATCAGGGTAACAACACTTTATTCCTCCTACCCCAATACCCGAGAAATTGGGGATCCTACAGCTTTCAAAGTGACCATTTGGGGCTCATGCTACACGGAGTGGCTGTGCCTATGCAAATAAGATCAGCCCCCTAAGTTCTTTTCCACACTTGCCATAATTCACCACCAGATTTCAGGGGAGAACTCATCCTGACTCTGCTTACATCAATATTATCCCACAAGTGAGCCAGACTCATTCCTGCTGTGTTATCTGTCAGTGTCCTGCTGAGACCAGAGGACCTTGGCATGAGCTAGAACTTGGTCTGCCAGCATCACAGTGAGTGCCACAGTTTAATTACACTTTGGATGATCAAGTATTTCATTTGATAGATTTTAAGTTGCCCATCTTTTAATTTTGTTGCATGCCCCCCTTGTTCTTGGAATAAGGGGCAGGGGAAACAAAAGATCCCCATTCTACCTTCTCCTAGTTTCTGCAGAAAGAGGACCGTCAAGCTGAGGATCTTGAGTCTTGGCCCCTGAACCCTGAGAAACAAGAGCTCATCACTTCAAGCTTGGGCTGTCTTGTAGTTACAGGTGAGCACTATCTTCCTCATTGCATATCTATATCCCCTTCCAAACAGAGGACTGAATGGAATTTGTGAATATTAGAGGGACAAGGTGGGTGAGGGAATATATTTTATTGGACCAACTTGTGGTAGTGAATGAGAGACGCTTTTGAGCTACACAGAGCTCTTCTTCAGATGAATATGAACAGTTTTAGCCTCACCTTCCCACTGCAGTGCCAGTCAGCTTTCATAGCACAATTTCAGAGATGGAGTGTGAGATCCATGTCTTGTGAAAGGTCTTCAGTTGAGGATCTGGCCCACTGACACAAATGAAGCTAACTTGATTTACGCCAGCTGAGGATCCGGCTTAGTGTGAGCCCCAGTCATAGAATTGGAGAACTGGAAGGGACCTTGAGAGGTCATCTAGTTCAGTCCCCTGCACTCAAGGCAGAAATAACTATTATCTAGATATACCCTGAGAGGTGTTTGTCCAGTCTGCTCCAATGAGGGAGATTCCACAAGCTGCCTAGGCAATTTATTCTGGTGTTTAACCACTCTGATAGTTAGGAAGTTTTTCCTAATATCGAATCTAAACCGCCCTTGCTTCAATTTAAGCCCATTACTCGTTGTCCTGTCCTCAGAGGAGAACAATTTTTTCCCCTCCTCCCTGTAACAACCTTTTAAGTATTTGACAACTGTTTTGTCCCCTCTCAGTCTTCTCTTCTCCAGACTAAACATTCCCAATTTTTTTCAATCTTACCTTGTAGGTCATGTTTTCTAGACCTTCCATCATTTTTGTTACTCTTCTCTGGACTTTCTCCAATTTGTCCACATATTTCCTGAAAGTGGCTCACAGAACTGGACACAATACTACAACTGAGGCCTAATCAGCACAGAGTAGAGTGGAAGAATTACTTCTTGTATCTTGCTTACAACATCCCAGAATAAGGTTTGCTTTTTTTGCAACAGTGATACACTGTTGACTCCTATTTAGCTTGTGATCCACTATGATCCCCAGATCCCTTTCTGTAGTACTCCTTCCTTCCGCAGTGTTTTCCCATTTTCTATGTCTGCAGCTGATTGTTCCTTCCTAAGTGGAGTACTTTGCATTTGTCCTTATTGAATTTCATCCTTTTTACTTTAGACCGTTTCTCCAGTTTGTTCTGATCATTTTGAATTTTAATCCTATCCTCCAAAGCACTCACAACCTCTCCTGGCTTGGTATTATCCACAGACTTTATAAGCATACTCTCTATGCCATTATGTAAATCATTGATGAAGATATTGAACAGACCCAGAACTGATCCCTGCAGGACCCCATTCATTATGCCCTTCCAGCATGACTGTGAACCACTGATAACTACACTCTGGGAACAGTTTTCCAATCAGTTATGACATGGTATGATTCTGGCCATTGTCAGAAGTGAAATACAGCATTTAAGCATCATTGTTAAGCTCTGATATGTCACTAGATGGTATATGATATGACGGATCAGATCATTTCTCTGTCTATCAGTATTGGCTACCATTGAAAGGGGTTGTTACAGTAATCATTGGTATCCACGTAAAACACCATTTTCCCCATCAGAGCAATGTTTAGTCTTCAGACTGAGACTCCTGGCACTTTGCTTTGAAATCTACATTTAGTCTTAAAATTTCAGCCTGTACCCAGGAGAGAGAGTGAGATTCTGAATATTTATGGAATTGATTCAGGAGATTTGATTAACTTTTAACACTATGTCCTTCCCATTCAGTCTAGGAAATGATTTATTGTTCCTAGACTCAACCCATGGCAGACAGACACTGGGGTAACCAAACGGCCATCAAAGAATTCACCAGTTCACCCCTTCAGGTAACTGCAGGTCTCTTTAATGAGAAAGTCCCATTTCTGCAGAATGAAGAAAGACAAGAACCTCAGTGGAACTGAAGTCCTGTCTGCCAAACCCTGAAGAGCTCTGTGTAGTCGAAAACTTGTCTCTCACCAACGTACTTGGTCCAATAAAAGGCATTACTTCACCCTCCTTCTCTCAAACCTTGGGAAATAAACCAAGACTTCTGGCACTTTGCTCTGAACTCTACATTTAGGCTTAAAATTTCAGCCTGTAATCAGGACAGGAAGGAGAGTTTCCAAATATTTATGTAATTAATTCATGAGACTTAACAAACTTTTAACTCTATGTTCTTCCAATTCAATTGCACAGCTTGATTTATTGTTCCTGGACTCACTCCATGGCAGACAGAGACTGGGGAAACCAAACGGACATCAAAGAATTCATCCTTCTGGGATTCGGGGACCTCCCTGATCTGCAAATTCTTCTCTTCCTGATGTTCCTAGTGATCTACATGGCAACCGTGGCTGGGAACACCCTCATTGTGGTGCTTATTGTGGCTGACCAGCACCTTCACACCCCCATGTACTTCTTCCTGGGCAACTTGTCTTGCCTGGAGACCTGCTACACCTCAACCATCCTGCCCAGGTTACTGGCCAGTCTCCTGACTGGGGACAAAACTATCTCAGTCAGTGGCTGCATCACACAACTATATTTCTGTAGTTCTCTGGTATGTACGGAATGCTATCTCCTAGCAGCAATGTCTTATGATCGGTATTTAGCGATATGTAAACCCCTGCACTATTCAGCTCTTATGAATAACAGGTTTTGCCTCCAGTTGGCTGCTGGGTCATGGTTAAATGGTTGTTTGGCTGTAATTATCTTAGTCTCATTCCTATCACAGGTATTATTCTGTGGCCCAAATGAAATTGACCATTTCTATTGTGATCCCATCCCACTGAGGGAACTTTCCTGCAGTGACACCCACCAGATCATATTGGTGAATTTCATACTAGCCTGTGTATTCACCCTGCCACCATTCCTACTAACCCTGACATCCTACATGTGCATCATCTCCACCATCCTGAGAATCCCTTCCACCACTGGGAGACAAAAGGCCTTTTCCACCTGCTCCTCTCACCTGATTGTGGTGACTATTTTCTATGGATCCATAATGATTGTGTACCTGCTACTGAAACATGATACACTGAGGGACCTGAACAAAGTGCTCTCTCTTTGCTACACGGTCCTGACTCCGCTGGTAAACCCCCTCATCTACAGCCTGAGAAACAGAGAGGTCAAAGAAGCCTTGTGCAAAGCAGTCAGTAAATGTGGCTTTCACCAAAACGTGCAGATACACCTACATAGTAATGTAACTTGAGGTTTTCAAAGCTGCCTGGGTGATTTCAGCCATCAGCCCCCATTAAAATTAAGTTGAAAACTCCCTTTGAAAATCTCAGCACTCAGTGTTGTGCATCTCAGTGGAAGGAGCAGGGAGTGAGGTGGCCATAATCAGGTGCCCATCATGGAGTTTTTAACTGGCCACTAAGCAGAGTGGAGACCAAATTTTAACCAATTTTTATATCCATAAAAAAGCCATTTTTGATCAAAATAAATGTTTGGACAATAAAAATAGTAACTCCTGGTGCAGCATATATGGGGATGTAAACCTGGGAAATATGCAGGGACATAAGCCTGGGAAATATGCCACCTCTGCAATTGTGCTTATTGCCAGCATAGCCCTCTTCAGACCAATCACCTTCACTGCACTCACAGGCCAGACAGAAATAACCAGGCCCCAGCAGTGATCTCTGGACACTTCACCAGGAACAGCCTCATGGCTCTTATCTGAGTTAAACCCGGCTTGTGACCAGCTCCGGCAAAGGAACTGCTCACTGAGCCCTTAGAGGCAGGGAGGTTGGGCAACTACAGAGAAGTATATGCACATGTGAGGTCCACTGGGATTGTCTCCAGATCGAGCTGTGGTTTTGCCAGGCACACATAGAACTGAGGCCACTTTTGCGGTTGGGTCTGTCAAACCATCACTGATGAGGGACTCTGCCTGCAGCCCTTCAGGGCAGCTGCTGCCCTTCTGCCACCAACTGCACAGAGAAGTTCAAAGGGAGGGGACCTGTTACAATCAGTGCCCCCAGAGCTCACTGCGACAAATGCATGTCCCCAGAGGGCTAGTTCTCAGGACACTGTGTCTAGTCAGCCCCAGGTGCCTTACAAAGCTACTGCCTTCCAACACACAGAGCTCCTGTGATGCCTAACATGGCAGCACTGGCACAATCACAAGCAGCACGTCAGGGCTTGGCCAGAGGTAGGGGACCTGGGCAATGGTGAGAGAACCATAGGGCTCCAACACAATGGAAAGGATTTTCCAAGGGACCTAATGGAGTTAGGCACCCAAATCACTGTGAAATGTCTTAACTTCCATAGACACTTCTAAGAATCTCAGCCAGGAGAGCAATGGGGACTCTGTCACGGTAGGTTCAATCTATGCATTTCCATTGGAAGCAGACCCCACACCAAGACAAATGCACTGAATGGAGGAGAAACCCCTGCTAATACTTTGAAAACTGCTGCTGTTGTATGCGCTCTCGTAGCCACTAATGTTGCAATCATGATGTTATGTGATTTGGTTCCTAGTGGCTATCATTTGGAACAGCACACATGTAGCAATAGGAAAGGAATGAGGAGAGATGAGATTACGCTGTGTAGGCTGAGAAATGGACACTAAATGGCAGCAAAGTACAAGAAGTGGGCGGGGGGGTCAGAAATACCGACTCGTGACCAATAGATTGGAGTGTCCAATACAATAATAGGAAAGTGGGTGGCAGCAAGCTGTAAGGCTGAGACATAGGGAGCTATTTTCAAAAATGACCACTAGATGGCAGCATAAGTTGAATACTAATAAAGGGGTGGTACAAGTACACAAGAACCTCAGAGTTATGAGCACCTTGGGAATGGAGGTTGTTCCTAATTCTGAAATGTTTGTAACTGAACAAAATGTTATGGTGGTTCTTTCAAAAGTTTTCAGCTGAGCATTGACTTAATGCATTTTTGAAACTTTACTATCCAGAAGAAAAAGGCTGCTTTTAACCATCTTAATTTAAATGAAACAAGCAGAGAAAGTTTCCTTACCTGGTCAAATCTCTCACCTCCCACTTCAGTGTGACCTGTCTCTCACCACCTGCCTCAGGGCTACCTGCCTTTGCCTGAGCCCCCTCACCTCTCACTTCACGCATCAGCCTAAGCCCACACACCCCTAGCTTCCCACCTCAGCCTGAGCCCCCATCTCTCACCCCGACCTCACTCTGAGCTTGTTATACCAATAAAATAACCATCAGGCTCTTATTACAGGGGTTAGATATTTATGTCACATTTATTGTGAACATAATAATAAAACAAAAGATAACAGTCAACTACATTGTTTGGCTACTTATTCCTATCATTTGATTATTTCTTATGTATATCTATTCATTCACACAATCATTCATTCAAGTTCTCTATAGATGTTATAGTTACCAGCCTGAAAGTTGCTCATGACAGAAAACTGGCCAGGTATCCTCTCCACGAGAGTGGAGCCAAGTTCATGTAAGATGCTCACCTGATGCTCCTGGAGGTTGGGAGCAGAATCAGAGACTGAAAGTTCTTAGTCTTTAGAATCCTTTTTTATAGGGATTTATTCCTATGTCCGTCTACGGGAATTGCCTCATCCTGCTGTTGCTGAATCAATCAGTAGATGGCACATTCCTGGGGCTCCATGCTGTCAGATGTTTGTTTTTCTCATCCTTTGAGATGGTGAGGTGAATTCCAGTTTCCCCTGAGGGGGTCATCTGGTTGTTCCCACTTACAGGGCTGGTGCAACCATTAGGCAAATTTAGGCGGCTGCCTAGGGTGCCAAGATTTGAGAGCACCAAAAAGCGGTGCCTAAGATGTCTAGGATGCTCATCCCGCACTGCGGCTTTGATCAGCTCTGGCTTGTTGGCTGGGAAGTGATGTCATTCCTCCTCCGGCTGCCGGGGGCGCTGCGCTGCTCCCTGCTGCTCTGGCTCTTCTCCAGCCCCGCCCCATTCCCCTGAGCTCTGCAGCAGGGCTGGGCCTGCATGCACAGAGACTTAGCCCCTGCCGCGCTGCCGGGGAGTGCTGGGGGGTGGTTCTCCCCTGCCCTCAAAGCCAGCCCCGGCCCCCCACAGAGGCCTGCCCCTCGCGCCTCCCAGAGGCCTACCCCCACCATGGAAGCCTGCTTAGAGCCCCAGAATATCTAGGGACGGCCCTGGTACCTGCCATCCTGCCTGCAGCCAGCCCCTGCTGCACCCCCTGCCCTGCCTCCAGCCAGTCCCACACCCCCTGCCTGCAGCCAGCCCCACACACCCCTGCCTCCAGCCAGCCCCTGCTGCACCCCTGCCCTGCCTCCAGCCAGTCCCACACCCCCTGCCCTGTCTCCAGCCAACCTCACAGCCCCCTGCCTCCAGCCAGACCCTGCTGCACCCCCCCGCCCTGCCTCCAGACACTGCTGCACCCCCCCCGCCCTGCCTCCAGCCAGTCCCACACCCCCTGCCTGCAGCCAGCCCCACACACCCGTCTCCAGCCAACCCCATCCCCCCCGTCCTGCCTCCAGCCAAACCCACATCCCCTGTCTCCAGCCAACCCCTGCCACACCCCAGCGCCTGAAGCCAGCCAGCCCCACACCCTGTCAGGTTATTCATTTATTTTCATTAAATACGTAGACTAAATAATGAAATTAATAAATTTTCAAGCTGAACATGTATTAATTCTAACGAGCAACACCATATTATGCAGCATTCGATTTTTTGAAAGTTTATAATCGATGCTCTGGGGGGAGGGGTGGGGGAGGGCAGTGCAAGGTGGAAGTTTTGCCTAGGGCACAAAGTATCCTTGCACCGGCCCTGCCCACTTGACACCTTCTTCTGCGGATGGATACTGTATTGCCAGGCTGGCACCTCCCTGATCATTCATGTAACCCAAGCATTCATTCACAGACATTCCTTCCTTTAATCACATTTATTTTACTGTCTCCACTACTTTCGGAGTGTTACTAATTTGTTTGAGACTCTTTGCCCTTGGTTACAGAGGGAGGGTTTTTTTCTGTGTGCCTGTAAGAGCAGTTGCTGTTACAATGAATCAGTTTTAAGTACAGCAAAGAGTCCTGTGGCACCTTATAGACTAACAGATGTATTGGAGCAGGAGCTTTCATGGGTGAATACCCACTTTGTGGGATGCATGCAGTTTTAAGTGGGGAGTTAATTAACGGTTTACACAGTGTCAGTTACAAAGTATTGCCTAGAGTCAGTTGCTGGCTCAGGCTTACAAATGGGTTTAATTGCAAGGTATCAGTTACAAAGCAGGCTTAGAGAACAGAGTCAATTGACTGTTTACAAGTTTTGTTTTCTGAGACGGGATGCAATCAATGGACAGTAGCTTGTAAATTACCAATAAATGCAAGAGATCTTTTACTATAAGTTTTACACAGACATTAGCTTGTAAATTAACAATAAATCCAAGAGATCATTTACTTGGTAATGTTATGAGAGCAATTATGGGGAATCAGTTTCATTTCTAATAGAAACCTTCTTCAATATCCCTACAAGCTAACCTATCACCCTCCCACCTAAACAGGAGCCCCGTCTCTCCCTTCCCGCCTCAGCCCAAGCCCCCCTGCCCCTCTCTTCCTGCCTCAGCCCAAGCTAACCTATCACCCTCCTGCCTAAACAGGAGCCCCCCACCTCTGACTTCCCCCCCTGAGCCCCATGCTTCCCGCCTCAGCCTGAGCCCCCCTGCTCCTCATTTCTCCGTCATTGCTCTCTCCCCAACCACCCAACCTCAGCGCTTCCCAATGCATCAATGGAGCCACCTCAGCGCTTTGAACCTGGCCTGAGCCCATCAGCTCCCTGCTTCAGACACAGCCCTGCCCGCAGCTAGACCCCACCCCTAGTCTACCTTTCTTTCCCCATCTCAGACACAGACCTCATCCTCCCCTGGCTAGGCCTCATCCCTACCCTTCTCTGTATTGCCACCCCTTACACACCTCTCACCCTCTGCTGCCCTTAGTGCTCATTGTACAGTATAGCCGCCGCTTCCCCACCCCTCATCCTCTACTGCCCCCTGTGCCCATTATACAGTGTAGCCGCCCCTTCCTCACCCCTCACACTTTGCTGCCCCTAATGCTCATTGTCTGCCTGAGTGTGCAGAGAGCCTGAAACTATAGCTCTCAGAGGGGGGGAGCTGCACCATTCATCTCAATGGAGTGTTGGACCCACAACCCCCTGGGGACTCCAACAACCCCACCTCAGCAGCGGATAATGTGCGTGTAGCTGGAGTTGAAGAACACATTAAACCTGTGCATTACACCTGTTGTATGTGCATTACACCTGTTGTTTTTTAATGTTTCTCTGTGTCAGAGTGCAACACCTTTAGAGTAAATTAATGAAAAAATAAAACTAGCTTACACAAAGGGTTAAATTTCCATGGAGTTTCTGCCTATAAATCTTGCGTTGTGCCATTAAAAATACATTTTCAGAGACAGTCACAACTGCGATGGTTGTCAGCGGTGGCCAGGTGAAGTATAGGTTTAGGGACACAACAAGAAAAAAATATTCCCATCATAAAGTCTTCAAATAAAGACAAACTTGTGCAAAGACTCAAATCTCTTGCACCTCAAATTTTCACCATAGTTGTGAAATGAAAAATTAGGGTTTCACTATTTGGAGGCACTGTTTCGGATCCCAGGCCCATTAGCTTCAGGATGGCAAACACCAAACATATCCATTCCAGTTCTTTCCTATCAATTTGAGAGATTAATAGGCCAAAAGGGGCAATTAGTAGTAGTAGTATTGATCTCTGACAGCTTTGCTTTCATGTCCGATCGAAGATCACAGCCTTATTGTGCTCACTTGGCTTCAATGCTGTATGAGATGATCCCTGACTTGATGGCCTTACATTTTAAATTAATAAACCAGACCAAAGGTGGGAATGGAAACAGATGCACATCAAAGAAAGGTGACTTTCCACAGGCCACCCAGCAAATAAGTGGCAGATTCAGGAAGCAAATGTGCCCTTAGCCTGGGTTGGAGAGAAGGAAGGAAGGAGAGCTATACTGTCTAACTGCTGCTGCATAAGATTACTGATGAGAACTTAGCATGGATAATGTACTGGATGAGTGATATGCATAAATTATAATGAAGGTCAGATGTCAGCAGAATCTCTGCTGTGGGAAAGTGGCTGATATAGAAAGACCTCTCTAGATGGCTGAAGAAAATGCAGGATAAGAAAAGGTCAGCTATAGAGCAAGATTCTCAACTCTGGCAAAATTGAATAGTTCTGTATATTTCAATAGGGCAACGACAGCAGGGAATCTGGCCCACTGCCTCCATCAGAGCTACAGCAGTTTACACCAGAGCAGAATATGGCCTGTAATGTTGTATTGGAGAGCAGAAGGAAAGGGATGTTATACTTCACAATGACCACTAGGTGGCAAAAAGTGAAAGAGGGGGAAGAAGGGAGAAAAATAATCAGCTATATTGGCCACTAAATATCGGTCCAGGATTCCTAATGGAAAAGAAATTTATTCTTTGAGGTGTCCAGTAGATGACAGTGCTTTCAGGAATTAGTAATGGACAGCTATTCCATGAAATAACCATGACAAGACAGCAGAGGATGAATATTAGCAAAAAGCAGTGGATTGTAATGCACCATCATACTGCACAGTCATCACTCAAGGTAAAACAGTGCTTCATGGTGATGTGAAACATCCTCCCCTCTCTTCCGAGACTCATTAGGCAGTTTCTCTAAATGCAATTACATTTGGGGAAAAACAAGTCAAGACACACCAGGAGACACAAAATTATCCATAATGGTTATGAGTTGAAGTGAGACCTTATTAAAAAGTTTTGGAACCAAATTGTACTTATTTAAAAATTTGGAACTGGATAAGAAACAACAATCTCCTACGAGGATCTGTAATCAGAAATAAGTGGATGGTCTTATTCATGCCCCAAAAGACTAGTTTAATTCAGGTCAAAATAGAACAGCTGTCATCTGAAAGAAAACTTACTGATAGAAATGCCAACTTCAGGGAATATGGACAATACACTGTGATGCACAAACACAGTGGTTACACAGACTATACCACAATATTTGCATTGATTGATGTGTGTACACACATCTGTATGTATGTAAATTGTTCCTCTGCACAAAACACTCTCCTCTTCTGTATGGTTTTAGATAGCCTCCAGTTTGCTCTTTTCTAAACCTCGTAGAGGTAGTTCTCTTGAGTTCAGGTGATAGCCACATGATAAATCTGAATGGCAAACAGGAAGGCTGGGATTTCCAAAGGAGCCTAAGATAATTACACACCCAAATCCCAGTTGGATATGGGTGTATAGTGAGGCAGTGTGGCTCCCCTCCGCCCCGGAGAGGCTTGAGCCCCAGTGAACTCATGTACACAGTGCCTAACTCCCTTGGGCTCCTTTGAAAATTTCAGCCAAATTTAAGGTGGTCAAGGATTAGTTCCAATATAAGACCCTCAGCTGTGCAGTGCCAGGATATTTAGGAATGAGAGGTGGGACTCAGTACAAACTTCTTCACAGCTGCCTTACCCTCCCTCCAACCATGAATACTTGGTCACACACAAAGCTTTTTCTGAGTGTTCTGCTTTATTGGAAGGTGCTCTGTGCAGCTAAAGGTGTGGGGAGGAGCTTATAGTGTGTGTGTGTGTGTGTGTAGGAAATACTAAGAGGGAAATCAAAGATCTCAGAAACGCCTAAGGCACCAAAGTTTAATGTCCACATTTCATTTTTCAACCATGCAAAGACACTTCAAACCCAGCTGGACAATAAAGGCCCCAGTTATAAAAGTCCCTTCTCTAATTTCCTGACCAAAATGTCTCCTGAATGTTTTCAGGCCCAGCTTTGAGAAATCCGAGTGACACTGTGGAAGAATATAGACTCAGTCAAATAGATTGTTAACAAGTCCATTTAAGACTATAGTCTATCCTCAAAGGAAAAACCATGAATGATCAACAGAACTGAAGCCTGAGGACCCTTCAGATGTCTCCTGTGCATTTGGGAGAGGTAGGAGCATTTTGGGAATGAGAATCTAAACATGCAGATGTGGTCAAATGCTTTTTGTAGAATGAGCTCCAGCAAATGATACTTGTACTTATTCTGTAGCAGGAGGCTACCACAATAGTGACCAGCAGGGGGTGTAATGTGTGTCCAGTTAAGAAATGCAGCAGTGATCAAGATGAAGAGACACACTCCAAGGTGTTTGTTAGAATCCTCTCAGCTCCCATCCACTGGTGATGACCCAAGCTGGAGATTGCTGATTGGCCCAGGTGTTGTCCTCACTAAATCACGGGTGGGTCCCAGGTAACTGGCTCAAACCATCAATCTGGACTGTGTGCCACAATTTCCCTACCTACGTTTTGCTGCTGTTACTGTCTGGGCTGCTAGTTTTCGGTGGGAGCCAGGTGTCCTGTCTCAGGCTGGCTTGGGTTACACTTTGGGCTCAGCTCCCCATCTTGTGCTCTCACTTTTCTGCCAGGTCAGGGTTCTTGCCTTGCTCTAAGACCCTGAGCACCTTTGTCTTGTTTTGTTTTTTGTGGTCTCCCTCACTGCCTGCACCTTGCCCTCTTGGACCTGTTTATGGAAAATTCCTCTTGCATCTCACGGTTCTGTCCTCTCTTCACATTTGATCCAGCAGGATCCTTTCCTTTTCTGCCCTGGTCCGTCTCCATCCTGGCTTGAGGGTCCTGGCCTCGCTGCTCACCTACCAGTCTTCAAGATTGCAAGGAAGGCAAGAGACACAGATAAAACTCTGTCTTCAGTCCATACCCAGAACCAAGCGCTGCTTTCCTGCCCCTGGGAGTGATGTGATACAGTTCTCAGCAGCCGGAGACCTGTTTCAGCTCTTGTGGCTCTGGTTTTCTAATAAATCTCCGTTTGAGCATCCCATCTGAGTCCCTTTGGGGATTTCACAGGGTTGTAAGGTGGCCATGTGGATGGAGACTTGAGCTCATTTCAGGGGGCAGCTGGTGCATGTACTTCTTCCTGGTGAACTTGTCCTGCTTGGAGACCTGCTTCACCTCCACCATCCTGCCCAGGATGCTGGCCAGGTTCCTGATTGAGGACAGAACCATCTCATTTAGTGGCTGCATCACACAATATTACTTTTTTGTTTTTCTGGCTTCTACAGATTTCTACCTCCTAGCAGCAATGTCTTATGATCGGTGTTTAGTGGCATGTAAACCTTTGCACTATGCAGCCCTTATGAACAGCAGGTCCTGTCTCTGGCTAGCAGCTGGGTCTTGGATAAGGGGATTCTTATCTGGTATCATATCAACATTATCAATATGTCAGTTAATCTTCTGCGGTCCCAATGAAATTGACCATTTCTTTTGTGATTTTGTCCCAATGATGAAGCTCATGTGCAGTGACATTCACCTGATGAAAGTTTTGGCTTTTACACTATCTTTGATTTTCTCTCTGATCCCATTTCTTTCAACTGTGACATCCTACATTTATATCATCTCCACAATCCTGAACATCTCTTCCACCACAGGGAGGAAAAAAAGCATTTTCCACCTGCTCCTCTCACCTCATCGTGGTTACACTTTTCTACGGGACCATAACTGTTGTCTATATGTTTCCAGCAACCTATAGGCTGAAAGACTTAAGCAAAGTGTTCTCTGTCTTCTACACAGTACTGACTCCCATGGTCAACCCTGTCATATATAGCCTGCTAAACAAAGAGGTGAAGGAGGCCATGAGGAAAGCTCTTAGGAAATATATAACTTTCCAGAGTTCAAATATTTTACCAAACTGGGGTTTTTTTAGGTTAAAATGAACTAGATACACAAATATTTAAAATATTTTCCAAATGAAATGTTCTCACTGAGGAGATGGAGAGAAAGAACCACGTCCTTACTGGTCACATTGCTCAATGCATTGCTAGAAGCTGCTCATGTATAGACTTGGAAGGATTTTGATTTTTTCGAAACATCGATTTCACTGTACACATAAACCACGGAAAATATATTTCCATGAACACCAATCAAAACTTGCAGATGAACCAAGTAAGAAAAATGCATCTTGAGGACATATTTGATTTTAATTTATGGATATTTACTTTCTGTATTTTGACATGTGATATTGACAATTTGTATTTTAAGGATTATAAAGCTTTAACTTCATGAATCTCAGTGTTGGTCATTAAATAATTTTTTGACATTCCTAGTCTGACACATGCCCCATAATTTGGGGGAATAGTGAACATTTAAATAAAAAATAAAATAAAATGCTTAAAAACAAATGGTGATATTCTCCACTGAAATTATTTTAAAAATATCAAAATATAATTCTACCAAGCCTGCTCATATACTATGGAAATGGATGTCATATAAACAGATGAATAGACTAGAATGGAATAGAACAAACAAATCTTGTACAGGTTGCATCAGGACACACCCCTGCCACCCCATACCTTATCAGGATGGAAATCAGAAGGTCAAGGAAAAGCGCCCTGATGTCCCTTGCTACAAACACACTGCCTGCAATGCTGTGGGTAAAACAAATCATGACACTGGGAGGCTTTTGCTTCCATCTCCAATTCACACTGAAGTGCAATACATACCCCAGCTTCATCACACTCGCCTTCCAACCCAACACCCCAGTGGTGACCTTGGCATCATTACGGTAGAACAACTTCCAACTGCATGGAGCATGTGACTGATGTGCTTATCTGTTGATACAACGGTGCCTGAGGTCCCATTGTGGTTCAGCGAGCTGATGCTGCGGGACACGGGGGAGCCAGGAGGGCTGGAGGCAGAGTGGGGAAGGGGTCAGGGAGCTGGTGCAGCAAGGGTTGTGAATTCATGAGGGGCTGGGAAGGGCTAAAGGTAGTGAGCAGGATGGATTTATTTGGGCAGGATGACCCAGTAGTAGGAAAGAGAAATTAAGTCTAATCCTACAAAATGTCAAATGTCTGGTTAACAGAAAGGAATCTACTGGGTTGAAAATGTCATAAATTTAAGCACAGCTGGTAACATCAGCTTTCTGGGTCATTTCTTCTCAGCGGGGGTGGGGTGGGGTGTTGAAAAAAATGAGATACTCTCTAGGGAAAAAAAAGTCTTTAAAGCAACAATTTTTAGATCTTTTATTAGCAACATTCCCACATTTTACCCAAACCTCATTTTAAATAGTTAGTTTCTCTTTAATGTACATACCAGTAGTAGACAATCTGTCACCATCCTTTCCACTGTCAAAAGGAATCTGTACCACAGCCTTCGTGATCACAACAGTATCAGATCTGAGAGCAGGATATAAAATTTCAGCTGAAACGGTTAATGTGTGGCAAAACCATAAGCAGTGCTACAAGTTGGTCCTGGAAGTCACTGAGTCTGGGATTTTTACATGACCTCCACAATTTCAGCGCCGGGCTTCAGTGATTTCTTGTTTATTGCCTAGGTCCTGCCTGTGACTTTTTCTAACAATAGCTGTGACAAAATCATAACTTTAGTCATTAGCAATGGAGAACTGGGTGTTCTAATGAGAAGTGCAGATGCTTTTAACAACATGCAGTGTGTCTAGCACATAGCAACATCTACCGTTCAGGTTGTTTGACGCTTCCCAGATGAGATTTTCAGCTGCTTATAACTTTTGCAAATTTTAACTAATTCAGCTGAAATTTCCCATGCAGAGTCTCTTTCACTCTCTCTTGCACATACAGACATTTTCTTTACACCGTGTCTTTTTTCTCCATCATTTTCTCACTCATTTCATTCTCCATAATCACAGTATGCTCCCTTCATCACTTGCTCATCTTCCCCCCGCCTCCCGCATGCACCTTACTGCATGACCCTGTGCCCTGTCCGTCTCTTTTGACCTGATTCTGCATCCCAAAGTATTAGTGCAATGAGGCGGCCCATCCAGCCCTGCCCAGCCTCAGAACAACCAGTGAAAGGGAAGACACTGCCCAGATCAAAAAGATCATTTCCCAGACTGGGGAATTAAACCCACACACAGAGTAACAAGAGTCGTGGCCAACCTGCCAACCCAGATCTGTCCATGGACCAGTTACCTCAAATATTGAGAACTTCAATAACAAGCCACATTCCCCCACCCCAATTTTGCTGTCCTTTCTCTTCTCCCCCATTTTATCCGTTTTCTGACAAGCAGGAAAAGTGACCACAAAAGTTACAGCTGAGTAAAAATCCAAGAACACAACTAACATTGTCTTCCCCACTAAGGACTCTGACGAAAGAAGGGATTTAAACCAAGTGCCGGTCTCTGAAAGAGGTGCTTAGATAAGTTTTAATTGAGATGAGTGGTTATACAAACCAAATTTCTGATTCAAATGCTTTATGACTTGTATACTAACCAATGCAATTCCAAAATTTTGTATGAATTTTCTAGTGTGCTTGTCATGAGTCTAAGCAGGCTGAGGTTTCTGTATTCCAGACCCCAAGCCATATGTAACTATTTAATGTTGTACAGTGACAAGGTCATGTGAAGAGCTTTGACTCTGTGGGCTCATTGATTCCATTAAAATTGACAACATTTCCTAGCAGCTATGATATGGAATAGACCATATATGGCTGAGGTAAGAAATGAGAGGTTGTGTTCTTAGGTATCTAGAGGGTAGAGGACTTAAGGAATGGGAAGGATGTGGTGATGCTGGTCAGTGGCCAATGGAGAGCAGCAGCAGCAGAAATGGAAAGGGAGGAAAGGGGAAGTCACACTGCCAAGTGACCAGCAGAGGGCAATGTAAAGAGGTAAAGCTGTATAACACAGACTAGAAGGCACCAGTATAAACAGTGAAGAAAGAACTTTGTGGAGCAATGGAGCCCTATGCAACGTAATGAACTGGAAAAATCTTTAGAAACCAAAGTGAGGAATATGCGAGTGAGCAAGGCATAAATTAAGATATTGAGGATCCCTGTAGTCACGTTTGTAAGGGTCTGGTGCTGGGGCTTATCCCTCTCAGGCGCGGCGGGGAGCTAGGGCGCCTCCCTACAGGCAGCAATCCACGCAGGGCCCAGACCCGTCAGCAGGGGCTGAGCGAACGAATAGTCTCTAAGCAATTCAGAGTCTTAGCCCTTCAGCAGGGGCTAAGCTGACACAGGGTCTATAAGCCCGGCCCTGGAGCAGGGGCGGGGCAACAAGCAGTTCAGGCTCAGGGCCCTTCGGCAAGGGCTGAGCAAGGACAGAGTCTATAAGCAGTTCGGTTTCAGACCTTTCAGCAGGGCTGAGCAACACAGTACATAAGCCCGGCCCTTGGGTGGGGCAGGGCAGTAAGCAGCTCACCGCTCAGGCCTTCCAGCAGGAGTGAAAGAATCCAAACTCTATAGCCCAGGCCCTTGGGTAGGGCGGGGCAACAAGCAGTTAGGCTCAGGCCTTTCAGCAGGGGCTGAGCAACAAGTTAACAGTATATAAGCCCAGGCCCTGGGGCAGGGCGGGGCAGCACACAGTTCAAGCTCAGGCCTTTCAGCAGGGGCTGAGCAAAAAGTCAACAATGTATAAGCCCAGGCCCTGGGGCAGGGCGGGGCAGCACACAGTTCAAGCTCAGGCCTTTCAGCAGTGGCTGAGCAAAAAGTCAACAATGTATAAGCCCAGGCCCTTGGGCAGGGCGGGGCAGCACACAGTTCAAGCTCAGGCCTTTCAGCAGGTGCTGAGCAACAAGTGAACAGTAGCAGTCTGCAAAGCCCAAGCCCTGGCTCAGGGCGGGGTAAAAAACCCAGGTAAGGGTCAGACCCTCAAGCAGGGGCTGAAGAGTGAGTTAAACAGCACAAGAGGCCTCCTCAGGCCAGGGGGAGGGGGAGTCTGCCACCCTTGGAAGGGTGTCAGGGGGGATGCAGGCCCTCCCACTCCACTGCGTCCCAGCCCGGGGCCCTAGCAGCAGCAAGGGTTCCCTGCAGTCGGTGGGGATCCTGGCCGCAACACACTGACATTGGTTCAGGGTCCCCTGGAGCCAGACTGGGGTCGGCTTCCCCCGGGCCACTTCCAATCTTCCGCTCTCTAGGTACCTGTCCTTCGCCGGCGTTGTCCGGCGGGTCCCAGAACATGGGTTCCTCAGGATACCGGGTGTAGGGAAGCTCAGACAGCTCCTCTGGATACCGGGCACGGGGAAGCTCAGGCAGCTCCTCGGGATACTGGGTACGAGGCAGGTCAGGCCAGTGCTCCTCTGAGTGTTGAGCATGGGCCAGGCTGGACCCAGCAGGAGCTCGAGAACCAGCGTCTGTCCTCTCCGGCAGTCTGCAGCCAACTGAGCACTGAGGCCAGGCTTTTATACTTCCTGTCCCGCCCCTTGACTTCCGGGGGGGCAGGGACAGGCGGCGGTGGCTCCACCCACGGAGGCACCTATTCTGGCTTACCCCTCTCAGGCCCGACGGGGAGCCAGAGCTCCTCCCTACAATGTTAATTAGGGAATTAGAGGCAGACAGTCAAGCCATTTCTAGGACACCAACATTACCTAAAGTCAGGAAAAGTGTACCACGGTAGAACAAGGAATGTGAAATGGTAGCAGATGGTAAGGGATGAGAAATGGGCTGTTATACTGAATGATGACCAAAGGGAACACAAGAGCATCAAGGATGGAAAGAGGCAGCTAACAGCGTCCATTGGAGCTAACTCTAGAAGAGAGGAGAGGGTAAGAACAGAGCAATAGACTGCCATGCTGCGTAATTGACACTAAGGCCAGCAGACTGGAAGAAATGAGAAAGGATCAGGAATATTGACCAATAGATTTCAGAACAGGATAAAGTAATGTGGAAAGGTTAGTGATGCTGCAAGATGTCCACTAGAGGGCAGCATACTCTAAGCAGGAAAAATGGGCAGCTATTTTCTGAAATGCCCACTAGATGGCAGCAGATATAGGATTATTATTAATGATTATTTATTATATTTATTATGTTACATTATAACAGGCCACCACCTTGGACAGGTATCTCAGAAAAATTTAATTTAGTGTTCGTTATGTGTAGTATTTTCCACCATGGGATTTTTCCTTCATTTTATAAGGAATTAAGAAGTCATATTCGGCAATGTTCGCCAAAAAGCTTTGGAGACATAAAATTAGTCAGCTGGGAGATAGGTTAAAGTGAGACTCTTATTACAAAGTTAAAAAACCATCACCATAAAAATGAACAATGCCTAAAAGGGGTTGAGAATTTTTTCCCAATCAATTTTGCACTCATGCCAATAATAAACAAATATAAAGTATTTGTCGCCCAAAGGATGAAACAAACTATTTTATTTCGGTTCATATGAGAAATTTTTTTTTTAACCAAAAAGAACATTGTGCTTGTATACCAGCTTCTGGAAGGCAGATGTGTGGAGAACAGTGTAATGCAGAAACGGAATGGATCTATAGACAATATCAAAAGAACTTAAGCAGCTGTGTGTGGGGAGGAGGGCGCAGGGGAAATGGGGTGGGGGACTGCCGTCTAGTGGATGGAGCTTAACCTTGTCAAATGTGCCCTCTTATGTTAGTGTCTAATTCAAGTATTCCAGAACGCAGATACTGGTCTGTGCTTTGAGCAGGATGACCCCAGTTTCACCTATTCTGTTTCCCTAGGAACATAGGAATTGCCAGACTGGATCAGACACATGGTCCATTTAGTCCTTATCCCAACAGTGGCCAGACCCAGCTGTTTAAGAGGAAGGTGTAAGAACACCTCAGGAGGCAGAAGTGGGATAATCTGCCCACCTCATAGCTCTCACCTGAATCTCTAATACTTAGAGATTGGCTCAAGCCCTGAAGCATGAGGTTTTTCACACCTCAGATATTTCCATCTAGGACATGAGTTCAAATCCATTGTCCTGCTCCCTATCTCTTCATTCAGGAAGACCAGGGATAGGGGAGACTAGTTAGGCAGCCTCCAAATGTCCAAGTTCCATTCTGAAACCAGGGAGGGGCTCAAAAAGAACTGAATATAAAAAAGGGCACATTTATGGAAAACCCTTTCCAAGCTGTTATCTCAACAATCTCTCTGGCACTTTTCCAGGTACAAATTTGAGGACTCAGTGATGTTTGGGATGAACATTGGCCAAAGCAAAGATCAGAAAACCTAAGAAGTTTACTTTAAAACAGCATTTCCCCCAATAGTGGGCACTGTGCATTACCCCAGTAGACTGAGAATCCTGGAGATTTCCTTTCCCATTTCAAATGATTTATTTTCTGTTCTTTTGGGAGAGGCAGGAATCTCTCAGAAATGAGAATCCAACACACAAAATGGTCAGGCAACCCACAGGGTACATCCCATGAATGACACTAGACTATAGAGAAGCTATTGCAATAGCTTTTAGGATACAGACCGGAGGGCTGTTGCATGAAAAATATGTGAAGTTAGTTCATGATGCAACTGCATTAAAAAGAATCACAGCTACACTTGTCAGAGAGGTCATACAGAGAAGTACCCTGCCTTGCCCAGCTCCCACTCAATGGTGATGGCCCAGCTTTCGTCCTCAGGGTCCTGGACTGAAAATATTTTGTGGGAGTCCTGCTAGTCCTGCTCCTGATGTATGAGCTGAGATCCCTAAAAGGAGGATTCCAGCATGTTGTCTGTCATCACCTCTGCTCCAGGACTGGTGTATATAATATAAAAACAAACATGTTACTCTAAGAAACTACCTAGACTCCATATCATTTTTTTTCCAATGGGAAACCAATCTGCAAGACCCTGAATTCTGCTATCGCTCAGCAGAAGGGTGAGAATATTGTTAAATAAACTAACATTAGTAACTACTGATAACATCAATGTTCCTTGGGAAAAATATTTCCACTGGGGGTGTATAGGCTGTTCGGCCGTGGCTCATCCCCCTCTGGGACGTCGGAGAGCCAGACCACCTTGCTACTTTGGTTGAGTGTGTGGGGGAATTAGCTTGGCTGTGTGGCAAACAGTCAGCAGCTCTGGCCCTCTGACAGGGGATGAGCAAACAGTTCAATAGTAGCAAGCCCCGGCCCTAGATCAGGGCGGGCAACAACCAGGCAGTAGCTCAGGCCCTCAGGACCCGGTCCCCAGGTTTAAAGTCATGGCTCCATGTGTCTCGGTTATAGGTTCGTGCTTGAGCATCCTGGGCGGCCCTTAAGTTTCCCTGGGCGAGCTCCCCGGCCTGAGTGAGGCATTCCTGGAGCTGGAAAACATACTTAAAGAGGCCCTGTGTTGGTGATGGAGCTTGTTCCCAGTTTTTATGCATCAGGTTGAGCAACCCCCATGGGCGGCGGCCATACAACTCCAAAGGGGAAAACTTTGTAGAAGCCTGGGGCACCTCCTGGATCACCAGAAGCAAAGGGTGGAGTAGCTGGTCCCACTGGCGTAGTTGTTCTGGGGAGAATTTGCGCAACATGTCTTGTAGAGTACGGTTAAACCGTTCAACCAAACTATCAGGTTGTCGATAGTAGATACTGGTGCGCAACTGTTTGATCCCCAGGAGCCTACACACCTGCCGCAGCAGTTGGGAGGTAAAGTTGGTGCCCTGGTGCGTGAGAATCCCCCGGGGCCTACACGAGCAAAGACCTTCATGAGCTCGCCCGAAGTGGTTCGGGCAGTGATGCTCTGCAGCGGTACTGCCTCTGGGAAACGAGTAGCATAATCTATTAGGACCAACACATACTGAAACCTCGCAGTGCTTTTCGGGAAGGGCCCCACCAGGTCCATGGCTACGTGTTCAAAGAGCGTTTTGAGTATGGGCATGGGGAACAATGGGGTGTGCACGGGGGCTGCGGCTAGCTGGCACTCTGGGCAGGAGTTACAATAGTTCCTTACTTCCTCATCCACGCCAGGCCAGAAGAAGCATGTCAGTATCCGGGCTAGAGTCTTCTTATGGCCCAAGTGGCTGGCAGCAGGGATGTCGTGGATGAGTTTCATTAGTGCCCGCCAGTGACATTAAGGCACGAGTAGTTGGCTCTGGGGTTCTCCAGTGCGTGGGTCCTGTTCTACCCGATAGAACCGATCCTGTCACAGTTCAAAGTGTGGCCACTGCTTTGCCCGGTGCAGGTCAATTATGGCCCCATCGACTGTGGTTAGTTGCTCATAAGTGTGACTGAGGGTGGGATCTGCCCTTGGGTCATGACAAAAGACAATATGAAGCAGGGGTTCAGCAGGAGCTTCTGGAGGGGAGTCCTTGGGCTCTTCTTCCAGTCCGTTGGGGTCTGTCACTTCCTCCCCCTCTGACTGGGTCTCAGGGAAGCTCCCTTCCAATACTGGGGGAGTTGCGGTCCTCTCGTTGGCATTGGAGTGGAAGACTTCCAGGAAGTCTGGCCAGTCCCTCCTCAGGATCACTGGGCAGGCAAGCCGAGGAGCCAGGCCAACCATCAATAACATGACCCTATGCATGGTCAGTCGGACTTGGGCACTGGGATATGTCGCCGTGGATGCATTGTAGACAGATCATCCCCAGGCATGGGTCAGCCTGGAGGCTGAGGCTTTGGTGAACCAGTGTCTGGCCGCAGCCTGAGTCAATTAGGGCCAAGGTTGGGCAATCCCTGACAACCACTGGCACTGTAATCTTGGCAGCTTGTGAGTGAAGGGCGTGGGCTTCTCCAGTGCAGACCTGGCTGAAGCTGCAGTCCATCTTAGCACAGTCTCATTGTAAATGGCCCTATTTCCCACAGGAAAAACAGGGTCCAATATCCAAGCACCCAGGCTGGGAGAATGTTCATATCTGGCCCCAGGGCAGGCTTCGGTTGGTCCCTCGGGCATCTGGTTGAGGTGCCAGGGCATGTCGAACCAGGACCTTGGCAGGTCGGGGTCGGGACTCCAGGCCCCGTGACGAATTTCGTGGTTGGCTGCAGTTGGCTCCCCTTTTCTCTGGGTTAGGGCGCTCCAGTCCTGGCAGGACAGCTTGAGTGATCGGTTCCACTGGTGCCTCAATGACGAGAAAATCCTTCGTGAGTGTGATGGCAACCGTTAAGGTTATAGGCCAATGGTGAAGGACCCAGGCCCTCCCTCGTCATGGGTGTATATGGATGAATTGCTCCAGAATAATTTGTTCAACGAGCTCATCCGGGGTTTGCCTTTCGGGTTGTAGCCACCGATTGCAGGCTTCCCTCAACTCTTGGGCTACCATCCGGGGTCGGGCCCCCATAGGGTAGACCAAGCTCCAGAACCTCTGTCGGAAGGTCTCCGGGTTAACGTCCAAGGCATCTAAGATTGCTGCCTTTACTCGGGTGTAGTCCCAAGATGCGTCCGTGGATTGGCACAAATATACAGTTTGGGCGGTCTTGGTCAAATATGGGGCCAAAATTGTAGCCCACTGGTCTTGGGCCCAGCGTGTGACTAACACCGCCCTTTCAAAAGTTACCAGAAAAGCTTCTGGGTCGGCGTTGGGGCAATCTTTGTCAACCGGATGGGAGGGGCCAGGCTGAGGGGCCTGGTGGCACCCACAGGCTGGGGCTCTGCAGGATGGGGCAGCAAGGTCACCAACTGCTGAAGGCACTGCTGCTGGTGGTCCCGGTTCTGACGTCTCAGCTCCAAAATGAACAGTTGCTTCTGGGTCCCGACCAATGCTGGACCAGCTGCTGCTGCTGTTGTTGGCTTTTGGCTAAGAACTTAATAAGCTTGTCCATATCCATGGTCGGTCGGGCACGCTCCACCACATATCCCTTTTCACAAGGATCGGGGAATCAATGCCCATATTCTCTACCATGTGTAGGCTGTTCGGCTGGGACTCGTCCCCCTTCTGGGTAGCGGGGAGCCAGATCACCTCGCTACTTTGGTCAGGTGTGTCAGTCAGCAGCTCCGGCCCTCTGGGGCAGGGGGCTGAGCAAACAGTTCAATAGTAGCAAGCCTGGGGCCTCGATCAGAGTGGGCAACAGTCAGTAGCTCAGGCCCTCAGACAGGGCTGAGCAGACAGGTTCAAATGCAAACCCCAGGCTCCTGGCTCCAAACAGCCTGGGAGAGGCGAAGACTACCAGCAGCAAGGTGGGTGGCAGGGGGGACACAGGCCCACCCCCTCCACTGCGTCTCAGCCCGGGGCCCTAGCAGCAGCAGAAGACCCACTGCTGTGTCAGTGGGGATCCTGACCGCAACACACTGACATTGGCTCTGGCAGCGTTGCAGCCAGACTCGGGTTAGCTGCCTCTTGGCTACTTCTTACCTCCCCCTCTAGACGTACCATGGTCCAGACGGCATCCTTCATGCCGTCACACACCATGGGCTCCTTGGGGTAGCTGGCGAGCAGTAGGCCTGGCAGTTCCTCAGGGTAACAGGTGAGCTGTAGTCTTGGCAGCATCTCTGGGCCTGGGCGTTAGCTGGTCTGGCCAGTCCTCATGTCAGCCACCGATCGCCATGGTCTCCCCATCGGGAGCTACACCACAAGTGTCTTGTCACTTTGGTGGCTGAGTTCCAAGTGATCTGTGGGGTCGGGCTTTTATACTTCCTGTCCTGCATCCTGACCTCTGAGGGGCAGGTGCAGGATTTGCTGATTCTGCCCACTTTGGTGTCCAGAGAGGCTTGTCCCTCTTTGGGGTGGCGGGGAGCCAGACCGCCTCACTACAGAGTGTAAGTGGGAGAGAGAGATTCTTTCATCCAAATCTTTCAATTGCAAACTATGGATTAAATTTACTTTACATTCACTTTCCTGTGTGTCTGTTAAAGTGTGGCTTCAGCACCCAATCTGTCAGGCTTGAGTCATCTTAGCCATTTTTTCTTATGCAATTGTTCCACTCAAGGCAATGGGACAATTGACATGAGTAAAGATTGCTGAGTAGTTTTAGTCTCTGCATGGCCATGCACTCCAGGGGCGCTACATTACATTTCAGCCATGCAGAGGAATAACCTCATACAGCTGGTAGCAGAAAGACGATTCCTCTGGGTGTGGGAGGTTGGTTGCACGAGGACAGTTGTACTGTACCCACAGAAAACACAGGGCTAACTCCCCAGGCTCAAGCTCATCAGCAGTGGAATCAAGGGAGATGCAGCCTGCCATGGAGAAGGCTACAAATATGAGGACTCTGCACTTTGTAAGTGAAGGGGGAAGAGCATGTTGTAAGACAGATCGCAGCAGCTGCTCATCCATTCAGGTAGATGCAGGTGTCTTTGCTGAGAAGATCCAGTTTCTATCAAATGATGAGACCCAATTACCTCAGTGGCAGAAAATGAGTCCTGGCCACCAAACCCTGAGAAATAAGAAGTCATCACTCGAAGCTTGAGCTGTCCTGTGGTTACAGGTGAGCACCCTCTTCCTGACTGCGTTACTACATCACCTTCCAAACAGGGGTATGAATGTGCTTTATGAATATTGTCTGCGGTGTTGTTGTAACTGTGTTGCTCCCAGGATATTAGAGAGACAAGGTGGGTGAGGTGATATCTTTTACTGGACCAAGTTCTGTTGGAGAGAGAGACAAGTTCTCTTACTTTCAAAAGCTTGTCCCTCTTACCAGCAGAAGTCGGTCTAATAAAAGATATTACCTCATCCATCTTGTCTCTATCAATGCTAGCAGTTTTAGCCTCACCTTCCCACAGCAGTGCCAGTCGGTGTTAATAGCACTATTTAATAATGGGGAAATTGAGATATATGTCTTATGAAAGGTTCTCAGCTAAGGATCTGGCTCAAGATAACTAGGGTGAAGCCTGGAATAGAATAATGGAAATCAAAACTACGTGAAGTTGATAGAAAGGAACATTAAAATGGGTTATTAAGTGGGTAAAGTGTAAGAATGAATTTAGGAGGATGAGAGGGAATTTGAAGAAAATAAATAACAAAAACTGTGTCACTATATCTGAGTCAGGCAAGTTGCAAGAGAATCCATGAGTCAACTGAACCCAGGAATAAACAAGATATAGACATCGCTTAGGTGCTATGGTTGAGACTTTGAAGCCACCTAGGAATTGGGTGTCCTAATCTCCTATTAGAATTAATGTCGCAATCCTATAGACAGTTTGACAACCTCCTCTGAAATGATTTATTTGTATTGATCGTCACTAAAAAGTGTTATGAAGTAATCTGCATCAGGTCAACTTTTTTTCAGGGAACAGCCTGTCAGAGGCTGAAATATCAAAAGAGCAGATTATTGAACTAACTGGAATTTGGGGTTTCTCTGTATCGCTCTAGGAGAATGTAGTAACATAGGAATTGCCAGATTAGATCAGACTCAAGGGCCATCCTCTCCAGTATCGTTCTCCGAGAGCAGGCAGGACTAGATGTTTCAGAGGCAAATGTAAGAACACTGCAATAGGAGTTCTGAGATAATCTCCCCTCACATGTGTCGTGTTGGTCTATAATAGTTAGTTTTGGAATGGATATTAAACCTCATGGTTTGGGGCTTAAGCCAATCTCTATTGTTGCCATTATTATGATAACTCTGGATATTTATATGACTATCAGGAACATCCAGGGTCTTCTGGAATCTAGTTAAGTCTTTCATATCTATGACTTCCTGTGGCAGTGAGTGTGATGCTCCCAAGGGGGATGCAAGAGTGTGAGTGCCAAACTCAGGACAGACAGTTACAAACCAGGGCACAAAGCCCTCATTGGTTGTCAGGTCAAAACTTAGATTTCACCAACCAACTGTGCCAACTGCAAACTCCTCAGGCACTTTAACAGTCTTGACAGAGTCTCCCCAGAAAGAGCCCTTGGACTCTCCTGCCACCCAGGTGAGGGTATCTGTGTTCCACGATCCCTTACTCCAAGGATCATAGCAATATTCATGTTACTCCTGACTTCCCCCATGTCAATTGGACTTTAGATCTCACACCAAAGAGGATACTTGGAGCCAATTCTTCAGTGAACTACTATACTGGAAGATTTATTAAATAGGAAAAGGAAATGAGAGTTATTTACAAGGTTAATGCAAGCAAACAGGCTCATAAATGAGTCACAGTCTCAAGTGTCAAAAGGTAATACAGGCTTCTCTCAGCAGCAAGCTGTATTTGACCTTTAGGACTAACCCAGGCTAAGCAGCTGGGGATCTCTTGCTAATGTCTAGCAACATCCTGCCCCAAGCGTCCAGTCAGCATAGAAATCCCTAGTTCCTTTTGTTTGGGGTTTTTCTCCCCGTCCTGCCATCTGCTCTGAACTGCAAACTCAATCCACTTCCATGACTCATCTTCATAGGGAGGACAGCAGAACAATATGTCTCTAGCCCTTTTGTTGATTGTTTCTCAATCCAGTTGTAGGGAGATTACAGTTGCAATATCCACCCATTGCCCACCTGGTATTAGGGTGACCAGATGTCTCTATTTTATAGGGACAGTCCTGATATTTGGGGCTTTGTCTTATACAGGTGTCTGTTACCCCTCCATCGCCTGTCCTGATTTTTGACACTTGCTATCTGGTCATCCGATCTGGTAAGGATGGGTTTTCTTTTTCAGGAGAGGTTTCATGTCTGTGGAAGAGCAACTCTTCACAGTCATTAATGTCCCTCTCTTGTGTGGTGATTCATACTCACAGAAGCTCACTATAACTGCTCAAATGTTAAATTACAATACGGAACAGACATTACAGGAAAGATTAATGCAGGTAGCAGCTGACTAGCATTCAAACTTTCTTATAATTCTAATACCCATATTATTAATGTAACCCTTCTGCACCTCTGAGTTGGCAGGAAGAAGGGTCGGGTTCAGTATCCAGCGGTTCCGTTTCAATAACACAATGGAAAACCGGGTCGAGCCCCCACCAAGTGACCTGGGACAATTACATACCACTCCCCTGGGTGCCTTTAGGAGGCAATACTTCCCCTCTCGCAAGCATGGAGTCTGAGTGTAGCAAAATCCTTTTAATAAAGGAGGGAAACAATGAGGCATTACATTGGGGAAACACCACAAAGAGGATTTATAACACAAACCATGAGCAAAAGACCCACCTCCAAGTAAGTTTGGCAATGTCTTTTTCCCCTCAGGGTCTTAAGTCCAAATCACCCCAAAGTCCAACAACCCAAAAGTCTCTGTCCCTGGCCAGCGCCGCACCAGAGTTCAAAATTTCATCTGCAGAGTTTTACCCCCCGCCAAGCATGGGTGGAATTGGGGGTGGTGGACACGGGGTGTTAAGGGGCACCTTACATGGGCCGAGGCCGACTTTCCTGCCTCTCTGTGGAGGTCTGCTGCAGCCTTCCCCACAAACTGCTCTGCTATTCCAGCCACTCCGCTCCACTCTTCTCCTCCAGCCGTCCCCGCAAACTGCTCCTCTCTGCTCCATTCACTGTTCTGTCAGATGCTCCAACCGTTCCACATGCTGCTCCACTCCACCAGCTGCTCCACTCCACTGTGCTCGCCGCTCAAACCACCCTGCAAACTGCTCTGCCAGCCGCTTAGCAATATATCCAGACTCCCCCACTAGTTAACACAGCACTCAGTGATCTCACTCAGTAATTTTTGCTCATTTAGTGGTTTCAGCTCTTAATTATTTCAGCTTGTAGTAGGGGAGCCCCAGTGCACTATTGGCACAAAGTGAATTCAGCTCAGCAGTTTCTAGCTAGACTTCTAATAGAATCAAAATTAGCTCTGCTATTTTATAGTGGAAAGACAGAAGGAGGAGGAATTGGTGTGTCAGGCCCTCAAAAGGGGCCCATGCCATCAGGTACACACACCTGTCCCCAACCCCTCTCAATTCAGTGGGTTTTGGAACCCGTGTCCCTTGTCTAGCGAGTATTACTTAGCTGGTGGTGAGACTCTGTCATAAAACAGACTCATAGTCCTTCATTCACATAATCAGGGTAACAACACTTTATTCCTCTTACCCCAATAACCGAGAAATTGGGGATCCCACAGCTTTCAAAGTGACCATTTGGGGCTCATGCTACACGGAGTGGGTGAGCCTATGCAAATAAGATCAGCCCCCTAACTTCTTTTCCAGACTCGCCATAATTCACCACCAGATGTCAGGGGAGAGCTCATCCTGACTCTGCTTACATCAATATTATCCCACAAGTGAGCCAGACTCATTCCTGCTGTGTTATCTGTCAGTGTCCTGCTGAGACCAGAGGACCTTGGCATGAGCTAGAACTTGGTCTTCCAGCATCACAGTGAGTGCCACAGTTTAATTACACTTTCGGTGAACAAGTATTTCATTTGATAGATTTTAAGTTGCCCATCTTTTAATTTTGTTGCATGCCCCCCTTGTTATTGTAATAAGGGGCAGAGGAAACAAAAGATCCCCATTCTACCTCCTCCCAGTTTCTGCAGAAAGAGAACTGTCAAGCTGAGATCCTGAGTCCTGGCCCCTGAACCCTGAGAAACAAGAGTTCATCACTACAAGCTTGGGCTGTCTTGTAGTTACAGGTGAGCACTATCTTCCTCACTGCATTTCTATATCCCCTTCCAAACAGAGGATTGAATGGAATTTGTGAATATTAGAGGGACAAGGTGGGTGAGGGAATATATTTTATTGGACCAACCTTTGGTAATGAACGAGAGACGCTTTTGAGCTACACAGAGCTCTTCTTCAGATGAATATGAACAGTTTTAGCCTCATCTTCCCACTGCAGTGTCAGTCTGCGTTTATAGCACAATTTCAGAGATGGAATGTGAGATCCATGTCTTGTGAAAGGTCCTCAGTTGAGGATCTGGCCCACTGACACAAATGAAGCTAACTTGATTAATGCCAGCTGAGGATCCAACTTGTTGTAAGTCCCAGGCATAGAATTGTAGAAGTGGAAGGGACCTCGAGAGGTCATCTAGTCCAGTCCCCTGCACTCAAGGCAGAACTAAGTATTATCTAGATAACCCCAGAGAGTGTTTGTCCAATCTGCTCCAATGATGGTGTCATAAGTAGATAGGTAAGGGTTAAATTTTCTTTACCTGTAAAGGGGGAACCAAACACCTGACCAGAGGACCAATCAGAGAACTGGATTTTTTTCAAAGTCAGGGAGGGAAAAGAAACTCGGAGTCTTTTGTTTCTCCTGGCTATGGAGTGAAACAGCTTTTCTTCTAACTCCAATCTTCTTTCTAAATTTCGTCTACCAAAGTGTGAGTACAAAGGTAGCAAGGCAATAGGCTGTTATATGCTTTGTTTTGTATTTACATGTATGTTGTTTTGATGGACTGGTTTAAATCAGACTGTCTATTCCTATTTTCTTATAAGCCATATCCCTGTATTGATCTCTTAATGCAGTGTTTAGTTTATCTGTATTTTCTTTCTTTTTTTTTTATATAAAGTTTTCTTTTTAAAACTTGTGGGAGTTTCTTTTCCTAGTTAGGCAAGGGGATAGAAATCTCTGTGCCCAGAGCGCTGTCTAGCTCTGTGACAGGCTAGGGGGAGGGGAAGCCCATGCTCTGTGTTTTAGGATTAGCTCTGTTTCCCTGGGCTTGAGTTTTGTCTCTTTGGGGAAGAAAGGAGACAGGTTTTCTTGGTATTGTGATGTAAAGAGATTACATCAACTCCCTCAGGTTGCTCCGAGAAGAATGGCTGAGAGGGAGGGGGAAGGGAAGGAAGGTATTTCCCTTGCCGGTAAGACTCAGACTTCTGGGTCTTGGGGGTCTCTCCAGGGGAAGTTGGGGAGATCAGAGAGGGGGTCCCCCAAGGAAAGGTTTGGGGAACCCGAGAGGGGGCCGAAACCCTGGGAAAACTTGGATGGTGGCAGCGAGATAAGATCCAAGCTGGTAGAAAGCTTGGGGGAGTTCATAGTAAGCACCCAAATGCTGGACGCTAAGGTCCAGATTTGAGACAGACGCTTACCACAGATGGAGATTCCACAACCTCCCTAGGCAACTTATTCCAGTGTTTAACAACTCTGATAGTTAGGAAGTTATTCCTAATATCGAATCTAAACTACCCTTCCTTCAATTTAAGCCCATTGCTCATTGTCCTGTGCTCAGAGGAGAACAATTTTTTCCCCTCCTCCCTGTAACAACCTTTTAAGTACTTGAAAACTGTTTTGTCCCCTCTCAGTCTTCTCTTCTCCAGACTAAACAATCCCAATTTTTTTTCAATCTTCCCTCGTAGGTCATGTTTTCTAGACCTTCCATCATTTTTGTTGCTCTTTTCTGGACTTTCTCCAATTTGCCCACATATTTCTTGAAAGTGGCTCACAGAACTGGACACAATACTACAGCTGAGGCCTAATCAGCACAGAGTAGAGTGGAAGAATTACTTCTTGTGTCTTACTTACAGCATCCCAGAATAAGGTTTGCTTTTTTTGCAACAGTGATACGCTGTTGATTCCTATTTAGCTTCTGATCCACTATGATCCCCAGATCCCTTTCTGCAGTACTCCTTCCTTCCACAGTCTTTTCCCATTTTGTATGTGAGCAACGGATTGTTCCTTCCTAAGTGGAGTACTTTGCATTTGTCCTTATTGAATTTCATCCTTTTTACTTCAGACCATTTCTCCAGTTTTTTCTGATCATTTTGAATTTTAATCCTATCCTTTAAAGCACTCACAACCGCTCCTGGCTTGGTATTATCCACAGACTTTATAAGCATACTCTCTATGCCATTATCTAAATAATTGATGAAGATATTGAACAGAACCAGACCTAGAACTTATCCCTGCAGGACCCCACTCATTATGCCCTACCAGCATGACTGTGAACCACTGATAACTACTGCCTGGGAACAGTTTTCCAATCAGTTATGCACCCACGTTATACACCTAGGTTGTATTTCCCATTTGTTTCTGAGAAGGCCATGTGACACCATATCAAAAACCTTACTAAAGTCAAGATATACCACATCGACTGCTTCCCTGCTATCCACAAGGCTCGTTACCCTGTCAAAGAAAGCTCTCAGGCTGGTTTGACATGATTTGTTCTTGACAAAACCATGCTGACTGTTACTTATCACCTCATTATCTTCTTGGTGTTTGCAAATTGATTGCTTAATTATTTGCTCTATTATCTTTTTCCAGATACCAAAGTTAAGCTGACTGGTCTGTAATTCCCCAGGTTGCCCTTATTACCATTTTTATAGATGGGCATTATATTTGCCCTTTTCCAGTCTTCTGGAATGTCTCCCATCTTCTATGACTTTTCAGTGGAATGGTGAGTTGTGGTAGAGTCTTACTAGCCTGGATCACACATGCCAGATTCTTTCTAGACTCTGGGTTCAGGGACAGCATCTTCCCCCCACCCCAGTGCTTATCTTGTCCCTGTATTATCATCTCACACTCATTATGGAGTGGGAAGGGTCACTCTCAAGTTAGGGTTGTGCATCAGTCTGGTTCTGCCCCTTCCTAAGACCCACCATCCAAAGAACTGTATTTTATTACTGCTACATAGTTAATGTCGGGAAACAGAAAAGGCATTGCCAGTCTCTCACCATGTAACCATCACAGAAACTAAGGGGAATTTACTCCACTTCATAAATTATGATAAAGTTATCTCTTGTGAGGGGGTGAAAATTGTTTCTTTTCCTACAGAGAACTGAAAGGCTGAATATACCAGGATATTTTGTTAGATTTATTTCCACGAATTATTACAGAAGATCGATGCCTACGGACACTAGACCACATTGGAAATCTCAGTCCAAGATTTCAGTTGATATATTTATTGATTTTGACTCCAAAGACACGGTATGATTCTGGCCATTGTCAGAAGTGAAATACAGCGTTTAAACATCATTGTTAAGCTCTGGTATGTCACTAGATGGTATATGATATGACGGATCAGATAATTTCTCTGTCTATCAGTATTGGCTACCATTGAAATGGGTTGTTATAGTAGTCATTGGTATCCACATAAAACACCCTTTTCCCCATCAGAGCAATGTTCAGTCCTCAGACTGAGACTCCTTGCACTTTGTTCTGAAATCACCATTTAGTCTTAAAATTTAAGCCTGTACCCTGGAGAGAGAGGGAGTTTCTGAATATTTATGGAATTGATTCAGGAGATTTGATTAACTTTTAACTCTATGTCCTTCCCATTCAATCTAGGAAAAGATTTATTGTTCCTAGACTCAACCCATGGCAGACAGACACTGGGGCAACCAAATGGCCATCAAAGAATTCACCAGTTCATCCCTTCAGGTAACTGCAGGTCTCTTTAATGAGAAAGTCCCGTTTCTGCAGAATGATGAAGGACAAGAACCTCAGTGGAACCGGAGTCCTGTCTGCCAAACCCTGAAGAGCTCTGTGTAGTCGAAAACTTGTCTCTCACCAAGATAGTTGGTCCAATAAAAGGTATTACCTCACCCACCTTGTCTCAAACCCTGAGAAATAAACTGAGACTTCTGGCACTTTGCTCTGAACTCTACATTTACGCTTAAAATTTCAGCCTGTAATCAGGACAGGAAGGAAAGTTTCCAAATATTTATGGAATTAATTCATGAGACTTAACAAACTTTTAACTCTATGTTCTTCCAATTCAATTGCACAGCTTGATTTATTGTTCCTGGACTCACATCATGGCAGACAGAGACTGGGGAAACCAAACGGCCATCAAAAAATTCATCCTTCTGGGATTCGGGGATCTCCCTGACCTGCAAATTCTTCTCTTCCTGATGTTCCAAGTGATTTACATGGCAACCGTGGCTGGGAACACCCTCATTGTGGTGCTCATTGTGACTGACCAGCACCTTCACACCCCCATGTACTTCTTCCTGGGCAACTTGTCTTGCCTGGAGACCTGCTACACCTCAACCATCCTGCCCAGGTTGCTGGCCAGTCTCCTGACTGGGGACAAAACTATCTCAGTCAGTGGCTGCATCACACAGCTGTATTTCTGTAGTTCTCTGGGATGTACAGAATGCTATCTCCTAGCAGCAATGTCTTATGATCGGTATTTAGCGATATGTAAACCCCTGCACTATTCAGCTCTTATGAATAACAGGTTTTGTCTCCAGTTGGCTGCTGGGTCATGGTTAAATGGTTGTTTGGCTGTAATTATCTTAGTCTCATTCCTATCACGGTTATTATTCTGTGGCCCAAATGAAATTGACCATTTCTATTGTGATCCCATCCCACTGAGGGAACTTTCCTGCAGTGACATCCACCATGTCATATTCTTGAATTTCATACTAGCCTGTGTATTCACCCTGCCTCCATTCCTACTAACCCTGACATCCTACATGTGCATCATCTCCACCATCTTGAGTATCCCTTCCACCACTGGGAGACAAAAGGCCTTTTCCACCTGCTCCTCTCACCTGATTGTGGTGACAATTTTCTATGGATCCATAATGATTGTGTACCTGCTACTGAAACATGATACACTGAGGGACCTGAACAAAGTGCTCTCTCTTTGCTACACAGTCCTGACTCCGCTGGTAAACCCCCTCATCTACAGCCTGAGAAACAGAGAGGTCAAGGAAGCCTTGTGCAAAGCAGTCAGTAAATGTGGCTTTCACCAAAACGTGCAGATACACCTACATAATAATGTAACTTGAGGTTTTCAAAGCTGCCTGGGTGATTTCAGCCATCAGCCCCCATTAAAATTAAGTTGAAAACTCCCTTTGAAAATCTCAGCACTCAGTGTTGTGCATCTCAGTGGAAGGAGCAGGGAGTGAGGTGTCCATAATCAGGTTCCCATCATGGAGTTTTTAACTGGGCACTAAGCAGAGTGGAGACCAAATTTTAACCAATTTTTATATCTGTAAAAAAGCCATTTTTGATCAAAATAAATGTTTGGACAATAAAAATACTAACTCCTGGTGCAGCATATATGGGGACATAGGCCTGGGAGATATGCCACCTCTGGAATTGTGCTTATTGCCAGCATAGCCCTCTTCAGACCAATCACCTTCCCTGCACTCACAGGGCAGACAGAAATAACCAGGCCCCAGCAGTGATCTCTGGACACTTCACCAGGAACAGCCTCATAGCTCTTATCTGAGCTAAGCCCAGCTTGTGACCAGCTCCGGCAAAGCAACTGCTCCCTGGGCCCTTAGAGGCAGGGAGGTTGGGCAACCACAGAGAAGTATATGCACGTGTTAGGTCCACTGGGATTGTCTCCAGACCCAGCTGTGGTTTTGCCAGGCACACATAGAACTGAGGCCACTTTTGCGGTTGGGTCTGTCAAACCATCACTGATGTGGGACTCTGCCTGCAGCCCTTCAGGGCAGCTGCTGCTCTTCTGCCACCAACTGCACAGAGGAGTTCAAAGGGAGGGGACCTGTTACAATCAGTGCCCCCAGAGCTCACTGCTACAAACTCATGTCTCGAGAGGACTAATTCTCAGGACACTGTGTCTAGTCAGCCCCAGGTGCCTTACAAAGCTACTGCCTAGCAACGGACAGAGCTCCTGTGATGCCTAACATGGCAGCGCTGGCTCAGTCACTAGGAGCACGTCAGGGCTTGGCCAGAGGTAGGGGACCTGGGCAATGGTGAGAGAACCATAGGGCTCCAACACAATGGAAAGGATTTTCCAAGGGACCTAATGGAGTTAGGCACCCAAATCACTTTGAAATGGGAGTTGAACTCTTAACTTCCATAGACACTTCTAAGAATCTCAGCCAGGAGAGCAATGGGGACTCTGTCACAGTAGGATCAATCTATGCATTTCCATTGGAAGCAGACCCCACATCAACAGAAATGCACTGAATGGAGGGGAAACCCCTGCTCATACTTTGAAAGCTGCTGCTGTTCTATGCGCTCTCGTAGCCACTACTGTTGCAATCATGATGTTGTGTGATTTGGTTCCTAGTGGCTTCATTTGGAACAGCACATATCTAGCAATAGAGGGCAGAGGAATGGGACAGGTGTAGCGGTGCTGTCCAGTGGACAGCAAGAAGGGGAAGAAAGAAGATGTTATGTTGCCAAATGACCAACAGATGGATGCGAAAAGGGACGTGAAGCTGTATCATGGTGTATAAATGGTGAGTTAAGAGCACCAAAGAGAAAAGGACTTGATGCTGTGTAATTAGCTATGGATAGTAGCAGATGTTAAGTAGTGAGAAATGGGCTTTTATATTGAATGCAGAGGTGTAGCGAACACCCTCTGTACCTTCCGACCGGAGGGGGCCCCACAAGGAAGGGGCCCCCTAAAAGTGGCAAAAAAAATGTAAGGTATAACTAGGTAAGTGACATTTATTGACGCTATTGCACAATCCATGTCAGTTTTACTGACAAAATCATGAAGTCATTATGAAACATCATAATGCTATTGGCTACATCAGTTGTTTGTCGGTCAGTTTCGAATTTTAGTTGGACCCATTCAAAGAATGTGTATTTGCACTGTCAAAAAGCACTGTCAAAAAGCACTGTCAAAAATACTTCAGCAGCATGAAACAGGCAAAGGTCATCAAGACTGTATGGTGAAATGGTTTGACCTTCGGTCAGGCATAGTAAACTGTACATCTATTGACCAACTCGAATTGCAGGCTTTTCTGAAAGAAAGAGATTTCTGGAGAAATGTTGTCAAACACATGGTTGATGTCATTATTTTCTTGTCCGAAAGAAACTTGGCATTTCAAGAAAGTAATGAACAGCTCGGCGATCCTTCGAATGGCAACTTTTTGGGACTGTTTGAATTGCTTGCAAAGTATGATACTGTCCTCAGCGAACTTTTACAGAGGATTAAGAAGGCAGAGACACAGGTTCAGTACCTCAGTCCACAGATCCAAAATGAGCTGATTCAACTTGTTCCCAGCATAGCGCAGCTTAAAAAAGCAATGCTGATTCAACATTCAAGAGGCCAACATAGCGCAGCTTAAAAAAGCAAAATATTATTCAGTTATTTTGGACTGTACTCCCGACGTGTCACATGAAGAACAGATGTCTGTGGTGTTACGCTATGTTGAATGTAACGGTGAAGATGGTGTCAATATTCGTGAAGCGTTTGTTGGTTTTCTTAATGTTCATGATACAACTGGCGAGGGCTTATTGGAAGCGTTTCTTGAAAAGGCAAACAACTTAGGAATAGACATTGCTGACATGAGAGGCCAAGCTTATGATAACGGCACAAATATGAGAGGAAAAAATAAAGGAGTTCAAGCCCGCATGCTAGAAATCAATGACCATGCCTTGTATGTACCATGTGGAGCTCAGACTTGGAATTTTGTGATCTCAGACGCGGCAAAGTCATCGAAATATGCCGTTGACTTTTTAGGTCTGATTAACAGAATATATGTTGTCTTTTCTTCCTCACCTTCACGTTGGGATATACTTCAAGAACATATGCCAATATCTGTTAAAGGGTTATCGGACACTCATTGGGAGTTGAGAATTGATGCTGTGAAGCCATTGCATTATCACCTTGAAGAATTGTGCAATGCTTTGTCATCTTTGCGAGAATATGCGCTCGAAAAGAAAGATGGCAATACAGCAACAGAAGCTGGTGCGCTTTTAGACCATGTTACTACGTGGCCTTTTGTTCTGACTGTGTATACGTGGTACGATATACTATTTCACATCAAGAAAACCAGCAAATTAATTCAGTCACCAGATGTGTCAACTGACGTACTGCAGGCAGAAGTCAGTGCTACAATGAAGTTTTTGGAAGACTATCGAAATATAGGATATAACTCTGTGGTCACAAATGCACGTGAAATAGCAGAGCATATGGGTATTGAGCAGGTGTTTGCAGAAACCAGGGCACGACGTAAGAAGAGAATGTTTGATTACGAATGTACTGATGATTCGAGTCGTCTTTCTGCTGAAGAAAAATTCAAATCGCAGTTCTTTCTTGTTCTCACTGATCAGGCCATATCTTCTGTTTCGTCGCGATTTGACCAACTCGTGGAGTGGTATAAGTTGTTTGGATTTCTGTACAACGCTAACAGCTTGAAGGAGTGTCACAGAGAAAATGAACTGGAGAATCACAGCAAAAATTTTGAAAGAAAAATGGGAGACATTGATGCCAACGAACTCATAATGGAATTGAATCGTTTTATTTATGTCATTGAGAAAAAGCCATTTTTGATCAAAATAAATGTTTGGACAATAAAAATAGTAACTCTTGGGGCAGCATAGGCGGGGATGTTGCCTAGGAAATCTGCCTCTCCTGTAATTGTGCTTCTTGCCATCATAGCCCTCTGCAAACTGTTGTCAGTCGACGTGTTTGCCTGCTGTCTCCGTATGGTGTTGCAGGCCTGGGCAGACAGATGGTTCAGCAGACCTCGATAGTACTATCCAGGAAGAAAGACCACAGGCACGGTTTGGTGACAAAGGCACTCAGCCAGGTTTATTGCCCTCAAGGCAGAGTTCTAGCATCCTGGTTCTGTGGTTACAGATACACTAACACGTGTTCCCTTGTGCCAAGGAGCAGCTCAGTCATCTGCGGGAATTTCTGGTGTCCCCTGGACCACACAAAGGGTTAAATTGAGGTACCCTGACATTTATAGACTCAGAAAAACAACTTACGTCCCACCTCATGTGTTTCATGACATTTTCTTGTCACCTCCCCTTGTACCTTGCTCCAGCTGTCTCAGGCAAAACATCCCTATTCATCACTTCTGTCAAACCCTCTTATCTGGTGTTAGGTCAGTATGTGCCTGGGCTAATCTCCTGGAGTGTGTTCACACACATACCCAATGTCTGTTTCTTCTTAGGAGTGCCTGTGTGTTAGCAACGCTAGCAATATCTTTGCCTAGGTCATGTATTGGACAGTAAACTAGTAAGCATCTGCTTTAATACATGGCCTGACTTTGGTTCATGGCATGGCCGGACATTGCTGACTATGGTTCAGGCCTCAGGTCTTACACCAGGCCCAGTGCCCCAAGCTCTCTCTCTCAACTACACAAACCAACCACCTCCATTCAACTCACACAGGCCGGATGTAATCCGCTAGGCCCAGCAGTGACCCCTACACATGTCACCAGGAACAACTTCATAGCTCTTATCTTGGCTACACCTGGCTGTGACCAGCTCCAGCAAAGCAATAGCTCCAGGCTCACTAGACCCTTGAAGGTGGGGAGGTTGGCCAAACAAAGAAGTAGACTCATAAGCCAGGGGCATAGGGACTGCCCAGACCCAAGGATAGGTTAAGGGAGGTTAGGTCCATCAATGAGTATTAGCCAGGATGGGCAAGGGTAGTGTCCCTAGCCTATGGCACTGGCCACTGTTGGAAGACAGGATACTGGGCTAGATGGACCATTGATCTGACCCAGAATGTCTGTTCTTTTGACCCAGCTTTGGGTTTTGCCAGAGTAACTGAGGCTGTTCCTAGGGTCAGGTCTGTTAAACAGTCATCAGGAGGTTTTTTTAAGGATATAAAAAACTGGTTAATATTTTGTGTCCACTCTGCCTGATATCCAGCTAAAAACTCCATGATGTGACCATGCTTATAGCCACTTCCGTCCCTGGTCCTTCCACTTAAACAGACAACACTGACCCAGTGGATATCAGCCAAAGTGGAAAGGCAAGAAAGGAGACACTATTTTGCCAAATGACCAACAGAGGAGGTGGAGGGAAGGGAGGTGAAGCTGTATAATAGTGTATAAGTGTTGAACAGAGAGCACTGAAGAGAAGAGGACCTCTGTGCTGCGTAATGAACTGTGGCTAGTAGCAAATATCATGGAGTGAGTTATGGACTGTTAGTTGTACGAAATAACGGCTACCAGGTGACATGAGAGTCAAGAATGGGCAAGAGTCAGCTATAGCAAGAAGAATCCGTTGAGGAACGGAGAGCAACAGGCTGTCATTCTGGGAAATCAACACTAGATGGCAGCAGAGCAGAGGAAATGACAGGAATGTCAGAAACACTGATGAGTGACCAAGATTTCAGTAGGCAATACAAAAATGGGAAAGTTATACTGTAAAATGGCCACTAGGTGGCAGCATGTTGTAAGCATGGAATATGGGCAGCTAGTTTCAAAAGTGCCCATTAGATGGCAGCATCTCTTGAATACTAACTAAGGGGCAGTGCAAGTACATTATAAGTGGCTATCACCTTGGACAGGCATCTCCCAAAAATGTAAACTGGTGTTTGTCCATGTGTAGTGGGGTGACCACTCACTTCAGCCTGAAAGGGGTTGGAAAAGCCCTGCAGAGGGCTGGGGCTGGGCAAGGTAAAACACTGCTCATTGGGGGAAGTGGCTGCAGCTGGGGCCATGCCCCAAACTGAGCAACAGGGTCTTATAAGAAGGCCAGGGAAGCCAAAAGTGTTAGTCTCCCTCTGCCTGTAGAGGGAGATGGGGAGCTAGAGACATGGTACCTGAGTGGAGCAGGGCTGGGGAACTCCAGCCTGGAAAGCCTCAGGCTGCGGCCTAGCACAAGGCCAACAGTCTATTTTTGACCAGTTATATGACGTCCTTGGCATTCTTAAAATTGACTGGTCATCAGTGATGTCTGTCTGTTTTGATGGAGCATCTACTATGTCTGGATGTCCTGCAGGAGTTCAAATGAAATCTAAAGAAAGAAACAGTGAAATACTCTATGTACACTGCTATGCGCATTGTTTGAACCTCATCCTAGTAGATGCATTCACTTCAAGTAAACAAAACAGAACTGTCTTTGATTTTTTTGGTGTTATTCAGACTCTTTATGCCTTCATGGAGGAGAGTCCTATGCAGCATGCAGTAATAGAGAAGATTTCACAAGAAGTAGGATCCCAGTTGAAGATTTTGATGTCACTGTCAAACACAAGATGGGCATGCAGAGCAGAAGCAGCGACTGCTATAAAACAAAACTACTCCATTTTAGAAGCATTACAAGACATTATTGAAACAACTCGCCTTGCTGATGCTATAATAAAAGCCAGGGGCCTTATCCATGAACTAAACTCATTCAAGTTCATCTTTGCCCTTCACATGATGCACCCTATTCTCCAGATGGTGGTAAAAGTGAGTAGGGCTCTTCAAGCTCCAGAGCTCCAACACTCCCTTCCTGCAATGACAACTTACTTACTGCAATGAGGGGGTGAAAATCTTGCATAACTCTTTGGCTGCAATGAGAAGTGGCCCAGAATATTTTCAATCTATTTTCAATGACAGTGTGAAAATGTGTGTAAGGAATGATATATTGATTCCCCCAGTTAAGAAGCGAAAAATGTCCAGTCGTATTGATGATGTGTTAGAGTTCCAGCATCACTTTGATACAAAAGAGGAGCAGGAGAGAATAACTTCATTTTACCCATTCCTAGACTCAATGATTACCAGCATTGACCAGCGATTTGAAGAGGAGACTTGTAAAATTGTGAGTGCAATGGGAAAACTGCCAAGGTTAGACATTGGCAAAGATGATATGAGAATCATTGCCAACAAATGTAAAGTGTCCTTGGATGAGTTGGAAGTTGAAGTTGGGTTGCTTTGGGGTTATGCTGGATCTGTTCCTAAAGGTAGCACTACAAACACCACCAGAGAGTGGCTTGATTGGCTAAAGGAATCAGATCGGTCTTCCATGTTCCAGGCCTTTTACAAATCTATTCAATGTTTGCAGTCTTACCTGTTACAAACTGTTCATGTGAAAGAGTCTTTTTGAAACTAGAACATGTAAAAAAACAAAGAAGTACAGTGTCCCAACAGTGCCTCCACTCACTCATGATTTTGTACATTGAACAAGAATTGGCTTTGTCAGTTAATTACAATGATGTGATTGAGGAATTTAAGTCCATAACACCTGGTGAGTGACATCTCATTCTCTAGGACTGGAAGATAAAGAAACCTTAATCTGTTTTGGTCAAATTGGGTTAGTTCATTACCTGGTTAAAGATCATGAAAATTGACTGTATCTTTGTATACACCTGGTTATCACTACGGCAAAAATTTGGTATTTTTTGTCTCATTTTTTAAGTTTATATTTTTAAGTAAAATTTAGTTGTTAATTTTTAAAAAAATTAAGTTTAATTAAGTTTTAGTTTCTTTAGTTTGTTTGATGAATAAAAATAATGTCCTTTATGATTGAATAGTCAATAAATGTTTGCCTTTAAAAAAATAAAAAAGTAAAAATTCCCTGGGTGCTCACCCTAATGAATGTGCTGCACATGCCTATGGTCAGGAGGCTATACAGAGAGAGAGAGAGATCTCACCACTCTGTGAAGCTTGAATCTCAGGGTTCCCAGTTGGTGTTGGTTGTGTGGGGTCCGGAGTGCTGGAGACAGGTAGAGAGACCACAGCACAACCAGTCAGAAAGATGAAGTTCCAATGGAACTGATGCAGAGTTTGGATCCAGGCATCAGAACATTTACTTGGGCGGTGGTAAGGTTTTTTTTTAGGGAATAACAATGAACACTAGATTTGTTTACGGGTAAACCAATGATTTAAGGGAGTATAACAAAGTTGTTTGGTCCAGGCTACACAACAAGAACTGAGCATTCCTGGCTATGGGCGGTGTTCCTTCGCAGGGGGCTCCTAATGCAATTGAGTTGTTTCAGTATTTTGGATATCAGTAGAGGATTTATTACTAGAATTGATCTGATAATTTCTGAACTGGGTGTGTGCAGGCATGGGTTAGTTTCTTTCTGGAGCAGAGATTTCCCATCATGCAATGCTTCCCTGCTTTCCCAATCCCAGAGTTCAGTGTGGTTCTTGCCTTGGAATCTCTGTTCTCCATTCTGTATGCTAATGGAGATGCCGCCCTTTCCCATCTTTGAAGCAAATGAGGCCAGAGAGTTTCCTTAATCATATCATCCTTGTCTGAAAGGGCTTAGGTGTGTCTCCCACTGCCTTTTCATTGCTGTTTGTAAGTCTTTCTCCTGATCAGCTTTGGTTCAAGCAGAGGCTGGGGGTGGATGCCTTCCTGAGTCAGACTGCAGAGTTCCTTGATACTGTGGGATGGGGCAGGAGCCAGAGTGGCAGGGGGGACCTGCCAGACATGGTGGAGGGAGACCCTGGAACTCCAAGCCCCCAACAGTGGTGGGGGCCCCAGAACCAGCTCAACAGCTGCACAATGCCTCCACATTGTCAAAATATTTTATTGCCTGTGACCCGTCCCTGACTTTTACTATAAATATCTGACAAAATGAATTATCTGGATAATGGGAGGGATTGCAACCTCAGCAAGATTGCACATGACACTAAGGGTATGGGTACACTTGCTGCTGTACAGTGCTGTGAGTTAAACTTGCCTTCGTACAGCTGAGTAGGGAAAGCGCTGCAGTCTGTCCACACTCAGGGCAGGTGCAAGGATATTTCGCGCCCTAGGTGAAACTTCCACCTTGAGCCCCCGTCCCTGGTCAGGGCCATCAGTAGTTATTGTGGGGGTGCTGTGGGGGGCCCCAGGCCTCCATGGGGGGGGCTGGCCCCAGGCCTCTGCGGGGGCATTGTGTGGAGCCCCGCTCCAGGCCTCCGTAGGGGATGGGGACTGGCCACTTCCTGCGGGAAGTGGAGTGACCTAGCCCCAGCCTGGTCCACAACCCTGGCTCCCAGGCGCGGCACCGGCGAGTGCAAGGGGGACGATTCTCTCCTCCCCACAAGCCTGGGAGCCAGGGGAGTGGAGCAGGCTGGGGCCAGGTCACTCCACTTCCCGCAGGAAGTAGACAGCTCTCTGTCCCCCACGGAGGCCTGGTGCCAAACCTCCCCCCCCACGCTCCCTCCTGCTGGATCCGCCCTTTGATCTGCCGGAGTGTGAATTCCCCCGCCCCCCCCAGAGAACTGCTTTACCGCATTATATCGGAATTCGTGTTATATTGGGTTGCTTTATATCGGGGTAGAGGTGTACCTCCAAAGACCAGGCAGCAAAGTCTGCCTCCAAGTAACGGTGGAGTGAGGGGATCTGCAACAGCGGATTTTACTGCACCTGCTCAGTTTGGGTGAGCATGCTCAGTGCACAAACAGTAGGGAATTCTAAGAGGGACCTTTTTCTGTCGTCACTGGCCATGCCGTGAACCAAAGTCAGGCCATGTGTTACAGCAGAGGCTGACAAGTTCATTGTCAAATACATGACCTAGGCAAAGATATTACTAACATTGCTAACAAACAGGGACTCCTAAGAAGCAACAGACACTGGGTATGTGTGTGAACACACTCCAGGACATTAGCCCAGGCACATCCTGACCTAACACCAGATAAGAGAGTTTGACAGAAGTGATGAATAGGGATGTTTGGCCCAAGACATAAGGAGCAAGGTACAAGGGGAGGTAACAAGAAGATGTCATGAAACACATGAGGTAGGATGTAAGTTGTTTGTCTCAGTCTATGAATGTTGGGGTAACTCAGTTTAACCCTTTGTGTGGTTTAGGGGACACCAGAAATTCCTGCAGCTGACCGAGCTGCTCCTTGGCACTGGGCACTAGCGTGTTAGTGTATCCGTAACCACAGAGCTTGGATGCTAGAACTCTGCCTTGAGAGCACTAAACCTGGCTGAGTGCCTTTGTCACCAAACCGTGCCTGTGGTCTTTCTTCCTGGATAGTACTATCGAGGTCTGCTGAACCATCCGTCTGCCCAGGCCTGCGACAGCATACGGAAAGAGCAGGCAAGCACACCAACTGACAACAGTTTGCAGAGAGCTACGATGGCAAGTAGCACAGTTACAGGGGTGGCAGATTTCCCAGGCAACATCCCCACCTATGCTGCCCCAGCAGTTACTATTTTTATTGTCCAAACATTTATTTTGATCAAAAATGGCTTTTTTATGGATATAAAAAATTGGTTAAAAATTGGTCTCCATTCCACCTGGTGCCCAGTTAATATTTCATGATGGTACCACAGTTATGGCCACCTCCCTGCCTGGTCCTTCCACTTAGATGGACAACAGTAACCTAAGCTCTGGCTGGATTCTGCGTTGTATCCTTTGGGGCATAAGAAATGATCTGTAGCAACAAATATGATGATGTCATCCACTGTGTTTTGTTTGTATTAGACTGTCTGAATTTGATTACAAGACTTTATTATCTTACATAGACAAACAATGAACAGGGGATATACCCAGGGATTTACTTTAATTGTTAGTGGATTTTGTGCCTTACACAATGTCAACTCTATGTGGTTTCAGAAGCTGTACACATTCCTCTCAGAGGGTGAACATTTAGCCAACACGCTGGAGAAAAATACCATCATATTGTGTGTATCAGTGCAGAACATAAGAGAGTGACAGAGCTGTCAACATCCTCCCTTTCCTGGAAGATGTGGTACATTGACACAGTGGGAGACAATAAAGACCATCTCAGTAACTTCATGCAGATCATCTCCTTTTCTTTTTCACATTAGTGCTGAGATTTTCAATGGGAGTTTTCAACTGAATTTTAATGGGGGCTGATTGTTTAAGTCACCCGGGCAGCTTTGATAACCTCAGGCTAAGTTATTCTCTCGGAGTCTCCGCACGTTTTGGTGAAAGCCACATATTTACTGACTGCTTTGCACAAGGCTTCCTTCACCTCTCTGTTTCTCAGGCTGTAGATGAGGGGATTTACCAGGGGAGTCAGGACCGTGTAGCAAAGAGAGAGCATTTTGTTCAGCTCTCTGAGTAGATCAGGTTTCGGTAGCAGGTACACAATCATTATGGATCCATAGAAAATTGTCACCACAATCAGGTGAGAGGAGCAGGTGGAAAAGGCCTTTTGTTCCCTAGTGGTGGAAGGGATTCTCAGAATTGTGGCGATGATGCACACGTACGATGTCAGGGTTAGTAGGAATGGAGGCAGGGTGAATATGGAGGCTATTACGAAAGCCAGCAATATGACCAGGTGAGTGTCATTGCAGGCGAGTTCCATCAGTGGGATGACATCACAATAGAAATGGTCAATTTCATTTGGACCACAGAATATTAACTGTGATAGAAATAAGACAAATATAGCAGTAGCCAAACAACCATTTAACCATGACCCAGCAGCCAACTGGAGGCAAATCCTGCTGTTCATAAGAGTTGAATAGTGCAGGGGTTTACATATCGCTAAATACCGATCATAAGACATCGCTGCTAGGAGATAGCATTCTGTACATGCCAGAGAACCAAAGAAATACTGTTGTGTGAAGCAGCCACTGACTGAGATGGTTCTGTCCCCAGTCAGGAGACTGGCCAGCAACCTGGGCAGGATGGTTGAGATGTAGCAGGTCTCCAGGCAGGACAAGTTGGCCAAAAAGAAATACATGGGGGTGTGAAGGTGCTGGTCAGTCACAATGAGCACCACAATGAGGGTGTTCCCAGCCACAGTTGCCATGTAGATCACTTGGAACATCAGGAAGAGAAGAATTTGCAGGTCAGGGAGATCCCCGAATCCCAGAACGATGAATTCTGTGATGGCCGTTTGATTTCCCCAATCTCTGTCTGCCATGGTTTGAGTCTAGGAACAATAGGACACCCTGTGCAACTGAACTGGAAGAACATAGAGTTAAAAGTTAGTAAAGTTTCATTTTAGTAAAGTTTCAATTACTTCCATAACTATTCGGAGACTCCCCTTCCTGTCCAGATTACAGGCTGAAATTTTAAACCTAAATGTAGAGTTCAGAACAAAGTGCCAGAAGTCTCAATTTGAGAACTGAACATTTGTATCCATGTAGACCAGCCTCTGCCATGATCAGAACAATCACTGCTGTAACAGCCCATATCTCTGGTAGCCGAGTACTGATATAACGGATAAGACTGTTTCTGTTTCTTTATCTACCTTTATATCCCTTTAGTGACATCTTAGAGCTTAACAATGATGCTTAAATACTGTATTTCATTTCTGGTAACACAGAAACATGCTATGTCTTAGAAGTCAAAATCAAACAAATAAACTCTTGGACTGAGATTTTTCAATGAGGTCTAGAGTTCTTAGGCACCAACCTTCTGTTTGATTTATTTCCATTAATTCTAACAATATATTCTGGTACATGCAGCATTTCAATGCCCCGTAGGAAAAAACAATTTTCACCCCCTCACAAGAGATCAGTTTATGCCATAAAATACGAAGTGGAGTAAATTCTCTTAGTTCCTGTGACAGTGATGTGGGAAGGAAATGACAATCCCTTTTCTGTTTCCCAACATTAGCTATGTAGCAGTAATAAAATACAGCTCTTTGGAGGGTGGGTCTTAGGAAGAAGCAGAACCAGGCTGATGTGCAACCCTAACTGGGGAGTGACCCTCCTCACTCCATAAAAAATGAGGGATGATTATAGAGGAGCAAGAAAGGCATTGGGTGGTGGGAGGAACATGCTGTCCCTGAACTCAGAGTCTAAAAACAATCTGGCATGTGTGATCCAGGCTAGTAACACTCGATCACCACTCACTACCCCATTGAAAAGTCATGGAAGATGGGAGACATTGCAGAAGACTGGAAAAGGGACAAATATAATGCCCATCTATAAAAATGGAATTACAGACCAGTCAGCTTAACATCTAACCCAGAAAGATAATAAAATAAATAATTAAGGAATACATTTGCAAAAACCTAGAAGATAATGGGGTGATAAGTAACAGTCAGTATGGATTTGTCAAGAACCAATTGAGTCAAACCAATCTCATAGCTTTCTCTGACAGAGTAACAAGCCTTGTTGATGAGGGGAAGTGGTAGAAGTGTTATATCTTGACTTTAGTAAAGCTTTTGATACTGTCTCACATGACCTTCTCATAAACAAACTACGGAAATACAACCTAGATGGAGCTACTATAAGGTGGGTGCATAACTGATTGGAAAACTTTTCCCAGAGAGTAGTTATCAGTGGTTCACAGTCATGCTGGATGGGCATAATGAGTGGGCTCCTGCAGGGATCGGTTCTGGGTCTGGTTCTGTTCAATATCTTCATCAATGATTTAGATAATGTCATATAGAGTATGCTTATAAAGTTTACGGATGATACCAATCTGGGAGGGGTTGCGAGTGCTTTGGAGGATAGGATTAAAATTCAGAATGATCTGGACAAACTGCAGAAATGGTCTAAAGTAAGTCAGATGAAATTCAATAAGGACAAATGCAAAGTATTCCACTTACGAAGGAACAATCAGTTGCACATATACAAAATGGGAAATGACTGCCTAGGAAAAAGTACTGCAGAAAGGGATCTGGGGGTCAGAGTGGATCACGAGCTAAATATGAGTCAGTGTAACATTGTTGCCAAAAAAAAAAAAAAGCAAACCTCATTCTGGGATGTATTAGCAATATGTTGTAAGCAAGACACAAGTAGTAATTCTTCTGCTCTACTCTGCACTGATTAGGCCTCAACTGAAGTATTGTATCCAGTTCTGGCAACCACATTTCAGGAAAGATGTGGACAGATTGGAGAAAGTCCAGAGAAGAACAACAAAAATAATTAAAGGTCTAGAAAACATGACTTATGAAGGAAGTTTGAAAAAATTGGGTTTGTTTAGTCTGGAGAAGAGAAGACAGAAAGGGGACATAGCAGTTTTCAAGTATTTAAAAGGTTGCTACAAGGAAGAGGGAGAAAAATTGTTCTCCTTAACCTCTGAGGATAGGACAAGAAGCAATGGTCTTAAATTTCAGCAATGGCGGTTAAGGTTCGACATCAGGAAAAACTTCCTAACAGTCAGAGTGGTTAAGCACTAGAATAAATTGCCAAGGTAAGTTGTGGAATCTCCATCACTGGAGATTTTTAAGAGCAGATTGGACAAACACCTCTCAGGGATTGTCTGGATTAGTGGTTCTTAACCTTTACTGCAGCCTGCACCTCTTTGGTTCTCAAAATATATTCTCGCACCCCTTATGAAAAATCACTGAAGTAGGTCAGTTCTTTAAACCTAGATGTATCATAACTATAGAATGAAAGAGAATTATATATTTATTTTAATTTTGCAGTAAAATTAAGAATACATTAAAAATTACAAACTTTTTTTAAGTTTACAAGCTCAGTGACTCTTCTGCTGTTGCTTTTGTTCAATGATGCTTGAGAAACAAGGAACTTTTTTTGAAATAGCCAGATATGTCATCACTTGCATTTAAAAGCAGCAGAAAATCCTGTGGCACCTTATAGACTAACAGACGTTTTGGAGCGTGAGCTTTCGTGGGTGAATATTCACCCACGAAAGCTCACGCTCCAAAACGTCTGTTAGTCTATAAGGTGCCACAGGATTCTCTGCTGCTTTTACAGATCCAGACTAACACGGCTACCCCTCTGATACTTGACTTGCATTTAAGCAGTTTCTGGCCTTTGTTTTTATGTGTAAGAGTGATGTAAGTCACAAATGGCAGAAGTTCTCCAGCTCTGTCTTTGCCAGTTGTGGAAACAGTGCTAGTTGAGCACACAAGATATTCTCAAGCTTCATTGTCTCAATAATTTTACTACAATTAGCTTAAAAACTTGAAAATATTTTTTGTTTGTATATTACAGTAATTGTTAATAAATGTATAATGTTAATAAATACATTGGTTTGATGAAAGAAAGTAGTTGTACTTACGTGCCTGTGCTTAATTTGTGTTTTCGATGATTCATCTTCTAAAAAGATCTGGCATCCCAGAAAGAGAATCTCAAACCCCGAGGTGGTGCATGCACCCCAGGTTAGGAGCCACTGGTCTAGATAATACTTAGTCTTGCCTTCAGTGCAGGGGACTGGATTAGATGACCTCTCGAGGCCCCTTCCAATACTCTGATTCTATGATTGGGGCTCACACTAAGCCGGATCCTATCTGGTGTAAATTAAGGTAGCTTTAGTTGTGTCAGTGGAGCAGATCCTCAACCGAGGACCTGTCGCAAGACATGGCTTTCACACTCCATCTCTGTGAAATGGTGCTATGAACGTGAAGGGCACTGCAGTGGGAAGGAGAGGCTAAAACTGTTAATATTCACCTGAAGAAGAGCTCTGTGTAGCTCAAAAACATCACTAGTTCATCACCAAAAGTTGGTTCAATAAAAGATATTACTTCACCCACCGTGTCCCTCTAATATTCACAAATCAAAGTTATGCCCCTGTTTAGAAGGTGGTATAGAAATGCAGTCAGGAAGACAGTGCTCACCTGTAACTACAGGACAATCCAAGCTTGAAGTGATGAGCTCTTGTTTCTCAGGGTTCAGCAGCCAGGACTCAGGATTCTCAGCTCAGGTTCTTGACGCTCCTCTTTCTGCAGAAACTGGGAGAAAGTAGAATGGGGAACTTCTGTTTTCCCTGCCCCTTTCTCCAAGAACAAGGGGTTCAAACATACAACTAAAATAAAAGGTGGATGTAATGGAGCAGCTACCCCATTCCTGCCCTGAAGGCATTAAAAGCAGTCCTGGAGAGGGCTGCACCTGGGTAAAAGGGATTAAGAACAGCTGGGGAAGCTGAGTGAGTTGCTGACCACAGCTGTGGCCAGCTCAATCACGGCACAGCTGGCCCTTATAAGAGGGCTGTGGGCCAGAAACAGAACATCTACTCTCTCTAGCTTCTTGAGAGAGAAGGACCTAGCTGCCTGGGAGCTGAGAAAGGCACCTGTGCTGGAGTAGTGCTGGGGAAGGGCAGAGGGAGCTGGGTAACTCCAGCCAGGTAAAACCCCAGGCTGCAGGCCTTGCTAAATGAGTCAAATAGGTACTGGGGCTGCAGAAAAACAGCCCAGAGATAGGCAAAAGCAGCAGGTCCTAACCCCCTTGCCGATGATGAGTGGTTTACAGAATGCAGTCTGCCTCAGGGGAGTGGGGGATACAAAATGACTGGCAGTAGCCACTGAGGCAAGGTGGGGATAGAGGGTGTAGGTTCCCTTGGGAGGGGAGTCCCAGAGTGTGGGGGCACTGCCAGGGGACAGTACCCCCAGAAAAAGGGGCACCGAGGTCCGAGGGGAATACGGGGGCTTGCGGCAGGCGAGACACCAGCCTGCAGAGGGCGCTCTGGGCTGGAAGAGCTAATTCCTGAGACAACTAGCAGGAGGTGCCATGCTGGTGAGTCATTGCCCCCCAAACACACAGTGGGCAATTTAAAATCTATAAAGTGAAATACATGTTCACTCCAATTGTAATTAAACTGTGGCAGATCAAGTTTTAGCTCATGCCAACGTCCCCCCTGTTTCAGCAGGACACTAACAGATAGAAAGGTGGAATCAGTCTGGCTCACTTGTGGGTTAATATTAATAAAATGGGAACTAGAATTATAAAAAAGGGTTTAATATTTGGACTCTCTTGAATGCTTGTCAGTTGCTGCCTGCATTAATTCCCCTGTAATGTCTGTTCCATATTGTAATTTAATATTTGAGTAGTTGTAGTGAGCTTCTGTGAGCATAAATCACCACACAGGAGAGGGATGTTAATGAATGTGAAAAGTGGCTCTTCCACAGACATGAAGCCTCTCCTGAAAAAGGAAACCCATCAGTACCAGACAGGGTGACAAGATAGCAAGTGTGAAAAATCAGGACATGAGATGGGGTTGCGGGGGGTTAACAGACACCTGTATAAGACAAAGCCCCAAATATCGGGACTGTCCCTATAAAATGGGACATCTGGTCACCATAATACTGGGTGGGCAATGGGTGGATATTCCAACTGTAATCTCCCTACAGCTGGATTGAGAAACAATCAACAAAAGGACTAGAGACTTATTCTGCTCTCCTCCCTATGAAGATGAGTCATGCAAGTGGACTGAGTTTGCAGCTCAGCGCAGATGGCAGGAGGGGGAGAAAAACCCCAAACAAAAGGAACTAGGGGTCTCTATGCTGATTGGATGCTTGGGGCAGGGTGTTTCTACACATTAGCAAAAGATCTCCAGCTACTTAGCCTGGGTTAGTCCTAAAGGTCAGATAAAGCTTGCTGCTGAGAGAAGCCTGTATTACCTTTTGAAATCTGAGACTGTGACTCATTCATGGGTCTGTTTTCTCGCTTTAACCTTGTAAATAACTCTCATTTCCTTTTCCTATTTAATAAAACTTCCTATACCATAGTTCACTATAAGATTGGCTCCAAGGTTTGTCTTTGGTGTGAGACCTAAAGTGCAATTGACCTGAGGGATGTCAGGAGTAACCTGAATATTGCTGTAATCCTTGTTGTAAGGGGCTGTGTAACACAGATACGCTCACCTAGGTGGCAGGACAGAGCGGCACAGTCAAGGGGAATTTCTGGGGGGACTCTCTGAAGGCTGTTAAAGTGCCTGAGGAGTTTTCACTCAGTGCAGTTGGTTGGTGAAATCTAAGTTTTGACCTGACGACCAATGAGGGCTTTGTGCCCTGGTTTGTTACTGTCTCTCCTGAGTTTGGCACTCACCCTCTTGCATCCCCACTGAGAGCATCACACTCACTGCCACAGGAAGTCACTGATATGAAAGACTTAACTAGATTCCAGAAAAGATTGGATGTTCCTGATAGCCATATAAATATCCAGAGTTATCATAACAATGGCAACAATAGAGATTGGCTTAACCCCCAAACCATGATATTTAATAACCATTCCAAAACTAACTATTATAGACCAACACGACACATGTGAGGGGAGATTATCTCAGAACTCCTATTGCAGTGTTCTTACATTTGCCTCTGAAACATCTAGCACTGCCTGCTCTCGGAGAGCGATACGGGCCAGGATGGCCCTTAAGTCTGATCTAATCTAGCAATTCCTGTATTACTACATTCTCCTAGAGCGATACAGAGAAACCCCAAATTCCAGTTAGTTCAATAATCTGCTCTTTTGATATTTCAGCCTCTGACAGGCTGTTCCCTGAAAAAAAGTTGACCTGGTGCAGATTACTTCATAACGCTTTTTGGTGAAGATCGATACAAAAATAATTTGAGAGGAAGTTGTCAAACTGTCTATAGGATTGCAACATTAATTCTAATAGGAGATGAGGACACCCAATTCCTAGGTGGCTTCAAAATCTCAACCATAGCACCTAAGCGATGTCTATATCTTGTTTATTCCCTGGGTTCAGTTGACTCATGGATTCTCTTGCAACCTGCCTGACCCAGATATAGTGACACAGTTTGTTATTTACTTTTAACTAAAACCATTTATTTTTCAATTTCCCTCTCATCCTCCTAATTTCGTTCTTACACTTTACCCCCTGAACAACCCAATTTAATGTTCTTTTTTATCAGCTTCTCTTAGTTTTGATTTCCGTTATTCCATTCCAGGCTTCACCTCTCTCTGCAACCAAAGTTGGTCCAGTAAAAGATATCACCTCACCCACCTTGTGTCTCTAATATCCTGGGATCAACACAGTTACAACAACACTGCTAACAATATTCACAAAGCACATTCATGCCCCTATTTATAAGGTGGTGTAGAAACGCAGTCAGGAAGAGGGTACACACCTGTAACCACAGGACAGCTCAAGCTTTGAGTGATGACCTCTTATTTCTCAGGGTTTGGTGGCCAGGACTCAGTTTCTTCCACTGAAGTAACTGGGTTTCATCATTCAGTAGAAACTGAATCTGCTCAGCAAAGACACCTGAATGGAGAAGCAACTGCTGTGATCCGTCTTAGAACATTGATGAACTGGTGCATGTGATCTACGTTTTGAAAATGGGCTTCCCCTTCGATTTAGTAAGTGTAAATGCTCTCTCATATTTGTACTCTTTCTTCATGCTTTTCAATATGGTCCCACTTCAACCTTTCTCCCACTTGGTTCATTTTGTGCCTACAAAGCTTTGTAGCTAATAATGCCCAGCGTGACTTGCAATTATACAACTCCCATTGTACATTATTTTTTGTTTAATAATCTTTTGAGAAAATATTTTAGATCATGGTGTAGACATGCGGATTCACCCCTGTGGCACCTCCTGCTGGTCTCTCAGGGAATTAGCTCTATTACCAGCCAGGAGCACCCTCTGCAGGTCAGTGATTCACCTGTCCTCTGGTCCCCGTGTCCCTCCCTGGATCCTGGTGCCCCTTTAACTGGGGTGCTGTCCCCTTGCAGTATCCCAACCCACTATCCTCACCTCACCTCAGTATCAAGCTACTGCCAGTAATTGTCTGGCCCCCATGCCCTGGGGCAGACGGCAGTATCAGCCTACTCATCACTGGCAAGGTTGGGTTTGGACCCGCTGGCTTTGCCGACCCCTGGGCTGCTCCCTGCAACACCGAGTACCGGTTGGTCTTGTGCTAGGCCACAGCCTGAGGCTTTCCAGGCTGGAGTTACCCAGCCCTGCTCCACTCAGGTACCCTGTCTCTAGCTCCCTTTAGCCAGGCCCATCTCCCTGTATAGGCAGAGGGAGACTGAGCCTTCTGGCTTCCCTGGCCTTCTTCTAAGGTCCTGTTGCTCAGTTTGGGGCATGGCCTCAGCTGCAGCCACTTCCCCCAATCAACCAGCGTTTTACCTTGCCCAGCCCCAGCCCTATGCAGGGCTTTTCCAACCCCTTTCAGGCTGGAGCAGGTGGTCACCCCGCTACACATGGACAAACACCAGCTTACATTTTTGGGAGATGCCTGTCCAAGGTGATAGCCACTTATAATGTACTTGCAATGCCCCTTAGTTAGTATTCAAGAGATGCTGCCATCTAATAAACATTTTTAAACTAGCTGCCCATATCTCATTCCTATAATATGCTGCTTCCTAGTGGCCATTTTACAGTATAACTTTCCCATTATTTTATTGGCTACTGAAAGCTTGATCACCAGCCAGTATTTCTGACACTTCTCATTTCCTCTACTCTGCTGTGATGTAGTGTTGATTTCCCAGAATGACGGCCTGTTGCTCTCCTTTCCTCTATGGATTCTTCTTGCTGTAGCTGACTCTTACCTGTTCTTGACTCTCATGTCACCTGGTAGCCATTATTTAGTATAACTAACAGCCCATAACTCACTCCATAACATCTGCTACTAGCCACAGCTCATTATGCAGCACAGTGCTCTCTGCTCAACTGTCTTCTGACAGTGCCCTGTGCCATAGGCTAGGGACATTATCTCTGCCCATCCTGGCTAATACCCATTGATGGACCTATCCTCCATCAACCTATCCTTGGGTCTGGACAGTCCCTGTGCCCCTGGCTTGTGAGTCTACCTCTTTGTTTGCCCAACCTCCCCACCTCCAAGGGCCCAGTGAGCCTGAAGCTATTGCTTTGCTGGAGCTGGTCACTGCCTGGCGTAGCCAAGATAAGTGCTTTGAAGCTGTTCCTGGTGACGTGTGCAGGGCTCACTGCTGGGCCTAGCGGATTGCATCTTGCCTGTGTGAGTGCAATGGAGGTGGTTGGTTTGCGTAGGTGAGAGAGAGAGCTCGGGGCACTGGGCCTGATGTAAGATGTGAGGCCTGAACCATAGTCAGCAAAGTCCAGCCATGCCATGAACCAAAGTCAGGCCACGTATTAAAGCAGATGCTTACAAGTTCACTGTCCAATACATGACCCAGGCATAGATATTACTAGTGTTGCTAACACACAGACACTCCTAAGAAGCAACAGACACTGGGTATGTGTGTGAACACGCTCCAGGAGATTAGCCCAGGCACGTCCTGACCTAACACCAGATAAGAGAGTTTGACAGAAGCGATGAATAGGGATGAATAGGGATGTTTTGCCCAAGACACCTGGAGCAAGGTACAAGGGGAGGTAACAAGCAGATGTCATGAAACACATGAGGTGCGACGTAAGTTGTTTTTCTCAGTCTATAAATGTTGGGGTACCTCAATTTAACCCTTTGTGTGGTCCAGGGGACAGCAGAAATTCCCGCAGCTGACTGAGCTGCTTCTTGGCACTGGGCACCCGTGTGTTAGTGTATCTGTAGCCAGAGAACCAGGATGCTAGAACTCTGCCTTGAGGGCAATAAATCTGGCTAAGTGCCTTTGTCACCAAACCGTGCCTGTGGTCTTTCTTCCCGGGTTGTATTGTCTAGGTCTGCTGAACCATCTGTCTGCCCATGCCTGCGACATCATACGGAGAGAGCAAGCAAGCATCTGTCAAGCCTTACTTGTTGCTTGCACCTTCTGTATTATCAGGGGCAGAAGTAGTCGTAGGAGGTTCACGAATGAGAATGAAGAGGATTTATAAGCACATGTGGTTGAAGGATGGCCTAGTGGGTAGGATCCACTTAGCCATTGCAATGCCCTGTATTGCAGTGCCTAACTTTTAGGTGACCTGCCACCCAGGGGAAACCACAGATCCTCTGTTTGGTGCCCCAAATCTCCATACAATGCCTAGGAAGAGGTAGATGCCTGAGGGGGGATGCACAAAGCCAGCACACTAGGTGGGGAGCTGCCTAAGCCAGCCAGTAGCAGATGCCAAGGAGAGGGATGTGTTCCAGCAGAGAGTTTTGTGCTTGAGTCCAGGCAGAAAGGAGGTGCCTAGCTCTTCTAGCAATGTATTGCCGGGACCCCTTCTGGAGCCAGGCGCCTAAGTTGTTTCTTGCAAGACTGGTGGTGGCACATACCTAACCGCATAGCAGATGGCCAAGGGGTAGGGGGGCAAGAGAGAGAAAGGAGTGCACCCATGGGAGTAGTACAAAGGACTAGGCCAGGAGTTTGAGATGTCCCATGGAGACCCCAGCTCAGCTCCTCCCTCTGTGTGGTAGGTAGCAGGGTTTGAACAGGTGTTCCCCCCTCAGCGGGGTGCCCCCACCCCTGGGCTATGGAGCAGGTCCCACATTCTCTCCAGACCAAGGCAATTTTAATTACAGATGCAGAGTCAAAAACCTGGAGCAGGAGAGCTGGAGGGAGCCTCATGTCAGGCTATCCCATAGCCCAGTGGTTTGGGCGCTCCCCTGAGAGGGGGCAGATCCCTGTTAATGCCCTTCTCCTCAGGCGGAGGAGGGACTTGAAGTGGCTACTCTCATATCCCAGCTGAGTGCCTTAACCAATGACTTGAAGGCGACTTTTGCCTCCCCACCCCACCAGCTGTGTTGGGTGGAGTGATGTGCTCTCAGGACACCTACCGGATCAGGCCCTGCAGGTGAGCTTGGTGGGGGAATGTTCAACTTCACCTGCTTTGAGGTTCCCTCTGGGGCTTAACAGTGAGCTAGACATCTGGGTGCCTGCCTGAGGCAGAAACTTAGGTGCCAACAGGGTTATTCAGCAGCTGAGCGGAGTCAGGGGCGGCTCCAGATACCAGCACACCAAGCACGTGTCTGGGACAGCAAGCCACAAGAGACAGCCTGCCAGTTGCTGTGAGGGCGGCAGTGAGGCTGCCTTTGGCGGCATGCCTGTGGGAGGTCCGTTGGTCTCGCGCCTTCAGTGGCAATTCAGCAGTGGGTACGCCAAATCCGCCTTACCAACGGACATCCCACAGGCATGCCACCGAAGTCAGCCTGATTGCGTGCTTTGGGTGGCAAAATACACAGAGCTGCCCCTGAGTGGAGGGTTCTGTGGATCATGGGTGTGTCTAAGGCCTGGTCTACACTAGAAAGTTAAGTCGACATAAGTCAACTTGCATTGATCTATTTGTGCCCGCGTCTACACTTTTGTCTCTGGCTGATGTAAGCACCTTGTTAAGGTGATGCAGTAAAACCACCTCCCTGAGTGGCATTGAGCCATGGTCCACCTACAGAGGTTGATGCTGCATGAGTGTAGACAGTTCATGACCTGTGTCAACCCTAACAGTCCTCCAGCAGCTGTCCCACAATGCCCCATTCCATGCAACAATCACGCTGCTGGTTACAATGGTGAACTCAACTGCCTCGGGCTCGTGGAGACGAGAAGTCACACACCCTTTTAAAATCCCTGCATATTTTTGAAATGCCTTTTCCTGATTGCCCACCTAGGAGCTCTGCCTTGTTGTGTGCAACTGCTGGCCTCAGGGGAAGAGGAGGAGCAGGGGGTGGAGGCTCGGGGGAAAAGAAGGAGTGGGGCCAAGGAGGGGGCTGGGCTCATGCATGTGTCCCACTTTTGCCTTTTGAGAAGGTGGTCACTCTACTACTGCCTGTGGCAAATAGTGCCAATAATCAGTGCCATTGCCCTAGAATCATATCCCTGCAGTTTAGCATTCCATCACAGGGGGAGCTCAGGGTGGTACAGATCGGGGTTGAACACATGAACAGAGTTGTGTGTTGCGGGGAGCCCAGGGCTCGGATAGTAAGGGGGACTGCGGGTCAGGATGGATGTGCACGCACAGAGCTTTGTGTGTGGGGGAACCCAGAGATGGAATATTGGGGGTGGGGAGTAGAGGGGGAGGTGTGGGTTAGGACTGAGGACATTGGCAGAACTGAGGGGTTGTAGACAGCACAGTAATGCCTGTCACAACCCTGCTGCATTGGCTGATCTCTGTCACTGAGGCCTAGAAACCTGGAATTACCTTTTGCTACCTGGCTCTGGGCTGGGCTGCCTTTGCTAACCTAGTGGGAATCTGAGGTTTGTTTACATGTCAGTGTCACTACAAACTCCCCACCCCCTACCACCTCCGCTTACATTCCTAAGAGTCTGATGGAATTGATGAAGGAAGGGATCACCTTTCACAGGGGCTGGGAATGAACAGCTTGACCCTGTTCACTTTACCCATAGGGGTCTATTTGACATAGGAACCAACCCTTCCCTTCTTTTGTTTAACTTCAATCAATGCCTCTGACTTTCTTTTCTAATCAGCCCTGATGAGACTGCCACTGAGACCTGCATTTCCCAACATTTCCATTCTAATGGACCTCATTGGGACCTATTAAAATAAGAGTAACTTTGCTTCTGCCACGGGCTCTTGATTCCTTGAGAGATTTCTCAGATCCCCAGACAGTGTCCAGGTCTAAACTGGTATTTCTCAGAGTCCTGATTAAGGCATGTGAAGTTATAATGACCCATGTGTTCTCCTCTAAATCTCTACAGAGTCACAGGTGCTGCATGGCTAATTGGAGAGACTGTTTTAGTTGCTGTGTTGCTAACAAGGATGTTTTTAATGAGCACACAATGAAGCAGGTTGCTTTGTTTTGTTTTTTGAATTTGTATTTTGATCCTAAGCAAAGCATCGGTGAAATTAACATGCTCCAAATGAAATTGATCAGGGTTCCTTCAGGCTAGGGAACCATCACTCCAGTTCTGTGATCAGACATATAGAAACAGCTGCATACTTAAGGTCAAACACCTTATTCTCTATGGGCAGAATTTTCATTGCCATTTCTCTGATCAGCTACCAGCGACTGAGATAGCTCTTGTTAAGGTCTATCCCCTTGCCAGTTCTGCCCTTGTCAGAGTGTTACATTCATACTGTGAGCCTCTTGTCAGCTCCAATTCCCACCTGCTTTGCCTGTGAAATTAGCAGCACACAGAATGAGAAGGAATATTCCTTAGTTTCCAAAAATCAGAATATAGCTTTAAAGTGAAATTAGTGCCTATGACTGTAACATGTACCCACTCAACAGCCGCTTCCCACTGAAGTCCACTTTCCACAGGGGGGTCCATTAGTGATGATAGATAGATAGATAGAAATGTAAAAAAAAAAAAAAAATTAGCCAGGCAAGCAGAGAGATGATTAGGCAGATGAATAGCTTGCAAGGCAGATTCACAGATGTATAGGTGTGCAGTTAGACAGACTAACGATATATGTAGTAATTTGAGGCCTGGAGACATAAACCTTTGGTATCAGAGGCCCGGTATGAGTCTGAGGCCTGAACTGAAGTAATGGCCAAGACCTTGCTAACATAAACCAAAGTTAGACTGGGAGCCAGAGGCAGGCCCTGCTCACAGAAGTTGGCAAGAGGAAGGCTGTTAAGGAATGTGTGCCAGGATGGCACCAGAACAGCCTGGTACAAGCACATCCCACAGAGATAACAAGGAACAGGCAGACCCAGGCTAAAGACAGGGTCAAAAGGACAATATGGTGGATAGACAATATGATGGATAGACTTGTCTGATTGAACCAGCCTGTACCAGGAGATTGGCAGCACCCTAATGCGTAGAAGGGCTGTACCTCACTGCGTTCAGTGATGCGTAATCTGTTTGTACCCGTGTATAAGAATGCATTCCTGAGTGGACATCTTTGTCTGGCCTGTGGGGCAGTGGAGAGTCCCTCCACTGACTGAGCTGGTTCATTGTCAGGGGGCACATATTCGTAGTATGTTCTGTAGAATCTGCGAGGAACTATTACTGTGCTTCATTTGACATTAACCTGGCCGGGTCCTTTCATACCTTATCGGAGTCTGTGGTCATTGGGGTTCTCTCGGGGTCTGCAGTGTCAGCTATCTGCAGAGCCGGGGCAGCACATGGGGAACACAGGCACACAGCCGACTGTTATCAACACTGAACAAAGCAGAGCACCACACTGGTAGCATCTGACAATAATAGATAATTGGATGGACAAATAGCGGAAGGCGGAAAAAATGAAACATCCTGATGGACAGATAGATAGAAAAAAATAGGCGGATGGACAGATGAATATACAGATGGAGAGTTAGATGGACAATTGGATGGATGGACAGTTAGATAAAGTTACTATTAGCTCACTGGGGATACAAGCTCCACTGCTCCCCCTAGTGCCCATTATACAGTATAGCCCCTCCTTCCTCTCCCCCCATCTTCTGCTGTCCCAAGTGCCCATTATACAGTATAGTCACTCCTTCCTCTCCCCCCATCTTCTGCTGTCCCAAGTGCCCATTATACAGTATAGCGGTATAAAAAGGCCAGGGATGCCAGGAAAAAACAGTCTACCTCTGCCTGTAGAGGGAGAAGGGCCTGGCTGCAGGGACCCAGAGAACCTGAGTGGAGCAGGGCTGGGGAAAGGCAGAGGATCTGGGGAGGCTCCAGCCTAGAAAGGCCGAGGCTGCGGCCTGGCACAAGGCCAATAGGCACTGTGGGTTGCAGAAGGCAGCCCAGGGGTAGCCAAAGGCAGCAAATCCAAACCCAAACTTGCCAGTCATGAGTGGCTGATACTGCAGTCTGCCCCAGGGTGTGGGAACTAGACGATAACTGGCAGTAGCCTGTTACTGAGATGAGGTGGGGCTAGTGGGTGGGAGTTCCCCTGGGATGGAGAAACCTTGAGAGAAAGGAGTTATTGCCTGGGGGCAGCACCCCAGGTAAAAGGGGCACCGGGTCCAGGGAGGGACACGGGGGCTAACACCAACAGTAAGGGGGTTCGCCGGCCTGCAGAGAGTACTCTGAGCTGGAAATCAGGCTAATTCCCTGAGAGACCAGCAGGTGGTGCTGCAGGGGTGAGTCTGCATGGCTACACTGCCCTTTCCCCATCCCTCACCCTTCAGTGGTGGAGAGGCAGCAGGACACAACACATCTGACAGTAGCAGTGTAGACAGCTCTCCTCAGGTGAATAGAGATGTGTGGGGTCCGAACTTGAGAACACACAAACAGGCTTCAGGGATGTCTTCACTCCATTAAGCTGTGCCTCACCATCTACTCTGTGATTTATTCCCATGCTAGAGGGCTGCCCATGTCTGTACTCTACATGCCGCCAAAAGAAGCATGCAGCGTGGACAAACTTTGAGGTAAAGAGAAAGTTTACTTGGTGTGTACTCAGTCCTTATTAGTTATTTATTTTCTTCTCATTCATTATTTGCTTAGTGCTCACTTAGGCTGGTATATTCAAAGAAGCCTAAAGGAGTTAGGTGCTCAAGTTCCACTAAAAACCTAACTCCCTTAGGCCCCTTTAAAAATCGCAGCTTACTGGGGCAATATTGTTACTTGGGCCTTGATAGCCCATTGGCTTCAGTGCAAACTCCTGAGATTCTTACTCAGTTCTTACTGAGCCAAAGTCCAGTCAAGTTTCTGCTAGTGTCTATGCTCTTCATTTTGGGTGGATGCAGGGAAGGCCTCAATTGTCTGATCTGTCTTTTCTCATGAGCCCCTAGTACATTGAATCTCATTCTCATCATATTGTCACTGGCCTAAATCACAAGCTACTGTGCTGAAACCAATAGCCGTGATTCTCGTTTCCATGTAAATGAGGGGTAGCTCTTCTGAAGGGAATGGAATTATGTTGGTTTAAATTTGGAAGAATTCCACTGAAGTTTCAACAACCTAATCATGAGTAATCTACTTACGTATTTGGTTCTATATGAGAAAAGAACCCAATCCACTATTAATAAATCAAATACAACTTAATTTTGATTTTTTTAGGCTGCGACTTTAAATGAGTCAAAGGGAGATAAGTGCCCAGTTCCCATTGGCTTAGTCCCTTTTGAAACTCCCAGCTTCAGTTTATATAGCACTGCAATCACTAAACTAGATAGGCTTCCTAGAAGAGCCACCCAAATGCTAAATCAGGCAGGTAGATTGATTTATTGGGCAAGCAGTGGGAGTCCTCTGTATTGACAATGGTGCAAACCATAGCCGAATCTAGCTCCACTGTACATCTGAGGTCAAAAATACTCATTCAAAAATATAATATAGAGTCCTCAGCTGGTTTATACATCATAGCATCACTGAGAATGCTGGGCCTATTTCTCTTTAGAGGGGGCTGTCCATGTGTTTACCCCAGTTGAGGCTCTAGTCTATCATGGTAGAATCTGGTAAAATAATAACTATTTAGTTTACCTAAATAGTCAAGATCTGAAGCTGGAGGATCCTTTATTCACTGGAGATGATTTCTTTTTCCAAGACCTAAGCATAAGGCAGTAAAGAATGCCCATCAGTGTAGGTGGGATAATATTAAAATTGCTGGTCTGCCAGATCCTGGGACTGGATGATAGGCAATGGATCATTTGATAACTGCCCTGTTCTGTTCATTCCCTCTGAAGTATCGTGCATTGTCCATTGTCTGAAGACAGGATACTGAGCTAGATGGACCATTGGTCTGACCCAGTATGGCTGTTCTTATGTTGTTACAGTCTTAGGCCTGGTCTATACTACGCGTTTAAACCGATTTTACCAGCGTTAAACTGATTTAGCGCTGTACCCATCCACACTACGAGACCCTTTATATCGATATAAAGGGGTCTTTAAATTGGTTTCTGTACTCCTCCTCAACAAGAGGAGTAGCGCTAAAGTCGGTATTACCATATCGGATTAGGGTTAGTGTGACCACAAATCGATGGTATTGGCCTCCGGTCAGTACCCCACAGTGCACCACTGTGACCGCTCTGGACAGCAATCTGAACTCGGATGCACTGGCCAGGTATACAGGAAAAGCCCCGCGAACTTTTGAATTTTATTTCCTGTTTGGCCAGCGTGGAGCTCTGATCAGCACAGGTGACCACACAGAGCTCATCAGCATAGGTAGCAATGCAGTCTCCTGAGAATCGAAAAAGAGCTCCAGCATGGACCGCACGGGAGGTACTGGATCTTATCGCTATATGGGGAGAGGATTCAGTGCTAACAGAACTCCGTTCCAAAAGATGAAATGAAAAAATATTTGAAAAAATTTCCAAGGCTATGACGGAAAAAGGCCACACCGGGGACTCAGTACAGTGCAGAGTGAAAGTTAAGGATCTCAGACAAGCCTACCAGAAAACCAAAGCTGTAAATGGAAGGTCTGGGTCAGGGCCGAAATCATGCCGTTTCTACGCTGAGCTGCATGCAATTTTAGGGGTCTGCGCCACCACTACCCCACCCCTGTCTGTTGATTCTGAGGTGGGGGTTGTAATCTCAACCATGGCTGATGATTCTGCGGAGGGGGAAGATGAGGAAGAGGAGAAGGAAGAGGAGGATGACCTTGCAGCGAGCACACAGCACTCCATTAGCCCCAACAGCCAGGAGCTTTTGTGGAATTACTCTCCCAGCCCTCCCAAGCTGCTAGCCATGGAAGCGACATCTGGTGAGTGTACCTTTGTAAATATAAAACATAGTTTAAAAGCAAGCGTTTTTTAATGATTGATTTGCCATGAGGGTTTGGGATGCATTCGCGGCCAGTAAAGTTATTACTGGAAAAGTTTGTTAACATGTCTGGGGATGGAGTGGAAATCCTCCAAGGAGATCTCCATGAAACGCTCCTGGAGATACTCCAAAAGCCTCAGCAGAAGGTTTCTGGGCAAGGCAGCCTTGTTCCATCAACCATGGTAGGATACTTTACCATGCCATGCATGTAGCAAGTAATCGGGTATCATTGCATGACAAAGCATAGCTGTGCATGGTCCCGGTGATTGCTGGCATTCAAGAAACATCCGTTCTTTATCTCACTATGTTATCCTCAGCAGAGTGATATCGTTCATGGTAACCTGGTTGAAATTCAGGAATTTAATTAAGGGGAAAGAGATGGCCATTTTCCTACTGGGCTGTTGCTTAAAAGAAATCCTTCCTTGCACGTAGCCAAGCAGGGGGAGGGGAGGAAGGATAGCGCTGAGGTTTTTCGCGTTTGGCTAGCAGGAATCTTCCCAGCTACCAGCCACGTGGGGGGGGGGAAAGGGGGTGATTAGCAGTGATCTTCCATGATACCAGCCATGCGGTGGGGGGAGGGGTAAAGCAATCATCCTAGAGAATTGGATTGGGTGGAGGGGTTGGGTTCTGCTGCTGCATGTTAACAGGAAAGAAGCATCAGAGGGCAATGTGTATATGAAGGCTGGAGAAGCCAAAATACAATGGCTTACCATGGCTGCATACAAGCTGAATTCTGATGCCCAGATCTGCGTCTGTGAGATCTGTAACACCAGAGCCGCAGGCACTCAATATTAAGATGCAAAATGCTAACTTGTATTGAAATCACATGTGCTATGTAAGGTGAATAGTGTTGTTCACTGTGAAAGAGTATAACCATTGTTGTGTAAAATGTATCTTTTAAAATACTTCTCTCCCTTTTTTCCCTCTCTCATGCAGCTGCACATTTTTCAAGCCTCCCTACTCCATCCCGAAGGCTATCTCAGATAAGGTGGAGGAAAAAGAAGACGCGAGACGAAATGTTCTCGGAAATAATGGAAGTAACCCACAATGAAAGAGCTCATCTGAGTGAGTGGATGGACGTGGTAGCAAAGTACAGGAAAGATGCCAGTGAATGTGAGGACAGGAGGGATCAACGTGAGGATAGGAGGGACGAACATGAGGATAGGAGAGATGCTCTAGATGAGAGGTGGCGGCAGGAAGATCAGAGGTGTAGGCAGGAAGATCAGCGGTGGTGGGATGCAACACTGGAGCTGCTGCGTGATCAAACTGATATCCTCCGATGTCTGGTGGATCTTCAGGAAGAGCAGTGGGGTCACAGAGTGCCGCTGCAGCCCGTGTGTAACCACCCACACCATTCACCATGTTCCATATCTTCCTCACCCAGACGTGTAAGAACGTGTGGGGGAAGGCTTGGTGCACCCGTCCACTCCACCCCCGAGGACAGTCCAACCAAAAGGCTGTCATTACATTGAAATGTGTTTAATGGCCTTTTCCTTCCCTCCTATCCTCCTCCCAAACCACACCCGGGATACCTTGTCAGTTCTCTGCCTCTTTTTATAATTACTTTTTAATAATGAATACATGATTTTTAAACGATAGTGACTTTATTTCCTTAAGCAACCTGTAATCAAAGGGGGAGGGTGGGTTGCTTACAGGGAAGGAGTCAATAAAGGGGGCGGGGTTCTTGAAGGGGAAACAAAGACAGCAGTCACACCGTACCCTGGCCCATGATGAAACTCGTTTTCAAAGCTTCTCTGATGTGCACCGCTTCCTGGCGTGCTCTTCTAATCACCCTTGTGACTGACAGCATGTAATCAGCGGACAGGTGATTTGCCTCAGCCTCCCAGCCAGCCATTAAGGTCTCCCTCTTACTCTCACAGAGATTGTGGAGCACATAGCAAGCAGTAATAACAAAGGGAACATTGGTTTGGGTGAGGTCTGAGCGAGTCAGTAATGTGCTCCAGCGTGCCTTTAAACAGCCAAATGCACATTCTATCACCATCCTGCACTTGCTCAGCCTGTAGTTGAACAGCTCCTGACCACTGTTCAGGCTGCCTGTGTATGGCTTCATGAGCCATGGCATCAAGGGGTAGGCTGGGTCACCCAGGCTAACTATAGGCATTTCAACATCCCCAACTGTTATTTTCTGGTCTGGGAAGTAAATTCCCTTGCTGCAGCAGTTTAAACAGAGCAGTGCTTCTGAAGACATGAGCGTCATGAACCCTTCCTGGCCATCCCACGTGGATGTTGGTGAAATGTCCCTTGTGATCCACCAGTGCTTGCAGCACCACTGAAAAGTATCCCTTGCGGTTTATGTACTGGGTGCCCTGGTGCTCCGGGGCCAAGATAGGGATATGGGTTCAATCTATTCTCCCCCCACAGTTAGGGAATCCCATTGCAGCAAAGCCATCCACTATGACCTGTACATTTCCCAGAGTCACAACCTTTCATAGCAGCAGCTTAATGATTGCTTTGGCTACTTGCATCACAGCAGCCCCCACAGTAGATTTGCCCACTCCAAATTGATTCCCGACTGACCGGTAGCTGTCTGGCGTTGCAAGCTTCCAGAGGACTATTGCCACTCACTTTTCTACTGTGAGGGCTGCTCTCATCTTGGTATTATGGCGTTTCAGGGCAGGGGAAAGCAAGTCACAAAGTTCCATGAAAGTGCCCTTACGCATGCGAAAGTTTCGCAGCCACTGGGAATCGTCCCACAACTGCAAAACTATGCGATCCCACTAGTCAGTGCTTGCTTCCCCGGCCCCAAATCAGCGTTCAATGGCTAGAACCTGCTCCATTACCAGCAGGATCTCCAAAGCGCAGGGGCCTGCGGTTTGAGATAATTCTGTGTCCATGTCCTCATTACTCTCTTCGCCGCTGTGCCGTAGCTGCCTCCTCCTCCTTGCCTGGCTTTGCAGGTCCCGGTTCAGCATAGACTGCACGAGAATGTGCGAGGTGTTTACAATGTCCATGATTGCGGTATTGATCTGAGCAGGGTCCATGGTTGCTGTGCTACGGCGTTTGCACAGTTCACCCAGGAAAAAAGGCGCAAAATGGTTGTCTGCTGCTTTCACGAGGGGAGGGGTGAGGCTGTACCCAGAACCACCCGTGACAATGATTTTTGCCCCATCGGGCACTGGGATTTCAACCCAGAATCCCAAGGGGCGGGGGAGACTGAGGGAACTATGGGATAGCTATGGGATAGCTACCCAGAGTGCAACGCTCCAGAAATCGACGCTAGCCTCGGACCATGGACGCACACCATCAAATTAATGTGCTTAGTGCGGCCGCGTGTACTTGACTTTAAACAATTTGTTTTACAAAACCGGTTTATGTAAAATCGGAATAATCCCATAGTGTAGACGTACCCTTAGTGTAAAACAAGAGTTATTCCTTATAGTTCAATCTACTAAGTTACCAAAGAGCTTAAGAGGTGGCTTGAACATGGCCTATAGAGGTCAGATTTTTATAGGGATTTAGGTGCGTAAAGATGCAGATAGACATGTAGCGTAGCTTTAAAAATCACCTCACTGCCATTGACTTCAATGGGAGTTAAGCACATAACTTGCCTAGGCACTTTTGAGCATCCCAACAAGTGCCTATCTTCATTTTTAGATGCCTAAATACCTTTAACAATCTGGCCCTACGTACCTGCAAAAGGAGAAGATTCCTGACAGTCGAGGTGTCCTTAATCTAGCAGACAAAAGCAGAATGAGATCCAATTCAGCCTGGATATAAGAAGCAATTTTTTCACCATGGGGGTAATTAACCATTAGAACAACTTGTCAACGGTATGGTGAGTTCTCCATCACCTGACGTCTTTAAATAATGACTGGATGTTTCCTTCAAAAGAGATGCTGTAGCTCAGAAAGAAATTATGGGTTTGCTGAGGGAATCATTGGGTGAAATTCCCTGCTTGAGGTTATACAGGAGGTCAGAAGAGATGATCATAATGGTGCTTTCTGGCTTTAAAATCTATGAATCGCTGAAGTCAGTGAGCCTGATTCTCCCCTCACTCACACCAGTGTAAACCAAGAGTAACTAGACTGGAATGAGTGGGCTGAATCCCCTCTCAAACACCTGGTGTAAATCTTCCCCTTTCTGTGCCTCAGTTTCCCATCTGTAAAAGGGGAATAATGATCCTGGCCTCCTTGGTAAAGTGCTTTGAAATCTACTGATTTAAAGCACCACATAAGAGGTAAGTATTATTTTTGTTCTGTGGCCGGCAAAAGAATATGTCTCATTGTGCTCTGTTGTTCAGTCAACCCTTTTTGGGACAAGGTCCAAGAACAATGGATGGAGATTTGACACAAAGCATGAACATGTGAAAGTTGTTCAGAATTTGGTGCAGAGGAACTCTATGAAGGTAGGTGTGCGAGTTCACAAAACCCACATGAGGACATAGGAATTTGAGGACTGGTCCTTGAGTTATTTATTTAATGACTCCACAAGCAATGCACTCAAAGTTCCTGAGAAAGTCTGTGGATTTCTCTGAAGATCATGTCCCAAGGCTGCCTCTCAGCAGATCAATAAACCTCCCAGAGGCAAATACTTCTATTTTGCCTGAACAGAGCAATTAAGAAGACAGTAGCATACAAGATATAGATCGGTTATTTTCAATTATAGGTATATAAAGGGATATGCAAACAATGTATGAAGGATAGCTGATGGTTAACTCCATTAGGGCAGGCTGAGAGCTAGAGCCTTTTGACAAGTTTCAAAGAGTGTGTGTTAGAGAAACAGCATTATTGTCTGCTTTGTAATAATAATAATAGTAATAATAATAATAATATTGGTTTTCTCTCCGTGTTCAGAGATCAGTTTCCTCTACATCTGATGTGATATCATTTAGCCCCTTCCCCCAATTCTGGATACATCCACATATCCAACACAGTGAGTATGTTTTGAAAATTCTTTGAATATCTTCCCAGAATATGTAGGATTTACACAAGTTTAATTGAAATCAGAATGTTTTCTTGTTATTATTATTCCTAACATTCAAATTAATACTAGTTTAGATTCCTTGAACACAACAAATTTTGCTTTCTGATTTTCTTTTCATTGTTTGTGCTGGGGGGTTTTAAGCTAGTATTTTCACCAGAGTCTAAAGGAGTTAAGTGAACAAATCCCACTGAAATGCAATGTATGTAGGTGCCCAGTTCCCTCAGGGTTCTTTGAGAATGCCAACCTGTGCTTCTGCACTGTGCTCACACTACAATATAAAAGCAGGTTAGACAATTTCTCTTGTGTTTATAGTCAGTTTCGGATCAGTTTCACCTTCTTTCTGTCTTGTGGAATAATTGTAGGTTTGTAAATAATGCAGACTCTACACTTTCCAAAATAAAACAGTCTTCCCCCCTTATTTACTACAAATCAGATCTGATGTCTTCAGAGAGAAAAAATAAGTTTTTTTCCAAGAAGAAAAGAAAAGAAAGAATGAAAAAGCTCTGCAGTCAGCACATTTCAGAAAGAAGGACACAGAGTCCATTCCATGCTGTGTACCATCGACGTAATTATTTATTAAGTTCACGTCAGTTACACTTTTGAAAACATACTAAAGACAGTGCAGTTTGCAGAGGGGCTCATTAAACTGAAGAAAATGGGGTCACACTTTGTATTAGGGCACTATTTATAAAAGCTTTCTAAATAGGATTGGATGGCTTAGATTTTTATCTGGAAATGTCAATAAATCCTATTCCTATTTCACCATACACACATAAAATAATGACAAAATATTTTCATTAATAATAATTGAAATTGATAAGTAGGGAAAGTAAGGCAAATGTTGCTTGACAACTTTTCAGCATGTATGGTCACTGAATAATTATTGCCTGATGGTGCCCTGTACTCCCAGCCCCATTGTCTGTCCCTGCCATAAGTTCTCACACTGTGGAAATTTAATTGATAAAAATAAAATAAAAATATTTAAAACCCCTACTTCTGCTCAATTGTGCAAATATTCAAAAATAAAGCTTAAAAATAAACATTGAAATCCATTGAAATTATTTAAAAAATGAATTTTTCCAAGCCTTCTTATAAGCTATTAATAGATTGCAACTACATGAGAGACATGAGCAGCATATGCTCCAGATCTTTATAAGCGCATCATTTGAAAGCTTTACAAATGATAATAAGACATGGTTGTAAGCAACATATTTTGAGAGGTGGAATCAATACAAATTCCTCGAGCATTTATTAAAAGATCAATTATTTATTAATTGAAACTCATTATAAAGTATGACCAAAATGAGAGGTGAATGGAGTCTGGAAGTCTGTGGTACCATCACCATTACCAATGGTTCAGAGGAGGTATATGTCAAATACTAGGGTATCACCATCATCATTAACAGAAACGACAATGGACTGTCCTTTTGTTGCTAGAGTCAAGGGCCCAAGCTGCCCACTAGAGGCCAGGCCCTTCCTTTAAGATGTCTTGAAGCAGAGATCCAAAACCAGAGGCACCTCCAGATCAATAGTCTCTTGTGAAAATATAGGCCAGGACTCTTGGGTGCTGTTTTAGGCTCGAGGTGAGGAGTGTGTTCTAACAGCTCAGAAAAAGGAACTGGGAATCTGGATGCCTGGGATCTCTTTCCAGCTTTGGTAGCCCATCTCTGTCTAATGCCTTGAGCTGATCACGTACTTAGGGTTTCCAACTCCCACTGAGAGTTAAATGTCCACTACACCATACAAAATGTGTTCAGAATCCTGAGATATATGTGATGGCTCAGTTTGTTGTCTGTCAACAATGACTTGTCTCTAACAAAATCACCTGTGTATTTCTTTCTCTTCCTTTCATAGTCTCATGTGTTTTGGCAGGTATACCACCTGGCCCCAATGGTGAAGGGAAATCAAACCAATGTGCAGGAATTTATTCTGCTTGGGTTCCCTGGCTCTCGTTATTTGCAGATCTCACTCTTCATGCTATTTTTGTTCATGTACCTCCTGACACTCACAGGAAACATCACCATCATATCCTTAGTGGGGACTCACCATCACCTCCGCACTCCTATGTACTACTTCCTCTGCAATCTGTCCTTCCTGGAGATCTGGCTCACCACAGCTAATATCCCAAAAACTCTTACCAATCTTGTGTCCCAAAGCAAAACCATCTCCTTCCTCAGCTGCTTCCTGCAGATGTACTTTGTTTTCTCCCTAGGCTGCACTGAATTTCTACTCCTGGCTGTCATGGCCTATGATCGCTATTTGGCCATATGCCACCCATTGCGCTATAGCTCCATCATGAACAGCACCTTGTCCACTCAGCTGGCCATTGGTTCTTGGGTAGGTGGCTTCCTGACTATTTCTGTGCCAGCATTTCTGATCACTAGGTTGTCCTTCTGTGGCCCTAGAGCCATCAACCATTTCTTCTGTGACATAGATTCTTGGATAGAGCTCTCCTGCACAGACACGTGCCTCTTTGAGATGATATACATTACTATCTGCTTTATTGTCATCCTGGGCTCCTGTTCAGTCACCCTGGTCTCCTACATTTACATCATCTCCACCATCCTGAGAATCTTATCTGCCCAAGGACAGAAAAAGGCCTTTTCCACTTGCTCTGCCCATCTCACCATTGTGGTTATATTTTACGGCTCTGCCATCTTCCTGTATGTCAAGCCTTCTAAACAGAACTCACTGGACATGAACAAAATTGTCTCTGTCTTCATTACTATTGTGACACCATTGCTTAACCCTTTCATTTACACTCTGAGGAATAAAGACGTCAAGGACATCTTGAGAAAGGCTTTCAGTAGGACGTGATCTTATTGCCCACTGGTGTGGATATCATTGATTGAGGCAGCCAGCGAGGCGAAATCAGTGAACCATCAAAGCATACGAATATTAAATAAATCCTTTGCGATATCTAAATAAAATCATATAACAATAATAATGCAGAATTTGGCTTAGAATTTGGGAAATATATTACTGGAACTGAGTCTCTTTTACAATAAGACAACTTTCAATTCTTTGGCAGTGGAAAAGGGCCTTAAAATGGGTGTGACTGTAATTTACAAGCTCTTAAAACCTCTTTACACTGCTGAAATGATGGAAAGGGATCTTCTTTTCAATGAGGATCAGGCTCTCGTTCTTTGTGTATGGAAAGTAGCCTGATATATTTCTCCATTTTACTCAGAGCTCCACAAGCATTGAAATCACTTTGTTTACAATCCAGAAAATGTTGATAAGACTCTCTGAAAACTTGGAGAAGACTTGGATCTGACTGGAAAGCTGTGATAATACTTTACCACATCTGTGAACAAGATGATGCAAATTGGACAGCTTCTTACAATTTTTCACATGATTTGACATCTTTCTAGCTCTATTACAACATTTTGACAAGGATCTATGGTCCAGAAGCCAAAGGCATTTAGATGCTTAAATCAGTCTGGGACTTTCCAGGGAGTCTAAAGGAATTAGGCACCAAGACCTCATTCAATTTTGATGGAGTTTGTGGGCCTAACTCTCTTAGGCACCTTTAAAAATTTCAACCTAAACAACAATAAAATATAATCATGGGTCTTGGTGTGGATATTTTGAATGAGATGTTGACAAATTGTGTTTTAACAGCTTATAAAGCTTAACCTTTTGAATCTGAATGTCTATTGCCATTAAATAATTGCCTGGCCACTTCTCCTCCCACTCTCACCCCCTATAATTTCCAATAACTGTAAAAATTAAAATTAAAAAAAAATACTTAAAAGTAAATAGTGATATTACCCATCGAATTCTGCCAAGCCAATGTATATAATTTTACCCACTCAGGGTAAAATTTAAGTCTGTGGTGCTACTCATGTGAATAAGATCATTACTGTCTGGCCTAGTGAACTTCAGAGATTTTCTAGTATCAGAGGGCTAGCCATGTTAGTCTGAATCTGTAAAAGCAGCAGAGAATCCTGTGGCACCTTATAGACTAACAGACATTTTGGATCATGAGCTTTCGTGGGTGAATACCCACTTTGGCAGATGAATGTAGTGGAAATTTCCAGGGGCAGGTATATATATGCTAGCAAGCAAGCTAGAGATAACGAGGTTAGTTCAATCAGGGAGGATGAGGCCCTGTTCTAGCAGTTGAGGTGTGAAAACCAAGGGAGGAGAAACTGGTTCTGAAGTTGGCAAGCCATTCACAGTCTTTGTTCAACCCTGAGCTGATGGTGTCAAATTTGCAGATGAATTGAAGCTCAGCAGTTTCTCTTTGAAGTCTGGTCCTGAAGTTTTTTTGCTGCAGGATGGCCACCTCAAGGTCTGCTATAGTGTGGCCAGGGAGATTTTCTACTTTCTCCTACAATGTTTTTATACTATGGATTTCATATTGTCTTAATTAGACCATTGTTTGGTTAATCATCTAGCACAATGGGGTCCTGGTCAACGAATGCATGACTGGGACTCCCCGGCAAAGCTGGGTTTGTCACTTTGAAATAGTTGCTGGGATTTTCAAAGAGGCATCCAATTCCCATTGAAAATCACCATCCAGTTAGTCAGCCCCTTTGGAAATCCCTTTTCAGAAGCTGAATAAACCTTTTCCCATCTGAAGGATGATCCTTCTCTGGTCTGACTTGTTATTGGCATAGCAGGTTCAAAGACAGATTGGGTCCTGCTCTAATCCTATCCTACGCCAAACTGGTGAACAAGTGTGAATAGGGAACAAGGGGTTAGGCAGTGGGCTAGAAGTGAGTATGCCTATGGGTGGGACTCCTGCCATCCAACCCTCAGTCCACAAATTGACTACACTGGAAAAAATCCCTATGCATTGGATTACTTCTGCTCCATTGAAGAAATAAATGAAAATTCTCTCCTGAGGTCAATGGATGGAGAGCTATGTTTCGAAAGGAATTTAGGTGCCTAAAGTTGTGCACGGACACTTAGCCACCTAACTTCCATCGCAATCAATGAGAGTTAGGTGTCTAAATGCCTTTGAGGAACTGAGCCTTAATAGGATTTTCAAAAGTGCCTATTCAAGTTAGCCACCTACTATCCAATGGGAGTTAGGCACCTCATCAGTTTAGGTGCTTTGGAAAATCCCACTAGGGTGCATCTTTATGTTCCTAAACACCTTTGGAAATCTGTCCTAAGCGTTAACAAGATCAAAGTGTGAGTGAGCACTTCGAGGTCTGGTTTCTGTTGCTCCTGAAGAGGATGTCTGGTGCATGAAGAGGTAATGACAGATGCTTTGTACTTTATTTTATTTTCCTGTGTTTCAAGACAGTGAAACACCTTCAAACTCAATTGACTGAGGGAAACACATCTTCTGAAAAAGGAAAGGGTTTTTTTTAGCACTTATTTTAAGAAAGTAAATGTAAAGCATCTTTAAGAAGGAAATGCAGTGTCTACTAGATTGCAGCCCAGAGCAAGAAAATGAAAAACTGTCATCTACAGTCCCTGATTTCCCAGGTCAAATTGGGCCAGATCCCTAGCAGGTGTAAACTAGCATTACTCAATTCAAATCAGTGCTGATTTACAGAAGGTGAGGATCCAGGCCATGTGGTTTGACCACGGTTGTGATTCTCTCAGCTCCTCTGAAAATCAGACACATACTGTGTACACATGGGACAAGATTCTGATCAGTGGAGTTATACCTGTGTTAAACAAGTGCAAGTGAGTGGATGATCTGACTCTGATGCTCTGTTTTGTGTTAGATCTACTGATTTTTAGGGAGAATTTTCCACTGAACTAACCGCGGGGAAAGGAGACTATAAAATGGCTCCAATTAAGCCAGCATGAGTTTGAGGGAGAGAAGGTGGGGGTGGGAGATATTTACCTGGAGTCACAAAAAGCAAAGACATAGAAGTGAATCAGAAATGCAGGTCGAGAACCTCAAAGGTATTTAGGTACCTAATTCCCACTGATTTCGATGGGAATTAAGTGCCTAAATACCTTGAAGATCTGGGCCACAGTTCTTAAATAGTTATCTTGTGTAAGCTACATCCAGTTAAAAACAGTGGAGCTTCACTCTTTTTACTCAAGTTATAGCAAGTGAAATCCAGTAGTCTTGAAGGAAAATTCCAAATCTTGCTCTAAATCCATTGATTTAAGAGAGATAACTCTAGATTTACGTTGAGGTAACTAAGGTCAGAATTCAGCCTTAATTCCATTGTCTTTAGTGGGGCGACTCTGTGTTTACACTGGGATAATTGAGATCAGAAACTGGCCACAAACCCTGATTAGAATGAAGTACATTGGGTCCCCTTGAAAATGTGACAGCTTTGACTTACATAAATACATAAATGTAGTTGTGTAGGTCCCAAGATATCAGAATGACAAGGTAATATCTTTGGGTGAGGTAATATCTTTTATTGGACCAACTTCTATTGGTGAGAGAGACAAGCTTTGGAGCCACACAGAGCTCTTCTTCAGGTCTAAGAGAGAAAGAAAGAGAAAAAGAAAGAACGAAATTGCTTCGCCAGCCTTTATCTGTTATATTTAGGCTTTTTGGGCCATAGACTCTCTTTAGTTTCATCTTAAGCACAGAGACTGGCATTTTGTTGCTCCTTAGCAGATGACTGATAGTAACAATCTTCTGTAATTTGGGGATTGAAGAGCTTAACACGTTTTCATATTTGGGCCTACAAATTTATTCTCATTGTGAGCTCCACTGTAAAAACTTTTGGAAAGTTCCACAGACGCGACAATAACTTATCGTAACAAATGTTGATGGAAAAAGGTACGACGGAAGGGCTGAATTTGTCCAAACAGAAAAGTGTCCTGATATAACTCCAGGACTGTGTTAAGATCATGCCTGGTAATTAAGACAGTGTGAGTTTGATAATTCAGTGAACCAAAATGGTTGCACCACAAACTAGGCCTAACTGATGGACAAAAAAAAAAAAGGTGGATTGTCCTAATTCTGAGCAATGTCCGGACTAGTTCTAGATGGAGAGAGGAAGCCAGATGACACTGCCACTAGCTCCAGTTAAATCCCAAATACAACCTGAGATAGGAGATTCTCTCTCTCCTTGTGATGTGTCCTTTTTTCTTCCCTCACCTTATTTCTTCTCTTTCCTATCCTTCTCGTTTTCCCTCCTGTCTAATGAGATTCTGGCTTAGCTGTCCAAGATTGTATCTTTTCCAACATGACTGTAGACTTGTGAAGGGGAAACTAACAGCAATGCCCAAAATAGCCCGATCCTCGCACAAGCTGGTCAAGTGTCAGAGGGCCTTTCTACACTGGTGTAAGGCAGGAGGCAGGCAGCAGAAAGGGGAGGAAGCCGGCAATCACTCTCTGCGCATTAGAGAGAGGGAAAGGAGGGAATCCAGGGGGAGAAGAGAAGCCCTGGGATCCTGGCTCGAAACAAAGGGTGTACCCAGAAGGGTGATGGAGTGGAAGCCTGAGAGAGGCAAAGTAGAAAAGGCTCAGGGAAATGGCAGAAAGGTTTGAGACAGAGTAGACCCTGCCTGCTGATGAGAGGGTCCCTGAGCAGGAACCTGGAGTAGAGGGCAGGCCAGGGTTTCCCTACCAGCCCTGGGGGAAGTGGCATTGCCTTGGATTGCAATTTTGAGGGATTTAAGAAATCAAAATCCCCCTGTACTGACGCTTGTTGACTCTTGTCCTCAGCAAGGACAAGTGCAAAGTCCTGCACTTAGGATGGAAGAATCCCATTCACTGTTACAAACTAGGGACTGAATGGCTAGGCAGCAGTTCTGCAGAAAAGGACCTAGGGGTTACAGTGGACGAGAAGCTGGATATGAGCCAATAATGCAGCCTTCTTGCCAAGAAGGCTAATTGCATTTTGGGCTTTATAAGAAGGGGCATTGCCAGCAGATCGAGGGATGTGATCATTCCCCTCTATTCGACATTGGTGAGGCCTCATCTGGAGTACTGTGTCCAGTTTTGGGCCCCACACTACAAGAAGGATGTGGAAAAATTGGAAAGAGTCCAGCAGAGGGCAACAAAAATTATTAGGGGGCTGGAGCACATGATTTACGAGGAGAGTCTGAAGGAACTGTGATGACTGAGTCTGCAGAAGAGAAGAATATGAGGAGGGATTTCATAGCTGCTTTCAACTACTTGAAAGAGGGTTCCAAAGAGGATGGATCTTGACTGTTCTCAGTGGTACCTGATGACAGAAAATGAAGTAATGGTCTCAAGTTGCAGTGGGGGAGGTTTAGGTTGGATATTAGGAAAAACTTTTTCACGAGGAGGGTGGTGAAGCAGTGGAATGGGCTACCTAGGGAGGTCATGGAATCTACTTCCTTAGAGGTTTTTAAGGTCAGGCTTGACAGAGCCCTGGCTGGGATGATTTAGTTGGGGATTGGTCCTAGTTTGAGCAGGGGGTTGGACTAGATGACCTCCTGAGGTCCCTTCCAACCCTGATATCACTGGTCTACAATTTTTGAGAAGTCGTCTGAGACAGAGATAAAATGTGGTATTTATTATGTATTTTGATGTGCTGAATTCAAATATGACAATTAAAACAACTGATTGGTTACTGTTTTTAAGATATTTAAGTTTTTACATTTTATGTCTATGTATATTGTGTAGATAGTAGAGTTTTAATCATAAATTGTAAACCTAGGTCTTTTCATGTGTTTATGGTTGCTTTACATGATAATATTTCACCTGTCCTGTTTATGTAACACTACAAAAATCAGCAAAAGTGTTATATAAATAAAATTTATTATGAAACAAAAGGCAAAAAACTATTATGTACATAGTTTAGTACTATTCAGTGTCTACTTGGCGCTTCTTGGCTTGTCTCTTGTATTCATTAAATGGAGCATCTCTTGTCACTGTCCAGCAATAGTCTGCAAGCATTTATGGGCTCCATTTGCTCTGATAGTGTTTCTCCATTGTTGCAACGTGCTGGTGAAATCGCTCGCCATGCTCATCGCTCACTGCTTCGCAGTTCGGTGGAAAAAAATCTAGATGAGAGTGCAAAAAATGTATCTTTAGTGACATGTTGCAACCAAGGCTTTTGCATGCCTTGAGGAGGTTTTCCACCAACAACCTGTAGTTGTCTGCCTTGTTGTTTCTGAGAAAATTTATTGCCACTAACTGGAAGGCTTTCCATGCCGTCTTTTCCTTGCCACGCACTACATGGTCAAATGCATCATCTCGAAGAAGTTCACGAATCTGAGGACCAACAAAGACACCTTCCTTTATCTTAGCTTCACTTAACCTTGGAAATTTTCCATGGAGGTACTTGAAAGCTGCTTGTGTTTTGTCAATGGCCTTGACAAAGTTCTTCATCAGACTCAGCTTGATGTGTAAGAGTGGTAACAAAATCTTCCTTGATTCAACAAGTGGTGGATGCTGAACGCTTTTCGTCCCAGGCTCCAATGACTGTCGGAGTCGCCAATCTTTCTTGATGTAGTGGGAATCTCTTGCACGACTATCCCATTCGAAGAGAAAACAACAGTACTTTGCCTACCAAGTCTGCAGACCAAGCAAGAGAGCAACAACCTTCAAATCACCACAAAGCTGCCACTGATGTTGGTCATAGTTTATGCACCTCAAATGTTGTTTCATGTTGTCATAGGTTTCCTTCATATGGACTGCACGACCAACTGGAATTGATGGCAAAACATTGCCATTATGCAGCAAAACAGCTTTAAGACTCGTCTTCGATGAATCAATGAACAGTCTCCACTCATCTGGATCGTGAAGGATGTTGAGAGCTGCCATCACATCATCGATGTTGTTGCAGGCTACAAGATCACCTTCCATGAAGAAGAATGGGACAAGATCCTTTTAACGGTCACGGAACATGGAAACCCTAACATCACCTGCCAGGAGATGCCACTGCTGTAGTCTGGAGCCCAACAACAATTTTAAGCATCATTTTCGTTCTCAGTGACCCAGAATAAGTAAAGTTTGACTACATTTATTTCAGAAGCATTTTGGCTGTAGAGCAGTGTATTCTATGATTCTATGACCATTCAAGCTGGAAATTCATTCTAGATGTGGCTATGGCTGTATTATAGCCATAGGTATCTCCAGCTGCCGATGTTCCTCTGATTTATACAAAGTGAAAGAGCTTCAGCAGGAGACAAGGAGACAGTCCTGCTCCAAAATTGAACTAGATAGGTTCATGGAGGATACGACCATCAATGGCTATTAGCCAAGAAGTTTAGGGATGTAACCCCATGCTCTGGGTGTCCTTAGCCTCTTACTGCCAGAAGCTAGGACTGGATGACAGGAGATGGATCATTCAGAATTGCCCTGTTCTGTTCTTTTCCTCTGAAGCATCTGGCAGCAACTACTGTCAGAGACAGGATACTGGGCTAGATGGACCATTGGTCTGACCCAGTATGGCCATTCTTATGTTCAAAATACCTTAAAACCCAGAGATTAAATCACTTTCCTGAGAGATGGGAGACCTAACTTCCTGTTTCTGCTTCCCGTCAGGCAGAGAGGGAAACTAATCAACTGTCTCCCACATCCCAGGTGAATGCCCTCACCGCTAGGTGAAAGGCACTGGGGAGGCACTAAGGTTCCCTGAGTTGTTTTATGAATTTAGACTTTTTGCACCTCCAGATGAAACCATTTGTTGAATTTCTGTCCAATTCACAAATACTATGGGATGGAGCAAAGCTGCAATTTTTGGCTATTGTCTGAAAAATGTCTCCCAGCTCTATACAGGGTAGCTCCTCCTTTGTCTCATCTCCTATTCTGTCCTGACATCTGATAGAGTCTATCTGCTCTTTTCACATCCCTTAACCTGTGTATCCACCTATCTGTGATTCCTAAGGACGGCCAGGTATTTCCCATGCTGTCTCCTCTGCTGCCCTCTAGTGGTGATTAGATAGTATGGTTAGGCTCTTCAAAGGAGTGTCAGGGAGATGAAATGATTTGCTATTTGAGTTTCTAGCTCCTTAGGCTGCTTTGAAAATCTGAGCCTAAATACGTGCCTTTGTATTGGCTGTCTCTGAGATTTGAATACCCAATTCACTTTGGCTCTTTTGAGATGCCAAGCCTCAGTGATCTCAATCTTATGCATTACAGAGTGTTGCTTAAGGGCTGACCGCACAATGTTACCGGGAGCTTTTTTGCGGTGAGTGAACTTCAGGGATCTTGTCCCAGGGGAACAGGACAACATTAATCAGGTCTCAAGAAATCAGCTCCTTGTCTTGGAGTCAGCCAAAGAAAGGCTCTTTGCTTCACTCACACTGATAAACTTACATACCCTGAGGTATTTCGCTCTGGGTAAAGAATATTGGATCTCCTTGGATGCTGTATGCAGAGGCAGAGAAAGAGAGAGAGATTAGACAGAGAGATCAGTAAGAAGGTAGATAAACAGATTAAGAAAACAGAAAGAGGAGATCACAGCTCAGAATGATCTCACCAGATTTATAATCCACTTTTAAAGGGAGGTGAGTTGATTCACATTTTATTCCTTCTTAATCTTTTTTTTATCCTTTCCATTTGAAAGGGCAAGATTCTGCTCTCCTTATCCAAGGGTGGGTCTCTCTGCAGAGTCTCATTGACTCTATGAGTCTATGAGACTTCTGCCTGGATGCAGCAATATGTTCACAGGACAGGGAGTCAGCTGCTGCACAGGGGCCCTGGTTGGCAACACATTGATTTGAATCACCCATCTCTCTCTCTCTCCCTCTCTCTCTCTCTCAAGGCAGCACTGAGACAACTGGGATCAGCTGGTGCATGTTAGAAGTAGTATCTATTTTTGGAGTGTGTGTGTGTGTGTGAAGGTAGTGTTTCTCAACCTGTTTGATATGAGGGACTGGCTTGCTGCCTTCCTAAACTGTGTCAGGGAAATCTCAGGGACCAATGCCAGCCCACAGACTGGTCATTGAGAAATACTGTTAGGAAGTGGCAAAGTTAGGGATAGGACATTCTCTGGAGCAGGGATTTAGCTTTAGAATTCACTTTGCACAGAATCTGCCTCTGTTGACATTCAGGTTTTAGCACAAGGGCCATCTCTTTGCTTAGGCATTTGTTTGATTGGCTTCATTCCCATTTTCACTAAAAATCAATGTCAAAATAGCCACTCACTTCCATGGAGATAGGAGAGATTCTCTTTTGTGTGAACAGCCTGATATTCAGATGTGCAGGACACTGAGTCAAAAGTCCCATTGGATGGGATGTTCAAAGGAGCTGAACTGATTTATGTACAAAAGTCCCATTCATTTTCAAACAGACCCCACTTTCCAATTTATGTCACTGTATCCAGAGGATGCTTGCTGGGTACATTCACTTATGATTTTTATTATTTTCCTTCACTATTACAAAATGGGGATTTTAAAAAAATAAAATAGATTTCAAAACATACAAGATCTTTAAGCTTAAAAAGGGGAAACTACTGTCTAAAATGTATCCCCAGGAGTCATCAATAAATCCTGATGCCAAACCGACTCTATAGGTTTGGATAGTCTGGAGTTCTGTTAATCTCTCTGCAGAATTTCTGCTTTTTAGATGCTTAAATACATTTGTTCTCCTTTGACTTTCCTTAAAATCCTCACAATGCCTATGATTGCTGTCTGCTGGAGGTCACTGACCATGATGTCTCGCATTCCTAACATGTTCTTGTGCTGCTCATTCAAACCCTGAGGGGTCACTTCAAGTGCTCTAATAATCGCTGGGAACATCTTTGTTCTAGTTTTCCAAAATGTTTCCTCTTCATGGCAAAGTTCTTCATACTTTGACATGTTCTCTCCTTGTTTCTTTTTTATGTGTCTGTCTGCTGGTCTGGCAATATGAGTCAACATGGACTTGTTTGTCTTCTTTTCCACAGCTATGTCCAGCCTCTTTGCTTGCACTGTTCACTCTGTGACAATTGCCAGATCTCTTCATTCTCTAGAGAACTTTCAATTCGGTGTTTGTAATAGTGCGTGATTTGTTTAAATCCATATGTGCCACCGAGGGAGACACTTGGCAACCGCAGTGTATCCATTCATATCTTCTCTCCCAGTCAGACTGCTTCAGGTGCTCAACACAGGCTTCTCTGTCTCTTCCTTTTTGGAGCACATTCTGCAGTTTTGTCATTCAATTTTGCTTTGTGCATCATTAAGCCGTACTCATGCGCTCTCCTAATCATGTTCTCTGTCTCTCTTTTGAGGTATCTTTCTTCAAGCCACAAGTTTGTTTATCTTCTCTCACTAATGGGTTTGATTCCTCTCCACCACTGGCTATCCATTCATTTCTTTGTAAATCTTTCAAACCTTTCTTTGGCAACTAGCTTTCTCCTTTCTTTCATGCTTTCTTGGGCTGCAATGCAGCTCGGTGATCATTTGTTATCGTGACCCGATGATTTTTAAACTGGTTGAATCTGCATATAATTTGATGTTATATTCTTCATTGTCAATTGCTTCTTCCACAGATAACAGACCATTTCCTCCATCACATCATCAGATGTGAAACCTGTCCAAGTCTTGATTGATATTCAATGCTCTGTGCATCACCAGGAGCTTGGTTCTCCCTGTCACAATCTATCTTGGACATTTGTTCTTCAAACTTTTACTAAAGTGTTCAAGTGTTCTTAGACCTTTCAGCCAGAATCCATGCATTCTAGTCTGGGTGCTTCCCAAGTTTTCATTCCTCTCTGTACTTCATCTATTTCTTTCTTTGATATACCTATATATTCCTCTCTTGTGTGCTTTTAAAATTTTTATCTCACATTTTTTAATCTAGTCTGCTGTCTGATTATGTTGTACATCCTCAAACCAGATATCATTCCAATATCTCTGAAACTCCTTCACATAATTCATTGACTCTCTATTTTTTCTTGTTATGCTTTTTAACTTTAATCAGATCAAAGTATCTCCTAGGGTCTCTCATGAAGAGTATGTTCTCCTGCTACTGACAAATTTGTTCTGAATATCTTTAAGTCAATGACTCTGAGTGATCAGCTTCTGTTTACATTGTTCCTTCACAACTCTCACATCCCTTTCATTCAGCTGATATTTCACCTCCAGGGCTATTCGCTTGTCTTTACCCTTCAAATGATTTTTGTCAAATTCATACAGTAGATCGGTATCTCAGCATAAATACTTATTTTTTTCTGGTTTATCCTTCGTTTCCATGGAGCTTCTTGAATATAGGAAGTTTTCTGGTGGTCCACATCCTCAGATGCTTGATGTTAAAAGGAAGAGCTGCTATTGGCAGCTATAGCATAAATGATATAATTCAGTTGGCTAGTACTTGTTGGTCTTACTGCTTCCGTGAAGTACTACATGCATCTGACGAAGTGGGTATTCACCCATGAAAGCTCATGCTCCAAAACGTCTGTTAGTTTATAAGGTGCCACAGGATTCTTTGCTGCTTCCATGAGTGCTTCATTCAGTACATCCATGATATCAACCAGTCTTTGCTGGTTTACAGATTTCATCCTTGGTAGCGTTGCTCAGTGCTCCGTGTCTCTTACATTCTGTATGATCTCAGTAAACAAATCATTCATATTTCCTATATTTTCTTCAGGTGCTGTTTCACTCATATTTGTCTTCAATATTTCTTTCATTTGTGGCTGCTATTTATCCTGTATCGTTGCTTCTACCAAATGTTACACACCACTAATCTCCCTTTTCAGGCTTTCAGTCTCCATTTGTGTAGGTTCTCCTCTTTGGGAAAAGCTCTCCACTGTCTGCTGAATCTATGTTTGGTCATTTCTTTTTTCTGTATTGCTATTGTTTCTCTCATTCCAAGTTGGAAGATTCCTTTAGTCCAGCTTCTCTCTTCCAGTTTTGCAAAAATCCATCACACTGTCTTTCTTTAAAACAAACAAACAAACAAAAAATTCTCTAAAAGATCTTCTCTAGGAACAATTTTATGGATGTTCTATGGCCGGTGTTATCCAGGAGGTCAGACTAGAGGATCACATTTATCTCTTCTGGCTTTTGAGTCTATAAATCTATGAGCTATTGGATCCCTTCTTGCTTTACACTATTAGCCCATTTCACTTTTGTTGACAATGATCTCCTATTTTTTAGGTTGTTTTTGCCATTGTATGACATTGACTTGGAGTTACCCACTATCACACAACAAACCCTTCTGGGCAACAAGTCTGTGGTCCGTCTAAATTCTGATTATGTCCCTCTTTATGCTGTTCATAACAATGATTAATTTGCCTTTGTTCTTCATACTGAGTTGGTTTGGCAGGCTATACCGGCTGGGTGCCAAACCAGTAGGTCTAGGCCTTGGGGTTTATTATTAATTATTATTAATATTAAAATCTATACATTTTAATAGGGTAAATCCAATACGACAAAACAGATCTTCAATAGGGTTTTCAACAAAATACTCTAAAGAACCCCTACAAAATCTAACAGACAACGAGACTCTTTTTATAGAATTGGCCAGATCCTCAGATTGTGCAAATTGGCCATAGCTATGCTGGAGTCAAAGGCCCAGGTCCCCAGATGGTGTAAATCAGTTGTAGATCCACTGCAATTGGGGGGAAGATTACAGAGGTAGCAGGCCAGAGAGAGAGAGAGAGAGAGAGAGAATGATTTTATAGCCAGATAGCAAAAGCAGTTTCCCCGGATGCAGGAGACCCAGAATCCAGTCCCCTTGCTCCAATGCCTCTTTAATTATTTACCCCAGTGGAGTAGCTTCAACAGGAGAGACCGAGGGAGCCCCATATTACACTGTCCCATACTCTCTGCTGAGCAGGGTTTTTGTGAATCCCAGTGGGGCTTGATTCTGGGATTTAGTCACCTAAAGTGGCAGTTAGGGGCGTAAATCCTTTGTGACTCTAGTGTATTTTGTCCATTTAAAACATGCATTTGGAGTAGGGCCCTCTTTACATTCATCTTACTGATCGGATATTCACCACAGACCACTTCAATTTACCTTTTTGATATGTGTTCTTCATTCTTGCAGGTCACAGTTTTCCTGAAAAAAAAATATCAATGGAAAATCAAACCACAGTGAGCGAATTCATCCTCCGGGACTTTCCAGTGACCCACAGATTCAGATTTTCCTCTTCCTGCTATTTTTAGTTATTTACCTAGTCACCCTGGTGGGGAATGTGATGATCATGCTGGTCATAAAGGCTGATCCTCACCTACACACCCCCATGCACTTCTTCCTCTTTCATTTATCCTTTGTTGATATCTGCTATTCCTCAGTCACGGTGCCTAATATGCTGATGAACTTCCGGGCAAAGCAAAAAACTATTTCAGTTGATGGCTGCATTGCCCAGATGTTCTTCTTTTTCCTCTCAGCTGATACAGAAATTTTCATTCTCTCAGCCATGGGGTATGACCGCTATGCTGCCATCTGTGACCCATTGCATTATGTGCAGACAATGAACAAAGCGATCTGTGTACAGCTGGTGAGTGGTGCATGGACCATGGCCTTCTTAGGTGCCATAACTAACACAGTTCAGCTGTGAGCTCCCTCTACTATTACAACTGTCTTGCACTGAGATTCTCATCAATCACGTGCTGCTTCTCACTTCTACTGTGATACTTGGGTTGAGCTCCTTCCTCCTCACCCTGATCTCCTACATTCGCATCATCTCCAGCATCTTAAGGATACGCTCTTCAGAGGACAGGCATAAAGCCTTCTCCACCTGCAGCTCCCACCTGATTGTGATCAGCTTGTTGTATCTGACAGCTCTTTCCAATACATAAAACCCAGCGCAGTGTCCTCTGTGGTTCTGGATGAAATATTCTCCATCCAGTACAGCATCTTGACCCCCATGTTAAACCCCATCATCTACAGCCTGAAAAACAAGGAGGTGAAAAGAGCTCTAGGAAAATTTTGGGGAAATTAAAGTTTCTCAAGTAGCAATGATGTTTTTATTTTTTATAAATAAGAACGCATGGAATGATGGATAACCATTGTTTTGGACAGTTTTCAGCTCAGATATCTCACTGACACTTTGGACCAAATCATCAGTTGGGTCTCCTTCACCCAGGGTGAATGCTATAAACACCAGACTATACAGTCATTCATACCTTCTCACTCTTTCTTTCTTCTTCCCATCCCAATCTCTCTTTAATCTGGGACACTGACCACAATAGAGGTATTACTGATTGACAGCAGCTGAGGATCTGGCCAATTTTGTACATAGAAGATCTTTGTCTATTACACTCTGTAGTTCTTCTAGGGTATTTTCTTAAAAACCCATATTTAATATCTGTAGCATCTTATTGGGCTGATCGCTGTTAAAGTTGCTAGGGTTTTCTAATAATAAAAATCACTGGAGCCAATGGGTGTAATCCCTAGCTAGAGCTATATTCACAAAGGAATTTAGGCTTGAACAGGAGAAATTGAGAAAGATCCACGTCAGGTATCCTATATCCTAGTGGGTACATCACCTACATGGGAAGGGGCATATCCCAGGCAACTATCCTAACCGCTAGGATAAAAATTATGAATGGTATCCTCCTCCTAATTCTTTCTTCTTCTCCCTCACCCCCAGCTTCTTGTAACAACACCTTAGATGGGGTTAGAGGGTTCCCAGCTGAGAATCCCAAGCAGGAGGTGCCTCCCGAGAGAAGATACAGGAGCTGAACTCTATGGCAGCAGCGGGGTTTTCAATACACCTCTCTTCTCCTCATCTCTCACTAGCTAGGGATCACTTCTCAAGCTGTTTTTTTTAAAGCCCTTTATTAGGTACTTACCTCTCCCTGTTCATTGTGGAGGGAGTCCGGGCACTGAAATCAGGTTTTGTGCACCCCAGTGATTTCCTAGGCAAACAAAAGTTAGCTGATTTAATGTTCAGCATCACAATACCTACATCCCTTTGGGAATCTAGCCCTTGGTATAAATTGACCGAGACCTATTAAGGCAATGAAGCTAGATGGATTTACATCAAGTGGGACTCTGGCTCATTGTGTTCATATTCTAAAGTGATTTTGTTCTCTTCAGATTTCATTCACTGTCGAGTTTGAAAGACCCGTTGTCATGGTACAATTCCCAGCCATGAACCTTAGCGTCCAAAAGATGGGGTACCAGCATGAATTCCTCTAAGCTCAATTACCAGCTTTGTACTTGTAGCGCTGCCACCAACCAGGAATTCCAGTGCCTCGTACACTCTGGTCCCCCCAAAACCTTGGCCGGGGAACCCCAAGACCCAGACCCTCTGGATCTTAACACATGGAAAGAAAACCCTTCCCCCCACCATTGCATCTCCGAGACTTCCCCTCCCTGGGTTACTCTGGAAGATCATTGTGATTCAAACTCCTTGAATCTTAAACAGAGAGGAAAATGCACCTTCCCCCCTCCTTCTCTCTCCTCCTCTCAAACTCTCCCTGAGAGAGACAGTAATCCTGACACAGAGAGAAATTAGCCTTTCTCTCCCCCTTCCTTCCTTTCTCCCCACCAATTCCCTGGTGATTCCAGACCCCGTCCCCTGGGGTCTCACCAGAATAAAAAAACAATCAGGTTCTTAAACAAGAAACTTTTAATTAAAGAGAGAAAAACAGTAAAAATTATCTTTGTAAATTTAAAATGGATTAGGTATAGGGTTTTTTAGCTATAGGCACTGGGAATATCCTCCCAGCCTAAGTATTCAAGTACAAATTAAAATCCTTTCAGCAAAAATACAAATTTGAACTCCTTTCAGCCAAATACACAATTAAACTCCTTCCAGCCAAATGCATATCTGCAAATAAAGAAAACAAACATAAGCTTAACTCGCTTTATCTATCTAGTACTCACTATTTTGAACTTATAAGAGTCTGTATCAGGGAGATTGGAGAGAAACCTAGTTGCACGTCTGGTCCCTCTGAGCCTCCAGAGTGAACAACCACCAAAAACTAACAGCACACACAGAAACTTCCTTCCCTCAATATTTGAAAGTATCCTGTCCCCTGATTGGTTCTCCGGTCAGGTGACAGCCAGGCCTACTGAACTTGTTAACCCTTTATAGTCAAAGAGATATAAAGTACTTCTGTGCTATTAACTTTTCTTATCTGTTTATGACACCCCTATATCACTGAATTTTCACTTAAGCACTAAACACAGTAGAAAGTAAAGTGGTGCTGGCGCTCTGCATGCAACTGAAATTCACCCTTAGAGGCAGATCCCCAGCTGGTTGAAAGCAAGGTAACTCCACTGAAATAAACAGGGCTACACCAAGGTATGCCAGCTCAGGATCTTGCCTAAGCAAATAAAGACATGATATGACTCAGAATCCACCTGTCGTGAAAGTTTGACTTAAAGAGATATGGGCTGGGCTAAATGAAGAGTCAACCAATAGGATGAGATTCTTAAAAGAGTTTAGGGGAGTTAGGTACCCAACTCCTATTGGATGGTGAAAACTGAGCCCCAGTGATGTGCCAGAGGTGAGCCAGAAGGTCTGTGGAGAGGAAGACAGTGAAACCTGATCTCTTCTGTCCCTGTCCAATGCTTTTAACCACAATACCATCCATGTGTCCACTGGGAGTCCTGTATTTCTGCCCATACTAGCCTAGTACTGACAGAATGCACTGCCTGTCCCAGTTAACAAAGACATCACCCTCTTCTCCCATTTTCACTGGGTTGATTTCTTTTCACATGCTTCACATAAAACAAATAGAGCTGGTTGAAAATGGGAATATTTTCATGACAACATGTCCCTCTTTCTCATAAAAATTCAAATCCTTTGCAATCAGATCAGTGAATGAAAAATAGCGTGACCTAATTACTTTCACCTCCTGGTTTTGCAGAGTATCCTGCCTACTACGCATCACTCCATTGGACTCTAATTTCTTTAGGACAGGAACCATGAATACTTCCATGTTTGTTAGTTCTGGTGATTTTTTTCCACATAACATCTTTTTCCAATCTGAAAGTGTGGTTACATAACAACAGACAATTTCTGCTGGAGAATCCGTATTTTAACAAAAAATATTTTTCTATGGGTTTGAGGAGCTTTGATTTTAAATTGACCTTGTGGTGAGGCGGCCTGGCTCCCAGCTGCCCCAGAGAGGGACGGGCCCTTAGGGACACCAAAGTGGCTGGAGCCGCAGGAGCCTGTGCCCGCCCTCCAGAGGTCAAGGTGCAGGGCTGGAAGTATAAAAGCCCAGCCCCAGGGCTCAGAAGCTCCCTGGCCGCCCCAGAGGCCAGACACTGGTGCCCTAGCTCCCACTGGGGAGACTCCTGCCTCCTGCGAACGACCTGAGGACTGGCTGTACCTGCGGATCCTGGACGCTGACCAGGTGCTGGAAAAGCCCCTAGGCTGGCCTGTAGAAAGGGACCCCGAGGAGCTGCCCAGTTTACCCCTTGCTCAGTATCCTGAGGAGCCCATGGTGTGGGATGCTGCGGACGCCACCGCTGAGACAGAGGTACCGGTAGAGGGCGAGGTCGGAAGTAGCCCGGGGGCAGCCAACCCTAGTCTGACTGCAGCAAACCCAGAGTCAATGTCAGTGTGTTGCTGCCAGGATCCCCACTGACACAGCATCAGGCTATCTGCCGCTGTTAGGGCCCCAGGCTGGGACGCAGAGGAGTGGGCAGGCCTGCGTCTCCCCTGCCACCTCACTCACGGGTGGCAGTCTCCCCTTCGCCCCGATGCTCAGGCCCAGGAGCCTGGCCTTAAACTGAACTGTTTGCTCAGCCCCTGCCTGAGGGCCTGAGCCCTGAACTACTGTTGCTGTCCTGCCCTGACCTAGGGCCCAGCTTAACTTACTGAACTGTTTGCTCAGCCCCTGCCTGAGGGCCTGGGCCCTGAACTATTGTTTGTTGCCCCGCCCTGACCTAGGGCCGGGGCATAAATTACTGAACTGGTTTCTCAGCCCCTGCCTGAGGGTCTAAGCCCTGAACTGTTGTTTGTTGCCCCATGTAGTGAGGTGGCCTGGCTCCCAGCTGCCCCAGAGAGGGGTGAACTCCAACAGCCGATGTTTACAGACCTCTCAAAATGAAAGGAAAGTTTTTGTTTTAAAATGTCAAACAGAAATGAAGTGTTGTTGTGTGGGTAAAATCCATTCATGTTTGGGAGGAGCTCAGATAGCACATGAGGGCTGCAACTCAAAGACAGTGCTCTGCACTCCATTGTATTCCACGATACAGCTCCCAGGCTGGGATGTTTCAGCACTGAGCTGGACACATACAAGAGTGGGATTTTCCAAAAGCCGCTAAGCTATTTAAGAGTCCAAGTCCCAATAACTCTAGCAATGAGAGTTATTCTGCTAAATCACGTAGGTGCTTTTGAAAATCCCACCCTAAGGGCCAGATTTCCAATAACCTGGCACCCACAACTGACGACAGATATTCCCAAAAAGCTCCGTTCCCATTTAGGGAATGAAAAGAGCCAGTTTTTCAAAAACGTCCATCAGCCAGCAACTTTTGAATGGCACTTAGAGACAGATATTTGACACAGCTCATCACCTACCGTGCTGAACTGTTTTGAAAACATTGTCCTTAGTTTGTGCCCTCCCTTGGCCATTAGCCCTCAGTTCGTGTGAACTAGCTGCTCTCTTTCTTCCTCTGCTCTGCCTCTCCATCCTGGCCTGAGCATTCAGGCCTAAATATACACATTATCCATTCACTAGCTCCCTCAGCTCTATGGGAAGGAAGGGGAAAGACACATTCATCCTCTCTGCCTGAGCCTCCAGACAGCCTGAGACAATAACTCTGAGAGACAGGAATTGCCCTGAGAATTACCAATACCACAATGCTTGACTGAGTCTGCACAGAGCCAGAGACAATCCTGCTCAGAGGGGACATCTGCCTTGAGTGTAATCGACACAGCAACATCTCCCTGAGTCTGCAGAGAGCCCGAGACAGTAGCTCTTAGTTGAGAGAACTGCACCATACATCTTAATGGAGAGTTGGACCCACTGGTTACGGGCAGACCACATCACTCCCACCTCAGCAGGGAACATTGTGCTGCATTACAAGAGTGTTCTATAAATGAGAGATGTCTGTATCTACATCAATAGTTAATGACTGAGGCGTCAGTATGTGGCACTCCTGAATATGCAGCTTGGTAGGGGTGATCAAACCTCTTGTTGTGCGTGCACTACAAATGGCTTCCTCTCTGCAGCTCTCTCCATGCAGCTCTTAACAGCCATCACAGCCGAGGGACTCCAGTTGATTGTAATGTGGTGACAGAGTAAACAAGCAACATCCCACTCCCAGCTACCATCAGGGCTGCCAAGAGGGGGTTCGGGCATCAGTGAAATTTTTTTTCACCCCCCCACACTTGCCAGCAAAGGCAGACTGGCTAAACAGGGCTGATGGGGGTGGGGGAGAAGCTGGGGAAGATGGGCTTCAGGCCCCCTTCCGGACCGCCAGGCCCCGGTAATTTGAACTCGCTTCCCTTCCCTCTTGTCAGCCCTGGCTACCATGCAAAAAAAGGGATAGGGGCCTTGAAGCCACTTCTTAGATATAATAGAGAAAGAGACTACGTGGTATCTTCCTGCCTCTCACCAATCTACTCCCCATATAAAATACAATTCCTCTTCTTCTGACGTGTTGGATTTCAATGTTTATCTATGTTACAGGGTGCTATGTTGATAAGAAATTCATGCATAAGTAAAATAAAATTAGTTAACACATAGGGCTGTGTTTTCATGGAGTTTTTGCCTATAAATCTTACTTTGTGCCATTAAAAACACATTTGCAAAGAAATACACAACTTGCAGTGGACCTCGGTGATGTTCAGATGGTGACAGACAGGATGTAGGGAATGGCTAGAAAAGTTTATTCCACTAAGGAGTATTCAAATAGATATAAACTTGAGTACAGACTCAAATCTCTTGCACCCTAAACTGTAACCATAGTCATGGGATGAAAAATTAGGGTTTTACCTTGAGGGGGTGCTATTTGTGATCCAGCCCCACTAGCTTCAGAATGGAGAACACCGGAAATAGACCCTTCTACTTTCTTTCCAATCAGTGTGAGAGAGCAATAGGTTAAAAGGGACAATTAGTAGTAGTGTATATCACAGCTGTGATCACAGTCTTATTGTGCTCGCTAGGGCTTGCACACAGAATATGAAGTGATCCTGACTCAAGAGAAACTGAGGCACAGAGAAGTGAGATAATTTTCCCCAGACCCCAGAGCAGATATATGGCAGAGCAAGGGCACAAATCTACACCTGTAGTGCCTGATCCAGCAGACCTTGCTGCCTCAGGCTGGGAAGGAAGGAGAACAGTGCGGCTTTACTGTCTAAATGTTGCAGCATGCCTGAATCAGGTCACTGATTAGACCTTACCATGTATACTGTACTTGATGATTGATATGTACTGAGAAAGGAGCAGCTACATTGTATAATGGGGACCAGATGTCAGCAGAACCTATGGGGGTTACAAACGAGGAGCTGTACTATAAAAAAGACCTCTAGGTGGCTGCAGAAAACAAGAGATAAAAAAAGGAGCAGCTAGGGGGCTAGATTCTCAGATCCAGTAAAATGATGTAGCTCTGTTAATTTCACTGGGACTACACCAATTTCCCACAGCTGGGGATCTGGGACATTGGCTCCAGTGGAGTTATGGCTGATTCCCAGCAGCTGGGGCTCTGTTTCACTGATTCAATGGAGCTACATCAATTTACACCATAGGGGCATGTGGCCCATTGACTCCAATGGAGCTACATTAATTTAAACCAGATGGCAATTCGGTCCATTATCTTCAGTGGAGCAACGTTATTTTACACTACCGGAGAATGTAGCCCATAATGTTTGAGTAGGAAGCAAAAGGAAAGGTTGATAAATGGGCTGTTATACTGCAAAGTAAGGAGTATGGCAGTATGTGCCAAGAATGAGTCATGGATAGCTAGTTCATGAAATAAAGGATGGTTATTGGCAAAGATCCTGGCATTATAATGGACCATCATTGCTCGGAAAGTAAAACTATGCTTCATCATGATGTGAACCATTTCCCCGCAGAGACTCATTAGGCTGTTTCACTAAATACAATCACATTTGGGAAAAAACAACTCGAGTCACACTGGGCATTGCTAAGAACAAAACTTTGGAGACATAATGGTGATAGGTCAAGTGTAAAAAATTTGGGACTTGATTGTTCTTATGCAAATCCTTGAATTGGACAGGGAATAACAAACTCCCACAAGGTTTTCCATTAAGAAAGAGTGGATAGACTTATTCTTCCCTCAAAACACCGGTATAATTCAGGTCAATGTGGAACAACTTTCCTTAGAAAACTTACTGATGGAAATGCTTCCCTCTGGGAACTAGATGTGGACAATATACTGTACTGTGATGCATAAATGCAATGGTTATATAAACTATGCCAGAATGTTTACATTAATTGATGTGCATACACACACAAATGTGTATGTTTATCCTTCTGCACAAAATACTGTCCTACTCTGCCTGGTTTCAGATGTTCTGAAGTTTGCTCTTTTTTACACTTGGTAGAACAGGTTTTCTTGAGCTCAGGTGATGGCCAGTACTCCCAAAGCCACAACAGCCTTCGCATCTGGCAACCAGGAAGGCTGGGATTCCCAAAGTAAGCGTAGGGAACTAAACACCCAAATTACAGTTGGATGTGGGTGCCTATCTACCATAGGCTTCTTTGAAAATCTCAGACCGACTTCATATTTTGTCAAGGATAAATTCCAGTATTAAAGCCTCAGCTGTGCAGTGCCATATTGTTTCAGATTGAGAAGAGGGAATCACTTCAAACATGTCTTCACAGCTGCTCTACTCTCCCTCCAACCTTGAATACTTGATCATGCACACTTTTTCTGCAGGTTCTGTTTTTTTGGGCAAGTCTCTGGGCAGGTAAAGCTGGAGGAAGGAGCTGTTCTTGTGATCATGGAGGAAAAACCACGAGGGAAATCAAAGATCTTAGAAACATCTAAGACACCAAAGTTTCGTGTCCACATTTTATTTTGCAGCCATGCAAAGAAACTTCAAGCAGAGCTAGACAATAAAGGCCATGATAAAAGTCCCTTCTCAAACTTTCTGCGTCTAACATCACAGGAAATTTTTCAGGCCAAGTGTTGTGAAATCCTGAGTGATTCTGGGGAAGAAGAAAGGCCCAGACAAAGAGATCGTTAATAAATCCAGTTAAGATTGCAAGCAATCGTCATAGTTCTGTTGAGATCTGAGCTCGGTTATTCCAGGTGGTCTAAAGAAGTTAGGCACTGATCTGCCAATGGGAGTTGGGAGCTAAACTTCCTGAAGCCAATCTGAAAATCACAACCTAAATCATGCCTAAATTCTGCATCACAACTTTCTGAAAGGCCCCCTTCACCTCTTTATTCCTCAGACTGTAGATGATGGGGTTGAACACTGGGGTGACGGCCGTGTACATGAGAGACAGAGCTTTATGGAAGCCTGGGGACACCTCCACTGATGGTGTCATGTACATGATAATGATGGTCCCATAATACAGACTCACCACCAGCAGGTGAGAGGCGCAGGTGGAAAAGGCCTTCTGCCTCCCAGTGGAGAAGGCGATTTGCAGGATGGCCGAGAGGATAAGAACATAAGACACAATTATGAAGAGGAAAGGGACCAGGCTTATCAGGGAGCAGGAGACCAGAATGGTCATTTCCACCAGAGGGCTTTTTGCGCAGGATAATTTGAACAGCTCCTCCATGTCACAGAAGAAATTATTAATTTCTTTTGGGCCACAGAAGTTTAGCTGGGGCACTGTCCCCAATACTAAAGCTGAGGTTGAGAAACCAGATATCCAGGAGGTAGATACCAAAAGAAGGCAGACCCTGAGGTTCATCATAACCTTATAGCTGAGTGGGTTGCATATGGCTAAATAACGGTCATAAGCCATGACTGCAAGAAGGAAGCACTCTATAGAAGCTAAAGCTCCAAAGAAAAATAACTGTGTGATACAGTCCCTGAAGGAGATTGTCCTATCCTCTACCAGGAACCCAGCCAGCAACCTGGGGGAAATGACTGAGGTGTAGCAGGTCTCCAGGAAAGACAAGTTCCCCAGGAAGAAGTACATAGGGGTGTGAAGCTGCTGATCAGCCACAACTAGCGCAACTATGAGGAGGTTCCCAGCCATGGTCAGAATGTAGATCACCAGAAACAGCACAAAAAGCAGAATCTGACCTTCATTCAGATTCACGGATCCCAGAAGGATGAACTTGGTGATGGATGTTTCATTTTTCCATTCCATGTCTGCTATGTATTCTCTGGAAGGAAAAAAGGAAGGAATAAAGATTAACCAAAACAGAAATATCTTTCCCCAAATCTACAACTATTCCTTTGTTATTTCATCCCTTTTAACTGTATTCAATGGTTACTTTGGCCAGATTATCAAAAGCATTTAAGGGTCTAAAGATTCGCTTATTCTTCTAGAGGGATTTTACAAAATACCTCAAGAACTAAAGTCAATTGATTTGAATGGATGTTAGGTGCCCAGATGCTTTTGAAAGTCCCACTAGGCACCTAAATACCTTTAAAAATCTGACCTGTGACCTGTTTAAGTACATTAGTAAATCCAGCTAGACACCTGTCTGCATCTTTAGGCACGTAAATACCTTTGAAAATATGTCCCTTAGTATATCACATTGTTGCTGGCATAAAGTGCCAGAGGCTAAGCAACAGCGATTCATGGCCTGGAGTGCGTAGCGCCAATGAACACACCAGGGTGGAGAAGCAAAACACAAGTTTATTTGAGCTCAAATAAGGTGCGAGGGAGAATGCAATCTCAAATTCTGCACCCCTAAAACAAGCAGTTTCTTCCTTTTATATCCCAGTTGTTTACTACAAAACTTTTTCTTGCTAACTGATCTTTCACTCCCACCTCCTTTCCCATCCAGTTGCAGTATCTTTTCTCACTCAATTTTTTTGTCTTCCCCCTCCCTCTCCCGTTTCTGCTGCAGAGACATGTACTCTGTATCTAAGAGTGGCCTTGAAACTTGTTTCAATTTAGCGCCAGTGTATTACAGCAGGGAACTGGCTGTTACAATCAGAAAACTAACTGCTGACATTACATTTTACAGCTATTAACACATTAGGTTACACAAAGTGTTAAACAAGGAGGAACAATGGTTCATTCAGGCCTGAGCAGGAAGGTTTTATCGACACTCATGGTCTTCCATTTTCCCGAGTTACCTAGATTTATGCCTAGTGACACCAACAATATTTTTTTTTCATGTGGCCTGATGCAATATAGTAGTTGTTACAACAGCTACAAATACATCCATTAGCACGACCCCAGAACTTCATGGAAGGGTATTTTTCAGTTAACTCTATTAAGGAAAAAAAACAATTGAGTTACGCATCTGCAAACCCTAGAGTAACCTACCTATAATTTTATCAGCAACATGGAATAATACGTATGGGTAAGATTCTCATTCCACATCCATTTAAAGCCTGCTTCCTTTGCACAGCTGCATTGGCATAATGGGTCCATAGGAGAACTGGTCAAAAAAATTATTCTATGGAAATTTGTTAGTTTTCAGCAAAACACTTGAAAAGAGAGATTTTGGCCACAAAAGGCAGTTGTAGCGCCTCGTGGGATATGTAGTTTGCTCCTCATATCCCCATTCTCCTCAAAGGGCTGGGATCCCCATCTGGACTACATCTCCCATAACATAGCAGGAATAGGGACTCCATATTGCACAGAGCTCCCTTACCAAAACGAGGGACCATGATGCATTATGGGAGGTGTAGTGCAACTGAGGATGCCAGTTACAAATGAGAATGCAGACACAAGAATCAAACTACAACTCCCAGGAGGCACTACATCCCCCATTTAAAGTATTTTCATGTAAAAAAGGAAATTTTACATTGAACACAGACACATTTTTGAAAATTAAAAAAAATACTCAAAACTCCAATATCCTGTTGAAAAATAGTTGAAGGAAAATGTTCAGCCCAGATTTTAGTATGAATGAGATTTTGGTCTACAGGACTAGATGCTTTAGCTTCAGTCCAATGGGTCACAACACAATACATGAGCTTAACTACAAGATAGGAACATTTAGAAAAATGCCTGCATGAAAATGAGTCTAGCACTACCTGCAGGATCCCAGACCTGGGCTCAGTTTAGCTTCAGAGGACACAGGAGCCATAATCCCATTTCTTTGTTCAGGGTGCTTTCCTCCCAGCCCCAAACAAAACATACCCTCTGATCTAGCTGCAGAAATGTTCCTGCTAACAGAAGCTGTGATGTTGAGGCATGAGCAGCTGAGATAATAGCCAGTGATCAGAGCTTTGCAGATGAGAATATGCAGATACAGAGACAAAAATCTGCTCTCTCTCAAACTAGCAACACCCTACTCAAGTAAATTGGGTTACAAGGAATGCAAGTTAGTGCATATACAGTATTAGCATAATAAAATGTATATAGATCCACATAAATAATATGGTGCAATGTTTCTTTGGCCCCAATGTGATGGACTAGATGGAAAGCTCAGTCTATTGATCTTAACAAGGAGAAAGTTAATAGGTGACTTGATGACGGTCTGTAAGTAAATGGTGAGGAAATTTCTGACCAAAGAATTTTTAGTCTGGCAGAAAAAGATCCATTGGATGGAAACTCAAGCTAGAAATAAGTTACATTTTTTTTTTAACAGAGTACCCTATGGGATGGTGAGATTAAGAAATAAGTAGAGGTTAGATTTTGAGTCTAAGTTAGCCCAAGTGTAGAGGAAGATGGGAACATGAAATTGCTAGTGTGAGAAAGTCAGAGATAAGTTGGAGACAGAGTGGTATGGGAAAGTAAGAGTTTTCAAGGACATTGATCAGGACTATGTTTCAGTTATAACAGGTTTAAGCAAGGTTTTTATTCAGTGTTTTTGAGAATTGTTAAGAATATTTTATTAAAATGCTACATATATTTATAGTATGGGAAGGATATTGGTACAGATGCTAATTTAGATAATGTGTAATGTAAACAGCCAATAAGGAGGTGGTGGATATATAATTATAGTAAAGGACAGTTTAATGTTAATTAGAATTATAATATAGTATAAAAGTAGTAATCTTCCTAGATTGTAGAGATCTGCAATTAACATCTAAAAGGTACTATCAGTCTCTTCTCAGTAAAGTGATCACCCATTGATATCCCCTTCCATTTTTGAGTGTAAGTGTAATTGTAGGATTGTGTAATTGCATGCCTGTTTGCTTAATTAATCATTTTTCTTTTTAATAAAGATTGGTTGTATCAGCCAAAGTGTTGCCTGGGTGGTCCTCTACTAAATAAATTTTCTGTAACCTACTTAGAGGCTCGAACCTGCAAACTAAGTTGGGGTTTATTTCATCCTTACCTTTAACTATTTAATATTAATTGGGGCATTTCAACATAAAGGCTACAGCAGTGAGTGTAATTAACCATCAGAACACCTTATTAGGAGATGCATTGGATAATCCATCCTTTGGAGTCTTTAAATCAAGACTGGCTGTTTCTTTTGAAAAGATCCGCTATTACTCAAAAAAAAGATATGGGCTTGATGCAAGAATCATTGGGTGAAATTCTCTGGCCTGTTTAATGCAGGAGCTCAGACAAAATGATCATAATGGTCCCTTCTAGCTTTGATATCTACGAATCTGTGACCTAATTTGTCTCTTGTATCCCTAACATCAATTATGCTATGATAGTTCACTGAGAGTCAGTATGATCCAGGGGGATTGATCAGTGCTCTGAAATTCTGGCAGGCAGAGATCTATTCCTGGCTTTGCCACTGACCAGCTTCATGGTCTTGAGGATGTCACTTCCTATATTCTCTCTCAGTTTCCCTAATTCTAAAATTGAAGCTTTTACTTTATGACATAGGAAGGAAGGGAGAGACTTTGAAAGACACAAAAAGGACATAAGGTAGGCACCTAATCCTGTTTTTTGCTTTTGGAACTCTTTGCCAAAGAGCTCTATAGAAAGGCTTAGTATTATTATTGCATACAGAAGAACAAATATTGCATGTAAGGTTATTAGCTATACTAGCAACATTTACCCACTCTTACTCTTGACCTTATCATGGTTCAAGGCTAGCTGCACCTTTGACATCTCTCAGTGCAGATGAGAGGCCTTGCACCTTTACCTCACTGGAGTGGAAAGCCACAATTCTCCCACACTTTAGACATAGTCCCTGGCTTCCAACACCTATTTACCAGCTGTGAGTGCTTAGAGGCCTGATTAGGTTCATCTGCCCTTGCGAGACTTCCCCACGGGGAACTGAGACTGAGGTGAACACAATGACCCAAACCAGCCTTTGTGAAGCCAAGTATCATTTAATCTGAACAGCAGGAATCAAAGTGTAACACAACAGCTGACATGTGTCTGTCTGACGTGAAGCTTAGATAGGTTTAGCTTATCCAGATGGCTGGTTCTGGGGGGAACGGTCTGTATCCCTGCAACCTCTGAATCCCTCTCTCCTAAGCTCCAGCACCTCAGATTTTCAGACACTCCCAAAGCTCCTTGTTTCAGTTTCCCACCTGTTGGCCCTCCCGTCCACTGTTACCAGCCCGTGGTAAACCCAGCATGGTAGAGGTAACACTTCAGGGACACTGATTCCAGGTCTGTCCTTAAAATACCAGAAAACAAGGAGATATCTGGCGTTATTGTCTGCTTCCCAGCCTACATGGTCTCTGGTCCTATTGGAACTAACCTCCTGGCAGCTGTCTAGCAAGCCTCACAATAATGATCAGACACGTCGAACATATACTATTCATAATATAGCACAGGCAACTCACGTGTCCCTTGTACTCTTTTCCCATGTTCATTCGAATGTTGAGAAGCTGGGACTTGGTTGTTGACTTGCAGATCCTTTTAGATGACATTTCTGCCTAATTATATGCCCATTTTTTCCCATTCACTGAAGATTACATCATTGCAATTGTTTTCTTCCCAACCCTTTTGTGGATTGCTTTGACTCCCTCAGTGAGAAGACATAACAACACCTTCCGCTACCATTTTGAAATGTCTGTTGCATAAACAAACTAACGTGTGAACCTCAAGAGGGTTCTTAATTTGGTAAAGCTTTAATGACAAAAAGACTCTGGAGAAAAGTTCCAGTTCTTTCTTTCTGTTCTTAAAGAAACACAATGAAAGTACAAAAAGGTACCTGTGACTTGTAAACAGTCTCAAACACAGCACGCTACACGAGGTCTCCAATACAGAGGTCTGCTCCAACCTAATTTTAAAGTCCAGCCTGAACATGACTAGGCCACAGTCAAGCCAAACCTGAACCCAGTCTGAGAGGCTTGAGTTGTTTTCAGACCTGACCTGACCCAAACCCAACACTTGTAGTCGGATTCTGTTGGGTTCAGGTTTCCTTGAACTGTGCACTGAGGTTTTGGGTGGGGTGTATGCCAAGGAGACTGGGGTGCAGCATGAGCTCAGGCCGTACCCAGGACTCTGGAAGAGGTGGATGTGGAGATGGGTAGTGGGGAAGACCCCCACCTTGGCCTCAGAGACACATGGAAGGCTGAGGAAGCAATGGGATCAGGGAACCTGTGGTGAGATGTTGTCCCCACTTCCCTGCCCTGACCACCCATAACTGCTGCCTACCCAGCTCCTTCCCACCCAATGCCTGCTCTTGTTTTTGCAGAACTGGCAGCAATTCCTGCCCTGGAGAGAAAACAGCCCTCCACCCTGTTCCCAAAATAATGTGGCTCTGCTCAGCCTCTCCTTCCCCACCTACCCCACCTCTAGCCCCTGCCTCCATGTATCCCTTCTCCCCAGTTCTGAGGGGGCTGGGCTAGTGTTGGAGCTGGGGCTGGGTTACACCATCTTACAGTTTGAGTTTTCATACCAAACCCAACCCTTACATTTGTGAAACCCTTCTGTCCATCTGAGTTGGAAGCAACAAGGGCCGGGTTCAGTATCCAGGGGTTCCGTTTCAATAACACAATGCAAAACCGGCTCGAGCCCCCACCCAGTGACCTGGGACATTTGCATAGTACCCCCCGGGCGCCTTTAGGAGGCAATACTTTCCCTCTCACAAACATGGAGTCTGAGTGTAGCAAAAGCCTTTTAATAAAGGAGGCAAATAATGCGGCATTATGTTGGGGAAACACCACAAACAGGATTCATAACATAGACGATGAGTAAAGCCCCCTGCCAGTAAGTTTGGCAGTGTCCTTTTCCTCTCAGGGTCTTAAGTCCAGCAACATTAAAAAAATCACCCAAAGTCCCAAAAGTCCAACACCCCAAAGGTATCTTGAGTCCAGCAACCCCAAAATCACCCCAAAGTCCAACAACCCAAAATCTCCGTCCCTGGTCGGTGCAGAGCCAAAGTTCAAAGCTTATCTGCAGAGTTTTACCTCCCAGCCTGGGTGGAAATACTCCCCTCCCTGCAGGGGTATTAAGGGGCACCTTACATGGTCCAAGGCCAACTGCCCCACCTCTCCATGGGTTTCTGCTGCAGCTTTCACCGTGAGCCAGTCCTCCAGCCACTCTGCTCCACTAGGCTTTCTGTGAGCCACTCCTGCTGTCCCACCAACTGCTTCACTCTACCAAGTGCTCAACCATATATCTTCAGTCTCCCCCCCTTCACTACTTAACACAGCACTCAATGATTTCAGCTCTTTAGTTAATTCAGCTTGCAGTAGGGTGAGCCCCAGTGCTAGTGCACCATTGGCCCAAGGTGAATTCAGCTCAATAGCCTGTAACTACACTCCTAATAGAATCAAGATTAGCTCTGATATTCCACAGTGAAGAGAGCTATAGATAAGGAAATGCAATAGGCATTTCAGGCCTTCAGAAAGATCCCAAGCCATCCCAAATACCTATCCCCAGCCTTTCTCTCTGTTCACTGGGTTTTGGAACCCATGTCCCTTGTCTAGTGAGTGCTACTTAGTTGATGGCGAGTCCCTTCTTCATAAAATGCTAAGTACAGTTCTACTGCCCTTGATTCACATAATCAGGGTAACAACACTTAATTCTTCCTACCCCAATAACAGAGAAACGAGGGATCCCATAGCAGTCAAAGTGAACATTTGGCCTGGCTTGGGCTCAGACTAGGGGTGGTGGGTGTGCCTATGCAAACAAGATCAGGCTCTGAAGTTCTTTTCCACAACTTGCCACAATTCACCACCAAATGTCAGGGTAGAGCTCATCCTGACTCTGCTTACATTTGTAATTGGGTCCCCTTGGGCTTGGATGGGGTTGACCGTCTCTACTTCAACAGAACTGAACCTTCAGTACATTAGAGGTCCTCATTCATCTCTTATTTCAGTCACTTGGATCACCTGATGGGAAACTGTGCTTTGGAAAGTCATTGCTTTGCTTCTGACCTTTCCCAGAGGGTCAGAATGTGTCGACCCTCGAGGCCACTTGAGCTCGACACATTTCCATCCTTCTCTACACTTTAGTGATGGATGGGTTGAGGACTTTTTCAGATTTCCTTAGGTACCCTAAAGACACAACCTCCAACCCTCCCTGATTCCTCCTTTAGCACTGCATTACTCCTAAAACTTATTCAGTCAAGAACAGGAGTACGAGAGAGTAAAAAGTATCCACCCTTTATGCTGCTATGTAGGGGCTGCCCAAATCTTAACTCTGAGTGCCCTGAGAGAGAAGGACTTTTGTTGCTACTGGATGTTTATCTTTGGGTAACAGGAAGGCTAATTAGCATCTGCAGTGCTGAGTACTGCCTATGAGCACCCTAAGCTCCCTTGGCTATTTGTTTTGGGTGTATTGAAAAATTGGCAGTACTCATGTTTGTCAATAGTAATTCTTTTTCCAAGGCAGATCCCTTGCATTGGATTTAAGCCATTGGAACTCCATCAGGCTCCGAAGTGTTGTGTACTCTTGATTTACACTGGTGAAAGTGAGAGAAGAATGAGCCTCATTGACTTTTGTGGCATTACTCCTGTTTCTAAATTAGAAATGATTGAAAAGTGAATCAACCCCATTGACCTATGGAATTACCCCTGATTTACACTGGAGTGGTAAGAAGAGAAACAATCCCATTGATTTCAACTGAGTTGCTTTGCATTTACTCCAAAGTAATTGAGACCATGATCAGGGACTGAGGGCATAAATCCAATTGAAACCAATGTAGTTTTGTGCCAACGAAAAAGGTCTGCTTCATTTTGTTTCGGCCTCCCAGCATTTTGACAAAAGCAAGGCAAAGGGATCCCAAAAAGCCCAGAGAAAGAGAAGTTCTCTGATAATCTTTATCCTAATAGCTTCAGGAATCCACTGAGTTGTAGGAGAACAGGTTCAATTCCCCCCTCTACCTGAACATTGTTACTAGTGTCGCTCCAAATCTACACTAGTAACAATGTTGGCCAGGAATATTCCAACAAAAATTTCTGTCAGAAAACACCTAGTTGTTAAATCCAAAACTGGGGAAGGATCAGTTTTGACACATCTCCTGATTCAAAACAAAATTGAAAAAAAAAAAGATTTAAAATTGTTAGAATGTCCCATTTTGATATTTTTAAAATGAAAAGATCTAATTTCTGGGTTCAAAATGATTTTTTAATTTACAAAGTTTAGTTAATTTTTACAAAAAAAGTTTTTAAAAAAATTAAAGGTAAAAAGAAAACAAAAATTGTTTATATTATCAAAATGAAATGTTTCAACTGGTACATTATTATCATTATCATTATTAATTCAAAATTGTGAGAATTTAACTTTTCCTCCTGATTCAAGATAGAATTTTTTCATTTTTTTTAATTAAAAAAAATAGGATGGGAAAAGCATTTCCCACCCTTCTCTAGGAAATCCATTGAGTTTGGTGATATTACTTCAGAATTAACCTCATCTCTAAGAGATCAAAAGCCTCAACTTAAGGAGTTTCATTATTGAAGACAAAGAATTGAACCAGAGATATTTACAATTAATTCATTTTCTTTATTCAACAGAACCTTCTTCTCCCTATCATTCTCCAGAAGGCGCCCCTCACCTCCTTGTTCCTTAGGCTGTAGATAATGGGGTTTAGCATGGGTGTGATGATGGAATAGGACAGAGAGAGAAACTTAGCTGTATCTGCTGAGTATGATGACTTGGGCTTCAGATACATAATGCAAGCAGAGCCATAGGAGAGCATCACCACCAGGAGGTGTGAGGAGCTGGTGGAGAAGGACTTCCTCCTGCCCTCCCTCGATGGCATCCTCAGGATGATGGAGATGATGCAGACGTAGAACATCAGGGTGAACATGAAGGGGAAGGTGACAACGAACAGAGCCATGATGAAGACAGCCATTTTTTTGCCGGAAGTGTCTCCACAGGCCAGCTTCAGCAGTGGAGGGATATCACAGAAGAAATGGTTAATCTCATGGGAATGGCAGAAGGGTAGGGTGAACACCATGACAGTCAGACCAAAGAATATGAGGAGTCCACTGAGCCAGGATCTGGCAGCCAGTCCTGTGCATACCTTCCTGCTCATAACCACTGGGTAGTGCAGAGGCTTGCATATTGCGACATAGCGATCGTAGGCCATTGAGGCCAGGAGAATACACTCTGACCCAGCAAGGAAAAAAAGAAAAAGTTTTGCACAGCAAAGCGAATGAGGGAGATGGTCTGATCTCCTGGGAGAAGATTGGCCAATATTTTAGGGATGTTAACTGATGTGTAGCAGATCTCCATCAAGGACAAGTTCCTGAGAAAGAAATACATGGGGATATGAAGGGCGGGGTCAGCCAATGAGAGGACAATGATGAAGAGATTTCCAGCCAGGGTGATCAAGTAGGCACATAAAAACACCGAGAATGATAAGTATTTCTGTCTAGGTAGATTGGAAAATCTCAAGAGAATGAATTTGATTGGTACTGTGTGGTTTCCTGCTGCCGATCCTTTCACATACTCCATCCTACAGAAAAAAAAGGAGGAAGCGACCTCAGTAGGGCAAAATGTTCAAAAATAGTGATCTTAATTCCGGTTCAGATTTCAAACACTCCCAAGACTGAATCCTTGGTTTTGATTCAGATTCTTCTTGACTCTCTTTGATTAGGTATTGAACTGTACCTTCTTTTACTTGGCCCAGATATTCAGCTGGTGTGAACTGAATTGAATGAGGCCAGACTGACAGCTAAGCTGATTTACACCAATTTAGCATCTCTCTGATTAAATCAAAAGGAACTAGTGCTGATTTATGCCAGCTGGAGAGTGGGCCCTGCTGACTCCAATGGAGCTACTCTGATTTATAACAACTGCGAATCTGGCCTCTTTGATGCCAATAGCGCTATAGCTGATTTTGCACCAGCTGGGGACTTGGCTTGTTTATTCCAGTTTACAACAATTGAGGAGATGATCCTCTGTTCCTTTTATGTCTTGTAAAGGTCCTGAGGCAATTAAAGCTCTGAGTATATAATAGTAAACCCCCCTGCTTCAGGCAGTCAGGGAGGAGGAGGAAGAGAAGACTGGAGCTTGAAGGTGTATTTTGAAAAGCCAGAGAGACCTTGCCCGAGCAGGGAGGGAAGCTCCCTCCTCCAGCATCTAAGGACATAGGGTAACCCCACCCAAGGGGAAAGAGGGTAAGAACCCACAGGTGTTGAGAGGGGCTAGGGCTCAGAGTGAGGAGCAAACCCAGACCCTTCCCCCTCTTCCCTCCTGTATCACCTTCTCAGGCCACTAGCGGGGACCTCGGTGCCCCAAGAGCAGGGGGAAGGGGTGGCATCTTAGCCCTACACACACATCAAGAAATGTCCAAGACACACCATATTAACAGTGGCCATCTTGTCACACAGAGTTATTAAAAAAAAAAGCTCAAGACTAAGTATGCACCAAATGCAAGAATCCCAACTTCACTGAGATGTGAGTCAGAGCAGGTGAGCTTGAGTAGTTGGGGAATTTCACAGAAGAACTGAGCCACCATGTTCCCTCCATGGAAGGTTAACTGAAGTGTGTTACCGGTGTGCAGTGCAGAATTGAGTATTCCACTGATACAGGCACTGGCTGCCATTTGGACACCAGCTGCCCTGTTCACTATTCTCTCACAGAGCAGAGATTGACAGATTGCAATGTATTCGTCATACACTATAATGATGAGTAATGCTATAGCTGCTGAAGTGAAGAACATGAAGAGAAAGTCTAGGGTGACACATCTAGAATAAGAAATCAACCTGGGTGTTTAAGATGGAGCTGGCCGAGGATTTGGGGATACTGACAGAGAAGGAGAAGATGGACAAAATCATTAGGAAAAGTACATGAGTGTGTGAAGATGGTGGTCAAGGGCTCTCACTATAATGATGAGAAGGGTCATCATCCAGGACACCAGATAAAGCACTAGAAACACCAGGAAGTGTAAAATCTGCATCTCCTTAACATCAGAGAAGGAACTTGGTCATGGTGGTTTAGCTGGACATTTTCTCCCTCTGCACATTGTGTCTTGCTAATGGAGGGAAGGACAAAGGTACTGGCCAGGATCAGAGTGACAGGGGGAAGGACTCTGCTTCCCCTCTCAGTAATATCTCTTGATTGGAATGTCGAAGGAGCACAGAACTTATAACTTCTTTTTACTAGGAATTGCCACTGTGCCTCTCCTCAGACACCTGTCAGGTGTGTTATCACACTAGTGTCAATTAACTTAGCACTCTTGTAGTCAATGGAGCTGCATCAGCTTACACCATCTGAGGATCTGGCCCAAGATGTTGCTTATCAAATACATTAAAAAGTGGGACAAATTGCAACAAAGATGGTCCCTCAGTTCTGGCAGGGAATAGACGAAAGCTCTAAAATACTAAAACGGAAACACTCCCTGATTCCCACTTTCCAGGGAAATACGACACAGTCTGACCCCCACATCCTGTGATCTAACTTGTCTGTGAGAACATAAGCAAGGCAATACTGGGTCAGACGAATAATCCATTTAGCCCAGTGGGCTGACAGTAGCCAGTGCCAGATGCTTCAGAGGGAATGAGAAGAACAGGGCAATTTTGAGAGAGCCATTTCCTGTTGTCCTATCCCAGCTTCTGGCAGTCAGAGGTTTAGAGACACCTGGAACATGGGGTTGCATCCCTGACCTTCTGGGCTAACAGCCATTGATGGCCCTATACTCCATGAACGTATCTTAGTCTTTTTTCCAACCCAGTTATACTTTTGGCACAACATCCCATGGCAGTGAGTTCCACAGATTGATTGTGCGTTTTGTGTAAAAGTACTTCCTTTTCTTTGTTTTAAACCTGTAGCAATCAAGTGACCCCCTAAGTCTTGTGTTATGTGAAGGGGTAAATAAAATTTCCTTATACACTTTCTCCACACTAGTCATGATTTTATAGACCTTAATAACTGTTATTGCCCTTCTCTGTACCTTTTCCAATTCTAATATATCTCTTTTGAGATGAGGTGACCAGAACTCCTTGCAGTATTTAAGGTGAGGGCCTATCATGTATTTATATAATAGTTTTACGATATTTACTGTCTTATTATCTACCCCTTTCCTAATGGTTCCTGTTAGTCTTCTTTGTTTGTTTTGTTTTAGTTTGTTTTGTTTTAATGCCATTGCACATAGAGTGGATATTTTCAGGGAGCTATCCATGATGGCTCCAAGATCTCTTTCCTGAGTGGTAACAGAGAATTTAGACCTCACCCTTTTTTATGTATAGCTGGGATAATATTTTCCAAAGTGCATTACTTTGCATTTATCAACATTGAATTTTAGCTGCCATTTTGTTGCCCAGACACCCAGTTTAGTGAGATCCCTTCACAGTCAGGTTTGGACTTAACCCTCCTGAGTAATTTTGTATCATCTGCAAACTTGGCCCCCTACTGCTTACCCCTGTTTTCTAGATCATTTATGAATAGGTTGAACAGCACTGCTCTCAGTATAGATCCTTGATGGATCCCACTATTTACCCCTCTCCACTTTGTAAACTGACTGGTTATTCCTACCCTTAGTTTCTTATCTTTTAACCATTTACTGATTCATGAGAAGACCTTCCCTCTTATCCCATGACTGCTTACTTTGCTTAAAGTCCTTTGTTATACAGGAGGTCTGACTAGGTGAACACAGTGCTCCCTTCTAGCCTTGGAATCTATGAGTCTATGAAACAAAACAAAATAATAATAATAATGATAATAATAATAATATAATCCCATGATGTAATATTCAGTGATAATAATAATAAAAATATTGATGATATTTGGCCCTGATATCTGGCTCCCACTGTTCCAGGTAAGATGCAAAGACCTCACAGTCTCAACAGACAAGACATGCCAAGGGTGGGAAGCAAAACAGAGACCCTGAGTTGAAGGGACTTTCCTAAATTCACCCAGCAGATGACTGGCAGAAGAAGCCAGGAATCCTAACACACAAGCCCCTTAGAAATTCACCACTTAATATGTTTTTGGTATAAGCCCTGTCTGACTGTGAATATAAGCATGTATAAAATTACCTGTTATTGATTTCTCTCACATAGAGTGTGTGTGGGTGTGGGGTGGTGGGCAGAGGGGACATACACAGACATGGACACACTGAGTGTCAAAATTTTATGGGCTTAGACAAAAAGAGTCATTTCACTTGGAGAGAGGGAGATTTCTTGTATTTCCCTGATACCTAGAGGCCTCAGTCTCCTAGATGCTTCACAAGCACATAATGAGAGACAGCCTCTGTCACATAGACTATATAATCCGAACACACAATGGAAGGGAGGGGAAACTGAGGCATAGAGAGAGAAGTGACTTGTGCTAGGTCACAGAGCAGGTCAGTGGCCAAGACAGGACTAGATACCAGGTCTCCGGAGTTCCAGTCCTGTGCCCCTAGTCCTTGGATCACAGTCATTGCTTTATACACTACTGCCTCTCTGTAATTGTGATCAGTTCAGTTTCTGGGAACATTTATGAAAGTACAATACAGACAGAATGTAACGTTGGCCTCTGGGCCTCTGATCCTGTGCTGTGCAGGGGTCCAGGGAGTGAGTGCCTGAAGGCCCTTAGGAATTGGTATTGATAAATATCCTTCCAACAGCACCAAAGTTAGCCACACACAGTTCGGCTGCAGAGAGCAACAGGTCTTAGTATTTTTCCAGCAGGTCAGCCTCAGTATGAGGAGAGAACAGTTTCCCCTAATACAGTGGTGGATAGATTAGATAGATAGATAGATAGATAAATAGATAACTGAAAGGAGTCTGGAGTTGGAGGAGAGAAGAGCTGGGAGGATTTCACAAGCACCAGCACAGTAAGTCTGCTGTTGCAATGAAATATATGTGGGGCTTCCAGAAGTGCCTTTTAAGGAAAAATTTGTAAATGGTTGTAAATGGACAATATGTATTTTTTCAGATTTTCAGTCTTATTTCAGTTTGGACATAGCTCATGCTGTATGGTGCAGTTGGTCTCAGGATCAGGTGAAAAGCCAGTAGAGGGGAAGATAGTGGGGCTTGAAAGGAAATGGAAACCAGAGCAGGATTTCATATGTATCAATCTGTGATCCTCAGTGGTCCAGCAGTGATGTCCAGGCATGCACAATGGTGACCTATGGTCTGGGTGTATGATGAATCGATGATCCTCAGGGCTCATGAGCAAAGGATAGAGTCTCTACAGTGAAGGGGAAGCCTGTCAAGTTTTCACTTGCGAATCTCACAGAAGTCTGCTCCCTGTTTGACACCCCCACACCATCATTTTAAGGACCACAAAAGGGGGTGATGGGCAGACTAGCCCATCCGCTCGTTATATTGGCCACCAATTAGAGGTAGTTTGATTTATCTTCAATGAATTATAATGCAGTCTTTAATTGCACAATCACATATTGCTTTTTCCACTGGACCCCTGGCTCATTCAGTGCACAGGATGGACTTAGTGAGCAACTATTCAGTACTTTGTTTTCTCCTCATTCTTCACTGTGTGCTCCCAGGCCTTATTCACTGCACACTGTTCTACCCTGCTCTGAAGATAAAATAATCCATCATATCTTGGGCTTTTCTATGGTGCTGATCAATATAATATCTGAGTGCTTCATAAAAGGGCAGAGCAAGAACCTGCATGTCCATTTCATGGGACAGGCTTTGATTTCAAAATTTATTTTCATTCCAAATTGTAATGAAAAATTGAATTTCAAAGTTTCTCATTAAATGAATTTTTTTTTAAATTTTTGGGTCAGTTTGAACATTACATTTCAATAAAATTGAAGCATTTTGTTTCAATGTTGACTATATTTTATGTTGTTTTAGATTATTTTTATTTTAGTTTATATTTTTTAAGAAAAAAATATTTTATTTTAAAAAATTATTCCCCATGCCAAATGTCAAGTCCATGCTCCAAAGCAAAGTCTCACTAAAGCTTAACATGAGCAAGACAATATAATTTTCCCTGTTTCATTCTTGGAAATGTCTCAACTGTTTTGAGGCAATCACCTGGCACAGAAAATATCAGCCCCAGTGATTGAAGTTTGGAAAATAGGGCCTTGTTATGGGAAGTGTCAGGCAACATTAATAAGAGGTAGCATTATCAACCCACCTAGAATAACATCAATCAGCACTCAAATGCCAAATAATAACTTTGTGCACCCTAATGACTTTTGAGAGGGGTATGCATTGATTGACCCTAAATGTGAGTGTTCCAGAATGAGAAATCATTAGTCCTTCTGTATGAGGTCCAAATGTCATTTATCTTCTTCTGAGTGAGCTCAATTTTTAATTTCTTATGGAAAAAAACAATGATGCTAAATTGTGCAGTTTGTACTCATGACAGACCATCATTGGGATCGATGGCAGTGAAATCCAGTACAAATAAAAAGAACCTGGTTACATGGTGTCCTGATCGTCACTGGATCTTGATCTTGCAGCAGTTCTACTACAAATGCTATTACTGCTAATAAAAAATATGTACAGTGTTGCCACATTTTTAAACAGAGATTCAGCATGGGGTAGTGATTATGAGGTTTGAAGTCAAGGCTCTTGGGTTCTAAGCGCTTATCTTGTAATTAGGGAAGTGTACAGAACCAGGAGTCCTGGGTTCTTTTCTCAGCTCTGGGAGAGGACTGGGGTGTAGTGAGTGGGAGACCAGTCAGAACTGTGGGGTTCTTTTATTCCGTTTTTGGTTGTGAGTGATGGGTCATGACTAGAACAGCCAACTGGGTTTCAAGACTCTTTCTGTGTTCTGTTCCTGACTCTATGGCTGGATCATCATGTGACCCTGAGTGATACCTTTTACCTCTGAGGTAGATGCTACTCCCATTTACAGCAGTGTAAATGCAGAGTAATTCCACTGCTTTCAATGAAACTACTCCAGATTTACACTGGTGTGCCTGACAGCAGAATCTAGCTGTCTGGTCTGCAGTTTCCCTTCTGTAAAATGAAGATAAGATTTTCCTAACTTTATACATATTTGACTGAAAAAGTTATACAAGGACCTACAAAGTAATTGATCCTGATTTTAATTTATTTCACCTTGGTGTAAATTAAGAGTAATCCCATTTAGTCAATGGGATTATCCTTTCTCTCTCACTGAGCCTAATGTAATCAAGAGTAACTCCACTGGAGTCAATGGGGCTGGTTCCCTCACCTTCATTCCTAGATTACATCAATCTTCATGAAATAAGGATCTAAGTTTAACTCAAGGGAATTATGGTGGTTTACACAAGAGGAGAAATATTTTACTAGTCTAATACTGACACCTGTTCTTGTCCTTCCTCTACAGGCAGTTCATAATGTACTGAGAAAGAAAATGTCCAACCGAACCACCGTGACCACATTCCTTCTCCTTGGATTCTCTGATGTTCCAGATGTGCAGATTTTATACTTCATACTTTTCTTAGTAATTTACCTGGCAGCACTGATGGAGAATCTTCTTATCATCACAGCCATTGCACTTGACCACCACCTTCACACTCCTATGTACTTCTTCTTGATCAACCTGTCTGTCATAGACCTTGGCTCCATCTCTGTCAGCATCCCCAAATCAATGGCTAATTCCATTACCCACACTAGGTCAATTTCCTATGCTGGATGTGTTGCCCAGGTTTTTTTCCTCGTCTTCTTGATAGGAGCAAATTTTTTCCTTCTTACTGTCATGGCGTATGACCGATACGTTGCCATCTGCCAACCACTCCACTATGAGAGAGTGATGAACAGGAGAGCTTGTGTCCAAATGGCGGCCAGTGCCTGGATCAGTGGTAGTCTCAATTCTGCACTGCACACTGGAAACACATTTGCATTAACCTTCTGTGGAGGCAACATGGTGGATCAGTTCTTCTGTGAAATCCCCAAGCTACTAAAGCTCACCTGCTCTGACTCATACCTCAGTGAAGTTCAGGTTCTCATCTTTAGTGCGTGCTTAGGCTTAAGCTGCTTTGTTTTAATAACTTTTTCTTATGTTCAGATCTTCAAAACAGTCCTGAGAATCCCTTCTGAGCAAGGACGCCAAAAAGCCTTCTCCACCTGTCTTCCTCACCTCATTGTGTTCTCTTTATCTGTTTTCACTGGTATCTTTGCCTACCTGAAACCCATCTCTAGTGCTACACTGGGTCTGGATCTCATGTTGGCTCTTCTCTACTCCATGTTACCGCCAGTGATGAATCCAGTTATTTATAGCATGAGGAACAAGGACATCAAAGCTGCATTGAGAAAACTGACTAGATGGATGTTATTTGCCAAGAATTAATTGTCTGTTGGCAAATATTTTTATGCTTTCTTTCTCTTGGTCCATGTCACTTATCTCCATGACAACACAATTTATACACTGAAGATCCAGTTTCTACTCTTGAATGCACCAATGCAAATCCAAATTAATTCCACAGATGTCAATGCACTTGGGTTGATTTCTGGCCTAATAATGGTGTTAAATTGGTGTGCATTTTGTGGGAGGGAAGAATTAGGCTTTCATTCTGTACCACAGCAGTGCCTAGGGGCAATAGATAGCTCTGTGGTTTGCATATTGACCTGTTTAACCCAGGGTTATGAGTTCAATCCTTGAAAGGGCCTCTTAGAGCTCTGGGACAAAATCAGTACTTCCTGCTAATGAAGGCAGGGAGCTGGGCTCGATGACCCTTCAGAGTCCTTTCCAGTTCTAGGAGATGGGTATATCTCCATTAATAAACTGCCTTGCTACTTATACCCATTTCAGGGTCACTTAAAAACACAGAGCTTCTTTCCCTTATGTGCATAAATCAGGAGTGGTGTCAAGGGAGCTGGTCTGGTATATGTCTCTGACCACTACAAACCAGTATAGTGCCATTGACTTTGATAAAGGTTAACCAAATTACACTACCTGGAGATCTGGCCTCTTGACTTCAATGGAACTACATCCATTTACAGCAGGCTGGGACTGGACTTATGAGTCCAATGCTATGATGGCAATTGACACAAGCTGTGGTTGTAACATCTGCATTTTAATATCAAGGAGCTCGATCTATTTAGCTTAACAAAGAGATGCTTAAGAGGTGACTTGATCACAGTCTACAAGTACGCACACAGAGACTAAATATTTGAAAATGAGCTCTTCGGTCTAGCTGAGAGGGTTGTACCGGGATCCAATCACTGGAAGTTGAAGACAGATTCAGACCGGAAATAAGGCATACAATTTTTAACTTTATTTTTATTGTTTTTGTATAAAATATAAGCACAAAACAAAACATATAAATACAAGCACAAGCAGGAAATACAATACACATAACAAAATTCAATGTTCATTATTTGTAAAACTCGGAAAAAACAAAACAAGACAAAAACCCTTAACTCATAGAGATCACGCATCAATTATTAAAGTGACGAAACAAATAAATATTAAATGAGTCATTTATATCCATTAATGTAGTTGTAGAGAGCTCACCAAGGTAGTCTGTTTATGACGGAGAAATTGCAGATTTCTGTTTTCTCAAAATAACTCTTTTGGACACTAAAATAGTTACTGAAATCCATTTCTTAATGTTAACTGGTAATACCAACGCATCCAGCACCCCTAAAATACACAAACCTTGAGAATGAAAGACAGCAATACAGTTTCTGAGAGAACACTGAATATGGTGTTCAGAACACATGCGTTTTTGGATGTGTGAAAGGTTGGCATGTGGCTGTTCGTATCTCCAACATTCACTGTGTGTTGTCAATCTCAGCTTAAACAAATGTTCTGGAGTCCAGAGGTATCTGTTTACTATCTTGTTCTGGAAGAATCAGAAGGATAAAAAACTTGAAGTATCTTTCACATTAAGCCAGATATCCTCCCAGGCTTCTGTTGTGATGATAAGGCTAAGTTCTTTTTCCTATTTTTCTTTGAGACTGCAATTTAGAGGGTAGTGCAAAACATCAAGCCACCCTGTGGCGGGGTTGGTCTCACCACTGCAGCGACTCCTACCAGTTATCTCCGGGAATTAGCTCAGGCCAGTGGAGCGCCCATTTCTGGTGGTGTCCTACCTGATTTCTCACCCTTGGTTAGCATCGGAGCCCACGTCGCTCACCAGCTCGCGCGTCCTCTTCAGGACCACTGCCCTCTGGCAGTGCCCCTTAGTCCATTCACACCCCCTTTCTGGGGGGGTTTGATCAGCAGTATCTCTGCGCCCCAGTCACCATGTCCAACCATACACCCACAAAGTCTAATCCCTCCTGTCAGGGATCTGGCGTAGTCTGTGATGGCTGCTCCCAATGGCCGATGGCTGGGTGTACTGAAAGGGGGAAGGGGGGGACCCAGGCCTGCCCTCTACTCTGGGTCCCGCTGTCCTCCGGCTGTTACTCAGGGAGCCTTGCTGTCCTCCTTCTCTTCCCTTATCTGTTCACATCCATGAGTCACTTCCCCTACGCCCCTTGCACCCACTAGGCCCTTCCATTCAGGGTCTACAGCCTGGCAGGCTATGGGCTAGAGCTCCCTTCTGCTCCCCGAGCCAAACCAGCACTGTGCTGTCCACAATGCTAGTCTCCCAGCTTTGGAGACTGACCTTCCCCTGTTGAAGGCCTGAGACAGACTGAGTCTCCTCTCCCTGAGCAGCCTTTCATAGGGCTGAGCCTGGCCCTGATTGACTGTCTCCAATCTGGGCCCTGATTGGCTCCCAATAAGCTCTTCTCTAAGCGGCTGCCCATCTGCGCAAGTGCATTGACCTGCTGCAGCCCATGCTCTCGGGGAGTGGGGCAGCTACATACTACATACCCATAAGTAATTCCTACTAATTGACTTTTTTCCCCATGTTACTTAACATGCTGTTCTAGAGGTGAAAGAATTGAAACTGACCGATTGTCCTCGATCGTTGCATGAATCCTTCATCATAGCCACTGAAGGAAAGAACTGTGAGACCGTAGTAGCTGATATTTGTTACACTTGTAATCGAAGGCCAGTCTAACATCTTGTATTATATCTTCAATTTTTGTTGATCCTTTTTCTATCCAAATTGTCTTAGGTGTGGAATTGTCCTTGATCCTGAGGCACGGAGTATCTCATAGTGGTACAAAAAGAGAATTAGTAAGATCAGATGCTATAATCATCTTAATGAGTTGCAGGATGTCTCATGTAGAAGCAAAGATTGGATTTTTACCTAAGGGAGCAGGTAGCCTAAGGTATATAAAAGAAGTGACGGACCCAAATGGCATGGATAAGCTTTTTCTGATCTCAAACCAGGCTGGTGTGTATACAGAGTTGCTGGAGGAGAACCAATTTACAATAGGACGCATTTGAAATACTAGGTAATATAGATACAATTCTGGCAACCCCATACCTCCAGTTGCCCAGGATTTTTTAAGGATCTTCTGTGACAAATAAGATTGGTTTTTATCTCATCTAAATTGCGTGGTAAGCCTATTTATTCAATCAAAGAGCAAGAGAGAGACCTTGAAAGACAATAAGCTAATGATATAAGTAATTGTTAACAAGATATTCATTTTGGATATTTCTATTCTTCCCAACAAGGCAAGAGGGAGGAGATGCCATCTCTCTATAAACTTGGAAATTTCTTTAATATATAGCCCAAATTTATAGAAACAATTTTGGGAAGATTAGGACAAATTTTAACAACTAAAAAAGTTATTTCCTTACATATTTGAAATGGAAAATGCCAACACTGAGAAGAATCTGTTCTTTGGATATATCCATTGCCTGTGATTTATTCCAGTTAATGCAAAAACCAGAGATTTTTCCAAAAATATCAACTACATTCAATAATGATGGGATTGATGAGATGGATTCTTCACTGGTACAAAAATATCAGCATATAAGTGGATTTTGTATTCTTAACTGTTTATTGTCACACCTTCAATGGCTGAGTGCTGATGCATGTACATTGCCAATGATTCAAAAGAGAGAGATTAAAAAGGAGGGATGTCCTTCTTTCTAGTTGAAATGTGGGTCCCTAGGTCAACCACAAGGTGTCAGACAAGATGGTGACCATCATATGAGCTCAGCTTAGACTCTATTTCTGCAATAATGAGGTACATCTGTTGGCCTACCACCGTGCAGATGCAGAGTAGGAGTGAGGCCTATCAGGGGAGTTACACGCTAGTGTGGTGAGGAGCCGATATATGCCCACATCATCTCAGACATCCACGTTCCGAGCCAGCTTCATGCTCATACATTGCATGGGTGGTGTGTATTGAAATTGAGCTTGATAGAGCTGATCAAGAAAACTGCACCCAAAAATAGTATCCTCAGTCTGTTCATGGCAGATGCTTCTACTATTCTACATGAGTAAAAAGGAATCTTCCCATGGCTTGGAAAAATGTTGTCAAACTCTACCCTTGACCCACCATGCTCACTCCTCCCAAAGAGCTCCTGCAGAAATTCTTGGGTGCCTCATCTACCTGGAAGCTGTTCCAAGCAGCTGGTTCTCCTGCATTCTCTCCCAGAGGCAGTGATGACAGGTTTATTGTCTGACAGTGAACATCATGTCTGGCCCTTGTGAAGAAGGGCCTAATGGAGTGAGAGGGGTCAATCCATGGGACCTTGTGCTTAGCTCACTCAGCCTCTTTGAAATCCCAGCCCTCATCCTAGATAAACATCCCTTCTTCTCCCTAGAGGTGGTTCCTCCAGATTCGGTGTCAGATCCATGGACTGGGGCAAAGGCACAAACATGTGCTGCCCTAATGGTACTTGATTTGTGGATGAAAGGAGGATTTCATTCCTCAGGGCTCTCAGCCCAGTCATGTGTAATTCAGAGAAGGGCTTTGAACCTGGCTTTCCTACATTTTAGGTGAGTATGCTAACAAGAAGCCTCTAAAGAGATTTGCTTTCTCTTTTGCTTTGTTCTTTTGGAGGTGTTCCTTTTGATATAAATTATTAAATATACATTGAGCCAAAGTCAGTGACTCTGACCCAACTCACCTGGACTGGAGGAGATGCAGGATCAAGTTCCTGCTCTGCCTAACTCAGAGCAGCCCAGTTGAGTACCCTAACATCTAGGCTATTTGCTACTCTGGGCATCTTTCTCTCTCTAATTTTGACCATAAATTCTATCTTTTACCTGAGAAACCTTCTCAATCAAAGTTTCATTGAAACCGACTTGTTCCCAGGACAAGTTACAGTTTCAATGAATCAGCATTTTTGGATGAAGAAAAGTTTCTTTGAAAAATTGTTGATCAGCTTTTCCCAGGCAGCTGCCTCCCTGGGCTACCCAAATCCCAGCTAGAGGGAGAGTTGGGCAGTCCAGGGAGGCAGCTGCCTGGTGATCTGTGGAGCCTGTAGGACCCATCTGCTAAGGTCCCTAACAGGTGAGCTTCTGAGGAACCATGAGCCTGGGAACCTGACAGCCAGCCAGGTAAGCTGGGGAGCCCGCCTGATGGCTAGCTGGCTGGCAGATGGACTGGCAGGATAGCAGGGGGAGATGTGTTGGCCATGCAAACTGCCTCCCAGCCTGGTTTCCATTGAATGTTTTGACTGAATTGACACATTCCCACAGATAGCTTCAGCTCTGCCATATCAGCATGATCTGACCACCTCTAATCTGGATATAGGCAATCATGAACAGAAAAATTGGAACAAACTTTCCATGGATTATCTATCTATCTATCCCAAAACACACTCGTCCATCCAGTGACTGATTGATCGATCTGTCATAATAATTCACAGTAAAAAAGAAATCTGTCCTTATGGCAATGTGACATTGTGTGTTCGATAAGCAATGGTCCCATCCGTCTTTCTAATAACAGTACTCTACTTGGCCATGTCTAGATTTACACAAGATGGTGGATGGAATGCCAGGTCAGTGCATGGACTGGTATTTTGCCACTTACACCAATGTTATATCAAAATGACCCAACACAAGTAACTCAGCCCAATGTGTCTGTTGCTGCTGCATTCAACCCAGAGTTTTTTTGGCCAGAAACTCTTCAGAGTTTATCTGCTGATGTCCATGGAGCGACTCTGCATTTGCACAAGTCCAGCTAAAATGACTAGGGAACCCTTACATGCCTTGTGCTCTCTTTCTCCAGGCTGCCTTTAGCCATATTTAGATCTTTGTGTATGTGTTGACTGTTGGACAAACCCTGATCCCTTCAAAGTGAAGAGGCTAAATCCCAGTGAATGGCATCAACATTTGGTCTCATTTTCAAGAGTCTTTAGGAAACACTGCAAAACCTTCCCTTCCAACAAGTCTTTCCACCACAGCAAGAATGACACAGCATTATGTATTCCGGTATAAAATAATACAGAGATACATATCCACAGCTCTAGGCACCCTTGCATATCCTTAATAACAATAAAATCCTAGCTGCACTAACAATCATTTCAACAGGAGTTCGGCCTTGCAGACACCCTCTTCAGCACCCCTCTCTCACTGTGGGGAGCAAACCTTCAGCTCCCTCAGAAAACCCCATCAAATAGATGATACATCAACAACCCCAAGAGAAGACAAAAAATCAATTCCTGCATGTAACCAAACATTCCTTTCGCCCAAATATACCCACCCCCTAAAAAAACAACAAATATCTGGAACAAAGAAACTAACCAATCAACTAACTGATTAAACAAAACAAAGCAAAGAATAGACATGCCAACAAACTATAAAACTCCAAACTCTCCATTCCCAGACAGGGCTTTTTTCACCCAAAAAAGGAGAAGGCCCAGAGGTTCCAATAGGGACTATGTTATGGCTACTGATTTTGAATGGTAGTACAAAATCTTAAAATAGCTACCTAGTTAGATTTTGATCTTATGTACACTGGGGTAAAATTAAAGTATGTTGACTTCAGTGGGGTTAGGGTTTTTTTTTTTATACCACTGTAAATACAGTATTTTTCATGAAGATGCTGTACATCATGTTCTGATGGAGACAATATTGTTACCTGTTGATTAGGTTTATAAAGCAACACAGATTTAAAAGACAGTCATGAGAGGAAGATAGACATTTTATTCTTGGTCAATAACCTGTGCCAAGTCAGTTTCTTCAGGGCAGCTTTGATCTCCCTGTTTCTCATGCTGTAGATGAGGGGATTCATCATAGGATGAACAGAGAACAGTGAGCATGAGATCCAGACCTGATGCTGAGCTGGAGGTGGGTTCAGGTAGGCAAAGGTGTCAGTGAAAACTAACAATGAGACCATAATGAGGTGAGGAAGGCAAGTGGAGAAGGCTTTATGGCGACCCTGCCCAGAGGGGATTCTCAGCACTGTGATGAAGATTTGAATGTATGACACATTTATTAAAACAAAGCAGCTTAAGCCCAAGAATGCATTAAAGGCAATAACCCCAACTTCATTGAGATAGGAGTCAGAGCAAGTGAGCTTGAGTAGCTGAGGGATTTCACAGAAGAATTGATCAACCATGTTACCTCCACAGAAGGTTATTGTAAATGTGCTCCCAGTGTGCAGAGCAGAACTGAGAACACCACTGATCCAGGCATTGTCTGTCATTTGGACACAAGCTCTCCTGTTCATTACAATCTCATAGTGCAGTGGCTTGCAGATGGCAATGTATCGATCATACGACATGACAGTGAGCAGGGCAAAGTCAGCCAAAGGAAAAGAGAAGAAGAGAAAGACTTGGACGATGCATTCAGAATAAGAAATTGACCTGGTGTTCAATAGGGAATTTGCATAGACTTGGGGACAGTGACGGAGATGAAACCGAGATCTAGAATAGACAAATTCATCAGGAAGAAGTACATGGGGGTGTGAAGATGGTGGTCCAGGACTACTGCAGTGATAACAAGGAGATTCCCTGTCAGGGCTGCCAGGTAAATAATTAGAAATACCACACAGTGCAAAAGCTGCAGCTCCCGAACGTCAGAGAATCCCAGGAGAAAGAACTTAGTCACCGTTGTTTGGTTGGACATTGTTCTTTTCAATACATCATGTGCTGCCTGTGAAGGGAAGGACAAGGCAATGTCAGGATTAGAGTGCTCCTCCCCTCCAACAATTAGCCCCCTAGTCAGGTGCATTATCACACCACTGTAAATTGCCATATCTCCGTTAAAGTAAATGAATGGTGCCTGCTTCCATCATCTGAGGATCTGGTCCAAGATGTGGCTCGATAAAATGCAGTGTAAATATGGAACAAATTACAACCCAGACCAAATAATCTTAGGAATGATGCTCCTCCTATTGAGACAATGGAGGGCTATTTTGAGAGGAGACCAAAAAAGTTCACCTTGTTTAGCCTGGAAAAGTGCAGAATGAGCTGGATTCTGGTTGCTCTCTGTAAATACATCAGGGGGTAAACATCAGGGAGGGAGGAGAGCTATTGCTGCTAAAGGACCATGTTGGCACAAAAACAAATGGGATATACTGTCTGTGAGTACATTTAGGCTGGAGATGAGAAGAAGGTTTGTCCCCATCAGAGGATGCAGGGTCTGGAACAGCCTCCCAATTTGAGAAGTTTGGTACAAACAACTTAACTAGTGTCCATGTGGGGCTGGATCAGTTTTTGATGGGGATTATATAACAGGGTTGACAGTGAGAGCAGGGGTTTGGACTGCATGACCTAAGAGGGCCCTTCCAGTCATATGTTCTTATGACAAACAGCAGGCTAACAACTTGGACAGTAAACTAAACTTCTGAAACACCAGCACATCCTGATTCCCTCTTTCCAGGGAAACACTACATAGACACACCCAGCGCCTTGAGCACCAGCTTGCCTATGATGATTCCACATTGAGTTCTGTGCTTAGCAACCTGCTACTTGCTTACAGATTGATTCATGGTACCAAGTCCCAGTTGCACTGCCATCTTTGCGTGATGATGGACTAGGAGTATCATTCTATTACTTCCATGTTGTATCATGTACCTCTGTGACTTTATGTCTGTGCTATGTGGGTCAGTGGCAGTCAGGAGACTTGGGTTTGTTCTTAGTTCTGCCACTGACATTCTGTGTGACCTAGGGCCAGTCCCTTCCCCTCCCTGTGCCTCTGTTTCTCCTCCTCAACTTTCTCTGCCTTATCCACTTGAGTGTGTGCTCTTTGGGGGAGGGACTGTAAGGCCTTGCCTGCATATTTATACCCTCCTCTGGAAATTTCCACCACATGCTTCTGACAAAGTGGGTATTCACCCACAAAAGCTTATGCTCCAATACTTTTGTTAGTCTACAAGATGCCACAGGACTCTTTTGTCACAAATATAATGGGTGATTTCAACTATCCTCGTATTGGCTGGGTATATGTCATCTCAGGGTGTGATGCAGAGATAAAATTTCTAGACACCATAAATGACTGCTTCTTTGAACAGCTAGTCTAGGATCCCACAAGTGGAGAGGAAATTCTTGATTTAGTCTTAAGTGGAGCACAGAGTCTGGTCCAATAGGTAAATATAGCTGAACTCCTCAGTAATAGTGACCATATTTAACATCCTTGTAGGAGGGGAAATACAAAAAAAAATCATCAAAGTAAAATTTAATTTTTAAAAGAGTAATTTACATAAGAATGAAGTGATAATTAGATGGAAATTAAAAAGCGAAGTCACAGGGATAAATGCCTGCAAGCATCATGCAGACTTATTAAAAACATCAGAATAAAGGCTCAGAATAAATGTATACCCCAAATCAAAAAAAGACAATAGGAAGATCAAAAAATAAATAAATGTCACTATGGCTACAGAGCACAGTAATGGAGGCAGTTGGAGGTAAAAAGGAATGTTTAAAAATTTTGAAATCAAATCCTAGGTCCACAAACTCTGAAAAAAATAAAATGTAAAGGTATAATAAGGCAGGTCAAGAAAGCATTTGAGAAGCAACTTGCTAAAGATGCAATAACTAACAGTAATTTTTTTAAAGTGTATCACAATCAGGAAGCCTGCCGAACAGGCAGTGAGGCCACTAGACCACAATGGTGTTTAAGGAGCACTCAAGGAAGACAAGGGAATTGTCAAGGAGCTAAATGAATTCTTTGCATCAGTCTTCACTGCAGAGGATGTACGGGAGATACACAAATCAAAGCTATTCTTTTTGGTGACAAATCTGAACTACTGTCCCAAACTGATGTATCAATAGGAGAAGCTTGAGAACAAATTGCTGAGCTAAACAGTAATAAGTCACCAGGACCAGTTGGTATTGACTAAAGAGTTTTTTAAGAACGCAGATATGAAATTGCAGAGGTACTAACTGTACTATGTAACCCAGCTCTGAAATCGGCCTCTCCACAAGATGACCGAAAGGTAGCTAATGTCATGTCATTTTTTAAAATGACTATTACAGGCTGGGGAGCCTAACTTCAGTACCTGGTAAATAAGTAGAAACTATAGTAAAGAACAGAATTATCAGACACATAGATGAACACGATTTGATGGGGAAGTGTCAACATGGGTTTTATAAAGGGAAGTCACGCCTCACCAATCTATTAGAATTCTTTTAGGGTCAACAAGCATGTGAATAAGGCCGATCTAGTTGATGTGTATTTAGATTTTCCGAAAGCCTTTGACAAAATCCATCTCCAAAGGCTCTTAAGGAAACAAGGTAGACATGGGATTAGAAGGAAGATCCTCTTATGGATCAGTAGCTGGCTGAAAGATAGGAAACAAAGGGTAGGAATAAACAGTCATTTTTCACAATAGAGAGAGGTGAACAGCGGAAGCCCTCAAGGATCTGTACTGGGACTAGTGCTGTTCAACATATTCATCAATGATTGAATAGGGAAGTGGCAAAGCTTAGAGATGAAACAAAATTATTCCAGATAGTTAAGTCTAAGGCAGACTGTGAGTAGTTGCAGAGGAATCTCACAAAACTGGGTGACAGGACAAACAAATGGCAAATGAAATGCAATGTTGATAAGTGCAAAGTAATGCACTTTGGAAAAAACAATTATATATATATAAAATGATGGGTTCTAAATTAACTACTGTCATCCAACAAAGAAATTTACTATTGAGTGCTCCTTAAACACCATTGTGGTCTAGTGGCCTCACTGCCTGTTCGGCAGGCTTCCTGATTGTGATACACTTTAAAAAAATTACTGTTAGTTATTGCATCTTTAGCAAGTTGCTTCTCAAATGCTTTCTTGACCTGCCTTATTATACCTTTACATTTTATTTTTTTCAGAGTTTGTGGACCTAGGATTTGATTTCAAAATTTTTAAACATTCCCTTTTACCTCCAACTGCCTCCATTACTGTACTCTGTAGCCATGGTGACATTTATTTATTTTTTGGTCTTCCTATTGTCTTTTTTTGATTTGGGGTATACATTTATTCTGAGCCTTTATTCTGATGTTTTTAATAAGTCTGCATGATGCTTGCAGGCATTTATCCCTGTGACTTCGCTTTTTAATTTCCATCTAATTATCACTTCATTCTTATGTAAATTACTCTTTTAAAAATTAAATTTTACTTTGATGATTTTTTTTTGTATTTCCCCTCCTACAAGGATGTTAAATATGGTCACTATTACTGAGGAGTTCAGCTATATTTACCTATTGGACCAGACTCTGTGCTCCACTTAAGACTAAATCAAGAATTTCCTCTCCACTTGTGGGATCCTAGACTAGCTGTTCCAAGAAGCAGTCATTTATGGTGTCTAGAAATTTTATCTCTGCATCACACCCTGAGATGACATATACCCAGCCAATACGAGGATAGTTGAAATCACCCATTATTTTTGTGACAAAGAGTCCTGTGGCACCTTGTAGACTAACAGAAGTATTGGAGCATAAGCTTTTGTGGGTGAATACCCACTTTGTCAGAAGCATGTGGTGGAAATTTCCAGAGGAAGGTATAAATATGCAGGCAAGAATCAGTCTTGAGACAACGAGGTTAGTTCAGTCAGGGAGGATGAGGTCCTCTTCTAGCAGTTGAAGTGTGAAAGCCAAGGGAGGAGAAACTGGTTTTGTAGTTGGCTAGCCATTCACAGTCTTTGTTTAATCCTGAGCTGTTGGTATCAAATTTGCAAATGAACTTAAGTGCAGCAGTTTCTCTTTGGAATCTGGTCCTGAAGTTTTTTTGCTGCAGGATGGCTGCCTTTAAATCTGCTATTGTGTGGCCAGGGAGGTTGAAGTGTTCTCCTACAGGTTTTTTGTATATTGCCATTCCTAATATCTGACTTTTGTCCATTTATCCTTTTAAGTAGGGATTGTCCAGTTTGGCCAATGTACATAGCAGAGGGGCACTGCTGGCACATGATGGCATATATTACTCTAGTGGACATGCAAGTGTATGAATCGGTGATGTTGTGGCTGATCTGGTTAGGTCCTGTGATGGTGTCGCTGGTATAGATATGTGGGGAGAGTTGGCATTGATGTTTGTTGCATGGATTGGTTCCAGAGTTAGTGTTACCATGGTGTGGTGTGTGGTTGCTGGTGAGAATATACTTAAGGTTGGTGCATTGTCTGTGGGCGAGGATTGGCCTGTCTCCCAAGGCCAGTGAAAGAGCGGGATCGTTGTCCAGGATGGGTTGTAGATCACTGACGAAGTGGGTTTTCACCCACGAAAGCTCATGCTCCAATACTTCTGTTCGTCTATAAAGTGCCACAGGACTCGTTGTCACTTTTGACAGATCCAGACTAACACGGCTACTTCTCTGATACTTGACATTATTTTTGTGTGTTCCCATTTTGTTGCCTCTCAAGCTTCTCTTGGCATTTCACAATCAGTGCTACCGTCCTGCCCAGGTGGTCGGTAGTATATTCATAGTGTTGTACTCTTATTAGTCAAGCATGGAATTTCTATCCATGGAGATTCTATGGCATAGTTTGATTCAGTTAAGATTTTTACCATATTTGACTCTATGCTTTTTGTAACGTTTAGTGCCACTCCCCGACCAGTGTGACATACTGTATCATTTCTATATATTTTGAAATTTGGTATTACCATGTCCCATTGATTATCCTCATTACAACAAGTTTCCATAATGCATATTATATCAATAACCTTATTTAATGGCAGGCACTGGAGTTCACCAATCTTATTATTTGGACTTTTACTATTTGCGTATGAGCACATTTTGTCAATGTTGAGTTGCTTGTCTTTATATGTTGTGTTTAAATGGGACTCTGTTCCTCATTAGCTCCTGCCTTTATTTTACCAACATCTTCCCAATCCTCTATACTAGGATATAGAGCTTCCCCATTAATAAATTCATCCTTAAAGGATATTTCCACCTGAACTCTTTGCTTTTCTGCACCTGTCATCTTTCCGCCAGACCTTAGTTTAAAAAGGCCTCACAGTCCGTCCCCCAAAGAGCACACAATCAAGTGGACAAGGCAGAGAAAGTTGGGGAGGGGAAACAGAGGCACAGGGAGGGGAAGGGACTGGCCCAAGGTCATACAGAATGTCAGTGGCAGAATTAAGAACAAAACCCAAGTCTTGTGACTGCCACTGACCAGCATAGCACAGACATAAAGTCACAGAGGTAAATGATACAACATGGAAGTAATAGAATGATACTCCTAGTCCATCATCACACAAAGATGGCAGTGCAACTGGGACTTGGTACCATGAATCAATCTGTAAGCAAGTAGCAGGTTGTCTATGCACAGAACTCAATGTGGAATCATCACAAGCAAGCTGGCGCTCAAGGCGCTGGGTATGTCTATGTGGAGTTTCCCCGGAAAGAGGGAATCAGGGTGTGCTGGTGTTTCAGAAGTTTAGTTTACTGTCCAAGTTGTTAGCCTGCTGTTTGTCATAAGAACATATGACTGGAAGGGCCCTCTTAGGTCATGCAGTCCAAACCCCTGCTCTCACTGTCAACCCTGACTAGGGGGCTGATTGTCGGAGGGGAGGAGCACTCTAATCCTGACATTGCCTTGTCCTTCCCTTCACAGGCAGCACATGATGTATTGAAAAGAACAATGTCCAACCGAACCATGGTGACCGAGTTCTTTCTCCTGGGATTCTCTGACGTTCGGGAGCTGCAGATTTTGCATTGTGTGGTATTTCTAATTATTTACCTGGCAGCCCTGACAGGGAATCTCCTTGTTATCACTGCAGTAGCCCTGGACCACCACCTTCACACCCCTATGTACTTCTTCCTGATGATTTTGTCTATTCTAGATCTCGGTTTCATCTCCGTCACTGCTCCCAAGTCTATGGCAAATTCCCTATTGAACATCGGGTCAATTTGTTATTCTGGATGCATCGTCCAAGTCTTTCTCTTCCTCTTGTTTGCTTTGGCTGATTTTGCCCTGCTCACTGTCATGGCATATGATCGATACATTGCCATCTGCAAGCCACTGCACTATGAGATTGTAATGAACAGGAGAGCTTGTGTCCAAATGACAGACAATGCCTGGATCAGTGGTGTTCTCAGTTCTGCTCTGCACACTGGGAGCACATTTACAATAACCTTCTGTGGAGGTAACATGGTTGATCAATTCTTCTGTGAAATCCCTCAGCTACTCAAGCTCACTTGCTCTGACTCCTATCTCAATGAAGTTGGGGTTATTGCCTTTAATGCATTCTTGGGCTTAAGCTGCTTTGTTTTAATAATTGTGTCATACATTCAAATTTTCATCACAGTGCTGAGAATCCCCTCTGGGCAGGGTCGCCATAAAGCCTTCTCCACTTGCCTTCCTCACCTCATTATGGTCTCATTGTTAGTTTTCACTGACACTTTTTCCTACCTGAACCCACCTCCAGCTCAGCATCAGGTCTGGATCTCATGCTCACTGTTCTCTGTTCATCCTATGATGAATCCCCTCATCTACAGCATGAGAAACAGGGAGATCAAAGCTGCCCTGAAGAAACTGACTTGGCACAGGTTATTGACCAAGAATAAAATGTCTATCTTCCTCTCATGACTGTCTTTTAAATCTGTGTTGCTTTATAAACCTAATCAACAGGTAACAACATTGTCTCCATCAGAACATGGTGTGCAGCGTCTTCATGAAAAATATGCATTTACACTGGTTTAAAAAAAAACAAACCCTAACCCCACTGAAATCAACGTACTTTAATTTTACCCCAGTGTACATAAGATCAAAATCTAGCTAGTTAGCTATTTTAGGATTTTGTACTACCACTCATCATGCTGTCTGAGAAGCTTCCACACAAAATCAGTAGCCATAACATAGTCCCTATTGGAACCTCTGGGCCTTCTCCTTTTTTCGGTAAAAAAAGCCCTGTTTGGGAATGGAGAGTTTGGAGTTTTATAGTTTGTTGGCATATCTATTCTTTGCTTTGTTTTGTTTAATCAGTTAGTTGATTGGTTTGTTTCTTTGTTCCAGATATTTGTAGTTTTTTTAGAGGGTAGGTATATTTGGGAGAAGGGAATGTTTGATTACATGCAGTAGTTGATGTTTTGTCTTCTCTTGTATCATCTATTTGATGGGGTTTTCTGAGGGAGCTGAAGGTTTGCTCCCCACAGTGAGAGAGTGGTGCTGCAGAGGGTGTCTGCAAGGCCGAACCACTGTTGAAATAATTGTTAGTGCAGCTAGGATTTTATTGTGTTATTAAGGATATGCAAGGGTGCCTAGAGCTGTGGATATGTATCTCTGTATTATTTTATACCGGAATACATAATGCTGTGTCATTCTTGCTGTGGTGGAAAGACTTGTTGGAAGGGAAAGTTTTGCAGTGTTTCCTAAAGACTCTTGAAAATGAGACCAAATGTTGATGCCATTCACTGGGATTTAGCCTCTTCACTTTGAAGGGATCAGGGTTTGTCCAACAGTCAACACATACACAAAGATCCAAATATGGCTAAAGGCAGCCTGGAGAAAGAGAGCACAAGGCATGTAGGGGTTCCCTAGTCATTTTAGCTGGACTTGTGCAAATGCAGAGTCGCTCCATGGACATCAGCAGATAAACTCTGAAGAGTTTCTGGCCAAAAACCTCTTGGTTGAATGCAGCATCAACAGACACATTGGGCTGAGTAACTTGTGTTGGGTCATTTTGATATAACTTTGGTGTAAGTGGCAAAATACCAATCCATGCACTGACCTGGCATTCCATCCACCCCCTTGTGTAAATCTAGACATGGCCAAGCAGAGTACTGTTATTAGAAAGACAGATGGATGGGACCATTGCTTATCTAAAACACAATGTCACATTGCCATAAGAAGAGATTTCTGTTTGGTTGTGAATTATTATGACAGATCGATCGATCAGTCACTGGATAGACAAGTGTGTTTGGGGATAGATAGATAAATAATCCATGGAAAGTTTGTTCCAATTTTTCTGTTCATGATTGCCTATATCCAGATTAGAGGTGGTCACATCATGCTGATACGGCAGAGCTGAAGCTATCTGTGGGAATGTGTCAATTCAGTCAAAACATTCAATGGAAACCAGGCTGGGAGGCAGTCTGACTGGCCAGCATATCTCCCCCTGCTATCATGCCAGTCCATCTATCAGCCAGCTAGCCATCAGGCGGGCTCCCCAGAACCCCACAGCAGCTTATCTGGCTGGCTGTCAGGTTCCCAGGCTCATGGTTCCTCAGAAGCTCACCTGTTAGGGACCTTAGTAGATGGGTCCTACAGGCTCCACAGAAGACCAGGCAGCTGCCTCCTCAGACTGCCCAACTCTCCAGCTAGCTGGGATTTGTGTAACCCAGGGAGGCAGCTGCCTGGGAAAAGCAGATCAGCAATTTTTCAAAGAAACTTTTCTTCGTCCAAAAATGCTGATTCATTGAAATTATAACTTGTCCTGGGAACATGTCGGTTTCAATTAAACTTTGATTGAGAAGGTTTCTCAGGTGAAAGATAGAATTTCTGATCAAAATTAGAGAGAGAGAGATGTCCTGAGTAGTGAATAGCCTAGATGTTAGTGTACTCAAGTGAGCTGCTCTGAGTTAGGCAGAGCAGGGACCTGAACCTGCATCTCCCCCAGTCCAAGTGAGTTGGGTCAGAGTCACTGACTTTGGCCCAATGTATATTTAATAATTTATATCAAAAGGAACACCTCCAACAGGACAAAGCAAAAGAGAAAGCAAATCTCTTTAGAGGCTTCTTGTTAGCATACTCACCTTAAATGTAGGATAGCCAGGTTCATAGCCCTTCTCTGAATTACACATGACTGGGCCGATAGCTCTGGAGAATGAAATCCTTTCATCCACAAATCAAGTACCATTATGGCAGCACATGTTTGTGCCCTTGCCCCAGTCCATGTATCTGACACCGAATCTGGAGGAACCACCTCTAGGGAGAAGAAGGGATGTTTATCTAGGATGAGGGCTGGGATTTCAAAGAGGCTGAATGAGCTAAGCACAAGTTCCCATGGATTGACCCCTCTCACTCTATTAGGCCCTTCTTCGTAAGGGCCAGACATGATGTTCACTGTCAGACAATAAACCTGTCATCACTGCCTCTGGGAGAGAATGCAGGAGAACCAGCTGCTTGGAACAGCTTCCAGGTAGATGAGGCACCCAAGAATTTCTGCAGGAGCTCTTTGGGAGGAGTGAGCATGGTGGGTCAAGGGTAGAATTTGACAACATTTTTCCAAGCCATGGGCAGATTCCTTTTTACTCAAGTAGAATAGTAGAAGCATCTGCCATGAACAGACTGAGATACTATTTTTGGGTGCAGTTTTCTTGACCAGCTCTATCAAGCTCAGTTTCAATACACACCACCCATGCAATGTATCGTAGGTCATGAGCATGCAGCTGGCTCGGAACGTGGATGTCTGAGATGGCGTGGGCCTAAATCGGCCCCTCATCACACTAGTGTGTAACTCCCCTGATAGGTCTCACTCCTATTCTGCAGCAGTGCGGTGGTAGGCCAACAGCTGTACCTCATTAATGCAGAAATAGAGTCTAAGTTGAGCTCATATGATGGTCACCATATTGGCTGACACCTTGTGGTTGAGCTAGAGGCCTCCAGAGCTAAGGGCTTGAGTCCCTGCAGCTTGAGGTAAAGAGTCAGGCTCTCTGGTATGGGTGTGACATACTTACAGGCTCTTGGAATTGGGCACAGAGAGAATTTGAAACACACACAGACCGGTGGGTGGCATTGGTACGTGTGACACTGTGCAGCCACTTTATCTGAACTGCAGTCACCTCTCTCAGCCACAAGGACAGGACTCACAGACCTTTGAACTAATCGAAAGCCACTGCCTCTGTTTCAGTTTATTCTCTGTCTGGTCCCTTTCTCCTTTCCCCTCCCATACAGCTACACTCAGTCACTAAGTCTCTCACACTCCCCAATGTACAAGTAACCAAACCAAGCCTAACACAATGTGCCTCCTCGTCCCCTTCTAGTGGTCAGACCTGGTACAGCAACTTATGAGTTTGCTATTACCCTGTGCACTTTTTCCTTTTGCACAATCTACACAGGATGTTAATATACAGTTATGCATAATATTGTACATCCCACAAACACACACACTACTGCACAGCCCACAAACACACTGCAGCGTCCAGTCCATATACAAACACACCACAGTATTCAACCCACATACACATGGAAAACCACAGAAGTGTAGAGTCTAGATTTACATTAATATAATCAGAATACAGCTCTGAAGGCTTATCTGTAAAGTGAGAGGCAGCCAATAACTTACAGAACTGTGGTCATCAAGGAAATGGCATTCATCAATTCCAAGACCAGAAGGAACCACTGTGATCATGTAGTCTGACTTTCTGCAAAACACCGGACATAGAACTCCCCCAAAATAACTCTTTTTGATCTAGAACATATTTTAAAAAACAATAATAATTTAAACTTGATTTAAAAATTGCCAGTGATGCAAAATCCATCACAAACCCTTGTAAACTGTTCCAATGCTTGATTAACCTCACTGTTAAAAAGGTATGCCTCTATCTCTTCACTTCACTAGCAACTTATGGAAATATTTCTCCCACATTTCAACTAGAAAGAAGGAGACCCCTCCTTTTTAATCTCTCTCTCTTGAACCACTGGCAATGTACATACATTAGCACTCAGCCATTGAAGGTGTGATTATAAACAGGTAAGAATACAAAATCCGCTTATACGCTGATATTTTTGTACCAGTGAAGAATCCATCTCATCAATCCCATCATTATTGAATGTAGTTGATATTTTTGGAAAAATCTCTAGTTTTTGCATTAACTGGAATAAATCACAGGCAATGGATATATCCAAAGAACAGATTCTTCTCAGTGTCGGCATTTTACATTTCAAATATGTAAGGAAATAACTTATTTAGTTGTTAGAATTTGTCCTAATCTTCCCACAATTGTTTCTATAAATTTGGACTATATATTAAAGAAATTTCCAAGTTTATAGAAAGATGGCATCTCCTCTCTCTAGGCTTGCTGGGGACAATAGAAATATCCAAAATGAATATCTTGTTAACAATTACTTATATCATTAGCTTATTGTCTTTCAAGGTCTCTCTCTTGCTCTTTGCTTGAATAAATGGGCTTACCATGCAATTTAGATGAGATAAAAACCAGTCTTATTTGTCACAGAAGATCCTTAAAATATCCTGGGCAACTGGAGGTATGAGGTTGCCAGAATTGTATCTATATTACCTAGCATTTCAAATGCATCCTATTGTAAGTTGGTTCTCCTCCAGTAGCTCTGTATACACACGGACCTGGTTTGAGATCAGAAAAATCTTATCCATGCCATTTGGGTCCGTCACTTCTTTTATATACCTTAGGCTACCGGACCCTTAGGTAAAAATCCAATCTTTGCTTCTACATGGGACATCCTGCAACTCATTAAGATGATTATAGCATCTGATCTTACTAATTCTCTTTTTGTACCACTATGGGATACTCCGTGCCTCAGGATCAAGGTCATTTCCACACTAAAGACAATTTGGATAGAAAAAAGATTAACAAAAATTGAAGATATAATACAAGATGATAGACTGGCTTTCGATTACAAGTGTAACAAATATCAGCTACTACGGTCTCGCAGTTCTTTCCTTCCGTGGCTGTGATGAAGGATTCATTCAAGGATCGAGGACAATCAGTCTGCTACAATTCTTTCACCTCTAGAAGCGCATGGTAAGAAACATGGAGAAAAAAAGTCAATTAGTAGGAATTACTTATGGATATGTAGTGGGGCAGCTGCCCCCCTCCCCAAGAGCGTGGGCTGCAGCAGGTCAGTGAGCCTGCACAGATGGGCAGCCACTTAGAGAAAGGCTTATTGGAAGCCAATCGGAGCCCAGATTGGAGACAATCAATCAGGGCCAGGCTCAGCCCTATGAAAGGCTGCTCAGGGAGAGGAGAGTCAGTCTGTCCAGGCCTTCAACAGGGGATGGTCGGTCTCCAAAGCTGGGAGACTAGCACTGTGGACAGCACAGTGCTGGTCTGGCATGAGGAGCAGAAGAGAGCTCTAGCCCATAGCCTGCCAGGCTGCAGGCCTTGAAGGGAAGGGCCTAGTGGATGCAAGGGGCATGGGGAAAGTGACTCATGGAAGTGGACAGATGAGGGGAAAGAAGGAGGACAGCGAGGCTGTTGCCAGATGATCCCTGGTCGGGAACAGAGTAGAGGGCAGGCCTGGGCTCCCCCCTTTCCCCTTTCAGTACACCCAGCCATCGGCCATTGGGAGCAGCCATCACAGACTACGCCAGATCCCTGACAGAAGGGATTAGACTTTGTAGGTGTATGGTTGGACATGGTGCCTGGGGTGCAGAGAGACTGCTGACCTACCCCCCCGCAGGAAGGGAGTGTGGCTGGACTAAGGGGCACTGCCAGAGGGCAGTGGTCCTGAAGAGGATGCAGCGAGCTGGTGAGCGACGTGGGCTCCGACGCTAACCAAGGGCGAGACATCAGGCAGGACACCACTAGGAGAGGGCGCTCCACTGGACTGAGCTAATTCCTGGAGACAACCAGTAGGAGATGCTTCGGTGGTGAGACCAACCCCACCACAAGGTGGCTTAATGTTTTGCATTACCCTCTAAATTGCAGTCTCAAAGAAAAATGGGAAAAACTTAGACTTATCATCATAACAGAAGCCTGAGAGGATATCTGGCTTAATGTGAAAGATACTTCAAGTTTTTTATCCTTGTGTTTCTTCCAGAATAAGATAATAAACAGATACCTCTGGACTCTAGAACATTTGTTTAAGCTGAGATTGGCAACACACAGTGAATGTTGGAGATACGAACAGCCACATGCCAACCTTCCACACATCGTTTCTACCTATCCAAAAACGCATGTGTTCTGAACACCATATTCAGTGTTCTCTCAGAAACTGTATTGCTGTCTTTCATTCTCAAGGTTTGTGTATTTTAGGGGTGCTGGATGCGTTGGTATTACCAGTTAACATTAAGAAATGGATTTCAGTAACTATTTTAGTGTCCAAAAGAGTTATTTTGAGAAAACAGAAATCTGCAATTTCTCCGTCATAAACAGACTACCTTGGTGAGCTCTCTACAACTGCATTAATGGAAATAAATGACTCATTTAATATTTATTGGTTTAGTCACTTTAATAATTGATGCGTGATCTCTATGAGTTAACGGTTTTTGTCTTGTTTTGTTTTGTTTTTTTCCGGGTTTTACAAATAATGAATGTTGAATTTTGCTAAGTATATTGTATTTCCATCTTGTGCATGTATTTATATGTTTTGTTTTGTGCTTATATTTTATACAAAAACAATAAAAATAAAGTTAAAAATTGTATGCCTTATTTCCGGTCTGAATTTGTCTTCAACTTCCAGCCATTGGATGCTGGTACAATCCTCTCAGCTAGACTGAAGAGCTCATTTTCAAATATTTATTCTCTGTGTGTGTACTTGTAGACTGTGATCAAGTCACCTCTTAAGCATCTCTTTGTTAAGCTAAATAGATTGAGCTCCTTGATATTAAAATGTGGATGTTAGAACCACAGATTGTGTCAATTGTCATCATGGCATTGTACTCATAAGCCCAGTCTCAACCTGCTGTAAATGGATGTAGATCCATTGAAGTCAAGAGGCCAGATCTCCAGGTAATGTAAACTGGTTAACCTTTATCAAAGTCAATGGCACTATGCTGGTTTGCAGTGGTCAGAGACATATACCATATACTAGATCTACACGAGTCTGACTCCCTTGGCACCACTCCTGATTTAAGAACATAAGAGAAAGAAGCTCTGTGTTTTTAAGTGACCATGAAATGAGTATAAGTGGCAAAGCAGTTTATTAGTGGAGATATAGCCATATTCTAGAACTGGAAAGAACCCTGAAGGGTCATTGAGCCCAGCCCAGCCCAGCCCAGCCTCCTGCCTTCACTATCAGGACCAAGTACTGATTTTGCTCCAGAGCCCTAAGTAGCCCTCTCAAGGATTGAACTCACAATCCTGGGTTTAGCAGGCCAATGCTCAAACCACTGAGCTATCCCTCCCTCCTCTGCATTACTTTGGTACAGAATGAAAGCCCAATTCTTTCCTCCCACAAAATTCATGCCAGTTTAACTCTATTATGAAGCAAGAACTTCTGCGGGTGTAAATCAGCCCAAGTGCATTGACACCCGTAAAGTAAATCTGGATTTGAATTGGTGCAGCCAAGAGTACAAACTGGACCTTCCGTGTATAAATTGTGTTGTCATGGAAATAACTGACATGGACCAGGAGAAACAAAGCAAAAGGATATTTACAGACAGACAATTAATTCTTGGTGAATAATGTCCACCCAGTCAGTCTCCTCAATGCAGTTTTAATGTCCTTGTTCCTCATGCTATAGATAACTGGATTCATCATTGGTGGTAACATGGAGTAGAGAAGAGCCAAGATGAGATCTAGACCTAGTGTAGCACTAAAGGTAGGTTTCAGGTAGGCAAAGATGCAAGTGAAAACAAATAAAGAGACCACAATGAGGTGAGGAAGACAGGTGGAGAAGGCTTTTTGGAGTCCTTGCTCAGAGGAGATTCTCAGCACTGTTTTGAAGATCTGAACATAAGAAAAAGTTATTAAAACAAAGCAGCTTAAGCCTAAGCACGCACTAAAGGTGACAATCTGAACTTCACTGAGATATGATTCAGAGCAGGTGAGCTTTAGTAGCTTGGGGATTTCGCAGAAGAAATGATCCACCATGTTGCCTCCACAGAAGGTTAATGCAAATGTGTTCCCAGTGTGCAGTGCAGAATTGAGACTACCACAGATCCAGGCACTGGCTGCCATTTGGCCACAAGCTCTCCTGTTCATCACTCTCTCATAGTGCAGTGGTTGGCAGATAGCAACATATCGGTAGTATGCCATGACAGTGAGAAGGAAAAAATTTGCTCCTAACAAGAAGATGAGGAAAAAAACCTGGGCAACACATCCAGCATAGGAAATTGTCCTAGTGTGGGTTATGGAATTAGCCATTGATTTGGGGATGTTGACAGAGATGGAACCAAGGTCTACGACAGATAGATTCATCAAGAAGAAATATATGGGAGTGTGAAGATGGTGGTCAAGTGCTATGGCTGTAATAATAAGAAGATTCTCCATCAGTGCCACCAGGTAGATTACTAAGAAAAGTATGAAGTATAAAATCTGCACATCTGGAACATCAGAGAATCCCAGGAGAAGAAATGTGGTCACGGTGGTTCGGTTGGACATTTTCTTTCTCAGTATATTATGAACTGCCTGTAGAGGAAGGACAAGGACAGTGGTCAATATTAGACTAGTAAAATATCTCTCCTCTTGTGTAAACCACCATAATTCCTTTGAGTTAAACTTAGATGTTTATTTCATGAAGGTTGATGTAATCTGAGAATGAGGGTGAGGGAACCAGCCCCATTGACTCCAGTGGAGTTACTCTTGATTACATTAGGCTCAGTGAGAGAGAGAGGATAATCCCATTGACTGAATGGGATTACTCTTGATTTACACCAAGGTGAAATAAATTATAATCAGGACCGATTACTTTGTAGGTCCTTATATAACTTTTTCAATCAAAGATGTATAAAGTTAGGAAAATCTTATCTTTGTTTTATAAAAGGGAAACTGCAGACCAGACAGCTAGATTCTGCTGTCAGGCACACCAGTGTAAATCTGGAGTAATTTCATTGAAAGCAGTGGAATTACTCTGCATTTACACTGCTGTAAATGGGAGTAGCATCTACTGCAGAGGTGAAAGGTCTCACTCATGGTCACATGATGCTCCAGCTATAGAGTCAGGAACACAACCCAGAAAAAGTCCTGAAACCCTGCTGGCTGTTCTAGTCATGACTCATCACTAACAACCAAAAATGGAATAAAAGAACCCCAGAGTTCTGACTGGTCTCCCACTCACTACACCCCAGTCCTCTCCCAGAGCTGAGAAGAGAACCCAGGACTCCTGGTTCTGTACACTTCCCTAATTACAAGATAAGCGCTTAGAACCCAAGAGCCTTGACTTAAACCCTCATAATCACTACCTCATGCTGTATCTCTGTTTAAAAATGTGGCAACAGTGTAATATTTTTTATTAGCAGTAATAGCATTTGTATTAGAACTGCTGCAAGATCAAGATCCAGTGACGATCAGGACACCATGTAGCCAGGTTCTTTTTATTTGTACTGGATTTCACTGCCATCGATCCCAATGATGGTCTGTCATGAGTACGAACTGCACGATTTAGCATCATTGTTTTTTTTCCATAAGAAATTAAAAATTGAGTTGACTCGGAAGAAAATAAATGACATTTGGACCTCATGCAGAAGGACTAATGATTTCTCATTCTGGAACACTCACATTTAGGGTCAACCAATGCAAAACCCCGTCAAAGTCATTAGGGTGCACAAAATTATTATTTGGCGTTTGGGTACTGATTGTTGTTGTACTAGGTGGATTGATAATGTTACCTCTTATTAATGTTGCCTGACACTTCCCATTACAAGGCCCTATTTTCTGTTGCTTATAACTTTACCAAACTTCAGCCATTGGGACTGATATTTTCTATGCCAGGTATCTGCCTCAAAACAGTTGAGACATTTCCAAGAATGAACCAGGGGAAAATACATTATTTTGCTCATGTTAAGCTCTAGTGACACTTTGCTTTGGAGCATGGACTTGACATTTGGCATGAGCAATAATTAAAATTAAAAATATTTTTTTTAAACAAATATAAACTAAAAATAATCTAAAACAACATAAAAATATAGTCAACATTTAAACAAAATGCTTCAATTTTATTGAATTTTCATGTTCAAACTGACCCCCAAACTTTAAAAAAAAATCATTTAATGGGAAATTTTGAAATTCAATTTTTCATTACAATTTGGAATGAAAATAAATTTTGAAATCAAAGCCTATCCCATGAAATGGACGTGAAGGTTCTTGCCCAGCCCTTTCATGAAGCACTCAGATAGTATAGTGATCAGCACCATAGAAAAGCCCAAGATATGATGGATTATTTTGTCTTCAGAGCAGGGTAGAACAGTGTGCAGTGAATAAGGCCTGGGAGCACACAGTGAAGAATCAGAAGAAAACAAAGTACTGAATAGTTGCTCACTAAGTCCATCCTGTGCATTGAATGAGCAAAGGGTCCAGTGGAAAAAGCAATATGTGATTGTGCAATTAAAGACTGCATTATAATTCCTTGAAGATAAACCAAACTAGGTCTAATTGGTGGCCAATATAATGAGCGGATGGGCTAGTCTGCCCATCACCCTCTTTTTGTGGTCCTTAAAATGATGGTGTGGGGGTGTCAAACAGGGAGCTGTGAGATTCTCAGATGAAGACTTGACAGGCTTCTCCTTTACTCTGGAGACTTTGTCCTTTCCTCATGAGCCCTGAGGATCATCGATTCATCATACACCCAGACCACAGGTCACCAGTGTGCATACCTGGACATGACTACTGGACCACTGATTGATACATATGAAATCCTGCTCTGGTTTCCATTTCCTTTCAAGCCCCACTATCTTCCCCTCTACTGGCTTTTCACCTGATCCTGAGACCAACTGCACCATACAGCGTGAGCTATGTCCAAATTGAAATAAGACTGAAAATCTGAAAAAATACATATTGTCCATTTACAACCATTCACAATTTTTTCCTTAAAAGGCACCTCTGGAAGCCTCACATATATTTCATTGCAACAGCAGACTTACTGCGTCGGTGCGTGTGAAATCCTCCTAGCTCTTCTCTCCTCCAACTCCAGACTCCTTTCAGTAATCTATTTATCTATCTATCTATCTAATCTATATACCACTGTATTAGGGGAAACTGTTCTCTCCTCATACTGAGGCTGACTTGCTGGAAAAATATTAAAACCTGTTGCTCTCTGCAGCCGAGCTGTGTGTGGCTAACTCTGGTGCTGTTGGAAGGATATTTATCAATGCCGATTCCTAAGGGCCTTCAGGCACTCACTCCCTGGACCCCTGCACAGCACAGAATCAGAGGCCCAGAGGCCAGCGTTACTGTCTGTCTGTATTGTACTTTCGTAAATGTTCCCAGAAACTGAAGTGATCACAGTTATAGAGAGGCAGTAGTGTATAGAGCAATGACTGTGATCCAAGGGCTAGGGGCACAGGACTGGTACTCAGGAGACCTGGTATCTAGTCCTGTCTTGGCCACTGACCTGCTGTGTGACCTAGCACAAGTCACTTCTCCTCTCTGTGCTACAGTTTCCCCTTCCTGCCATTGTGTGTTCGGATTATACAGTCTATGTGACAGAGGCTGTCTCTCACTATGTGCTTGTGAAGCATCTAGGAGACTGAGGCCTCTAGGTATCAGGGAAATACAAAAAACCTCCCTCTCTCCAAGTGAAATGACTCTGTATGTCTCAGCCAATAAAATTTTGACCCTCAGTGTGTCCATGTCTGTGTATGTCCCCTCTGCCCACCACCCCACACCCACACACACTCTATGTGAGAGAAATCAATAACAGGTAATTTTATAACATGCTCATATTCACAGTCAGACAGGGCTTATACCAAAAACATATTAAGTTGGGAATTTCTAAGGGGCTTGTGTGTTAGGATTCCTGGCTTCTTCTGCCAGTCATCTGCTGGGTGAATTTAGGAAAGTCCCTTCAACTCAGGGTCTCTGTTTTGCTTCCCACCCTTGGTATGTCTTGTCTGTTGAGACTGTGAGGTCTTTGCATCTTACCTGGAACAGTGGGAGCCAGATATCAGGGCCAAATATCATAAATATTTTTATTATTATTGTCACTGAGTATTACATCATGGAAATATATTATTATCATTATTATTATTATTATTTTGTTTTGTTTCATAGACTCATAGATTCCAAGGCTAGAAGGGAGCACTGTGTTCACCTAGTCAGACCACTTGTATAACAAAGGACTTTAAGCAAAGTAAGCAGTCATGGGATAAGAGGGAAGGTCTTCTCATGAATCAGTAACAGGTTAAGAGATAGGAAACTAAGGGTAGGGATAACCAGTCAGTTTACAAAGTGGAGAGAGGTAAATAGTGGGATCCATCAAGGATCCATACTGAGAGCAATGCTGTTCAACCTGTTCATAAATGATCTGGGGTAAGCAGTAAGGTGCAAAGTTTGCAGATGATACAAAATTACTCAGGAGGGTTAAGTCCAAACCTGACTGTGAAGGGATCTCACTAAACTGGGTGTCTGGGCAACAAAATGGCAGCTAAAATTCAATGTTGATAAATGCAAAGTAATGCACTTTGGAAAATATTATCCCAGCTATACATAAAAAAGGGTGAGGTCTAAATTCTCTGTTACCACTCAGGAAAGAGATCTTGGAGCCATCATGGATAGCTCCCTGAAAATATCCACTCTATGTGCAATGGCATTAAAACAAAACAAACTAAAACAAAACAAACAAACAAGACTAACAGGAACCATTAGGAAAGGGGTAGATAATAAGACAGTAAATATCATAAAGCCATTATATAAATACATGGTAGGCCCTCACCTTGAATACTGCAAGGAGTTCTGGTTACCCCATCTCAAAAGAGATATATTAGAATTGGAAAAGGTACAGAGAAGGGCAATAACAGTTATTAAGGTCTATAAAATCATGACTAGTGTGGAGAAAGTGTATAAGGAAATTTTATTTACCCCTTCACATAACACAAGACTTAGGGAGTCACTTCATTGCTACAGGTTTAAAACAAAGAAAAGGAAGTACTTTTACACAAAACGCACAGTCAATCTGTGGAACTGATTGCCATGGGATGTTGTGAAGGCCAAAAGTATAACTGGGTTGGAAAAAAGACTAAGATACATTCATGGAGTATAGGGCCATCAATGGCTTTTAGCTCAGAGGGTCAGGGATGCAACCTCATGCTCCAGGTATCTCTAAACCTCTGACTGCCAGAAGCTGGGACAGGACAACAGGAAATGGCTCTCTCAAAGTTGCCTTGTTCTTCTCATTCCCTCTGAATCATCTGGCACTGGCTACTGTCAGCACACTGGGCTAAATGGATTATTCGTCTGACCCAGTTTTGCTTTGCTTATGTTCTCACAGACAACTTAGATCATAGGATGTGGGGGTCAGACTGTGTCATATTTCCCTGGAAAGTGAAAATCAGGGAGTGTTTCCATTTTAGTATTTTAGAGCTTTAGTCTATTCCCTGCCAGAACTGAGGGACCATCTTTGCTAGGTCTGATGGGTTTGAGCTGCAATTTGTCCCACTTTTTAATGTATTTGATAAGCAACATCTTGGGCCAGATCCTCAGATGGTGTAAACTGATGCAGCTCCATTGACTTCAAGAGTGCTAAGTTAATTGACACAGGTGTCTGAGGAGAAGCACAGTGGCAATTCCTAGTCAAAAGAAGTTACAAGTTCTGTTCTACTTTGACATTCCAATCAAGAGATATTACTGAGAGGGGAAGCAGAGTCCTCCCCTCTGTCACTCTGATCCTGACAAGTACCTTTGTCCTTCCCTTCATTAGCAAGACACAATGTGCGGCGGAAGAAAATGTCCAGCTAAACCACCACGACCAAGTTCCTTCTCTGATGTTAAGGAGATGTTTCTAGTGCTTTATCTGGTGTCCTGGATGAGGACCCTTCTCATCATCATAGTCAAAGCCCTTGACCACCATCTTCTCCCCCTCATGTACTTTTCCTAATGAATTTGTACATCTTCTCCTTCTCTGTCAGTATCCCCAAATCCTCAGCCAGCTCCATCTTAAACACCAGGTTGATTTCTTATTCCGGATGTGTCACCCTAGACTTTCTCTTCATGTTCTTCACTTCAGCAGCTATAGCATTACTCACCATTATAGTGTATGATGAGTACATTGCAATCTGTCAATCACTGCTCTGTGAGAGAGTAGTGAACAGGCAGCTGGTGTCCAAATGGCAGCCAGCACCTGTATCAGTGGAATTCTCAATTCTGCACTGCACACCGGTAACACACTTCAGTTAACCTTCCATGGAGGGAACATGGTGGCTCAGCTCTTCTGTGAAATTCCCCAACTACTCAAGCTCACCTGCTCTGACTCACATCTCAGTGAAGCTGGGATTCTTGCACTTGGTGCATACTTAGTCTTGAGCTTTTTTTTTTTTAATAACTGTGTGTGACAAGATGGCCACTGTTAATATGGTGTATCCTGCATTTTCTTTATGTGTGTGTGGGGCTAAGATGCCACCTCCGGCCCCGGTTCTTGGGGCACCGAGGTCCCCGCTAGTGGCCTGAGAAGGTGATAGAGGAGGGAAGAGGGAGAAGGGTCTGGGTTTGCTTCTCACTCTGAGCCCCAACCCCTCTCAACTCCTGTGGATTCTTACCCTCTTCTTCCTTGGGTGAAGTTACCCTCTGTCCTTACCTGCTGGAGGATGGAGTTTGCCTCCCTGCTGGGGCAGGGTCTCCCTGGTTTTTCTGGTTCTCTGGTTTTTCAAACACACCTCCAAGCTCCAGTCATCTCTTCCTCCTCCTCCCTGACTGCCTGAAGCAGGGGGTTAAGTTAGGTTCCTGACAGGGCCTTAATTGACTACAGATGCTCCAATTAACCTGTAGCAACACTCCCAAGTCTACAGGGAACCACTCCTTAAGTAGCCTAGGGCTTATGTATTTCCCCTCTAGCACTTTCCCACTGCTCCCTGACCCTCCTTTGTCACATGTGTCATTATGTTCAAATCTTCAAAACAGTGCTGAGAATCACCTCTGAGCAGGGCCAGCATAAAGTCTTCTGCACCTGCCTTCCTCGCCTCAGTGTAGTCTCTATGTTTATTTGCCCTGACATCTTCGCCTACTTGAAAAACAACCTCCAGCTCTCCATAAGGTCTGGATCTCATGGTGCCTGTTCTCTGTTCTGTGGTGCCTCCAATGACGAATCCGATCATCTACAGCATAAGGAACAAGGAGATCAAAGCTTCTCTGTGGAAAATCAGAGCATTTGAAGGGACCTCAGAAGGTCATCTAGTCCAACACCCTGCTCAAAGCAGGGCAAATCCTCAGATAGATTTTTGACCCAAATCCCTTCCTCAAGGACTGAATTTGCAACCCTGGGTTTAATAGGCCAATGCTCAAACCACAGATCTATCCCTCCCCTCATTCCAAATGATTGGATTAAGATGGAGCCAATGTCTAGGATGGACAGATTCGTCAGAAAGGTGTACCCGGGAGTGTTAGTGCTGTGGAGAGTTGATAAGGCTGCTTGGTGTTGCTGTTCTTGTAGCTCATATGTCACTGCATGAGAGGGAATGCAGCCTAATGATTCGGCAGACCTCGATGTTGTGCATAAAGAAAGACCACAGGCTTGATTCAGTGACAAAAGCTCTCGGCCTGGTTTATTGTCAGTAAAGCATGTTACTAGTGCCCCACAGGAGCTAGAGGTGCACTAACACATGTATGTCTGTACCAACGGTACTGGTTCAGTCAACACACCAGGATGCTGTCCCCTCAGCTAACACAAAGATGCCCCTCTTATGACTTTTCCGTTCATATATTGTTACACACAAGTTCCGTATTACACTCCAGATGTTGTTAGTTACCACCCTAATCCTCATACCTGCTAGTCTGAACAAAACACCCTCATCCATTATCCTATCATCCCCTCCTTATCTTTACGAGGAGTTAGTGTGTTCTTGTACCATCTCTTAGGAATGCATTTATGTAGTTACTCGAGAGATCTGAAGCTTTTTGTACCCTCATCTCCAGTAAGGAGTGTGATTACTTGGTTAGCGGATACCTAGTGTGTTACTGTTCTGCCAAGCCCAGGCCTACTTTGGTTCACCCCATCAAGTATGCTTAGGGATCCAGCAAGGCCTACACACAGTGGTGATGCCCTTGATGAACCTATTAATCTATGGCTTGAGGAACAAGAAGGTCAAAGAAGGCATCAGGAGGAAGCTATATTTCTTTAAGGAGCCATTGAGCACATCACTGTGTTTCTAAGATAGGAATTGCGTAAAAGTCAAGGGGTAAAATTTTCAAAAGCATCTAAGTGACTTAGGAGCCAAAGTCCAATTTTTAAAAGTGTCCTGGTCAATCAGGAGACTAAGTCTCATTCAAAGTCAATGAGACTTCGACTCCTAAGTGCCTCAGTTGCTTTAGAAAATAATATTTAAGTTCTTAAAACTCTTAGGTTATTTTAAGAATTTTGCCCCATGACAGTGTGTGGAGGAGGCTGTGTATATGTGTGTGAGTTTGAGAGAGAGAGAGAGAGAAAAAAACAAACAAACAGAAAACATACAGTCAAGAGTACGCTAGGAAAGCTTTGACCAAATAGCTATACCACCAAACCTTCAAAATATAAATGAAGCTTATGGAGCCAGTGTTCACCCTCAATAATGTCCAGTATAGCAATGTCACCCTGACTGTCATTGCTAAAATGGCAAAACTGACTAGTTCAGATCCATCCGTTGCCTGTCACTTTGTTAGATTCCATTATAAGTTCCCATTTCTGAGTCTTTGCTTTGACTGTGTATCTGCTAATGAATATATTTGATGAATGTGTGTGTGTTTGTCAGTGTAAGTTATTCTGAGTGTGTTCCTGAGGGTAACCAACATGCATGTGAGTTTTACATTCCTGTGTGCGTCTTTGTGAACGTACATGATGTGAACGTGCATTAGTGAAGCATATTCTGTTTGTTATGAGTGATCATTATTGTTGTGTGTGTGTGTGTGTTTCTAGGTGTGCATGGCTGTATATTTAGGAGTGAATATTATTATGTGCATGTGGTTGTATGTGGGTATTAACAGTGACTGAACAATGAGCCCCAGAACCACAAAGCGCCTTCAGCACCAAAACCCTAGATTTAGGAGCCTAAATCCCAGTTTTAGGTACCCCTGTGATCCATAAAACCCCTGTTCAGCTGCCACCTATGTAGGTGTTAAATTCACTCATCGCCTCAGGGTAAAAGTTCTGTAGGCACCAGTATTTCTGCCTCTGGGCATGTGAAGCACTGTCTCACTCTAGGCCCCAGATGCCTAATTCCTGTTTAAGCCTCACAGTGATCCACGAACTGAGAGAAGATAGGTGGAGCATTGCCTATCTTGAGTGTTGGGCTGTGGATTACTGGCAGAGTTAAGAACCTTCCTGATGACTGGACTTGGACGCAGAATTCCAGGAGAAGGGAGGGGCTTAGGACATGCCCTTCTGGTAAACATTTCCTAGAGGCTAGTTTATGCGAGGAAATGTCTGGCAGGCTGGCTTTTGTCGATCCTCTTCTAAGGCACCTATCTCTCCCCATCCATTGTATAGGGAGCCTGGCACCTCATTCAGGCTTGCGTTGCATTGCTGTTCCAATGATTTACTATCTCCTAAAATTTAGATGGTGCAGCACTCTGTACTGCAACACCTAAATGCCTTTGTGGATCTTGGCCTGAGTCCCCATAGAAATGATGAAATTCCTTAGCTTCCTGCAGACAAGGTGAAATTTTCGCATTTCCTGGACTATAAGAGGGTGACATTTTAATTCCTTCATAGGAGGTCAATATGATTCATCACCCCATGTGCCAAGTCCAGGTCATTTTACGGATCATTCAGCATTACTATTTCCTGTCTTGTAAATATTAAGACAATGCTTGCAATAATAATTTTGAGCCATATCTTCAGATATCGCTTTTAGTCTGTCCCAATCCTAAAATGTGACCCACCTGGGCAGACCTTTCTGTCCAGAAATTCTCAAACTCTTTTTTTTTTTTTTACAAATCATGCATGATATGTCAGTAGAAAGATAAGCTTGGGGAAACTTCTTTCATTCCTGATTGCACCACCTACATCTCCATCTAGACACAATTATGGGGAGACCCTCCTTTGTACATTCAACCTCATATAAAATCCCCCACAAGTTACAGCAATGGTGTATATTGAAATACGATATTTGGAAAGAATTTGAGGATGAATTAAGGGTTAAGCACTATAAGCCAGCACTGAGGATCCAACTCCAGGAGTTATGGCATTGCAGTGGAATCTCAGCATTCATTTTTTAAATAAAATTAATTTTCTATTCCTCATGGGATGGAAAGTTTGAAAATATAACCCAAAACTAAGACAATAGTCAAGTGTAACCAACAGAGCAACACCCTTCTGAGTCTTCAGAGAGCCTGAGCCAATTGCTCTGAGAGGGAGAAACTGCCTCAAGTGTGACCAACAGAGGAATACCTGCTTGAGTCTGCAGAGAGCCTGAGCCAGTCACGAAATTAACTCCATAAGGTTGAGGTGCAGGCCTTTGCTCCATGACCATGCTCACCCTCAGTGGATGGACTGGGAAATACAGCCCAGTTAATTACAGAAGTGACACCACTTCTCCCCACCCCACTCTCTCCTGGGGTGCCTCTGCCGTGGCCTCTCTCCCCCTGGAGTAGTTCCTTCCCCTGGGTAGGTGTCTCTGCTTTGGCCTGGTCCCCAGTGTCTGATCCCTCTCCATCCCTGCTATGTTTCCTATCGGCCCTAGGCTTACTCATCAGCCAGTTTACCACCTGGGTGCACATGTCTCACATTTCTGTCTATTAAACCATGATTGTACAATCTTAGAATCTTCAGTGGGTATTGAAATGGGATGGTGGTGTTAAGCAATGAGAAATTGAAACACAAGAACAAAAATAAAGCTAGGCATCATGGTACAGGTTTCAGCTCATGTAAACTGCCATAGCTCCACAGCACTATGACCAATTTACACCAGCTGGGGATCTGTCCTCATTGATTCCAGTAGAGCTATGGATGATTTTCCCCAGCTCGGGGATCTACTACATTGACTCCAAAGGAGCAACATCTATTTACACCAGAAAGGAATCTGACCCACTGACTCCAATGGAGTCACATTGATTTACACCACCTGGGAATCTGACCGTTCATAGTTACTCAATCTCTCTGATGTACCTGAAAACAGTGTGAATTAAACATTTTTAAAAAATTTCATGTAGCATTGCATCTTCAGCTTAATGAGGTTTTTGTTTTAATATTGTGTGCAGTAAGAAAAAGATGTCTTTGCAAAGAAAGAAAGAAAGAAAGAATGAAAGAAATATCCAGCTATTCATGCTAATAGAAATTAAAGATCAGATACGTGAAATCTCCAGCACATTGAATTCCTCCAAAGTTCTATCTGTAATGTGAATGAATCGTTCCATAACAATTAATAGTTACATTCTTGTAATTAATCCCAAAGGACAAAGTGCTAAAATCATTCAGGCTGATAAATAACTTTTGATTTTCTTCTGTTCAGATTCACCACCAAAAAAATGGATTTGAAACTGTGTAATGGGCCAGATCCAGCTGGTGTGAATCAGCATATCTCCATTATTATCAATGGGCCAGACCCCTAGTGGGTGCATACAGCCCTAGTTACTATGAAATCAGTTGTACCAATTAACACCAGTTCTTAACCTGGACCTTAGTTTTTCGTGTTTGCTTCTGAGTACCTGCTTCAAACTCCCAGGGCAGCCTGAGCTGTGGGTCCCTCCAGTGGCTACATCCCAAGAGCTGCTAATGCAATACAGGAGGGAAAAAAAACAAACAAACTACAACTCTGTTCCCTCAGAGGTAATTATGTAGCGTTAATGAAGGAACAGGCTATTCCAGACCAGCTGAGTTTCTAACTATTATAGGTCACATGTCTGTGCTTCAAATCAGTGTTTCGTTCTGCAGTCCCTTTGGGACACACTCATGGCCTCAGCCCTGCTTTGTTTTTAGCCAAGGGTCCTTCCAGGGATACTGCCATCGCATGAGATCCAGGGTGGGTGCTGTTCCCTCTCTGTGGGGGTTAGGGTCAGCTCAGCAGGTTGTCTGGCTGATTTGTTCCAGAGGTGTGATCAGAGCTGGGCTCACAGCCCTGGAGACCGGGAATCAGTTATTTAGCCCCTGGGCCAGTACATCCTAGATATCAGCTCTATCTCTGTCACCACCCCAAATCCATGGCCAACTCCCTCATGAACACCAGGTCAATTTCCTATGCTGGATGCATTGCCCAACTTTTTCTCTTTGTCCTCTTTGTTGCGACCAATGTTGCTGTACTCACTATCATGGCATACGACCGATACATGGCTATTTGCCTACCACTGCACTATCAGAGAATGATGAACAGGAGAGCTCGTGTCCAAATGGCAGCCAGTGCCTGGACCAGTGGTATTCTCTACTCTGCACTGCACACTGGGAACACCTTTAGTTTGCCCTTCTGCCAGTCCAACATCATCAACCAGTTCTTCTGTGAAATCCCACAGCTACTCAAGCTCACTTGCTCTGACTCATATCTCAGTGAAGTTGCAGTTCTTGCCTTTAGTGTATGTTTAGCCATTAGAATCCCCTCTGAGCAGGGCCGACATAAAGTCTTCTCCACCTGTCTTCCTCACCTCACTGTGGTCTCCTTGTTCTTTTGCACTTCCTTATTTGCCTACCTGAAGCCCACCTCCAGCTCAGCCTCAGGTCTGGATCTTGTGGTGGTTGTTCTATATTCCATGGTGCCATTAATGATGAATCCAATCATCTACAGCATGAGGAACAAAGAGATCAAAGCTGCACTGAGGAAACTGATTGGGTGGAGATTATTCACCCAAGAATAAAATGTCTATCTTTCTCCCTTGATCATGATTTTATTCTGAGTTTCTTTGTAGATATATTCAACTGATGACAACTTTTTTCCATTAAAAACCTAGCATGCAATCTGTTTATATAATGGTAAAAATCCAGACTATCTCCACTCAAGTCATTGGAGTAACTGTAGAATTACACCAGAGTACATAAGATCAGAATCTATTTGTCTAATGGATTTCTGTTGACAGCAATACCATGCTATCTAAGCCCCTTGCACATAAAATGAGTAGCCATAGCTAGGTCCCAGGTAGACTTCATGGCATCCCTCTGGCTCCTCTTCTTTTGGGGGGAAGATATAACTCTGCTTGGGATCTGAGAGGATTTATTTGCTTCATTGTCTCTATTTTTGTTTGGTTGGTTGGTTTTGTTATGTTTATTGGTTTGTTGGTTTCCTTGTTCCAGGTGTTCTTGGACGTGGGAGTTTGAGAGAGTGGGGTGTGTTTGATTAGATAGGGATCTCATTTTGTTCTCATATATTGGGCCTGTCAATGTAATCAAGTCTGGGTAGGGTTTCTGAGAGAGCTCAAGTTTTGTTTCCAGCAATGATGAAGGGGCAGAAATGAGTCTCTGTAGCTATTTGAATAGCTGATTTCCTGCTGAAAAGAATATTTTAATGTTTCTGAGATTTTGTTGTGTTATTAACTATGGATTAGGGCAATTAGAGCCTTAGATAGGTGTCTTTTTCATATTTCTTTATCTAAATAAAGACCAGAGAAAGGGCAGAGGTGCAACTAACCAAAACAATTGGGATTTAGCCATTTGCTTCAAAAGGATTTGGATTTGTCCAATGGTCCATCGTCCAAACAAGGATTTGACTGTGTCTAAAGGTGCCCTGGATCTCAGAATCTGCCTATTTATTAATTATCAATTATTATTATTATTATTATTGTAGTATGTTTGTGAATACTAAATATAAGACAATAAAAAGGAGATTAGATAGATAGATAGATAGAAAGGATATGTCTTCACTGCAATGGAAACCTGGGCTCACACTCAGGCTTGAACCCAACCTCCCCTTCTGTTTTCACAAAAATCTTTCAGATTCAGGCTCAGGCCGAGAGTCCTAGGTCCTTGTGAGTCTGGAGGGTCCAAGCCCAAGTCAAGCTCAAACCAAAGGTTCAAGCCCATTGCTTTGCAGTGTAGACACAGATCTCCACCCGGACTCAGGTCCTGGGAGTCCACCAGAAATATGCCACAATCCTATGGGCCATCTTCCTTTCTCCTCTCTATCCGAACAATCTCCAGTCCACTACAGTGAAAACAGAGCAACCTCCCTTGGTATGCTGTAGCAACATTGTGAGTCAGTGTTTAACCCTTCCCTTGTCTTCTGAATGCCATCTGCAAACACCCCAGTAGACAGTCTTCAGTGTTTGTAATGGAGACTGACCAGAAAAAGCCTTTTGCAAAGCGCATTGCTTCATGGCCACAGGAGCACAGCCAGATTTTGGGAAATCTCTGGTGTGTAGCTGGCAAAACAGTGGACTTTAGTAAGAGTACCAGGAATGATCATGCATACCAGCAAATAGCGAAGAAGCTGACAGCACTGCAAATTTACCAAACCAGTAACAGTACAGGGAGCAGATTAAGTGTCTCAGGACTGAACACAAGAAAACTAGGGACCAGAACTTTATTTTGGACAACACTGACGTTGTGCCTATTTTATGAGGAATTTGACTAGGTATTTCACTGAGCACAAAGCCAGTGGTGGTGCTTGATGTCCTGGTGTCATAAACAGATAGTTAAGGGTTAATGCCTCTTTTACCTGCAAAGGGTTAAGAAGTTCACCTAGCCCAGTTGACACCTAACCAGAGGAACCAATTGGGGAACAAGATGTTTCAAAAGGAAAGAGGGAAATTTCCTTTGTTTAGAGTTAGTTTCAGTTTCAGCCAGAGTGAAAAAGATCAAGGAAACAAGCTTCTTATCAGAGTACGAAGTTTTAGAAAGGAATAAACAGGTTTATGTTATTTTCTTTTGTAACTTGTCTTTGTGCAATTAGGGGAGTAATCAAATTTGGGTACTCTTGTGGTTTTTGCCCAGGGGGAATATCCTGTGTTTTAAATCTGTTGTCTGTGAGATCAGCTTGAATGCTGTCTCCCAGAGGTTTTTTTCTTTTGCCTTTCTTTTCTTTAATTAAAAGCCTTCTTTTTAAGAACCTGATTGATTTTTTTCCCCTGTTTTTTTAGATCCAGGGGAATTGGATCTGGACTCACCAGGGATTGGTGGCGGGGGGGAAAGGGAAGGGGAAGAAGTAATTCTTCCTTGTTTCAAAATCCAAGGGATTTGGATCAGTGTTCAGCAGGGACTTGGTGGAGGAGTCTCTCAAGGCTACCCAGGGAGGGGAAGATTTTGAGGGGGAAGACAGAGTTTTCCAGATAACTCAAAAATCTGAATGGTGGCAGCGAGACCAGATCAAGGCTGGTACTTAAGCTTAGAGGTGTTCATGCAGGTCCCCACATCTGTACCCTAAAGTTCAGAGTGGGGGTGAGACCTATGATTCCTGGTCAGCTGAGATGGCTTCCTTCTGGTCCCATATTCCAGCATGGGGACTGAGGGGAGCTAGCAGCAGGTACCAGGTGAAGCCAGAAAAGTGACTCTGTTGCTGAAACTGGTTCCAGAGGAGGCTTTGGACCAGGAGCAGCAACAGCACATCCTGAGGCCATACTTGGAGGAGCTGTTTGATGCCTACCCTGAGAAGCAGCCCGCCGCCCAGCCTGCAGCAGACACATAAGAGACAATATGTAATTATACAGCTGAGATACATTGATATGGAACAATGCGAATACAGAATGTGGAACAATGCAAAAGTTATGAGAAGTGCCAGATAGCAGCATGTATCCACTAATGGCACATTGTATGCCGGCAGCATGCCCCCTGCCCCCTTCATCCGCAAACATGTGAAGTTCAAAATGGCCATTGGGAAATGCAAACAGTAAAAATGCCTTGAAAGTGACCTTTTAGTCGAAGAGTGCAGATTTTTGTGAGGGCCATTCCCATTTCTTAAAAATGATAATCTTACATTGCCATGCCTGTAACTATGCAGGGGTGTAACGAGCTGCCTGGAAACAATGAACTTGGGGTAGCGGGAGGTGGAAATGTGCTCCTTTCACAAATCTAGTCCATTTCTGTCAGTGGCAGTCCATGCAGGCCACAAGTGACAAAATCATTTGTCTCAAAGTCAAACAGAGTTTGAAAATTTGTCCCAAAATGTGCCAGGGGTGGGGAGGTGTAAGGGGAATGGCTGTGGATTTCTGGATTTGCATGCACTCATAATCAGCTGAGCCACGGGACAGCTAATACAACATCCTGTTGATTCCCTCATGAATTTAGGTGCTGATAGATGTAAGCTTTCACTGAAGCAGGAACTCCAAATAGGCAGTCACTTTGTGGGGAAGGGCATATTTCCCATGGCCACTTTGGTAGCTGGCTAAGCCATTCCACTCATAGGTGTGCTGTTTAGTCACTATACATTTGAATGCTTTGGCTGCACATGCTGCAGGTTTCCCATTGGCAGCTTGGAATAACATCTCTTTTTGCCAGTCGGGTACCAGAGGAACAGTTATGTCCTCCAAAATGTGGAAGGCCTGAAATGACAGAAAAAGCTTTTGCAGCAAGGCCTCTCACCGCCTTCCCTTCCTCTCCCCAACCCAAATAGTCTGTAATTTTTAGAAAACAAAAAACAGCTTTGAATTCTTAACTTACCATTCCCTCTGCACATCTTTCACTGCCATTAATCAGGCTGTGTCCAGGGAGTTTCTGTGGCCTGAAGCATCCCTCTCACAATATCCTGAAGCTCAGTTTGGAAAAGTAACATTTTATGTCCTTGAAATTCCACAAGAATTTTTTTCTGTGCTCCTACACTGAGCTATTTGAGACAATACCCATCTGTGTCTTGTTCTGTTCCAGGCCTCTCGACCTCTACAGCTATAACACCTCCACAGTTCACCCACAGTGAAATACAAACCTGGCTCATTGTAGTTTCACAGACTGTTTCAAGAGGAAGCATTTCTGTAGTGAACTTATGGTTGAACTTGTGGACATGGTCAACAAGCATGTCCGGTACCAAAAACAGGGACATATTGCTGGAGAACAGGCATGGTGAGACGCCAAGGGAAAGGTTCATGCTAGCTGCACAACTTGAGGACAAGGTTTCAGCGTGGGAGCAGGTACATGCTTTGCAGTTCCTGGAACAGGAATGGCAGCTGAGGGAGGAGGACAGAGCTCAGCAGAGGGAACAGTTTGAGAGGCTGACATCAATAGTGCCTCCATCACTCTCACAAAGGCCTGAGTCCCCTGCATGGTATCCTGGGATGCAGTCCAGAATAGCTTGGAAAACTCCATGGCTGTTTGGCTCATGCAAGCAGGCTCCATAAACAGCTGGACAGGGCAGTTTAGCCCCATGCAGTTCCCCCATCCTGACCCTCTCCTCTGTGGATGCCTCCACCCCCAGCCCCCAGTGCCATGTGTGTGGAAAATGGGGAAAGAAGGGAAATGAGACCAGGGGGCTGGGAACATGCAACGGTCGGGGGTTTCTGACTTCTGTGTGGTTGCACTGTTTGCCCTTGTTCATGCACTTTTTGTTGTTGTTGTTGTTTTTCTTTTTCTGTAAGGTGCTATTGTTACTGGTGTGTTGTTGTGGTAATGGCTGGCCTGCCTGGCAATGAGTGAATGTTGTACTTTTCTAATACGTTTCTAAATAAAGCTTCTAATTTCATCAAGAATGTTTATTGCTATCACTGCATCACAACATACCAATGTATATTTAAAATGATAAGGTAAACACATGATCAAGGATCATTAGGAATTAATAAGCAAACACTATTCCTCTATACAGTTAGGTACAGCAATCCACACTTGAGTCACTTCCTTATATGAATCCATACTATGAAACCACACCCCTCCATTTATAAGTGGTCATGTCATTCATAAATACATTGCATGGCAATCAACCTATCACCCCTCTTCAAAAACTGGCCCCCACCCCCAAATCAATGAGCTCCATCCCTACCCCCCAGAAGCACATTTGTAAAGGTACTGTTCCCTCTCTTCCATTGGGCCTGCAAGTCCATGATATGGGAGCGCAAAGCATCCCTGACTTCTGTTGCCCAGGTGTGTCTGGCACCAGCTGTGGTAGGTGCACTGGTGGGGCTGAGTGTACCAATTCCGCAACTCCTAACTCTCATAGATCCATTCAGGGGGAAATGGCTCACCTCTGGCTTCACAATGTTTGTGAAGAGCACAGCAAGCCACAGTAATGTGGATAGTATTGATGAACACTGGCATCCAAGTGTGTCTGTAGACATCTCCAATGGGATTTCCATATGCCCAAAACACATGCAGCAACCATGACACACCTGCTAAAAGTGTAATTAAACCTTTGTTTCCCAGTGCTTCTGAAATCTGTGTATAGTTTCAAAGCTGAGTTAAAATGGGTTATGCAGATAACCCCAGAATAATGGTGGGGAAAGTAACTCCATTTATGACAATATCATTTGGTGTGAATAGTGTCCTAGCCTGTCCATGAATGTAGACTCCTGATCAATGAAAAACTCTGGCATGATGAACTTTCCCAGTGCAACCCACATTGACATTCATAACTCACCCTCTGTTGTTAAGCCCCTTCGTTTTCAATTTAAATCTATTTTTACCAAAAAATACAGGGTTTTACTAAAAGTATTATTCTGTTTTTCCCCCAATTTTCACCCTACTTTTGTATCATTCAAAAATAACTTGTTTTATTTGGAAAATACAATACATTGAATGAGATACATGTATTACAATAATACATTAGTCTGCGTGTATATGCAAAGCTGCCTGTTCAAGTAAGGCTCTGTATTAAACTAGAAAGTTACACACAATAAACAAACAGACACCTATGCAAGCTGAACATACTGATGAATCTCACCCCCACCACGTACACATTTCAAGCTGTTAGCAGATAATTGTTTAAAGATTTAACACACTAAAATAAGAAGAAATCAAAAATCTGTATCAGAATATGTTTCAGAACACAAGAAAGTATTCAAAAATAAAAACAAACAAAAAACAGGAGAAAAGGATGAAGGTGAGTCTATGCACTGCATATAGTGTCATAGTCATTGAAGTTACAGACTAAGAGTTCTAAGTTTACAACAGTAAACTCTTTAATCAAATGAAAAGCTTTATTTGGGGATTAGAGATGTATTGGTTTCTTAAACTCAGAGAGGTATTGTGTTTTGAGTTCTGTTTTAGTTCTGCAGCAAACCATATTGAATTCCATTCATTGAAGCCGAACATTTGTTCTCCTTGTCCTTCCATTCACAGATATAAATCCTGACATGTGCTCCTTGATGACGGTAAACCATGAGTCCCATTAATGGCCCTGTGCAGTTTGGAGACCCCATTCTCTCAAAGCCAGCAGTTACCTCAGGAATATCTTTAATGCCCGCCACCTTGTGGTACACCATATGCCTGATAGCCTCAGAAACCTCTGCCACCACTTTACCCACAGTCAACTTTACAACACCAAACTGGTTATCAATGGATCTGCAGCAATCTGGTGTAGCCAGCTTCCTGAAAGCTATAGCAGCACACTTCTAAACCAGGATGGCCACCCTCATGTGTGTGTCTTTACGCTGGAGGATCAGGGCAAGATTCTCACAAAGCTCCACAAATGTAGGTGACAACTAGGAGTATGTGGGCAGGGCCGGCTTCAGGCACCAGCGCACCAAGCAGGTGCTTTGGGAGGCCAACGGGAAGGGGCAGAATGTCTGGATCTTTGTTGGCAATTTGGCGGTGAGTGCCTCAGTCCCTCTTGGAGGGAATGACCTGCTGCCAAATTGCCGCTGAATAATGAAGAGGCGGCTGTAGAGCTGCCGCCTAAATGCCAATAGTGGCTTGTTTATTTTGCCACTTGGCGCAGCAAAAACGCTAGAGCCGGCCCTGTGTGTGGGAAGATGTTTTGTTTATTTTTTCCCCCAGCATTGAAGCAGGTTGTCTCGGAGTACTTGGGTGGACCATTCCATGTTGTGATCTACTTTTCCAGTAGAGTGTCCCCGTTTAGTGAAGGCGGCTTTAAGTGTGTTAAGATGTGTATCCTGAACTTTTCTCTTCTGCGATGCAGAGCACATTTAGTCACCTTTGGATCCTTGTGTGGATGAGAGACCATTGGACAATATGGATCCCTTTGAAGTGAATGGTGGAATCCCATTTGTCACGGTTACAGGGCTAGCTTCACCTCTGACCCCTCCTCTGGTCTCTCTGAGTGCACCCTTTGAGGTCTCAGCCTCATGCTTGCCCCCTCTCTTAGGGTGGAACTATCTGATTCTCCAGCTCTGACATTGGGGTACAGCATCTTGTGCACCAAATGTGATTTCCCAGCATGTCCAATTTGGATTTGTTAACTACAGTTCTTCCCCCAGGAGCTGTGCCCGGGAGTAATTTGAGTATCCAGACAGCCTTCTCCAAACAAAATGTAGTTTATTTACCACAGCATAAACAAAGCATAAAATAAGAGAAAATATTACATAGCAACTCCATGTCAGTCACACCAGAAATTTTAATGGGATCAAAATTTGTCCCCATTATCCAGAGTCAGGGTGGATAACCTGTAAGGAACATTGAAAAACCTTCATCTTCAAAAAAGCTTTTCCACCATAGCAAGAATTACACAAAATTGATTACACAAAATTGAAATAGGTTACAGGTGTGGAAACTGAGGCACAGAGAGTTGAGAACAATTAGTTGCTTAGCGCTCCTGACATCCTCTTTCTAGCCACTGGTGCCTGGCTGTCTTCATTATTGTTTAATCTTTTAGTCTGGGATGTTCAAAGGAATCCCTGTGGCTACTTTGGAAATCCCAGGCTTTTGTTTTTTTTTCTTCTGAAGTTCAAGAGAAATGCAGGGCTTGGAAATTAGCAAGGCCCAGGATTAGAAAGGGGTCTATGTACCTAAAGATGGTGATAGGTGCCTTTTGGGATTCACAATATCTCCTAAGCAGGTTAGGCACATAACTCCCATTAACATTCAATGGGACTTAGCCATCTAGCTCATTTAGTAGAATTCATAAATCCCACTAGGAATCTGCCTCTATTTTAGGTGACTAACCCCCTTGGTAATCCTGGTTCACAGATAACACAGAAGCTCGGCTAGATTCAGTAAACCCTGGGGGAGAGTCTAGGGCTTGTGCTATTCAGGGGGTCAGCCTAGAGGATTAAAATAACCTCTTTTGGCTCTATGATCTATGAATCTATGTACTATAGGTTGTGGGTCTCTGCTTCTGAGCTGTTCAGGGCTCCGAGAGTGAGTCCCACAAGCCCTTAGAAAATAGACATGGATAAACCACCTTCCTGCAGCATTGGTCCTTTAGTGATGCTCAACCCCAGTTCCACACAACTCCTCTTCAGAGAACACATTTGAATCTAGTTCTGCCAGTTCAGTCTCAGAGTGGAGGATGAAAGACCTCTTAAATAGTTGTGTGTTTGTCTTTTAGATACTACTAGATTAGATAGATAGCTAGATTCTGACCAAAGAATCCTGGGGCTGGACGACTGAGTACATTATGTGTTGTAAAAAATCCTCACACACCGGTACAGCAAATTTACTAATTCAATTTAATATGTTTAAGGATTAACATCCAGGAGAAATTTAAGAACACAACAAAGAAATACAATCAGAATTCTTTTACATTTTTACTATCAATTTACTCATCTACAGTTAGTCAGAAAATAACAAAAAATAAAAATTTAAAAATTTCTCCTACAGAAAAATAAACCTTTTAATCTAAAACCTCCTACTCATTTTTTTTCAGTCTTAGGCAACTGAAAACTTTTAGCTTAAAAGTGCTCATTTTGAGAAGAAAACCAAACAAGGTTGTTCTTAGAATTTTCAGTTTTCCAACAAAACATCACAAATTTTTGAGGAGAGTGGACACATTCAGAGGAAAAAAAGTTGTTTTGATAAAAACCCCAGCTTTCCATTGAAAATAAAAATTTCCAAACACCCTTAAACTTTAAACAAGGGGGGTGGGGGCAGGGCTTAATATTGTCTAATAACAATATAATTAGAAACTCATTCACTTGCTGGCATCTGGGTTTATTTCTATTTTAAAGGAAAAGACAACTAAGTAACCAGCAAAGCTGATAGCTCCAAGAATATGTTTCATACATACAAGCACCTTAAACCATAGGGTCAGAGTTAAAGCAAGCAGCCAAAGCCTGTCTACCTTGACATTTCTAAAGGCCATAGAGGAGAACAATAGGACCGGACCCCAGATTTCCTGGTCTAGCGCCCTATCCTGTGTGCATTACTGCTGCCAGCTGAGTACAAATGCTGTAAATGGGGCCGCAGAACCACATAATAAGACACAGCCCATCCCCCAAAGCACTTGCACTCAAATATGAGGAGGAGGGATAGCTCAGTGGTTTGAGCATTAGCCTGCTAAACTGAAGGTTATGAGTTTGATCGGGGAGGGGAGAATTTAGGGATCTGGGGCAAAAATCTGTGTGAGGATTAGGCCTATTTTGAGCAGGGGGTGGGACTAGATGACTTCCTAAGGTTCTTTTCAACTCTGATATTCTAAGTAGAAAAGGCACCAAGAAAGAGGGAGAGGGCACAGAAAGAAGAAGTGACAGCAGGTCAGTGGTAATGCCACCAATAGAACACAAGTCTCCAGACTTTCACTGATCCTCACAGAACAGACATAAAAACACACAGGCAAAGAATGCAACACAGAAGTGACTGAGTGACACATTACATAGGTATTCATAGGTTCTAAGGCCAGAAGGAACCACTGTGATCAACTAGTGCATTTTAATTAAATCACATTTTCTAATGAGAATTTTTTTAATAGAAATATATTCCCAAAATGAAATCAATGCAAGACAGTGTTTTCAGTCAAACAGCAGAAGAGCTTTATTTGCTGAAAACAGAAACAGCAGAAAGAGCAAAAGGGACAGATTAATAAAGGCATTTAGGTGCATAGTGGGATTTCCAAAAACATCTAGGCCTCCACTGATTCCAATGAATTTTAGACACTTAGGTATTGTAAAAATCCCAATAAGTACCTTAATATCTTTGACAATCTGGCCCTAGGTGATGAAGTACAGGTGTTTATAATAGCTATTGATACACTTATCTGTGGGTCCATTGATACAAGATCTTTGATTTCCACCAGACATGGGTTTCCTCTTCCCAATGTCACAGCTGCCACTGATGGTGTGGGAAAAGAACAGCAAAGGCCGTGAAATAGCTTGTGCCACATCACAATGCATATGATGGGGCACAAATACAGTAAGGGTCAGAACTTCAAATCTACCTCATCGCCTAAGTTGCTTTCAAAATTCTCATTAATGGGAACTAGGCATCCGAACCACCTTGGCAGCTTTTCCAAGGGATGGCATATTTTCCATCTCTTGAAGTCTTCAAATCGAGACTGGATGTCTTTCCAGAATAAATGCTTTACTTTGGCACAAGTTATTGGGCTCAGTAGAGGGATAGCTCCATGAAATGTAGTTGTCTGTATATGCAGGTGGTCAGAAGACTCAGACTAGATGATCAGGTGGTCTCTTCTGACCATTAAAGGGAACTAGGATCCAAATCTCCTAGGGAACCTTGAAAATCCCAGCTTAAAATTTATGTTCATTCTCTTGTTACTTTGGTCCTGGGTTGAGAGTCCTGGAGAATGAAATCTTCCTTTCATCCACAAATCAAGTACCATTAGGGCAGCACATGTTTGTGCCCTTGCCCCAGTCAATGTATCTGACACTGAATCTCGAGGAACCACCTCTGGGGAGAAGAGAGGATGTTTATCTAGGACGAGGGCTGGGATTTCAAAGAGGCTGAATGAGTTAAGCACAAGTTCCTGTGGACTGACCCCTCTCACTCCATTAGGTCCTGCTCCGCAAAGCCAGACATGATGTTCACTGTCAGACAATAAACCTGTCACCCATTGCCTCTGGTAGAGAATGCAGGAGAACCAGCTGCTTGGAACTGCAGGAGCTCTTTGGGAGGAGTGAGCATGATGGGTCAAAGGTAGAGCTTGACAACATTTTTCAAAGCCATGGGCAGATTCCTTTTTCCTCAGCTAGAATAGTAGAAGCATTTGCCATGAACAGACTGAGGATACTATTTTCGGGTGCAGTTTTCTTGACCAGCTCTATCAAGCTCAGTTTCAATACACACCGCCCATGCAACGTATCGTAGCTCATGAGCATGAAGCTGGCTCGGAATGTGGATGTCTGAGATGATGTGGGCATATATCGGCCCCTCATCACACTAGCGTGTAAGTCCCCTGATAGGCCTCACTCCTACTCTGCAGCAGCGCGGTGGTAGGCCAACAGCTGTACCTCATTAATGCAGAAATAGAGTCTAAGTTGAGCTCATATGATGGTCACCATCTTGGCTGACACCTTGTGGTTGAGCTAGACACCTCCAGAGCTAAGGGCTTGAGTCCCTGCAGCTTGAGCTAAACAGCCAGCCTCCCTGGTAGGGGTCTGACATACTTACAGGCTCTTGGAATTGGGCACAGAGGGAATTTGAAACACACACAGACTAGTGGGTGACATTTGTACATATGGCACTGTGCAGCCACTTTATCTGAATGGGAGTCACCTCTCTCAGCACAAGGACAGGACTCACAGACATTTGAACTAATCCAATGCTACTGCTTCTGTTTCAGTTTATTCTCTGTCAGGTCCCTTTCTCACTTCCCCTCCCACACAGCTACACACAGTCACTCAGTCTCTCACACTCCCCAATGTACACGTAACACAGCCTAACACAATGTGCCTCCTTGTTCCCTTCTAGCGGTCAGACCTTGTATAGCACCTTATGAGTTTGCTATTGCCTGTGCACTTTGTCCTTTAGCACAGTCTACATGGGATGTTAACATATAGTTATGTATAATATTGTACATCCCACAAACACACACACTAATGCACAGCCCACAAACACACTGCCGCGTCCAGTCCACATACAAACACACAACAGTGTTCCACCCACATATACATGCAAAACCACAGTAGTGTAGAGTCTAGATTTACATCAGCATAATCAGAATACAGCTCTAAAGGCTTATCTGCAAAGTGAAACGCGACCAGTAACTTACAGGACTTTGATTATCAAGGAAATGGCATTCATAGATTCCAAGGCCAGAAGGAACCACTGTGATCATCTAATCTGATCTCCTGCAAAACACTGGTTATAAAACTCTCCCAAAATAATTATTTTAGAACTAGAGCATATTTTAAAAAATAATAATAATTTAATCTTGATTTAAAAATTGCCACTGATCCAAAATCCATCGAAATCCTTTGTAAACTGTTCCAATGACCGATTAACCTCACTGTTAAAAAGGTATGCCTGTCTCTCCTCACTTCACTAGCAACTTATGGAATTATTTCTCTCACATATGAGCTAGAAAGAAGGACACCCCTTCTTTTTAATCTCTCTCTTGAACCACTGGCAATGTACATACATCAGCACTCAGTCACTGAAGGTGTGACTATAAACAGATAAGAATACAAAATCTGTTTATATCACTGAAAAATCCATCTCATCAATCCCATCATTACTGAATGTAGTTGATATTTTTTGAAAGATATCTAGTTTTTGCATTAACTGGAATAAATCACAGACAATGGATATATCCAAAAATCAGATTCTTCTCAGTGTCAGCGTTTTTCATATCAAATTTGTAAGGAAATAAAATATTTAGTTCTTAAAATTTGTCCTCATCTTCCCAGAATTGTCTCTATAAATATGGACTATCATATTAAGGAAATTTCCAAGTTTACAGAGACGTGGAATCTCCTCCCTCTAGCCCAGGGGTAGGCAACTTATGGCATGGGTGCTGAAGGCGGCACATGAGCTGATTTTCAGTGGCCCTCACACTGCCCAGGTCCTGGCCACCAGTCTGGGGGGGTCTGGATTTTAATTTAATTTTAAGTAAAGCTTCTTAAACATTTTAAAAATCATATTTACTTTACATACAACAATAGTTTAGTTACATATTATAGAATTATAGAAAGAGACCTTCTACAAACATTAAAATGTATTGCTGGCATGCAAAACCTTAAATTAGAGTGAATAAACGAAGACTCGGCACACCACTTCTGAAAGGTTGCCGACCCCTGCTCTAGTCTTACTGGGGAGAATAGAAATATCTAAAATGAACATCTTGCCAACAATGACACATATCATTAGTTTATTGTCTTTCAAGGTCTTTCTCTCACTCTTTGCTTGAATAAATTGACTTACCATGCAATTTAGAGAGGATAAAATAAAGCCTCACTTGTCATGCAAGATCATGAAAAAATCCTGGGCAACTGGAGGTTGCCAGATCTGTGTCTATAATTTTCACTCCATGCATCTGAAGAAGTGAGGTTTTTTACCCATGAAAGCTTATGTCCAAATAAAATTATTAGTCTTTAAGGTGCCACTGGACTCCTGGTTATATTACCGAGCATTTCAAATGCGTCCTATTGTAAATTGGTTCTCTCCAGTAGCTCTGTATACACACTGGCCTTGTTTGAGATAAAAAAAAAAGCATAATCATGCCATTTTGTTCCCTCACTTCTTTTATATACCTTAGGCCAATCGTCCCCAACCTTTTTGTGGCCATTAATACATTCATGTTTTCAGAAGAGTGTGGCGGGCGCCAACAATTTTTCAAGTTTTATTTTGTGTTTGTACATTAAATAATACAAAAAAATCAAATTTAATATAACATTATATATGAATCCTTAAGATAAAAAGGGTAATTTTACATGTGAAAGGTATTAATTAAATTATTCGGTAATTACTCTTTCACCTTACCATGTGAATTTGCTCTTTTTTATCTACCTGTAAGAAAAATTAAGGAGTTTTTACAAAATAAATATCATAAACAATTTTCATCTTATTTATTTTAAAAAAGTAAAACATTGTTGAACTGCTGGTTCAAATATATTTATTATTCTTACTTTAACATACAATGAAGCTTGCGGCCCTGGAGTTCTCTGTCCCCATTAGGCGCGGGGCTGCAGTTTCTCTCCAGCTTAAGCTCCGGCCCTGCACCTGCTGGGGACCAAGAACACCGGCGCCCGCAGCCTGCAGCCCCAGAGTTCTCTCGAAGCCAGAGAGAAGCCTCGGCCCCATGCCTGCCGGGGACAGAGAACTGTGCCCACAGCCTGCAGCCTGGAGAATCTGGAGAGAAGCAATAGCCCCGTGCCTGCCAGGGACAGAGAACATTGGTGCCTGCAGCCTGTGGGCCCCAGAGTTCTCTGTCCCCGGCAGGTGCCGGGCCATGGCTTCTCTCCCCTGCTGGGCACTAGGTGGACGCACATAAATGCCCCGGCTGGCACTATGGCACCCGCAGGCACCGCATGGGGGACTACTGCCTTAAGCTAACCACACCTTTAGGGAAAAATCCAATCTTTGTATCTACATAGAGCATCCTGCAACACGTTAAGATGATTACAGCATCTGATCTTACTAATTCTCTTTTCGTACCACTGTAGGATATCCCATGCCTCAGGACCAAAGTCAATTCCTCACTTAAGACAATTTGGATAGAAAAAGGATTAACAAAAATGGAAGATATAATACAAGATGATAGACTGGCCTTCTATTACAGGTGTAAGAAATATCAGCAACCGCTGTCTCACAGTTCTTTCCTTCTGTGGCTATGATGAAGGATTCAGACAAGGATTGAGGACGATCGGTCTGTTTCAACACTTTCACCTCTAGAAGAGCATGTTAAGATATATGAGGGGGGGAGTCAATTTGCAGGAATTACTTATAGGTGGCTTAATGTTTTGCATTCCCCTCCCAATTGCAGTCTCAAAGAAAAATGGGAAAAAGAACTTAGCCTTATTATCACAACAGAAGCATGGGAGGATATCTGGCTTAATGTGAAAGATACTTCAAGCTTTTTATCCTTGTGATTCTTCCAGAACAAGATAGTAAACAGATACCTCTGGACTCCAGAACATTTGTTTAAGATGAGATTGGCAATACACAGTGAATTCTGGAGATGCAAACAGCCATATGCCAACCTTTCACACATCATCTACACCTGTCCAACAATGCATGTGTTATGAACACCATATTTGGTGCTCTCTCAAAAACTGTAAATGTTGCTATCTTTCCTTCTCCAAGCTTGTGTATTTTAGGGGTGCTGGATGCACTGGTATTACCAGTTAACATTAAGAAATGGATTGCAGTAGCTATTTTAGTGTCCAAAAGAGTTATTTTGAGAAAATGGAAATCCGCAATTCCTCGTTGTACACAGACTATCTTAGTGAGCTCTCTACAACTGCATTAATGGAAAAACAATGACTAATTTATTTATCTATTTAGTCATTTTAATAATTGATGACCTGCATGATCCCTATGGGTTCAGGGTTTTTTATTTGTTTGCTTTTGTTTTGTTTTTTTCCAAGTTTTACAAATTATGAACATTGAATTTTGCTATGTATATTATATTTCCATCTTGCGCATGTATTTACATGTTTTGTTTTGTTGTGTGTTTATATTTTATACAAATACAATAAAAATAAAGTTAAAGATTGTATGCCTTATTTCCACTCTGAATTTATCTTCAACATCCAGCCACTCGATCCTGGTGCAACCCTCTCCACTAGCCTGAAGAGCTCATTTTCAAATATTTGTTCTCTGTGTATGTACTTGTAGACTGTGATCAAGTCACCTCTTAACTGTCTCTTTCTTAATCTAAATACATCAAGCTCCTTGATATTAACATGTAGATATCTGGTCTACAGTTTGTGTCAATTTGCGTCATGGCATTGGACTCAGTGAGCCCAGTTCCCACCTGGTGTAAATGGATGTAGCTCCATTGAAGTTAAGAGGCCAGATCCCCAGGTAGTGTAAATTGGTTAATCTCTCTCAGTCAATAGCACTACACTGGTTTGTGAAGGTCACAGTTGATGTCAGACTCTGCTCTCCCATATACCAGATTTTCATCATTTTGACTCCTTTGACACCACTCTGATTTATGCACACAAGGGAAAGAAGCTCCTTGTTTTTAAACGACACTGAAATGAGTACAAGTGGCAAAGCAGTTTAACAGGCATTGGTCTGGCACAGAATGAAAGCCCGATTCTTCCCTCCCACAAAATGCACATCAGTTTAACTCCATTATTAGGCCAGAACTTCTGCTGGTGTAAATCAGCCCAAGTGCTGATTTATATCGGTGCATTCAAGAGTAAAAACTAGATCTTCAGTGTATAAATTGTGTTGTCATGGAGATAACTGTCATTGACCAAGAGAAAGAAAGCACAAAAATATTTGCCGACAGACAATTATTGGCAAATAACATCCACCCAGTCAGTTTTCTCAATGCAGCTTTGATGTCCTTGTTTCTCATGCTATAAATAACTGGATTCATCACTGGAGGTAACATGGAGTAGAGAAGAGCCAAGATGAGATCTAGACCTAGTGTAGCACTAGAGATAGGTTTCAGGTAGGCAAAGATGCCAGAGAAAACAGATAAAGAGAACACAATGAGGTGAGGAAGACAGGTGGAGAAGGCTTTTTGGCGTCCTTGCTCAGAAGGGATTCTCAGCACTGTTTTGAAGATCTGAACATAAGAAAAAGTTATTAAAACAAAGCAGCTTAAGACTAAGCATACACTAAAGAAGAGAACCCGAACTTCACTGAGGTATGAGTCAGAGCAGGTGAGCTTTAGTAGCTTGGGGATTTCACAGAAGAACTGATCCACCATGTTGCCTCCACAGAACGTTAACATAAATGTGTTCCCTGTGTGCAGTGCAGAATTGAGACTACCACAGATCCAGGCACTGGCCGCCATTTGGACACAAGCTCTCCTGGTCATCACTTTCTCATAGTGAAGTGGTTGGCAGATGGCAACGTATCGGTCATACGCCATGACAGTAAGAAGGAAAAAATTTGCTCCTATCAAGAAGATGAGGAAAAAAGCCTGGGCAACACATCCAGCATAGGAAATTTTCCTAGTGTGGGTTAGGGAATTAGCCATTGATTTGGGGATATTGACAGAGATGGAACCAAGGTCTATGACAGACAGGTTCATCAAGAAGAAATACATGGGAGTGTGAAGATGGTGGTCAAGTGCAATGGCTGTGATGATAAGAAGATTCTCCATCAGTGCTGCCAGGTAAATTACTAAGAAAAGTAGAAAGTATAAAATCTGCACATCTGGAACATCAGAGAATCCCAGGAGAAGAAACGTGGTCACAGTGGTTCGGTTGGACATTTTCTTTCTCAGTTCATTATGAACTGCCTGTAGAGGGAAGGACAAGGACAGTGGTCAGTATTAGACTAGCAAAATATCTCTCCTTTTGTGTAAACCACCATAATTCCCTTGATTTAAACTCAGATCCTTATTTCATGAAGATTGATGTAATCTGAGAATGAGGGTGAGGGAACCAGCCCCATTAACTCCAATGGAGTTACTCTTGATTACATTAGGCTCAGTGAGAGAGAGAGGATAATCCCATTGACTGAATGGGATTACTCTTGATTTACACCAAGATGAAATAAATTATAATCAGGACCAATTACTTTGTAGGTCCTTGTATAACTTTTTCATTCAAAGATGTATAAAGTTAGGAAAATCTTATCTTCATTTTACAGATGGGAAACTGTAGACCAGACAGCTAGATTCTGCTGTCAGGCACACCACTGTAAATCTGGCGTAATTTCATTGAAAGCAGTGTAATTACTCTGCATTTACACTATTGTAAATGGGAGTAGCATCTCCCTCAAAGGTGAAAGGTCTCACTCATGGTCACATGATGATAAGAACATAAGAACGGCAGTACTGGGTCAGACCAAAGGTCCGTCTAGCCCAGTATCTGTCTAATGACAGTGGCCAATGCCAGGTGCCCCAGAGGGAGTGAAGCTAACAGGCAATGATCAAGTGATCTCTTTCCTGCCATCCCTCTCCATCCTCTGATGAACAGAGGCTAGGGACACCATTTTTTACCCTTCCTGGCTAATAGCCATTTATGGACTTAGGCACCATGAATTTATCCAGTCCCCTTTTAAACATTGTTATAGTCCCAGCCTTCACAACCTCCTCAGGTAAGGAGTTCCACAAGTTGACTGTGCGCTGTGTGAAGAAGAACTTCCTTTTATTTGTTTTAAACCTGCTACCTATTAATTTCATTTGGTGACCCCTAGATCTTTTATTATGGGAATAAGTAGATAACTTTTCCTTATCCACTTTCTCAACATCACTCATTATTTTATATACCTCTATCATATCCCCCCTTAGTATCCTCTTTTCCAAGCTGAAGGGGCCTAGGCTCTTTAATCGTTCCTCGTATGGGACCCTCTCCAAACCCCTAACCATTTTAGTTGCCCTTCTCTGAACCTTTTCTTGTGCTAGAATATCTTCTTTGACGTGAGGAGACCACATCTGTACACAGTATTCTAGATGTGGGCGTAACATGGATTTATATGAGGGCAATAATATATTCTCAGTCTTATTCTCTATCCCCTTTTTAATGATTCCTAAAATCCTGTTTGGTTTTTTGACCGCCTCTGCACACTGCGTGGACATCTTCAGAGAATTATCCACGATGACGCCAAGATCTTTTTCCTGACTCATTGTAGCTAAATTAGCCCCCATCATATTGTATGTATCGTTGGGGTTATTTTTTCCAATGTGCATTACTTTACATTTACCCACATTAAATTTCATTTGCCATTTTGTTGCCCAATCACTTAGTTTTGTGAGATCTTTTTGAAGTTCTTCACAATATGCTTTGGTCTTAACTATCTTGAGTAGTTTAGTATCATCTGCAAACTTTGCCACCTTACTGTTTACCCCTTTCTCCAGATCATTTATGAATAAATTGAATAGAATTGGTCCTTAGACTGACCCTTGGGGAACACCACTATTTACCCCTCTCCATTCTGAGAATTTACCACTAATTCCTACCCTTTGTTCCCTGTCTTTTAGCCAGTTCTCAATCCATGAAAGGACCTTCCCTTTTATCCCATGACAGCTTAATTTACATAAGAGCTTTTGGTGAGGGACCTTGTCAAAGGCTTTCTGGAAATCTAAGTACACCATGTCCACTGGATCCCCCTTGTCCACGTGTTTCTTGACCCCTTTAAAGAACTCTAATAGATTAGTAAGACACGATTTCCCTTTACAGAAACCATATTGACTATTGCTCAACAGTTTATGTTTTTCTATGTGTCTGACAATTTTACTCTTAACTATTGTTTCGACTAATTTGCCCGGTACTGATGTTAGACTTACCGATCTGTAATTGCCAGGATCACCTCTAGAGCCCTTTTTAAATATTGGCGTTACATTAGCTAACTTCCAGTCATTGGGTACCAAAGCCAATTTAAAGGACAGGTTACAAACCTTAGTTAATAGTTCCGCAACTTCATATTTGAGTTCTTTCAGAACTCTTGGGTGAATGCCATCTGGTCCCAGTGACTTGTTAATGTTGAGTTTATCAAATAATTCCAAATCCTCCTTTAGTGACACTTCAATCTGTGACAGTTCCTCAGACTTTTCACCTACAAAAGCCAGTTCAGGTTTGGGAATGTCCCTAACATCCTCAGCTGTGAAGACTGAAGCAAATAATCCATTTAGTTTTTCCGCAATGACTGTATCGTCTTTAAGCGCACCTTTTGTATTTTGATCATCAAGGGGCCCCATTGGTTCTTTAGCAGGCTTCCTGCTTCTGATGTACATAAAAAACATTTTGTTATTACCTTTGGAGTTTTGGGCTAGCCGTTCTTCAAACTCCTCTTTGGCTTTTCTTATTACACTCTTGCACTTAAGCTGGCAGTGTTTGTGCTCCTTTCTATTTGCCTCACTAGGATTTGACTTCCACTTTTTAAAGGAAGTCTTTTTATCTCTCATTGCTTCTTTTACATGGTAGTTAAGCCACGATGGGTCTTTTTTAGTTCTTTTACTGTGTTTCTTAATTTGGGGTATACATTGAAGTTGGGCCTCTATTATGGTATCTTTAAAAAGGGTACATGCAACTTGCAGGGATTTCACTTTAGTCACTGTACCTTTTAACTTTTGTTTAACTAATCCCCTCATTTTTTTATAGTTCCCCCTTTTGAAATTAAATGCCACAGTGTTGGGCTGTTGAGGTGTTCTTCCCACCACAGGGATGTTGAATGTTATTGTATTATGGTCACTATTTCCAAGTGGTCCTGCTATAGTTACCTCTTGGACCAGCTTCCTGTGCTTCACTCAGGATTAAATCTAGAGTTGCCTCTCCCCTTGTGGGTTCCCGTACCAGCTGCTCCATGAAGCAGTCATTTAAAGTATCGAGAAATTTCATCTCTGTATTTCATCCTGAAGTGAAATGTTCCCAGTCAATATGAGTGTCATAAACAGATAGTAGAAGTTAATAGCAGAGAAGTACTTTATATCTCTTTTGACTGTAAAGGGTTAACAAGTTCAGTAAGCCTGGCTGTCACCTGACCAGAGGACCAATCAGGGGACAGGATACTTTCAAATCTTGAGGGAGGGAAGTTTCTGTGTGTGCTGTTAGAATTTGGTTGTTGTTCTCTGGGTTCTGAGAGTGACCAGACGTGCAACCAGGTTTCTCTCCAATCTCTCTGATACAGGTTCTTATGTGCTCAGAATAGTAAGTAATAGGTAGATGAGGTGAGTTAGGCTTATGTTTGTTTTCTTTATTTGCAAATGTGTATTTGGCTGGGAAGAGTTCAAATGTGTTTTTGGCTGGAAGGAGTTCAAATTTGTGTTTTGCTGAAAGGATTTTAATTTGTACTTGTATACTTAGGCTGGGAGGGTATTCCCAGTGTCTATAGTTGAAAGACCCTGTACCTATTCCATTTTAAATTTACAAAGACAATTTTTACTGTTTTTCTCTCTTTAATTAATTTTTTTTCTTGTTTAAGAACCTGATTGCTTTTTTTTTATTCTGCTGTGAAACCCCAGGGGATGGGGTCTGGATTCTCAGGGAATTGGTGGGGAGAAAGGAGGGAAGGGGGAGGGAAAGGCTAATTTCTCTCTGTATTAGGATTACTGTCTCTCTCAAGGAGAATCTGGGAGGGGGAGAGAGAAGGAGGGGGGAAGGTGCATTTTCCTCTCTGTTTAAGATTCCAGGAGTTTGAATCACAGTGATCTTCCAAGGTAACCCAGGGAGGGGAAGCCTGGAGAGGCAATGGTGGGGGAAAGGGTTTGCTTTCCCTGTGGTAAGATCCAGAGGGTCTGGGTCTTGGGGTTCCCCAGGCAAGCTCTTGGGAGGACCAGAGTGTACCAGGCACTGGAATTCTTGGTTTGTGGCAGCGCTATAGGTTCTAAGCTGATAGTCAAGCTTAGAGGAATTAATGCTGGTACCCCATCTTTTGGACGCTAAAGTTCAGAGTGGGGAATTATACCATGACAATGGGGATAATTGAAATTCCCCGCTATTATTGAGTTCTTAATTTTGATAGCCTCTCTAATTTCCCTTAGCATTTCAACATCACTATTACTGTCTTGGTCAGGTGGTCGATAATAGATCCCTAATGTTATATTTTTATTAGAGCAAGAAATTTCTATCCATAGTGATTCTATGGAACATGTGGATTCACTTAAGATTTTTACTTCATTTGAATCTACATTTTCTTTCACTTATAGTACCACTCCTCCTCCTGCACAACCTGTTCTGTCCTTCCGATATATTTTGTATCCCGGGATGATTGTGTCCCATTGATTGCTCTCAGTCCACCAAGCTTCTGTGATGCTTATTATATCAATATCCTCCTTTATCACAAGGCACTCTAGTTCACCCATCTTATTATCTAGACTTCTAGCATTTGTGTTCAAGCACTTTAAAAACTTGTCCTTGTTTATTTTTCTGCCCTTTTCTGATGTGCAAGATTCTTTTTTGTGTGACTGTTTATCATCTGGTCTGGCCCTTACATTATCCTCTTCCATCCTTTGTTCCTGACTATAACCTGGAGATTCTCTATCATCAGACTCTCCCCTAAGAGAAGTCTGTGTCTGATCCACATGCTCCTCTGCAGCAGTCGGCTTTCCCCCATCTCCTAGTTTAAAAGCTGCTCTACAACCTTTTTAATGTTTAGTGCCAGCAGCCTGGTTCCACCTTGGTTTAGGTGGAGCTCATCTCTCCTGTACAGGCTCCTCCCATCCCAAAAGATTCCCCAGTTCCTAATGAAAGTAAACCCCTCCTCTCTACAACATCGTCTCATCCATGCATTGAGACTCTGAAGCTCTGCCTCCCTACCTGGCTCTGCGCGTGGAACTGGGAGCACTTCTGAGAATGCCACGATAGAGGTCCTGGATTTTAGTCTCTTCCCTAGCAGTTTAAATTTGGCTTCCAGGACATCTCTCCTACCCTTCCCTATGTCTTTGGTACCTACACGTACCACGACCACCAGCTCCTCCCCAGGACTACACAAAAGTCTGTCTAGATGCCTTGGGAGATCTGCAACCTTCGTACCAGACAGGCAAGTCACTATACGGTTCTCCTAATCATCACAAACCCAGTTATCTACATTTCTAATGATTGAATCTCCCATTACTAACACCTGCCCTTTTTTCTAGCAACAGGCGTTCCCTCCCCCGAAGAGATAACCTCAGTGCGAGAGGCAACCCCAGCACCATCTGGAAGGAGGGTTCCAACTATGGGAAGGTTTCCCTCTGCTCCCATTGACTGCTCTGGTTCCCTGTCTGAGTGGAGGTGGGACAATTCTACAGTGTCCCGGAAAGCCTCATCAACATACCTCTCTGCCTGTCTTAGCTCCTTCAGTTCCGCCGCCCTGGCCTCCAAAGTCCGTACATGGTCTCTGAGGGCCAGGAGCTCCTTATACTGACTGCACACATACGCCAGCCGGCCACAAGGCAGGTAATCATACATGCTACACTCAGCACAATAAACTGGATATCCCCCACTCTGCTGCTGGGCTTCTGCCTGCATTGTCTCCTAGTTAATGAAAGGGTGGGTTTAAAGAAAGGAGTTTTGGAATATGATCCAACTATAGAGTCAGGAACACAACCCAGAAAGAGTCCTGAAACCCAGTTGGCTGTTCTAGTCATGGCCCATCACTCACAACCAAAAACAGAATAAAAGAACCCCAGAGTTCTGACAGGTCTCCCACTCACTAGACCCCACTCCTCTCCCAGAGCTGGGAAGAGAACACAGGACTCCTGGTTCCATACACTTCCCTAATTACAAGATCAGCGCTTGAAACCCAAGAGCCTTGACTTCAACCCCCATAATCACTAACCCATGCTGTATTTCTGTTTAAAAATGTGTACATATTTTTTATTAGCAGTAATAGCATTTGTAGTAGTACTGCTGCAAGATCAAGATCCAGTGACGATCAGGACACCATGTAGCCGGGCTCTCTTTATTTGTACTGCATTTCACTGCCATTGATCTCAATGATGGTCTGTCATGAGTACGAACTGCATGATTTAGCATCGTTTTTCTTCCATAAGAAATTAAAAATTGTGTTGACTAGGAAGAAGAAAAATGATATTTGGACTTCATATAGAGGGACTAAAGTTTTCTCATTCTGGAACACTCACATTTAGTGTCAACCAATGCATACCCCTGTCAAAGTCATTAGGGTGCACAAAGTTATTATTAGGCATTTGAGTGCTGATTGATGTTATTCTAGGTGGGTTGATAAGGCTACCTCTTATTAATGTTGCCTGACACTTCCCATTATAAGGCTCTATTTTCTGTTGCTTATAACTTTACCAAACTTCAATCATTGGGGCTGATATTTTCTATGCCAGGTGTCTGCCTCAAAACAGTTGAGACATTTCCAAGAATGAACCAGGGGAAAATATATTGTTTTGCTCATGTTAAGCTTTAGTGAGACTTTGCTTTGGAGCATGGACTTGACATTTGGCATGGAGCGACATTTTATAAAATAAAATATTTTTTCTTAAACAAATATAAACTAAAATAAAAAATAATCTAAAACAACATAAAATATACTCAACAGTGAAACAAAATGCTTCAATTTTATTGAAATATAATGTTCCAACTGACCTCCAAATTTAAAAAAAAAATCATTTAATGAGACATTTTGAAATTCAATTTTTCATTACAATTTGGAACGAAAATAAATTTTGAAATCAAAGACTATCCCATGAAATGGACATGCAGGTTCTTGCCTAGCCCTTTCATGAAGCACTCAGATAGTATAGTGATGAGCACCATAGAAAAGCCCAAAATATGATGGATTATTTTGTCTTCAGAGCAGGGTAGAACAGTGTGCAGTGAATAAGGCCTGGGAGCACACAGTGAAGAATGAAGAGAAAACAAAGTACTGAATAGTTCCTCACTAAGTCCATTCTGTGCACTGAATGAGCCAGAGGTCTAGTGGAAAAAGCAATCAGTGATTGTGCAATTGAAGACTGCATTATAATTCATTGACGATAAACCAAACTAGGACTAATTGGTGGGCAACATAATGAGCAGATGGCTAGTCTGCCCATCACCCCCTTTTGTGGTCCTTAAAATGATGGGGGGGTGTCAAACAGGGAGCAGACTCCAGTGAGATTCTCTGGTGAAATCTCGACAGGCTTCCCCTTCACTCTGGAGACTCTATCCTTTGCTCATGAGCCCTGAGGATCATCGATTCATCATACACCCAGACCACAGGTCACCAGTGTGCATGCCTGGACATCACTGCTGGACCACTGATTGATACATATGAAATCCTGTTCTGGTTTCTGTTCCCTTTCCACCTCCATTATCTTCCTCTCTGTTGGCTTTTCACCTGATCCTGAGACCAACTGCACCATACAGCATGAGCTATGTCCAAATTGAAATAAGACTGAAAATCTGAAAAAATATATATTGTCCATTTACAACCATTTACAAATTTTTTCTTCAAAGGCACCTCTGGAAGCCAGAGATATATTTCATTGCAACAGCAGACTTACTGTGACGGTGCGTGTGAAATTCTCCCAGCTCTTCTCTCCTCCAGCTCCAGACTCTTTTCAGTTTATCTATCTATCTATCTATCTATCTATCTATCTATCTATCTATCTATCTATCTATCTATCTACAACTGTATTAGGGGTAAATTTTGTCTCCTCACACTGAGGCTGACCTGCTGGAAAAATATTAAGACCTGTTGCTCTCTGCAGCCGAGCTGTGCATGGCTAACTCTGGTGTTGTTGGAAGGATATTTATTGATGCCGATTCCTAAGGGCCTTCAGGATTTCAGGCACTCACTCCCTGGAGCCCTGCACAGCACAGGATCAGAGGCCCAGAGGCCAACGTTACTTTCTGTTTGTATTGTACTTTCGTAAATGTTCCCAGAAACTGAAATGATCACAATTACAGAGAGGCAGTAGTGTATAGAGCAATGACTGTGATCCAACGGCTAGGGACACGGGACTGGTACTCAGGAGACCTGGTATCTAGTCCTGTCTTGACCACTGACCTGCTGTGTGACCTAGCACAAGTCACTTCTCCTCTCTATGCCTCAGTTTCCTCTCCCTTCCATTGCGTGTTGGGATTATACAGTCTATGTGACAGAGGCTGTCTCTCATTATTCGCTTGTGAAGCATCTAGGAGACTGAGGCCTCTAGGTTTCAGGGTAATACAAGAAATCTCCCTTTTTCCAAGTTCAGTGATTCTGTATGTCTAAGCTTATACATTTTTGACACTCAGTGTGTCCGTGTCTGTGTATGCCCCTCTGGTTCCCCCACCCACACACAATCTATGTGAGGGAAATCAATAATAGGTAATTTTATAACATGCTCATAGTCACAGTCAGACAGGGCTTATACCAAATACATATTAAGTTGGGAATTTCTAAGGGGCTTGTGTGTTAGAATTCCTGGGTTCTTCTGCTAGTGATCTGCTGGGTGAATTGAGGCAAGTTCCTTCAACTCACGGTCTCTGTTTTGCTTCCCACCCTTGGCGTGTCTTGTCTATTTAGACTGTGAGGTCTTTGCATCTTACCTGGAACAGTGGGAGCCAGATATCAGGGCCAAATATCATACACATTTTTATTATTATCACTGAGTATTACATCATGGGAATATATTATTATTATTATTATTATTATTATTAGTGTTATTTTGTTTTGTTTAATAGACTCATAGATTACAAGGCTAGAAGGGAGCACTAGGTTCATCTAGTCAGATCTCCTGTATAACAAAGGATTTTAAGTCAAGTAAGCAGTCATGGGATAAGAGGGAAGGTCCTCTCATGAATCAGTAACTGGTTAAAAGTTAGGAAACTAAGGGTAGGAATAACCAGTCAGTTTACAAAGTGGAGAGAGGTAAATATTGGGATCCATCAAGGATCTCTACTGGGAGCAGTGCTATTTAACCTATTCATAAATGATCTGGAAAAAGGGGTAAGCAGTAAGGTGGCAAAGTTTGCAGATGATACAAAATTACTCAGGATAGTTAAGTCCAAACCTGACTGTGAAGGGATCTCACTAAACTGAGTGACTGGGCAACAAAATGGCAGCTAAAATTCAATGTTGATAAATGCAAAGTAATACACTTTGGAAAATATAATCCCAGCTATACATAAAAAAGGATGAGGTCTAAATTCTCTGTTACCACTCAGAAAAGAGATCTTGGAGTCATCATGGATAGCTTACTGAAAATATCCACTCTATGTGCAACGGCATTAAAACAAAACAAACTAAAATAAAACAAACAAAGAAGACTAACAGGAACCATTAGGAAAGGGGTAGATAATAAGACAGTAAATATCATAAAGCCATTATATAAGTACATGGTAGGCCCTCACCTTGAATACTGCAAGGAGTTCTGGTCACCCCATGTCAAAAGAGATATATTAGAATTGGAAAAGGTACAGAGAAGGGCAATGACAGTTATTAAGGTCTATAAAATCATGACTAGCGTGGAGAAAGTGAATAAGGAAATTTTATTTACCCCTTCACATAACGCAAGACTTAGGGAGTCACTTGATTGCTACAGGTTTTAAAAAAAAAAAGGAAGTACTTTTACACACAACGCACAGTCAATCTGTGGAACTGATTGCCATGGGATGTTGTGAAGGCCAAAAGTATAACTGGGTTGGAAAAAAGACTAAGATACATTCATGGAGTATAGGGCCATCAATGGCTGTTAGCCCAGAAGGTCAGGGATGCAACCTCATGCTCCAGAAGTTTCTAAACTTCAGACTGCCGGAAGCTGGGACAGGACAACAGGAAATGGCTCTCTCAAAATTGCTCTGTTCTGCTCATTTCCCCTGAAGCATCTGGCACTGGCTACTGTCAGCATGCTGGGCTATATGGTTCATCAGTCTGACCCATTATTGCCTTGCTTATGTTCTCACAGACAACGTAGATCATAGGATGTAGGGGTCAGACTGTGTCATATTTCCCTGGAAAGTGGGAATCAGGGCATTTGCATTTTAGTAGTTTAGAGCTGTAACCGACTTGTTAGTCTATTCCCTGCCAGAACTGAGGGACCATCTTTGCTAGGTCTGATGGGTCTGGGTTGTAATTTGTCCCACTTTTTAATGTATTTGATAAGCAACATCTTGGGCCAGATCCTCAGATGGTGTAAACTGATGCAGCTCCATTGACTACAAGAGCGCTAAGTTAATTGACACAGGTGTCTGAGGAGAGGCACAGTGGCAATTCCTAGTCAAAAGAAGTTACAAGTTCTGTGCTACTTTGACATTCCAGTCAAGAGATATTACTGAGAGGGGAAGCAGAGTCCTTCCCTCTGTCATTCTGATCCTGGCCAGTACCTTTGTCCTTCCCTTCATTAGCAAGACACAATGTGCTGAGGAAGAAAATGTCCAGCTAAACCACCATGACCAAGTTCCTTCTCTGATTTTAAGGAGATGCAGATTTTACACTTCCTGGTGTTTCTAGTGCATTATCTGGTGTCCTGGATGAGGACCCTTCTCATCATCATAGTCAAAGCCCTTGACCACCATCTTCACACTCTCATGTACTTTTCCTAATGAATTTGTCTATCGTCTCCTTCTCTGTCAGTATCCCCAAATCCATCTTAAACACCAGGTTGATTTCTTATTCTGAATGTGTCACCCTAGACTTTCTCTTCATGTTCTTCACTTCAGCAGCTATAGAATTACTCACCATCATAGGGTATGATGAATACATTGCAATCTGTCAATCACTGCTCTGTGAGAGAGTAGTGAACAGGGCATCTGGTGTCCAAATGGCAGCCAGTGCCTGTATCAGTGGAATTCTCAGTTCTGCACTGCACGCCGGTAACACACTTCAGTTAGCCTTCCATGGAGGGAACATGGTGCCTTAGTTCTTCTGTGAAATTCCCCAACTACTCAAGCTCGTCTGCTCTGACTCACATCTTAGTGAAGTTGGGATTCTTGAATTTGGTGCTTTCTTCGTCTTGAGCTGTTTTTTTTTTTTTAATAACTGTGTGTGAGAAGATGGCCACTGTTAATATGGTGTGTCCTGCACATTTCTTGATGTGTGTGTGGGGCTAAGATGCCACCCCTTTCCCCTGTTCTTGGGGCACTGAGGTCCTCACTAGTGGCCCAAGAATGTGGTAGAGGAGGGAAGAGGGGTAAGGCTCTGGGTTTGGTCATCACTTTGAGCCCCAGCCCCTCTCAACCGCTGTGGGTTCTTACCCTCCTCCCCCTTGGGTGGAGTTACTCTCTGTCCTTAGATGCTGGAGGAGGGAGTTTCCCTCCCTGCTGGGGCAGGATCTCTCTGGTTCTCTGTTTTTTCAAACACACCTCCAAGCTCCAGTCGTCTCTTTCTCCTCCTCCCTGACTGCCTGAAGCAGGGGGTTTTATTAGGTTCCTGACAGGGCCTTAATTGACTACAGGTGCTCCAATTAACACACCATGTGTGTGGAAAATGGGGAAAGAAGGGAAATGAGACCCGGGGACCAGGGACATGCAACAGTAGGGGGTTTCTGACTTCTATGTGGTTGCACTATTTGCCTTTGTTCATGCACTTTGAAGTTTTTTTCTTTTTCTGTAAGGTGCTGTTGTTACAAGTGTGTTGTTGTGGTAATGGCTGGCCTGCCTGGCAATGAGTGAATGTTGTACTTTTCTAATATATGTTTGTCATAAACAGATAGCTAAGGGTTAATGTTTCTTTCACCTGTAAAGGGTTAACAAAGGGAACCAAACACCTGACCAGAGGACCAATCAGGAAACCGGATTTTTCAAAGCTGAGGGAGGGAATGTATGGGTATGTGTCTTTGTCTGGCTCTCAGCTATGAGAGGAGATCTTTTTCTATCTTCAATCTTCTAACCTTAAGTTTCCAAGTTGTAAGTCCAAAGGTAGAAAAATAATAGGGTGTTATTGTTTTTTTTGTATTTACATGTGTGTAGTTTGCTGGAATGTTTTCAATTGGATATCTTTTTGAATAAGACTGTTTATTCCTTTTTCTTTTAAGCAATTGAACCTGTGTTATTGTCACCTTAATACAGAGAATATTTTATGTCTTTTTCTCTCTTTTTATATAAAGTTTTCTTTTTAAGACTTGTTGAGTTTTTTTTCTCTCTGGGTAGGCTAAGGAACGAAGGGGAGGGAAATTCTCTTTGGGTTAGATCTACGGAGGGTGAATCTCTATAGCACCAGGGAATTGGTGGGAGGGGGAAGAGAGATAGGATCTTTTCTGTTTCCTTGTATTTGGTTGTCTCTTTGTGGAAGAAAAGAGACATGTTTCTTGGTATTGTGATGTTAAGAGGTTGCATCAGTAACTCTCAGGTTAGCCCAGAGAGGAAATTCTGGGTGGGAGAGGGAGGAGGAAGGGAAGTGGGTTATTTCCCTTTGTTGTAGACTCAAGGCATCTGAGTCTTGGGGGTTCCCCAGGGAAGGTTTTGGGGAGACCAGAGTGAGCCAAAACACTGGAATTTTTGGATGGTGGCAGCGATATCAGATCTAAGCTGGTAATTAAGCTTAGAGGGTTTCATGCAGGCACCCAGATTTCTGGACGCTAAGGTCCAGATTTGGGAAAGATGCTTATGATATGAGTGGCAGCGATTGGGAAAGATAAGAATCCAGAAGCCAGTAGGAGTATTATATTTTTCTTTTCTCTGCTAGGGGCTTTTAGCAGAGAGAAAGTGTTTGGTTTTAAAAGTAGCCAGAGAGAAATTTTTTTTTCTGCTACTTAGGTGGCTTGCCTTTTAAGCAAGGAGCCATTACAGGTTGACAAAGGGTCTAATGTTAAACAATAGAATTCTGATTGGGAATCAAGTACCCAGCAACACGCACAGGTAAATAAACTGGTTTTTCTAGTTAATTTGCATGTAAAAGAGTAGCAAGAAGAAGAACAAAACACTGTTGCTGGGAAGTCCCCAGGAGACAACAGAGAGACAGCGGTTCAAACAACAAACACCAGAGGGCACCTCAACACAAGAAAACAGGAACCATGACTACCAAAGATGCCCTAAAGCAGGAACGAGCGAGACTAGAGGCAGAGGAAGAAATCAAAGACGCAGATCACAGGTGAGACCTGGAAAAAAAATACAAGAGATGGAGCTGAGAGAAAAAGAAAAAGACGCTGCCTACAGAAGAGAACAAGCTGCCAAAGAGGAAGCTTACAAAAGAGAACAAGCAGCCAAAAATGCAGCCTTCCAACGAGAGATGGAAAAACAGAGGGAGGCCTACCAACAGGCCTTAGCATTAGAACAGTCTAAGCATCAGAACGCAGCCAATCCTAATCACCTGTCACCAGTTGTTGTTCAACCACACAAGAAATTTCCCAACTACAAGGCAGGTGATGACACTGAGGCCTTCTTAGAAAATTTTGAAAGAGCCTGCATTGGGTACAGCATCGCTGAAGACCAGTACATGGTAGAGCTGAGGTCACACCTCAGTGGACCCTTAGCAGAGGTGGTGGCTGAAATGCCAAAGGACAAAATGAACGATTATAAACTGTTTCAAACCAAGGCCAGATACAGAATGGGGATAGCCCCGGATCATGCCTGTCGGCATTTCGGAACCCAAAAGTGGAAACCAGATGTGTCATTTCCCAGACACGCCTACTACGTTGGAAAGAATTATGAGGCCTGGATATCAGGAACCAATGTTCAATCCATTGACGAACTGCACCTCCTCATACAAATGGAGCAGTTCTTGGATGGTGTTCCTGAGGACATAACACGATACATACAAGATGGAAAACCCAAAAAACTCACCGAGGCGGGGAAGGTTGGAGCCAAGTGGATGGAAGTGGCAGAAAGCAAGAAACCTACTGTCAAGGGGAATGAATACCCCAGGGGGCTCACCGACAATAAACCCTACAACAGAGGGCAACCCAAGACCCCACTTACAACCCAAGGAAAGCCACAGACACCTTGTCCTTCCACCTCACCAGTCTCCAGTAACTCACCTCGACCCAGTGACCCGTCAGCTGGAAGATGCTATAAGTGTAATGAACAGGGACATATAAAGGCCAACTGCCCAACGGACCCCACCTGGGTGCAAGTCATTACACCACCATCACACCAAAGATCCCCAGGCCCAGATACCTCTCAAATCCCCTTGAAGCGAAGGGAACATTTGAGAGTGGGCAGAAAGAAGGTTACCGCCTGGAGAGACACGGGGGCACAGGTGTCAGCTATCCACCAATCCTTCGTGGATCCCAAACTCATCAACCCAAAGGCCAAAGTGACCATTTACCCCTTCATATCACAAGCTGTAGACTTGCCTACAGCTGAACTACCTGTCCAGTACAAAGGCTGGTCAGGAATGTGGACTTTTGCAGTCTATGACAATTATTCCATCCCCATGCTACTGGGGGAACACTTGGCCAACCAGGTGAAGCGAGCCAAGAGAGTGGGAATGGTTACACGCAGTCAAGCCAGGCAAGCTTCCAGACTCATTCCTGTTCCTGAGCCGTCCACAGGGAACCCGTCTGTGTTACCAGAGACCCAGACTGAGGTAGTGGACCCGGATCCCATGCCAACGGCTGAACCAGCCACAGCACCTCCAGTCCCAGGCCCGGAACTGGAACAGCAACCAGCACCAGCACCAGCAATTGCAACCACATCTTCAACTCCAGCGCCAGAGGGGGCCAATGAGCCTGAACTGGCAGAAGCAACAGGCAACCATACCGAAGAGGCTCAGCCAGAGCCTGAAATACCCCCAGGTGCACCAGCAGAGAGCGGTTCACCAGCAACGGAAACAACCCCATCACCTACATCGCTTCCAGAGGGACCAAGCCCAAGTCCACAGTCTGAGGAAGAACTGGTGTCCCCAGCCTCAAGGGAACAGTTCCAGACTGAGCAGGAAGCAGATGACAGCCTTCCGAAAGCTTGGGTGGTGGCATGGAGCACCCCACCGCCTCTCAGCTCTTCTACTCGATCCTGGTTTGTTATAGACCAAGGACTTTTATACAAGGAAATTCTTTCTGATGGTCACCAGGAAGAATGGCAGCCGCAAAAACAGTTGGTGGTTCCAACTAAGTACCGGGGGAAGCTCTTAATCTTAGCCCATGATCATCCCAGTGGCCATGCTGGGATGAACAGAACCAAAGACAGATTGGGGAAGTCCTTCCACTGGGAGGGGATGGGCAAGGACGTTGCCCAGTATGTCCGGTCTTGTGAGGTGTGCCAAAGAGTGGGAAAGCCTCAAGATCAGGTCAAGACCCCTCTCCAGCCACTCCCCATAATTGAGGTCCCATTTCAGCGAGTAGCTGTGGATATTCTGGGTCCTTTCCCAAGAAAGACGCCCAGGGGAAAGCAGTACGTACTGACTTTCGTGGACTTTGCTACCCGATGGCCGGAAGCAGTAGCTCTAGGCAACACCAGGGCTAAAGCGGTGTGCCAGGCCCTTACAGACATTTTTGCCAGGGTAGGTTGGCCCTCCGATATCCTTACAGATTCAGGATCTAATTTCCTGGCAGGCACCATGAAAGACCTGTGGGAAACTCATGGGGTGAATCACTTGGTTGCCACCCCGTACCACCATCAAACCAATGGCCTGGTGGAAAGGTTTAATGGAACTTTGGGGGCCACGATCCGTAAATTCGTGAATGAATACTCCAGTGACTGGGACCTAGTGTTGCAACAGTTGCTCTTTGCTTACAGGGCTGTACCACATCCCAGTTTAGGGTTTTCACCATTTGAACTTGTGTATGGCCACGAGGTTAAGGGGCCATTACAGTTGGTAAAGCAACAATGGGAGGGGTTTACACCCTCTCCAGGAACTAACATTCTGGACTTTGTAAGCACCCTCCAAAGCACCCTCCGACATTCTTTAAATAAAGCTTCTAATTTCATCAAGAATGTTCATTGCTATAACTGCATCACAACATTCCAATGTGTATTTAAAATGATAAAGGTAAATATGTGTGTGACATTACTTTCTATATGATTTTATAAAAATATGCCAATGAATGAATTTAATGTAACTGGAATATGCTTCATGCAAAAGGTCTCTTGTAAGGTATCATTACAAAGCTTATAATCCACTGAGTGTGGTTATCCTCTTTGTAAAAGGTAACACTCTTGTCTCTGAAACTAGAAATATGAAATATAACTCTGAGGACCTATTGTAATTATGCAAAGTGTGAGCCATTAATGGTGGTTTAGAGTCTTGATGAATTTTATTAGCCAGGACAATTGACTGAACGCTCTGTTTGCATGCAGGCCTTCCTGTGAGTCAGGCTGGGAGGAATGAAGGTTTGGGGGGTGGCTCTTACAGTGACATGTGATCATGTCACCTGAACTGGAATCCATCTTTAACCTGATACTTTTCCTGTGAGGGGTGGGAACCCAGAGGGACAAAGGATTCCCGCCTTATGCAAAAGATATATAAAGGGGTGGAACAGAACAAAAAAGGAGAAGAGAGACATCATGAAGAATCCCCTAGCTAGAGAAAATGGGAACCTCTTTCCAGTAGCTGAGAAACAGCAGTTTGGGAGCTAGATCATTAGCAATATTTATGGAATAAATCCCAAAGGCTTTTTCCTGTGCAATTAAATGTATAAAACATGTCTCTGTACTATTATACAAAACTTGAAAATAGCCTTGTATAACTTCAGGAAGGGGTTATCAATGCCATAGGTCACTTTAGGAGCTGGAAGTCTCAGATTCATAGACTCATAGAACCATGGGGTTAGGAAGGACCAAAAGGGTCATCTAGTTTAACCCCCTGATCAGTCCCTTGGTCCACGCTTCTGCCACCTGAGCTCAGCTAAACAAATGCCTCAGGTGGCAGCAGCAGTAAGATCTATCCTCTTTGTGCACTAGCCACCTGAGAGGGATTTACTACATGTACTCAAGGACATAGCAGGGTATGAGAGACGACTTGCAGAGTTGCCTGTAAATGCTGCTCTCATGGAGAAGCACACCAGGGTACTAGGGGCTGGGCAGGACCCATGTGCCTTCAAACCTGCCCATAATGAGGCTCCAAAGAACTCTGTTGCAGATCTCGAAGGATCCTCAGTGCAGTTGAGGAGCCAGACGGCACCCTAGAGTCTCACCTCCCTCACCCAGCAACACAGATGAAGCTGTTTGCAAATATGTCAAAGGTCATCTCCTTTAACACTCTCATTTAGTTCACCGAGGGCATGTCTACATGGACATTCACACATGGGGGCTGTGAGAGAGGCTCACACACCGCAAAGGGGAAAGGCCTTCCTATCCCAGCTCAGATGAGTGAGGCAGGGACAGGGGCTCAGACACGTTTGGAGGGGCAAGGGCTCCCCAGATCTGTGCATACACATGGCAGGGAAGACTGGGGGGCTAACAGATTCCCCAGCCCCTATTCTCCTGCCAGTCACCCCCACATCCTCCAGCCCAATGTCACACCCCTCCAGTCCCTCACCTGAACCCCCAAACTCTTTCCCTTCCTTTTCCATCCATCCCCATTTATCCCCTTCCCATAATCCCTCACTGCAATCCTAAACCCTTCTCCCTCATTCTCCCACTCTTTTGCCCCCCAATACTCCTCCTCTTCCAGGAACCACTCACACATCTAATGTTTTCCCCAAAGACTTTGATTACATTCCCCACAAAATAAAACTGCTACCCAGGACTCACAAATTGTAGCATTCTACAGCTACTCAGCCCAAAATAGATTTTGTCTTGGGTAGGATCTTGTCATTAACTTATCCTTAGTTATAGAACATAGGAATGGTCACACTGGGTCAGACCAATGGGTCCATCTAGCCCAGTATCCTGTCTTCCAACAGTGACCAATGCCAGGTGCTTCAGAGGGAATGAACAGAAGAGTTAAACAAGTGATCCATCCTCTATCTCCCATTCCCAGCTTCTGGCAAACAAAGGCTAGGGACACCATCCCTGCCCATCCTGGCTAATAACCATTGATGGACCTATCGTCCATGAACTTGTCTAGTTCCTTTTTGAACCTTATTATGGTCTTGGCCTTCACAACATCCTCAGGCAAAGAGTTCCTCTGGCTGACTGTGTGTTGTGTGAAGAAATATTTCCTTTTGTTTGCTTTAAACTTGCTGCCTATTAATTTCATTTGGTGACCCCTAGTTCTTGTGTTATGTGAAGGAGTAAATAACACTTTCTTATTTACTTTTTTCACACCAATTATGATTTTGTAGACTTCTATCACATCTCCCCTTAATCATCTCTTTTCCAAGCTGAAAAGTCCCAGTCTTATTAATCTCTCCTCATATGGAAGCTGTTCCATACCCCTAATTGTTTTTCTTGCCCTTTTCTTTACCATTTTCAATTCCAATATATCTTTTTTGAGATGGGGATACCAGATTTGCATGCACTATTCAAGGTATTAATTGGAGGGTGAGTTCAGAACAAGAAGTCTCAAGGAGGTCTGCAATTCATCCAGTCATTAGTTCCTCTCAGTTTAACAGTTCAAAGAAGCAGAAGGAAACTGTTTCTTTGAGGAGGTGTACATTGGGAACCCGCCAGTCAAATGAGCCCAAATATGGATCACTAATGCCCCCCATGTCTCCCAAGAGGCACATCAAATTTCAAAGCATTCCAAGTAACCATCCACATCTTAAAACATGCACACTGTAAGGAGTGGACATTTTCTTAAATGCCATTCTCAGTTTGGGTCGCGCAAAATGTTAGTTAATTCCATGCACTACCTTGGGTAAAACTCGACAGACTTAGACCAGTTTGACCTGCATCACACCAGTAATTTGATTTCTTGCTCTGAGCAAAGAAAATCCTCTGGAAACTTCTTTCTCTTCGCAACCCCTAGCTCAAATGTCCTCAAATTTGTGTCACTAACTCTGCCTTACAGCTTCCTGAGGCACATCACATTTCAAAGGAATTAGACTGAATATATTGATGTTAGAAAAGTTGACCTTTGAACAGAATACATGACACAACCTTAGTTATAGTGGTGATGGGATGTCGCTATAACATTCATCTGTTCCTTTACTGGCAGGGTAGAGATCTCACAGATTTCTGTCTGTTAATCATGACCTTGGATTATTCTATGAGCATTATAATAGGATTGTGCTGTTTAGCAACGAGAATCTCAGATAAAGGAACGAACATAAAACTAGGCACCACAGTGCACGTATTCAGTTTATGTACATTGGAAAAGCACCATAGCACGATGCCAATATCTACCAGCTGGGCATTTGGCTTAATCGACTTTAATGGGGCTGATTTACAAAAGCTCAGGATCTGGCCCCATTGACACCGATGGAGCCACAGCTGATTTATACCATCAGGGATCTGTCCTTTCATATTTGTTCAGTCTCTCTGACACATCTACAACCTGTGTGAATTAAACATTCTAAAAATGTCATGCAGCTTTGCATCTGAATCCTAATGAGCCTTTTAGTTTAGTGTTGCCTGTAATATGTAATTGTAATGTAATATGTAAAATGTAATTGCTAAGAAAGAAAGAAAGAAAGAAAGAAAGAAAGAAAGAAAAGTTGGTCCATTCATCACAATAGAAGTTGAATATCAAAGAGAGAGAATCTCCACAACACTGAATTCCTCCAAAGTTCTGTCCCTAGTGGGAATGAATCACTCCTTCACCATTAAAAGTTACACTCTTGTAATTAATCCCATGGGACAAAGAGCTAAGAAAGTGCTGACTGGTTAGGAATTTTTGTCTGTTCCATTCCGATTCTGAGGCAAAGAATATGGATTTGAAACCGTGTAATGGAGCAGATCTCCAGCATGTGTAAATCAGCCATAGTTCCACTGAAATCAATGGGCTGTATTCCCAGATGCTGTAAATCTGGCTTTTTTTTTTACTGAAGTCAATGGGACAGATCCTCAGTTGGTGTAAATCAGCTATAGCACCACTGAAATCAAAGGGCCAGATACTCAGTGGGCATAAATATCCCTAGTTCTCTGAAGTCAATGGAACTGTATCAGTTTACACCAGCTCATGGTCTGGTCCTTAGTTTTTAATGTTTGCATCTGGGTACCTCTTAGTGATCTACTTCTTACCATGCAGGGTAGCCTCAGCTGTCGGATCCTCTGGTGGACGCATCCCAAGAGCTTTCTTTCCCCCCAAGAAAAGATTCTCTGCTCCCCCAGTGATAATTATGTGGAGTTAGTGAAGAAACAGGCTATTCCAGGTCAGTTGGGCTTCTGGTGCCACTAGACTTTTAGCCATTGTATGTCACATGTTTGCGCTACAAATCAATGTATATGCAATCCCTTTGGGACACCCGTTGTGCTTCAGCCCTTCCATGTTTTTAGCCAAGTACTCTTCCAGGGATGCTGCCATTGTTTGAGATCCAGGGTGGGTGCTGTTCCCCTCTGCAGGGTTAGACTCAGCTAAGGAAGGTTGTCAGCATAGATTGTTCCTGAGGTTTGATCACAGCTGGGCTCACAGCCCTGGAGACCAAATTCAGCTATTTAGCCCTGGAGCAGGTGAATTGTGGGCTGTGACCGTGTCTGAATCCTGTACAAGTCAGGATCAGCTGGGAGGGACTTTTTAGTCCCTCATCCTATTTAGTCCCTCACCTCTCAGCTAAGCCTGCCCAAAGAGGGAAGCAGGGAGCGCCTAGCTGAGAACTGGATCCTGTCTGTTACGAACTGCAGAGAGACCCAGCAACACAAGAAGTCCAGCAAAGGGACACAAACAACTGATGGATAATACAGTGATGCATGCCTGATAGATAGATAGATAGATAGATAGATAGATAGATAGATAGATTCCTAACATTGGAGACTGAAATGCTTCGCAATTTGGGAAAAAATCCACAGAGACCAACACAGTAAGTTTGCTCTTTTAATTGAATATGTTAGGATATTAATATACAGGGCAAATTTAAGAATATAAACGTGAATTACAAATAGAACTCTGTTAGATGTTTGCCATCAGTTCAAATAAGTAGAGTCTGTCAGAATTTTTTTTATCAGAAACAATAAGTTTTCAGATAAGTCCCAAAAATTCTGAAATTTTCAAGTTTTGGCAACCAATAAAAAATAATTTTCGGCTAAAAACATCAGCAAATTGAACATTTTCATTCTAAATTCACCCCACAAAAAGGTTTTTTTCAGTTTTCATATATGAAGATAGCTGAGGCTTTCTATGAAAATTTGATTACCATGACTTGAGGATTACAGTAACTCAGTCAGAGATTAGGTGTCTATTACAGAAGTGGGTGGGTGAAGTCCTATGGGCTGCAGGAGATCAGACTAGATGATCATGATGGTCCCTTCTGACCTTTAAGTCTATGAGTCTATGATTAATTCAAAACCCAATTAATTCAAAACCCCAATTTTCCTTTGAAAACAATTTAAGCAGAAAATTGGAAACTTACAATTAAGAAGGAGTAAGGAACACTAATATTGTCCACTAATACTATAATTTCAAACCCATTCAGTCCATTGTATCCATTTTCATTTCAATATCAAAGGGAAGCTGCAGGATGATAAAACTGAGTAAGCAGCAAAGCTGATAGCCCCCAGAATGTGTTTTATCTAGACTAGCACCTTTACACCAAGGATTAGAGTTGAACCAAGTAGCCAAAGCCTGTCTATCCTGACAGAGAGGATAGATGGCTATAGAGGGGTCAATAGGACTAAAACACAGAGCTCCTGATCTAGCACCATATCCAGTGCACACTTCTATCAGCTGAGCACAAACACTGTAAATAATAAGACACAACCCATTCCTGAAAGAGTTCACAGTCCTAGTAGACGAGGCAGACAATAGGTGGGAGGGGAAACAGAGGCACAGAGAGAGAGGAAAAAGCCTTGTCTGAGGGCACAGAGAAGGTCTGGCAGAACCAAGAATAGAACCCAACTCTCCTGAGTACTACTGAACCCACTCAGCTAGACAGAGTCGCAGAGGGAAACCATACAACACAGCAGTAACTGAGCAATGCTGGGATTTGGTGCCATAAATCAACGTGTAATCAGGTGGCAGGCCATCTGGGTGGTGTTGGGCAGGACTCATTACAGACAAGCTGCTATTTAGGATGCTGGGGGAGTCCGTCGCATTCAGGGGGACTCTAGCCATTTTGCCTCCCCAAGCACGGTAGGCAGGGACCACCAGATCCTCCGCAGGCAAGCCGCCAAAGGCAGCCTGCCTGCCGCCCTTGCAGCGCCGGCAGAGCACCCCCCGCAGCTTGCTACACCAAGGACGTGCTTGGCATACTGGGGCATGGAGCCGTCTCTGCTCGCATTTCCCTGGCAAGTCGAAATCGGCTGTGCTGGCATTTTAGTAGTTTAAGCTATACCTGCACGAGCGGGGGTGTGATTCCTCTGCTCGGGTACCCATACCTGTACTAGCTCTTATCAAGTATAAACAGCAGTAGAGCTGCGGCAGCACAGGTAGTGACAGCAGAGGCATCGGTTATCCATGCCCAGTAAATACCCATTGGTTTTGGGCAGGTTTGTTCTAGTCTCAGTCATGCCTCTGCTGCTGGTACTCATGCTCCAGAGGATATATTGCTATTTGGATTCACGCTAGCTCACAGAGAGCTAGTGTGAGTGTTCACGTACATGAGCAGGGGAATCACACCCTGGCTCATAATGTAGACAGCAATAGTTTCATGCCCAGATTGTAAGGCTAGTGCTTATAGCTCTAGGACAACTCTCCCATGCAAGACAGGTGGATTGGTGTGGTACTTTGCTCCTTCTTTCATACTGCATCTTTATCAAGCCATCTCTTGGGCAGAAGGTGTAAACTGACGCAGCTACGTTGACTTTAAGGGAGTTATGCAGTGATAATGCACTGGTCTAGTGGTCTGATTGTCGGAGTCAAGGAGCACTCACCTCTCCTAGTGAACTGAAGTGATAAGTTCTGTGCACCTGTGATAATCACAACATTGGATATTATATAGAGAGAATCGGGGTCATTCCCTCTGTCACTCTAATCCTGACCATTGCCCTTCTCCTTCCCTCCACAGGCAGGACATCATGTACTGAGAAGGAAAATGTTCAACCGAACCACTGCAACCGAGTTCCTTCTCCTTGGATTCTCTGATGTTTGGGAGCTGCAGATTTTGCACTTTGTGGTGTTTCTAGTGATTTATCTGGCAGCCTTGGTGGGGAATCTTCTTATCATCACGGTTGTAGCCCTCAACAACCACCTTCAGACCCCCATGTATTTCTTCCTGATGAATCTGTCTATCCTGGACCTTGGCTCCATCTCTGTCACCATCCCCAAATCCATGGCTAATTACATATTGAACACCAGGTCAATTTCTTATGCTGGGTGTGTTGCTCAAGTCTTTCTCTTCGTCTTCTTCACTGAGACTGACTTTGCTTTCCTCACTGTAATGGCATATGATCGCTATGTTGCCATATGCAAACCACTGCACTATGAGACTGCGATGAACAGAAGAGCTTGTGTCCAAATGGCAGCCAGTGCCTGGATCAGTGGGATTCTCTACTCTGTGCTACACACTGGGAACACATTTGCATTGACCTTCTGTGGAGGCAACATGGTAGATCAGTTCTTCTGTGAAATCTCCCAGCTACTCAAACTCACCTGCTCCAGGTCCTATCTCAGTGAAATTGGGGTTATTGCCTTTAATGCCTGTTTAACTTTAAGCTGCTTTGTTTTAATAATTGTGTCATATGTTCAGGTCTTCAACACGGTGCTGAGAATCCCTTATGAGCAGGGCAGGCATAAAGCCTTCTCCACTTGCCTTCCTCACCTTATTGTTGTCTCCTTGTTTGTTTGCACTGGTGGCTTTGCTTACCTGAAACCTACCTCCAGGGCTGGATCAACATCAGGGCTGGATCTCATGGTGGCTCTTCTCTATTCTGTGGTGCCTCCCATGATGAATCCGATCATCTACAGCATGAGGAACAAGGAGATCAAAGGTGCTCTGAAGAAACTGACTGGGTGATCATTATCCACCACGAATAAAATTTCCAGATTTGTCCCACGACCATGGCTTCATTTTATGCATCTTTACTGGTATAATCAACCGATGGCATTATTGTCTCTGTGGGAATTTGATGTGCTGTTTATGCAAAATGCTGTGTGTCACAGTGATAACCCAAACTAAGTTACTCCAGTCAGTGTCGTTACTCTAGATTTGCACCAAGGTAAATTACATAAGGATCTATATATCTATCATAAATAAATGTACAAAAAAAAAAGTCATTGTTAACACAGAGTTAAGGTTGCCTGATGGTATCTCATGTCCTTCCAGAACGTCAGGTTCAGCATAACTCAAACTTTGGAAAGCCTAGAAATTCAAGTTAAAGTGCATGCCCATGGAACCTTCACTCTGCCTCCCTGGAGCTGACAATACCACTGCGAATTATCTGCATGCATTCCAGGTGCACTCCCTGTGTTAGATGTAACCATATTGAACAGTGAAGGCAGTAAGTGATGCAAGTAGGCAGAGGTGTATTTGTGATAGAAGGAGATCTGGGTCTGATCCCCCACCCCTCTCCCGGCCCGATGTGGGTGATCGAAATAAAGATGTGCACATGTACCTAGAGAGTCCCACCTGCACGATTTCAGTTCAGAATTGTGAAGGTGGTGTCAGTAGCAGGGCACTGAGGTTTCTTGCCATGGGTATAGTCAGTAGAGAGGTGGGATATGAGAGCAGGCTGTGGATTTAATGAAGTATAAGTTTAGGTGGTATCCTGTATGCGTGTGTGAAGAGGTTGTAAAAGGTAGAAAATGGTTGTTAAATTTTCCAAGTGTGGTATTCTGTGGGGGATATAGTCTCAGTGCTTGACTGTAGGGCAAGTAGAGTGAAAAGGCAGAATATGAGTATGTGAGTTATGGATGTTGTGAGGCATCATTCAAAGAGGGCAGATTTATGGTTGAGGGTACTTAACTCAAGTCTGGTGGCACTTAAAGGCTAACAGATTTATTTGGGCTTAAACTTTTGTGGGTAAAAAACCCACTTTTACCCATGAAAGCTTATGCCCAAATAAATCTGTTCATCTTTAAGTTGCCATCGAACTCCTCATTGTTTTTCTGGATACAGACTAACATGGCTACCCCCTGATACTTAACTTAAGTCTGTATTTCCTCGTTTTCAGAAGATTGAGTTTTGATGAACTCTGAATTCTGGAAAGGCACAAGCTGTCACTGGCAAACCTTAACACTGTGTTAATTTTTTTTTCCCATTCACTTTCCTAATTTGTTAACTATTGGTTGGAGTTAGTGGTCATTGCGGCATTTGTAGGTAGCAATGGGTATAGATGACAAGTGGATGAAAAGTGTCTTTTAAAAACCACCACAATTTTCTGGAAAGGAGCTGTACTGAGTGCACTGCTTTGCCAATCTGGGTTCTCCTCATCTCTGCCCCTCAGAGACTCTCAGTAAGTGCAGTACAAAGCTGGATGCAACCAAAAACAGCATAGGAAGCTCAGTGAACTGTTCTATTCATCTTGATGAGATCTTCTCGGATGAGTGAGAACATTTCAAGGAGATTAATACAGCCTGAAAGAATCCCTCTGAGAGGTGTGGGGTCAGATGCCTGAAATGGGCTGGGCACCCAGATATTGGCCCCCACACAGGAGGGGAAGGGCCCTCTGCCCATATTTCCCCCCACTCCCATATCATTTACCCTCTTCTCTGCCTTCCTAGTGTCACATGTTTCCTCTGTCACTCCACCTAACCCTGAGCCCTCCCCAACCCACCCCATTTATCCCCCTCCCTATAATGACCCCTCCTGTCACTGGTCCCCAAATCCCTCTCCCACTGTCCCCAACAATTCTTCAACCGCTAATCATCCTCCCCTCCCTGTAGGCTTTTGCATATGTAATTTATTTTCCTTTCAAAAGTATTTTCAGCATCTTCTTAAAGATCTGCTGTGCTGAGGTGATATTTCCTCAGAATTAAAGATCCTTGGACAAATGCTGACACTGCCTATTCTGAGTTTCACATTTTGGCTACAGGTTGAACTCACAGTGCTCACGTGGTGTGGAGGTTCATGGGCCAGGAATTCTCTCTTCAGACATTTATGTTCTGCAAGCCAGAGATAGCTTTCGCACAGCTCATCTTCACTCCCTGCACATGCAAAGTATAATCCGTTGGGCACGACAGCAAACACTTCAAAGGCTGACACACCTAACTGGAGAGCTAAACCTTTTGGCTAATAACACTGTAATTTGATTTCCCCCAAACTCCTGGTGTGTGGACTGCACTCTGCTGGGGTAACCCTTGAGCGTTAGAGACCCTGATGTGAGGATCTGAGCCCCGGCTTGATCTCTAGCTGTGTGCAAAAAATCAGCACCAACATAACCCGATTTTAAGAAGAATGAGAAGTAACTCCACTGGAGTCAATGGGGCTGATGCCCCTGTCACTCACCCTGGTGTAGATTAGGGGTATCTTCACTGGAGTCAATGTGGTTGATTCCCCTCTCACTCACTCTAAGATAAATCCAGGTTGTTACAGTGGAGTATGTCTGGTCTAAGGAAGAGGAGATTGAGGCCCTTTCACTCCAACCCCCACCGCATGTTCCACCTATTGAAACCTCTTACCCTAGTCCCTGAGTGTCTTGCTCCTTCTGACTCACACAGCCTAGACCCCCAAACAAACACCCACAGCCCCTATTACCGTCTCTCCCCTGTCACGACTCTTCATCCCACAGACCCTCTGAGCCTCTGTTCTTTGAAATTGCCCTTCCCATGGCCCAGAGGCAATTCCTTATTCGGAGTTTCTGGCTCAGCTTCCTCAGAGATCCCTGCTGAACCCCTCTGCCCACCAGTCCCCTTCTCTGCTCAACTCCACTCCCCTGACATGCTCCACAGCTCCACAGAACAGACCCCCACCCCTGCTCCCTTCTGCCCCACCTCCAAACACCAGCCCATCCTCTTCTCTTCCCTTTGGCAAGCCCTGGTCACCATTTCCTTCTGCCTTCACCATTTTCCTTCCTCTGCCAGGACCAGATCCTCTTTTCTGAATAGTGCCTCCAAGGTAGCTGCTGCCCAGCACACAACTAGCGTGGGGAACTCACTGTCACAAGGTATTTCGGAGACAAAGAGCTCAGCAGATTGAGACATTGGCTTGGGTCATGACTTACATCAGATCAGCGGGTGAATCAAACTTCCATGGGGCAGGTCTCCAGCCAAACACTCACTCACAGGGAACCTTCCTGTTGTGGAGGTACAGGTAGAATAGTCCATTGTGGGGAGTATCCTTCTCTCTACAGCAGCTAGTGTTGGTCCCTCCAGGAGTCACTGTTCTGAGCAGGCTATTCCCAGGAGCCTGTGGAAAGAGGCACATTTAGTCTCATAAACCTGTGCCAACTCTCAGGGCTGGTTTCAGTCACTCCAGAACCATGCATGGGGCTCTGTCCCCGTGACCCTGTGGCCCACATGGAGCAGCAGTGGCAGAGTAGCCCCTCAAAGAGAGGCTGGGACAGCAGCCAATCACAGAGGCTTCAGGGAGCAGCCAATGAAAGCCCAGTAGGCTCCTATAAAAAGTAGCTGCTTTACAGAGCAGAGTCTGTTGCTGGCTGGAGCCAACGGAGGGAATTTGGTGCTCCTGGCTGGTTGAAGCAGCTCCAGGGGCTTGAAAAGGAGCAGATGCTGGGGGAGTGAGAAGGAGTACCTGGATGGCTGCTAGGGCTGAGGTCAAGACTTCAGCCCAAGCTAAGGGTGAAGGAAATCTGGGTGTGGGCTGCAGGGAAGTGGCCCAGGGAACAGAATTGAGCAGTTGAAGGGACACAGTAGGCACTTGTTATTTGTAGGGTCCCTGGGTTGGGCTCAACCTGACATAGTAGGTGGGACTGGGATCCCCCAACCATCCACTGGGGAAGTAGCTTACTCCCTGAAGAAGGGCCAAGAAACAGGTCCAGGAAAGCCTCAGCAATTATTGAACTTTGGTATCACTGGAAGGGGACTGAACTGATAGTGACTGATAGTGGAGAGCTGAGATCAGAGAGGGTGAAGAGTCTCCAAGGAGGAAGCCCTGGGGGCATGGCCCCACACCAGGGCCAAGACTTGTTAAAGACTGAGCCCAGGGAGAACTGCAGGAAACCAATAAGGATGAGAGTTTACCATGAATTTCCTATTAAGGTAGCACCCTCTGACAGAGAAGAACTTTGCAAAGCAACAGGTCAAAGAAAGAGGCCCCATGTATTCTATGAGTTGCAGATTGGTGAGAGGCAAGAAGAGGGAAATGTTGTCTCTTTCTCACCTCCAAGAGCTGGCATCAGGGTCCCGTCACTGAATTTGCATGGTAGCTGGAGTGGAAGGTTGCTCTTTTCCTCTCTCACCATGTTACTATCAACTGGAATGAAGCTACGGGACGCCCTCACTCATGATGGCTGTTAAGAACCGCATGGAAAGACATACAAAGAGGAAGCAATTTGCAGTGCATGCACAACACACTGAGAGACCTGAACAAAGAGTCCTAGGTGTTCTATGCTATCCTGACCCCACCGATCAACACTTTCAGATGTAGCCTGAGGAACAAGGAAGCCAATGCAATGAGCAAAGCTTTCAGTGAATTTGTGGCTTTGTCAAGGATTCAGACATCCCTAGCAAATTGTTTTAGTTTGAAAAGAAATGAGGATGATCTGAGATGATTTACACAGCCACATTCCCAAACTCACATTTCTGGTCCCTTTCCACCCAGTGGTCAGTTCTGATCAGAGCCTCTTTGCAGGTGTAATTCCAGTGTCAAACATTCGGTTTGCTGCATGGGCAATTTCCCCTCCTCTGGGTGTATGCAGACTCTCATTCATCAGATAGCCCTGCCTCTCCCTAAGGTACTTACCTGCCCACCATCTGTGTAGTATGTGGGTGACCCACTGTCTTTAGTGTATTTCTCTTCACAATACCCTCAGGTGGTGGGGAACATCTGTTATCTCCATTATACAGCTGGGGAACTGAGACCTAAAGATCACCTTGGTCAAACAGGCAGTCTTTGGTGGAGCTGGGGCTGGAACACAGAGCTCCCAAGTGCTGAACTAATTCCCTAACCACTACACAATCCATCCACTCTTCCCCCTACATTCCTTCCAGCTTCCCACTAGTCCCTGCAACTCCTCCCTTAAACATAGCCCCTCACTAATTTTGTCTTTCTATTTATCCAGTCTCTGATAACACATCTCAGCCACAATAATGTTCAGCCAGCCTGTGCCAAATCGACATGGATAGTTGTACTATTTTCTGCAAGTACCACAGCTCATACCCCTCCAGGCATAGAACCCAGGAGTCCTGAGTCCCAACATTACTTTGATGTCTAGCAAATAGTTCTGTAACCTACTGGCACAACATGTCTTCTCCCTTTCTAGTGGTTTACATCTCTCAATCTTAAGACCTGTGCATGTGTGAGAAGGGATTGAAAGGGGGAACGTGTCTGTGGTGTTGGTTGTCATATTTCCTCACTGGGTGAATCAAATTGTCAGAGTGGCATATTTGGCTCAATTACAAAGCCAGTTTCATAGTTAAAATGTTTCCATCAGCTTTTATTTGTGCTTTCCTGTGTCCACCACCCACCCCCACCAAGACTGGGATTCTCAAAAGAGCCTAAAGGAGTTAGGCATCCAGATTCAATTTACTTTTCATGGTGGTGAAGTGCCTAATTCCTTGAAAATCCAGATTGAAATGTCTAATTTGCAAAGTCTAGACCACGTAGACAATATTTCACAGAAATCTTACTGTCCAATTACTATGCTCCCCACTTTGAGAGCCCAGCCCATTATACTTGACCAATGTGGACCACCCTTACTGGGGGCATGTTGTCTCATGGAAGGGGATGGGACTGCTCACATAAGAAAGGATTATTCATCTGGTTTGGGATGGCAGGATAAGGCCCTTGCTAGGTATAGCAGGATCCCTCAGTCATGCAACTCAATCATCTCACAAAGAAGAGAGAACTCCTTTGAGCTAAGCAGGCTGACTGCATCAAGATTTGTTTTCATGCTGTCTGTATTGCAAACAGCAGGAACTCCCCAGAGTCAGCTGATGGAAAATCCCCCTCAGAAGTGGCATCAGGGGAGACACAACCTTCTCCTGCAAAGGGTACAAATATACTAAACTGAAGGCAGGACAACAAGGAATCAGTTCAAATTGCATCAAGGCAGATTTAGGTTAGATATTAGGAAAAACTTTCCAACTCTAAGGGTAGTTAAGCACTGGAACAGGTTACCAAGAGAGGTTGTGGAATCCTCATTTTCAGAGGTTTTTAAGGTTAGGGATGATCTGGGTTTACTTGGTCCTGCCTCAATATTGGGGACTGAACTAGATGACCACTTGAGGTCCCTTCCAGCCCTACATTTCTATGAGGAGACAACCACATCCCATCAACAGAGGGAGGAGAACCTGGTCCAAGTGAGATCTCTGCACCTGCTCATCCCATCGGGGGATCCAGATCTCTTTACAGAGAGAACCACATTTCTGGGGAGAAATGAGAGAGAAGAACCTGAATCCAGGTCACCAAATCCTGCAAGTTCCAAGTTAGATGGGAGGTTGAATATGCTGTGGTTGAAGGTGAGTGTAATCCCTCATACTCCTGCTGCCACGCACTAAGATAGAGCCTGCCTTGCAGTGCTGTCAAAGGGCTGTGCAATCAGCGGTGATTCAGTCTCGCCTTCCCCCAGAGATGCCAGTCGGTGTTAATATTGCCATGTAACCGATGGGGGGACTGAGGCAGAGAGAGGGGAAATGTCTTCCTATTGCTCACCATCACTGGCGGAACCTGGAACAGAATTCTAGAATCTAGAGACAAGAAAGAAAAACTCTGTCCACTCCAGCCCACCTCTGTGCCTGGACTGGTCCCAATAATACATTCATTAGTGTCTGCTCCACTTTACTCTTAAATAACCCAATCAATGAAGAACATAGGGATTTCCAGACTGGACTAGATCCCAGGTCCATTTAGCCCAGTCTACTGTCTCTGACAATGGCAGCCCAAGAGACTGCAGAGGAATGCGTAATAACGCTACATTAACACGTGTGGAATGATCTGCCTCCCACATCAGATCTCATCCTGATCTCTTAAAGCTAGAGGTGGGCTTAAACCCTTAACTCCAAGGTGTAAGATCCCTTCCAGAACTGTTGTTAAACTCGGGATAGAATAATAGAAATGTAGGGCTGCAAGGGACCTTGAGACATCATTTAGTCCTTCCCCCAGCGGTGAGTCAGGACCAGTTATGCCTAGGCCATCCCAGGCAGGTGTTTGTCCAACCTCTTCTAAAAACTTCCAGTGATGGGGATTCCACAGCTCACCTTGGTAACTTCTTCCAATGTTGAACCACCTTATCAATAGGTTTTCTTTCCCAAATATCTAACATACATGTCCCTTGCAGCAGAGCAAGCTCTGACTTCTTACCCTACCTTCAATGGACGTGGAGAACAATTGATCACCATCCTCTTTATAACCATCCTTGACATATTGGAAGACTGTCAGATCCCTGACTGTCTTCTTTTTTCAATAAAAGAAAACATTCCTGACTTTTTCATAGAAAAGTCAAATATCTTTTTGAATCTTGTTAAGTTTTTGGCCCAAACAGCTTCCTGTGCCAATGAGTTCTAATTACTGGCTTCTAAGCACAGCACTTTCACAGCCAGCCTGATCCTTCTCACTGTCAGGATATATTACCTAATATTCACCTGAAATTTTCCCTGATTTATTTCCTCCCTTTACTTTGAGATTTGCTTTGTTAAGCATTTGTTAGCTAATTCTTACTTACATTTTACAATATTTTTAGGTTGTTTTCTCTCTCACTGCTTACTTGTGATTAGAACTGGCGGGAAAATATTGATATTTGAAAGTTATTTCCATTTATCAGGAAGATGTTTAGAGTTTTTCAAACTTTTGATAATTTTTTTTAAAATGAATATGTTACATTTAAACTTTTTGGGTTTTTTTCCTCTTTTTTTTCCTGTTTACCATTGGGTGCAATACAATGAATAGTTATATTTCCCCTCATTCTTCCCCTGCTATTATTATTTTTCTTTTTTACTTTTTGCCATGCAATATATTTAAAAAGAAATCCTCCAATTTTTAAAAATTACTGAATGGCAAAGTATCAGACTTTCATTTTTTCTTTTAACTCTCAGTAACTTTTTCAAAGTTGTGGAAGTTCAGAGTGGGAAATAGGAAAAAAAAAAGATAAAAAGGAATTGCGAAAAAAAAATAAAATACCTCAGGGATGATGGATGGCATATTTTCTGAATCATGTGAATTTATATTTCATGTAAATGTACAGCTTTGCTAGTGTAGATGACAATAGAGATTTTGATCATTCAATTGTCAGAATGTCGCTAAGCAGTTTGAATCAACAATATTCCTCGGCAGAGAAATCCAAAAGTTAATATGTGATGATCACATAGCAGTGTAAACACTGATCTACATAGTACAACATAAATGAAATCAAACAATGACTACCTAAAAACGGTTAAGAGGCGAGGGCTTGGACTGGCACAACAACATTCATAGAGCGTTGATTTCTATCGGGGACAAAGGAAGTTTCTGAATTCCAAACCAAGCCGATTTTCAGCCTACAAAATTGTGCAGTGTTTTACCAGCCCAAATGAGTCCGTCAGAATTCAGGGGATCCAGAGCCTACACCTTAATTTGCCAGATTCCTCCTGGTGAACTGGTTTCCTCACTGCACACCACTAATGTCAGCTCTTTGGAGCAGAATCAAGGGAGCAAGGCTTCAGATAACCTGTGTAAGTAAAATTACTTCAGTGTTTGCAGGAACACAAATAAGTATAAGAATCTAATTACTGTATGGCATCTACACAGTATAGTTAAAATTGTTTGAGTGCTCTGACTGTGCATTTCCATACCTTAACATATCTGGATTCCTTTTCAGTGGAATCTTAATTTCCTAGTTTAATTTCCTAGGATTGCAATGCTTTTTTGCAGGGATAACTATAACATACCTGTGATGTTTGTTACCCTTAATTTGCTGACGTATATTCTAGTGGTAATTGCATATTTCAAATATTTATATTTTGAAATGAGAAAATCAGCATTTTCTCTCATATTTCTACCTTCTCCTCCTTTTAGTCCATTTGAAAAAGGAGAGTAATTTAACTTTTTAAGGAAAGCACAAAAAGCTGATTTTCTCTATTCATTTACTTTTTCCCACTGGAAAAAAATGTTTGGTTTTTCTCTACAGGAAAGATATACAAAAAAGTTTTCAAAGCGGAGGGAAAATATTTTTCCCTACCACTTCCTCTCTTTTCAATTTCCATCAAATTCCTAACTGGAAGAAAAGGGTGAAAAATACATTTTAAAGAAAAGGAAAGAAGTAGGTAATATGGAAATTTGAAATTAACACTTTCCAAAAAAAAAAAAATAGTGTGGGCAAAAAAAAGTAATGAAATGAAAACTGCTCAATTTATTTGTAATTTCTAACTGAATTAACCCACAATGGAATACATACATTTTCCCCCAGTATTTTTTATACATTTCCTTGAATATGTGGTGGATTATCTCTCTAATTTCTCCCTCTCCCTCTCCCTCTCCCTCTCTCTCTCTTTCTCTCTGAAGTTCCAATCTGCATGTCACCATGTGTAGGAATCTGGAAAGAATTACCCCTTTGATTTCACATTACTGAATGTCTTCATATACATACTTTCTCCACCAGGGCGTAAAGTTTATTCTTATTGTTGTTATTGTACTACTATTATTATTATTATTATTAATGGTTATTTTATTATAATACAATATTAACTGTTATATACTCAGAGCTTTGATTGCCTCAGGACCTTTACAAGACATAAAAGGAACAGAGGATCATCTCCTCAATTGGTGTAAACTGGAATCGATAAGTCAAGTCTCCAGCTGGTGCAAAATCAGCCATAGCGCTATTGGCATCAAAGGGGCCAGATTCGCAGTTGTTATAAATCAGAGTAGCTCCACTGGAGTCAGCAGGGCCCACTCTCCAGCTGGCATAAATCAGCACTAATTCCTTTTGATTTAATCAGAGAGATGCTAAATTGGTGTAAATCAGCTTAGCTGTCACTCTGGCCTCATTCAATTCAATTCACACCAGCTGAATATCTGGGCCAAGTAAAAGAAGGTACAGTCAAATACCTAATCAAGGAGAGTCAAGAAGAATCTGAATCAAAACTAAGGATTCAGACTTGGGAGTGTTTGAAATCTGAACCGGAATTAAGATCAGTATTTTTGAGCATTTTGTCCTATTGAGATCGCTTCCTCCTTTTTTTTCTGCAGGATGGAGAATGTGAAAGGATTGGCAGCAGGAAACCACACAGTACCAACCAAATTCATTCTCCTGGGATTTTCCAATCTACCTAGACAGAAATACTTATTATTCTCGGTGTTTTTAAGTGCTTACTTGATCACCCTGGCTGGAAATCTCTTCATCATTGTCCTCATATTGGCTGACCCTGCCCTTCATATCCCCATGTATTTCTTCCTCAGGAACTTGTCCTTTCTGGAGATCTGCTACACATCAGTTAACATCCCTAAAATTTGGCCAATCTTCTCTCAGAAGATCAGACCATCTCCTTCATTGGCTGTGGTGTGCAAAACTTTTTCTTTTTTTTCCTTGCTGGGTCAGAGTGTTTTCTCCTGGCCTCAATGGCCTACGATCGCTATGTCGCAATATGCAAGCCTCTGCACTACCCAGTGGTTATGAGCAGAAAGGTCTGCACAGGACTGGCTGCTGGATCCTGGCTCAGTGGACTCCTCATATTCTTTGGTCTGACCATCATGGTGTTCACCCTACCCTTCTGCCATTCCCATGAGATTAACCATTTCTTCTGTGACATCCCTCCACTGCTGAAGCTGGCCTGTTGAGACACCTCTGGCAAAGAAATTGCTGTCTTCATCATGGCTCTGTTCGTTGTCACCTTCCCCTTCATGTTCACCCTCATGTCCTATGTTTGCATCATCTCCACCATCCTGAGGATGCCCTCAACGGAGGGCAGGAGGAAGTCCTTCTCCACCTGTTCCTCACACCTCCTGGTGGTGATGCTGTCCTATGGCTCTGCTTGCATTATATATCTGAAGCCCAAGTCATCCTACTCACCAGATACAGCTAAGTTACTCTCTCTGTCCTACTCCATCATCACACCCATGCTAAACCCCATTATCTACAGCCTAAGGAACAAGGAGGTGAGGGGCGCCTTCTGGAGAATGATGAGGTGAAGAAGGTTCTGTTGAATAAAGAAAATGGATTAATTGTAAATGTCTCTGGTTCAATTCTTTGTCTTCAGTAATGAAACTCCTTAAGTTGCAGCTTTTGATCTCATAGAGATGAGGTTAATTCTGAAGTAATATCACCAAACTCAATGAATTTCCTAGAGATGGGTGGGAAATGCTTTCCCCATCCTATTTTTTTTAATTAAAAAAAAATGAAAAAATTCTATCCTGAATCAGGAGGAAAAGTTAAATTCTCACAATTTTGAACTAATAATAATAATGATAATAATGTGCCAGTTGAAACATTTCATTTTGATAATATAAAAAATTTTTGCTTTCTTTTTGACCTTTAATTTTTTAAAAACTTTTTTTTGTAAAAATTAACTAAACTTTCTAAATTAAAAAATCATTTTGAACCCAGAAATTGGAACTTTTCATTTAAAAAATATCAAAATGGGACATTCTAACAATTTTAAATCTTTTTTTTTTCAATTTTGTTTTGAATCAGGAGATGTGTCAAAACTGATCCTTCCCCAGTTTTGGTTATAACAACTAGGTGTTTTCTGACAGAAATTTTTGTTGGAATATTCCTGACCAACTCTAGATGTTCCATTGGTGTAGATTTGGAGGGACACTAGTAACAATGTTCAGGTAGAGGGAGGAATTGAACCTGTTTTCCTACAACTCAGTGGATTCCTGACGCTATTAGGCTAAAGATTATCAGAGAGCTTCTCTTTCTCTGGGCTTTTTGGGATCCCTTTGCCTTGCTTTTGTCAAAATGCTGGGAGGCTGAAACAAAATGAAGCAGACTTTTTTGGTTTGCACAAAACTACATTGGTTTCATTTGGATTTATGCCCTGAGTCCCTGATCATGGTCTCAATTACTTTGGAGTAAATGCAAAGCAACTCAGTTGAAATCAATTAAACTGTTTCTCTTCTCATCACTCCGGTGTAAATCAGGTGTAATTCCATAGGTCAATGGGGTTGATTCACTTTTCAATCATTTCTAATTTAGAAACAGGAGTAATGCCACAAAAGTCAATGAGGCTCATTCTTCTCTCACTTTCACCAGTGTAAATCAAGAGAACACAACACTTTGGAGCCTGATGGAATTCTAATGGCTTAAATCCAATGTAAGGGATCTGCCTTGGAAAAAGAACTACTATTGAAAAAGATGAGTACTGCCAATTTTTCAATACACCCCAAACCAACAGCCAAGGGAGCTTAGGGTGCTCATAGGCAGTACTCAGCACTGTAGACACTAATTAGCCTTCCTGTTGCCCAAAGATAAACATCCAGTAGCAACAAAAGCCCTTCACTCTCAGGGCACTCAGAGTTAAGATTTGGGCAGCCCCTACATAGCGGCAAAAAGGGTGGATACTTCTTACTCCCTCGTACTCCTGTTCCTGACTGAATAAGGTTTAGAAGTAGTTCAGGAATCAGGGAGGGCTGGAGGTTGTGTCTTTAGGGTACCTAAGGAAATCTGAAAAAGTCCTCAACCCATCCATCACTAAATAAGTTGAAGCCAGTGAAGGTAGAACTCCTGGTTCCATAGATAGGTGAGAATCTTGATCTAAAGTCAATGCTTCTTTCTTTCTTTCTTTCTTTCTTATATGGACAGGAAAAATTATTAACACATTAAAACTCCCAAGAGCTAGCTAGCTAGATAACTTAGTTTGTAGACACTGTGATTCACTAGACTTACTTTGCCTATCTGTAAATTTCCTTTGTTATTGATGGAAAAATGTTTTCCTCAGTTTGTGCATTTGCAGTGAAATTGACATTGATCAACATTTATTAATAAAAATGATCTTTCCAAACATACTTATGTCTTTTGAGAAACTAACTATGTCTCTGATCCACAGTTTAGTCATCTGTAAATCAGGTTTGAGGGAATGATAATTTCACAGAAGCAATGTAGGGCAAAATTCATTTGTATGTGTAAATTGTAATGATAACTGACGGCCCTCAGTAACATAGGCAGGACAGGAATTCAAGTTCTTTTATTTCTAAACTCTGTAATTTCCTTTAAGTCTTGTGGTAATTACTGAAATGCATCTTTCTACTAGTCCAAAATTTTCATGTAGACCTTTTTTAGCGAAAGGGACTTCTTGAGTTTTCCCTGTGAAAAATATTTATCTCCATTTGTTAACAATGCAGATTTAATTATTTGCAAAACATGGGCTCATTCTAGCTTCTCCATGTTAGCCATTATAGCAATATACATGCATTAAGGTCTAGGTCCTCCTACACATTAATCAATGAATCCTCACAACACTACATAATGTAGTATCGTGATCTACATAATGTAGTATAATTATCTGCATAATGATAACATGGGGGTACATGATAACAGTTTTCCAGTATATGAAATGTTGTTTCAAGGAGGAGGCAGAAAAATTGTTTTCTTTAACCTCTGAGAATTGGACAAGAAGCAATGGGATTAAATTTCAGCAAGGGAGGTTTAGGCTGGACATTAGGAAAAACTTTCTAACTGTTAGGCTACTTAAGCACTGGAATAAATTGTCTAGAGAGGTTGTGGAATCTCCGTCATTGGAGATTTTTAAGGGCAGGTTAGGCAAACACCTGTCAGGGATCATCTAGATAATATTTAATCCTGCCTTGAGTACAGAGGATTGGACTAAATGACCTCTCAAGGTCCCTTCCAATCCTATAACTCTATGATTCTATAATGTAGATAATGGCATTTAACTCTTTTGAAAAGTACTTTAAGATCCATGGATGAAAGTGATATATAATAACTAAGGGTGAAATCCTGGCCCAACTGAAATCAGTGGTTCACTGTCAAACTAGAAGGATGTATCAAGTGGGGCCTGGGTCTGGTACTATTTAATGTTTTCATTAAAAATTTTGAAGATGGCGTGGAGAGTACACTTATAAAATTTGTGGATGACACTAACCAGAGAGAGATTGTTAGCACTTCAGAGCCTTGAATTGTGATTCAAAATGATCTTGACATATGGAAAATTTGGTCTGAAATTAATAACATGAAATTCAATAAAGAGAAGTGCAAAGTACTATACTTAGGAAGGAAAAATCAAATACATAAGTTCAAACTGGGGAATAATTGGCTAAGCAGCAGTACTGCAGAAAAGAATCTGGGGGGTTTAGTGTAACACAAATCGAACATGAACCAACAATGTGATGAAGTTGCGAAAAAGACAGTGTCATTCTGGGATTATTAACAAGAGCATCATATGTAAGATACAGGAAGTAAGTGTCCCTCTATAATGAGCATAGGTGAGTCTTCGCTGGAGTATTGTACTCAGTTTGGGGCTCCACACTTTAAGAAAGATGTGCACAAATTAGAGAAAGCACAGAGGAGAGCACCAAAAATAAGAGGCTTAGAAATCATGTCCTATGAGGAAAGATTGAAAGAATTGGGCATATTTAGTCTAAAGAGGAGAGGCTGAAGGGGGACATGATAGTCTTCATATATGCAAAAGGTTGTTATAAAGATGACAGTGATCAAATGTTCTCCGTGTCCATCAAGAGTGGGACAAGAAGGCATCAACTTAGTCTGAAGCAAAGAAGATCCATGTTACATATTAGGAAAAACTTTTGTTACTGTGGATAGTTAAGCACTGGAACAGGTTATCCAGAGAGGTTGTGGAATCCCCATCATTGCAGATTTTTCAGAATATGTTGGACAAACATTTGTCAGGGATGGTTCTGCCTTATTGTGGTGGGATGGACTAGATGGCCTCTGAAGGTCCCTTCCAGCCCTACATTTCTATGATATTATCATTCTAAGTCTATAGAAATTTTTCCTTTGATTTCAATAGTGTTGGGATTTCTCTCTATCTATTCAGTAGCAGTAGTAATACTTAGTTCTCTTATCCTTCTCCAACCATTATTAATTATTATTACTATTATTACCTCACTTCTCATAATTAGAGTATTAGCTACCAATTAACCATACCACCTAGTTAAGAAATTGCTCCATTTATTGCTGTAAAGAGTTTCTCTGGTATTTGCCTTATTGTTTTGGGTATTGTCTCACTCTAGATTTTAAACAATTAAACCAATGTCACCCCAGGCCTGAAAGGTTCAAACAGAAATTAGAACCCACACAGTTACCCCAGTATGCATCTGTGTAGCCTCGCAAGAAGCTTATTTGCCTGTGGCAGTGTGGCTATAGCACTAGCCAGAAACACAGGACATTTGGGTTCTACTCTCTGTTTTACCACTGGCTTCTTTGGGACCAGTCTCTTTGACTTAGCTTCTGCATCTGTAAAATAGGTATCATAATAATGACATCCTTTGTAAGGCACTTTAAGATCTATGGGTAGGCTTGAAAAGGTTCATTTTCTGTTGGCAAACATCAATTTCACTGCACACATGCAAACCAGTGAAATATATTTCCATTGATATTTACAGATAGACAAAGTAAGAAAAAATGCTGCTTGAGAACTTGTTAGAGTTTGATTTCAGGGTATTTACTTTATCTATTTTGACATGTGATGTTGACAATTTGTGTTTTCATTGTTATAATATTTTAACTTTTTTGAATCTATCTGACCCCCCTACTCTCTGATCCTCCCATAATTTCCCACAAATGTGAAAATCTAAATTGAGAACATAAAAAAATGCTCAAAATAAACATCAGTATTATCAGTCAAAATTATTTTTGAAATAAAGAACTAGAGCCTATTTTTGGGTAACAGCTAGGTGGAACCGATATCTTTATTATATTCCACTAGCAATTTAGCAATAGAAACCTTGGGGATTCTCCTTCAGTAACCTTTCTCTGCAGTGCGGTGGCCAAGTAGTGCACCTTAAATACAAGTTTCCCATTTTCTGTTGATGTTGTTAAGAGCAATTTGCCAAAGGTCATACAAGAAGTTTCTAAGAGAGCATGGAATGAAACTCATTAGCCACATAGTCTTTTTTTTTCATTAAGATGGACCATATTGAGTGTATGGAAAGCCTAACACCTCATCTGGGTATGGCAACACTCTGATTTAGAAAAATGAGTGAAGTGAATTTGAAAATGGGGTATAGCTTTGGAATAATGCATAAACAACTTTCTTTTTCCTTGCTTTCTACTTGCACAGTGAGTCTGAGTGTGCTAATGAGGAAAGGAAGCATCTCAAGTATGCAGGAGAACTATATAGTGATTCATTCTCCTCCATATTAATCCAACTTTGCGTGTGTGATTCCATACATTTATGTGGAGTTACTCCTGATTTAAACCAGGTTCTCTTAAAGCAGAATGTGACTCAGAGATTATCTAATTACACCAAGTGATGTTATAGCCTGTGAGTTTCAAAGCTGCCTAGGGGATTTAGAGACACAGTTAGCAGAAGTGGTGCATCCAAATCCTCTAGTCCATTTTGAAAACCCCATCCTCATTGTTTTGATGAAAGGTTGCAAAAATGAGAAATAAAGGTAAAAGACCAGTGGGGCAAGTAGTCGTAAGAGAGGGATAATGGACTCACTTCTTTACCACAAGGAAACACGGTCATATGAATTAAGCCAGTTTATTGCATGTAAATGGGTACTATAATTAAACAGGGATGGTACAATTAGAACACTTGATAAGTCTAGGATACAGTAACCATGGAGGCCATAAAAGTAAATCAATACTGCAGTGCAACTGTCATACTGAATAGATAGATAGATAGACAGATAATGTCTTTAGAGAACCACACTGCTGCGAGCGGATTCATACTCTTAGGGTTTTCTGAGTTTCATGACTTCCATATTTTGCTCTTCAACATGTTGTTATCTCTCTATATCCTCACCTTGATGGGGAACACCCTGACTGTTGTGATAATAAATGCCAACGGCAACCTTCACACTCCCATGTATTTCTTCCTCACTCGCTTGACCTGCATGGAGATCTGCTAAATGTCAGTCATCATCCCAAAGATGCTGGAGAACATACTGGTGGAAAAGATGGGAATTTCCTTTATGGGATGTACCATGCAGATGTTCTTCTTTCTTTTTTGGAGGGGGTTGCAGAGTGCTTCCTCTGGCAGCAATGGCATTTGACTGGTATGTGGCGATATGTAACTCCTTGTGCTATACGGCCATTATGAGCAAGAGTGTTTGCTGGAAACTGGTGGTGGGATTGTATGTGTGGGGGACTGTAGTGAGTCTAGTGCACACCACCATTATATTCAGCTCTTCATTCTGTGTCCTACACATCAATCACTTCTTCTGTGAAATCCAGCTGCTCCTAGAGCTGCTTTGTGGAAATACTTTCTTGAATGAGTTTCAGGTACTTGTGACTGATGATCATTGTATCTTACATCTACATCCTGTCCAACATCCTCAAGATGCCATCAGCTGAGGGTTAGCTTAAAGCCTTCTCTACCTGGTCCTCACACCTGGTGGTGGTGACTCTGTTCCACGGCTCAGCAAGCTTCATGTACTTACTACCCAAGTCCACCTACTCTCCACCTGTTGACAAACTGTTCTCCCTGCCCTATACCATTGTGACTCCATTTTTGAACCCTGTGATCTATAGCTTGAGGAATGAGGAGGTGAAAGGAGCCATAAAGAAGCTGTGGAGGAAAATGCTTTATGCGTGTATAGCAAGCAGAGCTAGTCAAAATTTTCAGTATGCTTATATTTTGATGGCATTTTTATTGTAAATTATATATTCAATAAAAATACATTTCAAAGAATTTTCATTAAAATATTTTGGGTTTGGATCAACTACAAGGCTGATCATTTTCCCTCATTGATAGCAAAGATTAATCAAGACTTTTAACTTTTTACACTTTTCCTAATTTTGATAAACCTTTAATTTTAACAAAATCCAGTGAATTCTTTTTCTGCTTTTTGCTTGTTTTTTTTTTAACAGTTTTAATGTAAAAAGAGATAATCAACTGTATTACAAACCAGCTTGGCAATTAGATTATGTTTACTGAGTTCACAATGGAGTTACTCCTGATTTGTAACAGACCCGATGGCTTCAACAAAACTGCTCCTGGTTTACAATGGTGTGAATGAGAGGAGAATTTGGCCTGAATTTTCATGGCCTTACCTGGATTTTATTATATTAATGGGGAAAATAAATATAAAGTTCTGTTGTATTTTATTATGTTAAATGGGAAAATATAAAGTTTGGCTGGAGGCCGTTGTATAGACTTGATTAAAGATCCCAGGAAGTAGTTAATTAATGACTTGGAGTTCCTGATATGATTAGTACTATAGTACAGTAAAGTACTAAAGGCTAGACTCCGTACTCAGAGGAACAGGCATCATTCCAGACTCATTCCATTAAAACTAGTGGTGTTACTTTGATTTACAATTGTATAACTGAAAGGAGAATCTGTCCCAGTGGAGCTACACTAGATTTACACCTGCATAGTTGAAATCATCATCATCATCATGATTATTGCTGTAACTATTTTGTATCTGCTTTGTTTTGCTCATTTTTGTGGTATATTTAAATAATAAAATACACATTAGTAAAAATGCTAAAATATGTATTATTTTATTTACAACACTATTACATTTTTTAAAAGTTTGTTATCTCAGATATTAGAATGGATTTTTTTTTGTTTTAGAAAGAGCTGAGGAGTGGATTGATCATGACCCAGAAAGACAGAGAAAACTCAAGAGTGGGTCAAAATTCTTTGTATTTCAAAATATTGATTTTTTCCATCAAATTACAAATTGAAATTAAAAAAAAGAGAAAATATTTGGATCCATCTTTTCTCCTCTGCCACCCACCCCACCTATATTAGTAAAGAGATATTATGACCAAGATAATAAGAGCAGGGCTGGTGCACCCATTTAGGCGAACTAGGCGGTTGCCTAGGGCGCCAAGATTTGGGGGCGCCAAAAAGTGACGCCCCCAAAATTTTTTTTAAATGGTTGCAGCCACTGCTGCTGGAGGGGCTGAGCTGCCGGCAGCAGCAGCTGCCTGCCGCCGGCAGCCCAAGGTGTCCCCCGGGTCACGGCGCCGCCGGTCAGCGCGCCCCTGAGGTCAGTGCGCCGCCGCCACAGCCCGGCAGCCCAGGGCGTCCCCCCCCGGGGTCAGGGAGCCGCCGCCGCAGCCGGGCAGCCCAGGGTGCCCCCCGCCCCCCGGGGTCAGGGAGCCGCCGCTTCTGCCGGGCAGCCCAGGGCGCCCCCCGCCCCCCGGGGTCAGGGAGCCGCCGCCGCGACCCGGAAGCCCAGGGCGCCCCCGCCCCCGGGGTGCGAGAGCCGCCGCCGCAGTCCGGCAGCCCAGGGCGCCCCCCCGCTCCCGGTGTCGGGGAGCCGCCGCGGCGACCCGGCAGCCCAGAGCGCCCCCCCCTCCGGAGTCAGGGAGCCGCGGCTGCGGTGGACCTGCCGCAGGCATGCCTGCGGCAGCTCCGCCAGAGCCGCGAGACCCGCGCGCGGGGCGGCGAAATGTCCCGGCGCCAGAAACCCTGGCGGCGGTCCTGAATAAGAGGTGTATTTATTCCATTCACTGGAAACAGCAATGGTGCACTAACACAGGTGTATCTACACAATCAGGTCAGTTACATAATTAAGAAATGGCATCATTAGCTGATAGCAATAGTAGGTTGTTATCCTGCATGTGGAGTAGCCAGTAGAAAGGGAATTATCATCCTTAGCCAGTATGTTACATTAATAGTGAGCGGAAGTTGGGTGCCTAACTACAGACTAAGGGCATGAAAATCTCCTCATCAGTAAAAACAAAACAACACCATATGATCACTCCATACCTGTCCTCTCAGGCCTCAACCTCAAAGGAAACCTGCCCAATACATTCAAAAGCTGAGTCTGGGAGCTTAAATTCATACTTTCCAGCACAGTAAAAATTATGGTCTTAATAAAGACCCTGGATTTATGACTTATTACAACAACCTGTAACCCACAACTCTTCCCCCTCCTTTTTTTTTTTTTTTTGTCCTATGGCTGCAGGGCAAAAAATCAATGAAGGAAAAGACTAGATCTTCAAAAACATGGAAATACATTTTTTCTAAGAAATGTAGTAAATTTGTTTGGTTGATTTTTTCAAAATTTGAAATTTTGACCAATAAAATAGATTTGAAAAAAAATATTTTTTTTTGCATTTTTTCACCTATTCCGGCAGAGGGAGAGGTTAAATGAATATAGGTATAGGAAAACAAATAATTTTTTTAAAATCCTGTTTCCCAGCCCAGTTTCACAATTTTTTCTCCCAACACTAACACAGATGATTATTTTTATTCCCTGAACTAGTCTGATTGACTTCTGAGGCATCAATAAACATTTATTTTTTGCTCTTTTATGAGTACAAGGCAAAAGACTGTCCATTAAAACTTGATGGGACAGAATCTGCTGATGAGTCAAGTTGATCAGAAAATAAATGAGAAATAAAAGAAAAAAACATCATGAAAGTTTGCTGAAATCTGTTGCACACATACAAAATGGGAAATGACTGCTTAGGAAGGAGTACTGCGGAAAGGAATCTGGGGGTCATAGTGGATCACAAGCTAAATATAAATCATCAGTGTAACACTGTTGCAAAAAAAGCAAACATCATTCTGGGATGTATTATCAGGAGTGTGGTAAGCAAGACACGAGAAGTAATTCTTCCGCTCTGCTCCGTGTTGATTAGGCCTCACCTGGAGTATTTTGTCCAGTTCTGGGCCTCACATTTCAGGAAAGATGTAGAGAAATTGGAGAAAGTCCAGAGAAGAGCAACAAAAATGATTAAAGGTCTGGAAAACATGTCCTGTGAGGGAAGATTGAAAAAATTGGGTTTGTTTAGTTTGGAGAAGAGAAGACTGAGAGGGGACATGATAACAGTTTCCAAGTACATAAAAGGTTGTTACAAGGAGGAGGGAGAAAAATTGTTCTTCTTAACCTCTGAGTATAGGACAAGAAGCAATGGGCTTAAACTGCAGCAAGGTATAGGCTGGACGGTAGGGAATACTTCCTAACTGTCAGAGTGGTTAAGCACTGGAATAAATTGCCTAGGGAGGTTGTGGAATCTTCATCATTGGAAATTTTTAAGAGCAGGTTAGACAAATGCCTGTCAGGGATGGTCTAGATAATACTTAGTCCTGCCATGAGGGCAGGGGACTGGACTAGATGATCTCTCTAGGTCCTTTCCAGTCCTATGATTCTTTGAACAACAACAACAACACCAGCTCCTACATTCTGGAGGTGTTTTCAAATCTGCATAAGGAAGTTAGGAGCATTGACTTTTAATGGGACTCATATTCCTAATTCTTAGATGTTTTGGAAATTCTTTCCCTTTCTCCCTAACTTTTGTAATTATACCTCTACCCCAATGTAATGCGACCTGATATAACACAAATTCAGAAATAACACGATAAAGCAGTGCTCCAGGGGTGTGGGGCTGGGCACTCCGGCTGATTAAAGCAAGTTCAATATAATGCAGTTTCACCCATAAGGCAGTAAGATATTTTGGCTCCTGAGAACTGCATTATATCGTAGTAGAGGTGTAAAATGATTGGAAAAGCTCTATGCAGCATTAATATTTTATTTTTACAGGGGAAAAATCATCTTTCTTATCTAATCTATCTATCTAGCTATCTATCTCCACACTAGAGATGTGAAATAAATTGAGGTTTCAAAATTTGGTTTCAGGTTGCGATTTTCAAAATTTCCCATTAAAAGTTTAGTCAATACATTTTTGTGAAAGTTTCGGTTTCAACTAATCTGAATTTTCCGGTGAAAGAAACTTTCATCAAAAAGTCCTGATTAGCTTTAGCCTATACTTATCTATCAATCTTGAATTGTATGTAAGGGCTGCATGAGATGATGTAAGGTTTAGAAACATGGATATCTCCATTCACGTATTGTCAACAGGATTACTTGCATGAATTAAGTTACTCATGGACACCAGTTTGTAAGCTCAGATCATGAAAGATAACTATTTGAAGCTCCGCCAAATATGTCAGACCCGGTATTTAACTGCTTGATGGAGCTTTAGAATGACCAAGGATGAGAATATTAAAGTTACTGCACATGCCAGGCAAGGCTCTCTCAGCCTCTTCTTTTGACACAGCCAGAATTATAAAGAATAATATTTTTTTTTAGAGGTAACAGGGAAAAATTCTCAGTAAAATGAATGAGAGGGATTTACCTTTTTCTGGATCAAAGACACAATGGCAGCAAGGCCTATTAGTCCACCATTCCAGTAAGACATATTTTTCTGCCCTACACACTCTGGCCTCCTCCCTCCTTTTACATATTTTGGAAAACAGTTGAAAGTCTTTAGAAGAAGAACTTTCCCCACTTGCCTATATACTTGTAGCCATTCATCTCTGGCTGAGTGACAGAGCAGAGGGAATCAGTTACATTGTTGCTCATCCATTTTCCAAAGGGCATTGTTAAGGGCAAACTGACTTAGCAGCCTACTAAGGGAGCTAGTCTCATCAGCTGCATCTGAGCAGCAGCAGAAATAGTTCTAGGAACTGTACATTTAGCCTGGACGAATTCAGAAATGAGTGGAACCTTCTCATTGCTCCACAACCAGCACTGACCCCGATGCCCCAATCACTGCACTGTGGGTCTGAAATTCTAAGGTTTAAATGCTGCATAGGGTGCCTGTGGTGGCTCTTAATAGTTGTACATGACTGGAAATCTCTTATCTGTCTGTGGTTGAGCAGTAGTGTTGGTCAATTCAAGGTCATTACAGGGCAAGTAACACATTGGCCTGGAGATTTTATGGTCCTGATCCAACAAGACACTCAAATATGTGCCGAACCTTTAGCATGCAAATAGTCCCACTGACTTCAATGAGATTAATCACATGCTTAATGTAGGCACATGTTTAAATTCTGTGATGAATCAGGGGTTATATTTGTTCTTCTCTTTGTTTTCGTTCATCCCAAATATTTATTAAATGGCTTGAAAGCACATGCTCTGCTTTTTTTGTAGGGAAAAAATATCAGGAGATCCTAATTTCACAGCTGTCCTTTAACTCTGTGTTGGGAGAAGATGAAACTTTCTATTCAGCAGCCCTCAGCATTTGGAGACAGTTCTCAAAATCCACACTGAACTGTTTTGGCTCAGATCTAGGACTGTTTTGAAATCCTCTCCCCCAACCTGCTCCAGAAAATTTTGAAAACACTTTTTCCATATGATTTTCAGGAGAACATGTTGACCTTTTTTTTTGGTCAGAAACACAAAAAACTTGAAAAGAAAAATGTTTCCATTTCCTGTTGAAACCCCTCAAGGCAGCTTTGAAAACCTCAGCCTCTGTATCTCAGTGCGTGTCTAGAGGTACTTTTAATTCACAGCAAGCTGGAGCATAAAACTACCCTGCGCTAGCCTGCTGCACACTAAGTGTCTGAGCGGAACCTTCTGGGGTGCACTAAAAGTTCCCTAACGTTCTTTAATTTACTCCTGTTTCAAAGCAGGGTGAAAGAGTGAATGAAAATGTACCAAAAAAGAGTTTGTCAGATTCATTCAACAGCCTCCCCTTAAAAAGGAAAAGGGAAATGGGGAGCAAAGGAGAAGAGAAAAAAAGAAGCGGAGAACAAAGGAAGAGAGAGAAAATAATGGAATAAATAGAAAGAGGGGGAAAAGAGAGAAATAAAAAAAAAGAAAAAAGAGAGAGAAAAGGCAAGAAGGTCAGAAGGTAGAGAAAAAAAGAATTGTCACAGTCCTCTGAAAGCACCAGCTTCAGGTGTCAGGGCTTGAGCCTTCACCTTTCTGGGGTAGACTCCTGTGATTCTTCCATTCCCAGATTGGGACCTAGGCTTCAGCACCCTGTGTATCAATCAGTATCCCTCAGCAGGTCTGACTGAACTCAGTACCAGCACATCCCATCAGGAAGCTGTGACTAGAAGTAAATACAGTGACCCAAAACAGCCTTCTTACAACAAAGTATTGTTTGACCTGAACAGTAGTAGCATAGCATAGCAAATGAAAATGATTAAGACAACAAAAGGCCTACATACTTGTTTATCATACCCAAAGCTCCCAGGCAGGCTAAATTTCCTCAAGGAACGCTGAACCTCTGGAGGGTATAGGGGGCAGTTTCTCCACCCAAACCCTCTCACCAAACTAGCCTTTCCTTTATTCCGAGAGTATGTCTCTTTAAATCCTCCTCAGTCTTTTGATCTCCCTCCCTTAGCTGGGGGAGGGATTCAGTCCTGGGAAAACTGTTCTGGCAGACCCACCACAAGTGGAGGAAGGATATCACAGTTAACTGTCCTTGGTGTTTGCTGATGAGCTTTTAACTAGGCTGTCATCCATCTTCCTGCGTAGTTTCCTGACCACCCAGCTATTGAATTAACCCAATATATGAATACAGATTCACCTTTACAGTATTCAGACAAACATACAGATCATATGGTATTTTCATGAATGACTACAGGCAGCTCCAAATCCATCACAAGAATAGGTTTTCATTTTTTTTACAAGTTTCAAATAAATATTTTTCTGGCCATCACCCTTCTTAAGGCTTTCTTCACCTCTTTATTCCTCAGGCTATAGATCAAAGGGTTCAGCATTGGGCACACCACTGTGTAGAACAGGGAAAGCAGTTTGTCAGTGTCACGTGAATACCTAGATTTGGGCCTCAGATACGTCACGATGCCAGTTCCATAAAACAAAGTGACCACAATGAGGTGGGAGGAGCAGGTGGAGAAAGTTTTGCTCCTGCCTGCAGCTGATGGTATCTTGAAGATAGTGTAGAGGATGCGGACATAGGACACAAGGATGAGTAGGAAGGGGACCATGATGAAGATGACAGCGATGGTGTAAACGGCTACTTCATTCTTGTAAGTATCTGCACAGGCCAGCTTCAGCAGCGGGGGCAGGTCACAGAAGAAGTGGTTGATCCTATTGGGCCCACAGTAGGGCAGAGTGAATATGAAAGCTGTCTGTCCTAATGCCACCAGCACCCCAATGAGCCAGGATACAGCTAAGAGCTGGAGACACACACCTCTGCTCATCATGGTTGTATAACGCAGAGGGTGACATATGGCCACATAACGGTCATATGCCAAGGCGGCCAGTAGGCAACACTCCGTGATCCCCAGGAGGGAAAAGAAATACATCTGTGTGGCACAGCCCAGGAATGAGATGCTCTTGTCCTTGGAGAGGAAGTTCTCCAGCATCTTGGGGATGGTCGATGAAGTGTAACCAATTTCCAGAAAGGACAGGTTCCGGAGGAAGAAATACATGGGGGAGCATAGGGCAGGGTCCAGTACTGTGATTGTGATGATGACAATGTTGCCCATCAAGGTGATGAGGTACAAAACCAGCACTAAGAAGAAAAGGGAGAGCCGTACTTCTAAGAATTCAGAGAAAGACATGAAGAGGAACTGTGTCACAACTGTGTGGTTCTCATTAGCCATGCAGCCCTGTAGATTTCCAACTGCAGAGATAATAAGATCATTCATTCAATTCTGCAATATATACATGTATAATACTTGACAAACATTTTCAATAGTGGCCACTGATTCTGGGAGCTCCTATTTTTGGACGCCCAATGTAAGACCACTGGTAGTTGATGTTCAGTGGGATCAAGAACCCCCAGCTCCTATTGACTGGAGTTAGAAAATCAGACTCAAGGCATGAGATTCACAAAGGGACAAACACTTTATTGCCACTTTAGGTGCCAAAATCCCAGAATCAGACCCAACTGGAATTCGCAACCCCCCACCATGCTCGGCTGCTCCTGAACCCCATAGGCATTTGAACTTGCTTGGCACCTATGTTTTTGCAGCAGTAACAGCTCCCTAGGCACCTATGTTTCTTCCTCTGAGCATGCACACTGCTGCCTCCCTCTAGGTGTCTGGACACTTGAGCCCCAGAGCTATGCATGTATCAGGGAATGGCAGGCATTCCTCCCCCTAGCTTGCCTGCAAGGCCAGATCTGTAAGCCGACTCGGAGCTCACATAGTTCTACAAGAAACAGCTGGGCTGGGAGGAGGAAGAAGACCTCCCTCATAGCTCTCAGCCCAGTGGTTAGTGTGGTCTCCTAGCTTATGGGAGACCCCTGGTTATATATTTAACCAGATTCAACAGCTGGAACAGCTTCAACAGGGGAAATTGAGGATATCCCATAGTCAAGGGGTAAGGGCACTCAGCTGAGGCAGCAGATCCCTATTCAAAATCCCTTCTCCTCCTGAGTTGGAGAGGTAACTTGAACCAGGGGTCTCCTCAGTGCAATTTCTAATGAAAGAGGGGCCATGGCTCAAGAAATTAGGTGCTGGGGGTCAATCAATTTTTTTACATTCATAACCAATGCAGCAAGCGTAGAGGTGCTGAGGCTTTGAACTGCCAAGCCTAGAGGTGCCGGGGCTCAACACAAAATAGGCACTGGGTCTCCTGCATCTGTGGTAAGTACCCTAACTACTGGGCTAACAGTTATGCAAAAATGGAGTAGGCCCCTGACTGCAAGAGAGAGCTCACAGCTGAGACTCCCAAGCAGACATAGGTGCCTCCCTGAAGCCCAAATGTAAGTGCTCAACTCTGTGAGGGGTGGGGCTTAGGGACACACCCCTCTGCTTGGCATCTCTCATTGGCTAGCTTAGGCAAGCAGATGCATAGCAGGCCTGCTTTTGTGAATCTCATTCTTAGGGGCCTATCTCTCTACACTCATTGCATAGGGTGCCTGGGCGCCAAACCCAGGCTTTTGGAATCCCAGTGGTCTCCTTGGTGCCTGAGGCCCTCAGCTAACCGATCCCAAGGTGTCTGAAATTGAGCACCCAAAACCTGAGGCACTTAAAATCAGTGGCTAGTGCTGAGAATGTCAGCCTGGATCTCCCTGTCCTATAACATGAGGGGAGCATTCCTCTGTCTAACATAGTTGCTAGCAGATGGCGAGGATATTTTTCAGGCATAGAACTAGCTTAAATTCAATGGGAATTGGGTACATAACATCCTTAGGTTCCTTTGAAAATGTATACTTTATAATTCTCAGTATTATTCCTTAAAGTAATGCAATGCCATGGGGAGAGGAATAACACTCAGGGAAGCTGATGCCCCGCTTTCATATACCCTGAGCAGTTATTTACATCAATTCAAGGTGAGTGCAAAATGACTTCATCCCACTATTATCGACTCATTCCACCGGCTGGAGTGTTTTCATACCCAGTCGGTATTCACGTTGCCCTCATGTAAATGACAACACAAAGGCGCAAGACAGTGGAGCCATAGGACCAAGGTAAAGAAACACACTGATGTGCCTGGGTAAAAATCAATAACATAGGGACAAACAATTACATTTGAAAAAAATATTCTAAGATAATCATTTTTAAAATTTATTAGTAGCTGAGAAATTTGAATGTTTGATAACTCTGAAGAAACCATGCCTTGATGGCTAAGATTATTTAAGTTATTTTATGTCTTTACAACCTAAAAGACTCATAGAAGAATACTCGACACAGTACTCCAGCTGAGGCCTAAACAGCGCCAAGTAGAGCAGTATTATCACCTCCTGTGACTTCCATGCTACGCCTCTGTTAATGCAACCCAAAGTTGCCTTTGATAATTATTATTTTTTGCAATAGTATTGCATTTTTGACTCAGATTGGGATTGTGATTCACCACAACTCCAAGATCCTTCTCAGCAGTGCTGCTGCCAAGCCATTTATCCCTCCTTGTGCACAAAATTTTCCACTTAAGGTGTGGTCTACTCTTAAAAGTTAGGTTGACATAGGTACGGTGCTCAGGAGTATCAATTTTTCACATACCTGAACGCTATAATTAAGCTGGCCTAATCCCCAGTGTTGACCCAGCTAAGTCAGTGGAAGAATGCTCCCATTAACCTACTTACTGTTGTTTGGGGAGGTGGTGTTCCTAAAACAATGGAAAAAATCCTTCTATCACTGTAAGATGCAACTACAGTACACAACAGGGCTATGACAGCATAGCTTTGAAGGCATAGCTCTGCTGTTACGATCCCCGTAGTGTAGATAGGGCCTAAGTGTTATTTTGAAGCAACATTGCATTTAAAATCAACGATATTTAGCAAAATATACAAATTTATTTCCATAGACCCTTATTTATTTATTTATTTATTTTGTAGGAGGGAGAGATTGTAGAAAAAAACCAAAATGCCCAAAATCAAAAACATCATTTTGCAGCTATCTCCATTCATCACTCCTAGATTTGAGGGTTGGAGGGGGAAACAACAAAAATCAATCAGAAAAAGAAAAGAAAATCTGAAGCATTGGCAGGCTTTCCCCAACACCAAACCATCACTACTGTATCATAATGAGATTAGATAATCTCAAATATTGAGTTCTTTGAGTTTTGTGAATTTTTTTCTGATTGAAGAATGAAAATATTGGAAAACTTTTCATGTTGAACATTTTTATCTTTCTACCCCTACACCCTATTTTTATCATTTTTTCCCTCTCATGCTCCTCTTTTCTACTTTCCCCATTTTGCCACTGACAAAAGGGGAAAGAAACTTAAAACTAGAGAGAAATATTCCATTTCAAAATCTGAATTTTTTTTGGTTTTTCAGATTTCATTTTTTTCTTTGAAAAAATGCAAAATTTCTAAGAAAACCAGCATATGCCAAGTGGGGAAGTATCAGTCTTATTGTGACTAGTTAATGTAGATTCAAGGAAACTACTGTCAAAAGACAGCACCATGGGAAGGTACTCACATGATTGCAGGAGTCTTCTGTATTCTAGCTGTATCCCAAAGTTGAATTGCTCTCCTGTCTTGGCTACTGGGAACTGCAAGTGAAGGAGACAGACAGTCTTGTTTCCTTGAATAAATCAATATTTGGGCCAGATTTCTCCGCTTGAAATCAAATTTCCCATTGACTTAAGTGGAAGCAGTTTCCTATAGTTTCTTTTTAGAAAATATGTTTTAAAAAAAAAGTATCGTAAGCTTGATTCTAATCTTACTTTCATGGGAGCAGACAGACAAGGTGGATGAGGTAATATCTTTTATTGGATCCACTTCTATTGGTGAGATAGACTTGTTTTTGAGGTTACACAGAGCTATTCTTCAGGTTCGGGAAACTTACTGAGGCCTGATCTACACTACAGAGCCAAGCTGATATAAGGCAGCTCATGCTGACCTAACTGCAAGCGTCTACACTAAAATATAGCTCTGAACTCTGTAACTCATCCGCTCACTGACTGTCTGAGAGGCGTAGTGCTTAGGTTGATGTAGTTAGGTCGATTCATTGTCCATGTAGACACTGTGTTGCTTATATTGACTGTTGCTGCCTTTCAGAAGTAGTCCCACAATGCCCCACACTGACCGTTAAATTGCTGCAAACACTCCTGGTGAGGATGCGCACCGCCGACACAAGGAGCATAGTGTGAACATGAAAAAGCGATTTAATTACTGCAGGGGCTGGACATTGACATAACTTAGGTCGACTTAATTTTCTAATGTAGACATGCCCTCAGTGTCACTGCTAAACAGAAGATGGAACAGATTGTTTAGCATAAGTAGTTAACACGTAGTTCAAGGGACCATTCAAGGTGAGTTGCCCATTATCACTCCTGCAATCATAGGGAGGAACGGAGCCAGGGGAAGCAACTGTGAGGAAGGGTTGTTAGTGGGTTATAGATTGTTGTAATAAGCCATAAATCCAGTGTCTCTCTTCAGTCCATGATTTTTATTGTCTAGCAAAGTTATGAAGTTAAGCTCCCAGGCTCATCTTTGCACGTGTTGTGCAGGTTTCTTTTAAGGATGAGGTCTGATAGGTTAGATATAGAGTGATTGTTTTGGGAAAAGTCTTCACCCACAGGTGATGTAGTGTTTTTCCTTGTGTTTTTCATCTGTAAACTCAGCGCAATTTAAATAGTGATGAGTAACATGATCTCCATTTTCAGATGGTGAAATTGTGCCAAAAAGAGTTGGAATCACTAGCTCACTATCACACCAACCAGTGAATGACATGAGAATAGATCTCGAGAGGCCTGACTCCCATTGCCAGACCTCATCACCTGTGGGTGAATACTTTTCACAAAATGATCACTCTATGTCTGACCTAGACTCATAGACTCATAGACTTTAAGGTCAGAAGGGACAATTATGATCATCTAGTCTGACCTCCTGCACAACGCAGGCCACAGAATCTCACCCATCCACTTCTATAATAAACCCCTAACCTATCTCTGAGTTGTTGAAGTCCTCAAATTGTGGTCTGAAGACCTCAAGCTGCAGAGAATCCTCCAGCAAGTGACCTATGCTCCATGCTGCAGAGGAAGGCAAAAAACCTCCAGCGCCTCTGCCAATCTGCCCCAGAGGAAAATTCCTTCCTGACCGCCAATATGGTGATCAGTTAAACCCTGAGCATGTGGACAAGACTCACCAGGCAGCACCCAGGAAAGAATTCTCTGTAGTAACTCAGATCCCAACAAATCTAACTTCCCATCACAGACCACTGGGCATACTTACCTGCTGATAATCAAAGATCCATTGCCACATTAATTGCCAGAATTAGGCTATGCCATCATACCATCCCCTCCATAAACTTATCAACTTGTCTTTTGCCCCCATTACTCCCCTTGGAAGGCTGTTCCAGAGCTTCACTCCTCTAATGGTTAGAAACCTTCGCCTAATTTCAAATCTAAACGTCCTAGCGTCCTTTATATTCATTTGTTCTTGTGTCCACATTGGTACTAAGCTTAAATAATTCTTCTCCCTCCCTAATATTAATCCCTTTGATATATTTATAAAGAGCAATCATATCCCCCCTCAACCTTCTTTTGGTTAGGCTAAACAAGCCAAGCTCTATCAGTTCTCATTCTCATTGTCGAAGGAAACCTGCACAACACTTTCAAAAGAAGAGCCTGGGAGCTTAAATTCATTACCCCGCTAGACCCTAAAAATCATGGACTGAACAGAGACACTGGATTTATGGCTTATTACAACAATCTGTAATGCACTAACCCCCTCTTTTTATCTTACAACTGCAGAGGTGTTAACGGGAAACATTACCTTGAATGTTACCTTATAATATGTGTTAACCACTTATGCTAAACAATCTATTGCACCTTGTATTTAGCTGTGACACTGAGTAAGATTCCCAGACCTGAAGAATAGCTCTGTGTGGCTCAAAAGCTTGTCTCCCTCACCAACAGAAGTTGGTCAAATAAAATACATTACTTCACCTACCTTTTGTCTCTAAAATCTTGGGACCAACATGGCTACAACATTTCATGGGAGCAAATGGTCAGATGCCATGGAGAGGAGAGGAGAAAAGAAAAAGAATAAATCAGGAGTATTTCCAAAGAACGCAGTCAAATTAGTCTGGTGTAAATACGGTGTACTCACACTCTAGCCCAAATCCCCAGATGGGGTTCAGCAGAGAAGCTCCATTGATATCAATGGGCCAGATCTGCAGGTGGTGTGAAATAGCATAGCTCTACTGAAGATTTACACCCGCTGAGAATCTGCCTTCCTTTGCCATTAGTAGGGTCTCTTTGGCATGAATTGTCATTTAATCCTAACTCTCTGAAAACATCTCACCCAGGCTTCTCTGTACATTAAGAACAAAACTCATCTGGTTCTCTTTGTGGGTGCCTCTCTGGAACCCAGAATCATCCCACCTCCTCTGCATAAACTGCATCAACTAATTAGGTATGAGGGTTACCAATTTATATTGCTACAATCAGACACCCAAGGGACTTAATTGCAAAGGACTCAATCATGCACTCCTAACTCAAGTGGAACTCCTCTTTATGTGCATGGAGGAGACAAACTTTTGCCTACTGCTTTTCATCCATAGACCTCAATGCAATTTAAGTAGAGAGATGAGAAACATGATCTCCATTTCACAGATGGTGAAATTAGTCCAAAAACAGTTGAAATCACTGGCTCCAGCAACTGAGCCAGTGTATTATGTGGGAAGAGATCGTAAGGGGCCTGATTCCCATTGCCAGGCCTTGTGCATCGTATCATGCTACTTTCACCTTTCAAAAACTCGCTCACAATATTTGCGGGTAGTTCTGGGGCCACTTTGTCCCATTTATTGACATTCACCTAAACAGATCAGAGCAGAGCAAGTGATTCTATGGTCAGTGTTCGAGGACTGGAAGATGATCACCTGGCTGGAGGTCTCCAGTGCATGAGTAAAGACTATTCACTCAGATGTTTAAAATTTCGGGCCTGAGATTCCTTTCCAGCATAAACAAGGAACAACTGCAGTGAAATAAGTGGAGTCCTCTTCATTACACTGCACCACAGGGTAGGCTGTTGGTGGCTGGAATTAAACGTGATGTTACAAACTGGCCCAGTACTCTACTGGGCAGTCACCAGTCTGTTGAGAGTAGACCCCATCCCTGGGCCCCAGTGCTTCCATGCTAGCTGGGTCTGGATGTGGACTCTCAAGGACTCTACTTTGATGCCTTTGGATACAGTATGGTTGGAAAGCAAGGAACACAGGCTTAGCAAAGAAATTTCTTAGCCTACTAAAGCACTTGAGTGTTATTAGACTTTTTAAAAATAACAAGAGCCCTGAGATGCCCGCTGCCATAGTCTGACCTTACCCCTTCTGTGAGTCTGAGGCTCAACAGCACTTCAACCTGGGCAGAGTCCACCAGCACCTTACCCTCTTTCTCCTGCAAGCCTTCCTTAAATATGGCCATGGTCAGCCCCCTGCACAGAGGAGAACCCTGCCATTAATTTGTCATGTCTACCCCACCTGCAGACGCTTGTGTGAACAAATCAGTGTCCCAGGAGTATAGGACAGCAGCTGAAAGACAATCAGGCTAGATGGCCTCAGATTGCAGTATTGATGGCTTCTCAGTGAGCAACCTTCACTGAAGTTTCAAGCACTTTTCCTGGGCAGGCTAGAGACAGCCAGAAAGCAGCTAATAAGGAAATACAATCAAGGAATCTTCAGTGGACAAAATCAATCCCCAATTTCACTCCTGGGAAGTCAATGGAGTTACTCCAGTGGAAAGTCTGGTCCTGCTTGTTCCAAGAACCCCTCCATTTCCTCTCCCTAAAATGTCAATAATTAAACTGAATGAATAATGAAATCTGTTTAGTTGTTTATCTGAGAAACAAATCGCAGAGTCATAGAAATGTAGAACTGGAAGGAACCTCAGTAGGTCCTCTAGTCCAGTCTCCTGCACTCAGGGCAGGACTAAGTAATAACTAGACCATCCCTGACAGGTGTTTGTCTAACCTGTTCCACAGCATCCCTAGGCAATTTGTTTCAGTGCTTAAGTACCCTGACAGGAAGCTTTTCCTAAAATCCAACATAAACCTTCCTTGCTGAAATTTAAACCCATTGCTTCTTGTCCTATCCTCAGAGGTTAAGAAGAACAATGTTTCACCCTTCACCTTTATTATGCCGTATGATTGAAATAGGACCATATATATCACTGGTATTGTTACGGTTAGACTATTGCAACAAATCTTGTACAAAGTATATCATGTAAGATGTTGATGGAAAAGTTATGATTTGCTAAAGATGATTATCCAGTTTATTTGCATGTTCCATTTTTGTATCTGAAATTATGAATATTGGCTATATATTTGGATCCCAAATGTCTTTGTTCCTAGGGTAACGCCCGCCAGGTAAAATCCACATTGAAGCCAGACAGCTTTGTTTTGATGGTCCATCAAAAGAAATTAACTCTCACAATGAGCCAAAGAAGAAACTCATTTCTCCCGGATGGCTCTTCCTGCAGATGCCTAAACTTCCAAGTGGCCAATGAATACGCCCCGTGAGTCAGCAAGCCATGTAAGGGCAGGTGACTTGCTCATGTGGATCTGGACTCCATCTTGTGCCAGTAAATTTCCACAAACCATGCTGTGAGCTTTGTTTTCGGACAGTAAAATTCCAAGCACTTGGCAGAGGGTATAAAAACCCCTTGAATCATCTCCATGTTGCCTCTTTCCTGCTCTGATTTTCTGGACTATGGATTTATAGCTAAAAGGATCATTTGAACTCTGAACTGAGGACCTTCCAATCTACTAAAAGTTACCAGAGTCTTTACAAGCCAGCAGTCTATAACATCACTGCTACAAACCTGATACGAGAACTTTGCAATTACCATATGTATATAATCTATTAAGTATTTTAACTCTCTTTATCTTTTCTTTATTAAGAAACTTTGAGATTGTAGTTACTAAAGGATAGGCAGCAGCGTGATTATTGGGTAATATCTGAGTTAAATATTTACCTGGCTATTGTGGCTGATCTCTTGAGCTCAGAAGAATTCTTTGTTTGACTAAATTAGTTTTCAGTAATGACTCATCATAAAGTCTAGTGTCTGGGTGGTGAAATAAGGGCTGGAATGCCTAAGGAGACTGCCCTTTTTACTTTTTGTTTACCAGTGTGATGATACAGAAGTTCACTTTTTTTACTGGCTTGGTATAATCTAATGGTAGAATAACCATCAGTTTGGGTTGAGTCTGCCCTATTTCTCAGCAGTGTGTCCAGAATCTGGTATTCTCAGCTCTGACCCACTGAGGCACGGTAACAACCTTGTAACAGCCTTTTTATGTATTTGAAAACTTCTCTTCACCAGACTAAACAAACCCATTTTTTTTCCAATCTTTCATCATAGGTCATGTTTTCTAGATCTTTAATCAGTTTTGTTGCTCTCCTGTGGACTTTCTGTAATTTATCCACATCTCACTGACTTAAGAGGATGTCCCAGCTTCATAGTGGCCCTCAGAAGTTAAGAACTGTGAAAGGTCATTTTCAAAATTTACCCTTAACTCTGCCCCCTTGTTTGTTATCATGGCACAGTTTGTGATGAAATGACCTCTTTCTTTTTCTAAAATATTGCAGTGGATCTGTGTGAATAGAGAAATCTCACGTATATTAACCAAACACTAGAGTCACAAAATGATGTAGTCACCTAACTACCACTTTACATACCTAAATCCCAGAATCAGGCCTCACTGATATTCGCAAAATCCCCGCACAGCTGTTCCTGAATGCTGTAGATGCCTAAACTCAGTCAGCATCTAAATTTTTGAACAAAATTAAATAGAGTTGATGTGTAGAGTACGTATGATTCCTTTCGTATGACCAGTTGGCTAATCCCAGTGAAAATCAAGTAGCAGGGCTGAGTGAATAGTTTATATTGATTGATTTATTCAGTAGATGTCACCTCTTTTCTGTATGTGAATTGTTCATGAATAAATAATGATCTTTTCAATTGTGTTTGCTATTCCACGTTATTCTGTGTTGGGTAAAAATGTGCATTAGGAGACAGACTCTAAAAGGCTCTGAATCCACAATAGAGGCCTTATATTCAGAACAACCCAGCTCCCACTTAAGCATCCAAATTAGTGAACAAACTTTCAAAAGTTTCAAAAGGGTTAGAAAATCAGAGCTGCAACAGCAGGAATGTCAACTCATGCAACTTTATCATGCATCTTTTTGGCATTTGTTGATTATGGTAAAGGTGCAGTTCGTAGAGTCATACAATGATGTTAGAACGTGACCAGGAAGTTGGGAGACAACCAATTCATATCGAGAAGGGTGGTGACCAGGGGTCTTCTGCCTCTCAGGTGCATGCTGTAACCATTGGGCTGTAAAGTCACTCTGGCTTTTGGTCAGGCCCAATGAATATTTAATTATTTATACACAGCTTCAGCAGGAGAGGTATCTGCATCAGAAGATCCTATAGCCCGGTAGTTAGGATACACACTTCTCTGGCTCAGTTACCTGGATGATGTATCTCCATTTGCAATTAGAGCTGCTAGTCTATACAATCCTTCTGTTTGGCTTGGCCTGATCTAGTCTGCTCTTTTCCTAGACCTGGAGCACTTGCCCCTTTTCCCTGCTAGTTCACCAGCCTGCAGGACTCTGAAAACTCTGCAGCCTGATGAGCCCTGACTCTCTGAAAAGGACTTACTGATCAGCAGGTACTCTCCAGGCTGTTTAGTCCATTTTGAATCAGCTCCAAATCTGGGAGGTCACGCCTTCATGATTTTCTCAAGAGAGCTCTGTGGAACTTCCCTTTTGACTGATGTGAGTAAGATAAGAGAATTCATCATTCACCAAACCTCTCTCCTGTTTCTTAGTCAATTTTATCTTTGCTTTTCTGGTTGGTGCAAAATGCTATCCCCTAGTAGCAATGTCTTATGATGGGTATTTAGCCACTGCATTACACAGCCATTATGAATCATTAGCTTTGCATACTGCTGTCTGCTGGGGCTTGGAGAACTGGACGTCTGGGGGGGGCACCATTGTGATAATTTTGATGTAACAGTAGATTTTTTGTGGTCTCAACAAAATTAACTATTGCTTCAGTGATTTCACCTCATTGATAAAACTGTCCTACAGTATTATCTGTGTGACAGAAATTGTAACAGAAACTGACATGGCATTGTACCAGAAAAGGTCTCTCATGACCAGGGCCGGCTCCAGGCACCAAAATTCCAGCATTGGTGCTTGGGGCGGCAATCTGCAAGGGACGGCAATCCCTGTTGTTTTGCCCCCAAGCAGGGCCCTGAATTGCCGCTGCGGATGGCGGGGGCAGTCCATGTGCCCTTAGGGCGGCACGCACATTTCAGCAGCGGCGGCAATTCAGCAGCAGCTTCTATGTTTAGCTGTCTGCAGTGGCTTCAGCTAAACATAGAAGCTGCCACCAAATGACTGCATAATGCAGTGGTTGACATATGACTAAATACCAATCATAAGACATTGCTGCTAGAATATAGTATTCTATACCAACCAGAAAAATTAAAGATATAAAATTGTGTCATGCAGCTGCTAAGAAAACTGGTCTTGTTTCCAGTCAGAAAACCGGCCAGCATCCTGGGCAGGATGGTGGAAGTGTAGCAGGTCTCCAAGCAGGACAAGTTCGCCAGGAAGAAGTACATGGAGGTGTGAAGATGTTGCTCATTACAACTATCACAACAATGTCACAATGTAGATCACTAGAAACAGTAGGAAGAGAAGATCATGTAGTTCAAGGAGATTCCCAAATCGCAGGAGAATGAATTCCAAGACGGTCATTTGATTTCCCCAGTCTTTGATTGACATAGGGTAAACTTAGTGAAAGAAGAACAAACTTTATCATTTTATTTGTAGAAGTTAAACCTGAATATTTATGTAGTAGCCTCTGCTTAATTTCATAATTATCCATGACCCTTCTGGGACATCTGATTTACAAGTGCTATGTTTAGTCCAAGAATTTAAATTTGGAAGACAGGTGTTTTTCTTTTTTGTTTTTGTTTTGTTTCAATTAACCCATGTCTCCAGAGTTACTCTTCTGCAAAGACAGGTCTGACAATTGGTTTATTTCTAAAATGTATGCTCTGGGGATTACCTTGTGGAAGTTCTATGGCGTGTTTTATATAGGAAGTCAGACATGATTATCATAGTGTTCCCTTCTGGACTTGGAATCTATGACTGTATGAATCTAAGTCAGGGGTTCTCAAACTTGGGCCGCGGCTTCTTCAGGGTAAGCCCCTGGTGGGCTGGGCTGGTTTGTTTACCTACCGCAACTGCAGGTTCAGCCAATGACGGCTCCCACTGGCCATGGTTCGCTCCAGGCCAATGGGAGCTGTGGGAAGTGGTGTGGAATGTGCTGGCCGCCACTTCCCGCAGCCCCTATTGGCCTGGAGCGGCAAACCACAGCCAGTGGGAGCCACAATTAGCTGAAACTGCAGATGCGGTAGGTAAACAAACCAGCCTAGCTCGCCAGGGTTTTATCCTGAAGAAGCCGCAGCCCAAGTTTGAGAACCCCTGATCAAGGTGGTATGGGAACAGTGGGGCCAGAGATGTATGCAAGGCCTTTTGTGATAATTGGGCCTAAAAATTTACCCTAATTTTCAGATCAACTGTAAAAAGTAAGTGAAAGTTCATAAACTGTCACAATGACCTGTCAAATACAATTGTTCAAAAGATATAAGAGGGAGACAGTAAAAGTGAATTAATTTAAACAGAAAGGGTTTTACTGATACCACTCAAGAACTGTTTTAAGATTATAACTAGTAAACAAGAGGAGTAGAGGATGGGAAATCAGTGAACCAACATTGATGTGTCATAAATTAGGCCTAATTGGTGGACAAAATAACAAGAGGATGGAATGATCTGCCCAAGACTTCCTTATGGGGTCCTCAAAATGAACAGATTTGGGGGGAAAAAATAACAGAAGAAGTAGCAGCTGTCTGCCAACAACTACTGCGACAAGTTTTATCATCATGGCTGCCAACCCCACCATCTCCTGGGATCCTGGACTCTCTTCATCCTAATCCTGAGAGATGTTCCAACCAGACTGGGCCAGAGAGAAGGACCCAGATGACACCACCACATCACTGGTGCCAGCTAAATCGCAAAGACCACACGGGATGTAAGACTTCATCTCTCCCTGCCCATCCATGTGTCCTTTTTGTTCTCCATCTTTTTTTCTTTTCTTTCCTATCTCTCCTATTTGTTTGTCTTTGGTTTAATAAGAGTTTGGCCAGCAGATGGAAAATTACTTGTCACCACAAAAAGTAATTTTCCCTCTGCTGATAGTCACACCTTCTTGTCAACTGTTGGAAATGGCCAACGTCCACCTTGATTGCATCTGTCTTGTTAGCATTGATCCCCCCACTTGGTAAAGCAACTCCCATCTTTTCATGTGCTATATATACAGCTTACTGTATTTTTCACTCCATTCAACTGATGAAGTGGCTTTTAGCTCATGAAAGCTTATGCCCAAATAAATGTGTTAGTCCCTAAGGTGCCACAAGGACTCCTAGTTGTTTTTGCTGATACAGACAAACATGGCTACCACTCTGAAATATATGAACAAAGATGCACCTACCAGTTTAACTACCTACATAGCAGCCAAACAATAACGTCTCTTTCTTTCTTTCTTTCCATATAATCTATATATCCATCTGTTGAACCACGATTTTGATTAGTGATTAGTGATTTTGGTGTCTCAAATTGTATACTGAAAATATAAGGCACTCAAAATCACGATTCACTTTTCACTGCCTATCTATCTGACAGTTATCACTATGGTATCTGGTCACCTCAACCAGTATCCCATGGCATTTGTCATATTTTCAGAGACCGACATTCTGCTTAACCCGATGACAAAAAAAATTGTCAAAAAATGCTAATATAGCTCCTTAGGAGGCATTCTCCATCCAGTTTTTCTTTCAATAATTATCCAGAGGAGACATTTAAAAGTTATGTACGTATACTGAGATTTTCAAAAAAGCCTATTGGGGTCAGGCATCCAAATACAATTCAGTTTGGGTGCCTATTTAACTAAAACCAGTTTGAAAACAGATATTGAATTAATTGCTCATAATCTGTGACAATGTGTTGATATTTTCTTTAGTTGTCTCCCAAAATCCATCAATGCTTATTTGATTTTCCCTAGGTAAGACACACAGCAAACACAAAACGGAGAAATCAAACATCTGTCATTGAATTCATCCTCCTGGGATTTGGAAAGCTCCCTGAGCTGCAGAATTTTCTCTTCCTGCTGTTTTTAGTAATCTGCATTGTGCCTGTGACTGGCAATATCCTCATCATTGTGCTAGTTGTGGCTGATCAGCACCTTCACACCCCCATGTATTTCTTCCTGGATATATGAGCAGAGCTACGTCTTAGGCTCTGTTGTCCCTTTGACTCCAGCACTCAGCTTTGTTGATGGCTATGCTTACATTTTTTTTCTTCCTGTATCAGGGTCCTGCTGCAAAGGCAGCTAATTAGCCCCTGCTCAGCCAGCCCCAATCAGGTAGAATGGATTGGGACTGGGGAGAAGCCTGGTGCCTGGCCTCTGAATGGGCTGCACCTGTGGGCCTGCAGGCTCAAGGGCCATAAAGGCTGGCTGGAAGCCAGAGAAAGGGGGGAAGAGAACAGCCAGAGGCATGGCAGTCTCCACGCTGGGGCAGACTCTCTGTAAGGGGAAGAGGAGTGAAAACCTGTACAGCTGTAAATAGAATCACTGGTGGTGGGAACTGTGTGAGAATAAAAAGCCACGGGTGTTGCATCCAGGAGGCTCAGAGTCCAGCGGAGAGCTTCAGCAAGGGGGCCTGAGGAAGGGGCCTGGTTACACTTCCTCACCTCCATCTCTGACCTCATGCATGTTGCCCCGGTGAACCTGCCAAAAAGTCATAGGAATGTGGGACTGGAAGGGCCCTCAAGAAGTCATCAAATCCAGTGCTGCCCTGAGGCAGGACCAAGTAACCCTTGACCATCCCTGAGAGGTGTTTGTCCATCCTGTTAGTAAAACCTCCAGTGATGGGGATTCCACAACTTCATCTGGAAGCCTATTCCAGAGCTTAACTACCCTAAGAGTTAGAAAATTTTTCCTAATATCTAACCTGAATCTCCCTTGCTGCAGTTTAAGCCCATTACTTCTTGTCCTGCATTCAGTGGACATGGAGAATAATTGATCATGGGGTTCTTTATAACAGCCCTTAACATATCTGAAGACCATTCTCAGTTTTCTTTTCTCAAGACTAAACATACCTGTTTTTTTTAACCTTTCCTCACAGGTCAGAGTCTCCAAACTTTTTATCATTTTTGTTGCTGTCCTCTGGAGTCTCTCCAGTTCATCCACATCTTTCTCGTGACCAGAATTGGATAGAGTACTCCAGCTGAGGCATCACCAGGGCCAAGTAGAGCAGGACATTTACCTCCTGTGTCTTACATATAGCATTCCCATTAATAGACCCCCACAACTGCATCACATTGTTGGCCCATATTCAAATTGTGATCTACTCTAACCCCATGTCCTTTTCAGCAGTACTACCATCTAGCCAATTATTCTTAATTTTGTAGGTGAGTATTTGATTTTTCCTCTCTAAGTGAAGTACTTTTCACATGTTTTTTATTGAATTTTTCTTGTTGATTCCAGACCAATTCTCAAATTTGTCAAGGTTGTTTGGAAATCTAATCCTGTCTTCCAAGTGCTTGCAACCCGTCCCAGCTTGGTGTCATCAGCAGATGTTATATGCATACTCTCCATTACATTATCCGGGTCATTAATAAAAATATTGAATAGTAGCAAACACAGGAATGACCCCTCTAGGACCCCACTAGATATACCCTCCCAGTTTCAGAAGGAACAATTGATAATTATTCTTTGAGAAATGTCTTTCAACCAGTTGTGCACCCATCTTTCAATAATTTTGTCTAGACCACATTTCCCTTGTTTGCTTATGAGAATATCATGTGGGACTGTGACAAAGGCTTACTAAAAATCAAGATATATCACATGTACAGCTTCCCCCCATCTACTAGGCCAGTAACCATGGGTCAGGCTCAGCAACTGGTTTCACATGGATCATGCAGAAGCAATTATCCTGTAGAGCATGTACTGGCAAACATCAGCATTTGAGAGGAGAAGGATGATGGCATCGGGATCATTGTTCGTACTGTCTGCACAGAAAACAAAGTAATGCCCAAGGTTGGTCATTCCAAATGCTCTTCACTGGTGTCAGGGGAGACCCTATCTTCTCCTCTAAATGATACAAATATGAGATTCATAGGCCAGAAGGGGCTTTTGTCATAATCTAGTCTGACTTGCAGTATAACACAGTCCAGAGAACTTCCCCAAAACAGTGTCTGAAACAAACTTCTTGTTGTTTTAGAAAAACTTCTAATATGTGACCTAGTACCTCAAATGTAAAAAGGCAATAATCCTCCTTGACCTCACAGGGCCATTGTGTGGATACAATCCATTATTGTTTGAGAGGTGCTCAGATAGCATGAGGGCAGCTACCCAAAGACAGTGCTCTGCACTCCATTGTGTTCCACAATATACCTCCCAGGCTGGGATGTTTCAGCATTGAGCTGGACACATACAAGAGTGGGATTTTCAAAAAGCCACTACGCTATTTAAGAGCCCAAGTCCCAATAACTCTAGCAATGAGAGTTATGCTGCTAAATCACTTAGGTGCTTTTGAAAATCCCACCCTAAGGGCCAGATTTCCATAAACCTGGCACCCACAACTGATGACAGATTTTCTGAAAAAGCTCTTTTTCCATTTAGGCAATGAAAAGAGCCAGGTTTTCAAAAATGTCCATCAGCCACCAACTCCTGAGTGACAGTTAGAGACAGATTTTTGACACAGCTCATTACCCACCATGCTGAGCTGTTTTGAAAATGTGATCCTTAGCTTGCCCCTTGGCCGTCAGCCCTCAGTTTGCTTCACCTAGCTCTTGCTCTCTCTTCCTCTGCTCTGCCTCTCCATCCTGGTCTGAGCATTCAGGCTTAAATGTACAGATTATCCACCCACCACCTCCCTCAGCTCTATGGGAAGGAAGGGGAAAGATATATTCATCCTCTCTGTCTGAGTCTGCAGAAAACCTGAGACAATATCTCTGAGAGATGGGAGTTGCCCTGGGTATTACCAACACCACACCACTTGATTGAGTCTGCAGAAAGCCAGAGAGGGACAGTTGCCTTGAGTGTAACTGATGCAGCAACAGCTGCCTGAGTCTTCACAGAGCCTGAGACAGTAGCTCTCAGTGGAGGGAACTGCACTATTCACCTTAATGGAGTGTTAGACCTTCTGACACTGGGCAGACCCCACCATCCACACCTCAACAGGGCACACTGTGCGCATTACAAGAGCGTTCTATAAATGAGGGATGTCTGTATCTATGTCAATAGTTAATGAATGAGGTGTCAAAAAGTGGCGCTCCTGAATATGCAGTTTTGTAGGAGTGAACAAAATTCTTGTTGTGTGTACACTGCAAATAGCTTCCTCTGTGCAGCGCTTTCCATGCAGCTCTTAACAGCCATCACAACCAAGGGCCTCCAGTTGATTGTATCACAGAGACAGAGTAATCAAGCAACATCCCACTTCTGGCTGCCATGCAAATACAGGGAGAGAAACCCTGAAGCCACTTCTTGGATGTGAGAGAGAAAGAGAGACCGTGGCATCTCCCTGCCTCTCACCAAACTGCTAACCATATAAAATACAATTCCTCTCCTTCTGACCTGTTGTATTTCAATGTTTCTCTGTGTTACAAGGTGCTATCTTGACAGGAAATTCATGCATAAGTAAAATAAAATTAGTTAACATGTAGGGCTGTGTTTTCATGGAGTTGTTGGCTATAAATCTTACTTTGTGACATTAAAAATATATTTGCAAAAAAAGACACAACTTGCAGTGAACTTCAGTGGTGTTTAGGCGGTGACAGATAGGTTATAGGGAATGACAAGAATTGTTTATTCCACCAAGGAGTATTCAAACAGATACAAACTCGAGTAAAGACTCAAATCTCTTTTACCTCAACCTGTAACCATATTAATGAGATGAAAAATTAGGGTTTTACCCTAAGGGGGCGCTGCCTGTGATCCAGCCCCACTAGCTTCAGGATGGAGAACAACAGACATAGCTCGTTCCACTTCTTTACAATCAGTCTGAGACAGCAATAGGCAAAAAGGGACAATTAGTAGTAATATTGTGTATCACTGCTGTGATTTCATGCTCTAGCCAAGATCACAGCCTTATTGTGCTCGCTAGGGCTTGTACATACAGTATGAGATGATCCTGACTCAATGGCCTTACAGTATAAACAGATAAAGGTAACAAAGACTGGGAAGAGAAACCGAGTCACAGAGAAGTGAAATAATTTCCCCCAGGCCCCACAGCAGATATATGGCAGAGTGAGGGCATAAATCCACACCTCTAGTGATCGATCCACCAGACCTTGCTGCCTCAGACTGGGAAGAAAGGAGAACAGAGTGGCTGTACTGTCTAAATCCTGCAGCATGCCTAAATCGGGTCACTGATGAGACCTTAGCATGTATATTGCACTGGATGATTGATATGCAGTGAGAAAGGAGCAGCTACATTGTATAATGGGGACCAGATGTCAGCAGAACCTCTGGGCTTACAAAGGGGTAGCCGTACTATAAAAAGATGACTAGGTGGCTGCAGAAAACAAGGGATACAAAAGGAGCAGCAACAGGGGTAGATTCTCAATTCTAGTAAGCTGATGTACCTCTGTTAATTTCAGTGGGGCTACATCAATTTCCCACAGCTTGGGATCTGGGCCATTGGTTCCAGTGCTGCTATGGCTGATTCCCAGCAGCTGGGGATCTGTCTCGCTGACAGGGCCACGTGTGGGGGCGGGGTGGGCAAGTGGGGCAATTTGCCACAGGCCGTGCAGGGGCCCTGCAAGCCCTGGCCCGGCGGTGGTCCAGGTCTTCGGCCGGCATTTTGGCGGTGGAGGGCCCTTCAGTCACTCCGGGACTTTAGCAGCATTTCAGCAGTGGGGGGCTCTTCAGTCGCTCCGGGTCTTTGGTGGCATTTCAGCGGCAGGGGGCCCTTCAGTCACTCCGGGTCTTTGCCGGCATTTCGGTGGCAGGGGCCCTTCTGTCGCTCCGGGTCTTTGGCACCATTTCGGCGGCGAGAGGCCCTTCAGTGCTGCCAAATACACAGAGTGAATGAAGGGCCTCCCATTGCCGAAATGCTGCCAAAGACCTGGAATGCTGCCATATGGGTACAAGAGCCGCAACTCCCCCGCTTTGCCCCAGGCATCCTGAATCCTTTGGGCAGCCCTGCTCACTGATTCAATGGATCTACATCAATTTACACCATAAGGGAATGTGGCCCATTGACTCCAATGGAGCTACATCAATTTAAACTGGATGGCAGTCCGGTCTGTTATCTTCAGTGGAGCAACCTTATTTTACACCACTTGAGAACATAGCTGATAACGTTTCAGTGGGGAGCAAAATAAATAGTTGATAAACGGGCTGTTATACTGCAAAGTAAGCACCCGGCTGGAAGTAAAATGAGTGAAAAAGAGAACGGTCCCCTACAGTGTATATTGGCCACTAGATGTCAGTAGATCATACTTAAAGTAAAAAGAGATTTATTCTGTGAGATGACTACTAGATGACAGTATGAGTTATGCCCAGCTAGTCCATGAAATAAAGGATGACTATTGGCAAAAGGCTGGGCATTATAACGGACCATCATTGCTCAGAAAGGTAAGCTATGCTTCATCATGATGTCAGTTATTTTCCCCCAGAGACTCATGAGGCTATTTCACTAAATGCAGTTACATTTGGGAAAAACAATTCAGGTTACATCGGGCATTGCTAAAAACAAAGCTTTGGAGACATAAAATTGTCCATAATGGCGATGGGTTGAGTTTAAACGTTTTGGGACAAGCTTGTAGTAGTGCAAATCCTTGAATTGGACAGGGAATAACTATTTCCTATGAGGTTTTGCAATAAGAAAAAAGTGGATTCTTCCTCAAACACCTGTATAGTTCAAGTCAGTGTGGGACAGCTTTCCTCAGAAAACTTACTGATGGAAATGCTTATTTCTGGGAACCAGATGTGAACAATATACTGTGATGCATAAATGCAACAGTTATATAGACTATGCCAGAATGTTTACATTAATTGATGTGCGTACACACAAAAATGTACATGTGTATCCCTCTGCACAAACCACTGTCCTCCTTGGCCTGGTTTCAGATGTTCTGAAGTTTGCTCTTTTTCAAACTTGGTGGAAGAGGTTTTCTTGAGCTCAGGTGATGGCCAGTACTCCCAAAGCCACAACAGTCTTGGCATCTGGCAACCAGGAAGGCTGGGATTCCCAAAGGAAGTGAAAGGAACTAAGCACTCAAATTACAGTTGGATGTGGGTGCCTAATTCCCATAGGTTTCTTTCAAAATCTCAGGCAGACTTTATAATAGAGCCTCAGGCAGGGCCGGCGCTACCATTTAGGCAACCTAGGCAATGGCCTAAGGCGCCAGAATTTTTTGGGGGGGCTATTTTGCCGGGGGGGCGGCACGAGCGTCCAGGGGACCTACCGCAGTGATGCCGGCAGACGGTCTGCTGCTGTGAAGGTCCAGCGGAGCTGCCGCAGCCGTGACTGCGGACAGTCCTCTGGTTTAAAGGCTCCGGCGGACCTACCGCAGTCATGCCGGTGGCAGGTCCACCGGAGCCTTTAGACCAGCAGACCGTCCGCCGCCATCACTGCGGCAGCTCCAGCGGAGCCGCGGGGGGCAGCGAAACGACCGTGCGCCTAGGGCGTCAGAAACCCTGGTGCCGGTCCTGGCCTCAGCTATGCAGTGCCATGTTGTTTCAGACTGACAACAGCAACTCAGTTCAAACATGTCTTCACAGCTGCTTGACCCTCTCTCCAACCTTGAACACTTGGTCATGCACAATGCTTTTTCTGCATATTCTGCTTATTTGGGTGAGTCTCTGTGCAGATAAAGCTCTGGGGGGGAGGAGCTGTTGTTGTATGCATGGAGAAAAGACCACAAGGGAAATCAAAAATCTTAGAAACATCTAAGGCACCAAAATTTAGTGTCCACATTTCATTTGGCAACCATGCAAAGACATTTCAAACCCAGCTGGACAATAAGGGCCATGATATAAGTCCCTTCTCAAACTTCCTGCCTCTAACTTCAAAAGAATTTTTTTAGGCCAAGTGTTGTGAAATTCTGAGTGACGCTGGAGAAGAAGAAAGACTCAGTCAAAGAGATCCTTAATAAATCCAGTTAGATTGTAGGCAATCGTCATAATTCTGTTGAGATCTGGACTAGGTTATTCAAGGAGGTCTAAAGAAATTAGGCACTGATCTGCCAATGGGAGTTGGGTGCTAAACTTACTGAGGCCAATCTGAAAATCACAGTTTAAATCATGCCTAAATTCTGCATCATGACTTTCCTGAAGGTCCCCTTCACCTCTTGGTTCCTCAGACTGTAGATGATGGGGTTGAACATTGGGGTGGCGACCGTGTACATCAGCGACATAGTTTTATGGAAGCCTGGGGACAGCTGCACTGATGGTGTCATGTACATGATAATGAGCGTCCCGTAATACAAACTCACCACCAGCAGGTGAGAGGCGCAGGTCGAAAACGCCTTCTTTCTCCCAGCGGAGGAGGTGATTTGCAGGATGGCCGAGAGGATAAGAACATAAGACACAATTATGAAGAGGAAAGGGACCAGGGTTACCAGGGAGCAGCAGATCAGAACGATCATTTCCGCCAGAGGGCTTTTTGCGCAGGATAATTTGAGCAGTTCTGCCATGTCACAGAAGAAATTATTAATTTCATTGGGGCCACAGAAGTTTAGCTGGGGCACCATCCCCACTACTAAAGACGAGGCTGAGAAACCAGTTATCCAGGAGGCAGATACCAACAGAAGGCAGACCCTGAAGTTCATCATAACCTTATAGCTGAGTGGGTTGCATATGGCTAAGTAACGGTCATAAGCCATGACTGCAAGGAGGAAGCACTCTATGGAAGCCAAAGCACCAAAGAAAAATAACTGTGAGATACAGGCCCTGAAGGAGATTGTCCTATCCTCTACCAGGAACCCAGCCAGCAACCTGGGGGAAATGACTGAGGTGTAGCAGGTCTCCAGGAAAGACAAGTTCCCCAGGAAGAAGTACATGGGGGTGTGAAGGTGCTGATCATACACAACTAGCACAACCATGAGGAGGTTCCCAGCCACGGTCAGAATATAGATCACTAGAAACACCACAAAAAGCAGAATCTGAGCTTCGTTCAGGTTCCTGAATCCCAGAAGGATGAACTTGGTGATGGATGTTTCATTCTTCCATTGCATGTGTGCCATGTATTCTCTGGAAGGAAAGAAAGGAAGGAAGAAAGATTAATCAAACCGGAAAGATCTCCTTTCCCCAAATCTACAACTATTCCCTTGTTATTCCACCCCTTTTAACTGTATTCAATGTTTACTTAGGGCCAGATTATCAAAAGCTTTTAAGGGCCTAAAGATTCACTTATTTTTCTAGTGGGATTTTACAAAAGAACCTCTAGAACCAAAGTTAATTGACTGAATGGATGTTAGGTGCCCAGATGCTTTTGAAAGTCCGACTAGACACCTAAATACCTTTAAAAATCTGACCAGTGACTTGTTTAAGTACATTAGTAAATCCAATTAGACACCTATCTTCATCTTTAGGCACAGAAATACCTTTGAAAATATGTCCCTTAATATATCATATTTCTTCACCTGGCCTGATGCAATATGGTAGTTGTTACAACAGCTACAAATACATCCATTATCATGACTCCAGAACGTCACAGAAAGGTATTTTTCAGTTAACTTTGTAAAGGGTGAAAAAACAATGGAGGCAAGCATCTGCAAACCCCAGAGTAACCTACTTATAATTTTTTCAGCAATAATATATATGGGTAAGATTCTCATTCCACATCTATTTAAAGCCTCCTGCTTTTTTGAACAGCTGTATTGGTATAAAGGTGCCATTGTAGAACTGGTCAAAAACATTTTTTTCTATGGAAATTTGTTAGTTTTCTGCAAAACACTTGAGAAGAGAGACTTTGGCCACAAAAGGTCGTTGCAGTGCCTCATGGGATATGTAGTTTGCTCCTCATGTCCCCATTCTCCTCAATGGGCTGGGATCCTCATCTGGACTACATCTTCCATACTACAGCAGAAACAGGGACTCCATAATGCACAGCTTTCCCTTAATAAAATAGGAAACCCTAATACATAATGGGAGGTGTAGTCCAACTGAGGATGCCAGCCACAGAGGAGAATGCAGACACAAGAATCAAACTACAACTTCCAGGAGGCACTGCTTCCCCCTTTAAAATATTTTGATGAAAAAATGAAATTTTTGAAAATTAAAAAATATTGCTTAAAAGCTGAATATGCCCTTGAAAAATAACTGAAGGAAAATTTTAAGCCCCAGATTTTAGTCTGAATGAGATTTTGGTCAATATGACTATGTGCTTTAGCTCCAGTCCAATCAGTCAGAAGACAACATATGAGCTTAACTACAAGATAGGAAGATTTAGAAAAAATGCCTACATGGAAATATGAGTCTAGCACTGCCCTGTGGGATCTGAGACCTGGGCTCAGTTTAGCTTCAAAGGACCCAGGAGCCATAGTACCATTTCTTAATTGAGAGTGCTTTGCTCCCAGCCCAAAACAAATCCTCTGAACTTGCTGCAGAAGTGTCCCTGTTAACATAAGCTGTGATGTTGAGGCATGAGCAGCTGAGATCATAACTAGTGATCAGGGTTTTGCAGATGAGAGTATGTAGATACAGAGAACAAAAATCTGCTCTCTCAAACTATTAGCCCCCTATGTAAGTAATTGGTACAAGGAATGGAAGCTAGTCCTTATACAGTATGAGCATAATAAAATGTATATAGATCCATTTAAATAATAAGATGCAATGCTTCTTTGGCCCCAACGTGATGGACTAGATGGGAAGCTCAGTCTATTGATCTTAACAAGGAGAAAGTTAACAGGTGACTTGATGACAGTCTATAAGTAAATGGGGAAGAAATTTCTGATCAAAGAGGAACTTTTAGTCTGGCAGAAAAAGATCCAATGGCTGGAAGCTCAGGCTAGGATTAAGTTACATTATTTTTTAACAGTGTATCCTATAGGGTGGTGAGGTTCAGAAATAAGTCGGTGTTAGATTTTGGGTCTAAATTAGCTCAAGTGTAGAGAAGGATAGGAATGTGAAGTTGCTATTGCGAGAATGTCAGAGATAAGTTGGAGACAGAGTGGTATGGGAAAGTAAGAGTTGGCAAGGACAGGTCCCAAGCCTATATTACTGTTATGTTTGGGTTATAACAGGTTTAAGCAAGGTTTTTAATCAGTGTTTTTGAGAATTGTTGAGAATGTTTTATTAAAATGCTACCTATATTGATCGTATGGGAAGGACATGGGTGCAAATGTTAATTTAAATAATGTGTAATATAAACAGCCAATAACAAGGTGGCAGAAATATAATTATGGTAAAGGACAGTTTAATGTTAATTAGTATTATAATAGAGTATAAAAGGAGTAGCCTTGCTAAATTGTAGAGATCTGCAATTAACATCCAAAGGGTACTGTCACTCTGTTCTCAGTGATCACCCCTGGATAAACCATTCCATCTTTGAGTATAAGTGTAATTGTAGGATTGTGTAGGAGGTAATTGCACACGGGTTTGCTTAACTAATCATTTTTTTAAAAAAAAAGTTTGGTTGTATCAGTCAAAGGTTGCCAAGGGGGCCTGTAATAAGCACATTTTCTGTAACTGACCTAGAGGCTCGAACCTGAAAACTAAGCTGGGTTTTATTGTGCCCTTATCTTTAATCACTTAATATTAATTTGGGACATTTTAACATAAGGCTACAACAATGAGTGTAATTAACCATTGGAATAACTTATCAAGGAATGTAATGGATACTCCATCACTTGGAGTCTTTAAATCAAGACTGGCTGTTTCTTTCTAAAAGGCTCTAGCTCAACCACAAGTTACGGGCTGTTTGCAAGAATCATTGGGTGAAATTCTCTGCCTTGTGTTATGCAGGAGTTAAGACTAGATGATCATAATGGTCCCTTCTAGCTTTGAAATCTACGAATCTGTGACCTTATATGTCTCTTATATCCCTGACATCAATTATGCTATGATAATTCACTGAGAGTCAGTATGATCCAGGGTGATTGATCAGTGCTCTGAAATTCTGATAGGCAGGAATCTATTCCTGGTTTTGCCATTTCATGGTCTTCAGAATGTCACTTCCCATGTTCTGTCTCAGTTTCCCCAATTCTAAAATTGAAGCTTTTACTTTATGACATAGGAAGGAAGGGAGAGACTTTGAATGACACAAAAAGGACATAAGGTAGGCACCTAATCCTGTTTTTTGCTTTTGGAACTCTTTGCCAAAGAGCTTTATAGAAAGGGTTAATATTATTATTGCATACAGGAGAACAAATATTGCATGTAAGGTTACTAGCTAACTAGCAACATTTACCCACCCTTACCCTTGATCTTATCATGGTTCAAGGCTAGCTGCACCTTTGACATCTCTCAGTGCAGATGAGAGGCCTTGTGCCTTTACCTCACTGAGGTGCAAACCCGCAATTCTCATACTCTTTAGACCTAGTCCCCAGGTTGCAACACCTGTTTACCAGCTGTGAGTGCTTAGCATGCTTGACTAGGTTCATCTGCTCTTGCAAGACTTCCACTCAGGGAGCTGTGACTGGGGTGAACACAGTGACCCAAACCAGCCTTTGTGAAGCCAAGTATCATTTAATCTGAACCACAGGAATCTAAGCATAACACAACAGCCGACATGCATCTGTCTGACCTAAAGTTTAGGTAGGTTTAGCTTATGCAGACGGCCCCACAGACTCTGCATGCCTCTCTCCTAAACTCCAGCTGCTCAGATTTTCAACCACTCCCAAAGCTCCTTGTTTCAGTTTCTCACCTGTTGGTCCTCCAGTCTGCGGCTACCAGCCCCAGTGCTGAACCCAGCATGGTGGAGGTAACATTTCATTGGCACTGATGCCAGGACTGTCCTTAAAGTACCAGAAAACAAGGAGTACCAGGAAACAGGGAGATATCAGGGGTTATTGTATGCTTCCCAGCCTACATGGTCCTATTGGAATTAACCTCCTGGCAGCTATCTAGCAAGCCACACGCTAATGATCAAACACATAAATAATAGTCACAAGATAACACAGGCAACTCACTCATCCCTTACACTCCTTTCTCAAGTTCATTTGAATGTTGAGAAGCTGGGACTCGGTTGTTGACTTGCAGAACCTTTTAGATGACATTGCTGCCTAATTATATGCCTTTTCCCCATTCACTGAAGATAAAGTCATTGTGATGGTTTTCTTCCCACCCCTTTTGTGGATTGCTTTGACTCCCTCAGTGAGAAGTCATAACACCCTCCACTACCATTTTGAAATGTCTGTTGCATAAACAAAATTAACATGTGAACCTCAGGAGGGTTATTATTTTGGTAATGCTTTAATGACAAAAAGGCTCTGGAGAAAAGTTCCAGTTTTTCTTTCGTTCTTTCTTGCTTTCTTTCTTTCTCATGTTCATAAAGAAACACACAATGTACAAAAGGGTAACTGTGACTTACAACTTGTAAAAAGTTTCAAACGCCGCACACTACACAGGGTTTCCAATATAGACGTCTGCTCAAACCTAATTTTAAAGCCTAGCCTGAACATAACTAGGGATCTGTTAATCCAAACCTGACCCCAGCCCGAAGGTGTCGAGTTGTTTTTAGACCTGACCTGACCCAAACCCAAGACTTGTAGTCAGATACTGTTGGGTTCAGGTTGCTTTGAAGAGTGTGCTGAGGTTTGGGGCTGGGGTGTGTGCTGAGGACAGTGGTTCACAGGCAGCTCGGGCAAAGGTGGATGCGGAGAAGGGCAGTGAGAAGAAGCCCACCTTGGCCTAAGAGACAAATGGCAGGCTGAGGAAGCAGTGGGGTCAGAAAACATACGGTGATATGTTGTCCCCGCTCCTCCACCCTGGATACCCACAACAGCTGTCTGCCCGGCTCCTTGCTACCCATTCCTGCTATTGCTTTTGCACAACTGGCAGAGCGTTCTGCTCTGGAGGGGAAACAGCTCTTCCCCCTGTTCCCAAAATGATGTGGCTCTGCCCAGACTCCCCTTCCCCACCTGCTCCACCTCCAGCCCCTGCCTCCATGTGCCCCCTCTATCTTGCTCCAAGGAGTTCGGGCTGGTGGAGGAATGGGAACTGGGTGGCACAATCTTACAATTTGAGTTTTCATACCAAACCAAAACCTGACATTTGTAATTGGCTCCCATTGAGTTTCGGTCAGGTTGACTGTCTCCACTCCAATAGAACTGAACCTTCAGTACATTAGAGGTCCTCATTCCTCTCTTCATTAGGAAAGTCACTGCTTTGCTTCCAACCCTTCTCAGGGATCCTTGCTCCTCAGGCTGTAGATGAGGGGGTTGAACATGGGAAATATTACTGTATGGAGCAGGGAGAGGACCTTGTTTAAATCTGGTGACTGTTTCTTATAGAGGCCCCAGATATAATTATGATGGTCTGTGGTGGGGTGAAGTAGGCCTAGAGGCCCTCTGCTACACAGATCTCAGGAAAGGAGCAATAGAAAGGACCTCCAAGTGAGCTAGAGTGGGCTAGAGTGGCTGTGGGGGAGGCAGCCAATCAGAGAGGCTGCAGGGAGTAGCCAACCAGGGCCCAAGAGGGCCATATAAAAGGAGCTGCAGAACCAGATACAGTCAGTTCCTGGTGGAGCCAGTGGAGCACAGATGGGGGCTCCTGGCTGATCAAAGGGAACTGCAACATAATGGACAGCTGAGTGCTGGCAGGGATCGGAGGAGAGAGGAAGAGTTCTTGGATAGCTGCTGGATCTGAACTTGGAAGAGCTCTGAGCTAAGGTTAATGCATCAGTGGACACTGGGGCTGCGGGGAAGTGGCCCAGGGAACTAAAGGCAGTTTTGCTAAAGAGACATGGTTGCACATGACTGCTATTCTTAGGGTCCCTAGGCTTGGGCCCAGAGTAGTGGATGGGTCTTGGTCCCCTGCATAGGCCACTGGGGAAGGGCCTACAACTGGACAGCAGTAAGCCACCAGAAGAGGACTGAGCTGTCATGAGGCCCAGCTGGCTGGAGAGCTGGGTCCAGAAGAGATTAAGAGGGTGAAACCATTGCCTCCAGGGAGGAGCCCTGTAGGTACGGTGGTATGGTGCAGAAACACCCAACCAGAAGGGGACACCCATGAGAGGTGGGAGCTATGCTGTTACATGGTCCCATAGGAAACAGAAACGACTTGGAGGTGTGAGGAACAGGTAAAGAAGACATTTCTCTTCCCTGAGTTGGAAGGCATCCTTTGGATGATCAAGATGATACTATAGTAGGAAGCTAGGGTTAGTAGAAATGGGACCACACCCACAGAGGCAGATACTATGAAAGACAGAAATTCAGCCAGGTGGATGTCAGTACAGGTGAGTTTTAACAGAAGCATAAAATCATAAAAGAAATGGTCAACCACCTTGGAAGCACAGAAAAGCGCCATGAAGGTCAAAACCATCAGTGCTACAGGAGTCAATTATCCAACAGCCAGTAGCTAACTGAAGGCCAACCACTGGGCCAGAGCGCCGGAGTGAGAATGACTCTGTCTCCCAGTGGTTAGGGCACTCCCTGGGGAGATGGGAGACCCCTGTTCCTGCTCCAATGGCTATGTTATTTATTTATTTATACAAAGATCTGTGAAATGTTACTGAAAAACAACTAGAGCAACCAAAGGAGGTTAACATTGTATTTATAGACTTTGCAGCTGCTTTTGACAGAGTGTATCGATCAGCACTGTGGAAACTGCAACACTGCATGAGATACCTGAGAGCTTAGTGTGCATCACAGAGCAACTGTACTGCAGCACATTTATTTGTGTGTGGGTCAACGGTTGTATTACAAACTGGTTTTCTGTAGAATCAGGAGTACAGCCAGGATGCCTTCTCTCGCCCCCCAAATATCTCCTTCCCAAGACACACATACAGTGTACTCGATTTGGGAACTTGAAATATGATAACCCTTGTGGTCGTTCCATTCTCACCGTCTAAGTTTCCAGAGCTGGTGGGAGAAAGTCTGCCCTGCTTTCAGCAGCCACCTCCCCCCAGATCCTGGGCTAGGCACCGGGCTTGTGTGACTGAGCTCAGAGCTCAAGCTGTGCAACTGCATCTGGAAGTCATGGGGCTGAGGGAGGGCAGCTGAGGGGAGCAAGGGGTGGGTCCCACTCTGCGTGCAGGGAATGTGGGGAGAGTGACCCAGCTGCTGAGAGGCGGATGCCCAAGGGGATGAGTAGGGAGCACTTCAGGGAGCATCTCATGGTGACCAGGCTCCATGGGCAATGGGTAGCTCCATGGGGCGTTGCCGGCCAGTGCCAGGCTACTTTGGCCAGAGGCAAGAGCACATCAGATATGCGGCTCAGAGCTGTGCCACCCGCCCTGCCTCAGGAGAGCCCAGTGGTACGGGGGCAGCCTGGCTCAAGAAGCAGGTCAGGGAGGACTGCCGGACAAGCGAGCCAGCACTCCAGCTCCCATAGCATGGAGAGACAGTGGCATGAGTGGGCTGGGCAGCTCCCAAAGGATCAGGCCCCACAGTTTGAAAATCTCTGTGCTAAATGGAAGGCAGAAATCGGGGTGGGGGGGGTCTGACCCTTCATGGCCCCTCGACTCATCACCTCTAAGAGGCACATGTGCGCTTGTTTGCCCTTGAGGACTAAAATGCTTAGTTATGGTTCTGGGGTAGCTAGAGTAGGGGAGAGGAGCCTGGCTGGGGGGGATGGCTAGAGTGGAGGGGTGGAGACAGGGCTGGCTGGAGGGGCTGGCTGGTGGTGGGGAGGAGTCAGGGGCCTGGCAGGAGGGACTGGCTAGAATATAAAAGAAATATAAAGTAAATTAAAATAATATATTTTTAAAAAACATTTAAAAATTAAATTTAAAACTTGAAATAAAAAGTAAAATAAATAAAAATAAAAAAGTAAACCCCTGCTTGGTGAGAATCCAGGGGACTTGTGCTTCTCCATCCCACTTCAAGTGCTGTTAGTTACGGCCCTGAGCCACGCTGCTGCTTCCTTCAACCTCAGCTCTTGAAACTTTATGTGAAAGCACAGTTTATGCTGCACGGCAGACATGACCACGCCATAATTGCAGCCATCTTGTTCCCAGCTGATGCAAGAGTGCATCCTGCTGGAATTCTCTGAGTACCTCCTCGTTGGTGCCGTTATCAAATGCACCAATGTTAAGAACATGCTGTAACTTTTAACACTGAAAATTTTTTTTAATTTTCTCTACTCAGCTGTTAACCTCTTTTGGTTGCTTTAGTTGTTTTTCAGTAACATGGTGGTACAATTTCTACTAACTCTAGCTTCCTACTTTAGGATCATCTTGATAATCCAAAGGATCCCTTCCAATTCAGAGAAGAGAAAAGTCTTCTCCACCTGCTCCTCACACCTCCAGGTTGTTTCTGTTTCCTATGGGACCATGTAACGGCATAGCTCCCACCTCTCATGGGCGTCCCCTTCTGGTCGGGTATGTCTGCAGTCTTTAAACAGTCCCGGCCCTGGTATCCGGCCATACCCAAATGGAGGAGGCAATGCTTTCACCCTCTTAAATCTGTTCTGGTCCCAGCTCTCCAGCCAGCTGGGCCTCATGACAGTTCAGTCACCTTCTTGGGATTTAATGCTGTCCAACTGTAGGCCCTTCTTCAGTGGCCTATGCAGGGGACCCAGACCCACCCACTACTCTGGGCCCAAGCCCAAGGACCCTAAGAATAGCAGTCATATGCCACCATGTCTCTTTAGCAAAACCATCTTCAGTTTCCTGGGCCACTTCCCTGCATCCCCACCCGCCATTGATGCCTTAGCCTTAGCTCAGGCTCTTCTAAGTTCAGACCCAGTAGCCATCCAGGACTTCTTCCTTGCTTCCCTGGTCCCTGCCAGCATTGAACTGCCTGTTGTGTTGTAGTTCCCTTTGCCCAGCCAGGAGCCCTCATCTGCACTCCACTGGCTCCAACAAGGAACTGACTGTATCTAGTTCTGTAGCTCATTTTATATGGCCCTCCTGGGCCCTGGTTGGTTACTCCCTGCAGCCTCTGATTGGCTGCTTCCCCCACAGCAACTCTAGCCTACTTGGAGGACCACTCTACTGCTTCTTTCCTGGAATGGATGTGGCAGGCAGGGGTGGCTCCAGGCTCCAGCATGCCAAATGTGTGCTTGGAGTGGCACGGCGTGGGTGGCACTCTGCCGGTCACCAGGAGGGTGACAGACGGCTCCAGTGGACCTCCTGCAGGTGAGCCAGCGAATGGTCATCTGGTCTCGCGTTTCCAGTGGACCTCTTGCAGGCACGCCTGTGGAAGGTCCACCGGAGTCGCCTTCCACCCTCCCGGCAACCGGCAGAACGCCTCCCTCTGCATGCTGCCATGCTTAGGGCAGCGAAATGTCTAGAGCTGCCCCTGGTGGCAGGACCCTGAGATCTCAAGCAGGAGGCCTCTGGGCCTATTCCACCCCACCAGAGACCATCATAATGGTCTCTGGGGCCTCTATAAGAAACAGTCACCAGATTTAAACAAGGTCCATTCCCTGCTTCATGCAGCAATATCTCCCATTTTCAACCCCTCATCTACTACCTGAGGAGCAAGGATCCCTGGGAAGGGTCAGAAGCAAATCAATGACTTTCCAAAGTGCAGTTTCCCATAAGGTGACCCAAGTGACTGAAATAAGAGATGAATGAGGACCTCTAATGTACTGAAGGTTCAGTTGAAGTAGAGACAGTCAACCTGACCCAAGCCCAAGGGGACCCAATTATAAATGTAAGCAGAGCCAGGATGAGCTCTACCTTGACATCTGGTGGTGAATTGTGGCAAGTTGCGGAAAAGAACTTCAGGGGCTGTTCTTGTTTGCATAGGCACACCCATCCCGCTTAGTCTGAGCCCATGGCAGGCCAAATGTCCACTTTGACTGCTATGGGATTCCCTAGTTTCTCTGTTATTGAGGCAGGAAGAATAAAGTGTTGTTGCCCTGATTATGTGAATCAAGGGCAGTAGAACTGTACTTAGCATTTTATGAAGAAGGGACTCGCCATCAACTAAGTAGCACTCACTAGACAAGGGACATGGGTTCCAAAACCCAGTGGACATACAGAAAGGCTGGGGGTAGGTATTTGTATCTGATGGCTTGGGATCCTTTTGAAGGCCTGAAATGCCCTTCTTTTTCTCTTTCTTCACTGTGGAATATCAGAGCTAATCTTGATTCTATTAAGAATGTAGTTATAGACTGCTAAGCTGAATTCACCTTGGGCCAATGGTGCACTAGCACGGGGGCTAACCCTACTTCAAGCTGAATTCACTAAAGAGCTGAAATCATTGAGTGCTGTGTTAAGTAGTGGGAGAGGGGAGGCTGAAGATATATGGCTGAACAGTTGGTGGAGTGGAGCGCTTGGCGGGACAGCTGGAGTGGCTCACAGGAAGCCTGGTGGAGCAGAGTGGCTCATGGTGAAAACTGCAGCAGAATCCAATGAAGAGAGGGGGCAGTTGGCCTTGGACCATGTAAGGTTCTCCTTAACACCTCTGCGGGGAGGGGGGCATTTCCACCCAGGCTGGGAGGTAAAATGCTGCAGATAAACTTTTGAACTTTGGGTTTGCACCGACCAGGGACAGAGACTTTTGGGGTGTTGGACTTTTGGGACTTTGGGTGATTTTTTTAATGTTGCTGGACTTAAGACCCTGAGAGGAAAAGGATACTGCCAAACTTACTGGGGGGTGGGTCTTTTACTCATGGCTTATGTTATGAATCCTGTTTTTGGTGTTTCCCCAACATGATGCCACATTGTTTGCTTCCTTTATTAAAAGGCTTTTGCTACACTCAGACTCCATGTTTGTGAGAGGGAAAGTATTGCCTCCTAAAGGCGCCTGAGGGGTGCTATGTAATTGTCCCAGGTCACTGGGTGGGGGATCAAGCTGGTTTTCCATTGTGTTATTGAAACAGAACCCCTGGATACTGAACCCGGCCCTTGTTGCTGCCAACTCAGATGGGCAGAAGGGTTTCACAAATGTCAGGTTTGGGTTTGGTGTGAAAACTCAAACTGTAAGATGGTGTAACCCAGCCCCAGCTCCGACACTAGCCCAGCCCGTTCAGAGCCGGGGAGAAGGGATGCATGGAGGCAGGGGCTAGAGGTGGGGTAGGTGGGGAAGGAGAGGCTGAGCAGAGCCACATTATTTTGGGAAAAGGGTGGAGGGCTGTTTTTCCTCCAGGGCAGGACCTGCTGCCAGTTATGCAAAAGCAAGAGCAGGCATTGGGTAGCAAGGAGCTGGGCAGGCAGTAGTTATGGGTGGTCAGGGCAGGGAAGTGGGGACAACATCATACCACAGGTTCCCTGACCCCTCTGCATCCTCAGCCTGTTTGACATTTTAAAACAAACCTTTCCTTTCATTTTGAGAGGTCTGTAAACATCTGCTATTGGGGTTCACCCCTCTCTGGGGCAGCTGGGAGCCAGGCCGCCTCACTACATGGGGCAACAAATGACAGTTCTGGGCTCAGACCCTCAGGCAGGGGCTGAGCAACCAGTTCAGTAATTTAAGCCCCGGCCCTAGGTCAGGGAGGGGCACAAGCAATAGTTCAGGGCCCAGGCCCTTAGGCAGGAGCTGCACAAACAATTCAGTAAATTAAGCCCAGACCCTAGATCAGGGTGGCGCAGCAAACAGTAGTTTAGGGCTCAGGCCCTCAGGCAGGGGCTGAGCAAACAGTTCAGTTTAAGGCCAGGCTCCTGGGCCTGAGCATCGGGGTGAGGGGGAGACTGCCACACATGAGTGGGGTTGCAGGGGGGACACAGGCCTTCCCACTCCTCTGTGTCCCAGCCCGGGGCCCTAACAGCGGCAGGCAGCCTACTGCTGTGTCAGTGGGGATCCTGGCCGCAACACACTGACATTGGCTCTGAGTGTGCTGCAGCCAGACTAGGGTCGGATGCCCTCGGGCTACTTCCGACCTCCCCCCCCATCTGTCTCGGCGCCGTCTTCTGCAGCGTCCCACACCATGGGTTCCTCAGGATACTGAGCGAGGGGTAAACTGGGCAGCTCCTCGGGGTCCCTTTCTACAGGCCAGCCTAGGGGGTCTTCCAGTGCCTGATCGGCGTCCAGGCTCTGCAGGTACGGCCAGTCCTCGGGTCGGTCGCAGGCAGCAGGAGTCTCCCCAGTGGGAGCTAGGGCACCAGTGTCTGGCCTCTTCGGCAGCCAGGCAGCTTCTGAGCCCTGGGGCTGGGCTTTTATTCTTCCTGCCCTGAGCCTTGACCTCTGGGGGGTGGACACAGGCTCCGGTGGCTCCGCCCACTTTGGCATCCATAAGGGCTCGTCCCTCTCTGGGGCAGCTGGGGGCCAGGGTCAATTTAAAATCAAAGCTCCCCACCCCCATAGAAAAATATTTTTAGTTAAAATACAGATTATCCGACAGAAATTGTCTGTTGTTATGTAACCACACTTTCAGATTGAAAAAAGGTGTTATGTGGAAAAAAAAATCACCAGAACTAACAAACATGGAAATATTCATTGTTCTTGTCTTAAAGAAATTAGAGTCCAATGGAGTGATGCGTAGTAGGCAGGATACTCTGCAAAACCAGGAGGTGAAAGTAACTAGGTCATGCATTTTTCATTCACTGATCTGATTGCAAAGAATTTGAATTTTTATGAGAAAGAGGGACATGTCATGAAAATATTCCCATTTTTCAACCAGCCCTACTTGTTTTATGTGAAGTATGTGAAAAGAAATCAACCTAGTAAAAATGGGAGAAGAGGGTGATATCTTTGTTAACTGGAACAGGCAGTGCATTCTGTCAGTACTAGGCTGGTATGGGCAGAAATACAGGACTCCCAGTGGACACAGGGATGGTATTGTGGTTAAAAGCATTGGACAGGGACAGAAGAGATCAGGCTTCGCTGTCTTCCTGTCCACAGACTTTCTGGCTCACTTTTGGCACATCGCTGGGGCTCAGTTTTCGCCATCCAATAGGAGTTGGATACCTAACTCTCCTAAACTCTTTTAAGAATCTCATCCTATTGGTTGACTCTTCATTTAGCCCAGCCCATATCTCTTTAAGTCAAACTTTCACAACAGGTAGATTCTGAGTCATATCATGTCTTTATTTGCTTAGGCAAGATCCTGAGCTGGCATATCTTGGTGTAGCCCTGTTTATTTCAATGGAGTTACGCTGCTTTCCACCAGTTGGGGATCTGCCTCTAAGGGTGAATTTCAGCTGTGTGCAGAGCGCCAGCATCACTTTTTACTGTGTTTAGTGCTTAAGTGAAAATTCAGTGATACACGGGTCTTTCCAACTCGACAGTGAGTGAAATCTGAAGAGAACAAAATCACTTTAGAATATGAACACTATGAGCCAGAGTCCCACTTGATGTAAATCCATCTTGCTCAATGGGTCTCGGTCAATTTATACTAAGGGCTAGATTCCCAAAGGGATGTAGGTATTGTGATGCTCAACATTAAATCAGCTAACTTTTGTTTGTCTAGGATATCACCGGGGTGCTCAAAACCTGAGTTCAGTGCCCAGACTCCCTCTACAATGAATGGGGAGAGGTAAGTACCTAAGAAAGGGATTTAAAAAAAACAGCTTGAGAAGTGGTCCCTAGCCAATGAGAGATTGTGAGAAAAGGGGTGTATTCAAAACCATGCTGCTGCCGTAGAGTTCAGTTCCTGTATCTTCTGGAGGGAGGCATCTCCTGCTTGGGATTATCAGTTGGGAACCCTCTAACCCCATCTAAGGTGTTGTTACAAGAAGCAGGGGTGAGGGAGAAGAAGAAAGAATTAGGAGGAGGATACCATTTATAATTTTTATCCCAGTGGTTAGGGTAGTTGCCTGGGATATGCCCCTTCCCATGTGGGTGACGTACCCACTGGAATATAGGATACCTGATGTGGATCTTTCTCAATTTCTCCTGTTCAAGCCTAAATTCCTTTGTGAATATAGCCCTAGCTAGGGATTACACCCGTTGGCTCCAGTGATTTTTATTATTAGAAAACCCTAGCGACTTTAACAGCGATCAATCCAATAAGATCCTACAGATATTAAATACGGGTTTTTAAGAAAATACACTAGAAGGACTATAGAGTGTAATAAACAAAGATCTTCTATGTACAGAACTGGCCAGATCCTCAGCTGGTGTCAATCAGTCATACCTCTATTGTGGTCAGTGTCCCAGATTAAAGAGAGATTGGGATGGGAAGAAGAAAGAAAGAGCAAGAAGTTATGAATAACTGTATAGTCTGGTGTTTATAGCATTCACCCTGGATGAAGGAGACCCAACTGATGATTTGGGCCAAAGTGTCAGTGAGATATCTGAGCTGAAAAATGTCCAAAACAATGGTTATCCATCATTCCATGCATTCTTATTTATGAAAAATAAAAACATCATCGTTACTTGAGAAACCTGAATTTCCCCAAAATTTTCCTAGAGCTCTTTTCACCTCCTTGTTTTTCAGGCTGTAGATGATGGGGTTTAACATGGGGGTCAAGATGCTGTACTGGATGGAGAATATGTCATCTAGAACCACAGAGGACACTGCGCTGGGTTTTATGTACTGGAAAAGAGCTGTCAGATACAACAAGCTGACCACAATCAGGTGGGAGCTGCAGGTAGAGAAGGCTTTACGCCTGCCCTCTGAAGAGCGTATCCTTAAGACGGTGGAGATGATGTGAATGTAGGAGATCAGGGTGAGGAGGAAGGAGCTCAACCCAAATATCACAGTAGAAGTGAGAAGCAGCACTTGATTGATGAGAATCTCAGTGCAAGACAGTTGTAATAGTAGAGGGAGCTCGCAGCTGAAATGGCTGATTTGATTGGGCCCACAGAAATGCAACTTGAGGACAAAAACTGTGTTAATTATGGCACCTAAGAAGGCCATGGTCCATGCACCACTCACCAGCTGAACACAGATTGCTTTGTTCATTGTCTGCACATAATGCAATGGGTCACAGATGGCAGCATAGCGGTCATATGCCATGGCTGAGAGAATGAAAATTTCTGTACCAGCTGAGAGGAAAAAGAAGAACATCTGGGCAATGCAGCCATTGAATGAAATAGTTTTTTGCTTTGCCCGGAAGTTCATCAGCATATTAGGCAGCGTGACTGAGGAATAGCAGATATCAACAAAGGATAAATGAAAGAGGAAGAAGTGCATGGGGGTGTGTAGGTGAGGATCAGCCTTTATGACCAGCATGATCATCACATTCCCTACCAGGGTGACTAGGTAAATAACTAAAAACAGCAGGAAGAGGAAAATCTGCATCTGTGGGTCACTGGAAAGTCCCAGGAGGATAAATTTGCTCACTGTGGTTTGATTTTCCATTGATATTTTTTTTCAGGAAAACTGTGACCTGCAAGAATGAAAGGAACACATATCAAAAAGGTAAACTGAAGCGGCCTGTGGTGAATATCTGATCAGTAGGATGAATGTAAAGAGGGCCCTACTCCAAATGCGTGTTTTAAATGGACAAAATACACTAGAGTCACAAAGGATTTACACCCTTAACTGCCACTTTAGGTGACTAAATCCCAGAATCAGGTCCCACTGGGATTCACAAAAACCCTGCTCAGCAGGGAGTATGGGACAGTGTGATATGGGGCTCCCTCAGTCTCTCCTGTTGAAGCTGCTCCAATGGGGTAAATAATTAAAGAGGCATTGGAGCAAGGGGACTGGATTCTGAGTCTCCTGCATCCGGGGAAAGTGCTTTTGCTATCTGGCTATAAAGTCATTCTCTTTCTCTCTCTCTGGCCTGCTACCTCTGTAATCTTCCCCTCGATTGCAGTGGATCTACAGCTGATTTGCACCATCTGGGGACCTGAGCCTTTGACTCCAGAATAGCTATGGCCAATTTGCACAATCTGAGGATCTGGCCAATTCTATAAAAACAGTCTCTTTGTCTGTTAGATTTTGTAGGGGTTCTTTAGATTATTTTCTTGAAAACCCTATTGAAGATCTGTTTTGTCATATTGGATTTATCCCTATTAAAATGTATAGAATTTTAATAATAATAATAATAATAATAATAATATAATTAATAATACACCCCAAGGCCTAGACCTACTGGTTTGGCACCCAGCCGGTATAGCCTGTGAAACCAACCCAAGATGAAGAACACAGAGAAATTAATCATTTTTATGAACAGCATAAAGAGGGACATAATCAGAATGTAGCTGGACGACAGACTTGTTGCCCAACAGGGTTTGTTGTGTGGTGGTGGGTAACCCAAAGTCAATGTCATACAATGGCGTAAACAACCTAAGAAATAGGAGATTATTGTCAACAAAAGTGAAATGGGCTAGTAGTGTAAAGCAAGAAGGGATCCAATGGCTCATAGATTTATAGACTCTAAGGCCAGAAGAGATAAATGTGATCCTCTAGTCTGATCTCCTGGATAACACAGGCCATAGAACATCCACAAAATTGTTCCTAGAGCAGATCTTTTAGAGAATTGTTTGTTTGTTTGTTTGTTTTAAAGAAAGACAGTGTGATGGATTTTTGCAAAACTGGAAGAGAGAAGCTAGACTAAAGGAATCTTCCAACCTGGAACGAGAGAAACAATAGCAATACAGAAAAAAGAAATGACCAAACATAGATTCAGCAGACAGTGGAGAGCTTTTTCCAAAGTGGAGAACCTACACAAATGGGAGACTGAAAGCCTGAAAAGGGAGATTAGTGGTGTGTAACGTTTGGTAGAAGCAACGATACAGGATAAATAGCAGCCACAAATGAAAGAAATATTGAAGACAAATATGAGTGAAACAGCACCTGAAGAAAGTACAGGAAATATGACAGATTTGTTGACTGAGATCATACAGAATGTAGGAGACACGGAGCACTGAGCAATGCTACCAAGGATGAAATCTGTAGACCAGCAAAGACTGGTTGATATCATGCATGTATTGAATGAAGCACTCACGGAAGCAGTAAGACCAACAAGTATTAGCCAATCGAATTATATCATTTATGCTATAGCTGCCAATAGCAGCTCTTCCTTTTAACATCAAGCATCTGAGGATGTGAACCACCAGAAAACTTCCTAAATTCAAGAACCTCCGTGGAAACGAAGGATAAACCAGAAAAAAATAAGTATTTATGTTGAGATACTGATCTACTGGATGAATTTGTCAAAAATCATTTGAAGGGAAAAGACAAGCGAATAGTCCTGGAGGTGAAATATCAGCTAAATGAAAGGGATGTGAGAGTTGTGAAGGAACAATGTAAACAGAAGCTGATCACTCAGAGTCATTGACTTGAAGATATTCAGAACAAATTTGTCAGTATCAAGAGAACACACTCTTCATGAGAGACCCTAGGGGATACTTTGATCTGATTAAAGTTAAAATGCATAACAGGAAAAAATAGAGTGTCAATGAATAATGTGAAGGAGTTTCAGAGCTATTGAAATTATATCTGGTCTGTCGATGTACAACATAATCAGACAGCAGATAAAAAATGTGAGATAAAAATTTTAAAAGCACGCAAGAGAGGAATACATAGGTATATCAAAGAAAGAAATAGATGAAGTACAAAGAGCAATGAAAATTTGGAAAGCACCCAGGCTAGAATGCATGGATTCTGGCTGAAAGGTCTCAGAACACTTGAACACCTTAGTAAAAGTTTGAAGAACAGGTGTTCAAGATAGATTGTGACAGAGAGAACCAAGCTCCTGGTGATGCACAGAGCATTAAATATCAATCAAGACTTGGACAGGATTCACATCTGATGATGTGATGGAGGAAATGGTCTGCTATCTGTGGAAGAAGCAATTGACAATGAAGAATATAACATCAAATTATGTGCAGATTCAACCAGTTTAAAGATTATCTGGTCACGATAACAAGCGATGACCGAGCTGCATTGCAGCCCAAGAAAGCATGAAAGAAAGGAGAAAGCTAGTTGCCAAAGAAAGGTTTGAAAGATTTACAAAGAAATGAATGGACAGCCAGTGGTGGAGAGGAATCAAACCCATTAGTGAGAGAAGATTAACAAACTCGCGGCTTGAAGAAAGATACCTCTAAAGAGAGACAGAGAACATGATTAAGAGAGCACATGAGTATGGCTTAATGATGCACAAAGCAAAACTGAATGACAAAACTGCAGGATGTGTTCCGAAAATGAAGAGACACAGAAGCCAGTGTTGAGCACCTGAAGCAGCCTGGCTGGGAGAGAAGATATGAATGGATACAATGCGGTTGCCAAGTGTCTCCCTCGGTGGCATGTATGGATTTAAATAAATCATGCACTATTAAAAACACTGAATTGAAAGTTCTCTAGAGAATGAAGAGATCTGGCAATTGTCACAGACCGAACAGTGCAAGCAAAGAGGCTAGACATAGTTGTGGAAAAGAAGACAAACAAGTCCATGTTGACTCATATTGCCAGACCAGCAGACAGACACATAAAAAAGAAACAAGGAGAGAACATGCCAAAGTATGAAGAACTTTGCCATGAAGAGGAAACATTTTGGAAACCTAGAACAAAGATGTTCCCAGTGATTATTGGAGCACTTGAAGTGACCCCTCAGGGTTTGAATGAGCAGCACAAGAAAATGTTAGGAATGCGAGACATCATGGTCAGTGACCTCCGGCAGACAGCAATCATAGGCATTGTGAGGATTTTAAGGAAAGTCAAAGGAGAACAAATGTATTTGAGCATCTAAAAAGCAGAAATTCTGCAGAGGGATTAACAGAATTCCAGACTATCCAAACCTATAGAGTTGGTTTAGCATCAGGATTTATTGATGACTCCTGGGGATACATTTTAGACAGTAGCTTCCCCTTTTTAAGCTTAAAATCTTGTATGTTTTGAAATCTATTTTATTTTTGAAAATCCTCATTTTGTAATAGTGAAGGAGAATAATAAAAATCATAAGTGAATGTGCCCAGAAAACATCCTCTGGGTACAGTGACATAAATTGGAAACTGGGGTCTGTTTGAAAATGAATGGGACTTTTGTACATAAATCAGTTCAACTCCTTTGAAAATCCCACCCAATGGGACTTTTGACTCAGTGTCCTGCACATCTGAATATCAGGCTGTTCACACAAAAGAGAATCTCTCCTATCTTCATGGAAGTGAGTGGCTATTTTGACATTGATTTTTAGTGAAAATGGCAATTAAGCAAATCAAACAAATGCCTAAGCAAAGAGATGGCCCTTGTGCTAAAACCTGAATGTCAGCAGAGGCAGATTCTGTGCAAAGTGAATTCTAAAGCTAAATCCCTGCTCCAGAAAATGTCCTGTCCCTAATCTTGCCATCTCCTAACAGTATTTCTCAATGACCAGTCTGTGGGCTGGCATTGGTCCCTGAGATCTCCCTGACACAGTTTAGGAAGGCAGCAAGCCGGTCCCTCATATCAAACAGGTTGAGAAACACTACACACACACACACACACACACACACACACACACACCCAAAAAATAGATACTACTTCTAATATGTACCAACTGATCCCAGTTGTCTCAGTGCTGCCTTGAGAGAGAGAGAGATGAGTGATTCAAATCAATGTGTTGCCAACCAGGGCCCCTGTGCGGCAACTGACTCCCTGTCCTATGAACACATCGCTGCATCCAGGCAGAAGTCTCATAGACTCATAGAGTCAATGGGACTCTGCAGAGAGACCCACCCTTGGATAAGGAGAGCAGAATCTTGCCCTTTCAAATAGAAAGGATAAAAAAAAAGATTAAGAGGGAATAAAATGTGAATCAACTCACCTCCCTTTAAAAGTGGATTATAAATCTGGTGAGATCATTCTGAGCTGTGATCTCCTCTTTCTGTTTTCTTAATCTGTTTATCTACCTTCTTACTGATCTCTCTGTCTAATCTCTCTCTCTTTCTCTGCCTCTGCATACAGCATCCAAGGAGATCCAATATTCTTTACCCAGAGCGAAACACCTCAGGGTATGTAAGTTTATCAGTGCGAGTGAAGCAAAGAGCCTTTCTTTGGCTGACTCCAAGACAAGGAGATGATTTCTCGAGAGTTGATTAAATGTTGTCCTGTTCCCCTGGGACAAGATCCCTGAAGTTCACTCACCGCAAAAAAGCTCCCAGTAACATTGTGCTGTCAGCCCTTAAGCAACACTCTGTAATGCATAAGAATGAGATCACTGAGGCTTGGCATCTCAAAAGAGCCAAAGTGAATTGGGTATTCTAATCTCAGGGACAGTCAATACAAAGGCACGTATTTTGGCTCAGATTTTCAAAGCAGCCTAAGGAGCTAGAAACTCAAATAGCAAATCATTTCATCTCCCTGACACTCCTTTGAAGAGCCTAACCATACTATCTAATCACCACTAGAGGGCAGCAGAGGAGACAGCATGGGAAATACCTGGCCATCTTTAGGCATCACCGAGAGGTGGATACACAGGTTAAGGGATGTGAAAAGAGCAAATAGACTCTATCAGATGTCAGGACAGAATAGGAGATGAGACAAAGGAGGAGCTACCCTGTATAGAGCTGGGAGACATTTTTCAGACAATAGCCGAAAATTGCAGCTTTGGCTGACCCCATACTATTTGTGAATTGGACAGAAATTCAACAAATGGTTTCATCTGGAGGTGAAAAAAAGTCTAAATTCACAAAACAGCTCAGGGAACCTTAGTGCCTCCCCAGTGCCTTTCACCTAGCGGTGAGGGCATTCACCTGGGATGTGGGAGACCGTTGATTAGTTTCCCTCTCTGCCTGACAGGAAGCAGAAACAAGAAGTTAGGTCTACCATTTTTCAGGAAAGTGATTTTATCTCTGGACTTTAAGGTATTTTGAACATAAGAATGGCCATTCTGTGTTAGACCAATGGTCCATCTAGCCCAGTATCCTGTCTCTGACAGTAGCCGCTGCCAGATGCTCAGAGGAAATGAACAGAACAGGGCAATTCTGAATGATCCATCCCCTATCATCCAGTCCCAGCTTCTGGCAGTAAGAGGCTAAGAACACCCAGAGCATGAGGTTACATCCCTAACCATCTTGGCTAATAGCCATTGATGGTCGTATCCTCCATGAACCTATCTAGTTCTTTTTTCAACCCACTTATACTTTTGGCCTTCACTTTTGGAGCAAGACTGTCTCCTTGTCTCCTGCTGAAGCTCTTTCACTTTGTATAAATCAGAGGAACATCGGCAGCTGGAGATACCTATGGCTATAATACAGCCATAGCCACATCTAGAATGAATTTCCAGCTTGAATGGTCATAGAATCATAGAACATCAGGGTTGGAAATGACCTCAGGAGATCATCTAGTCCAACCTCCTGCTCAAAGCAGGGCCAATCCCCAACTAAATCATCCCAGCCAGGGTTCTGTCAAGCCTGACCTTAAAAACCTCTAAGGAAGTACATTCCACCACCTCCCTAGGTAACCCATTCCAGTGCTTCACCACCCTCCTAGGTGAAAAAGTTTTTCCTAATATCCAACCTAAACCTTCTCCACTGCAACTTGAGATCATTACTTCATTTTATGTCATCAGGTACCACTGAGAACAGTCTAGATCCATCCTCTTTGGAACCCCCTTTCAGGTAGTTGAAAGCAGCTATCAAATCTCTCCTCATTCTTCTCTTCTGCAGACTCAATAATCCAAATTCCCTCAGACTCTCCTCATAAGTCATGTGCTACAGCCCCCTAATAATTTTAATTGCCCTCCTCTGGACTCTTTCCAAATTTTACACATCCTTCTTGTAGCATGGGGCCCAAAACTGGACACAGTACTCCAGATGAAGCCTCACCAATGTCGAATAGAGGGGAATGATCACATCTCTCGATCTGCTGGCAATGCCCCTACTTATACAGCCCAAAATGCCATTAGCCTTCTTGGCAAGAAGAGTACACTGTTGACTCATATCCAGCTTCTCGTCCACTGTAACCCCTAGGTCATTTTTTGCAGAACAGCTGCCTAGCGATTCGGTCCCTGGTCTGGAACAGTGAATGGAATTCTTCCATCCTAAGTGCAGGACTCTGCACTTGTCCTTGTTGAGGACAAGAGTCAACAAGAGTCAGTACAAGGGAATTTTGATTTCTTAAATCCCTCAAAATTGCAATCCAAGGCAATGCCACTTCCCCCAGGGCTGGTAGGGAAACCCTGGCCTGCCCTCTACTCCAGGTTCCTGTTCAGGGACCCTCTCATCAGCAGGCAGGGTCTACTCTGTCCTAAAACTTTCTGCCATTTCCCTGAGCCTTTTCAACTTTGCCTCTCTCAGGCTTTCGCTCCATCACCCTTCTGGGTACACCCTTCCTTCGGAGTCAGGATCCCAGGGCTTCTCTTCAACCCCTGGATTCCCTCCTTAGCCTCTCTAATGCCCAGAGAGTGATTGCCAACTTCCTCCCCTTTCTGCTGCCTGCCTCCTGCCTGTGTAGAAAGGCCCTCTGACACTTGACCAGCTTGTGCGAGGATCGGGCTATTTTGGGCATTGCTGTTAGTTTCTCCTTCTTGGTCACAAGTCTACAGTCGTATTGGAAAAGATACAATCTTGGCCAGCTAAGCCAGAATCTCATTAGACAGGAGGGAAAAGGAGAAGGATAGGAAAGAGAAGAAACAAGGTGAGGGAAGAAAAAAGGACACATCACAAGGAGAGAGAGAATCTCATATCTCAGGTTGTATTTGGGATTTAACTGGAGCTAGTGGCATTGTCATCTGGCTTCCTCTCTCCACCTAGATCTAGTCAGGACATTGCTCAGAATTAGGATGATCCACATTTTTTTGTTGTCCACCAGTTAGGCCTAGTTTGTTGTACAACCATTTTGGTTCACTGAATTATCAGACTCACACTGTCTTAATTACCAGGAATGATCTTAACACAGTCCTGGAGTTATATCAGGACACCTTTCTGTTTGGACAAATTCAGCCCTTCCGTCGTACCTTTTTCCATCAACATTTGGTACGATAAGTTATTGTCACATCTGTGGAACTTTCCAAAACTTTTTACAGTGGAGCTCACAATGAGAATAAATTTGTAGGCCCAAATATGAAAACGTGTTAAGCTCTTCACTCCCCAAATTACAGAAGATTGTTACTGTCAGTCATCTGCTAAGGACCAACAAAATGCCAGTCTCTGTGCTTAAGATGAAACTAAAGAGAGTCTATGGCCAAAAAGCCTAAATATAACAGATAAAGGCCGGCGAAGCAATTTCTTTCTTTTTCTTTCCTTCTTTCTTTCTTAGACCTGAAGAAGAGCTCTGTGTGTCTCCAAAGCTTGTCTCTCTCACCAATAGAAGTTGGTCCAATAAAAGATATTACCTCACCCACCTTGTCACTCTGATATCTTGGGACCAACACAACTACATTTATGTATTTATGTAAGTCAAAGCTGTCACATTTTCAAGGGGACCCAATGTAATTCATTCTAATCAGGGTTGGTGGCCAGTTTCTGATCTCAGTTATCCCAGTGTAAACACAGAGTCGCCCCAGTGAAGACAATGGAATTAAGTCTGAATTCTGACCTCAATTACCTCAATGTAAATCTAGAGTTATCACTCTTAAATCAATGGATTTAGAGCCAGATTCTGAACTTTGCTTCAAGACTATTGGATTTCACTTGCTATAACTTGAGTAAACAGAGTGAAGCTCCACTGTTTTTAACTGTATGTAGCTTACACAAAATAACTATTTAAGAACTGTGGCCCAGATCTTCAAGGTATTTAGGCACTTAATTCCCATTGAAATCAGTGGGAATTAGGTACCTAAATATCTTTGAGGTTCTGGGCCTGCATTTCTGATTCACTTCTATGTTTTCGGTTTGCGTGACTCCAGGTAAATATCTCACACCCTCACACTCTCTTCCTCAGACTCATGCTGGCATAATTGGAGCCATTTTATAGTCTCCTTTCCCTGCTGTTAGTTCAGTGGAAAATTCTCCCTAAAAATCAGTGGATCTAACACAAAACAGAGCGTCGGAGCCAGATCATCCACTCAGTTGCACTGGTTTGACACAGGTATAACTCCACTGATCAGAATCTTGCCCCATGTGTACACAGTATGTGTCTGATTTTCAGAGGAGCTGAGAGAATCACAACCGTGGTCAAACCACATAGCACGGATCCTCTCCTTGTGTAAAACAGCACTGATTTGAACTGAGCAATATTAGTTTACATCTGCTAGGGATCTGGCCGACTTTGACCTGGGAAATCAGGGACTGTAGATGACAGTTGTTTATTTTCTTGCTCTGGGCTGCAATCTAGTAGACACTGCACTTCCTTCTTAAAGATGCTTTACATTTACTTTCTTAAAATAAGTGCTAAAAAAACCCTTTCCTTTTTCAGAAGATTTGTTTCCCTGAGTCAATCGAGTTTGAAAATGTTTCACTGTCTTGAAACACAGGAAAATAGAATAAAGCACAAAGTATCTATCTTTCCCTCTTCATGCACCAGACATCCTCTGCAGGAGCAACAGCAACCAGACCTCGAGGTGCCTACTCAAACTTTGATCTTGTAAACAGTGAGGACAGATTTCTAAAGGTGTTTAGGCACATAAAGATGCAACCTAGTGGGATTTTCCAAAGCACCTAAACTGATGAGGAGCCTAACTCCCATTGTATGGTAGGTGGCTAACTGGAATAGGCACTTTTGAAAATCCCATTAAGGCTCAGTTCCTTAAAGGCATTTAGACACCTAACTCTCATTAATTGCAATGGAAGTTAGATGGCTAAGTGTCCGTGCATATCTTTAGGCACCTAAATTCCTTTTGAAACATAGCCCTCCATCCATTGACCTCAGGAGAGAATCTTCATTTATTTCTTCAATGGAGCAGGAGTAGTCCAATACATAGGGATTGTTTCCAGTGTACTCAATTTGTGGACTGAGGGTTGGATGGCAGGAGTCCCACCCACAGGCACACTCACTTCTGGCCCACCGTCTAACCCCTTGTTCCCTATTCACACTTGTTCACTAGTTTGGCATAGGATAGGATTAGGGCAGGACCCAATCTGTCTTTGAACCTGCTATGCCAATAACAAGTCAGACCAGCGAAGGATCATCCTTCAGATGGGAAAAGGTTTATTCAACTTCTCAAAAGGGATTTCCAAAGGAGCTGACTAACTGGATGGTGATTTTCAATGGGAATTGGATGCCCCTTTGAAAATCCCAGCAACTATTTCCCAGTGACAAACCCAACTTTGCCGGGGAGCTCCAGTCATGCATTCGTGGACCAGGACACCATTGTGCTAGGTGATTAACCAAACAATGGTCCCTACCCCAAAAAATTTTACAATCTAATTAAGACAACATGAAATCACAAGTATAAAAACATTATAGGACAAAGCAGAAAATCTCTGGAATTCACTAGGCCAGACTGTAATGATCTTACTCACATGAGTAGCACCACGGACTTAAATTTTACCCTAAGTGAGTAAAATTATATACATTGGCTTGGCAGAATTCAATGGGTAATATCAATGTTTACTTTTAAGTAATTTTTTTATTTTAATTTTCACAGTTATGGGAAATTATAGGGGGTGGGGGTGGGAGGAGAAGTGGCCAGGCAATTATTAATGGCAATAGACATTCAGATTCAAAAAGGTTAAGCTTTATAAGCTGTTAAAACACAAATTGTCAACATCACATTCATAATATCCACACCTAAACCCATGATTATATTTTATTGTTGTTTAGGTTGCAATTTTTAAAGGTGTCTAAGAGAGTTAGGCCCACAACTCCCATCAAAATTGAATGAGGTCTTGGTGCCTAATTCCTTTAGATTCCCTTGAAAGTCCCAGACTGACTTTAACATCTAAATGCCTTTGGCTTCTGGACCATAGATCCTTGTCAAAATGTTGTAATAGAGCTAGAAAGATATCAAATCATGTGAAAAATAGTAAGAAACTGTCCGATTTGCATCATCTTGTTAACAGATGCAATAAAGTATTATCACAGCTTTCCAGTCATGTCCAAGTCTTCTCCAGGTTTTCACAGAGTCTTATCAACATTTTCTGGATTGTAAGCAATGTGATTTCAATGCTTGTGGAGCTCTGGGTAGAATGGAGGAATATATCATATCAGGATTGTTTCCATACACAAAGAACGAGAGCCTGATCCTCATTGAAAAGAAGACCCCTTTCCATCATTCCAGCAGTGTGAAGAGGTCCTTAAGAGCTTGTAAATTACAGTCACACCCATTTTAAGGCACGTTTACACTGCCAAAGAATTGAAAGTTGTCTTATTGTAAAAGAGACTCAGTTTCAGTAATGTATTTTCCAAATTCTAAGCCAAATTCTTCATTATTATTGTTATTTGATTTTATTTATTTAGATATCTCAAAGGATTTATTTAATATTCGTATGCTTTGATGGTTTACTTGATTTGACATCATTGGCTGCCTAAATCAATGATATCCAGACCATTGCACAATAAGATCATGTGCTACTGAAAGCCTTTCTCAAGATGTCCTTGACGTCTTTATTCCTTAGAGTGTAAATGAAAGGGTTAAGCAATGGTGTCACAATAGTATTGAAGACAGAGACAATTTTGTTCATGTCCAGTGAGTTCTGTTTAGAAGGCTCGACATACAGGAAGATGGTAGAGCCATACAATATAACCGCAATGGTGAGATGGGCAGAGCAAGTGGAAAAGCCCTTTTTCTGTCCTTGGGCAGATGGGATTCTCAGGATGGTGGAGATGATGTAAATGTAGGAGACCAGGGTGACTGAACAGGAGCCCAGGATAACAATAAAGCAGATAGTAATGTACACCATCTCAAAGAGGTGCGTGTCTGTGCAGGAGAGCTCCATCCAAGCATCTATGTCACAGAAGAAATGGTTGATGACTCTAGGGCCACAGAAGGACAACCTAGTGATCAGAAATGCTGGCACAGAAATAGTCAGAAAGCCACCTACCCATGAGCCAATGGCCAACTGAGTGGACAAGGTGCTGTTCATGCTGTTCATATAGTTCAATGGGTGGCATATGGCCAAATAGCGATCATAGGCCATGAGAGCCAGGAGTAGAAATTCAGTGCAGCCTAGGGAGAAGACAAAGTACATCTGCGGGAGGCAGCTGAGGAAGGAGATGGTTTTGCTTTGGGACATGAGATTAGTAAGAGTCTTGGGGATGTTAGCTGTGGTGTACCAGATCTCCAGGAAGGAGAGATTGCAGAGGAAGTAGTACATAGGAGTGTGGAGGCAACAGTGGGTCCCCACTAAAGATATGATGGTGATGTTTCCTGTGAGTGTCAGGAGGTACGTGAACAAGAATAGCATGAAGAGTGAGATCTGCAAATAACGAGAGCCAGGGAACCCAAGCAGACTAAATTCCTTCACATTGGTTTGATTTCCCTTCGCCATTGGGGCCTGGTGGTGTACCTGCAAAACAGATGAGACCATAAAGGGAAGAGGAAGAAATACACAGGTGATTTTGTTTGAGGCAGGTCATTGTTGATAGACAACAAACTGAGCAGTCACATATATCTCAGGATTCTGAACACATTTTGTATGATGTAGTGGACATTTAACTCTCAGTGGGAGCTGGGAACCCTCAGTACAAGATCAGCTCAGGGTATTAGAGAGAGATGGGCTACTAGAGCTGGAAACAGAACCCAGGCATCCAGATTCCCAGATTCTTTTTCCAAGCTGTCAGAACACGCTTCTCACCCCGAGCTAGAAACAGCACCCAAGAGTTTGGCCTATATTTTCACAAGAGACTATTGATCTGGGGGTGCCTCTAGTTTTGGTCTCTGCTTCGAGACATCTTAAAGGAAGGGCTTGGCCTCTAAGTGGGCAGCTTGGGCCCCTGAATCCAGCAACAAAAGTATAGTCCACTGTTGTTGCTGTTGATGATGATGGTGATACTCTCATATTTGACTTATATCTCCTCTGAACCATTGGTAATCGTGAAGATACCACAGACTTCCAGGCTCCATTCACCTCTTTTTTGGTCATACTTTATAATAAGGTTCAATTAATAAATATTTGATGTTTTAATAGATGCTTGAGAAATTTGTATTGATTCCACCTGTCAAAATATGTTGCCTATAACCCTGATTGATAATCAATTGTAAAGATTTCTAATGATGCGGTTATAACGATCTGGAACATACACTGCTCATGTCTATAATGTACTTGTAATCTATTAATTGCTTATAAGAAGGCTTCGAAACATTCATTTTTTAAATAGTTTCAGTGGATAATAATGTTTATTTTTAAGCCTTGTTTTTGAATTTTTGCACAATTGTGCAGAAGCATGGGTTTTAAACATTTTTATTTTATTTTTATCAATTAAATGTCCACAGTGTGAGAACTTATGGTAGGGGCACACAATGGGGATGAGGGGGTGGGGCACTGTCAGGCAATAATTATTCAATAACCACACACGCTGAGAAGTTCTCAAGCAATATTTGCCTTACTTTGCCTACGTATCAATTTCAATTATTATCAATGAAAATATTTTTTCATTGGGGTGTGTGTGTATGGTGAAATAGGATTTATTGACATTTCCCGATAAAAATCAAAGCCGTCCAAGCCTAGTTAGAAAGCTTTTATAAATAGTGCCCTAATACAAAGCGTGACCCCATTTTCTTCAGTTTAATGAGCCCCTCTGCAAACTGCACTGTCTTCAGTATGTTTTCACAAGTTCAACTGAGGTGAAGTTAGTAAATAATTATGTTGATGGTACACAAGATGGAATGCTCCTTCTTTCTGAAATGTGCTGACTACAGAGCTTTTTCATTGTTTTTCTTTTCTTTTCTTCTTGGAAGAAAACTTATTTTTTCTCTCTAAAGACATCAGATCTGATTTGTAGTAAATAAGAGGGAAGATTGTTTTATTTTGCAAAGTGTAGAGTCTGCATTATTTACAAAACTACAATATTTCTGCAAGACAGCAGGAAGGTGAAACGGATCCAAAACTGACTATAAATACAAGAGAAATTTTCTAACCTGCTTTTTGTACAGTAGTGTGAGCACAATGCAGAAGCACAGGCTGGCATTCTCAAAGAACCCTGAGGAAACTGGGAACCCACATATATTGCATTTCAGTGGCATCTAATTCCTTTAGACGCTGGTGAAAATCCTAGCTTAAAAACCCCCAGCACAAACAATGAAAAGAAAATCAGAAAGCAAAATTTTTTTCTGTTCAAGGAATCTAAATTAGTATTAATTTAAATGTTAGAAATAATAATAACAGGAAAACTTTCTGATTTCACTTAAACATGTGTAAATCCTACCTATTCTGGGAAAAATATTCAAAGAATTTTCAAAACATACTCACTGTGTTCGATCTGTGAGTGTATCCAGAACTGGGGGAGGACGGGGGGAAGGGAATGATATCATGTCAGATGTAGAGGAAAGTGATCTCTGAACATGGAGAGAAAACCAATACTGATATTATTTAAAAAAACAAAAACAAAAACAAAAAACAAAACACCTTCCTCCCCCAGGAAATAATGCTGTTTCTCTAACACACACTCTTCGAAACTTGTCAAAATGTTCTAGCTCTCAGCCTGCCCTAATGGAGTCAACCATCAACTGTCCTTAATAAATTGTTTATGTATCTCTTTATATGTCTATAACTGAAAATAAACAATCTATATTGTATATGCTACTGTCTTCTTAATTGCTCTGTCCAAGCAAAATAAAAATATTTTCTTCAGGGAGGCTTATTTCATCTGCTCAGAGGCAGCCTTGGGACATGATCTTCAGAGAAGTCCACAGACTTTCTCAGGAACTTTGAGTTCATTGCTTGTGGAGTCATTAAATAAATAACTCAAGGGCCAGTCCTCAAATTCCTATGTCCCCATGTGGGTTTTGTGAACTCATACACCTACCTTCATTGAGTTCCTCTGCACTAAATTCTGAACAACTTTCACATGCTCGTGCCTTGTGTCAAATCTCCATCCATTATTCTTGGATTTTGTCCCAAAAAGAGTTGGCTGAACAACAGAGCACAATGAGATATATTCTTCTGCTAGCCAAAGAATAACAATAATACTTAGCTCTTATGTGGTGTCTTAAGAACATAAGAATGGCCACACTGGGTCAGGCCAAAGATTCATCCAGCCCAATATCCTGTCTGCTGACAGTGGCCAATGCCAGGTGCCCCAGAGGGAATGAACCTAACAGGTAATGATCAAATCATCTCTCTCCTGCCATCCATCTCCATCCTCTGAAAAACAGAGGCTAAGGAAACCATTCCTTACCCATCCTGGCTAACAGTCATTAGTGGACTTAACCTCCATGAATTTATCCATTTCTGCTTTAAACACTGTTATAGTCCTAGCCTTCACAACCTACTTAGGCAAGGAGTTCCACATGTTGACTGTGCACTGTGTGAAGAACTTCCTTTTATTTGTTTTAAACCTACTGCCCATTAATTTCATTTGGTGACCTCTATTTCTTGTATTATGGGAATAAGTAAATAACTTTTCCTTCTCTAGTTTCTCCACATCATTCATGATTTTATATACCTCTATCATATTCCCCCTTAGTCTTCTCTTTTCCAAGCTGAAAAGTCCTAGCCTTTTTAATCTTTCCTCATATGGGACCCGTTTCAAAACATTGATCATTTTAGTTGCCCTTCTCTGAACATTTTCTAGTATCAGGATATCTTTTTTTGAGATGAGGAGACCACATCTGTACGCAGTATTCGAGATGTGGGCTTACCATCAATTTATATAAGGGCAATAATATATTCTCAGTCTTATTCTCTATCCCCTTTTTAATGATGCCTAACATCCTGTTTGCTTTTTTGACCGCCTCTACAGACTACGTGGACATCTTCAGAGAACTATCCACGATGAGTCCAAGATCTTTTTCCTGATTCGTTGTAGCTAAATTAGCCCTCATCATATTGTATGTATAGCTGGGGTTATTTTTTCCAATGTGTATTACTTTACATTTATCCACACTAAATTTCATTTTCCATTTTCTTGCCCAATCACTTAGTTTTGTGAGATCTTTTTGAAGCTCTTCACAGTCTGCGTTGGTCTTAACTATCTTGTATAGTTTAGTATCGTCTGCAAACTTTGCCACCTCACTGTTTACCTCTTTCTCCAGATCATGTATGAATAAGTTGAATAGGATTGGTCCTAGGACTGACCCTTGGGGAACACCACTAGTTACCCCTCTCCATTTGGAGAATTTACCATTTATTCCTACTCTTTATTCCCTGTCTTTTAACCAGTTCTCAATCTATGAAAGAACCTTCCCTCTTATCCCATGACAACTTAATTTATGTGAGATTTCCAGAAAGCTTTGTCACAGGCTTTCTGGAAATCTAAGTACACTATGTCCACCGGATCCCCCTTGTCCACATGTTTGTTGACCCCTTCAGAGAACTCTAATAGATTAGTAAGATACAATTTCCCTTCACAGAAACCATGTTGACTTTTGCCCAATAATTTATGTTCTTCTAGGTGTCTGACAATTTTATTCTTTACTATTGTTTTGACTAATTTGCCCAGTACTGACGTTAGACTTACCAGTACTGACGTTAGACTTACCGGTCTGTAATTGCTGGGATCACCTCTAGAGACCTTTTTAAATATTGGTGTTACATTAGCTATCTTCCAGTCATTGGGTACTGAGGCCGATTTAAAGGACGCTAGTTAATAGTTCCGCAATTTCACCTTTGAGTTCTTTCAGAACCTTTGGTGAATGCCATCCGGTCCTGGTGACTTGTTAATGTTAAGTTTATCAATTAATTCCAAAACCTCCTCTAGTGACACTTCAATCTGTGACAGTTCCTCAGATTTCTCACCTACAAAATCTGGCTTCGGTTTGAGAATCTCCCTAACATCCTCAGCTGTGAAGACTGAAGCAAAGAATCCATTTAGTTTCTCTGCAATGACTTTATCGTCTTAAGTGCTCCTTTTGTATCTCAATCATCCAGGGGTCCCACTGCTTGTTTAGCAGGCTTCCTGCTTCTGATGTACTTAAAAAACATTTTGTTATTATCCTTTGAGTTTTTGGCTAGCCATTCTTCAAACTCCTCTTTGGCTTTTCTTACTATATTTTTACACTTAATTTGGCAGTGTTTATGCTCATTTCTATTTACCTCATTATGATTTGACTTCCACATTTTAAAGGAAGTCTTTTTATCTCTCACTGCTTCTTTTACGTGGTTAAGCCAAGCCACAGTGGCTCTTTAATAGTTCTTTTACTGTGTTTCTTAATTTGGGGTATATATTGAAGTTGGGCCTCTACTATGATGTCTTTGAAAAGTGCCCAGGCAGCTTGCAGGGATTTCACTTTAGTCACTTTATCTTTTAATTTCTGTTTAACTAACCTCTTCATTTCTGCGTGGTTCCCCTTTTTGAAAATAAATGCCACAGTTGAGATGTTCTTCCCACCACAGGGATCTTAAATGTTATTATAATATGGTCACTATTCCAAAGCAGTCCTGTTATAGTTACCTCTTGGACCAGCTCCTGCGCTCCACTCAGGACCAAATCTAGAGTTGCCTTTCCCCTTGTGGGTTCCCGTACCAGCTGCTCCAAGAAGCAGTCACTTAAAGTATCGAAAAATTTTGTCTCTGCATTTCGTCCCGAGGTGACATGTTCCCAGTCAGACTGAAACTGGATGTAGTTACACAAATAACTATTTAAGAACTGTGGCCCAGATACTCAAGATATTTAAGCATTTAACTCCCATTGAAATCAGTAGAAATTAGGTACCTAAATACCTTTGAGGCTCTGGGCCTGCATTTCTGATTCACTTCTATGTTTTCGGTTTGTGTGACTCCAGGTAAATATCTCACACCCCAACCCTCTCTCCCTCAGACTCATGCTGGCATTATTGGAGCCATTTTATAGTCTCCTTTCCCTGCTGTTAGTTCAGTGGAAAATTCTCCCTAAATATCAGTGGATCTAACACAAAATAGAGCATCAGAGCCAGATCATCCACGCACTTGCACTGGTTTGACACAGGTATAACTCCACTGATCAGAATCTTGCTCCCTATCTACATAGTATGTGTCTGATTTTCAGAGGAGCTGACAGAATCACGACCTTGGTCAAATCACGTGGATCGGATCCTCACATTGTGTAAATCAGCACTGATTTGAATTGAGCAATGCTAGTTTACACCTGCTGGAGATCTGGCCGACTTTGACCTGGGAAATCAGGGACTGTAGATCACAGTTCTTCATTTTCTTGCCCTGGGCTGCAATCTAGTAGACACTGCGTTACCTTCTTAAAGATGCTTTACATTTACTTTCTTAAAATAAGTGCTAAAAAAACCCTTTCCTTTTTCAGAAGATTTGTTTCCCTTAGTCAACCGAGTTTGAAAGTGTTTTGCTGTCTTGTAACACAGGAAAATAAAATAAAGCACAAAGTATCTGTCATTCCCTCCTCATGCACCAGGCATCCTCTGCAGGAGCAACAGCAACCAGACCTCGAGGTGCTCACTCACACTTTGATCTTGTTAACACTTAGGCCAGATTTCCAAAGGTGTTTAGGCACATAAAGATGCAGACAGGTGCCTAGTGGGATTTTCCAAAGCACCTAAATTGATGAGTTGCCTAACTTCCATTGAATGGTAGGTGGCTAATTTGAATAGGCACTTTTGAAAATCTCATGATGGCATCTATACACCTAAGTCTCATTGATTGCAATGGGCAACTTTAGGCACCTAAATGCCTTTGGAAACCTAGTCCTCCATCCATTGACCTCAGGAATGTATCTTCATTTATTCGTTCAATAGAGCAGGAATAGCCCATTACACAGGGATTGTTTCCAGTGTACTCAATTTGTGGACTGAGGGTTGGATGGCAGGAGTCCCACCCATGGACACACCCATTTTTGGCCCATCACCTGACACCTTGTTCCCTATTCACACTTGTTCACCAGTTTGGCGTAGGATAGGATTAGGACAGGACCCAATCTGTCTTTGAACCTGCTATGCCAGTAACAAGTCAGACCAGCGAAGGATCATCCTTCAGATGGGAAAAGGTTTATTCAACTTCTCAAAAGGGATTTCCAAAGGAGCTGACTAACTGGATGGTGATTTTCAATGGGAATTGGATGCCTCTTTGAAAATCCCAGCAACTATTTCCCAGTGACAAACCCAACTTTGCCGGGGAGCTCCAGTCATGCATTCATGGACCAGGACCCCATTGTGCTAGGTGATTAACCAAACAATGGTCCCTACCCTAAACAGTTTATAATCTAATTAAGACAGCATGAAATCACAAGTATAAAAACATTATAGGACAAAGCAGAAAATCTCTGGAGTTCACTAGGCCAGACTGTAATGGTCTTACTCACATGAGTAGCACCATTGACTTAAATTTTACCCCATGTGAATAATATATACATTGGCTTGGCAGAATTCGATGGGTAATATCAATGTTTACTTTTAAGCATTCTTTTTATTTTGATCCATTTAAATTTTTGCTATTGTGGGAAATTATAGTGGGTGGGGGTGGGAGGAGGAGTGGCCACGCAATTATTTAATGGCAATAAACATTCAGATTCAAAAAGTTAAGCTTTATAAGCTGTTATAACACAAATTGTCAACATCACATGTCAAAATACCCACACCTAGACCCATGATTATATTTTGTTATTGTTTAGGTTGCATTTGTTAAAGGTGCTCAAGAGTTAGGCCTACAAATCCCATCAAAATTGAATCAGGTTTTCGTGCCTAATTCTTTTAGACTCCCTGTCATAAACAGATAGTTAAGGGCTAATGTCTCTTTTACCTGTAAAGGGTTAACAAGCTTAGTGAACCTGGCTGACACCTGACCAAAGGACCAATCAGGGGGCAAGATACTTTCAAATCTTGGTGGAGGGAAGTCTTTGTTTCTGCTGGGGTTTCTTTTTGTTTTTTTGTTCTCTCTTGGGGCTAAGAGAGGCCAGACATGCAACCAGGTTTCTCCAATCTTTCTGAAACAGTCTCTCATGTTCAAAATAGTAACTATTAGCTAGAAGGCGGATTAGTGTTTTGTTTGTTTTCTTTATTTGCAAATGTGTATTTTGTTGGAAGGATATTTTACCTCTGTTTGCTGTAACTTGTAACTTAGGCTGGGGGGAGGGAGTCCCTCTAATCTACGTATAGCTGAAGAACTTGTAAACATTTTCCTTCCTGATTTTACAGAGATAGTTTTTATTTTTTCTTTCTTTAATTAAAAGCTTTCCTTTTTAAGAACCTGATTGATTTTTTTCCTTGTGTAAGACCCAAGGGGATTGGGTCTGAACTCACCAGGGAGTGGTGGGGGGAAAGAAAGGGGGAAAAGGTTAATTCCTCTCTGTTTTAAGATTCAAGGAGTTTGGATCACAGTGATCTCTCAGGGTACCCCAAGGAAGGGAAAGTCTGGGAGGAGGAAAAGGAGGGGGAATGGTTTATTTCTCTTTGTTTTAAGATCCAAGGAGTTTGGGTCTTGGGTCCCCCAGGGAAGATTTTGGGGGAACAGGAAGTGTACCAAAACACTATATTTTTGGTTGGTGGCAGTGCTATCAAATCTAAGCTAGGAATTAAACTTAGAAGGGCACATGAAGGTCCCCATTTTTTAGACGCTAAAGTTCAAAGTGGGACTAATACCTTGACATAATTCCTTTAGACTCCCTGGAAAGGCCAAGCCTGATTTTAGAATCTAAATACCTTTGGCTTCTGGACCATAGAGCCTTGTCAAAATGTAGTAATAGAGCTAGAAAGATGTCAAAACATGTGAAAGATAATAAGAAGCTGTGTAATTTCCATCATTGTGTTGACAGATGTGACAAAGTATTACACAGCTTTCCAGTCATGTCCAAGTCTTTTCCAAGTTTTCAGAGAGTCTTATCAACATTTTCTGGATTGTAAGAAAAGTGATGTCAATGCTTGTGGAGCTACATCAAAAGTATTAGAGTGCTAAATGTCAGAAGCAAGTATCTGGGTAAAATGGAGAAATATATCATATTAGGCTAGTTTCCAAACACAAACAATGAGGGCCTGATCCTCACTGAAAGTAAGACCCCCTTTCCATCAGTCCAGCAGTGTCAAGGGGTCTTTCAGACCTTGTACATTACAGTCACATCCATTTTAAGGCCTATTTACACTGTCAAAAGAATTCAAAGTTGCCTTATTGTGAATAAGACCCAGTCCCAGTAATATAGTTTCCAAATTCTGGGCCAAATTCTGCATTATTATTAGATTTTATTTAGATTCCAGAAATGATTTATTTAATATTTGTATGTTTTGATGGTTCACTTGATTTCCCCTTGCTGCCTACCTAAATCAGTGATATCCAGGTCATTGGACAATAACGTCATATCCTATGAAAAGCCTTTCTCAACATTTCCTTGACGTCTTTGTTGCTTAGAGTGTAAATGAAAGGGTTAAGCAATGGTGTCACAATAGTAATGAAGACAGTGACAATTTTGTTCATGTCTAGTGAGTTCTGTTTAGAAGTCTTGACGTACAGGAAGATGGAGCAGCTGTACAATATAACCACAACGGTGAGATGGGCAGAGCAAGTGGAAAAGGCCTTTTTCTGGCCTTCGGCAGATGGGATTCTCAGAATGGTTGAGATGATGTAAATGTAGGAGACCAAGGTGACTGAACAGGAGCCCAGGACAACAATAAAGCATATAGAAATGTACACCATCTCAAAAAGGTGCGTGTCTGTGCAGGAGAGCTCTATCCAAGAATCTATGTCACAGAAGAAATGGTTAATGAAATGGCCACAGAAGGACAACCTGGTGATCAGAAATGCTGGCACAGAAATAGTCAGGAAGCCACCTACCCATGAGCCAATGGCCAACTGAGTGAACAAGGTGCTGTTCATGATGGAGCTATAGCGCAATGGGTGGCATATGGCCAAATAGCGATCATAGGCCATGACAGCCAGGAGTAGAAATTCAGTGCAGCCTAGGGAGAAAACAAAGTACATCTGCAGGAGGCAGCTGAGGAAGGAGATGGTTTTGCTTTGGGACATGAGATTGGTAAGAGTCTTGGGGATAGTAGCTGTGGTGTACCAGATCTCCAGGAAGGAGAGATTGCAGAGGAAGTAGTACATAGGGGTGTGGAGGCGACGGTGGGTCCCCACTAAGGATATGATGGTGATGTTTCCTGTGAGTGTCAGGAGGTACATGAACAAGAATAGCATGAAGAGTGAGATCTGCAAATAACGAGAGCCAGGGAACCCAAGCAGACTAAATTCCTTCACATTGGTTTGATTTCTCTTCACCATTGGGGCCAGGTGGTGTATCTGCCAAAACATATGAAACCATAAAGGGAAGACAAAAAAATACACAGGTGATTTTGTTAGATGCAGGTCATTGTTGACAGACAACAAACTGAGCAGTTACATATATATCAGGATTCCGAACACAATTTGTATGGTGTGGTGAACATTTAACTCTCAGTGAGAGCTGGGAAACCTCAACATGTTGTCGGCTCAGGGCATTAGATAAATATGGGCACCCATTTGGCTACCAGAGCTGGAAAGAGAACCCAGGCATCCAGATTTCCAGTTCCTTTCTCTCAGCTACTAGAACACACTCCTCACCCTGAGCCTGAAACAGCACCCAAGAGTCCTGGCCTATATTTTCACAAGAGAGTATTGATTTGGGTGTGCCTCTGTTTTTAGATGTCTGCTTCAAGACATTTTAAAGGAAGGGCCTGACTTCTAGTGGGCAATTTGGGCCCCTGACTCTAGCAAAAAAAGGACAGTCCACTGTTGTTGCTGTTGCTGATGATGGTGATACCCTCGTATTTGACTTATACCTCCTCTGAACCACTGATAATCGTGATGGTACCACAGAGTTCCAGACTCCATTCTCCTCTCATTTTGGTCATACTTTATAATAAGTTTCAATTAATAAATAATTGATGCTTTAATAAATGCTTGAGCAATTTGTATTGTTTCCACCCGTCAAAATATGTTGCTTATAACCCTGACATAATCATTTGTAAAATTTTCTATTGATGCACATATAACCATCTGGAACATATATTGCTCATGTTTCTAACATACTTCTAATTTTTAATTGGTTATAAGAAGGCTTGGAAAAATTCATTTTTTTAAATAAAATAATTTCAACAGATAATATCAATGTTTATTTTTAAGCCTTGTTTTCTGTATTTTTGCACAGTTGTGCAAAAGTATGGGTTTTAAACATTTTTATTTTATTTTTATTAATTAAATTTCCACAGTGTGGGAAATTATGGCAGGGGCAGACAATGGGGGACTCTCAAGCAATAATTATTCAATGACCATACATGCTGAGATTCAAACATTTAAAGCTTTATAACTGTTAAAACACAAACTGCCAACGTCACGTGTCAAAATACACAAAGTAAATAGCTTTTAATCAAACCCTAATAAGTTCCAAAGCAGTATTTGCCTTACTTTGCCTACCTATCAATTTCAATTATTATCAATGAAAATATTTTTTCATCGGTTTGTGTGTGTATGGTGAAATAGGATTTATTGACATTTCCCAATAAAAATCTAAGCCTTCCAACCCTATTTAGAAAGCACTTATAAATAGTGCCCCAATACAAAGCATGACCCCACTTTATTCAGTTTAATGGGCCCCTCTGCAAACTGAACTGTCTTTAGTATGTTTTCAAAAACGTAACTGATGTGAACTTAATAAATAATTATGTTGCTGGTACGCAAGATGGAAAGGACTCTATGTCCTTCTTTCTGAAATGTGCTGACTACAGAGCTTTTTCATTCTCTCTTTTATTTCTTTGTCAAAAACTTATTTTTTCTCTCTCAAAACATCAGATCTGATTTGGACTAAATACAGGGGAAGATTGATTTATTGTGGAAAGTGTAGAGTCTGCATTATTTGCAAAACTACAATTATTCTGCAAGACAGCAAGAAGGTGAAACTGATCCAAAACTGACTACAAATACAAGAGAAATTGTCTAACCTGCTTTTATATTGTAGTGTGAGTACAATGCAGAAGCACAGGCTGGCATTCTCAAAGAACCCTGAGGAAACTGAGCACCCACATACATTGCATTTCAGTGGGATTTGTTCATCTAACTTTAAAAAAACCTGTCACAAACAATGAAAAGAAAATCAGAATGCAAAATTTGTTCTGCTTAAGGAATCTAAACTAGTATTAATTTGAACGTTAGGAATAAAAATAAGAAGAAAACATTCTGATTTCAATTAAACTTGTGTAAATCCTACGTATTCTGGGAAGATATTCAAAGAATTTTCAAAACATACTCACTGTGTTGGATCTGTGGATGGATCCAGAATTGGAAAAAAAATGATATCACATCAGATGTAGAAGAAACTGATCTCTGAACATGGAGAGAAAACCAATACAGTTATTTTTCTTTTAAAAAAGCAGACAATAATGCTGTTTCTCTAACACATAACCTTTGAAACTTGTCAAAAGGTTCTAGCTCTCAGCCTGCCCTAATGGAATCAACCATCAACTATACTTAAGAGATTGTTTGAATATCTCCTTATATACTTCTAATTGAAAATAAACAATCTATATCTTATATGCTACTGTCTTCTTAATTGCTCTGCTTGGGCAAAATAAAGGTGTTTTCCTCAGAGAGGCTTATTTCATCTGTTCAGAGGCAGCCTTGGGACATGATCTTCAGAGAAATTCACAGACTTTCTCAGGAACTTTGAGTGCATTGCTTGTGGGATCATTAAATAAATAACTCAAGGACCAGTCCTCAAATTCCTACATCCCCATGTGGGTTTTGTAAACTCGTACACCTACTTTCACAGAGTTCCTCTGCACTGAATTCTGAACAACTTTCACATTCTCGTGCCTTGTGTCAAATCTCCATCCATTATTCTTGGATCTTGTCCCAAAAAGAATTGGCTGAACAACAGAGCACAATGAGACATATTCTTCTGCTAGCCAAAGAATAACAATAATACTTAGCTCTTATGCGGTTCTTTAAGAACATAAGAACGGCCATACTGGGTCAGGCCAAAGATTCATCCAGCCCAGTATCCTGTCTGCCAACAGTGGCCAATGCCAGGTGTCCCAGAGGGAGTAAACTGAACAGATAATGATCAAGTAATCTCTCTCCTGCCATCCATCTCCACCCTCTGACAAACAGAGGCTAGGGCCACCATTTACCCATCCTGGCTAATAGCCATTAATGGATTTAACCTCCATGAATTATCTAATTCTCTTTTAAACCCTGTTATAGTCCTAGCCTTCATAACCTCCTCAGGCAAGGAGTTCCACAGGTTGACTGTGCTCTTTAAATCAGTAGACCTCAAAGCACTTTACTAAGGAGGCCAGGATCATTATCCCCCTTTTACAGGTGGGAAACTGAGGCACAGAAAGGGGAAGATTTACACCAGGTGTTTGAGAGGGGTCTCAACTCCATTCACTCCAGTGGAGTTACTCCTGGTTTACACTGGGGTGAGTGAGGGGAGAATCAGGCTCACTGACTTCAGCGATTCATAGATTTTAAACCAGAAAGCACCATTATGATCATCTCTTCTAACCTTCTGTATAACCCCAATCAGGGAATTTCACCCAATGAGTCCCTCAGCAAACCCATAATTTGTGTCTGAGCTACAGCATCTCTTTTGAAGGAAACATTCAGTCTTTATTTAAAGACTTCCAGTGATGGAGAACTCATCACACCCTTGACAAGTTGTTCTAATAGTTAGTTACCCCATGGTGAAAGAGTTGCTTCTTATTTCCAGGCTGAATTGGATCTCATTCTGCTTTTATCTGCTAGATTAAGGACACCTCGACTATCAGGAATCTTCTCCTTTTGCAGGTTCTTAGGGCCAGATTGTTAAAGGTATTTAGGCATCTAAAAATGCAGTTCGGCACCTAGTGGGATTCTCAAAAGCGTCTACAGAAATTAGGTGCTTATCTCCCATTAGTCAATGGCAGGGAGGTGATTTTTAAACCTACATTACATGTCTATCTGCATCTTTAGGCACTTAAATCCCTATAAAAATCTGATCTTTATTGGCCATGTTCAAGCCACCTCTTAACTTTTTTGGTACCTTAATAGATTGAACTTCAAGGAATAACTCTTGTTTTCACTAAGACCGTAAGAACCTAAGAATGGCCATACTGGGTCAGACCAATGGTCCATCTAGTCCAGTATCCTGTCTTCCGACAGTAGCCAATGCAGGATACCTCAAAGTGAATGAACAGAATAGAGAAGTTATCAAATGATCCATTCTCTGTCGTCCCGTCCCAGGATCTGGCTGACTAGCAATGTTAATACTATCCCACCTAGACGCATGGGCATTCTGTACCGCCTTATGCTTTGGTGTCAGAAAAAGAAGTCATCTCCAATGAATAAAGGATCCTCCAGCTTCAGATCTTGACTATTTAGGTAAACTAAATAGTTATTGTTATTTTATCAAATTCTACCATGATGGACTAGATCCTCAAGGGGGGTAAATAGGTGGACAGCCCCATTCACTTCTTGGATTGGTGCCAATTTGTGCCTAAAGAGAAATAGGCCCAGCATTCTCAGTGGCACTATGATGTATAAACCAGCTGAGGAGTGTATATTATATTTTTGAATGAGTATTTTTGACCTCGGATGTACAGTGAAGCTAGATTCGGCTATGATTTGCACCATTGTCAATACAGAGGACTCCCACTGCTTGCCTAATAAATCAATCTACCCACTTGATTTAGCATTTGGGGGGCTCTTCTAGGAAGCCCATCTAGTTTAGTGATTGCAGTGCTATATAAACTGAGGTTGGGATTTTCAAAGGGGACTAAGCCAATGGGAGCTGGGCACTTATCTCCCTTTGACTCATTTAAAGTTGCAGCCAAAAAAAATCAAAATTAAGTTGCATTTGATTTATTAATAGTGGGTTGGGTTCTTCTCTCATATAGAACCAAATAAATACGTAGATTACTCATGATTAGGTTGTGGAAACTCCAGTGGAATTCTTCCCAATTTAAACCAACATAATTCCATTCCCTTCAGAAGAGCTACCCTTCATTTACATGGAAAAGGAGAATCACGCCTATTGGTTTCAGCACAGTAGTTTGCAATTTAGGCCAGTGACAATATGATGAGAATGAGACTCAATGTACTAGGGGCTCATGAGAAATGACAGATCAGATAATTGAGGCCTTCCTTGCATCTACCCAAAATGAAGAGCATAGACACTAGCAGAAACTTGACTGGACTTTGGCTCAGTAAGAACTGAATAAGAATCTCAGGAGTTTGCACTGAAGTCGATGGGCTGTCAAGGCCCAAGTAACAATATTGCCCCAGTAAACTGGGATTTTTAAAGGGGCCTAAGGAAGTTAGGTTTTCAGTGGGACTTGAGCACCTAACTCCTATAGGCTCCTTTGAATATACCAGCCTAAGTGAGCACTAGGTAAATAATGAATGAGAAGAATGAGAAGAAAATAAATAACTAATAATGACTGAGTACACACCAAGGAAACTTTCTCTTTACCTCAAAGTTTGTCCACACTGCATGCTTCTTTTGACGGCATGTAGAGTACAGGCATGGGCAACCCTCTAGCATGGGAATAAATCACAGTGTAGATGGTGAGGCACAGCTTAATGGAGTGAAGACACCCCTGAAGCCTGTTTGTGTGTTCTCAAGCTCTGACCCCAGACATCTCTATTCACCCAAGGAGTTTTGTCTACACTGCTATTTTCAGAAGTGTTGTGTCCTGCTGCCTCCCCACCACTGAAGGGTGAGGAAGGGGCAGTGTAACCATACAGACTCACCCCTGCAGCACCTCCTGCTGGTCTCTCAGGGAATTAGCTTGATTTCCAGCTCAGAGTACCCTCTGCAGGCCGGTGATCCACCTTACTGCTTGCTGTTTGCCTCCGTGTCCCTCCCTGGACCCAGTGCCCCTTTTACCTGGGGTGCTGCCCCCTGGCAGTAACCCCTTTCTCTCAGGGTTTCTCCCTCCCAGGGGAACCCCCACCCACTATCCCCACCTCGCCTCAGTATCAGGCTACTGCCAATTATCGTCTAGCCCCCGCACCCTGGGGCAGGCTGCAGTATCAGTCTACTCATCACTGGCAAGGTTGGGTTTGGAACTGCTGCCTTTGCCTACCCCAGGGCTGCCCTCTGCAACCCACGGTGCCTATTGGCCTTGTGCTAGGCTGCAGCCTGGGCCTTTCAAGGCTGGAGCCTCCCCAGAGCCTCTGCCTTTCCCCAGCCCTGCTCCACTTACGTTCTTTGGCTCCCTGCAGCCAGGCCCTTCTCCCTCTACAGGCAGAGGTAGACTGTTTTTTCCTGGAGTCCCTGGCCTTTTTATACAGGCCAGCTGTGGCCTGAATAGGGCATGGCCTAGCTGCAGCTGCTTCCCCAATCAGCCCAGCTTTTAGAGCTGCAGCTTTCAAGCCTTCCCAGGCAGGAGCGGTGGTCCACCCTGCTACAGGCAACTATACTGTATAATGGGCACTAGGGGGAGCAGTGCAGCGTGTATCCCCAGTGAGCTAATAGTCACTTTATCTAACTGTCCATCCATCCAATTGTCCATCTAACTCTCCATCTGTATATTCATCTGTCCATCCACCTATTTTTTTCTGTCTATCTGTCCATCAGGATGTTTCATTTTTTCCGCCTTCTGCTACTTGTCCATCCATTTATCTATTATTGTCAGATGCTACCAGTGTGGTGCTCTGTTCAGTGTTGATAACAGTCGGCTGCGTGTGTGTGTTCCCCCTGTGTGCTGCCCCGGTTCTGCAGATAGCTGACACTGCAGACCTCAAGAGAACCCCAATGACCACAGACTCCGATAAGGTATGAAGGCACCCGGCCAGGTTAATATCAAATGAAGCACAGTAATAGTTCCTCACAGACTCTACAGAACATACTATGAATATGTGCCCCCTGACAATGGACCGGCTCAGTCAGTGGAGGGACTCTCCACTGCCCCGTAGGCCAGACGAAGATGTCCACTCAGGAATGCATTCTTATACACAAGTACAAACAGATTACGCATCACTGAACGCAGTGAGGTACAGCCCTTCTACGCATTAGGATGCTGCCTATCTCCTGGAACAGGCTGGTTCAAACAAACAAGTCTATCCACCATATTGTCCATCCACCATATTGTCCTTTTGACCCTGTCTTTAGGCTGGGTCTGCCTGTTCCTTGTTATCTCGGTGGGATGTGCTCATACCAGGCTGTTCTGGTGCTGTCTTGGCACACATTCTTCAACAGCCTTCCTCTTGCCATCTTCTGTGAGAAGGGCCTGCCTCTGGCTACCAGCCTAACTTTGCTTTATGTTAACAAGGTCTTGACCATTACTTCAGTTCAGGCCTCAGACTCATACCAGGCCTCTGATACCAAAGGTTTTGTCTCCGGGCCTCAAATTACTGCATATATCATTGGTCTAACTGCCCACCTATAAATCTGTGAATCTGCCTTGCAAGCCATTCATCTGCCTAATCATCTCTCTGCTTGCCTGGTTAATTTTTTCTTTTTTTTACATTTCTTTCTATCTATCATCACTAATGGACCCCCCTGTGGAAAGTGGACTTCAGTGATAAGCGGCTGTTGAGTGGGTACATGTTACAGTCATAGGAACTAATTTCACTTTAAAGCTATATCCTGATTTTTGGAAACTAAGGAATATTCCTTCTCATTCTGTGTGCTGCTATTTTCACAGGCAAAGCAGGTGGGAATTGGAGCTGACAAGAGGCTCACAGTGTGAATGTAACACTCTAACAAGGGCAGAATTGGCAAGGGGATAGACCTTAACAAGAGCTATCTCAGTCCCTGGTAGCTGATCAGAGAAGTGGCAATGAAAATTCTGCCCGTAGGGTATAATGTGTTTGACCTTAAAGATGCAGCTGTTTCTATATGTCTGATCACAGAACTGGAGTGATGGTTCCCTAGCCTGAAGGAACCCTGATCAATTTCATTTGGTGCTTGTTAATTTCACCGATGCTTTGCTTATGATAAAAATACTAATTTAAAAAACAAAACAAAACAAAAAAACTTGATTCATTGTGTGCTCATTAAAAACATCCCTGTTAGCAACACAGCAACTAAAAGAGTCTCTCCAATTGGTCATGTAGCACCTGTGACTCTGTAGAGATTTAGAGGAGGACACATGAGTCATTATAACTTCACATGCCTTAATTGGGACTCTGAGAAATATCAGTTTAGATCTGGACACTGCCTGGGGATCTAAGAAATCTCTCAAGGAATCAAGAGCCAGTGGCAGAAGCAAAGTTACTCTTATTTTAATAGGTCCCAATGAGGTCCATTAGAATGGAAATGTTGGGAAATGCACGTCTCAGTGGCAGTCTCATCAGGGCTGATTAGAAAAGAAAGTCAGAGGCATTGATTGAAGTTAAACAAAGAAAGGGAAGGGTTGGTTCCTATATCAAATAGACCCCTATGGGTAAAGTGAACGGGGTCAAGCTGTTCATTCCCAGCCCCTGTGAAAGGTGATCCCTTCCTTCATCAATTCCATCAGACTCTTAGGTAGTGAGGGAATGTAAGCGAAGGTGATGATGGGGTGGTGGAGTTTGCAGTGACACTGACATGTAAACAAACCTCAGATTCCCACTAGGTTAGAAAAGGCAGCCCAGCCCAGAGGTAGGTAGCAAAAGGTAATTTCAGGTTTCTAGGCCTCAGTGACAGAGATCAGCCAATGCACCAGGGTTGTGACAGGCATTACTGTGCTGTCTACAACCCCCATTTCTGCCGATGCCCTCAGTCCTAACCCACACCTCCCTCTCTACTGCCCACCCCCAATATTCCATCTCTGGGTTCCCCCACACACAAAGCTCTGTGCGTGCACATCCATCCTGACTCGCAGTCCTCCTTACTGTCCGAGCCCTAGGCTCTCTGCAACACACAACTCTGTTCATGTGTTCAACCCTGATCTGCAGCGCCCTGGGCTCCCCCTGTGATGGAATGCTAAACTGCAATGTACTGCTCAGCAGGGACATTGCCCTGTGTGTGAAATAACTTGTTTAAGCTGACCTCAGCCATACCTGGCAGAGCATTGAAGGATCTTACAGTGAGCACACCTGGTGTGTGCCTTGCTCTGAAGGAAGCTCTGTAGACATCTGTACCTATTGGGTTTCCGGGAACTGGGTGGGCGGAAGCTCGCCCATTGCTAACAGATCCCACCCCAGCCTAAGGGGAGGATCTACAGGACCTCAGAACCCCACTGATTTCAGGGGACAAATAATAAAAGAACAGGGGCAGGAGTGCGGTCAGAGGGTCATAAGAAGGGAGCCTGACAGGGACACCGAGCAGAGAACCCCGGACAGCGCCCACTGCTCCTCAAAGGCGTCAAGAGAGCCAGTGGACACCGCCCAGAGGAACTGTGCCCGGATATGTGAATGGACTAAGGATCGGAAACAAGCCCCACAGTCACATGAGTCTCTACTGGCCAACCTCCTCTCCCTGGTTGTGTAGATGGCCATTTTTGCTAGGGCGTGGAGGAGGTTGACCAGGAGGTCCCGTGACTTTGTGGGGCCATGGATAGGGAGTGCATAAAGAAGAAAGTGAGGGGAAAAATGCAGCCAGAAACATAACAGGATATTAGTGAGGAGCCAGTATAGGGGCTGCAACCTGGCGCACTACAAGTAAACATGCACCAGTTTCTCCCACATGCTGCAGAAGGGGCAGGTGTCTGGGACAGGTGTAAACCTTGCCAAATACATGCATATGCTCACAGCCCCATGAAGAAGCCGCTAACTGATATCCCCGGCAGACCTTGGGACCAGAGTAGAGTATAAACTGGCCCACCGGGGCTCCTCACCCTCCAGAGGTGGCAGGCGGTGCCGTCACTTTGTGTCGGGGTGGGACACAAGGTTGAGGAAGTGAAGAGTGTGGAGCACAAGCATGTAGAGATGCTTCCTTGGCATGGTTTGGAAGTGGACCGGCTGCAGGTCATGCACCCGGCTTGAGGAGAAGGGGCAGAGGGGCCGGTAGGGTCCACAGGGCAGGGGCCCGATGAAAAGGTCTGGAGGGCTCGGGGTGGCGAGTGGGCGGGGCATACCATCTCGCAGGACCCAGTCGAGATAGGCCCGAGCAGCGGGGAGCAAAGCGGCCTCCACCTCCTGTAGTACGTGCCAGGGAATACAAGGTCTGGAGAGCCCCATAGGCCGAGCAAGCATCAGGGGATCCAGCCAGTCTCCCCGGTCGTAGTCCAGGAGGTCTCCGACCCTGGTAGCTTCTGCCAGGACCAACCTCTGGCACATCGCGGTGCACACGGAGCTGGGAGTTGTGTAGCTGGGGCTCCACGAGGAGATCTGCCCCCTCGGTGGCTGCCACAGACCTAGTTGCAGAGAACAAATCCCAGGTCCGGAGGAGGTCCTGGTAGAAGACCACCAGCCTGGAGAGGTCTCGCGGAAGACCCCTAGGATCGAGATAAAGGAGCTGCCCGCCGATCATATCGACACCCTCGGAAGCGGCACAGGAAGGCGTGCGCCAGTACTCTCCACGCCGGACTACCCACACCATAAAGAAGTCTTTGCTGTGCCTGGAGGCAGAAGACGTGGACCTGAGTGCGCAGGCACTTCAGGCCCTGCCTTCCCTCCTCCAGGGGCAGGTGGAGGACCCCTGCAGGGACCCAGTGCAGTCCTGGCCAAAAGAACTTCAGAACCACCCTCCAGAGATTGGCCAGGAAGTCCGGGGCAGGGACCAGGGTGTTGAGCCGGTACCAGAGCATGGACAGAACTAATTGATTGAGTACCAGTGCCCTCCCTCGAAGGGAAAGGCACTGGAGGATACCTGTCCATTTCCGGAGCTGCTCCGCCACCCTGCCCTGCAAACCTTGCCAGTTAGCCGGCGGAGATGGATGCGTGGCGGAAAGTTAAACGCCGAGATAGAGCAGCGGACCCGCACTCCATCGGATGGCCTGAAGCGCGGGTGGGAGGGAGTCCCCTGCCACCCGTCCCCGACCACCAGGCCAGGGCTCTTGACCCAGTTGACCCGGGCGGAGGAGGCCGCTGAGTACACCACCTGGCAAGCCTCCACCCGCGCCAAGTCACCCAGGTCCTGGACCATGAGCACATCGTCGGCGTAAGCCGACATGATCAGTCGCAGCTCCGGCTCCTGAAGCACCAAACCTGTCAATCTCCTGCGGAGGAAACAGAGGAAGGCCTCGATGGACAGAGTGTACAGCTGGCCCGAGAGGGCGCACCCCTGCCACACTCCTCTCAGAGTGTATGGGGGGATGGGGTCACAGGCCTCCAGTGATCCACTGGTGGGGCCTCTGGCACAGCCCCGTGGCCCACTGAGATGGGCAGGCAAGGGGCGGACCCGCGACGTGGCACCTGATGGGCCGGTGCCACATAGTCCACCTCAGACCCCGGCTCAATGGAGGGCAGCGGAGGGAAACGTGCAGCCCCTAGTGGGTCGGAACTGTGAAACACAAAGGCCGCTCCCTGGGGGCCATTCTCTGGGAAAGGGAAGGAGACAGCCGCAAGGGCGGCAATAACATCCTGGGGGGTGGAGGGGGTAGGGACAGGGTCAGGAGTAAGGGCAGGGCTGGGGTCAGGAGCAAGGTCGGGGAGAGGGACAGGGGTGGGATCCTGGGACGCAGGAGCCTGACTGTCAGGAGGTAGCTCCTTGCGGCCAGGCTCGGGGGCCTTAGGGGTAGGGAGGGGGTCCCCAGTGATGCCGGGCCCAGGCTCAACAGCAGGTATGACAGCCTCGGCGTTGAGAGATATAAAACCTTCAATGGGGCCCCCGCCCGGGAAGGAACTCGGTTGCCCCGCGCTACCGAGGGATACCCCTGTTAGCTCGTCTCCTGGCCACAAGGCACCGGCCGTCGCCTCAACAGGCCCAGCGACCATCAGCGGGGTGCCATCCATGGCCGGCAGGTTGAGGAGTCCAGGGGGCCCTCGGAGGCAGGGGCGGATGCAGCAGTGAGGATGATGGACCACGGGGAAGGCGGAGCTGGGGTGAGGTCGGCTAGGTCAAGGCCCACTGGCAGAAGGTCGTCCTCCCCCTGGGTGACCGGGGTCAGACCCAGGGGCTCGATTGCCTCAAAGATGGAGGGGAGCTCACCTCATACCACCCCGGGGTCGTCCCCACTCGCACCCGAGGTGACACTCACCGCGGGTGCTGTAGGGGGCACAGGTGGCAAGAGAATAGAAGGCGCCTCATCCTGGGCCTCCGCTGGGATGGACTGCGGAGGAGGGATGGTGGTACCCTCCAGTGCTGCCATGTCTTCCCTAGCTGGAACTGGCATATGGACCGATCCCGTGGGCATGATGGAAGGCTTGGTGTCTGCAGCCCCCTTTCTGGTTTTACGAGGGGCTTCCGCATCAGGTGGCACGAGCGGAGCTCGAGCCTTCCGCTTGCCCCGCTTACCCTGCACTCGGGTCCAGCCCTTCACGGCATCACCTGCGGGCTGGTCGACAGGGGTTGGGTCGGAGGGCAGGGATGGTGGTTCGCAGACTTGGAGAGGTACTGGTGGGACAGCCGGAGGGAGGGACTATTCCCCCTGGGGAGAGCCCTCTCCCATGCCTGGCAGTACCCCTGCTGAACCCTCCTCCGCAGGCCCCACCAGAGTGCAGGCAGCGGAGGCGGGGCTCTCCCGCTCATCTGGGCACGCCGAGGGAGGTACCCCTGCAGCCCGAGTGGAAGCAGTGATGGGCTGAGAAGGAGGAGGGGTGACTCTGGGCACCAGGAGGCCAGGGGAACTGACGATGACGGGGCCAGCACCCTGCCAGGGCTCGGGGATCCCAGGCGATCCTCCGTGCCACGCCAAGGGGCAGTCCCTCCGAACGTGCCCCATCGCCTGGCAGAGGTAACACCGGGCCTCCCCCATGGAGTAGTGCACCCAGTAGTGGGCTCCCTATCAGGGGACCAGGAAAGATCCCTCGAGCTCCTCGCCGCCACGCGCCGCCGGTGGCAGTTGAAGCTGCACCTGCCGGCAGAACGAGAGGATGTGACAGACGGCGGGGTCTTTGCAGCCCAAGGGGAGAGGGCTTACAATGGAAATGGGCTTCCCCAGGATAGAGAGGGTGAGTAACAGGGCGGCATTGGGAAGGAAGGGAGGGACAGAGGTCAGGACCACGCGGACACCCAGGTCCTCCAGCAGCTCCAGGGCGACGAACACACCCCCAACTGCCAGGCCCTTCTCCACCGCCTCCTGGGCGGCAGCCTCCGAGGCAAGGAAGAAGACAACCTTGCCATAGATCTTGGAGGCCGCCCTCGCCAATGCCCACATGTAGGTCTCCACATGTGGCGAGGCAGGCACCAGGAGGCAACGGACGCCGTGCTTCCTGGTCAATGTGGGGAAGGGGCCCCGGCAATTGTAGGTGATAGCGGAGGCGGCGGTCAGGGAAGATGACGTAGCGGAAGGTGGGGGGGGCCGCCGCCACCTGGGCGTACGCCCTGGAGGCCGGGGCAGGGGCACCCGCAGAGCTGGTAGAAGGAACAGCAGGGAGAGGCTCCTCAGCCGGTGGTGAGGCCGCGGTGGCAGGCTCTGCCATGGAGGACTTAATCTTCTTAGGGGGGCCTTTCCCTTTCTTCTTGCCCTGCCCCTTCCCGCTGGCTGGGGAGGCTCCCCCAGAACCAGAGGAGGCAAGGAACATGGCAGCAGCAGAGGGCATCCCGTTGCCCGCCGCTGCCAGCCCCTCAGCAGGAGCAGTGGCAGGTGGTTTGGCAGCGGCAGTTGAGGTGGAGACTAGGGGAGTTTTGGGGGGAGTACATGGGGGAGGGGGGTGGTGTTTGCCCCAGGAGTCCCACTCGCCGCATCTCCCGCCACGATGAGTAGGGAGGAAGGGAAACACCAGAGAAAGAATAGGGGGAGGGAAAGCAGGTCAACCACTCCTCCCCCCTAGGCTGTGGGCGGGGGAGAAGGGTGCCAAAATGGGGGAGCGGGGCAGATAAAGGGACTACCAAGAACTTGTGGGGGGGTCAGTCACCGAAACGGGATCAAAATCTGGCTCCTCTAGCTGCACTAGGGGAGGGGAGGGATACAACAGCAACGGGGGGTGCAATGCAATAGGGCAAACTCAAACAGGGGAGAAGCACAATCGCACTAAAGGGGCATGGGCGCATGAGGGGAGGGCTAATCAAGGTGAGGGGGCTGCAGAGGGAGGAGAGCAACCAGGCTGGGAGTGGGGCAGAGGGACTAAGGGGCTAGCTTCAGAGCCGGGGCAGGACAAACAAAGCTGTAAAGGGAGACGGGCGTGACAGGCAAACAAACTGAAGCTGGTGGGCGGGAATGCTATGAGGTGCAAATGGGCCAAGCAACAAGGGGCAAAGCTAGGGGGCCTATTGCAGAGGGGAAGGGGTCAGTTTGGGGAAGGAGTGTGTGTGTGCACCCACGAGCACTTGTGCACAGTCAATAGTTGACTGGCTGCTGCTGCAGGCCCAAACAGTGGCAATAGGGCATGGCAGGCCAGGCGAGCAGCTGAGTCCGAGAGGTAGGAACCGAGGCAGATGGTAAGTGGCCTGTGGGGGTGGTGGAGGGGGCAGTGATGGTGGTGGGGGTTGGGGGGGGACACAGATGGACCAGGGGGCAGGCTCCACACCACACCCCCTGTGCCCTCACAAACACAGTCTAAACCCCCACCACTAGAGCACAGTTAAAGAGTTACTCAGTCTTTGATGGCCCCCTTCACAGTGGTCTCCAGAGTCCTGTGTGCACCTCCAGCAGCCGGTGATCTTCTCAGTCCTCTTCCTCCTCCAGGCTCCAGCAGCTGCCCAGGACAAACACAGCTCCAGCAGCAGCAGCAGCTCCTCCTCCAGCAACCCTGGTGGCCAGGCAGGAAGGACCCCCCACAGGTGGTAGCTGTAGTGTTGGTGGTGATGGGGTTCTCGCTTCTCCCTCCAGAGGTGGAGGAGTTAGGGCTAGCCCGCAAGGTCCGCCCACCCCTCGTTCAGCAGCAGTCCAGGGAAGGAGCACTCCAGCCAGCAGCATCAGCAGCCCAGGAAGAGAGAAGGAGCTCCAGCCAGCAAGGTAGTCAGAGAAGGGGGAGCACTCCAGCCAGCAGCAGCAGCCCAAGAAGGGAGAAGGAGCTCCAGCCAGCAGGGCAGCCAGAGAAGGGGGAACGCTCCAGCCAGCAGGGCATCCTGAGGACATAAAGAGCTCCCTGTATCTATTGGGTTTCTGGGAACTGGGTGGGCAGAAGCCTGCCCACTGCTAAAGGATTCCCCCCCAGCCTAAGGGGAGGATCCACAAGACTTCAGAAACCCACTAAGTCCGGGGGACAACTAATAAAAGAACAGAGACAGGAGTGCAGTCAGAGAGTCATAAGGAGGAAGCCTGATGGGGAGGGTACTTACCCTGTTCCTGCCTTGAAGGGGTAAAAACAGCCCTGGGGGAAGGTTGTGGCTTAGAGCTACTAAGCTGGGCTGATTGGGGAAGTAGCTGCAGCTGGGCCATGCCCTAATCAGGCCACAGTTGGCCTCTATAATGAGGCCAGGGGAGCTAGAAGGAAAAGTCTTCCTTTGCCTGTAGAGGGAGAAGGGCCTGGCTCCAGGGAGCTAGAGACAAGGTACCTGAGTGAAGCAGGACTGGGGAAAGGCAGAGGAGCTGGGGAGCTCCAGCCTGGAAAGCCCCAGGCTGTGGCCTAGCCCTGGGCTAACAGGTACCAGGGATTGCAGCGGGCAGCCCAGGGGTAGGCCAAGGCAGCAGGTCCAAACTAAACTTTGCCAATGATGAGTAGGCTGCTACTGCAGTCTGCCCCAGGGCATGGGGGCTAGACGATGACTATCAGTAGCCTTATACTGAGGCAAAGTGGGGATTGTGGGTAGGGGTTCCCCGGGGAGGGGAGACCCTAAGACTGAAGGGATTACTGCTAGGGAGCAGCACCCCAGGTAAAGGGGCACCAGATCCTGGGAGAGACATGGGGCCAGAGGACAGGTGGATCACCAGCCTGCAGAGGGGGCTCTGGAACTGGAACCGAGCTAATTCCCAGAAGTCACCAGCAGGAGGCGCCTCAAGGGTGAGTCCGCACGTCTACACCAGCCCATATTTGATACTGGGGCATTACCCATATTTGCCATGCCAATTTTGTGCCATGCTGTCTTAGCCATCTAATGGCCATATCCATAGTTTGTAATATTCTACATTTCTTACTCCTTTTCTTCAGGGCTACATACTCTGCCCTAGTCTTACTGATTCCAGGCCACATTTCCCCACTTACCAAATGAGTGGTTGGGGTCACCAATGTTGTTAGTGCTGCAGAGTGTTGTTAAGGCTGCTAAGTTGTTAATGCTGCTAGTGTGGTGTTCTTGGAGCTCCAGTGTAAGCTGCTTGAGCAAAGAGTGCAGCGTCCTGATTCAGCATACCTCCATCTTATTCATAAGAAAGGCTGCAGGCTCAGTTCGGTGGTGAAGGTGCTCGGCCAGGTGTATTGTCGATGAAGCATGGTACTAGTGCCCCATAGGAGCTACAGGTGCACTAACACACAATTCTGGGATTCTGTCATGGTCACTTCTGCTGATGAGCTCTGCGTGGTCACCTGTGCTGATGAACTAGCCACGCTGGCCAAACGGGAAATGAAATTCAAAAGTTCGCGAGACTTTTCCTGTCTACCTGCCCAGTGCATCTGAGTTGAGAGCGCTGTCCAGAGCGGTCACAATGGTGCACTGTGGGATAGCTCCTGGAGGTCAATACCTTTGAATTGTCCACACTACCCCAAATTTGACCCGGCAAGGCCGATTTCGATGCTAATCCCCTCGTCAGGGGTGGAGTAAAGACATTGATTTTTAGAGCTCTTTAAATCGAAAAAAGGGCTTCGTCGTGTGGATGGGTGCAGGGTTAAATCGAGGTAACGCTGCTAATTTCGACCTAAAATCATAGTGTAGACCAGGCCTAAGTGTCTCTGTGTTAAGGAGACTTAGTTCAGCAGCTCTGACTCCAGCAGCCTCCTTGTAACATCACAACCACACTGTGATCTCTACCAACCTTGGTTATTACTAGCCAAGTGACCCCAACACACCTCAGTCCCAAATGTCCAGCTCTCTCCTGAAACATTTAGAGAAGTAATAAGGTCCATTGCTGCCTTAAAGAGACAAAAGTACAGCAAATTGTGGCTTTAGCTATAGTTAACAATTACTTCAATTCAAACACATAACTGGTTTTATTTTTTATCTAAATCAACCATGTTTATTAATGACAAGAAAGGTTCCAGGTGAGTTCAAGCATAAGGGACAAAGCAGAAATGGTTACAAGCAAGAAAATAAAAAGAAAAAACGCCTTCTAGTGCCTCAAACCTAGCAAAACTGCAGTCTTGGTTTAAGGTAAGATTCTTACCACACTTCCTTGCAGCAAGATGGCTGTCCAATCCCTTGGTCAGGATCTCCCGCTAAGTCTGCCCAAAAAATTGAATTTTTAATATCATAAGCCCCCCCGCCAACTTCCAATGGGAGCATAACTCGTCATTTTCTTCTTTATAACATTGGGAATAGTTCAGCTGCATGAAGATGGATATTCTTTACTGAAATATCCAGAGATAGGCCCAAACTGAGCCATTCAGGTCAAGAAGGGCTTGTGTTGTCGGATTCTGACGCTGGTCCATCTCTAGAAACCTTGTCCTTGTCATGTTTGCCTGTGATTTCCCCCTGTCTGATGGATGATTCAATTTCCAAAAAAGAGGCCAGTGACTTAATGGAAGCTGGGAATTGAGTTCACTTCTTGCATTGTGAGAAGGTCTCTGGGTCAGGGCTGCTCCTTGGTCTCCGCTGAGTCTCCTAAAGGAGCCGATTAGCTGAGATGCATTGGTTGGGCAGGGGGAGTCTCTTTTTTGCACATGACCATGAGAAACGTCATTCACACTTTTTACAGGGGTCAGAAAGTGAACAGCTTCTGGGCACTACTCTATTGGACTGATCTGAAGAAGGTCCCTAATGAGAAAGGGACCTACCTTGTTCCCTGTGCCCTGAGCCAGACAATCCCTCTTTACACTGAGCTCTCTGTGATAGTCACATGTGAATGTGGTGTGAAATGAGACCTTGTTTGCTTCCCAGTGGCCAGTGTGAGGTTAAGGACAAGAACTGTCACGCTTTCTCAGGATACTCTGAAGCACCATCTGCTCACAATCCTTGCTCCCATGTTCAGCTTCTGCACAGTGTACAAGGACCATCCCAACAGCTCAGGGACGCAGGTAGCAATAGCAACTAAAACAAGCGGACTATGCAGGTTTCCTGAGAGCCGCCTATGGGGAGCACACTGCTCCGGTTATCCCCAGTGGGGCACTGGAGTGGATTCAGGGGGAAATAACTCAACTGAATGGGCTGGACACATCCCTGCTGCGAGTGCAATTTCATCTGTAGAGTTACACCAGGAAAGCATTTGGCCCCCGTGGGCTTAGAGAAGACAATGTAATTGACTTTGCCGTGCCCTCTGGAACTGTAGCTGAAATAACGCACTGAAGAATGTAAAATGATAAAACTGATTTAGCGTTGCTCCAAATCTTAACGTACATTTTGAGGGCCCTGGGGTGCCTACCAGACACTCTGCATCTGCTTGTCTTTCCCTTGCCTGAAAGTTTCAGCCACTCCAGAAAGTGAATATTTATATATTTAAGTAACAAAAATGTAAAGCTCTGGCAGTGGCTTCACCCTACCCTATCCCATTCCTTGCAAACAGCTTCAGCCATTCCCAAGCCTGCACCCTGGGTAACTTGTTCTTCATATCAAATTCAATCCTTGATCTCTCTTAAGAGACTGACCAGTGTGGTGCTGATCACTGTGCGCAGAGGGCCAGTTTGCATGATATGTCCTTCTGCCCACAAGGAACTGACTGGGACGTTCAGTTCATTACAGCAACCCACTCAAAACTCAGTGAAGAGGCCAGGGCCTCTTATTAGCACATTAATCTCAGTTTTCAAAAGCAACTGGGGATTTTTGAGTGTCCAGGGTGAGACACCTTTCACTGCTCCTGACCCACAGAAAGTACTGAGGACCTGCCCATCAGACTCATCTCTTTTCTGGGGAGTGCCCACTTGAGTCACTCAAGTCACTAATAAGTTCTGAAAGTTTATGCTAGACCCCCTTTTCCCTGTGTTCATATTATTAAGAACCAGCTCCTTCCCAGGGGTACATTCATTGGTCTCAGATGGTGGAGCCCCAAATGCTCTAGTGAAAGTCCCTGTGTCCATTGCAATCAGTTGGCATGGCTGATTTCTCAGGAGACATGTTGTCCAGACCGTGTGGGTCGTGAGGTCTTGGTTTAATTCCTGGGTTTGCTGCAGACTCACTGGACGAGATTGGCCCTATTCACTTCTCCCTGAGTGCTTCACTCTGTGAATTGTCCTGTTATAAGCCGTACTGAGGAGAAAAATCTGGGGTACCAAACCTTCCACCTCTTAAGCCCACATCATGAGATGGAACTTTCCTTTCCAGATACTTCCTTGCTGAGCAGTGCCTAGAGCAGTTGTTCAATCCTCAAATCTCCAAGCCAATCAGAGTCAACATCCATGGTCTCCTTAGTCAATGAGGAGTTATAAAAATTACAGTTGCTGTTCATGTTTTATTTTTTGGATCATCTTCCTCAGTAGTGGAAAGGATAGAAGTGCATCAAGTAGGTCCTGCAATCAACTGTCCAATAAGGCATCTGTCCCCAGGGCTCTGGGGTATGCTTCCCTTTTTAAGTACGTCAGCCTCTTTGCATTCATATGATTTGCAAACAAGTCAGTTGAAGGAAGGCTGAACATTGGAACAATGAGTTCACAAACCTCTTGATTCAAGTACCACGCAGAATTGTTGAGTTTGCGTCTTGCTGCAGACCTGTTGCCAAGGTGACCTTTGGCATAGAGTGCCCTGAGAGAATATAAGAATTGTTCTGCCACCTCATTATTTTCCTTGCTTCCATGTGTAGCACCAGACTCTGTTTCCCATCCTTTGCCCTGGCTGTTTAAATATGAAACTGTAGTCATATTGTCTGACTGAACCTGGATCTGGTTCACCCTGAGGGTGGGCTGGAACTTTTGACCACTGTCCAGTCCAGAAGGTTTATGCTGTGAACCATTTCCTCCTGGCTCCACAGACCCTGGGCTGTTTGGGTCTCTCAAGTGAGATCACCAGCCCTCCAGCCTAATGTCCACTGTGAGAACTAAGGGGAATAGAAAGCAGATGGTCATTCCATAGCAGACATTGTCATGAACTGACCCCCACTGTAAAGAGTTGAACACTAGTTTCAGAACCCATACTTGATCTTTCATGCATTATAGGAAGTTGTCCCACTGTCATAATCAAGGCTTGAAGATGTCTGATATGTGACTCTTCCCATGGAGTGATCCCTATGCACGACAATAGAAGTCCTGGCAGTTGTAAGCCTCCTGCAGCTCTCAAAGATAATGCTAAATGCCTGGATTTTCTGAAGTCTTCCTAATGATTGGTGGGTCCCTGCTACCATGGTCTTTATTTCTACCAATAGGTGAGTTATTCTGCTTGGGTGGAACCAGGGAACTTTTCCACTAACAAAGCTGTGCACCTGGAATAGACTCAACATCTGAGAGGTGGCTTTGCACTCTGCTGATTTAGATTGAGCTCTGATCAGAGCTCATTCAGGACATTCCCTGGGCTCCCTGTGACCTGAGTCACTACTGGCCATAATTTTCACCCTTGTGGTCCATTACTATGGAAGTATGCAGGGATATGGAGAAGGGAATCTCCTTTTATGTAAAGAAAAGTTCCTTCCAGGGCAAGGTAGAGGCACATTTCCAGATACTGTTGAGTGGGGGAAGATTGCACAGCTGCTACTTGGGCTTCTGTGTGCTCTGTTTTGTTCTGACTGGAGGATTGTTAACGGAACACTTCGGCCTTGGCTATACTTGCGAGTTAGTGCGCAATAAAGGAGACCCATGCGCTGGACATGATTCTGCAGTGTGCCCTTGTTGCCAAGAAGGCCAACGGCATATTGGACTGTATTAGTAGGAGCACTGCCAGCAGATCAAGGGAAGTGATTTTTCCACTCTATTCAACAGAGGTGAGGCCACTTCTGGGGTGCTACGTCCAGTTTTGGTCCCCCCACTACAGAAGAGATGTGGACAAATTGGAGAGTCCAGTGGATGGCAACAAAAATTATTAGGGGGCTGGAGCACATGACTTACGTGGAGAGGCTGAGGGAACTGGGGTTATTTAGTCTGCAGAAGAGATGAGTGAGAGGGGATTTGATAGCAGACTTCAACTACCTGAAGAAGGATTCCAAAGGGGGTGGAGCACAGCTGTTATCAGTGGTGGCAGATGACAGAACAAGAAGCAATGGTCTCAAGTTGCAGTGGGGGAGATCTAGGTTGGATATTAGGAAATACTATTTCACTAGGAGGACGGTGAAGCACTGAAATGGGTTCCCTAGGGAGGTGGTGGAATCTCTTCCTTAGAGGTTTTTACAGTCAGGCTTGACAAAGCCCTAGCTGGGATGATTCAATTGATGTTGTCCTGTTTCGAGCAGGGGGTTGGACTAGATGTCCTCCTGAGGCCTCTTCCAACCCTAATATTCTATTATTCTAACCTTAACTACAATTGTAACAGTGCTGCTGCACCACTATAATAATGGAGACAGTCCTTGCTCCAGGGAACTCACAGTCAAAGGACATGTCTACACTTAAAATGTTGCATCAGCACAGCTACAATGCTGCAGCACTTAAATGAAGACACTCCTATGTGAGAGGCAGTAGCTATGGTGACGGGAGAAGCTCTCCCACCAACCTAGTGCTGTCTACACTGGGAGTTAGGTCGATATAACTACATCGCTCAGGGGTGTGGATTTTACACACCCCTGAGTGATGTAGTTATTCCAATATAGGTCTGTAGTGTAGACCTGGCTTAAGAGAACTGGTGGATGTGTGCAAGGGTTGTTCAGGGATTGGGGTGCATTCTCAGAGCTGGAAGCATGGGGAGGGCTGGGTGAAGAGGCAATGCTGGGATGTAGCATGGTTGAGTGGCACTGGCAGATCTGGGGGGTGCAAGGGACTGGGGTACATTGGTAGAGCTATAAGGTGCAGGGAGTTGGGGGTGCACTGGGGGTGCAGGGGTTGGGTACACTGCCAGAGCAAAGGGGTGCTGTGCCTCCCTCATTTGAGCCCCCACCTTGCCCCACCTACCAACCTTTCCCATTTATCCCCCTACCAATAACACTCTGCCCTTGTAAAAGCAGCAAAGAGTCCTGTGGCACCTTATAGACTAACAGACATATTGGAGCATGAGCTTTCGTGGGTGAATTCCCACTTCATCAGATCCAACAAAGTGTGTATTCACCCACGAAAGCTCATGCTCCAAAACATCTGTTAGTCTATAAGGTGCCACAGGACTCTTTACTACTTTTACAGATCCAGATTAACACAGCTACCGCTCTGATACCCACTCCTTGCTGCGGTCCCAAACCCCTCTTCCCCTGTTCCCCCACTCCTCTGCCCTTAATTACCCCTCCCCTCTCAAGAAACATTCACATGTCTAATTTGTCACCCAAAAGCTTTGGTTACATTCTCCCCCACAAAAAAAAAAATTGCCACCCAGGACTCAAACTATAACAACTTCCTGCCATTCAGCCCAAAACTTCTATTGTCTTAAGTGAGGGCTTTGGGTTAACTCATTGTTAGTTATGCTAATTGAAGGGTGAGTTTACAGCCATCAATCACAATGAGGTCTGTGGTTGATCTAGTCATTAGTACCATACAGTTTAACAGTCCAAGGCAGCAGAAGGAAAATGGGAGTTATGGAGGGGCTTATAACTCTGGAAATCCTTAGTCAAATGATAACAAATTTGGAACTCTATTGACACCCCATGCCCACATGAGGCACACCAAATTTCAAAGCAATCTGAGTAACCCTTCAGCTTTTAGTGCACTTACAAAAATGAGCTTCAATGAGCTACAAAATGGCAGGAAAAAAAACCCTCTAGCCCTTCTTCTGTATTGGCACATGTGCACAGTAAAATGTACACATTTTCTTAAATTTAATTCTCAGTTTGAGTCCTCCAAAGATTTAATGGGGGGCATGTACTACATTGGGTAAAACTCAACATCTTGAGACCATTTGGACCAGCATCACATGAATAGTTGCTCTAGCTATGAGTAAAATAAACACACCTAAAAACTTTTAACTGGGCTCATATCTCCGCAACCCTTAGCTCCAACGACCCCAGATTTAGGTCACTAACCCTACCCTGCACCCTCCTAAGACACATCATGTCAATGAAATTTGACTACGTGTATCTTTTTTTTGTTTAAAGAGAGGTGAAACTTTAAACAGAAGTCATGATGCAACCTTCACTATTGGGGTGTTGCTGTGTAGTTATAATATTCATCAGTTCATTTACTGTTTGGGTACCCATCTCATAGGTATCTATTAACAATGTTATTGGAATATTCCATGAGCATTGAGATGGTATTGTGATGTCCAGCAATGACAATCTCAGATACAGGAACAAACAAAAAAAACTAGACATCAGGGCAAAGATATTCAGCTCATGGCACCTGGCCTGGCTCCATAGCACTATGCCAATTTACAGCTGCTGATGAACTAATCTAATTGACTTCAGTGGGGCTGAGGCTGATTTACACAACAGCTGTTTGGGGATCTAGACCCTTTGATGCCAAGGCAGCTAGAGGTGATTTATGAAAACTGGGGCTCTGACCCATTCACTCCAGTGGCGCTACCCTGATTTGAACTAGCTGAGGATCTGAACCACTGATTCCAATAGATCTAGGGCTGATTTATATACCTACTGGGGATCTGGCCCTTTGTCTTTCATTCTCTGACATGAATGCCTAGTGTGAATGTAACACTTTTAAACGGTGCATCTGCAGCCAAAGACGTCTTTTATTTTAGTGTTGTCTGCAGAAAGGAAAAAATGTAACTACTGAGAAAGAAAGAAAGAAAGAAAAGCTGGGCCATTCATCCCAATAGAAGTTGAAGATCAGATCCTGAAAATCTCCACAACAAGGAATTCCTCCAAACTCTGTCCCCAATGAGAATAGATCACTGTCACCTTAACAAGTTACACTTATAACTAATCCAAATGGACAAAGTGCTAGGAAAGAGCAGACTGCTTACAAACTTTTGACTCTTCTTTGGTTCAGTTTCACAGTCAAAGGATATGGATTGGAAACTGCATCATGGGCCAGATCCCCAGATGGTGTAAATGGATGTAGCTCTATGGAAGTCAGTGAGCCAGATCCCCACTGGTGTAAACAGCCCTTGCTACTCTGGAATCAATGGAATCTTACACCATCAATTTACACCAGCTTAGGACCTGGTCCTTAGTTTTTAGTGTTTGCCTCTGGGTACCTCTTTGTGACCAACTTCAAGCAGCCAGGACAGCCTGAGCTGAGGGTTCCTCTGGTGACTGCATCCCAAGAGCTGCTGGTGCAATGCATGAGAAAAGCATCTCTGCTCACTCAGAGGTAATTATGTAGAGTTAATGGAGAAACAGGCTATTCCACGCCAACTGAGGCTCTGGTGCCACTAGGCTCTTAGCTATTGTAGGTCATATGTCTGTTCTACTAATTTATATTTTATTTTGCCATCCTGTGGGAACCGCTTTTGTGACTCAGCCCTGCCTTGTTTTTAGCTAAGGGTCCTTCCAGGGATGCTGCCATCGTGTGAGATTCAGGGCAGGTGATGTTTGTCCTCTGGGGGGTTAAGACCAGCTAGTGCAGGTTGTCAGGGTGGTTTGCTCTAGAGGTGAGATCAGAGCTGGGCTCACAGCCCTGGAGACTGGATTCAGCTATTTAGCCCCAGAACATGAACATCCTGGGCTGTGACTGTGTCTGAAGTATACACAAGCCAGCATCAGCTCTAAAGCTGGGAGGGGCTTTCAGTCCCTGATCCCATTTAGTCCATCGCCTCTCACTCAAGCCTGCCTTAGGAGGGAAGAAGGGAGCACCCGTCTCTGCTAGGAACTGCAGAGAGACACTGCAACTGAGGACATCCAGTGAAGGGGCACGACAACAACGCAAATACAGTGATGGGGGCATAGAAGAGGGAGAGAGAGAGAGAACCAAATAATCCTGGCGGTGGGTGGATGGATAGATAGATAGATAATGACCAATGATTCTTAACACTGCAAGATCAAATGCACTGCAAATTGGGATAATGAAGAAGGGCAAGAGCATATCTGGATACAGACTGGCTAACCTAATGAGGAGGGCTTTAAACTAGGTTCAACAGGACCAGGTGACCAAAGCCCACAGGTAAGTCAAAAACATGGAGATCTGGGAGAAGGGTCAGAATCTGGGGGGAGCATGGGCTGCTATAGCGGAAATAAGGGAAAGACAAGACAGAACTGGGGATGGGGAATCAAATCAATATCTTAGATGTCTGTATACTAATGCGAGAATTATGGGGAATAAGCAGGAAGAACTCAAAATGCTAGTAAATAAACACAACTATGACATAGTTGGCATCATGAAGACTTCGAGGGATAATACGCATGACTGGAAAATTGGTATAGATGGGTACAGTTTGGTCAGGAAGGGAATAAATGGAGTAGGTGTTTCCTTATGTATTAAAAATGTATACACTTGGACTGAGGTTGAGATGGAAATAGGAGACAGACATGTAGAAAGTCTCTGGGTAAGGTTAAAAAGGGTAAAAACAAGAGTGATGTCATGGTAAGGGTCTACTACAGACCACCTAACCATGAAGAAGAAGAGGTGGATGAGAGTTGTTTTTTGTTTTTTGTTTTTTTTTTAAACAACTAACAAAATCATCCAAAGCACACGACTTGGTGGTGATGGGGGACTTCAACTACCCAGATATTTGTTAAGAAAATAACACAGCAAAGCACAGATTATCTAACAAGTTCTTGGAATACATTGGAGACATATTTTTATTTCAGAAGGTGGAGAAAGCTACTAGCGGAGAGACTGTTCTAGATTTGATTTTAACAAATAGGGAGGAACTGGTTGAGAATTTGAAAGTGGAAGGTGGCTTGGGTGAAGGGGATCATGAAATGGTAGAGTTCATGATTCTAAGCAATAGTAGGAGGGAAAACAGCACAATAAAGACAATGGATTTCAGGAAGGTAGACTTTTTAGCAAACTCAGGGAGTTGGTAGGTCAAATCCCATGGGAAGCAAATCTAAGGGGAAAAACAATTGGAGACCGTTGGCAGTTTTTCTAAGAGACATTATTAAAGGCACAAGAGCAAACTACACCACTGCATAAGAAAGATAGGAAGTATGGCAAGAGACCACCCTGGCTTAACCAGGAGATCTTCAGTGATCTAAAAATCAAAGAGTCCTACAAAAAGTGGAAACTAGGTCAAATTACAAAGGATGAATATGAAGAAATATCACAAGTGTGTGGGGACAAAATTAGAAACCTCAAGGCATAAAATAAGATCAAACTAGCTGGGGACATAAAAGGTAACAAGAATGTTCTACAAATATATTAGAAGCAAGAGGAAGACTAAGGACAGGACAGGCCCATTACTCAATGAGGGTGGAAAAACAATAGCAGAAAATGTGGAAATGGAAAAGGTGCTTAATGACTTCTTTGTTTTGGTTTTCACCAAGAAGGTAGGTGGGGACTGAAAATCTAACATAGTGAATGCCAGTAAAAATGAGGTAGGATCAGAGGCTATGAAAGGGAACGAATTACTTAAACATGTTAGATGTCTTCAAATGACCAGGGCCTGACGAAATGCATTCTAGAATACTCAAGGAGCTGACTGAGGAGATATCTGAGCCATTAGCGATTATCTTTGAAAAGTCATGGAAGATGGGAGAGATTCCCGAAGAAACCAGAAGAACAACAAATATAGTGCCAATCTATAAAAAGGGAAATGAGGACAACTTAGGGAATTACACACCAGTCAGCTTAACTTCTGTACCCAGAAAGATGATGGAGCAAATAATTAAGCAATCGATTTGCAAACATCTAGAAGATAATGAGGTGATAAGTAACAGTCAGCATGGATTTGTCAAGAACAAATCATGTCAAACCAACCTGATAGCTTTCTTTGACAGGGTAAAAAGCCTTTGGAAAGGAAAGAAGCAGCAGATGTGGTATATCTTGACTTTAGTAAGGCTTTTGATATTATCTGGCATGACCTTCTCATAAACAAACTAGGGAAATACAACCTAGATGGGGCTACTATAAGGTGGATGTATAACTGGTTGGAAAACTGTTCCCAGAGAGTAGTTATCAGTGGTTCAGAGTCATGCTGGATGGGTGTAACCAGTGGGGTCCCACAGGCATCGGTTCTAGGTCTGGTTCTGTTAAATATCCTTCTTCAGTGATCTAGATAATGGCTTAGAGAGTACACTTATAAAGTTTGCAGATGATACCAAGCTGGGAGGGGTTGTAAGTGCTTTGGAGGATAGGATTATAATTCAAAATGATCTGGACAGACTGGAGAAATGGTCTGATATAAACAGGATGAAATTCAATGAGGATAAAAGCAAAGTACTCAACTTAGGAAGGAAGAATCATTTGCACATATACAAAATGGGAAATTCCTGTCTAAGAAGGTGTACTGTGGAAAGGGATCTGGGGGTCATAGTGGATCACAAGTTAATTATGAGTCAACAGTGTAACACTGTTGCAAAAAAAGCAAACATCATTCTGGGATGTATTATCAGGAGTGTTGTAAGCAAGATTCGAGAAGTAGTTCTCCTGCTCTGCTTCATGCTGATTAGGCCTCAACCGGAGTACTATGTCCAGTTCTGGGTGGCACAGTCAAGAAAGATGTGGACAAATTGGAGAAAGTCCAGAGAAAAGCAACAAAAATAATTAAAGGTTGAGAAAACATGACCTAGGACGGAAGATTGAAGAAAAAAAAAAACTAGTTCGTTTAGTCTGGAGAAGAGAAGACTGAGAGGTGACATGATAAACAGTTTTCAAGTACATAAAAGGTTGTTACAAAGAGGAGGGAGAAAAATTGTTCATCTTAACTCTGAGGATAGGACAAGAAGCAATGGGTTTAATTTGCATCAAGGGAGGTTTAGGTTGGACCTTAGGAAAAACTTTCTGACTGTCACAGTGGTTAAGCACTGGAATAAATTGCCTAGGGAGGTTGTGGAATCTCCTTCACTGGAGATTTTTAAGAGCAGGTTAGACAAACACCTGCCAGGGATAGTCTAGATAATACTTAGTTCTGCCATGAGTGCAAGGGACTGGATTAGATGACTTCTCGTGGTCCCTTCCAGTTCTGATTCTATGAGTTTATGAAAGTAGATTTTCTATTTCAATTAAATATGTTAGATTATTAATATACAGGGAAAATTTAATATCAGAATTATGAATTGGCATTAGAACTCTTTAAGACTTTAACTATGAACATCTCTAGATGTCTGCATAAATTTTAAAAAAAAATCATTGGAAAAAACTGATTTTTCATTTAAGTGGTGAGAACCAAACAATTTCATTCTAAAACTGTTGGAAACTCAAAAATTTTAGTCATAATAATTTTTTTTTCATTTTTATGGCTAGCAGATACTTTCCATGAAAATGTATTCAACTGAAAACTCAATTTTCCTTTGAAATAAAGTAGAAATTGTCTGACTACTCCTAACTGGAAACTTAGCTTTAAGCCAGGGTGGGGAACATGAATATTGTCAAATAATACCACGATTTCCAACCTATTTCCTCTATTGCAATTTTTTAAATGTCTTTCAAAGCTTCAGGATGGTAAAACTAAGTAAGTAGCAAAGTTGGTAGCCAACAGAAATTGTTTTAAACATCCTAACCTCTCTAAACTGAAGCCCAGAGAGTTGAAGACCCCACACAAAGCTTGTCTATCTTAATCCTACCCAAGGACATACAGGAGGTTGATGGAACTAGAACCCAGCTCTCCTCTTCTACCATCATAGCCTCTGTCCCACACTGTGGCCTGCTAAACAAAAATACTGTCCACACGTGCACAGAACATACACCTAGGAAGAAACATTTCATCCCCAAAAGAGTTTACATTCAAAGTAGACAAAACAGACAAATGGAGGGAGGGGAAAGAGAGGCAGAAGTGACTCCCCCAAGGTCACAGTGAAGGTCAGTGGCAGAGCTAAGAGTAGAACCCAAGTCTCCTGACTGCCACTGACCCACACTATACAGACATAAAGTCACAGAGGAAAACAATACAGCCTAGCAGTAACTGAGCAATGCTACTAGCCCATCATTGCCCAGAGATGGAAATACAGCTACAATTTGGTGCCATAAATCAATGTGTAAATAGGCAGCTGGCGGTTTGTGTGGTGTTGGGATGGAAACATCACAAATGAGCTGCCATATGGGACTCCTGATAAGTTTACGCTGCCTTTCCCAGGAAAGTGGGAATCAGGCTGTGTGGGCATTTTAGTTTCATGGCCAAGTTATCAGCCTGGTGTCTGTAGTAATAGGGGCAAAATGTTGGCTAACATTGTTGGATTTGGGTTGTACTTTGTTCCATCCTCCATACGGCATTTGATCAAGCCACATATCGGGCCAGAACCTCAGATGGTATAAACTGACTGAGTTACGTTGACTTTAAGGGAGCGATGCCAATTTACACTCCTGTGATGATAACAGCAGAGTAGTGCTCTCTTTGTGAGCGGTGAGGAACACTAGCTACTCCAGTCAATAGAAGTGATGAATGCTGTGTACCTTTGACATTCACATCATGAGAGATTATGGAGAGGGGAATCAGGGTTACTCCGTCTCTCTCTATAATCCTGACCATTGCCCTTGTCTTTCCCTCCACTGGCAAGACACTATGAACTAAGAAAGAAAATGTCCAACCAAACCAACATAACGGAGTTCCTTCTCCTGGGATTTTCTGACATTCGGGAGCTGCAGATTTTGCACTTCGTGATGTTTCTAGTGATTTATCTGGCAGCCATGATTGGGAATCTTCTCATCATCATGGTTGTAGCCCTAGACCACCACCTTCACAGCCCCATGTTCTTCTTCCTGATGAATTTGTCCATCCTAGACCTCGGCACCATCTCTGTCACCGTCCCCAAATCCATGGCTAATTCCCTCATGAACACTAGGTCTATTTCCTATTCTGGATGTGTTGCCCAAGTCTTTTTCCTCGTTTTCTTTACCATATCTGACTTCGCCTTACTCACTGTCATGGCGTACGATCGATATGTTGCCATCTGCAAACCACTGCACTATGAGACTATAATGAACAGGAGAGCTTGCCTCCAAATGGCAGCCAGTGCCTGGATCAGTGTAATTGTCTATTCTTCATTGCACACCACGAACACATTTGCAATCTCCTTCTGTGGCGGTAACGAGGTGGATCAGTTCTTCTGTGAAATTCCCCAGCTACTCAAGCTCGCCTGCTCTGACACATACCTTGGTGAAGTTGAGGTACTTATCTTGAGTGCATGCTTACTCTTAAGCTGTTTTGTTCTTATAATTCTGTCTTATGCTCAGATCTTCCAAACAGTGCTGAGAATCCCCACTGAGCAGGGTCGGCATAAAGCCCTATCCACCTGCCTCCCGCACCTGATTGTGGTCTCCTTGTTTATTTCCACTGGCTTCTTTGCATACCTGAAACCCACCTCCAGCCCTCCATCAGGTCTGGATCTCATGGTGGCTGTTCTTTATTCCGTGCTGCCATCAGTGATGAATCCGATCATCTACAGCATGAGGAACAAGGAAATCAAAGCTTCCCTGAGGAAACTCACTGGGTGGAGGTTATTCAGCAAGAATAAAATGTCTATATTTCCCTTATGAACATGGTTTTTATCTGTGTTTCTTTACAAACACAATCCATTGATGACACTTTGTTGTTGTCCCCATAAGAATATTCTGTGTGGCTTTTTTTTTATGCAAAATGCTGTATTTATAGTGGTAAATCCAGACTCGCTATACTAAGTCAATGGAGTTATTCTTGGTTTATATCAATGAAAGTAAGATGTCCATTAACACATCTCCAGTCATCGGGAAGGAGGCGGGGGGTGGGGTGGTTAGTGGATTACGGATTGTTGTAATAAGCCATAAATCCAGTGTGTCTGTTCAGTCCATGATTTTTGGCATCTAGCAACATTATGAATTTAAGATCCCAGGCTCATCCCTTGAAGGTCTTGTGCAAGTTTCCTTTGGGAGTAGGACTGAGAGATCAGATACAGATTTTTTTTGCAGATATAGAATGATCACTTTATGAAAAGTGTTCACTCACAGGCAATAGGGTGTTTTTTCTTTTATCATTTTCCTGTGTGAGTTCATTCAATAGCGTAGTGATTGTTTGGTTTCACCCACATAATTGTTATTGGAGCATTTAGTGCACTGGATGAGGCATGCCCCATGTTGTAATAGGTACATGTAGAACCCATGGATCTTGAAAGGTGTTTTGTGCAGGGTGATGATCATCAAAGCAGTGGAGATATGTCTGCAGGTTTTATATCTGTTGTTCTGGCAGGGTTTGGTGTCGCTTTGTGTTGGTGTGTCCTGTTCTGTGGAGATCCTGCTTCAGAGGATGAGCTTGGAGTAGTTGGAAGGTTGTCTGAGGCCCAGAAGAGGGAGTGATGGAAAGATTTCTTTCAGGATGTGGTCTCCATTGAGTATGGATCCTAATTGTTTGATGATACCCTGTGTCGTCAACACGCCAATTCACCTTGAATGGTCCCTTGAAATATGTGTTAACTATTTACACCAAACAATCTGTTCCAATTTGTATTTATCTGTAACACTCTGAGTACATTTCCTAGACCTGAAGAAGAACTCTGTGTAAGCTCAAAAACTTCTCTCTCTCTCTCTCTCTCTCTCTCTCTCTCTCTCTCTCTCTCTCTCTCCAACAGAAGTTGAAGAATAAAAGATCTTACCTCATTCACCTTGTCTCTCTATATCCTGGGACCAACATGGCGACAACACCACTGCATAAATCAGTGTTGTGTTATTCTTGATGTTGTTGAAAGGCTTATTTAAGAGGGAGGTTTTGCAATGTTTCCTAAAGACAATCAGACTGTGGATAATGAGGCCAATTTTTGATCCCATTAAAGTAACTAGAATTTAGCCACTCACTTCAAAGGTATCATGGTTTGGTCAGTGGCCAATACACATAAGTATCCAAGTGTGGGTAAAGGCAGCCTGGAGAAAATGAATGCAACAGAGATATAAGGGTGAGATTCCCATCTCAGCTAAACCAGAGCAGATGCAGAGTAGCTCCATTGACACCACCAGTTTAATACTGACAAGGTCTTGGACCAAAGACATGGGACTAAGTTCAGTAGTAACGTAAATTCTGGTGCAAATTATTTGTCAGGGGCTATTTTGCTATAATATTGGAGTGAATGGGAAAATGCCATCACATGCACAGATCTGGTATTCCATATGCCATCCAGTGTAAATTTAGTCACATTCAAACTGAGAAAGGATCTAAGAAGTTGGCCTGTTATTAATATTAGAATGCTATCTTTGTGCATGGTTGTGTACACTGCACGTATGACAGGCAAAGGCAGAGTCTGAAATTAGATAGACAGACAGAAAGAGAGAGGACCATTCTTTGTCCTAACACATAATCTACTTGTGTCATAATGATAGATATATATTTGATTGTGAATTGTTAGATAATGAATAGTTTATGCAAATTATTGAGACTCATTTCCTATTCAAAACTATGCACAGATCATGATTTTATTATAAAAAATAATTAATAAACAATATTTACCAAAGAATTACACTCACAATATTTACTCCACAGCTCATCTACAAACAGTTCATCCTAAATACTTGGTGTTTGAACTTTGAGCTGTTTCAACTGGATACATTTTTAACATGCTCTGTTTCCCTTCCCTGAGTGGATCAGTTCATAGAATCAGAGAAAATCAGGGTTGTAAGGGACCTCAGGAGATCTTCTAGTCCAACCCCCTGCTCAAAACAGGACCAGTCCCCAACTATATCGTCCCAGCCAGGGCTTTGTCAAGCCTGACCTTAAAAACCTCTAAGGAAGGAGATTGCACCACCTCCCTAGTGAAATAATATTTCCTAATATCCAACCTGAATCTCTCCCACTGCAACTTCAGATCATTACTCCTTGTATTGTCAGCTGGTACCACTGAGAACAATCTAGATCCTTTCTATATGGAACCCCCTTTCAGGTAGTTGAAAACAGCTATCAAATTCCCTCTCATTCTTCTCTTCTGCAGCCTAAATAATCCCAGTTCCCCCAGCCTCTCCTCATAAGTCATGTGCTCCAGCCATCTACCAATGTGATGTATACCACCATGTGCCAGCAATGCGCCTCTGCCATGTACATTGGCCACATCCAACAGTCTCTACGTAAAAGAATAAATGGACACAAATCTGACATCAGGAATCATAACATTCAAAAATCAGTAGGAGAACCCTTCAACCTCTCTGGTCACTCAGTAACAGACTTAAAGATGGCAATTTTGCAACAGAAAAGCTTCAGAAACGGACTCCAACGAGAAACTGCTGAACTTGAATTAATATTCACACTAGATACCATCAACTATATTTAAATAGAGAGTGGGAATGGCTGAGCCATTAGACACATTGAATCTATTTCCCTATGTTAAGTATCCTCACACCTTCTTGTCAAACTGTCTCAAATGGGCTCTTGATTATGACTACAAAGGCTTTTTTTTTTTTTTCTCCTGCTGATAATAGCTCATCTTAATTAATTAGCCTTTTAGAGTGGGTAAGGCAACTGCCACCTTTTCATGTTCTCTGTATGTATATATTCTTCTCACTATATATTCCATTCTATACATCCGATGAAGTGGGCTGTAGCCCACGAAAGGTTATGCTCAAATAGGGTAACCAGACAGCAAATGTGAAAAATCAGGATAGAGATTGGGGGATAATTGTATCCTATATAACAAAAAATACCCCAAAATCGGGACTGTCCCAATAAAATCAGGACATCTGATCACCTTATGCTCAAATAAATTTATTAGTCTCTAAGGCCTGGGCTACACTAGCGGGGGTGGGGGGAGGGTAAACTAAGATACACAACTTCAGCTACGCTATTCACATAGCTGAAGTCAAAGTAGCTTAGTTCGAATTACCTGGCCGTTCTCACAGCGGTGAGTTGACTCCCGCGTCTTCCCCTACCGACTCCGCTTATTCCTCCCACCAAGGTGGAGTATGGGCATTGATTCAGGGATCGATTTTCCACGTCCAGATGAGATGCAATAAATTGATCCCTGATCCATCAAACACTACCCACCAATCTAGCAGGTAGTATAGACGTACCCTAAGGTGCCACATATACTCCTGTTCTTTTTGCAGATACAGACTAACACAGCTGTTACTCTGAAACTAATCACTTTTGTTGTCCACTGCTGGACTCTTTCCAAATCCTTCTTATAGTGTGAGGCCCAAACTGGGCACAGTACTCCAGATGAGGCCTCACCAATGCGGAATAGATGGGAATGATCACATCCCTTGATCTGCTGGCAATGCTCCTACTTATATAAAAAGATGTGTTAGGAGTGGGATTTAAACCCATGTCTCCATAGATAGACCAGACCAGACCACCCAGTTGTGGGAAACACAGAGTTTTAGACCACTCCGTCATCCTGACATTGATTGTTCCATTCAGGTTCCTTAAATAGGAAGGGACAAATCCTCATCTGGTGTAAATTGTTATTTCTCCATTGAAGTTAACAGACCTCTGAGAATTTACACAACATGAGGATCTGTTCAGAACACTCATGTTTGTGAATTTGAAATTCCCCTCTATTTAATATTTTTGCGCTAAGGCCCTGATCCAGCAAACCACTTCAGAACATGCTTAACTTTAAATACATGTGTAGTCCCATTGAAAACTGGAAGTTAATTTCATGCTTAAGTGTTTTGTTGGATTAGGGATAGGGCCAACTGGTGTCATACTTGCCACCACCTCAGTTTCTCCTCTTTCCCATTTAAGTAAACTGCTACAATTGGTTCATGTAAATTTATCTCTGCTTCTGGGGTCTGGTTATTGACATAAAATAAAAGTTTATCTCAAAGCCAGTCTCTCTGGACTGCATTCTCTAGACTCACCAGGCCATTACACTCCTCCTGGGCTCCTAATTCCCCCTGCTGGTTCTGTTCCTGCCCTGCAGTACAGGTCACCCCAGCCAATCCTCCCCTCTGGCTGCTATGGAGAGCTTCTTTCCAAGTCCTTGATGACCCTGGGTCCCCTCTGGTTCCCCTTCAGGAGACTCCCTGTGCCCTGAAATTCTTCTAGTCTTTACCCTTGGATTACAGCATCAGGTCCAGAGCTCTCTGCTCCTCAGGCCCGTTCCAGACTCTGGGCTTCTACAGAGAGACCTCTGCTGGGTCTGTCTCCTACCCACTGGTCCCCCTTGCTCTGATAGATCATGCTCCCTCCTGTGATTCCTGGTCACCTGACCCAGCCACAGCCCCAGACTCAAACCTGTCACTGAATAACAAGGCAAAGGTGTGGATTAGCAGACAGAGACAAACACAGATAGGGACTTGCTCTGAGAGAGGATATAGTGCCACTGTCCACATTATCAGTGCTATGGGATATTATCAGTAGGGGCTCCCTGTCAATAAATAACTACAGAGTCTTTGGAGCAGGGGACTGGACCCTGGGTCTGCCATCTCTCAGAGGATTGCGCTAACCACCAGGCTAGAGAGTCGCTCTGTTGCCTCTTTTCTTTCTATCCCAATGACATCTTTATCCACGATGGAACAGGTTAAAATGAGGGCACCCATCTCAGAATATCCTACAGCCCAGTGATAAGAGGACTCACCTGGGGGATAGCAGATCCGTCTTAATATCACCAAGTCCCTTTTCCTTATCAGGCAGAGGAGGGATTTGAACCAGTGGTAGTAGAGGATCGGATTTACAACCCCGTCATATAATCTCCATCATAAACTGACCAATCCCCATTTTAATCTAGTTGGGTTGTTTGCTCCAACGGCTGTTCCTGGCCCTCCCTCCTCTGACGGGGACAAACCTTCTCTGCATTTCCAGTCTAAATTTACTCATGGCCAGTTTGTCATCATTTGTTCTTATGCCAACATTCTCCTTTAGCATCAACAGCTCTTCTCCATCTCTGCTGTTTACCACGCTGATCTATTTACAGAGAGCGATCGTATCCCTTCTCAGCTGGTGTTTTGCCAGGCTGCACAAGCCGAACTCATCTTCTCTAAACTAAGGGCTAGTGGTGTAATTTCCAGCTTACATATTTGCACTAGCTTGATGAGCGCTAGCGCTAGTACAAATAGCTGTGTATCTGTGGGGCCATGGGTAAAGCTCCAAACCCACCTGTGCCCTGTGGGAATGTACTCATCAGGGCTCAGCTGTGCCTCCACTGCCACTGCCCATGCTATAGTGGCTAAACTGCAGTTTATACTCACACTAACTCTCATTGAACTACTGCTAGTGTTTGTATGCAAGCTGGGAATCACACCCTTATCTCAGAGTGCAGGCAGTGCCTCATTCTCCTCTCCTAAAATAGCTCTCCATTGTCACAATAGCAGGACCATCATTCCTGAGATTGTTCAATTTGTGTTGTTACTCGTTCCATATTTACACTGATTTTTATCGAGATGCATGTTGGATGGCTAGTCAGATGGTGGAAACGGAACCATCCTTTGACTGTAAGGGAGGTATACCGATTTACACTGGTGTGATAATGCACCTGACTCGCGGTGTGATTGTCAGAGATGAAGAGGCAGAAGCGCTCTATCCTGACATTGCCCTTGCCCTTCCCTGCACAGGCAGTGCACAATGTCCTGAGAAGGAAAATGTCCAACCAAACCACTTTATCAAATTCCTTCTTCTGAGATTCTCTGAGGCTTGAGAGCTGCAGATTTTACACTTTGTGGTGTTTCTAGTGATTCTCCTGGCAGCCCTGATGGGGAACCGCCTCATTATTACAGCTGTAGCCCTGGACCACCATCTTCACACCCTCATGTACTTCTTCTTGATGAATTTGTCCATGATAGACCGCGGATCCATCTCCGTCACTGTCCCCAAGTCCATGGCCAATTCCCTATTGAACACCAGATCGATTTCTTATTCTGAGTGTGTTGTCCAGGTCTTTCTCTTCATTTTCTTCACTGCGGTTGACCTTGGTTTTCTCACCATCTTGGCATACGACCGCTACGTCGCCATCTGCAAACCACTACACTATGAGTTTCTGATGAACAGGAGAGCTTGTATTGAAATGGCAGCCAGTGCTTGGATCAGTTGTATTTTCTGCTCTGCACTGCACACTGGGAACACATTTGCATTAACCTTCTGTAGAGGCAACATGGTGGATCAATTCTTCTGTGAAATCCCACACCTGCTCAAGCTCACTTGCTCTGACTCATATCTCAATTAAGTTGGGGTTATTGCCTTTTTTGTATGTTTAACTATAAGCTGCTTTGTTTTAATAATTATGTCATGTGTTCAGATCTTCACCACGGTGCTGAGAATCCCCTCAGAGCGGGGATGGCATAAAGCCATCTCCACCTGCCTCCCTCACCTCATTGTGGTCTCCTTGTTTGATTGCTCTGGGACCTTTCCCTATGTGAAGCCACTCTCCATCTATCTATCAGGTCTGGATCTTGTGGTGGTTGTGCTCTATTCATGGTACCACCGATCATGAATCCAATCATCTACAGCATGAGGAACAAAGAAATTAAAGGTGCTCTGGTGAACATTATTAACCAAGAATAAAATTTCCAGATTTTTCCCATGACCATGACTTCATTCTCTCTGTCTTTACAGATAGAATTATTGTCTCCACGGGAATGTGATGTGCAATCTCTTTATGTAAAATGATGTATTCAGAGCGGTAATGATCAAAACTCAGTTAACTAAAGTGAAGAGAGTTACTTTAGGCTTACACCAGTGTAAATTAGATAAGATCTATCTATCTATCTATTGCAACAAACCAAAATAAAACTGTATTTAACACAAAGTTAAGATTGTCCCCCGGAGCTGGCAATAACTAGTGGTAATCATCTTCTTGCACACCAGCAGCATTGACTATGTCCGCTGTAGCTGTATTGAATGGTAAAGGCAGATAATGGCACACACGCTGGAGGGAAATAGGGGCTGTCAGCCATACCTGTTCTGCCTCTGCCCCTGCCCCTATCTCCCCCCAGTCCTGTCATTCACTATCATGTACCCCTTTGCAGTGTCCCACCCTTTCCCTCCACTCCACCTAGCTCCCATGTCTCCAACTGACCCACCACCCCGTTTATCCCTCACTTTAATCACCTTTCTGTTGCTACCCCCAAAACCCCTTCTTAGGGGAGCTTTTGACAACTAGCAAAATGCCTAGACCACTGCCAGTAGCTGGAATCCTGATTATCTTGCTCATTACTAAAAGTAGCTCAGGAGTTGAGTGACCACAAGACGTGAGCATGAGCCTACGTCCTTCCTGGTAAGCTCTCTTTTGAAATTGCTGAAGCTTGCCTCTTAGAAAAACAGGAAGTCTGGCTATAGTTTTGACTGCTGTTATGTGGAAATACAGCTACAAGGGTAACAGATCAAAATTGCTTGCTGATGCTTTTTTAAGTGACGTTTTTTAACACCTGTTTCTTGCGTAATGGTTGGTTTTGATTGGTAAGCTATGTAACACTTGTAAGGATAAGAAGGGGACAAGATCTGGATTAAGTGAACTCTGCTGTGAACCCATCTCGAGTTCCCCAGCAGCAGACGGAAGGCTGGCCACTGGCAATCTGTCACTGGACACTCAAGGACCACTCCAGACCTTGAGGTAACTACAGTTTGGGGTACTCCAATGTAACCTGTTGCTTGTGTGTGTATATGCTGGAGACTAAATAAAGTAAAAGCTTTAAGTTCACTGATTATATCAACCACTTATCAGATGGGTGTGCTGTGTCCTCATTGATTGATTGATTTTCCTGACACCGCCTCACAAGGAGTAAAGTTACTGAGAGCTTTGGGTTCAGAAAGGCCCTGGGTAACACTCGCTCCCGTTGTTCCCCCACTCATCCTCTCTGCCCACCAGGAATGTGCATGTGTAACCTATTTTCATTCCAAAAATTGTTTCAGCACCTCCCAAATTTTCTGCTATGCTCAGGTGACATTTCCAAAAATTAAAAACCCTTGGACAGAGGCAGATGCCACTTTCTTTTACTTTCAGACTTTGGCCCACTATTAGAGTCAAACTCAGTGCCCGAGTGGGGCTCAGGTTTGATGGCCAGAGCATTCTTGGGGGAAGAGAAGGGACAGGGCCAAGGAGGGGGCTGGGCTCGTGCATGTATCCCACTTTTGCCTTTTGAGAAGGTGGTCACTCTACTACTGCCTGTGGCAAATAGTGCCAATAATCAGTGCCATTGCCCTAGAATCATATCCCTGGAAAGGGGCCTGAAATATTATAGCTTCAGACAATGGATAATCCTCCCTCCCACCACCCCGGTAGGCCATACTCCTCCGCATGGCTGGAGCTGGAGAGCGGTGTGCTACCAAGGTGCTCCAAAGCTGCCAGTGTCATGAAGCAGGTCATCTTAAAAGTGATGAGGGGAATAAGAGAAGGTAGTTTTGAAACTTTCCTTTCCCTTTCCACCGTGACTGTAAATGATACATCTGTCTCTTTTATCAGCAGGTTCTAGCATTGTGACCTTTGAGATGTGCCTCCTATGCACCCACAAAAGGCCTGACCCTGATGAGGAGGTGAAAGAAGAGGACAATGGAGGACATGTTCAGTGAGATCCTGCAAGCCGGTGCTGCACTGGAGCACAAACAGAGAGTCTGGAGTGCCAACATGGCAGATGGCATGGAGAAAGGCAGAGTGAACAGGAGAATGGCCCAGGAATCCCAGCAGGAAAAGAAGAGGGAGATGCCCCAGGACACAATGGGTCTTCTCAGGCCAGGGACGGCTCCAGGCCCCAGCTGAACAAGCAGGTGTTTGGGGTGGCCAAGGGGAAGGGACAGCACGTTGGTATGGCCTTTTTGACAGCAGTTCCTCGGTGGGTCCCTCTCAGAGGAAAGGACCAGCCACCAAATTGCCGCCGAAGAAGAAAGTGGAGCAGTCGAGCTTCAGCAGATTGCGATCAGAGATTTTTGTATTTATTTTTTTTTCCACTTGGGGTGGCAAAAGCCCTAGAGCCGGCCCTGTCTCAAGCAGCAAACCCAGATCCTGCAGACCCTGGCTGACCTAATGATCTTCTGGGAGGGATCAGGGGGTCCCATGCCACTGTCTCAGCCTCTCTTTGAGGGGCCCCCACCACTGCCACTCCATGTGGGGTACAGGGTCAAGGGGTTGTGGGTGTTTGTTTGGGGGGTCTGGGCTGTGTGAGACAGAGGGAGGGAGATACTCAGGGACTAGGGTAAGAGGGGTTCAGTGGATGGAGGACATGGTGAGGGCTGGAGTCAAAAAGCCTGAATCTTCTCTTCCTTAGACCAGCTGTACTGCATCATAACTCCACTAAGTTACCCTGGGGTGAGAGGAGAGTCAGCCCCATTGAATTACTCCTGACTAAGTGTGGGTCGTGTCAGCCCCATTGACTGTAATGGAGTTACTTCTAACTTTTCTTAAAGTGAGGGTATTTTGGTGCTGATGTTTTTCACATACAGAGAGATCAAACCAGGGCTCAGCTCCTTACAGAAGCAGATTCTCCAGTGCTTGATGGTTATTGCACCAGAGTGCAGGCCAGTACCAGCCCTTTGGGGGAAATCAAGTTACAGTGCTATTAGCCATAGTGTGTAGCTCTCCTGTTAAGCACGTCAGCCTTTGAAGTGGTTGGTATGGCGCTAAACAGCATTGCCTTTTCTAGACACCTCACCACTTAATCCTCAGTGATTTTTCTAGGCACCAGAAAGTTAGTTACTGTGATGCTCAGCATTGTAGCTTGTGAGTCCCCTTTTAGATCTGGGGCTGTGCTCCTGTCTCATCCCTTAGAAGGGTCCCTTCTGGTCACATCCCCCTGCCTTGCCCACACTGTATATGTTAAGTACTTGACTCAGGACTTGATCATGCTCCCATTCAAACTAATAGGACTTATGCCATTCACTTATTTTATCTGGGACATGAGAAGAAAATAGACCCCTTTCTAAGTGTGTGATCTGACCCATCTTCGAAATCACAAGAGCAGGAGAGAACCTATTGTCCCCCACCAAAAATGTGAGGGCTTCACATCCAGGCTATCCAGTGGCCACCCTGACTCCATGGGCAAGATGAGGAGAACCGGCCCCATGGGCAGAAGGTGGCAGCAGCACTAACTTCAGTTTGAGGGGGAAGGGTGGGTTGGGTTTGAAAATGTCTTGACCAGGTTGGGTCTGGTGAGTTTGGGTCGGGTCCTGATCAGGACTAAAATCAGCCCTGAGCACACTTCTAATCCAGTCACCATTACATGCCTACCATGGAGCCAATCATTTAGACAGCATGTGTTCCGTTATGTCTCCCAATCGCCAGAGGACAACAGGTCACAGCAGCTTTGGCCAGTGGAGACAATAACAGTTATTTTGCCCTTTGCAATTGGAACATTCTATGCTCCGGCAAGACTCATTCCTTTGGTTTTGATTATAATTTTCTGACTTGTTAGTCACATAGTGCAGACAATCACAAAGCACAAAACAGCTTCAAAAATAGGTCATGACTTCTAGATATATTTTCCTCTCTATAAGCCATGGAATATCTGCTTGCTAACAATTCTTCATTGTCTTTCTTATCCTAACATCGCAAAGTTTCATGGGAGTCTTGTTTGTCAATTTTTTAGCACAGCCATGAGAAATGCTTAGCCTTTCAGTCCATGTGGCAACATTTCCCCCATTTGTCCTTATCTGATTAACCTCCATTGGAAATGTTCCTCTATGTAGCTGCCTATAGTGCTTCAAGAGGAGGTTTATAGTTGTGCATTAAAAACTGTAAGGGACAAAACAGAACTAATGCAACTAATATCGTTAATTAAAAAACTGTAAATCCTGCGTCTACCCACATATCACTTATTGATTGTCATCATGAATTAGATTATCCTGGTAGCTGTTCCTCAGACTGGGTCATACTGTAACTGATTTGGATCACATGAGTGTCCTTTCCATTTAATAGCTTCTTAAGTTACTAAATAGAAGCTGGAGTTAAAGGATTTATGTGGACCCTGAACTTGGGTATATATGCGTCAAGGTCCATCCCTTCAGGAGCACTGTTAAAGGTGGTGTCATTAGCCCAGACTGGGCCAGGAGTAATAACTGTGTGCTGTACGACGAGATTTTTTTCTAGGGGTATAGAACAGAAATTGTAGTCAGTAACGGGACACATTAATGAGCCATACTGATAGATTTTATGGTACTGCCTCTTCATAGTATAGGTCACCCTCACAGCCGATTTATGCCATTTGGTGAGCTGTACCAGACAAGACACAGTAGTGGCTAATTCACAGGTCTTGCTGGACTTTTCTTCTAGTCCAACATACCCACAGATTGGAATTGTGATGCCAAATACATCGCACCTGCATATGTACAAATATCCTTCAGTGGAACAACTTGCCATATGTGGGCATCTGCAAGCCCTGGATTTATCATGATATACCAAAATATCTCTTATTGCCAGGTGTTCCTTATAAATATTTCCTTTCAGATAACCTCTTGAATGGACAACTGGAAATTTATCAAATACTTGGTCAGAAGGATTAAACATGGGAAAAGACGAAGGATGGATACCTCAGCGTTTTCAGCTTTGGCCTGCTAAACCCAGGGTTGTGAATTCACTTCTTGAGGGGGCCATTTGGGGATTTAGTTAGGGATTAGTCCTTCTTTGAGCAGGGGGTTGGACTAGATGATCTCCTGAGGTTCCTTCCAACCCTGATAGTCTATGATTAAATTAAATATATAGGAGACTGGCCATTGAGATACAAATAAATTTATAGGCATCTTCATTGGGATGTGGAATTACTGACCGAAGTTCCTCATAGTATTAAACAGAATTAGTTCATGTGTCCAAATACAGGCCCAATTTGTAGTCTGATTTTCCTGGGTACATTTAGGACAATACCACTCGGGCATATATTTGTCTTTAATTAATCTAAGGACTCTGTCTTCCTTAAGATCCATTATTACCTCGTCCACAGCTTGTAAGATATAACTGCTCTAAGAAGTAGAAAATATTTCCTTACCCCTATATTTAGCTTTCCACTTTGCACTGTTAACATCAATTATTTCCTGGGCTAGCCCATCTATTCCATCGGTATTGAGTGAAGCACTATATCAACCTCTTTATGAGTGAAATAGCTGATGTGTCTTTTTGATATTCTCTTAGGGTGTCCTGTTCCAAATTTACTTACCTGATTTTAAAAGGCCCAAAATAGATCTTATAATTTTGTTTAGGCTTTGTAACCCCCATGTTCTGAATGCCAGAGGAGCCTCATGACCCCCAAGAGTACTTTATATTTTACTATGATAAAAGGCCAGTCTCTGAAATCAAACCGACATGTACAACCTGGACACACTAATATCATTACAAAGACCAATCTCTGCCATATCCATACAGCTGATTGTTATTTGTACTTTCAATTGCATTGTGTATCACATTATTAGTTGTTCCATTACTATCAAGTTTCCATACAAAAAAACATACAGATTTTGTTCAGATAACCTATATCTCAATGAAGTTGTGGATGCAGGTGAGGTCATAGGTTACTGGTCGCAATGCGTTATTTCAGAAAGTCCCCACTACTGCAGTTCTATGGATGTTGAGATCCGAACCTCTTTCACTACCTACTGAGAAGCAGATCCATAGGAGCGGCCCTGGTAGCATGTTGCCTTCTGTGACTTCTCCTTCTGCTGGGAAGAGGATTCTTTTTTGAACAGCTTGAAGTTGTTAGGATAATGAATTTTATCAATATAACTCTTATTTCCAGTAACCCACTTTTATGCATAGGTGATCTTTATGCAAAAATGTTTACTTTCCCCCTTTGACTTTCTGTCTTGTGAGAGAGATAGTTATAGGACTTTATCCAAGTTTCTGAATTAATTTGCTTGTTATAACAGTTAAACTTCCATTACAGATTATTAACAGTTTTGTACAAAACATCAATTCCAATAACCAATACATTTAAAAAAATAATTTTGCAGAATAATTTAATTGATGTTATGATAATTTGCAAAAATGATGGTTAAAAATAATATGGAACCACTAGTGAAAAGCAACATTGTTTATATATATATATATATAATTATGCACACAAAATAAATTTTTGCTCTTACAACAAAACCAAATAAGACAAAAATAGTCACGTGACACACAAACATATAGCGTATATGTAAGACATCTTACAATTAAGATGACTGTGGCACCATAATTGTTATATTTGTCCCTAAAAGATAAACTATTGAAACTTAAATCCATTAGGACAATACTTGCCAGGAAACAAAACTTGAATAAAAAGGATGAAATGATTGATTAGGCAGGTTATCTGCTACCTTTCCATTTAAATGCGCCCATAAAATTAATTAGAATTCATATTATTTGCCCCCCCTTAATTTTATTAATTTAATTAACTTAAGGTAATATACTTAACTTTTCCTGAATGATTACTGCTATATATAGAAGGGTAAGAGTCGAGGATTAAAAACAAAGCAATATTTTGTTGTGTTAAAAAAATCATATTACAAATTTGACCTTTGGATTCCTAAAGCGTTAAAATTATTAATTTCACTGAACTTATTCAGTGTAATTATTGCTAAATTTAGTTTGGTTTGTGAGGGTTTAAAAGGGAAGTTTTGTAACTTTATTTTTCCTCTTTGTCTACATCTGTTTTTATAAATTAAGTATTTTATTTTTCTGTTTTGTTTCTTTTTTCAGTGCCGACTTTCCAGAAAGCAGATCTTACCATTTATGCTAAAGGGTTCATTCTCTCTCCCCACTCCTCACCTGTACCTTCCAATCTGGATTTGCAAAGAGTTAAATTTATTAGGGGGGAAAAAAAAAAAGGAGGAGGGGTGGTGAAAAGTGTAACTTTTAGCTACAAGAAAATGCACTTGTATCTTTTGTCTTTTCAAATGTTTAGGAGGGGCTAAGGCCAGGGAATGTCCTGCTTTCTAAAGATGCTGATTGCAGCACAACCTATTCCCAGGCCTTGTCACATCATTAAGCTTCTGCATGGTGTGCAAGGGATATAACATAATCCCAGGGATTCAGGTAGTGATAGCAACCAAAGCAATCAGAGGGAACGGGGAATCCCCTAGGAAACCCTCATAAGGGTCACAGATCTGTGATTATCCCCAGTGGTCATTACCAGAGGAGCAAGTGGAAAACAGCTCAACAGCATGGGCCAAATATCTCCTGGGTACAAATCTTCTGATTTCTATGGAAAGGCTTGGCCCTATGGAAGGACGTATACCTGACTCGGCAGCATCCTGTGCAATTAGAGCAGGAACAAGGAACAATTTGTACTGTAGAATCTGCAACAATACAGGGGACTCTGGCTGTGAGGTAGGACAGGGATTTTCAGAGCGACTTAAGAGAATTAGGTGCCTGTGACGAGGGAAGCCGGGGCTCAACCCTCCCTGTGGAGGATGGGAGCCACATCGGCCTCGTCCTGTTCTCACTGGGTCCTGTCCCTCAGGCCCGCGGTCCACTGTCCAGGCGTTCGGTCCCTGTGGAGCGGACTGGGACACAGCAATGGAACTCTCATGATGTACCACAGTGGCTCAGGAAGAAGGAATCCTATGGTGCTAGTGTTGTCCAGACAGAGAACCTGTTCATAGAGGAGAACAGGGGTTTGAAGCACATAAATTGTAACTCTCAAGAGTCACAGCAGTGCTATTTCCAAACAGAAATTTATATTTTCAGCTGAAACTTGGGGACAGGGATTGTTTGTCATAAAGTCAAAATTTTCTACAGAAAAAACATTTTCTGGCCAGCCCTTGTCAAAAGAGACTTATTCCTCAATGGATAGACTGGGGAGATTGGTAGACGAGCACCTACCTCCTCTGTAGGTGGTGAAGAGGAACTGGAGCTGGGGTGTAAATAAGTCCAGCTGCAGGCCTCAGCCAGGTTCTCCCCACCGGTCCCTTTTCCCTCCTCAGTTCTTTCCCCTGAGGTTTGGAGAGGTCAGCAGCCCGTTTCTTGTAAAGTCAAAGTGAGAATGTAAAAGCCTGGGGTTTACAGCTGGTTGGAAAACAAAAAATTCTGTGAGAAATTCTGGTATTTTGATATTTCTTTTCATCTTACCTAGGACTGATGAATAGAAATATCAAACATTTTCACAGAATGAAAAGTTCTGAAAAACTTGATTGGGAAATGTCAAAACCAACAATAGTGATTTTTTTTTTAAACCAGAATGAAAAGCTTTGACATTCCAATGAAAATTCTTTCATTTAGAAATGTTAGCTGCAAATAAAAAATGTCATTATGAATTAGACCAACTTCTGTTGGTGCAAAAGACAAGCTTTCAAGCTACACAGTTCCTCTTCAGGTTGCTTGGAAACTTGTCTCTTCCACCAACAGAAGTTGGTACAATAAAAAATGCTACCTCACCCACATTGTCTCTCTCATATCCTGGGACCAACATGGGTACAAAACAACACTGAAAATAATCATTATGAATTGTCAGTTTGACTTCATTAAAATGACATTTTATGTCAAAATGCCCATTCAAAACATTTCATTTTTAAAAAAAATGGAGTTAGCATTTTGAAATGAAAAAAAAAATCATTGTTTTTATTTAGAAATGACATTCTGAAATGAAAAAAAAATTCTTCTTAAGTAGATATTAAAAAATACGATATGGGATAATTGCAATTAGCTTTTCCTGGGATTTTCAAAGGGGCCAAAAGATAATTAGACTCACACATTCTATCAAAAACTCATCGGGATTTGAGCACCCAAGAGTAAAAATTTCAGAAGTGCCTGAGTCTTACTTGAAAATGCGACTTTGGCACCTGGGACACTTAGATGCTTTAAATATTTCCCCCCACATTGCTTTCAAATTTTAAAATCTTTCAGCCAAAATCAGAAAATGCAAAACACCGAGTTCTAACCCTAACATGAACACAGACTGGTCTTCACCCAAAGTCATCCTGGCCCATTCCGTAAGGTAGATTTTGGGAATACTTTATTCCAGTCAGATGCTATGATTTCAGTGTGAGGAATTTACTTTTGTTGGGAAAAAATATCCTCCTTATCATTTTCCACAGAGAACTTTTTATCTCTTTGTTTCTTAGGCTGTAAATGATTGGATTCATTAGTGGTGGCACCACACAATAGAACACTGCAGCCGTCAGGTCCAGAGATATGGAAGACATCGACCTGGGCCTCATGTATGCAAATGATGCTGTAGTGATAAATAAACAAAAAACAACCAGGTGTGGGATGCAGATGGAGAAGACTTTGTACCTGCCCTGCTCAGAGGGGATTCTCATCACCGTGGAGAAGATGTGAATGTAGGACACAATTATCAATACAAAGCAGACCACATCTGGAAGTGATCCAAGGGCAATCATGACTATTACATTAGAATGTGTATCAGAGCAAGAGATCTTTAGCAACTGTGGGATATCACAGAAAAACTGAGAGATAACATTGGACTCACAGAAATGTAACCTAAAAGTATTAGCTGTGTATAGTACAAAGGAGATCATGCTGCTGATCCATGAGCCAGCTGCTATCTGGACACATGCACCTCTGTTCATAGTCATCATGTAATGCAGAGGGTGGCAGATTGCAATGTAGCGGTCATATGCCATCACCGTGAGAAAGCCCAGTTCTGCTACTGCAAAAGTTACAACCAAAAAGACTTGGGTGACACATCCAGAGTAAGAGATGAGCCTGTTGCTGGTTAGGGAGTCAGCCATGGACTTGGGGATGGTGACTGAGATGTAGCAGAGGTCTAGAAAGGATAAGTTGCCCAGGAAAAAGTACATAGGGGTGTGAAGGTGGTGGTCGAGGGCTACGACTGTGATGATGAGAAGATTCCCCACCATGGCTGCCAGGTAAATTACTAGAAACATCAGGAAGTGTAAAATCTGCTGTTCCCGCACATCAGAGAATCCCGGGAGAAGGAACTCAGTCACGGTAGTTCTGTTAGATATTTCTTGTGTAGCTAAACACTGCAGAGGGAAGGCCAATGGAAAATGGTCATGGAATGAGAAACAGAAGGTAGACAGAGACTGGTTTTACATATTATGCTGCAGGGCATATATTGCAGCTCAGGAAAATAACAAGACTCTTTCTTTTTTCTACATCACCATGTACAGAGGTGGCAGGTTTGTAGAAATTTTAGTGGTGCCCAGAATCCGCCCCCCACACTCTGCACCCCCAATCTCCACCCCCCCCCCACCACCTGCCTAAGTCTCTGTGAGGCAATTTGGGTCAGGGAAGGAGGTCTGTGGTGCAAGCCCTGGGCTGGGGCAGGAGAGTGGGTTGCAGGATAGATGAGACATGGACTCTGGGAGGGAGTTTGTGTGGGGGAAAGGGTCTGGGGTGCAGGCTCTAGAATGGAGTTTGGGTGCTGGTTGCAGGCGCTGGGCTGCGGCAGGAAGTGTGGGTGCAGGAGGGTGTGAGGTATGCAGGCTCTGGGAGGGATTGTGGAGGGGTGGGAGTGTAAGCTCTGGGATGGAGTTTGGGTGCTGTGTGCAGGCTCCTGGCTGGAAAATGGGCTGTGGGTGCAGGAGGGGATGAGGGGTGCAGGCTCTGAGACTGAGTTTGGGTGCAGGCTCTGGGCTGGGGGTGAGGTGCAGGCTCTGTAATGGAGTTCAGGGACGGGAGGGTGTGTGGAGGGATGGGGGTGCAGACTCTGGAATGGAGTTTGGGTTCTGTGTGCAGGCTCTGGGCTGGGACAGGGGCTGGGGGTGCAGGAATGTGTGAGGGGTACAGGCTCTGGGCTAGGTGCAGGCTCTCGGAGGGAGCTTGGGAATGGGAGGCGGTGCAGAGGGAGAAGGTGAGGGCTTTTTGGGGAGTTTGGGGATTGAAGAGTAGGTGCAGCTTCTGGGATGGGGTGTGGGTGGGGAGTTGCAGTGCTTACCTGAAGCTCCTAGGCAGGGCAGGCCAGGAGTCTCCTTCCACTGCTACCCCCAGGCACTGCCCCCACAGCTTCCCATTATCTCCAGGGGCACTTGGGGAAGGACACAGACCCATCCTGTCCAGGGGCTGCAGGGAGGGGCCAGCAGCCATGTGGAGGGAGCAGGCAGGAAGCCACTCAGCTTCCCTGCCCTGCCAGTGGTGAATGGTGGTCCATCACCACAGGCCCATAGAACTCTTCACCCATGATATGTAATTACAAGGTTTACAGTATAGGTTCATGAGGTGCTACTTTAATGGCATCTTTTTATTCAACAGACCTGCTGCTTGTGTTTGTTTTAAGCCCTGTCTGGTCACTATGCTGACTAAGTTCTTGATTCACAAAGGGGCTTAGGCCCCTAAATGCCATTTTAAGGCACCTCAGTCCAACATTTATGCCCCACGGACAGTCACAAACCCCCGCTCAGCTGCTGCCTTACCCCATAGATGGCCAGATTGTTAAATGTGTTTAGGTATCGGGTAGGATTTTCAAAAGCATAAAGATGCCTTCGAGACGGACGTCTCATTGAAACTGGTACATTTTAGCAAAACTGTTTGGTTTTGACAATTGGTGTTTTCCAACAAAAAAAATAAAAGGTAATTGAAAAATTCCTGGCCAGCTCTAATTGGAGCTAAGTTCTTGCTGCCCCTGGATCACACAGTGGCTCAAGAATGAAGGGCCAGGTTTTTAAAGGTGTTTAGGTGCCCAGTGGGATTTTCAAAAGCATCTAGATGCTTAACATCCATTGATTTTAATGGTTTGGACATGTCTAGGTTCATCTCAGAATCCCGCAAGCATCTTTAAGCATCTGGTCCCACGTGTCTAAGAGAGTCTAAAAGACCTGAATCTGACCTCACAGACGACAACCCAATCCCACTGAATTTAGTGAATTTATTCTTGATTTTCACCCTTTGGACAATTAGGGAACCAGAAAGCCATGAATGTTAAGTCCCTTCCCCAAAATTACAGGGCAAGACACTGGCAGTGCAGAAACTGCTCCTCAGGTCTCCATTCAGATCCCATGTTCCCCATTATGTAAAAAAGATAAAAATTAAGCAAAATGAGTTGGCCCTGGGTGCCATGGAATTAGCTATACCAGGCTGATTGAACTCATAGTAAAAAGTGGACATTGTCACTCACATTTATATGGCTAAATTCAACCCCTTAAAAATTCCAGATATTTAATGACAACAGTCAACTTACTGTGCTGTGAAGTGTGGCTTTATTCCAGCTGAAACTGTTTCTTTCTCAATGTCAAAGTACTGCTGAGAAGGAATCACTGAAGTTCATCTACCTATCTATCTAATCTACCTCTGATGCCCCTATCACAGTAGGATCTGGATGCCAAATGTTAGGTAGCCAAAGGACCCTTTCACTGTTCTCAGTGAGACTGAATATCAATAAACTCAGACCTCTTGCTGGCTGCCTATGAGCTGTGCGGCTGACTCTGGGCTTCTCTGGCAGCAAAGAGTTGGCGCTGTGGGTAGAAAATTTATCCATGTCTGTTCTCTAAGGGCGGTTGGTGAGTCACTCCCTGGAGCCCTGTTCATCAGATATAGCAACTCCTTCTCAGCCCACCCTCTGTTGGCCTTAGTCCCCATTATACAGTATAGATGCCCCTTCCTTGCTCCCACCCTTTGCTGCCCCTAGTGCTCATTAACAGTAAAGTTATCACAGGTCTTTGTCATCAGGTGTCTTTTTTTGCCAGTCAATGGCTATCATAGGAAATAAATACCCCCTCGTCAAGCCTTACCTGTTGCTTGCACCTTCTGTATTATCAGGGGCAGAAATAGTCATAGGAGGTTCGCGAATGAGAATGGAGAGGATTTATAACCACATGGGGTGGAAGGATGGCCTAGTGGGTGGGGATCCACTTAGCCATTGCAATGCCCTGTATTGCAGTGCCTAACTTTTAGGTGACCTGCCACCCAGGAAAAAACACATATCCTCTGTTTGGTGCCCCAAATCTCCATACAATGCCTGGGAAGAGGTAGATGCCTGAAGGGGGATGCACAAAGCCAGCACACTAGGTAGGGAGAGGCCTAAGCCAGCCAGTAGCAGATGCCAAGGAGAGGGATGTGTTCTAGCAGAGAATTTTGCACTGAAGTCCAGACAGAAAGGAGGTGGCTAGCTCTTCTAGCAATTTAATGCTGGAAGCTCTTCTAGAGCCAGGCATCTAAGTTGTTTCTTGGAAGACTGGTTGTGGCACATACCTAACTGCATAGCAGATGGCCAAGGGGTTGGGGGGCAAGGGAGAGAAAGGACTGCACCCATGGGAGTAGTACAAAGGACTGGGCCAGGAGTTTGAGATGTTTCATGGAGATCCCAGCTCAGCTCCCCCTCTGTGTGGTAGGGAGCAGGGTTTGAGCAGGTGTTTCCCCCTCAGCGGGGTGCCCCCACCACTGGGCTATGGAGCAGGTCCCACATTCTCTCCGGACCAAGGCAATTTTAATTATGGATGCAGAGTCAAACAGCTGGAGCAGGAAAGCTGGAGGGAGCCTCATGTCAGGCTGTCCCATAGCCCAGTGGTTTGGGCGCCCCCCTGAGAGGGGGCAGATCCCTGTTAATGGTCTTCTCCTCAGGCAGAGGAGGGACTTGAAGTGGCTACTTTCATATCCCAGCTGAGTGCCTTAACCAATAGCTTGAAGGTGACTTTTGCCTTCCCACCCCACCAGCTGTGTTAGGTGGAGTGACGTGCTCTCAGGATACCTACCGGATCAGGCCCTGCAGGTGAGCTTGGTGGCGGAATGTCCAACTTCACCTGCTTTGAGGTTCCCTCTGGGGCTTAGCAGTGGGCTAGATATCTGGGTGCCTGACTGAGGCAGAAACTTAGGTGCCAACAGGGTTATTCAGGAGCTGAGCGGAGGCAGGGGCGGCTCCAGAGACCAGCGCACCAAGCGCGTGTCTGGGACGGCAAGCCGCAAGAGACAGCCTGCCGGTCGCTGTGAGGACGGCAGTCAGGCTGCCTTCGGCGGCATGCCTGCAGGAGGTCCGCTGGTCCCACGGCTTCAGTGGCAATTCAGCAGCGGGTACTCCAAATCCACCTTACCAACGGACCTTCCGCAGGCATGACACCGAAGTCAGCCTGATTGCGTGCTTGGGGCAGCAAAATACACAGAGCTGCACCTGAGTGGAGGGTTCTGTGGATCATGGGTGTGTCTAAGGCCTGGTCTACACTAGAAAGTTAGGTCAACATAAGTCAGCTTGCATCAATCTATTTGTGCCCGCGTCTACACTTTTGTCTCTGGCTGATGTAAGCACCTCGTTAAGGTGATGCAGTAAAACCACTTCCCTGAGTGGCATTGAGCCATGGTCCGCCTACAGAGGTTGATGCTGCATGAGTGTAGATAGTTCATGGCCTGTGTCAACTCTAACAGTCCTCCAGCAGCTGTCCCACAATGCCCCATTCCATGCAACAATGACTCTGCTGGTGACAATGGTGAGCTCAACTGGCTTGGGCTGGTGGAGACCAGAAGTCACAAACCCTTTTAAAATCCCTGCATATTTTTGAAATGCCTTTTCCTGATTGCCCACCTAGGAGCTCTGCCTTGTTGTGTGCAGCTGCAGGCCTTGGGGGAAGAGAAGGAGCAGGGGGAGGGGGCTCGGGGGAAAAGAAGGGGTGGTGCCAAGGAGGGGGCTGGGCTCATGCATGTGTTCCACTTTTGCCTTTTGAGAAGGTGGTCATTCTACTACTGCCTGTGGCAAATAGTGCCAATAGTCAGTGCCATTGCCCTAGAATCATATCCCTGGAATGGGGCCTGAAATATTATAGCTTCAGGCAATGGATAATCCTCCCTCCCACCACCCCGGTAGGCCATACTCCTCCGCATGGCTGGAGATGGAGAGCAGTGTGGTACCAAGGTGCTCCAAAGCTGCCAGTGTCATGAAGCAGGTCATCTTAAAAGTGTTGATGGGAATAAGGGAAGGTAGTTTTGAAACTTTCCTTTCCCTTTGCACCATGACTGTAAATAATACATCTGCCTCTTTTATCGGCAGCTTCTAGCATGTTGGCCTTTGAGGTGTGCCCCCTCTGCACTCACAGAAGGCCTGACCCTGATGAGGAGGTGAAAGAAGAGGACAAGGGAGGACATGTTCAGTGAGATCCTGCAAGCCAGTGCTGCACTGGAGCACAAACAGAGGGCCTAGAGTGCCAAGATGGCAGATGGCATGGAGAAAGGACGAGTGAACAGGAGAATGACCCAGGAATCCCCGCAGGAAAAGGAGAGGGATATACGCCAGGACATAATGGGCCTTCTCAGGTCAGGGATGGCTCCAGGACCCAGCTGAACAAGCAGGTGCTTTGGGTGGCCAAGGGGAAGGGGCAGCATGTCGGGCTCTTAGGCAGCAATTCGATGGCGAATCCCTCGGTCCTTCTCATAGGAAAGGACCAGCCACCAAATTGCCGCCGAAGAAGAAAGCGGCGCAGTGGAGATGCTGCCGATTGCGATCACAGATTTTTGTATTTTTTTTTTTTTGCCACTTGGAGAGGAAAAAGCCCTAGAGCCAGCCCTGTCTCGAGCAGCAAATGCAAACACTGAAGACCCTGGCTGATCTAATGATCTTCTGGGAGGGAGCAGGGGGTCCCATGCCACTGTCTCAGCTTCTCTTTGAGGGGTCCCCACCACTGCCACTCCATGCGGGGTACAAGGTCAAGGGGGCAGAGCCCCATGCATGGCCGTGGAGTGTCTGAATCCAGCCCTGAGAGTCAACAGAGCTTTATGGGACTCAAAGTGCCTCTTTCCACATTCTCCTGGGAACTTCCCTGCTCAGCGCAGTGACTCCTGGAGGGACCAGCACCAGCTGCTATAGAGGGAGGGGCAATGCCCCCAATGAACAATTCTTCACTGACCTCTGTGTCAGGGAGTTTCCCTGTGAGTTAGTGGCTGGCTGGAGACCTACATCATGGCAGTTTAATTCATTCTCTGATCTGATGTAAATGTGAAGGCTCTTGTGATCCCTGTCAATGATTCACCTTGCTGGGCTCTTTGTCTGAGTGATACCTTGTTCCCCAGCTTAACTGTGTATTGGGCAGGGTTGGGCTGAGCCCACCCTGGAGTCACTGTTCAGAAAAGTGGAGCTTGTCCAGGCAGAGGAAGGAGGAGAATGTGGAAGAAAGAAAGTGGTGGCCTGGGTTTGCCAATGAGGAGATGGAGGAGAGAATGGGCTGGTGTTTGGAGATAGGTGGAAGGAAGCAGGGGTGAAGGGCTGTTCCCTGTGACTGGAGTCATGTCAGGAGAATGGGGCTGACCAGAGGAGGGGACTGATGGGCAGAGGCATTAAGTATGGATCTCTGAGGAAGCTGAGTCACAAATTCTGGGTGGAGAAATTGGCTCTGGCCGGTGGGAGGGGAAAATCTCAACAGACAAGGGCTGGAAGTGTCTGTGGGGTGGAAGGTTATGAGTGGGGAATGATGGGATTAGGGGCTGTGGGTGTTTGTTTGCGGAGTCAGGGCTGTGTGAGACAGAGGGAGGGAGATACTCGAGACTAGGGAAAGAGGGGTTCAGTGGATGGAGGACATGGTGGGGGCTGGAGTCAAAAAGTCTGAATCTCCTCTTCCTTAGACCAGCTGTACTGCATCATAACTCCACTAAGTTACCCTGGGGTGAGAGGGGAGTCAGCCCCATTGAATTACTCCTGACTAAGTGTGAGTCGTGTCAGCCACATTGACTCCAATGGAGTTACTTATAACTTTTCTTAAAGTTAGGGTATTTTGGTGCTGATTTTTTTTCAGACACAGAGAGATCAAACCGGGGCTCAGATCCTCACAGAAGGCAGGTTCTCCAATGCTTGATGGTTACTGCACCAGAGTGCAGGCCAGTACCAGCCCTTTAGGGGAAATCAAGTTACAGTGCTATTAGCCATAGTGTGTAGCTCTCCAGTTAGGCAAGTCAACCTTTGAAGTGGTTGGTGTGGCGCTAAACAGATGACACAGTGCATGTGCATGGAGAGAGCGTGAGTTCGTTGAATGCAACCTCTGGATCACAGACCTAAGCCTCTGAAGGAGCAATGGTCTGGCCATCAAACCTGAGCCCTACTCGGGCACTGAGTTTGACTCTAATAGTGGGCCAAAGTCTGAAACTAAAAGAAGGTGGCATCTGCCTCTGTCGAGGGTTTTTAATTTTTGGAAATGTCATCCGAGCACAGCAGAAAATTTGGGAGGTGCTGAAACTATTTTTGGAATGAAATAGGTTACACATGCACAGTCTTGCTGAGTAGAGAGGATGGGCGGGGAATAAGAGGAGAGGGTGTTACCCGCCGGTTTTCTGAACCCAAAGCTTTCAGTAACTTTACTCCTTATGAGGCAGTGTCAGGAAATAAATCAATGGGGACACAGCACACCCATCTGATAAGTGGTTGATATAAACAGTGCAAAGGAGTGCTTTCACTTAAAGCTTTAACTTTATTTAGTCTCCAGCACGTACACACACAAGCAACAGGTTATGTTGGAGCACCCCAAACCGTAGTTACCCCAAGGTTTGTAGTGGTCCTCGAGTGTCAAGTGACAGATTTCCAGTGGCCAGCCTTCCGTCTGCTGCTGGGGAACTCGAGATGGGTTCACAGAAGAGTTCACTTAACCCAGATCTTGTCCTCTTCTTATCCTTACAAGTGTTACACAGCTTAACTATCAAAACCAACCACTGAGCAAGAAGCAGGTGTTAAAAAACATGTCACTTAAAAAAAAACAAAGAAAAACATTAGCAAGCAATTTTGAGCTGTTAGCCTTACAGCGGTATTTCCACATAACAGCAGTCAAAACTATAGCCAGACTTCCTGTTTTTCTAAGACGCAAACTTCAGCAATTTCAAAAGAGAGCTTACCAGGAAGGATGAAGGCTCATGCTCACGTCTTATGTTCGCTCAACCTCTGAGCTGCTTTTAGCAATGAGCAAGATCATCAGGATTCCAGCTACAGGCAGTGGCTGAGGCATTTTGCTAGCTGTCAAAAGCTCACCAAAGAAGGGGTTTTGGGGGTAGCAAGAGAGGGGTGATTAAAGTGAGGGATAAATGGGGTGGTGGGTCATTTGGAGAGGAATGGGAGCTAGGTGGAGTGGAGGGGGAGGGTGGGGCACTGAAAAGGGGGACATGATAGTGAGTGACAGGGGACTGGGGGAAAATAGAGGCAGAAGAGGTATGGCTGACAGCCCCTATTTTCCTTCTGTGTGTGTGCCAATGTCTGCCTTTACCTTTCAATACAGCTGCAGTAGACATAGTCAATGCTGCTAGTGTGCAAGCAGATGATTACCACTAGCTATTGACAGCTCCGGGGGACAACCTTAACTAAACTACAGTGTTAATTAAAGTTTTGTTTTGGTTTGTTGCAATAGAGAAAGAGAGAGAGATCTTACCTAATTTACACTGGTGTAAGCCTAAAGTAACTCCATTAACTTTAGTTAACTGAGTTTTGATCATTACCACTCATTTTACATAAGGTGATTGCACATCACATTCCTGTGGAGACAATAATTCTATCTGAAAAGTCAGACAGAATGAAGTCATGGTCGTGGAAGAAATCTGGAAATTTTATTCTTGGTTAATAATGTTCACTGAGTCAGTTTCCTCAGAGCACTTTTAATTTTCTTGTTTCTCATGCTGTAGATGATTGGATTCATGATCGGTGGCACCACGGAATAGAGCACACCCACCACAAGATCCAGACCTGATAAACAGATGGAGAGTGGTTTCATATAGGCAAAGATCCCAGTGCAAACAAACAAAGAGACCACAATGAGGTGAGGGAGGCAGGTGGAGATGGCTTTATGCCGGCCCCGCTCTGAGGGGATTCTCAGCACCGTGGTGAAGATCTGAACATATGACACAATTATTAAAACAAAGCAGATTATAGTTAAACATACAAAAAAGGTAATGACCCCAACTTCATTGAGATATGAGTCAGAACAAGTGAGCTTGAGTAGCTGTGGGATTTCACAGAAGAATTGATCCACCATGTTGCCTCCACAGAAGGTTAATGGAAATGTGTTCCCAGTGTGCAGTGCAGAGCAGAAAATACCACTGATCCAAGCACTGGCTGCCATTTCAATACAAGCTCTCCTGTTCATCAGAGACTCATAGTGTAGTGGTTTGCAGATGGCGACGTAGCGGTCATATGCCATGATGGTGAGAAAACCAAGGTCAACCGCAGTGAAGAAAATGAAGAGAAAGACCTGGACAATGCATCCAGAATAAGAAATCGATCTCGTGTTCAATAGGGAATTGGCCATGGACTTGGGGACAGTGACGGAGATGGATCCGAGGTCTATCATGGACAAATTCATCAAGAAGAAGTACATGGGAGTGTGAAGATGGTGGTCCAGGGCCACAGCTGCAATAATGAGGAGGTTCCCCATCAGGGCTGCCAGGAAAATCCCTAGAAACACCAAAAAATGTAAAATCTGCAGCTCTCGAGCCTCAGAGAAACTCAGGAGAAGGAATTCGGTCACGGTAGTTTGATTGTACATTTTCTTTCTCAGGACATCGTGTGCTGCCTGTGGAGGAATGGGCAAGGGCAATGTCAGGATAGAGCACTTCTACCTCCTCACCTCTGCCAATCACACCACGAGTCAGATACATTATCATCAGACCAATGTAAATCGGCATAGCTCCCTTACAGTCAAAGGATGGCTCCATTTCCACCATCTGACTATCCATCCAAGATGTGGCTTAATAAAAAGCAGTATAAATATAGAACGAGTCACAACACAAATCGAGCAATCTTAGGAATTGTGAAAGTAGAATAAATTTATTATAAGAATAGAAAGGATTAAAGAAATGTTGTCTGCACCTTTAAGCAAAATTTTTGAAATGTTGCAATCCAGGTGTCAGGAACACAGACATTAGCGTAGAACAATTGCACCATTTAAGGGCAATTGGTGAAGTATTAGTCTTAGATCGATACCAATTAGTAAGGAAGTGGGATATGCATGCTATGTCCCAGGTGGTTTTTCCTGTCTTTTTGCTTTCTTTGTCCCTTTGTCTAACTCCTGCTCTTTTATCTGTATAAGTAAGACTGCTTAGGCCTTGCATGGCCACTCACATACTCTGAATGTTATTGGTGGAGCGCTGCGCTAATAAACAGAGTGGTCTGACAAATTGTGAGTCCTGATTCTAACTTTGACAGAATGATGGTCCTGCTATTGCGAAAATGGAGAGCTATTTTAGGAGAGGAGAATGAGGCACTGCCTTCACTATGAGCAAGGAGTATGATTCCCAGCATGCATACACTCACTCGCAGTAGCTCAATGAGAACTGATGCGAGTACAAATTGCAGTGTAGCCACCATTGCATGGGCAGTGGCAGTGGAGGCACAGCTGAGCACATTCCCACAGGGAGGTTGTAGTTGTGCCCATGGCCCCAGAGATACACTGCTATTTGTACTCGTGCTAGCGCTCATCAAGCTAATGCAAGTATGTAAGCAGGAAATTACACCCCTAGCCCTTAGTTTAGACATAGCCTAGGTGAGTTTGGCTTGTGTAGCCTAGCAAAACACCAGCTGAGAGAGGATACTATCACTCTCTGTAAATAGATCAGGGAGGTAAACACCAGCAAGGGAGAAGAGCTGTTGATGCTAAAGGACAATGTTAGCATAAGAACAAATGGTGATAAACTGGCCATGAGTAAATTTAGACTGGAAATGCAGAGAAGGTTTGTTCCCGTCAGAGGAGGAAGAGCCAGGAACAGCCCTCGTAGCAGACAACCCAACTAGATTAACATGGGGATGGGTCATTTTCTGATGGAGATTATATGACGGGGTAGCCAGTGGTAGCAGAGGATTAGACTTGATGATTCAGGTCCCTTCCTGTAATATGGTCTTATGACACACAGCAAGTTCACCACTTGGACAGGAAACTAAACTTCTAAACCACCAGCACAGCTTGATTCCCTTGTCCTAGGGAAACATGACACAGACACGACCAGCGCACTGAGCACCAGCTCATCTCTAATAGTTCCTCTCTCCCTTTCCCTCCCTTGTCTAGGGCTGCTGAGTGCGGGTTCAGGCCCCGGTGAAAAAAAAATTTTGGGCCCCCCCAGCAAGGGTGGATTGGCTAAAAATCTTTATATGGGATTTGTATTGATGTGCAAAAAAAAAATGCCCTGCCTGGTATACAAATGAAACACGAAATAGGAAAACAAAACATTTATTTTTAAAGAACGTATTAAAAAAATTAAACATTTTAAAAAACCTTACATTAAAATCACATATGCAACATAGTCAGGCCCCCTTCCAGACCACCGGGTCCGAGTAATTTGTACTGGCTTCCACCCTGTCTCGTCAGCCCTGGCCTTGTCTAGTTGCGGGGTGAGCTCCTGTGGGGAGTATCTGTGTCTTACTATGTCTGTCTTCTGCACCCTTGTCAAGAGCATTGGTGTTTGGCTGGCACAAGGGCGGGGCAGAGGCTCTGATGCTGGAATAGGAGAGCTGGGTTCTCTTCCCGTTGATCTCCTTTCTCTTCTTGGGTTATGTCAGGATAGCCAGACCTTGCCTGGCCAGTTCAACTCCTACTCTAAGTTGAAAGGTACTAGTGGTTGTAAAACACATTCTGTGGCTAACAGCTTTGCTTGTTACTCAATTTTTATCGTCTACTCTCTGTTCCTTTGAAACAGAAATAAACACAGTTGCAATAGCACAAATGGGTTGGAAATCATGGTATTATTCACAACTATTGATGTTTCCAACTTTTGCTAACAACTCCATTTCCAATAAGGAGCAGTCAGAAATTTTCGTTCGAATTTCTGTTTTCAAAAAAAGGATTCTAAACTAAAAGAAAATGGTGAGGGAAAGTGTCTGTGATATTATTTTTTTAAAAAATTGGAAATCTCAGTTTTCTTTTGTTTTCATATTAAAATTTTTAGTTTTCAAGTTTTCAGCTGAAAAAATAGTTTTTGGCTGCCAAGTCTCCAAAACTTTTCTGATTTCGGGTTTCTGGCGCAAAGTCAAAATTTTCCACTGATTTTTTTTTTATGACTGGATCTACATGTATGACTAAATAGATAGCAAAAGCCTTACAGAGTTCAAAATGTAATTTACAGGTTGGGGCTTATGTATGCTCTGTATATTAATCCCCAAATATATTTAATTGAAATAATGAACTTACTGTGCAGGTCATTGTGGATTTTTTCCCAAACTTGTGATGCATTCGATCCTCCAGTGCCAGGATTCTTTGGTCATTATCTATCTAACTCCATTGTTAACACCACTGGAGTATCTAACAGCCAAAAGCTAACCCATGTACGAGTAATTTCTACTCTCACTCTTAGACTGATCTGACAGAGCTAGGCACAGACCTGTTGCCCTCAGGAGATGAGCTGTGTGCAGCTGGCTTTGAGCTTCACTAATATTAAAGAACTGATGCTGTGGAAGGTGATTTATTTATATCTATTTTCAGGCTTATGGGACTCACTCCCCAGAGCTCTGCACAGCTCAAAAGCAGAGGCCCAGAGTCAAAAATTTAAAGAGTCATAGAGAAAGCCAAAAGGAGCCATTATGATCCTATAGTTTGTCCCTCTGCATAGCACAGGCCCTAGGATCTCTTCCAAAGTTCCCCAACTCCAGCCCAGTTCTATGTTATCTGTGGGTCAGGATTACACAAGACATTTAGGCACCTAAAGATGGAGACAGGTGCCTAGTGGGAACTATCAAAGCTCCTAAGTGAGCCAGTTGGCTAAGTCCTATTGACATTCAATGGGAGTTAGGAGCCTAATGTGCTTAGGTGCTATTGTAAATCCCAATAGGTGTGTATCTCCATTCTTAGGTGCCTAAACCTCTTGCAATCGTCGTCCTGTGTCTATCTCATTCACTTCCAAGGCCTGGGCTTCTCTTGAATTTCAGAAACATTAAGCCTGAGTTTTGCAAAGGAGTCTAAGGGAGTAAGACATGAACTCCCTTAGACTCCTTTTAACATCCCAGCCTATGATAACAAGTACAGCCAGGTAACAGTGGCTAGAAAGGTGATCAAGACACTAAATTAGCTCAATTCTTTGTGCCTCAGTGTCTCCAGGCCTAACATGGGACTTATAGTGATTCCTTAATTAGAGCCTGACCCACAATTTTTTTTTCTCTAGGTAGGTGCTGTGAACCTCTTCTTTGTTAAGCTATGTGTTGATATATTTTGTTTGTTTGCTTATTTGTTTGTTTTGTGGAAAATTCAATTTTCAGCTAAACAATTTTTTCTCAGAATATTTTCTTGGAAATATTGATTATTCTTGGAAAACTGAAAACTAAAAAAAATGGTTTTAATCTTAAAATGTGCCTTTTTCAGCTGAATTTTATGACAGACAAAAAGTAAAAAATAAATACATAAATAAAACTCATATTTTGGGGTTTCAGTGAAAATTCAAAATTTTGCAGAAGGGAATAAAAATTCTGACCAGCAGTAGATATTTCATTACATTGATACCAAAAGTCAAAAACAGGTCATATTGTAATTTTACATTTATGTTCTTAAATTTCCCCTGTATATTAATCCCCAAAAATATATTTAATTGAGATAGAAAATTTACTGTGCTGATCTTTGTGGAGTTTGTCTCAGCCTGTGATTCCTTCAATTCTCAACCATCAGTTTTGTTTAGTCTATCTACTTGTCATGCACCCATCATTGTATTAGCCCACAGTCGTTTGGCCCACTCTCTCCAATGGAGCTATGTCAATCTCAGCTGGGGATCTGTCCCATTACAGTTTCAAATCCATATTCTGTGCCTGTGAATCTGAACTGAAGACAAGTCACAGGTTCCTAACTCTTCTGCACGTCCTTTATTCTTTGCCTTTGAGATTAATTAGAAGTGTAACTTTTAATGGTTAAGAATTGATTCATTCAATCCTCGGGATAGAACTTGGAGGAATTCAGTGTTGCTAAGATTTTCTATATCTAATCTTCCTCTTCTATTGGGACGAATGGCCCAACTTCTTTCTTTCTTTCTTTCTTTCTTTCTTTCTCAGCAATTCCATTTTTTTCTTACCTCAGACAACAGCTTATCAAGCAGCAGGTGCAATGATTCATGACATTAGTGTATATCGGCCATAATTTTATTGAAGTCAGTGGGACCTGATCCCCAGTTTGTGTAAATTGGCATAGTGCTAAGGAGCCCTCAACACAGTGTTCTTGGACTTTCAGAAAGCCTTGACAAGGTCCCTCACCAAAGGCTGTTAAGCAAAATAAGCAGTCATGGGATAAGAGGGAAAGTCCTCTCATGGATCAGTAACTGGTTAAATGATAGTAAACAAAGAATAAGAATAAATGGTCAGTTTTCCTTTTGGAAAGTGATAAATAGTGGGGTCCCCCAAGGATCTGTACTGGGACCAGTGCTGTTCAACATATTCATAAATGACCTGGAAAAAGGGGTAAACACTGGCATGGCAAAGTTTGCAGATGATACATATTTACTCAGGATAGTAAAGTCCAAAGCTGACTGCAAGGAGTTGCAAAGGGATCTCACAAAATTGGGTGTCTGGGCAACAAAACAGCAGATGAAATTTAGTGTTGATAAATGCAAAGTAATGCACACTAGAAAACATAATCCCAACTATACATATAATATTAGGGGGTCTAAATTAGCTGTTACCACTCAAGAAAGTGGAGTCATTGTAGATATTGTTCTGAAAACATTTACTTAATGTTCAGCAGCAGTCAAAAAAGCTAATGGAATGTTAGGAACTATTTGAAAAGGGATAGATAATAAGATAGAAAATATCATAATGCTTCTATATAAATCCATGATATGCCTGCACCTTGAATACTGCCTGCAGTTCTGGTCACCTCATCTCAAAAAAGATATATTAGAGTTAGAAAAAGTACAGAGAAAGGCAACAAAAATGATTAGGGGTATGGAAAAGCTTCCATATGAGGAGAGATTTAAAAGACTATTTTAAAAGGGCCTGTTCAACTTAGAAAAGAGACGACAAAAGGGAGGATATGATAGAGGTCTATAAAATCATATATGGTGTGAAGAAAGTGAGTAGGGAAATGTTATTTACTCCTTCACACAACTGAAGGACCAGGGGGTCACCCAATGAAATTAATAGGCAGCAGGTTTGACACAAACAAAAGAAAGTACTTCACACAACGCACAGTCTACCTGTGGAACTTGTTGCAAGGGGATGTTGTGAAGGCCAAAATTATAATGGGGTTCAAAAAAGAATTAGATAAGTTCATGGAGGACAGGTATATCAGTAGCTATTAGCCAAGATTGATGCAACCCCATGCTCTGGGCTTCCATAAACCTCTGACTACAAAAGCTGGGACTGGAGGACGGGGGATGGATCACTCAATGGTTGCCTGTTCTGTTCATGCCCTCTGAAGCATCTGGCGTTGGCCACTAGTAGAGACAGGATACTGGGCTAGATGGACCATTGATCTGACCTAGTATGACTGTTGGGGAATACATCACATTTTTCTGTGTGAGACAGATGCATGTGTATCTATCATTCTCTATAGAGATAGAAAGATAATTATGTGCCTTTATTTGATATTTTTCTCACTGTCTCTGATACTATGGGATAGTATTAAAATGGAAAAAAGTCAATGATGGTTATGAAGGAGACTAGAGAGATACAATGTTAGATAGTAAACAGTCAGTCTGAAAGTTTTAGAGTTCACTTAAATATCTGAAAGCTAAGAAATAAAAATGATGACACAAGATGACAAAGCTCCAGGTTTAATTTTTAAAGCAAATGTTACTTAACATTTTCTACTGATGCTCAGGCAAATTTCGGTCTATGGAGAGCCCTTCCCTTCTATGGTAACAATGTATACACAATGTCAAATAACACACAGATCAGGGGCGGCTCTACACATTTCGCCTCCCCAAGCATGGTGGCATACCGCGGGGGGTGCTCTGCCAGTCCCACGGCTTTGGTGGACCTCCCGCAGGCATGCTTGCGGAGGGTCCGCTGGTCCCATGGCTCCACTAAGCCGTGGGACCAGCGGACCCTCCGCAGGCATGCTTGCGGGAGGTCCACCGGAGCTGCGGGACCAGTGGACCCTCGGCAGGCAAGCCGCCAAAGGTGGCCTGCCGGCTGCCCTCCCGGCGACCGACAGAGCGCCCCCCGTGGCTTGCTGCCCAAAGCATGGGCTTGGTGTGCTGAGGCCTGGAGCCGCCCTGACACAGATTGAAACAATGTTAATGTCAGCTTTTGCCTTTTCACCCTGCTCCCCAGCTGGAGCTCCGCAAACCCACAGCCCCGCTCTCCCGGCCGGAGCCCCGCATCCCTGCGGCCCCCCTACCCCGGCCGGATCCCCGCAACCCCACGGCCCTAGTTCCCCGGCCCGAGAGTGGCAAGTGTGGCTGCCCTGCTCCTGCGGCCGGAGCTCTGCGGCCCCGCTTCCACCACCAAAGGGCGGAAATCCGAAGTGCCGCAGGGAGAGTACATGCCCCATGAATAGGGCCCCGCACTGGCTAAAGCCGGCCTGACCATTCTTAGGAACTGTACACAGGTCACCAATCCAGTTCATACAGCTTAGATGCTTGTGCCAACTTTGCCACTAGTGGACTTGAGGGGTGAATTGTCCCTGTGCGCTCAGCGATGAATGGAAGGTGGGCGTTGAACATTCCAAAGCTCAGGCCTGATTCTTTCTGTTGTTTTTGTTTGGTCAATGAGAAAAGATAGGCCAACTGTAAAATTTGAGGCTGGGTAAACTTCCACTTCCCAAAGCCTTCAGCTGGCATTTTCAAAGGGGCTTAATTTTCAAAGATGCCCAGCTACCATGGACATTCAGATATCCAGTGAATGGAATAACCTTTAACTGATACCCAGCTGGAAGCAAATTGATCTGTGTGAGCTAGAGGTGAGAAGGTCCCTGTCTTAGATGAGATGGGAACAGCCCTACACTTTCAAATCCCCAAACTCCTTTTCATCTAGTTCAACCTCCTACTCAAAGCATGACCAATCCCCAATTTTTGCCCCAGATCTCTATAAATTGCCCCCTCAAGGACTGAAACCTCGGTTTAGCAGGAAAAATGCTCAAATCACTAAGCTAGCCCTCCCCTTAGGGTTTGTGCTAAGCCCTACCCCTGTTGCGGTACTAGGTGCCTCAGTCCAGGCTGGTGGAAGGCATTCATCTTGGCTTGTGATCCAAGGGTCAGGCACATATGGTATTTTTTTGCAATGTGGCTGAGCTTCTAGCTCATAACTGTCAGACCCGTGGCTAGGATACACAGCTGGTATGTGGGAGAGCCCTGCTTCAAATCCCTCCTCTGCCTGATGAGGAAAAGGGACTTGAAGAGGGATCTGCCATCTCTCAGGTGAGTCCTCTAACCACTGCACTGTTGGATATTCTGAGATGGGTGCCCTCAATTTGATCTGCTCCATCTTGGATAAAGACGTCATTGGGACAGAAAGCAAGCAAGCATCAGACTGACTCTCTAGCCTGCTGGTTAGCGCAATCCTCTGGGAGGTGGCAAACCTAAGGTCCAGTCCCCTGCTCTAAAGACTCTGTAGTTATTTATTGACAGGGAGACCCTCCTGATAATATCCCATAGCACTGATGATCTGGACACTGGCACTACATCCTTTCTCAGAGCAAGTCCTTGTCAGTGTTTTTTTCTCTGTGCTCATCCACACTTTTGCCCTGTTATTCAATCCCAGGTGACAGGTTTGAGTTTGGGGCTCTGGCTGGGTCGGGTGACCAGGAATCACAGGAGGGAGCCTGATCCATCAGAGCAAGGGGGACCAGTGGGTAGGACAGACTCAGAGGAGGTCTCTCTGGAGAAGCCCACAGTCTGGAAGGGGCCTGAGGAGCAGAGAGAGCTGGAACTTATGCTGTAATCCAAGGGTAAAGACTAGAATAATTTCAGGGTACAGGGAGTCTCCTGAAGGGGACCCAGAGGGGATCCAGGATCAGAAAGGACTTGGGAAGAAGCTCTCCAGAGGGGCGGATTGGCTGGAGTGACCTGTACTGCCGGGCAGGAACACAATCCGCAGAGGGAATTAGGAGCCCAGGAAGAGTGTAATGGCCTTGTGAGCCTAGAGAAAGCAGCCTGGAGAGACTGACTTTGAGATAAACTTTTATTTTATGTCATTAACTAGATCCCAGAAGAAGAAATAAATTTAAATGCACCAATTGTAGCAGTTTGTTTAATTGGGAAAGGGGAGAACCTGAGGCAGTGGCAAGTCTGACACCAGTTGGTCCTATCCCTAATCCAACAAAACACAAGCATGAGATTAACTTCCAGTTTTCAATGGGATTACACATGTATTTAAAGTTAAGCATGCCCTGAAGTGGTTTGCTGGATCAGGGCCTCAGTGCAGAATATTCAGTGGAGGAGAGTTTCAAATTCACAACCATGAGTGTTCTGAATAGATCCTCAGGTTGTGTAAATTCTCAGAGCTCTGTTGACTTCAATGGAGATATAACAATTTACACCAGCTGAGAATTTGTGCCTTCCTTTTTAAGGAAGCTGCATAATATGGTTAATGTCAGGATGGCTGAGAGGTCTAAGACTCTGTCTTTCCACTAGTTATCTCTTCTGGTCTTTCTATGGAGACCTGGGATCAAATCCCACTCAGAAAATGTTCCTTTTATATAAGTAGGAGCATTGTCAGCACATTGAGAGACGTGATCATTCCCCTCTATTCAGCATTGGTGAGGCCTCATCTAGAGTACTGTGCCCAGTTTTGGGCCCCACACTACAAGAAGGATTTGGAAAGAGTCCAGCAGAGATCAAGAAAAATTATTAGTTTCAAAGAAGCAGCTGTGTTAGTCTGTATCTGCAAAAAGAACAAGAGTACATGTTCCACCTTAAGGTACGTCTATACTACCTGCTGGATTGGTGGGTAGTGTTTGATGTATTGGGGATCGATTTATCGCATCTAGTCTAGACATGATAAATTGATCCCTGAATCAACGCCTGTACTCCACCTTGGCAGGAGGAGTAAGTGGAATCGGTGGGGGAACTGCAGGAGTCAATTTACTGTTGTGAGAACGGCCAGGTAAGTTGAAATAACATACTTTGACTTCAGTTACATGAATAGCATAGCTAAAGTTGTATATCTTAGTTCAACCATCCCTGCTAGTGCAGCCCAGGCCTTAGAGACTAACTAGATACATACAGATAACATGAAAAGGTGGCAGTTGCCCTACCCACTCTAAAAGGCTAATTAATTAAGATGGGCTATTATCAACAGGAGAAAAAAAATTGTAGTGATAATCAAGAGCCCATTTGAGACAGTTTGACCAGAAGGTGTGAGGATACTTAACATAGGGAAATAGATTGAATGTGTCTAATGGCTCAGCCATTCCCACTCTCTATTTAAATATAGTTGATGGTATCTAGTGTGAATATTAATTCAAGTTCAGCAGTTTCTTGTCGGAGTGTGTTTTTGAAGTTTTTCTGTTGCAAAATTGCCACCTTTGAGTCTGTTACTGAGCGACCAGAGAGGTAGAAGTGTTCTCCTACTGGTTTTTGAATGTTATGATTCCTGATGTCAGATTTGTGTCCATTTATTCTTTGCATAAACTGTCAGGTTTGGCCAGTGTACATGGCAGATGGGCATTGCTGGCACATGATGGCATATATCACATTGGTAGATAGCTGGAGCACATGACTTATGAGGAGAAGCTAAAGGAACTGGGATTGTTTAGTCTGCAGAAGAGAAGAATGAGGGGGGATTTGATAGCTGCTTTCAACTACCTGAAAGGGAGTTCCATAGAGAATGGATCTAGACTGTTCTCAGTGGTACCAGATGAAAGAACAAGGAGTAATGGTCTCAAGTTGCAGTGGGGGAGGTTTAGGCTGGATATTAGGAAAAACTTTTTCACTAGAAGGGTGGTGAAGCACTGGAATGGGTTACCTATGGAAGTGGTGGAATCTCCTTCCTTAGAGGTTATTAAGGTCAGGCTTGGCAAAGCCCTGGCTGGGACGATTTAGTTGGGGATTGGTCCTGCTTTGAGCAGGGGGTTGGACTAGATGACCTCCTGAGGTCCCTTCCAACCCTGATATTCTATGATTCTGTAAACTGATCCACTCAGGGAAGAGAAACAGAGCATGTTAAAAATGTATCCAGTTGAAACAGCTTAAAGTTCAAACACCAAGTATTTAGAATGAACTGTTTGTAGCTGAGCTGTGGGGTAAGTTATTGTAAGATAAATTCTTTGTTAAATAAAGTTTAATAATTAATTTTTATAAGAAAATCATGATCTGGGCATAGTCTTGGATAGGAAATGAGTCTCAATAATTTGCATAAACTATTCATTATCTATCTATCTATCTATCTAACAATTCACAATCAAAGATAAATCTATCATTATGACACACGTAGATTATGTTTTAAGACAAAGAATGGTCCTCTCTCTCTCTCTCTCTCTCTCTCTAATTTCAGACTCTGCCTTTGCCTGTCATATATGCAGCGTACACAACCATGCACAAAGATAGCATTCTAATACTGATAACAGGCCAACTTCTTAGATCCTTTCTCAGTTTGGATGTGACTAGATTTACACTGGATGGCATATGGAATACCAGATTGGTGCATGTGATAGCATTTTCCCATTCACACCAATATTATAACAAAATGACCCCTGACAAATAACTTGCACCAGAGTTTGTTACTACTGAACTTAGTCCTGTGTCTTTGGTCCAAGACCTTGTCAGTGTTAAATGGGTGGTGTCAATGGAGCTACTCTGCATCTGCTCTGGTTTAGCTGAGATGAGAATATCACCCTTATATCTCTATTGCATTCATTTTCTCCAAGCTGCCTGGATCCACACTGGGATCTTTGTGTGTTTTGGCCACTGACCAAATCATGATTCCTTTGAAGTGAGTGGCTAAATTCAGTTACTTCAATGGGATCAAAATTTGGCCTCATTATCCAGAGTCTGATTGTCTTTAGGAAACATTGCAAAACCTTTCTCTTAAATAACCCTTTCAACAACATCAAGAATAACACAACACTGATTTATGCAGAGGTGTTGTCACCATGTTGATCCCAGGATATCAGAGAGACAAAGTGAATGAGGTAAGATCTTTTATTCCTCAACTTCTGTTGGTGAGAGAGAGAGAAGCTTTTGAGCTTACACAGAGCTCTCCTTCAGGTCTAGGAAATGTACTAAGAGTGTTACAGATTAATACAAATTGGAACAGCTTGTTTAGTGTAAATAGTTAACACATATATCAAGGGACCAGTCAAGGTGAATTGGCCTGTTGACGACACAGGGTATCATCAAACAATTACAATTCATACTCAATGGGGACCACGTTCTGAAAGAAATCTTTCCATCACTCCCTCTTCTGGTCCTCAGACAACTTTCCAACTGCTCCAAGCTCATCCTCTGAAGCAAGTTCCCCACAGAACAGGACACATCAACGCAGCCAGAACAACAGATATAAAACCTGTAGACATATCTACACTACTATGATGATCAGCACCCCCCACAAAACATCTGTCAAGATCCATGGGTCCTACACATACCTATCACAAAATGTGGTGTGCCTCATCCAGTGCACTAAATGCTCCAATAACAATTATGTGGGTGAAACCAAACAATCACTACACTCTTGAATGAACTCACACAGGAAAATGATAAAAGACAAAAACACCCTATTGCCTGTATGTGAACACTTTTCATAAAGTGATCATGCTATATCTGCAAAAAAAATCTATATCTGATCTCTCCGTCCTTCTCCCAAAGGAAACTTCCAAAACACCTTCAAGGGATGGGCCTGGGATCTTAAATTCATAACGTTGCTAGATGCCAAAAATCATGAACTGAAGAGAGACACTGGATTTATGGCTTATTACAACAATCCATAATTCACTAACCACCCCACCCCCCACCTCCTTCCCTATGACTGGAGACATGTTAATGGACATCTTACTTACACTGGTATAAACATGGAATAACTCCATTGACTTAGTGGAGTGAGTCTGGATTTACCACTATAAATACAGAATTTTGCATAAAAAAAAAAATCACACAGCATAATCCAATGGGGACAATAACAAAGTATCATCAATTGATTGTGTTGGTAAAGAAACACAGATAAAAACCATGTTCATAAGAGAAATATAGACATTTTATTCTTGCTGAATAACCTGCAGTCAGTGAGTTTCCTCAGGGAAGTTTTGATTTCCTTGTTCCTCATGCTGTAGATGATCGGATTCATCACTGGTGGCAGCACGGAATAAAGAACAGCCACCATGAGATCCAGACCTGATGGAGAACTGGAGGTGGGTTTCAGGTAAGCAAAGATGCCAGTGAAAACAAAGAAGGAAACCACAATGAGGTGAGGGAGGCAGGTGGATAGAGGTTTATGCCGACCCTGCTCAGTGGGGATTCTCAGCACTGTTTGGAAGATCTGCGTGTAAGACAGAATAATAAAAACAAAACAGCATAAGCCTAAACATGCACCGAAGATGAGTACCTCGACTTCACCAAGGTACGTGTCAGAGCAGGCGAGCTCGAATAGCTGGGGAATTTCACAGAAGAACTGATTCACCTCATTGCCGCCACAGAAGGAGATTGCAAATGTGCACCTGGTGTGCAATGAAGAATAGACAATTACACTGATCCAGGCACTGGCTGCTATTTGAACACAAGCTCTCCTGTTCATTATAGCCTCATAGTGCAGTGGTTTGCAGATGGCGACATATCGATTGTATGCCATGACAGTGAGTAAGACAAAGTCAGATACAGCAAAGAAGACGAGAAAAAAGACTTGAGTGACACATCCACAATAGGTAATGGACCTGGTGTTCATAAGGGAATTGGCCATGGATTTGGGGATGGTGACAGAGATGGTACCGAGGTCTAGGATGGACAAATTCATCAGGAAGAAGTACATGGGACTGTGAAGGTGGTGATCAAGAGCTATGGATGTGATGATAAGAAGATTCCCTGTCAGGGCTGCCAGGTAAAGTACCAGAAACACCACAAAGTGCAAAATCTGCAGCTCCCGAACATCGGAGAATCCCAGGAGAAGGAACTCAGTTATGTTGGTTTGGTTGGACATTTTCTTTCTTAGTTCATCGTGTCCTGCCTGTGGAAGGAAAGACAAGGGCAGTGGTCAAGATTATACTGAGAGAGAGAGTGACCCTGATTCCCCTTTCCATAATCTCTCATGATGTGAATGTCAAAGGTGCACAACATTGGTCACTACTATTGACTGGAGTAGCTAGTGTTCCTCACCACTCACAAACAGAGCACGACTCCGCTGTGTTATCACAGGAGTGTAAATTGGCATCGCTCCCTTAAAGTCAATGTAGCTTGGTCAGTTTATACCATCTGAGGATATGGCCCAATATGTGGCTTGATCAAATGCAGTATGGAGAATGGAACAAAGTACAACTCAAATCCAACAATGTTAGCCAATGTTTTGCCCCTATTGCTACAGATGCTAGACTCATAACTTGTCCTTGAAACTAAAATGCCCACACAGCCTGATTCCCATTAGGCTGACCAGACAGAAAATGTGAAAAATCGAGACAGGGGATGGGGGATAATAGGAGCCTATATAAGAAAAAGACCCCAAAACTGGGACATCTGCTGACCCTAATTCCCACTTTCCTGGGAAAAGCAGCGTAAACTTATCAGGAGTCCCACATGGCAGGTCTTCTTTGATGATTCCATCCCAACACCACACAGGCGGCCTGCTGCCTGTTTATACATTGATTTATGGCACCAAATCATAGCTGCATTTCCATCTCTGGGCAATGATGGGCTAGTAGCATTGCTCAGTTACTGCTAGGTTGTATTGTTCCCCTCTGTGAATTTATGTCTGTATAGTGCGGGTCAGTGGCAGTCAGGAGACTTGGGTTCTACTCTTATTGCTGCCCCTGACCTTCACTGTGACCTTGGGGCTGTCACTTCTGCCTCTCTTTCCCCTCCCTCCATTTGTCTGTCTTGTCTGCTTTGACAACTCTTTTGGGGATGGACTATTTCTTCCTAGGTGTATGTTCTGTGTACATGTGGACAATATTTTTGTTTAGCGGGCACCAGTGTGGGACAGAGTCTACAAAGATAGAAGAGGAGAGCTGAGTTCTAGTTCCATCAACCTCCTGCATTTCCTTGGGTAGGATTAATATAGACAGGCTTTGTCTGGAGGCTTCAACTGCCTTGGCTTCAGTTTAGAGAGGTTAGTATGTTTAAAACATATTGTGTGGGCTATCAACTTATAGATTCATAGACTCTAGGACTGGAAGGGACCTCGAGAGATCATTGAGTCTAGTCCCCTGCTCTCATGGCAGGACCAAATACTGTCTAGACCATCCCTGACAGACATTTATCTAACCTGCTCTTAAATATCTCCAGAGATGGAGATTCCACAACCTCCCTAGGCAATCTATTCCAGTGTCCAATCACCCTGACAGTTAGGAACTTTTACCTAATGTCCAACCTAAACCTCCCTTGCTGCAGTTTAAGCCCATTGCTTCTTGTTCTATCCTTAGAGGTTAAGGTGAACAAGTTTTCTCCCTCCTCCTGATCACATGCTTTTAGATACCTGAAAACTGCTATCATGTCGCCTCTCAGTCTTCTCTTTTCCAAACTAAATAAACCCAATTCTTTCAGCCTTCCTTCATAGGTCATCTTCTCAAGACCTTGAATCGTTCTTGTTGCTCTTCTCTGGACCCTCTCCAATTTCTCCACATCTTTCTTGAAATGCGGTGCCCAGAACTGGACACAATACTCCAGTTGAGGCCTAACCAGCGCAGAGTAGAGTGGAAGAATGACTTCTCGTGTCTTGTTAACAACACACCTCTTAATGCATCCCAGAATCACCTTTGCTTTTTTTGCAACAGTATCACACTGTTGATTCATATTTAGCTTGTGGTCCACTATGACCCCTAGATCTCTTTCTGCCATACTCCTTCCTAGACAGTCTCTTCCCATTCTGTATGTGTGAAACTGATTATTCCTTCCTAAGTGGAGCACTTTGCATTTGTCTTTGTTGAACGTCATCTGGTTTACCTCAGACCATTTCTCCAATTTGTCCAGATCATTTTGAATTTTGACCCTGTCTTCCAAAGCAGTTGCAATCCCTCCCAGTTTGGTATCGTCCGCAAACTTAATTAGCATACTTTCTATGACAACATCTAAGTCGTTGATGAAGATATTGAACAGAGCCGGACCCAAAACAGACCCCTGCGGAACCCCACTTGTTATACCTTTCGAGCAGGATTGGGAGCCATTAATAACTACTCTTTGAGTATGATTATCCAGCCAGTTATGTACCCACCTTATAGTAGCCCCATCTAAATTCTAGTTGCCTAGTATATCGATAAGGATATCATGCGAGACCGTATCAAATGCCTTACTAAAGTCTAGGTATACCACATCCACTGCTTCTCCCTTATCCACAAGGCTCATTATACTATCAAAGAAAGCTATCAGATTGGTTTGACACGATTTGTTCTTTATAAATCCATGCGGGCTATTGCCTATCACCTTACCACCTTCCAAGTGTTGGCAGATGATTTCTTTAATTACTTGCTTCATTATCTTCCCTGGCACAGAAGTTAAACTAACTGGTTTGTAGTTTCCTGGGTTGTTTTTATTTCCCTTTTTAGAGATGGGCACTATATTTGCCCTTTCCAGTCTTCTGGAATCTCTCCCGTCTCCCATGACTTTCCAAAGATAATAGCTAGAGGCTCAGATACCTCCTCTATTAACTCTTTGAGTATTCTAGGATGCATTTCATCAGGCCCTGGTGACTTGCAACTTTTCTAAGTGATTTTTAACTTCCTCTTTCTTTATTTTGTCTTCTAAACCTACCCCCTTCCCATAAGCATTCACTATGTTAGACTTTCCTTCAGACTTCTCAGTGAAGACCGAAACTAAAAAGTCATTAAGCATCTCTGCCATTTCCAAGTTTCATGTTACTGTTTCTCCCTCCTCACTGAGCAGTGGGCCTACCCTGTCCTTGGTCTTCCTCTTGCTTCTAATGTATTGATAAAAAGTCTTCTTGTTTCCCTTTATTCCCATAGCTAGTTTGAGCTCATTTTGTGCCTTTGCCTTTCTAATCTTGCGCCCGCATTTCAGTGTTATTTGCCTGTATTCATCCTTTGTAATCTGACCTAGTTTTCATTTTTTATATGACTCCTTTTTATTTTGTAGGTCATGCAAGATCTCGTGGTTAAGCCAAGGTGGTCTTTTGCCACATTTTCTCTCTTTCCTACCCATCGGAATAGCTTGCTTTTGGGCCCTTAATAGTGTCCCTTTGACACTATTCTACTTTCTCAGTTTCGCCCCCCTGCAGCTACCGCTTTGAAAGACATAAACACGGTTGTGATAAAGGGAATGGGTTGGAAATTGTGGTGTCATTGGACAATATTCATGTTTCCCAAACCCTGGCTTAAAGCTAAGTTTCCAGTAGTCAGACAATTTCTGCTTTATTTCAAAGGAAAATTGAGTTTTTAGTTGAATACATTTTCGTGGAAAGTCTCTGCTAGTCATAAAAATAAAAACATTTTGTTATTATTACTAAAATTTTTCAGTTTCCAACAGATTCAGGATGAAATTGTTTGGTTCTCACAACCTCAATGAAAAGTAATTTTTTTCTGATTTTTTTTTTATATCTGATCATCTCTAGATGTCTGCATAATTTGATAGTTAAAGTCTTAAAGAGGTCTAATGGCAATTCATATTTCTGATATTAAATTTTTCCTGTACATTAATACTCTAACATATTTAATTGAAATAGAGAACTTACTTTCATAGACTCATAGAATGATAGAATTGGAAAGGGTCTTGAGAGGTCATCTAGTCCAGTTCCTTGCAATCCTGGCAGGACTAAGTATTATCTAGACCTGGACTGTACAACTTATAAAGAGCCAAGGGCCAAGTTACTCCAAAGAAAATAGCTAAGGGCCGAATTCGCCCGGCCCCGCCGAACCCCTTCTGGATCCGGCAAGCCCCCCAAATTCTCCCCCGCCGAGCACCGCTCACCCCACGGAAAGAAACCCACTTCCCCAGCACTGCCCCACTGAAACAACAGTATTGAACCTTGGTAATATGTTATAGAGGGCCCCTAAGGTAGTATAATTAAGGTACTAGAAAAATGTCTTTTTGCTAGAAATAGAAAAAGATCTTTCCCCAACTTTATAATCAATTGTCCTGTTGAATCAATGAGGTATGAATGAGGCTGCAACCCTTGGAGAAGGGATGAGAGTCAGACCAGTTCACTAGAACAGGTCAGACACTGACTCCTCGCTCACCTCCTCAGCCCCCCACCCACCCCCGGCTCACCTACTCACCCCCCACCACTGCTCGTCCGCTCGCCTCCTCAGCCCCCCACCCCCTCCAGCTCGCCTCCTCATCCCCTGCCACTGCCCACCCGCCTTCTCAGCCTCCCTCCCTCACCTGCCACTCGCCTATTCACCCGCCATGGGCCGCAGAGTGAGCCCACCTACTCACCCCCCGTGGGTCACACAGTGAGCCCCCATGGGCCGCATGTAGCCCCCAGGCTGTATGTTGTGCAGGCCTGATCTAGACCATCCCTGACAGGTGTTTGTCTAACCTGCTTTTAAAAATCTCCAATGAAGGAGATTCCACAACCTCCCAAGGCAATTTATTCCAGTGCTTAAGCATTCTGACAGTTAGGAAGTTTTTCCTAATGTCCAACCTAAACATTCTTTGTTGCAATTTAAACCCATTGCCTCTTGGTCCTATCCTCAAAGGTTAACAGTTTTCTCCCTCCTTTTTGTAACAACCTTTTACGTACTTGAAAACTGTTATCATATCCCCTCTCAGTCTTCTCTTATCCAGACTAAACAAACCAAATTTTTTCAATCTTCCCTCCTAGGTCATGTTTTCTTGACATTTAATCTTTTTTTTTGCTTTTCTCTAGACTTTCTCCAATTTATCCACATCTTTTCTGAAATGTGGCGCCCAGAACTGGACACAACACTCCAGTTGAAGCCTAATCAGCACAGAGTAGAGTGGAAGAATTACTTCTCGTTTCTTGCTTACAACATTCCTGCTAACACATCCCACAATGAGGTTTGCTTTTTTTGCAGCAGTGTTGCACTGTTCACTAATATTTAGCTTGTGATCCATTATGACTCCCATATCCCTTTCTGCAGTAAACTTTCCTAGGCTGTCATTTCCCATGTTGTATGTGTGCCGCTGATTGTTCCTTTCTAAATGGAGTACTTTGCATTTATCCTCATTGAATTTCATCCTATTTACATCTGACTATTTCTCCAGTTTGTCCCAACCATTTTGAATTATAATCCTATCCTCCAAAGCACTTACAAACCCTCCCAGCTTGGTATCATCTCCAAACCTTATGAGTGTACTCTATGCCATTATCTAGATTATTGATGAAGATATTGAACAGAACCAGACCCAAAACCGATCCCTGTGGAACCCCACTCATTACACCCCTCCAGTATGACTGTGAACCACTCATAACTACTCTTTGGGAACAGTTTTCTAACCAGTTATGCTCCCACCTTATAGTAGTCCCATCTAGATTGTATTTCCCTAGTTTGTTTATGAGAAGGTCATGCCAGAAAGTATCAAAAGCCTTACTAAAGTCAAGATATACCACTTCTATTGCTTCTTTCCTAACCACAAGGCTTTTTACCCTGTCCAAAAAAAATATCAGGTTGGTTTGACATGATTTGTTCTTGACAAGTCCATGCTGCCTGTTACTTAACACCTCATTATCTTCTAGCTGTTTGCAAATTGATTGCTTAAGTATTAGCTCCATTATCTTTCCGGGTACAAAAGTTAAGCTAACTGGTCTGTAATTCTCTAGGCTGTCCTTATTTCCCTTTTTATAGATAGGCACTCTATTTTCCCTTTTCCAGTTTTCTGGAATAGCTAATGGCTCAGATATCAACTTCTTCATATTCATCCTTTGTAATTTGACCTAGTTTCCACTTTTTGTAGGACTCTTTTTTGAGTTTTAGGTCATTGAAGATCTTGTTGAACCAGAGCGGTCTCTTGCCATACTTCTTATCATTCTTACTCAGTGGGATAGTTTGCTCTTCTGCCCTTAGTAATGTCTCTCTGCAAAACTGCCAACTGTCTTCAATTGTTTTTCCCCTTTGACTTGCTTTCCATGGGATTTTGCCCACCAACTCCCTGAATTTGCTGAAAAGTCTGCCTTCCTGAAATCCATTGTCTTTATTGTGCTGTTTTCCCTCCGACCATTGCTTAGAATTTATCCTTTTGTGATCACTTTCACCCAGGCCACCTTCCACTTCCAAATTCTCAACCAGTTCCTCCCTATTTGTCACAATCAAATCTAGAACAGCCTAGTAGCTTTCTCCACCTTCTGAAATTAAAAAAAAAAAAATGTTTCCAATGCATTTCAAGAACTTGTTGGATAATCTGTGCTATGCTATGTCATTTTCCCAACAGATGTCTGGGTAGTTGAAGTCCATCATGACCAAGTCCTGTGCTTTGGATGAATTTGTTAGTTGTTTAAAAAAAGCCTTATCCACCTCTTCTACCTGGTTAGGTGGTCTGCAGTAAACCCCTACCATGATATCACTCTTGTCTTTTTACCCCTTTTATCCTTACCCAGAGACTTTCACCAAATCTGTCTCCTATTTTTATCTCAACCTAAGTCCAAGTGTATACGTTTTTGATATATAAAGCAACACCTCCTCCATTTTTAACCTACCTGTCCTTCCTGACTAAATTGTACTCTTCTATACCAATATTCCAGTCATATGTATTATCCCACCAAGTCTCCATGATGCCAGCTATGTCACAGTTGTGTTTATACACTAGCATTTTAAGTTCTTCTTGATTATTCCTGTAACCGGGCGAGCTCACTCCCGCGGCGCCTCCTGCTGGTTGCTTCTGGGAATTAGCTCACATACACAGCTCGGAGCACCCACTGCAGGCTGGTGATCCGCCTTCTGGCTTCCGCTACTGGCCCCATGTCCCTCCCTGGACTCCGGTGCTTCTTCTCTCTGTGGGGTTCTGCCCCCTGGCAGTAACCCCTTTCTCTTAAGGGTTTCCCCCCTCCTGGGAACCCCCCCGCACACTCTATCCCCACTTTGCCTCAGGGTCTTGGCAACTGCCCAGTCATTAGCTAGCCCCCACCCCCTGGGGCAGACTGCAGCGTTAGCCTCTCATCATCGGCAAAGGGGTTTGGACCTGCTGCCTTGGCCTACCCCTGGGTTGCACCCTGCAACCCTAGTACCTCTCAGCCTACTCCTAGGCTGCAGCCTTGGGCTTTTCAGGCAGGAGCTCCCCGGCTCCGCTGCCTTCCCCACCCCTGCTTTACCCTGGGTACCTGGTCTGGTCCCTTGTCGCAGCCAGGCCCTTCTCCCTCTGAATGCAGAGAGAGTTCTGGGCTCCTGGCTTCTCTGCCCTTTTATAAGGGCCTGTGGCTCAGTTTGGGGCGTGCCCCCAGCTGCAGCCACTTCCCCAATCAGCCCGGCCTAAAAGGCTGCTTTCTCCAGCCCCGGCCCCTTCCCTGGGCTGGTTTTAACCCCTTCAGGGCCGGAGCAGGGATCCACCCTGCTACAATTCCCCATACTTCTCACATCAGTATACAGACATCTAAGATAATGAGTTGATCCCCCTCTCACTCCAGCAGTTCTCTCTCATCTCTCCCTTATTTCTGTTATAGCAGCCCATGCTTCCCCAGATTCCGACCCTTCTCCCAGATCTCCATGTTTATGACTTACCTGTGGGCTTTGTTCACCTCCCCTCGTTGAACCTAATTTCAAGCCCTCCTCATTAGGTTAGCCAGTCTGTATCCAGATATGCTCTTGCCCTTCTTCTTTATCCCAATTTGCAGTGCATAGATCTTGCAGTGTTAAGAATCATTGGCCATTATCTATCTATCTATCTATCTATCTATCTATCTATGCACCCATTGCCAGGATTGATTGGTTCTCTTGCTCTCTCCCATGCCCCCATCACTGTATTATCCACCAGCTGTTGTTGTGCCCCTTCACTGCATGTACTGAGTTGCAGCGCCTCTCTGCAGTTACTAGCACAGACTGGTGCTCCCTGCTTCCCTCCTAGGGCAGGCTTGGGTGAGAGGCGATGGACTGATTGGGATCAGGGACTGAAAGCCCCTCCCAGCTCTAGAGATGATGCCAGCTTGTGCATACTTCAGACACAGTCGAAGCCTAAGATGTTCCTGTTGGGGCTAAACAGCTGAATCCAGTCTCTAGGGCTGTGAGCCCAGCTCTGATCTCACTTCTGGAGGAAATCACTCTGACAACCTGCAGTACCTGATCCTATCCCCCCTCCCCCCCGAGAGGGAACAGCACCTGCCCTGGATCTCACATAATGGCAGCATCCCTATAAGTAGCCTTGGCTAAAAAGAAGGCAGGGCTGAGTCACAAAGGAGGTCCCCACAGAATGGCAAAATAAAATATAAATTAGTAACACTGATGTGTGACCTACAATGGCTGAGAGCCTAATGGCACCAGAGGCTTAGCTGGCCTGGAATGGTCTGTTCCTTCAATAACTTCACATAATTACTTCTGAGTGAGCAGAGATGGTTTTCCCCTGCATTGCACCAGCAACTCTTGGGATGCAGCCACCAGAGGAACTCTCAGCTCAGGCTGTCCTGACTGCTTGAAGTTGGTCACAAAGAGGTACCCATAGGCAAACACTAAAAACTAAGGACTTCGTCATGAGCTGGTGTAAATGGATGGTGTAAAGTTCTATTGACTTCAGAGTAGCAAGGGCTGTTTACACCAGTGGAGATCTGGCTTATTGACTTCCATGGAGCCGCATCCATTTACTTCATCTGGGGATCTGGCCCATGATGCAGTTTCCAATCCACATTCTTTGCCTGTGAAACTGAACCAAAGAAGAATCAAAAGTTCATAATCAATCTGCTCTTTCCTAGTGCTTTGTCCATTGATATTAGTTACAAGTGGGGAGAGAACTTTGGAGGAATTCCGTGTTGTGGAGATGTTCTGTATCTGATCTTCAACTTTTCTTTCTTTCTTTCTTTCTTTCTTTCTTTCTTTCTTTCTTTCTTTCTTTCTTTCTTTCTTTCTTTCTTTCTTTCTTTCTTTCTTTCTTTCTTTCTCAGTAGCTACATTTTTTTCCTTTCTGCAAAAAACACTAAAATAAAAAGCTCCTTTGGCTACAGATGCACTGTTTAAAAGTGTTACATTCACACTAGACATTCATGTCAGAGAATGAAAGACAAAGGGCCAGATCCCCAGTATGTATAAATCAGCCCTAGATCTATTGGAATCGATGGTTTCGATCCTCAGCTAGTTCAAATCAGGGTAGCTCCATTGGAGTGAATGGTTGAGACCCCCAGTTTTTGTAAATCACCTCTAGCTCCCTTGGCGTCAAAGGGTCCAGATCCCCAAACAACTGTTATGTAAATCAGCCCCAGCCCCACTGAAATTGATTAGACCAGTTCTCAGCAACTGTAAATTGGCATAGTGCTATGGAACCAGGCCAGGTGACATGAGCTGAATATCTGTGCCATGAAGTCTAGTTTTTTGCTTGTTCCTGTATCTGAGATTCTCATTGCTGGACATCACAATCCTATCTCAATGCTCATAGAATATTCCAATAACATGATTAATAGAAACCTATGAGATGGGTACCCAAACAGTAAATGAACAGATTAATATTCTAACTACACAGGAATACCCCGATAGTGAAGATTGCGCCATGACTTCTGTTTAAATTTCCACCTCTCTTTAAAAAAAATGATACGCTTAGTCAAATTTCTTTGATATTTAAAGTGCCTTAGGAGGGTGCAGGGTAGGGTTAGTGACCTAAATCTTGGGTCATTTGAGCTAAAGGTTATGGGGAGTAAGGGAAGCACACAGCAAGCAGCAATTAAAATGGGAATATTGGTTTCACTGAGGTCTAACTGAGTCAGTAAACTGCCCCAGCAAGCTTTTAAACCTCCAAATGCACATTCTAACACCATTCTGCACTTGCTCAGCTTGTAGTTGAACAGCTCCTGACAACTGTCCAGGTTCCTATGTATGGCTTCATAAGCCATGGCATTAAGGGGCAGGCTGGGTCCCCGAGGATAACTATTGGCATTTCAACATCTCCATTGATAATTTTCTGGTCTGAGAAGTAAGTTCCTTCCTGCAGCTGTTCAAACAGATCAAAGTTCCTGAAGATGCGTGCATCATGCACCTTTCCCAGCCATCCCACACTGATGTCGGTGAAACATTCCTTGTGATCCACCAGTGCTTGCAGCACCATTGAAAAGTACCCCTTGCATTTTATGTACTTGGTGCCTTGGTGCTCTGGTGCCGAGATAGGGATATACATTCCGTCTATCACCCCCATCACAGCTAGGGAAACCCACATCCTCCTCCCATGTGGTCCAGGTAGGCACCTGTTTGCTGCAGGAAGCCAGCATGCTCAGCTGGGCAGTAGCTATGAGAGGTCTCCACATCAGGCAAACAAGAAGAATAATTTAAAACTTCCTGAGTCTTTGAAAGAGGAGGGCTTGCCAATGTAGCTTGATGCAGGGAGGCTGAGTTCAAAAAGGGTAGCTGGAGTGGGCACAGTGGGCACTGTGGGGTACCTCCTGGAGGCCCGTTACAGTGATGTGAGGAACACAGTGTCTACACTCATGTTATGTTGCAAAAAGCTCTATGACTCTTGCCAAGGTGGTTTTATTATGTCAGAGTAGCAGGAGAGTTAAATCTGCGGGAGGAGCACTGCAGTGTGTACACTGTCACTGCTTTGTCAACAGAAGCTGCCTTTTGTTGACAGAATTGTGTAGTGTAGATAAGGCCATTGTGTCACAGCTAAATATGAGGTAGAAAATATAGTTTAGCATAAGTAGTTGACACATATTCCAAGAGACCATTCAAGATGAAGTGCCCTGTTAACACTCCTCCAGTCACAGAACAAAACACAGCACACAGAAGACAAAGTGGCAGCTGTGGAATCTTCCCCCACTCAATAGTCTCTGGAAATGTGCCTCTACCCTGTCCTGGAAGGACCCTTTCTATACATTAAAGGAGATTCCCTTCTCCATATCCCTGCTTGCTTCCTTAGTAATGCACAAGAAAAATTATTGTTGCAAATTATTGCCAGTAATATTGATATTAGTGTAATGGGGAGACATCCTCTGGGAAGTGGACAAAGATACCCAGTGCATTTCAAACAGGCCACTAGAAAGAAATCAGAAAAAAAACTAACAATTATTTATCCAGAATGGAACAGCTTCAAATGGAGTGATTGTGGGAGCCTCACTTCAGAATACCCCTAACAATGATGACATGGATGGGGCACTGGATCCTTTCTCTGTGAAAGTCCTTGTCAATGATGATCTCTCTCTCTACTCCATTCATCAGTGTCGTGTCTAAAGTCACTGACACACCGGGTCCCAGAATCCTAATTATTGAAAGAAGCCATCAAGAGTGGCAGAATGGTGTCAGAGGGCACAGAATTAACGTAGATAACATAGCCCTGACAATTTACACAAGAGCTGAATTTGTGCTGTTCCTCATGAGACTCACATCTCCAAGCCCAGAGACTCCTTGCAAGTTCTCAGATGTGAAATGCCGTAAAATCAAGTGACAGCAATATTTGTATTATTTGTTCATTTGGACTGGTAAGAAAGCCCAAACGCTAGACTTCTGCTCTGTATTGTAAGAATATATGCAAAATACACTGATATGGTCCACCAAATCCTGGGTAACATTCTCCTTCCTTCAGCATTAAACTCTCCCATTAACCAACTGTAGTTTTTCGCCATTAACCAAGGGCAAAATTTCCCCCATAAGTCAATTGAACATTCTTCTCCTTCAACCACCCATAAACTCCTCTGCCCTCCACCAACCAGACAAATCTGTCCTTGACCACCCTTAGACTCATTTGCCCTCTACTAACGATAAGATTATCCTCCATTCACCCACCAAAACATTCTCCAGCAGAATCAGCCATAGATCTCTTTGCCCTTCACCACACAGAGTCTTCTGCACTTGACAACAATCACAGCTCTTCCCTCCTTCTTATTCCCTATTCACAATCCATACAATTTTCCTTAACCAAACTAGACTTCTTCCCTTTTCATTGACCAGGAGATCATTCCCCATTCATTGGCTTTAATATTCTACCTCCTCAACCAATGAAACTTCCATATAATTTCCCCATCAACGCAGTCAAGCCCTCAAAGAAAGCCTGGGAGAACAGGTAAGCCAGCAGCCCATCCTGAAGGTTAACAGACTTGGTTTGCAGCTTCAGAAGACAATTCTACTGTCAGTGAAGCACCATTGGTTTGTTGAAGTGCCTCAGCTGATTACTATTGCCCTGATGTCTACCTTAGGATGAAAGGAGGGACACTGTACCTTGATGTTTTCCAATGAGGCCATAACAATAAAGCTTGAAAGCAGAGCTGGCCAAAACATGGGCTTTCCGCTTTGTGGGAAATGTTGCTATTTCAAAATTTCCCTCTAATTGAAAGCTCGGGGGAAGGGGATGTTTTAGAAACACCAACATATGGTGCTTCAGAAACAAAACTTTCTCCACAGGACCCTGGCATCTGCTGAATGAAATGGACATTCTTGTCAGTTTCATGGCTGCTAATAGGAGCAGAATGTGAGTTTCACTCAACAGCTGATTCCAGTCTCCCAGGCCAGCTGGTTGCCCATATTATGTGACTCAGTGACCATTTTGGAAAACCAGCTGGCCTGGAAGTCTGGAAGCCCTCGTGTTCCTGGGCCAGGGCCGTCTGCATGCTGAGATTGCCCTAGAGCCACGGCTCCTGGGAGCCCATACCAGGGTCTTCAAACTTCTTGCTCCTTAGCAGCTCAGCTTGGCAGGCAGGCAATCCATTGCCAGTCTGACCTTTCTTCCCTGAAAGTTCATCAAACCTGAGATGTTTCTGTGAATCATTTTGGGTTCTATGAATCAGGATTTTTGGACAAAACTCTGCTTCAATCAGAAATTTTCCTTCCAGCTCTACTTGTGAGCTACCCTGTGATTTATCTCATCCAGAAGCTGGAGTGAGCTCCTACTCCATATCACTGGAAAAATGGAATGAATACAGCTAAATCTTTTTGTATGAATAATAACTTTGCTTTTTCAGAGAATGTGATTCAGCTGAGTTGATGGCCCCTGTGTGAACATTCCAGCCATGCAGACAGGAACTTTTCTGGAAACAGTGACATTTAGGCAAATGGGATGGGGTTTTGGTCAGTGCACACAATGGCACTTGCATGGAAGCTAGGGAAAAAAATGGTCCTCCAATTGCACACCATGTTGGTCAATATCTTGGTGATAAGCATGCTGGTGAGCAGGATTTCCAGGAGGGAGAGGTTGATGATGAAGAGTCATAATGGACTGGTAAGTCTATAGAAGAAGGCCCAGTGATTCTAGCTTTGAGATAAAAAAAATATTTTATGTTAATAATTCAAATTCAAGTAGGGGAGAGTAATTCCAATGCACCAGTTGCAAGGTTTTCTTTGACTGGGAAAGGAGAGAAATGGAGACAGTGTCAGGGTCTGACACCAGTTTGGTGTTAGCCTTGAGACCTATTCATATCCTTAACCCATATCCAACAGAGAATTAAGCATGAGTTTCCCTTTAAACCTTCTCTTTAAACCTACAATTAAAGTAAAGAATGTGCTGAAGTGGCTGTGGAATCAGGGCCATTGTACAGAGTATGCAAAGGGAGTGAGTTTGAAATTCATAATCATGAGAGTTTGGAGCAGATCCTCAGGTGGTGAAAAGTCTCCGAGAACTATTGACTTCAATAGAGCTATGACAATTTAAACCAGCTGAGGGCTGCCTCCTTGATGTTTAAGGATCCCGAGTGTAATACTTCCATTTGTTCAGAGAAATTAAAGAGAGCATGTTAAAACTGTATCCTGTCAAAACAGCTCAAAGTTCAAACACCAAGTATTTTAGGATGAACTGTTTGTAAATAACAGATAGAGTAAGATATAACCATAAAAATCTTTGTTAAATAATGTTTAATAAATAGTATTTATAAGAAAATCATGATCTGGACATAGACAATCATTAACAGGAAAAGAAGCACAATAATTTGCACAATAATCTCCCTAGATTATTGTGCAACATTATTCACAATTGAATAGAAATCGATCATTATGATTAATAAGGTTGTCATTGTGGGGAGCAAACCTTCAGCTCACTCCAAAAATCCCATCAAAGAGATGATATATGATCACTTCAAAGAGAGGGCAAACATCAAAAATCCTATCTAACCAAACACTCACCACCTCCCCAGGCTTTCCCACCTCCAAAGAAACAAATCAAATCAGTCAACAAGTTAAGCAAAAAAAAAAAAAAAAAAGGATAAAAATCTTACAAACAAGTAAACAAAAAACACAAAGAACAACTGCATTGATACCTCAGTCAGAGATTATCCCACAAAAATACGAAGAGCCTGAGACCTCACTAGGGACTTTGCTATGGGTACTGATTTTATGGGCAAGGTGCTCAGATAGTGTGGTGCTGGATAGCAGTATATGAAGATAGATTCCGATCTTATTTACATTGGTGTAAACCTATAATAGCTCCTTTATTCTTGAGTCAGGTTTGTCTGGATTTTTCCAAGTATAAATACCCAGTTCTGCATAAACAGATTGAACAGTGTTTTCTCATGGAGGCAATAATGTCATCAGCTGATTATATAAAGAAACACTGATGGAGAAATATGGACATTTTATTCTTAGAGAATAACCTCCAGCCTATCAGTTTACTCAGTGCACCTTTGAGCTCCTTGTTTCTCATGCTGTAGATGATGGGATTCATCACTGGTGGCAACACAGAATAGAGAACAGCCACCATGAGATCCAGACCTGAGGTTGAGCTGGAGGTGGGTTTCAAGTAGGCAAAGGTCCCAGTGCAAATAAACAAGGAGACCACAATGAGGTGAGGGAGGCAGGTGGAGAAGGCTTTATGCTGGCCCTGCTCAGAGGGGATTCTCAACACTATAGTGAAGATCTGAACATATGAAAACAAAGCAGCTTGAGGCTAAGCACACACTAAAGATGAGAAACCCACCTTCACTGAGGTTTGAGTTAGAGCAAGCGAGCTTGAGGAGCTGGGGGACTTCACAGAAGAATTGATCCACCATGTTGCCTCCACAGAAGGATATTGCAAACGTGTTTCCAGTGTGCACTGCAGAATAGAGAATAATACTGATCCAGGCACTGACTGCCATTTGGACACAAGCTCTTCTGTTCATCACTCTCTCATAGTGCAGTGGTTGGCAGATGGCAACATGTCGTTCGTACGCCATGATGGTCAGTATGGCAAAATCTGCTGAAACAAAGAATAAGAAAAAAAAGACTTGGGCAAGACATCCAGAATAAGAAATCGATCTGGTGTTCATGATGGAGTTGGCCATTGATTTGGGGATGGTGACAGAGACAGAGCCAAGGTCTAGGATGGACAGATTCATCAGGAAGAAGTACATGGGGGTGTGAAGTTGGTGGTTGAGAGCTATGGCTGTGACGATGAGAAGGTTCCCCATTAGGGATGCCAGGTAAAGCACTAGAAACACCGCAAAGTGTAAAATCTGCAGTTCTGGAACATCGGAGAATCCCAGGAGAAGGAATTTCGTCATGGTGGTTTGGTTGGACATTTTCTTCCTCAGTACACTGTGTGATGGCTGTAGGGGGAATGAGGAGGACAATGATCAGATTTAGAGTGACAGTGGGAATGGCCCTGATTCTCTTTTATGTATTATCTCATTATATGAATGTCAAAGGTGCACAGCACTCATCACTTGCACTGATGAGGTATTGTATGTGTTCCTCACCTCTGGCAATCAATCAGTCATGTTATCACATTAGTGTAAATTGGGTGGGCTCATTTAAAGTCAATGGAGCTTCGTTACTTTACCCCTTTTGAGGATTTGGCCCAAGATATGGCCTGTTAAAATGCTTTATAAAGGATGAAACAAAATAGAATGCAAACCCAACTAATCTTCCAAAGAAGGTCCCTCTGCTGCGACCATCACCAAGCTGACAGGTTGACTGTGAAATGGATAGACTAAAATGCCATCACAGCCTGATTCTCATGTAGACTCACCCAGCATCATAAATAGCAGCTCATCTGTGATTTTTCTACCCCAAGCTCTATGCCTAGATGGCCTGCTGCCTGCTTCGAAACTGATTTATGGCACCAACTCCCAGCTGCACTTTAGTCTGTGTGTAACAATGGACTAGCGGCATCGCTCTGTAACAACTATGTTGTATCATTCATTGTGCGCTGTGCAGTGCAGGGGTTTTCAGGACACTTGGGCTCTACTCTTGTCTCTGCCAGTGACCTGCTCTGTGACCTTAGGACAGTCATTTCCCTTTTTTTTCCCTCTGTTTCCCCTCCCTTCCTCCCTTTCTCTGCTCTGTCTACTAGGACAGCTATCCCTTTGGAAGAGAAATCACAAAGGCGCAGTAGAATAAATCGTTAGAAAGATAGGGGCCCAGGCAGAGACAGATGCATCATGGAGGTGAATGCCTGGCTGTGAAGATGGTGTCACCAGGAGGGTTTTGGCTTCCTCAACCACGGGATGCTATTCGAGGAAGGACTGCTAGTCAGAGATGGCGTTCACCTTTCGAGGAGGGAAAGATCCTATTTGCACACAGACTGGCTAACCTAGTGAGGAGGGCTTTAAACTAGGTTCGATGGGGACAGGTAAGCAAAGCCCACAGGTAAGTGGGGAACATGAAGACCTGGGAGATGGGTCAGAAACAAGAGGGAGCATGGGCTATAATGGCAGAAAGAAAGGAGGGTCAGGGCAAAACTGAGAGGCAAGATCAAACCAGTATCTTAGATGCCTATATACAAATGCGAGAAGTATGGGTAATAAGCAGGAAGAACTGGCAGTGCTAATAAATAAATACAACTATGACATTGCTGGCATCACTGAAACTTTGTGGGATAATACACAGGATTGGAATGTTGATGTGGATGGGAGTAGTTTGCTCAGGAAGGATAGACAGGGGGAAAAGGGAGGAGGTGTTGCCTTATATATTAAAAATGTACACACTTGGACTGAGGTGAAGATGGACATAGGAGAAGGAAGTGTTGAGAGTCTCTGGATTAGGATAAAAGGGGTGAAAAACAAGGGTGATGTCGTTCTAGGAGTCTACTATAGGCCATCTAACCAGGTGGAAGAGGTGGATGAGGCTTTTTTTAAACAACTAACAAAATCATCCAAAGCCCAAGATTTGATAGTAACGGGGGACTTCAACAATCCCGATATAAGTTGGGAAAATAACACTGCAGGGCACAGATTATTCAATAAGTTCCTGGACTGCATTGCAGACAACTTTTTATTTCAGAAGGTTGAAAAAGCTACTGGGGGGAAGCTGTTCTAGACTTGATTTTAACAAATAGGGAGGAACTCGTTGAGAATTGAAAGTAGAAGGAAGCTTGGGTGAAAGTGATCATGAAATCATAGAGTTTGCAATTCTAAGGAAGGGTAGAAGGGAGTACAGCAAAATAGAGACCATGGATTTCAGGAAGTCGGATTTTGATAAGCTCAGAGAGCTGATAGGTAAGGTCCTATGGGAATCAAGACTGAGAGGAAAAACAACTGAGGAGAGTTGGCAGTTTTTCAAAGGTATACTATTAAGGGCCCAAAAGAAAGCTATTCCGATGGGTAGGAAAGATAGAAAATGTGGCAAAAGACCACCTTGGCTTAACCACGAGATCTTGCATGACCTACAAAATAAAAAGGAGTAATATAAAAAATGGAAAGTACGTCAAATTACAAAGGATGAATATAGGAAAACAACACAGGACTGCAGGGGCAAGCTTAGAAAGGCAAAGGCATAAAATGAGCTCAAACTAGCTATGGGAATAAAGGGAAACAAGAAGACTTTTTATCAATACATTAGAAGCAAAAGGAAGACCAAGGACAGGGTAGGCCCACTGCTCAGTGAGGAGGGAGAAACAGTAACATGAAACTTGGAAATGGCAGAGATGCTTAATGACTTTTTAGTTTCGGTCTTCACTGAGAAGTCTGAAGGAATGTCTAACATAGTGAATGCTTATGGGAAGGGGGTAGGTTTAGAAGACAAAATAAAAAAAGTGCAAGTTAAAAATCACTTAGAAAAGTTAGATGCCTGCAGGTCACCAGGGCCTGATGAAATGCATCCTAGAATACTCAAAGAGTTAATGGAGGAGGTATCTGAGCCTCTAGCTATTATCTTTGGAAAGTAATGGGAGACAGGAGAGATTCCAGAAGACTGGAAAAGGGCAAATATAGTGCCCATCTCTAAAAAGGGAAATAAAAACAACCCAGGAAACTACAGACCAGTTAGTTTAAATTCTGTGCCAGGGAAGATAATGGAGCAAGTAATTAAAGAAATCATCTGCCAACACTTGGAAGGTGGTAAGGTGATAGGGAATAGCCCGCATGGATTTGTAAAGAACAAATCGTGTCAAACCAATCTGATAGCTTTCTTTGATAGGATAACAAGCCTTGTGGATAAGGGAGAATGCGGTGGATGTGGTATACCTAGATTTTAGTAAGGCATTTGATATGGTCTCGCATGATAACCTTATCCATAAACTAGGCAACTAGAATTTAGATGGGGCTACTATAAGGTGAGTGCATAACTGGCTGGATAACCGTACTCAGAGAGTAGTTATTAATGGCTCCCAATCCTTCTGGAAAGATATAACGAGTGGGGTTCCGCAGGGGTCTGTTTTGGGACCGGCTCTGTTCAATATCTTCATCAATGACTTAGATGTTGGCATAGAAAGTACGCTTATTAAGTTTGCGGACAATACCAAACTAGGAGGCATTGCAACTGCTTTGGAGGACAGGGTCAAAATTCAAAATGATCTAGACAAATTGGAGAAATGGTCTGAGGCAAACCGGATGAAATTCAATAAAGACAAATGCAAAGTGCTCCACTTAGGAAGGAACAATCAGTTTCACACATACAGAATGTGAAGAGACTGTCTAGGAAGGAGTATGGCAGAAAGAGATCTAGGGGTCATAGTGGACCACAAGCTAAATATGAGTCAACAGTGTGATACTGTTGCAAAAAAAGCAAAGGTGATTCTGGGATGCATTAACAGGTGTGTTGTAAACAAGACACGAGAAGTCATTCTTCCGCTCTACTCTGCGCTGGTAAGGCCTCAACTGGAGTATTGTGTCCAGTTCTGGGCACCGCATTTCAAGAAAGATGTGGAGAAATTGGAGAGGGTCCAGAGAAGAGCAACAAGAATGATTAAGGGTCTTGAGAACATGATCTATGAAGGAAGGCTGAAAGAATTGGGTTTATTTAGTTTGGAAAAGAGAAGACTGAGAGGGGACATGATAGCAGTTTCAGGTATCTAAAAGGGTGTCATCAGGAGGAGGGAGAAAACTTGTGTACCTTAGCCTCTGATGATAGAACAAGAAGCAATGGGCTTAAACTGGAGTGAGGGAGATTTAGGTTGGACATTAGGAAAAAGTTCCTAACTGTCAGGGTAGTTAAACACTGGAATAAATTGGCTAGGGAGGTTGTGGAATCTCCATCTCTAGAGATATTTAAGATTAGGTTAGATAAATGTCTATCAGGATGGTCTAGACAGTATTTAGTCCTGCCATGAGGGCAGGGGACTGGACTCGATGACCTCTCGAGGTCCCTTCCAGTCCTAGAGTCTATGAATCTATAAGGTCTTATCAGGCAATATTAATGCTCCCCAATTTATCTGAAGTTTAAGGCAGGTTGGAAATTTTCATCTGTGTTCTTTTTAATAGAAAGCGGGTTTTCATCTAAACAACAACAAATCTCAGGATCTGTCTGCTTTTCTCTAAACATTTTGCGATTGGTTTGTAAAGAAATTGAAAACTCAAAACCCAAACATTTTTGGTTTTGTGATAAAAATAATCCAGTTTTCAGCAAAAAGTTTTCATTTGCCAAAAAATGAAGAAAAAAAAAAAAGAAAAAAAAAAGGATTTGAGGTTTTCTGTTAAAAGTCAACATTTTCCTGAAGGATGGAAAAATTCCAATCAGCAGTAGGTATTTGATTAAATTGAGAGTAAAAGTCTTAACAAGTTCATATTGTTATTCATATTTATCATCTTAATTTTCCCCTGTCTATTGATTCCCCAACATATTTAATTGAAATAGAAAACTTACTGTGCTGATCTTTGTGGATTTTTCTCCCAACGTACGATCCATTCAGCCATCCAGCACCAGGATTCTTTGGTCAATATCTACCAGAATCTAAAAGCTAAAGGCACAGGCATCTTAGAATCCTTTCCCTCTTCATTTTGAGTCTGCTCAGTCAGAACTTGACTCAAACCTGTTGGCTCTGCGGATAAGCTGTGTGTAGCTGGCATTGAACATCAACAGCATTAAAGGACCGATGCTGTGGGAAGGTGATTTATTCATGCCTATTTCCTATGGGCTAGCGGTACTCACTCCCTGGAGACCTGCACAGCAGAGCAGCAGAAGCCCACAGGCAAGTGCATAGATGCCTAGGTGATAAAGCCAAAAGAGCCATTCTGATCCTCTAGTCTGCACTTAACGTAGCACAGGCCTATGATCTCCCCCAGCGTTCCCTGATTCCAGCCCAGCTTCTGTGTTATCTGTGAGCCAGGATCACAAAGATGAAAACAGGCACCTACGGGGATTTATCAATGCTCCTAAATGAGTTAGGTGACCAAGTCCCATGGTCATTCAGTGGGAGTGAGGAGCTTAACCTGCTTAGATGCTATTGTAAATCCGAATAGGCAGCTATCTCCTCCTTTAGGTCCCTAAAACCCTTTGTAATCCTGGCCTGGTGTCTCTCATTAACTTCCAAGGCCTGGGCTTCCCCTGAATTGCCGAAAACGTTGCCTGGGATTTGCAAAGGAGCCTATGGCAGTAAGGTGTGTACATCTTGGACTTCTAAATCTCTTAGACACCCTTGAGAATCCCAGCCTGAAATGATAACTAGGACAGCCTGGTGTCTAGAGAAAGAAGGTTGAGATGCTAAGAACTCCTCTGATGGAAGCCCAGCTATGCAGCTATGTTACCTCAACTCTCTGTGCCTCACTTTACCAAAATCTGGGGGATAATAATTGAGACTGGATGAAAATTTTATAAAGAAACGTTTATTTAGAGATGATTCATGATTCACCCACTGAACCCATCTTACTCTAGACCCTGATTGTTTCCCTCCTTCTCCCTCACCTAACCCTGACCGCCAAGCAAACACCCACAGCCCTTAATCTTCTCTCACCCTTCTCCCACCTCCACCCCACAGACCCTGTCAGCCCCTGTTCTTTGAGATTCCCTCTCCCATGGCTGAGTCAATTCTCACCCAGAGTTCCTGACTCAGCTTCCTCCGATATCCCTGCTTAACCCCTCTGCCCACCAGTCCCTTCCTCTGCCTACCAGTTCTTTCCTCTGCTCAGCCCCACTCCCCTGACATGGCCCCAGCTCCAGGGAACAGCCACTCACCCCTGGCTCCAAACACCTGCCCATTCTCTCCTCCTTCTCCCCATTGGCATGCCCTGGCCACCACTTCCTTCCTTCCCCACTCTCCTCCTTCCTCTTCCTGGCTAAGCCCCTTTTCTGAACAGTATTTCCAGGGTGGCCTCTGCCCACTCGCGACCAGGAACTCACTTCCAGTAGGTATTGCTGAGACAAAAAGGTCGGCGGGGTGAGACATTGGCAGGGATCATGAGACTCTTCGTGGTTACATTAGATCAGAGAATGAATTAAACTGCCTTGGTGCAGGTCTCCAACCAGCCATTAACTCACAGGGAACCTCCCTGAAATGGAGATCAGTGCAGAATTGTCCACTGGGGGCGGGTCCCTGTCCCTCTATTTTCAGCAATTGGTGGCGGCCCCTCCGAGAGTCACAGCTCTGAGCTGGGCTGTTCCCAGGAGCCTGTGGAAAGAGGAACATTTACTCCCATAAAGCTCTGCTGACTCCCAGGGATGGATTCAGACACTCCAGGGCCATGCATGGAGGTGGAGAGGACTTCAAAGAAAGGCTGGGACACTGGCATGGGACCCTGCTCTATCCCAGAAGAGGAGCAGGTGACTGTCCCCCAACCCCTTGGGATCAGCTACGTGCCCACAGACAGGCAGAGGGCAGTCATGGTCCCCACAATCCTCATCTCCTCAGCCAGGATGTGTCTGCTAGGGTGAGGCGGTCAGGACTGCTGTGCTCTTCCCCTCCCCTGCACAGAGAGCCCCCTGCATTGGTGGGGTTGTTGAGGTGCTCCATAGCACTGATGCTGGGAATTCAAATGCCATGGAGATGCCTGGGGCAGTTCCCTTCTCCCAGAGCCTTTGTCTCAGACCCTCTTCAGACTCAGGCAGACAATGTGGCAGCTGCTGCACTGAGGGCAGATCTCCCCATTCTACCCCTATTGTTCCAGGCTGTGGGTAGTGCAGCATCTGCTGCTGACCCCAGTCACACCAAGGACACTGGACACCCCCACCCATCGTACCCCAGCATGTCCTGTTCCTGATATCTAGTCATGCTGTCCTTGATGCGGTACAGCAGGCACTCTGATATCAGTGGGTGCTCCTTGAGATTCACCAGGTTGGGAGTTTACTGAGGGAGGGCAGAGGGATAGTGAAATGAGGTAGGAGACGCTGTGATTAGTGGGGGGCTGAAGGGCACAGCACCTCATAGAGAATGGCCATGCCCCAGGGGATTCTGGGATTGAAGGGCCCAGGACCACACAGAAGGGCCACACTTCAGCAGGGGATGGAGTCAAAGGACTTGCATCTCCTCTTCCTTTGACCGGACATACTCCATTGTAACACCCTGGGGTGAGTGAGAGGGAAATAAGCCCCATTCAGTACAAAGGAGTTACTCCTGATTTACACCAGGGTGAGTGAGAGGGAATCAGCCCTATCTACTCCAAAGGAGTCATTTCTAACTTTTCTTAACGTTGGTGTGTTTTGGTGCTGATTTATTGTGCACAGACAGAGATCAAACCACGGGTCAGATCTTCACAGCAGGGAGTGTTTCCAGTGCTCAAGGACCACTCACCAACTCTTTGGAGGAAATAAAGTGACAGCATTATTAGCCAAAGCGTTTAGCTCTCAGTTAGGCCCGTCAGCCTTCGAAGGACTTGGAGTCACAGCGAATGGATTACGCTGAGCACGTGCATGGAGAGAGGATGAGCAGGTTCAAAGATACCTCTGGCTCACAGGCTGTGAGTTCTTGAAGGAGGAATGTCCAGTAGTGGCTGACAAAGTCGCATGCCATCTGGGCACTTTGAGCTCAGATCAAACCCTGAGCCGAAATCTGAACCTAAGAATAAGAAGGCACCTGGCTTTGTCAAAGGGTTTTTAAATGTAGGGAAATGTCACCTGGGCACCACAGGATATTTAGATGGCAATGAAACAATTTTTGAAATACACTTACCAGCTGGGAGAGGAGGATGGTGAGGGTGGAAGAGCTGGTGGGAATTGCAGGAGTAGGGTTTGGGGAGCAGCGAGGGGACGGAGGTTATGGGGAAAGGGACGAATAGGGTGGGTGGGCAGGAGATAGGTTGGGGGTCAGGAGATGAGGGGTGGGACACTGTGAGGGTGAGTGACACTGGACGGGTAGAACAGAAGGGTGTTAGGTCCTATATCTTTCAATCTTCAGAGGGCTCTATGTTCTCTCCCCTCCCCAGCGCAAAGCCTCATTTTCCTGTTAGGTTCAGTTTTGCAGCGTGAATAATAGAGCGAGCACAGCATTGAGCTGTGTTTCTATTAGCGCTCTCTGTACCTGTGTGTCTATCTCCTACCCTGCTGGATCCAGAACTAGAACGAGGGGCAGGGCGCCTGACAGCCCCACATTCACCTCCCTTGTGTGCACCAATATTAGGGGGCTCGCGATGCATCTATGGTGTCAGATTCCCTTCCCTCTCCCTCTTTTGTGATCTTGGGGACTTTCTCCTTCCCTTTTGACAGGAGGGGGAACTAAGGCTTTCCCTATTCACTCCTCCCGATGTGTGCCAGGGTCTGGGAAAGCGCCGCCGCTTAGGGTGTGACTCTGAGAGGAACCCAGAATGACCAAGTAGTGCACAGAATACAGCTCCTTTCTAGAAAAATGTGATGATTCTTAAAAGAGCCTTTTACTTCACCCATCATCCATATACACGGCCACCTACAGCTGCCCCAATGACCACTAACTCCAATCAACAAGCTTCCTTTCTGTTGAGAAACTAGGAAATAAAATGGCAAAAAACATTATTAACACAGAGTTAACGTTTCCCAGTGACAGCTCGTGCTTGTCCAGAAGTTCAAGTTCAGCTAACTCACACTCCTTATAAGGAAATGCAGAAATGCATTAAATGCCATCATAATTTAAATGGATAGATAGATAGATAGATTCTTATCTAATTCACAGTAGAGTAACCCCACTGACTTCAGTGAACTTAGTCTGCATTATTACTACCGTGAGCACAACATTTTTTCATAAAGAGCATGAACATCACATTCCCATGGAGACAATAATGTCATCAATTGATTATATCTTTAAAGAAGCACAGAATGAAAACATGGTCATGGGAGAAATCTGGAAATTTTATTCTTTTTGGATAACTTCCCCTCAGTTAGTTTCCTCAGGGGACCTTTTATCTCCTTGTTCCTCATGCTGTAGATGGCTGGATTCATCACTGGAGGGATCACGGAATAAAGAACAGCTACTATGACATCCAGACCTGATGACGAGCTGGAGGTGGGTTTCACGTAGGCAAAGGAGGCAGCGCAAACTAACAAGGAGACCACAGTGAGGTGAGGGAGGCAGGTGGAGAAGGCTTTATTCCGGCCCTGCTCAGAAGGGATTCTCACACAGTTTTGAAGATCTGAACATATGACACAATTATAAAAGCATAGCAACTTAAGCCTAAGAACAAGATAAAAGAAGTAATAACAACCTCACTGAGGTATGCGTCATTGCAAGTGATCTTGAGTAGTTGGGGGATTTCACAGAAGAACTGATCCACTTTGTTACTAGTACAAAAAGGTAAGGAAAATATGTTCCCAGTCTGCATAGTAGAAATGGGAATTCCACTGATCCAGGCACTGGCTGCCATTTGGACACAAGCTCCCCTGTTCATTATAGTCTCATAGTGCAGTGGTTGGCAGATGGCAACGTACCAGTCATATGCCATGATAGTGAGAAAAGCAAAGTCAGCCACAGTAAAGAAACTGAAGAGAAAGACTTGGGCAACGCACCCAGAATAAGAAATCGACCTGGTGTTCAACAGGGAGTTGGCCATGGACTTGGGGACTGTGACAGAGATGGAGCTGAGATCTAGTATGGACAAATTCATCAGGAAGAAGTGCATGGGGGTGTGAAGATGGTGATCAGCCACTACAAGGATGATAACAAGGAGATTTCCCACCAGGGCTGCCAGGTAAATCCCTAGAAACACCACAGAGTGTAAAATCTGCAGCTCCCAAACCTCAGAGAATCCCAGGAGAAGTAACTCGGTCACGGTGGTTTGATTGGACATTTTCTTTCTCAGTATATCATGGGCTGCCTGTGGAAGGAAGGACAAGGGCAGTGGTCAGCCTAGAGTCCTCCCCACTCTTCACCTCTGACAATCATAGCACTAGAGAAGAGCATTGTCACACATGAGGCTTGATAAAATGCAGGTTAAATATAGAACAAGTTACAACCCAAACCCAACAATCTTAGGAATGATGGTCATTCTATTGCGACAATGGAGAGCTAGTTTAGGAAAGAAGAAGAAGGCTATATCTAAACTAGGAACTACAGGAGTGATTCCCAAATCACATACACTACTTGCAATACCTCGAGGAAGGATAGCACAAGTCTGAAAAGTAGTATAGCCATGACAGAAGGGGAAACTCTGCTGAACACATACTCCAGTGTTCAGGAGGGTTTATACTAAGCATGGCTACTGCAGGTACACTGCTATTTATGCTCACCATGCTAGCACATGAGTACATCCTTGCAAGCTGTGAATCACAGCCCTAGCTTGCTGAGTGGATGTATCCGAAAAGAGTTTGGCTAATTTAATCTAGCAAAATGCTGCCTGAGAGGGGTTATGATCACTCTCTATAAATACGAGGGAGTAAACAACAGGGAGGAAGAAGATCTATTGATGCTAAAAGAAAAAGTTGGGAGAAGAAGGAATGGGGATATATTGTCCATGAGTAAACTTAACTTGCAAATGAGAAGAAAGTTTGTCCCCATCAGAGGAGGGACAATCTAGAACAGCCTCCTGATTGGAACAGTTGGGGGCAAACAACCTAACTGATGTTAACATGAAGCTGTGTAGGTTTAGGATGGGGATTATAGGACTGGGTTGCCACTCAGAGTAGGGTCAGACTGATGAGCCAGGTCCCTTCCTATCATTTCTTCTTCTGACAAACAGAAGGCAAACATCTTGGACAGGAAACTAAACTTCTAAACCAGCAGCATAGTCTGATCCCCTCTTCCCAGGGAAACAAAACAAGGAAATACCCAGTGGCCCGAGCACTAGCTCATCTATGATGATTCCACACTGAGTTCTGTGCAGAGACGTCCTGCTACCTACTTACAGATTGATTCATGGCCCCCCCATACCTGTCTCTGTGTAAAGAGGAGCATCCCTCTGTTACTGCTATGGTTTATCGTTTCCTTCTCCACCTTCATATCTGCACTGTGCAGGTCAGCGGCAATCAGGAGACATGGGTTATGTTCTTGTCTCTGTCACTCAGGTTCTTTATAACCTTGGGGAAGTTGCTTCCCCTTTCTGTGCCTCTGTTTCTTCTTCCCCACTTTCTCCGCCTTGTCTACTAAGACCGTGATCTCGGTTAGGGAGGGGCTGTGTTTTACTATGTGTATGTTCTCTGCACCTGTTTACAGCTTTGATGTTCAGCTTGCAGCAGTGTGGGACAGAGGATATGGAGCTAGAGCAGGAGGTCTTGATTCTGTTCCTCTTCATTTCCTCTGTGTCCTTGGTCTGGGTTGAGATAGACAGGCTTCAGCTGGCTGGTGCAATGCTGACTCTGAGATTACAGGCGTCAGTGTGTATAAAACACAATCTGCAGGCTTTGATGCTATCCTTTTTTTTTTTTTTACCTTCCCATAAGTATTTCTTTGAGACAGAAATAAGCACGGTTGCAATAGAACAAACAGGTTTGAAATGGCTGTATTATTAAATATAAGAATAATGGTTCCCAACTTTGTTTAAAGCTCAATTTCCAATAAGGGGTGGTCGGAGATTTTCTGCCCATTTTTGTTTTAAAATGAGATTTTAAACTAAACAAAAATGTCCAGAGAAAGTTTCTGCTATACTTGAAAAAAAAAAATTAACTGAAAACCTTTTTTTTTTTTTGGCAATGTAACATTTTCACTTAACACTAGTATTTTTTTAAAAATAAACACATGGTTGGTTGCCAAATCCTGAATTTTTTTCTGATTTTGGGTGTCTGATGCAAAGGCAAAGTTTTGCACTGATTTTTCTTCTGACTGGCTCCTCCTCTCACTTAATTGACAGCTAAAGCCTTAAAGGGTTCAAACGATAATTTATGTTTAGGATCTTACATTTGCTCTATATATTAATCCACAACTATATTCAATTGAAAAAGTGCATTTACTGTGCTGGTCACTGTGGATTTTTCCCCAGCTTGTGAGGCATTTGATCCTGCAGCACCAGGATTCTTTGATCATTATTTTTCTATCTTCATTTCCCTACCGTTGTAGTATCTAGAAGCCAAAGACACAGCTATGCAAGAGCCCTTTCACCCCTCACTCTGAGAATGAACTGACAGAACTAGATTGAAACCTGATGCTCTCCATAGATGAGCTGTGTATAGCTGACTTTGAGCTTCTGTGACACTAGAGGGCTGATGCTGTAGAAGCTGTCTGTCCATGTCTATTTTCTATGGGTTTGCAGGGACTCAGTCCCTGGGGCCTAAACAACTCAGAGGCAGCAGCCCAGAGGCAAAATGTTAAGAATTCATGGATTTTCAAGCCAAAAGGAGGCAATATGATCCTGTAGTCTGATATCGCCATAGCACAGGGTTTAGGATTTCCCGCAGGGTACTCTGACTAAAGCCCAGCTTCTGTTATTTCTGTGGGCCAGCATTACAAAGGGATTTAGGCACCTAAAGATGGAAACACAGACCCAGTAGGATTTATCAAAGCTACTAAGTGACACAATGGCATCAATTTAGCAGGTCTGGTGAAGACGCGCTAAATCAATGGGAAAGCGCTTTCCCGTTGAGGTCAGTAATCCACCTCAATGAGAGGCAGAAGCTATCTCGACAGGAGAGTGTCTCCCTTCAGCAGAGTATAGTGCGGACACCATGGTAAGTGGATCTAAGCTACGTTGACTTCAGTTATGTTGTTTACGTAATATAAGTAAAAGCAGCAAAGAGTCCTGTGACACCTTATAGACTAACAGACGTATCGGAGCATGAGCTTTCTTGGGTGAATACCCACTTCGTCAGATGCATGTGACATAAGTAGTGTATCTCGGATCGATTTAGCATGGAAGTGTAGACCAGCCCGAAAACACTTCAGATTGTAATTTTACATTTATGTTCTTAAATATTAATAGCTCAAAATATGTAATTGAAATACCAAACTTACTGTGCTGGTCTTTGTGTAACTTGTCTCAGCTTGTGATACAATCTATTCTCAGGCATCAGAATTGTTTGGACATTCTCTATCTATCTATCTATCTATCTATCTATCTATCTATCTATCTATCTATCTATCTATGTCTAACACTATCCAGCAGCCCTTTGCTGTCCCCTTGCTGTATGTCCTGAGTTGCTGGCTCTCTCTGCAATTGCTAGCAGACCGAGATCTAGTCCACAGATGGGGGCTCCCTGCTCCCCTCCTACGGCAGGCTTGGGTGAGAGGTTATGGACTAAATGGAATCTGGGACTGGAAGCCCCTCCCAGCTCTAGAGATGATCCCAGCTTGTGCAGGCTTCAGACATGGTCACAGCCTAGAATGTCCCTGCTCTGAGGTTAAACAGCTGAATCCAGTCTCCAGGGCTGTGAGCCTAGCTCTGAGCTCACCTCTGGAGCAAATCACCCTGAAAACCTGCACTAGTTGATCTTAACCCCACAGAGGTGAAACAGCATCCACCCTGGCTCTCTCATGATGGCAGCAACCTTGGAAGAATCCTTGGCTAAAAACAAGGCAGGGCAGATTCTGAAAGGGTACCCCCAAGGTGTTTGCAGAAATAAAATATATAGCACAGGCATGTAACTTGCAATAGCTAAGAGCCCAGTGGCACCAGAGCCTCAGTTGGTCTAAAATACCCTCTTCCTTCATTAATCCCACATAATTACCTCTGGGAGAACAGAGATATTTTTGTCTCTTGCATTGCACCAGCATCTCCAGGGATGCAGCCACCAGAGGTGACTGCTGCTCAGGCTGACCTGGTTGCTTCAAGCAGATTACTAGGAGGTACCCAGAGGCAAAGACTAAAAACTAAGGGCCAGGTGCAAAGCCAGTGGAAATTGATACAGTTCCATTGACTTCAGAGTAGTTGGGACTATTTACTCTGACTGGGAATTTGGTCCTGTGGTTTGAATGGAGATATGCTGGTTTACACCAGCTGGGGATCTGACCCACCATAGTTTCAAATCTATATTATTTGCATGTGAACCTGATATGAAACTGATTCCAAAGTTCCTAACCTGCCTGCACTTTCTTAGCTCTTTGCCCCTTGAGATTAATTGCAAGTGAAACTTTTAATGGTGATGGAGAGATTAATTTCTACTCGGGATGGAACTTTGGAGGAATTCAGTGTTGCTAAGATTTTCTGTATCTGATCTTCAGCTTCTGTTGGGATGAATGGGCTAGAATCTTTCTTTCTTTCTTTCTTTCTTTCTTTCTTTCTTTCTCAACATTTATATTGTTTTTCCTCTTATTGCAAACAGCACTAAACGGCTCATTGGGCTGTAGATGCAATGCTGCATGACATTTTGAAAACCTGTAATTCATATTAGTTGCCCAGCATGTGTAAATTGGCTGTAGCTCCTTTGGAGTTTGCATTCATGATGCCTACTCTGCAGAATGTTAATCACCTACTTCATGTTAATTATCCACTTCATTTTAAGTGGTCTCCTGCAATATGTGTGATCTCCTTAGTGTAACAATATATCCTCTCTTGTATTTAGCTTGGACACCCTTGAATTCTGCATGCAGATGTGGTCGCCCCATCTCAAAAAAGATACATTGGAATTGGAAAAGGTTCAGAAAAGGGCAACAAAAATGATTAAGGATATAGAACAGCTTCCGTATGAGGAGAGATTAATAAGACTGGGACTTTTCAGCTTGGAAAAAAGGCAACTATGGAGAGAGATTATAGAGGTCTATAAAATCATGAGTAGTATAGAGAAAGTAAATAAGGAAGTGTTATTTACTCCTTCTCGTAATACAAGAACAATGGGTCACCAAATGAAATTAATAGGTAGCAGGTTTAAAACAAACACAAGAAAGTATTTTTTCATGCAATGCACTGTCAATCTCTGGAACTCCTTGCCAGAAAGTGTTGGGAAGGCCAATTGTATAACAGGGTTCAAAAGGGAGCTAGATAGATTAATGGAATATAGGTCCATCAATTGCTATTAGGCAGGATGGGCAGGAATGGTGTCCCTAGCCTCTGTTTGCCAGAAGCTGAGATTGGGTGACTGGGTGTGGATCACTTGATGATAACCTATCTGTTCATTCCCTTTGGGGCACCTGACATTGGCCACTGTCAGAGGACAGGATATTGGGCTTGATGGATCTTTGGTCTTACCCAGTATGGCCGTTCTTATGGGTCTATCTGTCTGTCTATCTAATCACATGCTATCACATATATACTGGATGGCATATGGAATGCCAAATCAGTGCATGTGATGGCACTTTTCCACTTACACCAAGGTTAGAACAAAATGACCCCAGACAAGTTACTTACATCAGTGTTTATATTAATATTGATCGTAGCCTAGAGACTTTGGGCCAGAATATCATCAGTATTATAGCGGTGATGTCAGTGGATCTACTCTGCACTGGTGCTGGTCTAGCTGAGTTGGAAAATATGACCCTTACATCTCTGTCACCCTCACTTTTTCCAGGGTGCTGTCAGCCAAATCTGGATCCTTGTGTGTACTGGCCATTGGCCAAATCCTGATCTCTTAGAAGTCATGGCTAGACCCCAGTAACAAGATTTGGATCCAATTTTGGCCTCATTATCCTGAGTCAGATTTTCTTTAGGAGACACTGGAAAAAGTTTCTCTTTCCACCACAGCACCAATGACATAGCTTTTAAATAATAATTTAAGTTAAAGTGATAAAAACATGCCTCTCTGAGGTTCTTTGTTCCTCAACACATCATTAATAATACAATAATACTCCAACAATATAAACATAATAATTTAAGCAGGAATTCAACCATGCAGAAACCTCTTTTGCACCCTTTTATCATTGTGGGGAGAAAACCTTCAGTGTGCTGAGAAAAAACCCCATCAGGGAGATGATATATGTGTACTCCTGTCGAGCCAAACACTACCTGTGTCCCTGGGTCATTCCACCTCCAAAACCACCTGGAACAAAGAAACAAATCAAACCACCAAGCAACCAGCTAATGAAAAATAAATTAAAAAACAGAATAACAAACTACATATGCATTGATACCTCAATCAGACTTTTTATAACTCAAAGTAAGAAGAGCCAGAGACCCCACTAAGGTCTTTTGCTGTGGCTACTGATATTATGTGCAAGGTGCTCATATAGTATGGTGATGGGTAACAGTATATAAATACTAGATAGATAGATAGATAGATAGATAGATAGATTATGATCTTATTTACTTTCGTGTAAATGTATAATAACTCTTTTTTTCTCCTCAGTCAAGTTTGTCTGGATTTTTACTAGTGTAAATACCCAATTCTGCATGAAGAGATAGCATGTTATGTTCTCATGGAGACAATAATATTGTCAGATAATTATATTTCTAAAGAAACACAGAATGAAATCATGATCAAAAGATAAATATGGTCATTTAATTCGCAATAAATAACCTCCAACCTTTCAGTTTATTCAGTGCACCTTTGAGCTCCTTGTTCCTCATGCTGTAGATGATCGGATTCATCATTGGTGGCAACACAGAATAGAGACAGCCACCAAGAGATTCTGAACTAATGGAGAACTAGAGATGGGTTTTGAGTATGCAAAAATGGCAGTACAAAGTAACAAGGAGACCACAATGAGATGTGGAAAGCACGTGGAGAAGGCTTTATTTCGGCCCTGCTCAGAGGGGATTCTCAACACTGTGGTGAAGATCTGAACATATGACACAAATATGAAAATAAAGCAGCTTAACCATAAGAATAAACTAAAAATGAGAAACCCAGGTTCACTGAGGTCTGAACCAGAGCAGGTATGTTTGAGGAGCTGGGGGATTTCACAGAAGAACTTAACCGCCATCTTGCCACCACAAAGGGATATTGCAAATGTGTTTCCAGTGTGCACTTCAGAGTAAAGAATAACACTGATCCAGGCACTGGCTGACATTTGGACACAAGCTCTCCTGTTCATCACAGTCTCATAGTACAGTGGTTGGCAGATGGTGACATATTGATCATACGCCATAACGGTCAGTATGGCATAATCTGCTGAAGCAAAGAAGGCAAAGAGAAAGACTTGGGCAACACATCCAGAATAAGAAATCCATCTGGTGTTCATGAGTGAATTGGCCATGGATTTGGGGATGGTGACAGAGACAGAGCTGAGATCTAGGATGGACAGATTCATGAGGAAGAAGTACATGGGGGTGTGAAGGTTGTGGTCGAGGGCTATGGCTGTGATGACGAGAAGGTTCCCCAGCAGGGATATCAGGTAAAGCAGTAGAAAACCACAAAGTGTAAAATCTGAAGTTCCTGATTGTCAGAGAATCCCAGGAGAAGGAACTCAGTTACAGCGGTTTGGTTGGACATTTTCTTGCTCAGTACATTGTGTGATGGCTAAGGAGGAAATGAGAAGGACAATGATCAGCATTAGAGTGACAGAGAGAATGACTCTGTTTCTCCTTACCCTAATACCTCATTATATGAATGTTAAAGGTACATAGAACTCGTCACTTGCAATGGTTAGGTATTGCTAGTGCTCCTTGCCTCTGACAATTAATCAGTCTATTATCGCACAAAAGTAAATTGGATCAGCTCCTTTAAAGTTAATGGAGCTTTGTCACTTTACCCCATCTGAGGATTTGGCCCAAGGTGTGGTTTGATAAAATGCAGTGTGAAGAATGGAACAAAGCACACTCCCTAGCCAACAGTTTTTTCAAAGAAGGTCCCTCTATTGCAACCATCAGCAAGCTCACAGTTTGGTCAAGATATTAACAGATTAAAATGCCAACACAGCCTGATTCCCACTTTGCAGAGCAATATGACATAGACTCCTCCAGCATCGTAAGTAGCAGCTCATCTGTAATGTTTCTAGCTCAAGCTCTGTGCTTAGATGGCCGGATGCCTGCTTCCAAACTGATTTATGGCAACAACTCCCAGCTGCACTTCTGCCTGTGTGTAACAATGGACTAGCAGCATCCGTCCATCATTGCTAGGTTGTATCGTTTACTTTGTGCAGTGTAGAATCCTGTTGCACCTTATAGACTAACAACCGTTATGGATCATGAGCTTTCGTGGGTGAATACCCACTTCATGAGCTGAATGTAGTGGAAATTTCCAGGGGCAGGTATATATATGCTAGCAAGCAAGCTAGAGATAATGAGGTTAGTTCAATCAGGGAGGATGAGGCCCTGTTCTAGCAGTTGAGGTGTGAAAACCAAGGGAGGAGAAACTGGTTCTGTAGTTGACAAGCCGTTCACAGTCTTTGTTCAGCCCTGAGCTGATGGTGTCAAATTTGCAGATGAATTGAAGCTCAGCAGTTTCTCTTTGAAGTCTGGTCCTGAAGTTTTTTTGCTTCAGGATGGCCACCTTAAGGTCTGCTATAGCGTGGCCAGGGAGATTGAAGTGCTCTCCTATAGGTTTTTGTATATTGCCATTCCTAATATCTGATTTATGTCCATTTATCCTTTTCCGTAGAGACTGTCCAGTTTGGCCGATGTACATGGCAGAGGGGCTTTGCTGGCATATGATGGCGTATATTACATTGGTGGACATGCAGGTGAATGAACCAGTGATGGTGTGGCTGATCTGGTTAGGTCCTGTGATGGTGTCGCCGGTGTAGATATGTGGGCAGAGTTGGCATCGGGGTTTGTTGCATGGATTGGTTCCTGAGCTAGAGCTACTATGGTGCAGTGTGCAGTTGCTGGTAAGAATACGTTTCAGGTTGGCAGGTTGTCTGTGGGCAAGGATTGGTCTGCCACCCAAGGCCTGTGAAAGTGTGGGATCATTGTCCAGGATGTGTTGTAGATCCCTAATGATGCATTGGAGGGGTTTTAGCTCGGGGCTGTATGAGATGGCCTTTGGAGTCCTGTTGGTTTCTTTCTTGGGTTTGTCTTGCAGTAGGAGGCTTCTGGGTACACATCTGGCTCTGTTGATCTGTTTCCTTATTTCCTCATGTGGGTATTGTAGTTTTGAGAATGCTTGGTGGAGATTTTGTAGGTGTTGGTCTCTGTCTGAGCGGTTAGAGCAGAAGCGGTTGTACCTCAGTGGTTGAATGTAGACAATGGATCGTGTGATGTGCCCGGGATGGAAGCTGGAGGCATGAAGGTAGGCATAGCGGTCGGTAGGTTTCCAGTATAGGATGGTGTTAATGTGACCATCAGTTATTTGCACCGTGGTGTCTAGAAAGTCGACCTCCCATGTTGATTGGTCCAGGCTGAGGTTGATGGTGGGGTGGAAGCTGTTGAAATCGTGGAGGAATTTTTCCAGAGTCTCCTTCCCATGGGTCCAGATGATGAAGATGTCATCTATGTAGCGTAGGTAGAGAAGGGGCATGAGTGGACGAGAGCTGAGGAAGAGTTATTCCAGGTCAGCCATAGAAATACTGGCATATTGTGGGGCCATGCGGGTGCCCATAGCAGTGCCACTGATCTGGAGATATATATTGTCATCAAATTTGAAATAGTTGTGTGTGAGGATAAAGGCACAGAGCTCAGCAGCCAGTTGTGCTGTGGCATCATCAGGGATACTGTTCCTGACAGCTTGTATTCCATCTGTGTGGGGGATGTTTGTGTAGAAAGCCTCTACATCCATGGTGGCTAGGATGGTGTTTTCTGGGAGATGACCAATGCATTGTAGTTTCCTCAGGAAATCAGTGGTGTCATGGAGATAGCTGGGAGTGCTGGTGCCATAGTGTCTGAGTAGAGAATCCACATATCCAGACAGTCCTTCAGTGAGAGTGCCAATGCCCGAGATGATGGGGCGTCCAGGATTTCCGGGTTTGTGGATCTTGGGTAGTAGATAGAATAAGCCTGGTCGGGACTCTAAGGGTATGTTGATTTGTTCCGGTGTTAGTGTAGGGAGTGTCCTGAGTTGATTTTGCAGTTTCTTAGTGTATTCCACAGTGGCCACACCTCAAGGCCACACCTCAAGTATTGTATCCAGTTTTGATCCCCACACTACAGAAGGGATGTGGACAAATTGGAGAGAGTCCAGCAGAGGGCAAAAGAAATGATTAGGGGGCTGGGGAACATGACTTACAAGGAGATGCTGAGGGAACTGGGGTTGTTTAGTCTGCAGAAGAGAAGAGTGAGGGGAGACTTGATAACAGCCTTTAACTACCTGATGGGGGGTTCCAAAGAGAATGGAGTTAGGCTGTTCTCAGTGTTGGCAGATGACGGAATGAGGAGCACTGGTCTCAAGTTCCAGTGGAGGAGGTCTAGATTGGCTATTAGGAAGCACTGTTTCACTAGGAGGGTGATAAAACACTGAAATGGGTTACCTAGGGAGGTGGTGGAATCTCGATTCTTAGAGGTTTTAAGGCTTGGCTTGACAAAGCCCTGACTGGGATGATTTAGTTGGTGTTGGTCCTGCTTTGAGCGGGGGGTGGATTGGTGACCTCCTGAGTTCTCTTCCAACCCTAATCTTCTATGATTCTATGACAGGCTGAGTTAGAAAGTAGCCAAGAAGGAGGTAATGGGTGTGAATAGACAGATCTGAACTGCTTACTACAGAGTACCCAGAGTAAATAGTATGACCTGGAAGGCCAATAAAGCCTCGAGTCAGGATGAAGACCTGGCATGAAGCCACTGGACTACTGAGGAACTAGATTGGGTTTACCTCAGATTGGGTGGGAATATATGTGACTTGGCTGGAGGGTTGAGTTATGAGAAGTAGATCACAGCATGGCCAGAGTGACAGTCAGCATGGTGTGCCAAAGAAGAAGACGACCTTGCTATGCCATGCCCAGCCATGAGGAGACACGCTAGCCAGTGAGAAACACTTCTAGAGAAATTGTTTAACCATTGGAACAAGCTACCAAGAGAAGTGGTGAATTCTCCATCTCTTGATATCTTCAGATCAAGACCAGATGCTTTTCTGAAAGATGCTTTAAGCAAGCACAAGTTACTGGGCTAAATACTGGGGAAACTAGGTGAAATGTAATGTCCTGCTATGTACAGGAGCTCAAAGAAGATGATTTAATGTCCCTGCTGGCCTAAGTTCGGTGAATCTATGAACACTCTTCTAAAGCAGTTGGCATTAGTTAATTCAGAGACAGGATAGTGGACAAGGTGGATGACTGGCCTCCTCTAGAATGGCAATTCCTATGTTCCTTAGAACTGGCAAAGAGAAACGCCTCCTTTGATGTTAGACATTTTCCTATCCCCATAACTATTCCTTTGAAGCTAGAAGTTGTCCTATCTCCATAACTTTCTCACTGAGGTTAGGAGTTCATATATTAAACCTGTTTGTAAGTTCTAAAAATAAAATGTAGCATTAACGCTGCCTTTGCGTCAGTTGTAAATTCCCATTAGCATAAGTTTCCAGGGAATTGTTTCACTCTTATATAATGAATCAGAAAAGGCATTCATTTTTGGAGATCAGATAAAAGCCATCTGTGCCAAGCAGGGGAATAGAACAGGGGGTCCTCTGTAGAACTCTTAGGTCTCTTTACTGAGGTCCATGGTGATAGACTCTGGATCCTGGTCTCTGTAACGCTGTATGAAGAGGTCACAGCAGAGACTCCAGCTTTTATTATACCTGTTTTTGAGGAAGCACATCCTTTCTCCTCAGATTCACAGAAGGTAAAGGATGATGTATATTGTCATGAATAACATGTAACAGAGATACTGTGTTTCTTTGAGACACCCCTGAACAGACAGTTTTGGGTGTATGTAGAACACCCTGGGTTTACTCAGAGTCAGTCCTAGCCAGAGCTAGAGGGCAGGAATTTGTGAGGATTTATGAGAATTTGTGCCTCTCCAGTCATTCACTGCATAAAAGCCAACCTTCATGATCAACGCTGGTTAAAGCCCAGCGGCAGTGAGACCCCAGACGGAGGGAGAGACGGTAGAAACTGAGAAAATAAACTTGTTCTGAGGGTAACATATTTAATGCATCTGGATAAAAATAAATGTAACACAAATTCATTAGGAGGAACAATCCTTAGAATAGGAAATCTTAAATGAGATATATAGCTAGCTAACTGTCTGTCTGACCATTGGTCACTATCTATCCTTCAGTCTACAATCTAGTTTTATTTCTGCCTCTCTGGCAGTGTATCTATCTGTCTCCCCTTCACCTGTCTGCCTATCTATCTAACTTCATTAATTTGCCATCAGAGTGATTTCTAAGTTACATAAGATAAAAGCAATCCTAAAACACATGAATTTATAGTTCAATATGACTGCAAAAAATGCAATGTCTAGCAGATAGGAAGAAGAAATAGGCAGGTATTAAAATGAATATTGTATTGTATCTGATATTTGTATTGCTAGTATTTGTAATCCTGTTAAAACTACCAAAACAAAGACATAGAATAACAAACAACAATTATTGTACCTCTTAACTCAAAATTCACAAACAAATTGATCACTAGTAAAGCATCAATAAAAAATTCAGATATTTGTGTGACAAGGATGTAGAATAATAAATCTTAGAACTGAAGGGCTGGAAAGGATCTTGAGAGGTCACCGAGTCCATCCTCCTGGGCTGACCATCTAGACCATCTCTGACAGGTGTTTGTCTAAGTTGCCTTTTAAAAAGTCAGATAATGGGGATTCCAAAACCTGCCTTGTAACCTGTTCTGAGGCTTCCCTATCCTTAGAGTTAGAAAGCTTTTCTACTGTCTAAACTAAATCTCCCTTGCTGCAGATAAAGCTGATTCCTTCTTATGTGACCCTCAGTGGACTTAAAGAACAATTGATCACTGTCCTCTTTATAATAACCTTTTACATGTTTGAAGACTCATCAGGTTCCCCCTCAGTTTTCTCTTCTGTAGACTAAACATGCCCAATTTTTTCAACCTTTCCTCATAGGTCTAAACCTTTTGTCATTTTGTTGCTCACTGCTAGATTCCCCCCAATTTGTCCATGTATTTTTTATTGTGTGATGGCCAAAACTGAACATAGTCCTCCAGCTGAGGCCTTCTTGGTGATGAGTAGAGCAGAACAATTACCTCCTGGGTCTTACATACACCACAGCAGATGATTCTGGCTTCGCTTGTTAGTGTATGCAGAAAGCTGTGAGTGGTCTCATAGCACCATGAAGACGTTCAGTAACTATGTTTCTCAGCAGATGGTGAGCCAGTTTATAAAGGGCATAAAATATTATTCTGACCTTTTACAGCTGGAGACAGTGAGGCGCGGAATGATATGATTTGCTTGAGGTCACACTGGGTCGGGATTGAAGCCCAGATCTGCTGACTCCCTGTATTGCCCATTACACAGCATAAAGCTGAAGTGCACAGTGTTACTGGGGATAACTGAAGTACCAACCCAGCCAAAAGGTTTGGGGTTAGAGCATGTACAGGGACATTGATGATATTTGCAGGGCAAAGGTTCAAGAGCAGAAATCCAAGACAATCTGTCCCTCCCTCTCTAACCAGATTTAAACATTAACAAAAACAAAGTAACCTCTCCCCCCAAAGATATCTGTTTCATGACATATTTCACAGGCTATTATTACTACTTTTTAAAAACTTTTTTTCTTGATAGAACCCATGGCAGACACAAAAGAGAGAAATCAAACATCCATCGCAGGATTTATCCTCTTGGGCTTTGGGAATCTCCATGAACTGAAAATTCTTCTCTTCCCACTGTTCCTAGTGATCTACATTGTGACAGTGGCTGGGAACATCCTCATTGTTGCACTAGTTGTGGCTGATCAGCACCTTCACACCCCCATGTACTTCTTCCTGGGGAACTTGTCCTGTTTGGAGACCTGCTACACCTCCACCATTCTGCCCAGGATGCTGGTCAGTCTCCTGACTGGGGACAGATCCATTTCTGTTAGCGGCTGCATCGCACAATTTTATATCTTTGGTTCTCTGTTAGCTACAGAATGTTGTTTCTTATCAGTGATGTCTTACGATCGGTATTTAGCTATATGCAAACCACTGCAATATGCAGCCCGCATGAATAGTAGATTTTCCTTACAGCTAGCAGTCGGATGTTGGCTAACTGGATCTGTAGCCACCACAATCACAGCATGTTGGCTATCACAATTGATTTTCTGTGGTCCCAATGAAATTGACCATTTCCTTTGTGATTACACCACATTGATAAAACTGTCCTGCAGTGACACCAGCTTGATGGTTCTTGTGATTTTCCCTCTCTGCTTCATATTCATTCTTCCCCCATTTCTATTAACCCTGACATCTTACATGTATATCATCAGCACTGTCCTGAAAATTTCTTCCAGCATTGGGAGACAAAAGGCTTTTTCCACCTGCTCCTCTCACCTCATCGTGGTGACAGTTTTCTATGGGACTTTATTCATTGTCTACATGCTCCCAGACACTGCTGCACTGCGAGACGTGAACAAAATGTCCTCTGCCTTCTACACCATCCTGACTCCCATGGTCAATCCCCTCATCTACAGCCTGAGAAACAAGGAGGTCAAGGAGGCCCTGAGAAAAGCTCTGAGTAAGAATATGACTTTTATAACCAATCACAAACTTTTTTCTCAACATTTATTGTGAAGTCGCAATAAAATATATATAGTGGGAGCTCATCAGGCTGTGTAATGTAGCAAATCAAAGTGCATGTGGGAGCCCTGAATTATTCGAGCAGTTCTATTACCTACAGTGAGACCCCTGGTGTGCAGAAGGGCCAGTTTATAAGTAATGACTGCAGGGCCAGGTATTTGCTGATTCATAAAGCACATTCTGGATAGATCCTGGATCTGACTGGGGTAATGTGAGCTAAATGAGCTGCACTGTGAGATGGGCAGAGCATGTTCAGCCCACCCTGTACTGAACTCCACCGATGTCAGTGGGGACTTAAGGGGTTTATTCATGATGAAGTTCCCTGCAGTGCACAGGGTCTACATGAGGTATACAATGTTTGGACTATTCTTGTAGCTGTGTTTTCCCCCAGGATATTAAAGAGACAAGGTGGATGAGGTAATATTTTTTATTGGTCCAGCTTCTGCTGGTGAAAGAGACATGCGTCTGAGTTTACACAAAGGTCTTCTTCAGATTGGGGACAGGCACTCGGCATGTCACAGCTACATACAAATATGGAACAGATAATGCATTAACACATGTTGCAAGAGGCTATTCAAGGTGAAGTGGGCAGTTAACACCTCTCCAGTGACAGGACAAAGAGGGTTAGTGAGTTACAGATTGCTGGAATGAGCCATAATTTCAGTATCTTTATTAAGTCCATGATTTTTGCTGTGTAGCAGATTTATGAATTTAAGCATCCTTAAACAATTACAACCCATAATCTCTGGGGACCGCATCCTGAATGACATCTTTCCGAATCCCTTCCTTTGGCCTTCAAACATACCACTGCAACTTCTCCATTATCAGAAGCAAGTTCCCCACAGACTAGGAACCACCAACTTAAAGAGGCACCAGCCCTTGCCATAACAACAGATGCGAAACCTGCTGACATATCTCCACTGCCATGATGGTCAACACCTACCATGACACGTGTTTCTGGATCCATGGGACCTACACATGGCTATCACAACATGCGGCATATCTCAGCTGGTAGGCTTTCTCAGAACAAGCCCTACCAAATAGCAGGGAGAGGAGAAGTCTTCTCTTAAAAACTTTAGCCCACTGCTTAGGCCACTCACCAAGATTATTGGAGACCCCCAGTTTAATTTTGAACATTGGTTTTCTACATTTTAGATACTGCTCTAACCCCAGCGCAAAAGATAAACTTGAAGGATTAGATTTTTATCTGTAAATTACCTGAATACATCAATTTTACTGCACACACACAAAATAATGAAAAAAATATTTCCATTGATAAGAATAGAAATTTACAGATACGCAAAGTAAGAAAAATGCTGCTTGAGAATTTATTAGAGTTTGATTTATGTATATTTGCCTTGTGGTGTTTTGACACGTGATGTTGTCAGCGTGTGTTGTAACTGTTGTAAAGCTTTAACTTTTAAAAATCAACATCTCCTGTCAGTAAATAATTATTGTCTGACCAAATCTGTTGCGTGACTCACCCTCACAATTTCTCTCACCGGTGATTGTTAAAATCAATAAAAATCAGAGAAAAACAATCTTTAAAACTCATAATTTTGCTCAACTGTGAAAATGAAAATTGTTAAAAATAGAAAAAAATGCTTAAAAGTACACACTGCTCTTATACTTTGAAATTACAAAAAAAAATAATCATTGAATTCTGTCAAGCCTAACTAAAGGATATCTTAATATGATGCTCTTCCATTTTCTCCTGTTGAAGCTGTTTCCCTGTTTATAAACTATTAAATATGCACTGGGCCTATAGTGAGCGAAAGGTACTGTGTATGCCAGTGGTCAGGTCAGTCAAGTGAGAGATGGAAGATCCCTGTTCAAATTCCTTCCCCTGATCAACCAGGGGAGGGGATTGACCTGGGGTCTCCAACAGCCCAGGTGGGTTCTGTAACCACTGGGCTAAATTTTATAAGGGAAGATGCTGCTGTTGCTTCCTTTTCCTCCCATGTTCCTAAAAGACCACCAGAAGCACCCTAGAAGTTGGGGCGCTACCACTGCTGGAACCATGGCGCTGCCCCTTCTGCCCAAGGCCATGCCCCAACAGTGCCTCTTTTCTGAGGCCCCGCCCCTACACCAGCTCTTCTCTGAGTCCTCACCCCACACTGCCACTTTCTCTGAGGCCCTGGCCCCACATCGCCTCTTCCCCCAAGGCCCCGCCTCCACACCACCCCTTCTCTCGAGGTCCCCCCCTCATGCCGCACCTTCCCCTGAGGTCCCACTCCCACACAACCTCTTCCCTCGAAGACCCTGCACATTGCTTATTCTTCTCTGCCCCCTCTCCCCCTCACTTGCCCTTAAACCCTGTAAAAAATGGTGGGTCCCCTGGTCCCCCCTATTCCATCACCCCTGTGTCCCTCTGGACATTTTGTGTACAGTTATGTGTGTTCTGAACCTGCCTACTGGATAGGGTTTTGCAGATGAGATAAGCTGGGCAACACTTATCTTCACAGGTTTGTGGATCATGCTGGGGCTTGCAGACATGCATGCCCAGAGGCACATGCCCAGAGGCAAAAAGTAAGACACTTTGGGAATGTTTACAGTGCAAATTTAGGTGCCTAAGGTGAGATTTTTAAGGGTATTTTTAAAGGTAGGGATGTCAATGTGTGTTAGGTGCTTAAATCCCACTAGGCACCTAAATACCTTTAAGAATCTGGCCAGAAGTAAGTTTAGGTGCTTACAGAGTTAAGTGGCAGCAGAGCGAGCATTTGTGGATTGCTGTGGTGCCTGAAACTGCCTAAATCTAGTCCAGGTGCCTAAGTCTCTTTGTGGATCTGAGCCTGGGTCACCAGAGATCACCGGAGTCTTCTTCATTCATTGAAGCAGGAAGCCACTCATATTCTATGAATTTTAGCTCATTTTCATCTCGTCTGTTGCTACCAGACCTATTGATTGAGACCTTTACAGAATAGCTCTGAGATATTCGTGTGTTACTCCAGTTATACATTGATTGAAACTCCTTTAATCAAAGCTGTTGTGCTAACATAAAGCAGAGTGCTGAATCACAGCTTGTATGTTAAAAGTTCAAAGTGTTAATCTTCATCTGGGTAGATAGTTATCATTTTCCCCATTTTGTAATCAGGAAGATCAAACAGCAAATGATTCTTATTTAGCTTTTCTAGAACACTACAGATGGTTGCATGGGGATTTAACATACAAATAAAGAAAAAAATGTTTTGCCACAAAATCATGTTGTGCTGACTACTCTGATTTTGGATGATTGATTATTTTATTGTTGTTACTGTTGTAGTTGTTTTCTTTATTTTAAAGTAATATAATAATATTTTATATTGTTTTAATCACCATGGTAGTTTAAAAACATGACAATATTGAAAATTACAAGCCAGCCAATTATAGAGATAGACCTCAGTCTCAGTGTCACCTACTGAATGGCACACATCTCATGATGTCCATTGGGCACCCAGCTCCCTTGGTGTCCTGGGAAACTCCCATCCCAGGAGCCTCCCCCCAGCAGGATATTTTCCAAATGGCAAAATTTGGAAAAGGATAAAAAGGTTGGGGGGAAAAGGCCCTACTATTTGACCTCCCTCTAACTTTTGCCCTTTGGAAAATAATAATAAAGTGCTGAAAATATGATTGTCAGAGATAAAGCAATACTTTCACTTTTAATGAAAATTCTTTCACCACTTAACAATATTCAGTGTTAGATGGAAATAGTTTGGAAACAGTAAGAAAGTATGAAAAAAACAATGTTTTCCTGTAGTACTTTCCTATGTTTTCAAAATTTCTTTTAGGAAAATTAGAATTTCCAGACAGGAATCTTTCTAATGGGGATATTTTCCATTAAATTTTTCACAGGAAAAATCCTGATTTTTCCACCAGCTCTACTCAACATCAAGAGTTTTCATATGTCACCAGAAAGATCTGGGAGCCTCTATCCATTCACAAAACAGGTCAAGTGTTCACTTCAGCAATGCTCTGCCCACTAGTGATCCGCATCATGTCAGTTAAACATGACCCATATGTAGTGATAATCAAAGAGTTGTTTGTAAGCCATGTGTTCTACACCAAGCTCTCAGTGATAGGTTCAGAATGCATCATTTGGGGTGAAATATTACCCTCCCCAGAGTGCCAGCATTAGGCCTACACAACACATCAGCCATATTTTGAGGATTTAACTTGGAGTCAAGTAGTTCACAGGTCTTGTATTGATCTTTTGAACAGTCATGAGTTTCATCCTTTAAGAATTTGGACATGGTCCAAAGCTCTCTGAATTCAATGGGAGTCTCTCCATTGACTTCACTGGGCTTTGGTTCCTTCCTGACCGGGAAAAGCAAGAAATATGCTGCTTGCCAGGAGCTAGGATTCACAATGTGACGGAGAGACTGCCGAGATTCATCAAGCCCTCGGATTGCTACTGCCTCCTGCTTCTCCATGTGGGCACCAATGATACTGCCAAGGATGATCTTGAGTAGATCACTGAAGACTACATGGATCTGGTAAAAAGGATAAAGGAGTCTGAGGAGCAAGTGGTGCTCTCGTCCATCCTCCCTGTGGAAGGAAAAGGCCCTGATAGAAAACATTGAATCATGGAAGTCAATGAATGGCTATGCAGGTGGTGTCGGAAAGAAGGCTTTGGATTCTTTAACCAAAGAATGGGATGATGTTCCAAGAAAAAGGACTGCTAGGCAGAGACGGGCTCCATCTAATGAAGAGAGGGAAGAGCATCTTCACAAGCAGACCGACTAACCTAATGAGGAGGGCTTTAAATTAGGTTCACCAGGAGAAGAAGACCAAAGCCCTGAGGTAAGTGGGCTACTAGTAGGAAGCATGAGCAGGAATGCACAAGAGGGGAGGACTCCTGTTTCATACTGAGAAAGCAGGACCATCAGCAGGTTATCTTAAGTGCCTACACACAAATACCAGAAGCCTGGGAAACAACTGTAAGAACTGGAAGTCTTGGTACAGTCAAGGAATTATGATGTGATTGGACTAACAGAGACTTGGTGGGATAGCTCACCTGACTGATGTACTGTCATGGATGGATATAAACCGTTCAGGAAGGACAGGTAGGGGAGTTGCATTGTATGTAAGAGAGCAGTATGACTGCTCAGAGCTCTGGTATGAAACTGCAGAAAACACCAGAGAGTATCTGCGTTAAGTTTAGAAGTGTGAGCAACAAAAATGATGTCATGTTACTAGATCACAGGGACTGGTTCTCATGCGGGACTTCAGAGCATTACAGCAGTGCACAGATAATCCAGGAAGATTTTGGAATGTGTAAGGGACAATTTCTTGGAGCAAGTGCTGAAGGAACCAACTAGGGGCAGAGCTCTTCTTGACCTGATGTTCACGAACAGGGAAGAATTCGTAGTGGAAGCAAAAGTGAATGAGAACCTGAAAGTCAGTGACCATGAGATGATTGAGCTCAGGATCCAGACATAAGTAAGAAAGGAGAGCAGCAGAACACGGACCCTGGACTTCAGAAAAGCAGACTTTGACTCTCTCAGGAAACAGATGGGCAGGATCCCCTGGGAGAATAACATGAAGGGGAAAGGAGTACAGGAGAGCTGGCTATATTTTAAATAATCCTTATTGAGGTTGCAGGAATAAGCCATCCCAATGTGTAGAAAGAATAGTAAATATGGCAGGTGACCAGCTTGGCTTAATAGAGAAATCCTTGCCGATCTTAAACACAAAAAAGAAGCTTACAAGAAGTGGAAGATTGGACAAATGACCAGGGAAAAGTATAAAAATATTGCTCGGGCACGCAGGAGTGATCAGGAAGGCTAAATCACACTTGGAGTTGCAGGTCAGAAGAGATGTTAAGAGTAACAAGAAGGGTTTCTTCAGGTATGTTAGCAACAAGAAGGTGGTCAAGGAAAGTGTGGGCCCCTTACTGAATGGGGAAGGCAGTCTAGTGACAGAGGATGTGGAAAAAGCTAATATACTCACTGCTTTTTTTTGCCTCTGTCTTCACGAACAAGGTCAGCTCCCAGACTACTGCACTGGGCAGCACAGTATGGGAAGGAGGTGACCAGGCCTCTGTGGAGAAAGAAGTGTTTCAAGACTGTTTAGAAAAGCTGGATGAGCACAAGTCCATGGGGCTGGATGTGCTGCATCTGCGGGTGCTAAAAGAGTTGCTGGATGTGACAGCAGAGCCATTGGCCATTATCTTTGAAAACTCATGGTGATCAAGGGAGGTCCCAGATGACTGGAAAAAGGCGAATGTAGTGCCCATCTTTAAAAAAAAGAAGAAAGAGGATCTGGGGAACTACAGGACAGTCAGCCTCACCTCAGTCCCTGGAAAAATCATGGAGCAAACCTCAATCTATTCTGAAGCACTTAGAGGAGAGGAAAGTGATCAGGATTAATCAGCATGGATTCACCATGGGCAAGTCATGCCTGACTAACCTAATTGCTTTCTATGACAAAATACCTGGCTCTGTGAATGAGGGGAAAGTTAGGACATATTATTCCTTGACTTTAGCAAAGCTTTTGATACGGTCTCCCACCATATTCTTGCTAGCAAGTTAAAAAAGTATGCATTGGATGAATGGACTATAAGATGGATAGAAAGCTGGCTAGATTGTCGGGCTCAAAGGGTAGTGATCAATGGCTCCATGTCTAGTTGGCAGCAGGTATCAAGCAGAGTGCCCCAAGGGTCGGTCCTGGGGCTAGTTTTGTTTAATATCTTCATTAATGATCTGAAGGATGGTGTGGATTGCACCCGGAGCAAGTTTGCAGATGACACTAAACTGGGAGGAGTAGTATATATGCTAGAGGGTACAGAGGGACCTAGACAAATTAGAGTATGGGGCCAAAAGAAAACTGATCAGGTTCAACTAAGGACAAGTACAGAGACCTGCATTTAGGATGGAATAATCCCATTCACTTCTACAGACTAAGGACCAAATAGCTAGGCAGCAGTTCTGCAGAAAAGGACCTAGGGGTTACAGTGGATGAGAGGCTGGATATGAGTGAACTGTGTGTCCTTGTTGCCAAGAAGTCTAATGGTATTTTGGGTGGTATAAGTAGGAACACTGCCAGCAGATTGAGGGACGTGAGCATTCCCCTCTATTTGGCATTGGTGAAGCCTCATCTGGAGTTCTGTGTCCAGTTTTGGGCCCCACACTACAAGAAGGATGTGGAAAAATTGGAAAAAGTTCAACGGAGGGCAAAAAAAATGATTAGGAGGAGGAGCACATGACTTATGAGGAGAGGTTGAGGGGACTGGAGTTATTTAGCCTGCTGAAGAGAAAAATGAGGGGGGATTTGATAGCTGCTTTCAACTACCTGATGGGGGGTTCCAAAGAGGATGGAGCTCAGCCATTCTCTGTGGTGGCAGATTACGGAACAAGAAGCAATGGTCTCAAGTTGCAGTGGGGGTGGTCTAGGCTGGATATTAGGAAACACTATTTCACTAGTAGGGTGGTGAAGCACTGGAATGGGTTACCTAGGGAGGTGGTGGAATCTCCTTCCTCAGAGGTTTTTAAGGTAAGGATTGACAAAGCCCTTGATGGGATGATTTAGTTGGGGGTTGTTCCTGCTTGAGCAGGGGGTTGTACTAGATGACCTCCTGATGTCCTTTCCAACCCTGATATTCTATGATTCTATGATTCTCTAATAGGATTGAGAGACTCAGGAGTTGGCCGAAGGGTCTGTGCAGGAAAATTCTTTTTTGTAGTGTACCTAGAGTGGAGAAATTGAAGAACAACCAGTCCTCTGGCCTACTTTATATGGATAAATTCTAGGAAGGAGAGGAAAGTATGAATGTCCACTGCTTTGCATCTTGTGCAATCATTCACACCTCTGAATGAGAATATAAATGCTCAGGACCTATTTCTCTTCTGACTTATGCCTCTGATGTTAGTGCAGTCACTTCTGATTTACACTGGTGTGAGTCAGAGAAGAATCAGGCACTATTATTCTGCTCTGGTAGCATATTACATCAGGTCTGTAATTGCTTTGCACAAGTGTAATCAACTACAGAAGTTGCAAGGCCATGGAGATTCATGCCATCATATTCCACAGTTTCCTTCAAACCTTGGCCAAACAGGGTAGGAATGAATGAAAATTCAGAGGAACTTTCCTCACATATAGGAAGGAATGACTGAACCACCAGCTTACCTTGCCACAGTCAACCAAACATTCATGATTAAATTAATAGCATTTGGTCAACATTAATCTTAATGATGCAATGAATCTAGAAGTGATGCTATCGATATCCCTTTCCCATGCAAGATCTTCTCAATAAATACTGATATCTAGAAGACAATCATATACCCATGTGATCTCCAATACAATGATTTTACATAGAGGATATTATTTTCCAAAATTAGATATTTCAACAACATTCTTCATTGCAATTTTGAGTTGAAATGAAAACAATGAAAGCCTGTTTATATTAAATGTAGATGACTTTTTGTGATTTTTTTTGGTGTTTCAATCAGCTATGGAGATGATAATTATTTACGAAACTTTGATGATGCTTTTTGGCCAAAATTTCTAATTCCAATACATGGAAAAGTTGGACAGAATATTAACATTTTATGTGTGTCTTTTTGGCAGTTTTTGGACACTAGTTCAACCATAGCATTGAATGCCATTGACTTCAAAAGAGCTACTCCAGATTTGCACAGTTGCATAACTGACATTAGAAAAAAGATATGTACCTAAATTACTTTCTATGAGAAAACATTTTTCTCTTCATCATGTCCCCCAATATCCTTCTCAGAGCCTCTTTTACCTCCTTGTTCCTCAGGCTGTAGATAAAAGGGTTCAAGGTTGGGGTGACAGTTGTGTATATCAGAGATAGCACTTTGTTGCTGTCTGGTAAGTTAATGGAGTTGGGTCTTAAATAGATTTGACTGCTGCAGCCATAATACAATGTCAGCACAATGAGGTGTGAGGAGCAGGTGGAGAAGGCTTTGTGTCTGCCTTCAGCCGATGCCATCTTTAAGATGGTGGAGATAATAAAGGTGTAGGACACAAGGATGAGAGTAAATGGAATGAAGATGACCAGTATAGAAGCTGAAAACAACTGCATTTCATACTGAGACGTGTCAATGCAAGAAAGCTTAATCAATGGGGGAATGTCACAGAAAAAATAGCTTATCTTATTGGAGCTACAAAATCGCAAGGTGAAAACCCAAACTGTCTGTACTAGGGACACCACATTCTCACTGAACCATGAGAGAACTACCAATGAAAGGCACACCATCCTGTTCATGATGAGCCTGTACCTCAGTGGGTTGCATATGGCCACATAGCGATCATATGCCATGGCGGCCAGAAGGAAGCACTTAGAGGCCCCAAGAAAGAGTAGAAAATACATTTGTACAACACAGCCCATGTAGGAAATGCTCTTGTCCTCTGAGAGGAAGTTCACCAGCATCTTGGGTACAGTGACCGAGGTGTACCATATCTCCAGGAAGGATAAGACCCGGAGAAAGAAATACATGAGGTTGTGAAGGGCTGGATCCATGGTGACTGTGATGAGAAGGATGTTCCCACTCAGGGTAATGGTGTAAAATAACAGATAGATGGAGAACAGAAGCACTTCCAGCTCACAGTGGTTGGACAATCCCTGTAAAATGAATTCAGTCACCACAGTGAGGTTCCCCCTTCTTGATTCTTCTGCATATTTCATCTGTGGGGGGACAATAAATATCTAGGTAACATGTGAAGGAATGAACCACTGCAGGAACTAAGTGGGGGTTGTTCAAAACACATACGGAATTTATGGACCCTATTCCCATGGACATTCAGTAGGAGTTGTGGCCCACATCCCCAAAGGTATATGGGTGGCTACGTCCCATTGATTTCCAGTGGAGTTAGGCACCTAAATACTTAAATGTGTTTGGGAGCCTGACTGCCACATGTGCCTTTGAAAATCGTCCCCAAAAGCCATAGGGGCAAATTCTCTCTTCATGTCACCCAGTTCAAGTCTCATCGAGGCTCCTTCCAAAATCCCTGTGTGGGTTGATTGGCATTTCCATACTCTAGATATGGCCAGAAACTGGGAGAAAATGTCTCAAGAAAAAGAATCACCCCCAAAAGTTCATAATTTCTGTGTGAGCAGTCACGACTGCCTGGAAAGGACCCCTCAGTTAGACAGATAGACTCACAGATAAACCAACAGAAAGACACACCGACACATAGGCAGACCAATAGAAATATAGATAGACCAATAGATATATAGACCAGTAGACCAGTGGATAGGTTTCGCTTGGACCCAAGTTACTTGTTTAAATTCTTTCCTCTTTCACATTCCTTTAACCATCCCACATTCCCTCCTGCTCCAATAAGAATGCACAGTTTGTACTTGTGGCACCGGAGAGACTAACAAATTTATTTGGGCATCAGCTTTCATGGGCTAAAACCCACTTCATCGGATGCATGCAGTGGAAAATACAGCAGGAAGATATAAATACACAGAGAACATGAAAAAATGGGTGTTGCCATGAGACTGGTATGGCAACACCCAGTTTTTTCATGTTCTCTGTGTATATATATATCTTCCTGCCATATTTTCCACTGCATGCATCCAATGAAGTGGGTTTTAGCCCACTAAAGCTTATGCCCAAATAAATTTGTTAGTCTCTAAGGTGCCACAAATATGCCTTGTTTTTTTTTGTTTCTTTGTTTGTTTGCTGATACAGACTAACACAGCTACCACTCTGAAATCAGTTTCTGACTTGGCAATTCATAATGAACAGAGTGACTACACTATGTTCTAAATGGGACACTATGCAGATCAGCAAAGCTGCTTTGAAGTAAATGGAGCTATGCTGATCTGCACCAGCATTTTACCCCTAGAATTCCATGTGATCAGCACAGAGATTTCTGTCCTGCTCGGTGAATCTAAAGTATGAAGACATTTCCAGAGAACAGGAGTATGTAACTACAGGTCTACAAGGAAATATAACAACTGTATATAGGCATGTTGAAAAATGTAACAAAAAGTAGAGCTGATTGAAAATTTTTAGATAAATGTTTTTCCCATAAGAAAATGCTAATTCAACAAAATCTAAATGTTTAGCTGGAATGCATTGATTTTGTAAAAATTTTCCATGGGAAATTGATAAGGTTGAAACATTTTGTTTTGTCAATATAATATAATATAATATAATATAATATAATATAATATAATATAATATAATGTCCAAATGAAAGATAATATAGTAAAATGATAATGTTCTAAATGAAATGTTTCAACTTTATTAAAAAAAACCTTTTTCCTTATTGATGTGCAATATTTCAGAATATTTTGTTTCATGAAAAAGTCTGAAATTTTTACCTTTTGGCCTTATTTGAGATTAAAACCAATTTTGAAATCTATGTATTTCTTGCAGAAAAGAAATTCCATTTTTTGACCAGCTCTGAAAAAGAGGTTAAGGCATTGCTCTTATTCTTATTTGTAATAAATAATAATTGTAATAATAATAATAACAATAAAATTAAGCCAATTCTTTGAGCCCGTTATGCTAGACTTACTGATTATCATTTCAGTTGTTTCACGAGCAATTCCACAGAAAGCATTGTGATAATTTACAGAACAAGGTGCCATTCAATATGAAGGCATCACAATCTGTCACCTATCATTTATATAGCACCTTACTCTTAGAACCTCTCAACAACTAACATCAGTTGTGTCAGCCTCACTACCTCTGGCTGAGACAGGTCAGTATTTATCCCATTCTGCAGATGGGGAAACTGAAGCACAGAGCGGCAAGAAATGATTCTCTTCCAAGGTTGCACAGCTAATGTGTGGTGGTGCAGGAACAGATTCCAGATCTCATAAGTCACCCTGGTCTAAGCACAGAACTGCCCCATAATATTCCCTATAGATGTGAGAGTATACACCTCTGCAGAAAACCAAATATGCGATTAATCAAACTACAGAGATGGGGGTCATATATATATACCAAGAGATAGACAGACAAACAGTTTGTCTCATGCATCCACCAACCATCAATACAGTCCCATTGTTCAGCTCTCACGGTGCTCCATTCTAAAGACACCAGTAAAGGCTGCATGATTACAGATGCTGCAGAGACCACAGCCTTGACAGCTTGGATTCAGGGCAACTCCATCAGGCCAACGGAGGCCCACATCTGTGAAGGAGCAAATTCCACGCCTGCCTGAGGCTTGCAATTTGCGGGGAGCAACACCCCTTCTGCTCTCCCTCCAAACTATTCCCATGGTTAGGAGTTGCCTATAACCAAAGGCTCTGATCTAGCAAACTTTGCCACATAAAGAGTGTCATTCATGTGTGTATTTGTGAAACTGAGCCCCGGATAAATGTGTGATAAAGCGCATAATCCTATCTGACTGCTAAACTTCTCTAATGTTACAGAATTCGGAAGTTCTGTGTTTATCTTATGACCAGGTTAAATTAAAATGTAATTGGCAATGACCGAATTCAGAGTCTGAGATCCCTGGAAATCACAGTCTGCTCAGTTAAACAGGAATTAAAAAACAAGTAAAAAAAAGCAGAACAAATACTTCATCATCAGTGTTAATTTTACACAATCTCTTTCGATGAAATCAAACCTGATGCAAACTCCCATTTGCGTTCAACTTAATTATAAGATCCTGATTTATCTCTTTGAAATTGCCAGAATCTGACAGATAAGGAACTATCTCTGTCTGGTTTAGTTGTATGGTCTTGTCTGCATTGCTTGTTGGACACATTTTCTTTCTTTCTTTCTTTCCTTCTTTAATTGAATTACCTTAATAACTAGGAGCCCCAGTCATCGATTAGGGTCCCAGTGACCCATGCATTGGACGAACCCAGAACAAAAAGCCAGCCCTTGCCCCCCAAAGAACATATAGCCTAATTCCATCATTTCACACTCCGTATTCCTTTTGGAAGATTTTACATTTCTATATGGAGCCCTGGAGTGGCTAATGCCAGGAACTTCCAGAGATAGGCACCTGTTTAATTGTAGTGTTAAATTTCTTGAGAAAAGCAAGAAAAGGAAATACTAAGGGGCTGACTCTCCGGTGGTGAAAATTCTTTGTTACAAATGACACTAGCTGAAAATCTGTCCCCGGTTTCAATGCTGACATAGTTCAAGTAACGGGAGCAAAAGCAACATGCCCTCAGCTATGTTTTCAAGTCATGTAAAAGTGAACATTAACTAAAATTTAGTTAGATTCAAAATAAGTTCCTCCTACCACCAGCTCCTTCTGCTCACCTCTCTGCAGGATGAATGTGCTGGTTTCTATGGTCTATCTGAGCCCCGTCAGATGACCTTTGTGGCAGTATTGTGCTGGAGCTTACACCCAACACACTGGGGGATTTTACATCCATGTATTCCCATTGCTTCTCTCTGATTGGGCTGTAAAAAAACTGCAGCGTTAGGATTTTCAGTATAAACTTTTCACTTTTTTGCCTGGAGAGTCCCTAGGCCTAATTCTCATTCACATTAAAACCACTTCATGTGGCTCTGGCAATGTCACAGAGCCTTGTGAATGAATGTAATTTATGTCTATTTTCAGGCACCTTTTACACTACTAGAGTTGTACAAGGCAGCCTCCATGTCAATGGGATTTGGGTCAACTAAGCCAAATTCTGCTTAAGGCGACATCTACAGTGGAAGCTGGGGGAGTGACGGTACAAGCTAGCTGCCTCAAGTATATACCCATGGGGTCTGATCAGGTTTGCACTGAAGGTGACTAGCATACTGTACTGTCGCTTACCGCTGCCTGTGCTACTGTGGCCACACTCCTAATTTTAGCACACTAGCTCAATGACAGCTAGCACAGGTATGTCTACACCAGCTGGAAGTCACATTCCTAGCTCCAAGTGTAGACGTTAGCCTAAGTTACAGCCGTGTAAATTGAGATTAAGGTCCTCATATTGCACACCCATTAGTCTGATCCAAAGACAGACTTGGTCTGTTTTGAACCTGTTTTGGAGGCTGGGGGAAACTTAGAAATTGGAATGTTTTGTGAAACGCGCTTTTTGTTTTTGATCAGCATTATAAAGAACCAGACACACCTGATAGCTGCAACACAGTGCCAGAGACCACAGTGCCAGAGACTTGTTGAAGGGAAAGGTCTTTACTTTGTCTGAGCTGGAAGTCAGGATTGGGGCCAGCTGAGCTGGATCAGTGCTAGCAACACCAGCCTTTCAGTGCACAGAAGGTACCTGCCAGTGAAAGGTCCGGTGTAGTCTTGACTTCTCCTAGTGTCAGCAATGGACTCTCAGTATATGATCAGCCTTGGGGCCCATCTGAATAAGGGAAATCTGCAGTAAATTGGAGCAGACTCTGTCCCTGCAGACTGGGCCCTTGTCAACACACACATCCTGAAACTGACCAGCACCTCTGACATGAACTGGCCCAATTGGTATGTCTACACTGCAAGGGTGTGGCCAGGGTTAGCAGAACTAGAGTTGGCAGAACCTGTATTTGGTAATGTAGGGCTTGAGAGTCTATATTTGTAAACCCAGTTTAGGAATTTTTGATCCTTGTGTTCCAACCAGGGGCTCCAGGCTCTACAGTGTATTATGTGGCCCTGAGTCCAATCCCTGACTTCCTAGCATCCTCCCCAAATGTTCTAGCCATTTTTTCATAGGGTAACATGGGAAAACTTTATAGTCTACCAAATTTTACTGTCTAGAGGACAAAGGAAGCCAGCCCATGGTACTGTGGAATACTTCTGATGGATGCCCATGGTATCTCTACATTGCAATTAAACACCCACAGCTGGCCAGTGTTAGCTGACTTGGGCTTGAGTGGCTCAGGCTGTGGGGCTGTAAAATTGTGGTGTAGATGTTTGGGCTGGATGCCAGGCTCTAGGACCTTCCTCCCTATGAGATGTTTAATTGCACTGTAGACATACCCGCCAAAGCACAAGTCCATTGAGGATGTGTCTACACTGCAAAGCAGCAGAGTTTGAACCCTGGTTGTGGCTTGACTCAGGCTCGGATCCTCCACCCCTGTGGGATCCTTGATCTGAGCCCTGGGTTAGCACAGTTTGCATGTAGATGGAAGGGGGATTAGGCTTGATCCTGAATTTGAACCCTGAGTTTACACTACAATGTAGACATAACCTCTGAGGCCACCTCCAGCCAAAGAGGCTGAGAACTTTGAAGGCAATGGACCTAAAAAGGGCTGGCCAGTGTTAGGCATGGATCTATGGATACATCTATACTGCAATTAAACATCCCCAGCTGGCCAGTGTCAGCTGACTCGGGCTTGTGGGGCTCATCCCTTTCCGTGGAATTCCTTTCTAGGCTCTCATTTCCCATTTTGTATGTGTGCAGCTGATTGTTCCTTCCTAAGTGGAGTACTTTGCATTTGTCTTTATTGAATTTCATCTTATTTACTTCAGACCATTTCTCCAGTTTGTCCAGATCATTTTATATTATAATCCTATCCTCCAAAGCACTTCCAACCCCTCCCAGCCTGGCATCATCCACAGACTTGATAAATATATTCTCTATGCCATGATGTAAATCATTGATGAAGATATTGAACAGAACTGGACCCAGATCTGATCCCTGTGGGATCACACTTGATATGCCCTTCCAGCATGACTGTGAACCACTGATAACTACTCTCTGGGAATGGTTTTCCAACCAGTTATGCACCCACCTTATAGTAGCTCCATCTGGGTTGTATTTCTCTAGTTTGTTTGTGAGGTCGTGTGAGACAGTATCAAAAACCTTACTAAAGTCAAGATATAACAAATCTACTACTTCCCCTCTATCCACAAGGCTTGTTAGGCTGCTATCAAGTTGGTTTGACATCATTTGTTCTTGACAAATCCATGGTGTTACTTATCACCTTATTGTCTTCTAGATGTTTGCGAATTGATTACTTAATTATTTGTTCCATTATCTTTTTGGGTACAGAAGTTAAATTGACTGGTCTGTAATTCCTAGGTTGTTCTTATCTCTCTTTTTATAGATTGACATTATATTTTCCCTTTTCCAGTCTTCTGGAATTTCTCCCATCTTCCATGACATTTCAAAGATAATCACTAATGGCTCAGATAGCTCCTCACTCAGCTCCCTGAGTATTCTAGGATGCATTTCATCAGGTCCTTGTGACTTGAAGACATCTAACTTGTCTAAGTAATTTTTTACTTGTCCTTTCCCTATTTTAGCTTCTAATTCTACCTCATTTTCACTGGCATTCACTATGCTAGATGCCCAATCACCACTAACCTTCTTGGTGAAAACCGAAACAAAGAAGTCAGTAAGCACCTCTGCCATTTCCACTTTTTCTGGTATTGTTTTCCCCCCCCTCATTGAAGTAACAGGCCTACCAAGTCCTTGGTCATCCTCTTGCTTCTAATGTATTTGCACAATGTTTTCTTGCTACCCTTTATGTCTTTTACTAATTTAATCTTGTTTTGTGCCTTGGCCTTTCGAATTTTGTCCCTACATACTTGTGTTATTTGCTTATATTCACCCTTTGTAATTTCACCTAGTTTCCACTTTTTGTAGGACTCTTTTTTGAGTTTAGATCATTGAAGATTTCCTGGTTACGCCAGGGTGATTTCTCACTATACTTCCTATATTTTCTATGCAGTTGGGATAGTTTGCTCTTGTGCCCTTAAACATAGTGCTGTCCACACTGGCACTTCTGTTGGTGTTGTCCTAAACATTTTTCCCAAACCTGGACTTTAGCGTACAAAATCTGGGTGCTTACTGTGAACCTTCCCCAAGCTTGTACCCAGCTTGGATCTATCTCGCTGCCACCAGATAAGATTAAGGCTCTTATCAGCCTGGGTTTCCCAAATACTCCTTGGGGTACCCCCTCTGTGGCCTCCCCAACGTCCCCTGGAAAGACCACCCCCCCAAGACTCAGAAGCCTGAGTCCACGGGCAAGGGAATATCCCCCTCCCTTCCCTTCTCCCCGGCTTCTCTTCTGAGCCACTTAAGGGAATGGCTGTAATCTTTTACATTACAATACCAAGAAAGCCTTGTCTCCTTTCTCTCCAAAGAGACAGCTTCAAACACAGGGAAACTAAAGGGATTCTTTCTCTCTATCCCCGTAGCCTGCTCCCGCCCTGGGGACAATAAGAACTAACCCACAGCCTGGGCTTTCCTCTCCCCTTTGCCTCAGTAGGAAAGAACTTCCACAAGTTTAAAAAGAAAACTTTATATAAAAAGAAAGAAAATACAGAACAATAATACTGCATTAAAGATCAATACAGGCTCTTGCTTATAAGAAAATATGAATAACCAGTCTGATTTAAAAAATAGCCAATTTAAAACAGTCCAGCAAATCAACACACAGTAAATACAAATCAAAGCACATCACAGCCGATTACTTTGTTTCCTTTTATACTCACAGACTTTTAGTAGAATTTAGAAAGAAGATTGGAGTTAGAGAGAAATTTGTTTACTCACAGCCGAGGAAAACAACAAAGACCCCGAGTTCCTTTCCCTCCCAGACTTTTAAAAAAATCCAGGTCTCTGATTGGTCCTCTGGTCAGGTGTTTGGTTCCCCCTTTCCAGGTAAAAGAAACTTAACCCTTACCTATCTACTTATGACACGCCTCCCAAATCACCGACAGTAGAAACTTTCACTGGAGGTGATTTCTACCTAAGAACTTTAAACTAAACAGAGTAACACAACACATGCACCTTACATATACTTCTAAGCATGTAAACTACAAGACTTCAACATCTTAAGGAAAGTTTTAACCAGTGTATTCTGGGAAACTCTCATGGGAGAGTGCATCAGCTACTGTGTTGGAAGCTCCTGAAATGTGTTGAATTTCAAAATCAAAATCTTGGAGAGCTGGACTCCAACGAAGAAGTTTCTTGTTGTTCCCTTTGGCTGTATGAAGCCACTTTAGCGCAGCATGGTCAGTTTGTAGCTGGAACCGCCGTCCCCATACATACGGGCGTAGCTTTTCCAGGGCGTACACAATGGCATAGCATTCCTTTTCGCTGACTGACCAGTGGCTTTCCCTCTCCGATAGTTTCTTGCTGAGAAACACGACAGGATGGAAGTTCTGATCCGGTCCTTCCTGCATGAGAACTGCTCCTATACCACGCTCAGATGCATCGGTGGTTACTAGGAATGGTTTGTCAAAGTCTGGGGCCCTTAGCACAGGGTCAGACGTGAGCGTCGCCTTAAGTTGGGTAAAGGCCTCCTGACACTCATCAGTCCATTTAACTGTAGTTGGCTGGGTCTTCTTGGTCAGGTCGGTCAGTGGTGCAGCGATTTGGCTGTAGTGTGGTACAAACCGCCTGTAGTACCCGGCCAAGCCTAAGAAGGATTGGACCTGTTTCTTTGACTTTGGGACAGGCCACTTTTGGATAGCCTCCACCTTGGCCTGTAGGGGGTTTATGGTTCCTCGACCCACCTGGTGTCCCAGGTAAGTCACTCTGTTTTGGCCTATTTGACACTTTTTGGCCTTAACAGTTAGTCCTGCCTGCCTGATACGGTCAAAGACCTTTTCCAGGTGTTCTAGGTGTTCGGGCCAGGAGTCTGAGAAAATGGCCACATCATCGAGGTAGGCAACTGCATATTCTCCCAGTCCTGCTAGTAGACCATCTACCAGCCTCTGGAAGGTGGCGGGTGCATTTTGCAGCCCGAAAGGAAGTACATTAAATTCATATACCCCCGTATGGGTGACGAATGCTGACCTTTCCTTGGCAGGGTCATCTAGCGGTACTTGCCAGTACCCCTTGGTTAAGTCTATTGTAGAGATGAACTGGGCACGTCCCAACTTTTCCAATAGCTCATCGGTGCGTGGCATTGGATAGTTGTCTGGACGAGTTACCGCATTTAGCTTACGGTAGTCCACGCAAAAGCGTATTTCCCCATCTGGTTTGGGTACCAGAACCACTGGAGATGCCCATGCACTAGTAGATGAGCGGATTATACCCATCTGTAGCATGTTCTGGATCTCCCGCTCTATAGCAGCTTGTGCGTGAGGGGACACCCGGTAGGGTGGTGTTCTAATTGGGTGAGCATTACCTGTGTCAATGGAGTGGTATGCCCGTTCAGTCAGTCCTGGAGTGGCTGAGAACAATGGTGCGAAGCTGGTGCACAGCTCCTGGATTTGTTGCCGCTGCAGACGTTCCAGGGTGGTTGAGAGGTTCACCTCTTCCACGCCCCCGTCTTTCTTCCCGTCGTAGTAGACGCCATCAGGCCACTCAGCGTCCTCTGCTCCCTGGACAGTAAACTGACAAACCTGTAAGTCTCTGGAATAAAAGGGCTTGAGAGAATTAACATGATATACTTTGGGTTTTTGTGAGGAATTGGGAAATGCTATGAGGTAGTTAACAGCTCCCAGGCGCTCTTGGACCGTGAAGGGCCCCTCCCATGATGCTTCCATCTTATGGGCTTGTTGCGCCTTCAAGACCATGACCTGGTCTCCTCTCTTGAAGGAACGGTCTCTGGTATGTTTATCATACCAGGCCTTTTGCTCTGCCTGAGTATCCTTTAGGTTGTCTCTAGCAAGGGCTAAAGAATGGCGGAGAGTGGTTTGTAGGTTGCTGACAAAGTCCAGAATGTTAGTTCCTGGAGAGGGTGTAAAACCCTCCCATTGTTGCTTCACCAGCTGTAATGGCCCCTTAACCTCGTGGCCATACACAAGCTCAAATGGTGAGAACCCTAAACTGGGATGTGGTACAGCCCTGTAAGCAAAGATCAACTGCTGCAAGACTAGATCCCAGTCATTGGAGTGTTCATTAACGAATTTACGGATCATGGCCCCCAAAGTTCCATTAAACCTTTCCACCAGGCCATTGGTTTGATGGTGGTACGGGGTGGCAACCAAGTGATTCACCCCATGATTTTCCCACAGGTCTTTCATGGTGCCAGACAGGAAATTTGATCCTGAATCGGTAAGGATATCAGAGGGCCAACCTACCCTTGCGAAAATGTCTGTTAACGCCTGGCACACCGCTCTGGCCCTGATGTTGCCTAGAGCAACTGCTTCTGGCCATCGGGTAGCAAAATCCATGAAAGTCAGTACGTACTGCTTTCCCCTGGGTGTCTTTCTCGGAAAAGGACCCAGAATATCCACAGCTACTCGCTGAAATGGGACCTCAATTATGGGTAGTGGCTGGAGAGGGGCCTTGACCAGATCTTGAGGTTTTCCCACTCTTTGGCACACCTCACAAGATTGGACATACTGGGCAACTTCCTTGCCCATCCCCTCCCAGTAGAAGGACTTCCCCAACCTGTCTTTGGTTCTGTTCACCCCAGCATGACCACTGGGATGATCATGGGCTAAGCTTAAGAGCTTCCCCCTGTACTTAGTTGGAACCACCAACCGTTTGTGCGGCTGCCATTCTTCCTGGTGTCCACCAGAGAGAAGTTCCTTGTATAAAAGTCCTTGGTCTATAACAAACCGGGATCGGTTAGAAGAGCTGAGAGGCGGTGGGTTGCTCCGTGCCACCGCCCAAGCTTTCTGAAGGCTGACATCCGCTTCCTGCTCAGTCTGAAACTGTTCCCTTGAAGCCGGGGACACCAGTTCTTTCTCAGACTGGGGACTTGGGCTTGGTCCCTCTGGAAGTGACGTAGGTGATGGAGTTGTTTCTGTAGCTGGTGTACCGCTGTGCGCTGGTGCACCTGGTGGTATTTCAGGCTCTGGCTGAGCCTCTTCGGTATGGTTGTGTGTTGTTTCAGCCAGTTCAGGCTCGTTGGTCCCTTCTGGCGTTGGGGTTGAAGATGTGGTTGCACTTGCTGGTGCTGGTGCTGATTGCTGTTCCAGTTCCAGGCCTGGGACTGGAGGTGTTGTGGCTGGTTGAGCCGTTGGCATGGGATCTGGGTCCACTACCTCGGTCTGGGTCTCTGGTAACACAGACAGGTTCTCTGTGGACGGCTCAGGAACAGGAATGGGTCTGGAAGCTTGCCTGGTGTGGCTGCGTGTAACCATTCCCACTCTCTTGGACTGCTTCACTTGGTTGGCCAAGTCTTCCCCCAGTAGCATGGGGATGGAATAATTGTCATAAACTGCAAAAGTCCACCTTCCTGACCAGCCTTTGTACTGGACAGGCAGTTCAGCGGTAGGCAAGACCACAGCTTGTGACATGAAGGGGTAAATGGCCACTTTGGCCCTTGAGTTGATGAGTTTGGGATCGACGAAGGATTGGTGGATAGCTGACACTTGTGCTCCCGTGTCTCTCCACGCGGTAACCTTCTTTCCGCCCACCTTCAAATGTTCCCTTCGCTCCAAGGGGATTTGAGAGGTATCTGGGCCTGGGGATCTTGGTTGTGCTGGTGGTGTAATGACTTGCACCCGGGTGGGGTTTGTTGGGCAGTTTGCCTTTGGGCAGTTGGCCTTGATGTGTCCCGTTTCATTACACTTATAGCATCTGTCAGATAATGTGTTACTGGGTTGAAGTAAGTTACTGAGGACTGGCGAGGTGGAAGGATAGGATGTCTGTGGCTTTCCTTGGGTTGTAGTTGAGGTTTTGGGTTGCCCTCGGTTGTAGGGTTTATTGTCGGTGTGGCCCCTGGGGTTTTCACTCCCCTTTACAGTAGCCTTCTTGCTTTCTGCCACCTCCATCCATCTGGCTCCAATCTCCCCTGCCTCGGTGAGAGTTTTGGGTTTTCCATCTAGGATGTACCGTGTTATTTGCTCAGGAACACCATCCAAGAACTGCTCCATGTATATGAGGTGGCGCAGGTCTTCAAAGGTTTGAACCTGGGTTCCTGATATCCAGGCGTCACAATGCTTTCCCACATAGTAGGCGTGGTCGGGAAATGACCCCTCTGGTTTCCACTTTTGGTTTCTGAACCGCCGACGGGCGTGATCCGGGGTTATCCCCATTCTGGATCTGGCTTGGGTTTGAAACAGTTTATAATCGTTCATTTGGCCTCTTGGCATTTTAGCCGCCACGTCTGCCAAGGGTCCACTGATGTGTGACCTCAGCTCTAGCATGTACTGGTCTTCAGGTATGTTGTACCCAACGCAGACCCTTTCGAAATTTTCTAAGAAGGTCTCCGGGTCAGCACCTGCCTTGTAGTTGGGAAATTTTCTGTGCGGTGGAACAACAACTGGCGCCGGAGGGTTAGGAGTGGCTGGAGCATTTTGCCTAGCCTGTGCCATCTCCAGTTCATGCTTTCTCTGTTTGTCCCTCTCTTCACTTTGTCGTCGGTAGGCTGCCTCTTCTTCTTGTTGTTTTCTTTTGTAATCAGCTTCTTTTTCTTTTTGTCTCATCTCCATCTCTTGTAGTGTTTTTTCCATGTCTCGCTTGTGATCGGCTTGTTTTGTTTGTTCCTCTGCCTCTAGTCTCGCACGTTCCTGCTTTATGGCATCTTTGGAACTCATGGTTTCTGTTTTATTGTGTTGTGGTGCCCTCTGGTGTCTGTTGTTTGAACTGCTGGCTTTCTGTCTCAGGAGATTTGCCTAGCAACTGATGTGTCTTCCTCTGGCTTTGTTTGATTGGCTAGGTAACCAAACAAAAGCCACTGTATTTACCTGTGTGCGTTTGCTGGAATTCACTCTCAAAGGGAGTGCTATTGTTTAAGCAATGACCCTTAATGGCCCTCTTAAGTATATTGCTAAAAATGCTAACAGCCAAAAGCAGGCAGAAAAACTTTCTATCTGGCTGCTTAAAAACCAACCCCTTCTCCCTGCTAATCCCTAGCAGAAAAAGGAAAATTAATGTAGCTTGTGGCTTCTGGATTCATAATTCCCAATCCGCTGCCTACCATGTCCTAAACATTTTTCCCAAACCTGGACTTTAGCGTACAAAATCGGGGTGCTTACTGTGAACCTTCCCCAAGCTTGTACCCAGCTTGGATCTATCTCGCTGCCACCAGATAAGATTAAGGCTCTTATCAGCCTGGGTTTCCCAAATACTCCTTGGGGTACCCCCTCTGTGGCCTCCCCAACGTCCCCTGGAAAGACCACCCCCCCAAGACTCAGAAGCCTGAGTCCACGGGCAAGGGAATATCCCCCTCCCTTCCCTTCTCCCCGGCTTCTCTTCTGAGCCACTTAAGGGAATGGCTGTAATCTTTTACATTACAATACCAAGAAAGCCTTGTCTCCTTTCTCTCCAAAGAGACAGCTTCAAATACAGGGAAACTAAAGGGATTCTTTCTCTCTATCCCCGTAGCCTGCTCCCGCCCTGGGGACAATAAGAACTAACCCACAGCCTGGGCTTTCCTCTCCCCTTTGCCTCACTAGGAAAAACTTCCACAAGTTTAAAAAGAAAACTTTATATAAAAAGAAAGAAAATACAGAACAATAATACTGCATTAAAGATCAATACAGGCTCTTGCTTATAAGAAAATATGAATAACCAGTCTGATTTAAAAAATAGCCAATTTAAAACAGTCCAGCAAATCAACACACAGTAAATACAAATCAAAGCACATCACAGCCGATTACTTTGTTTCCTTTTATACTCACAGACTTTTAGTAGAATTTAGAAAGAAGATTGGAGTTAGAGAGAAATTTGTTTACTCACAGCCAAGGAAAACAACAAAGACCCCGAGTTCCTTTCCCTCCCAGACTTTTAAAAAAATCCAGGTCTCTGATTGGTCCTCTGGTCAGGTGTTTGGTTCCCCCTTTCCAGGTAAAAGAAACTTAACCCTTACCTATCTACTTATGACAGGTGTAGCTTATGTTGTTCGGGGGGTGTTTTTTCACACCCCTGAGTGACATAAATTATACCGACAAAAGTGCTAGTGTAAACATAGCCTAAGACTCCTCAAGTGAGTAAGGTCAAAATTTTAAAAAGATATTTAGGTACCTAACTCTTACTGAAATCAGTACTTATGAATGAGAGTAGGAGTGCCACAAGCTGACACTTTTGATCTTTTGCAAGAGTGGAAAGAAAGAAAGAAAGAAAGAAAGAAAGAAAGAAAGAAAGAAAGATTCTTAGATTATGCTTTGCCAAACCTCAGTGGCCTCAGGTTTTGGAGGTTTTTTGGAAAATTTTGCAATGAACCCCAAATTAACCAACTTTCCCCTACAATCATGATTCATGACTCTTCTTCTTGGCTGATTAAGACGTAGGCAAATCCTTCATGAGCAATGCCATTGATTTATAAAAGGGTTATAGAATAAGGCCTTTTACTTTAATTATTCTATTATTTTCAGTCTGTGAATCAGTATATATATGTGGCTATATGATTTAATTAATCATTAATTAAATTTAATATATTAATATATATGTTTTAATTAATCTTCATTTCTGCTCCTGAGAGATTGCAATGGTTCTAGCATAGAGCTTTAACCTTTGTACAGAGTATCCTTACTCAGGGACGTTCAGTTGGAGTTTTGCCTGAGTACTGACAGAGTAAAATCTGAGTATGACTGTAAGGATTTGGTATTTGCTTTTAACTACAAGTTCCTTCAACTTTGGCTGGATTTTGTGTTAAGTGTCCGATTCTGCCACCCTTATTCACAGTGAGTAGTACCTTTCCGCCAGTGTAGCCACCTTGGTAACAATGAGTTGTTCATTTCAATTGTTTGATAATTAACCTTACAAGTATGTATATTCAGGCTCCCTTTCCCCACTATGCCTAACAGAAGGCTTTGTCAGGGTGACCTCAGGCACATTCAGCTTGATGCCTTGTCCCTCTATCTCCCAATAAGGTCTATTGCACTTTATGCCTCCCAAACTCAAAATTTAACCAAAATGGTCCATACTCTCATGTAAATGCAGTGCAAAAGAGGCTGGGCCCATCCAGTCAATTCCCTTTGCTCTCCAATAGACAGCGGCAGAGAGCTCCCTCAGCAGTGGAGTCCTTCCACAACTGCAAGTCTTAAGCTGCTCTCGGCCCCTGTCAGGGTTCCCTCCCCACTCTGAACTCTGGGTACAGATGTGGGGACCCGCATGAAAGATCCCCTAATCTTATTTCTACCAGCTTAGGCTAAAACTTTCCTTGTCCAAGTGATTTAGATAAAAATTCAGGAAAAAGGACCACTTGGAGTCCCTCTTTCCCCAAAATATTCCTCCCCAGTCCCTTCACTCCCTTTCCTAGGGATGCTTGAGAATAATATACTAACCAATTGACCACAAAACAACCCCCTGGGATTTTAGACACTGAAAATCAATCAGGTACTTAAAAGAAGAATTTTATTTTTTTAAAAAAGTAAAAGAATCACACTTGCAAAATCAGGATGGAAGGTAACTTTACAGGGTAAATAAAAAGATATAAAACACAGAGGATTCCCCTCTAGGCTTAGTTTCAAAGTTACAGAAAACAGGAATAAAACTCTCTCTTAGCATAGGGAGAATTCAAAAGCTAAGCCAAAAGATAATCAAATGCATTTCCTTGCCTTTACTTATAATTTCTGTAATTTTATATGTATCATTTCAGTTAGCTTTTCAAGAGATGTATTACCTGCTTGATCTCTCTCTCTCTATCCAGAGAGAGAACAAACAAAGCCTCTCTCCCTTCCCCAGATTTGAAAGTATCTTCTTTCTTTATTGGTCCTTTTGGTCAGGTGCCAGCCATGTTATCTGAGCTTCTCAACCCCTTACAGGTAAAGTGATTCTGTACCTCTGGCCAGAAGAGATTTTATTTTGCTGCATACATAAAGGTTGTTACCCTTTATATTTATGACAGTCCCTCTTCCCCCATTTTATCCATAGGTGACCATTCTGAGCTCCCTTATTTCTAAGGCTTGGATCAATGGGCTTACAGAGAGAGAGAAAGAGAGAGACTTCCCTGTTGGATATTATACAGGATTTTTTAAAGAGATTTTTCTTCAAGGGACTGCAACATCTTACAAATCAAACTTCTCTCTGGAATTTCTTTTGCCTTCTATTATCACAATTATCGCCTGAGATAACTGTTAGTAAAAGAGCTTAGAGAGCAAATATTATTCAAGGTTATCCAGCGAGATCACTGCGTGTTTTAGACATGAAGCACTGGAATGGGTTACCTAGGGAGGTGGTGGAATCACCCTCCTTGGAGGTTTTTAAGGTTAGGCTTGACAAAGCCCTGGCTGGGATGATTTAGTTGGGAATTGGTCCTGCTTTGAGCAAGGGGTTGGACTAGATGACCTCCTGAGGTCCCTTCCACCCCTGATATTCTATGATTCTATGATTCTAAGATTTTAGGAGCACAAGTCACACTGAATATCACTGATATACCTGGATTGCAGATCGGTTGTACAAAAGGCCTTTCTTTGCTTAATTAATTTTCACAGTCAAACAACAATTTAACTCCTTAAAAGTTATAAATATAAGAACTGCCATAGTGAGTCAGACCAATAGTCGATGTAGCCCAGTATCCTGTCCTTCAGTAGTGGCAAACAAATGCCCCAAAGGAAATGAACAGGACATGACAATTATCAAATGATCCATTCCCTGTTGTCCACTCCCAGCATCTGGAAGTCAGTAGCTTAGACACACCCGGAGCATGAGTGGCCATTGATGGACATATCCTCTATGAATTAATCTAATTATTTTTAACCTAGTTATAGACAAAATATTTCACAAAAATTTTCAAAACATTTGCATTTCAAAGTTTTCAAAAATAACTTATTATTTTAAAAATAAATATTCGTGACACATTTGACTAAAATGATTAGGTTTTGATTCTTCAGTTTTCTTTTCTTTTGTTGGATTTTTACTAATGCCCCCTTTTACTCTTTTTTTTTTTTTACTTTCTCCTCTTTTTCTAACGAGAAATGAAAGCGAGGAAGAGAAAAAGGGGAAGAATAATAAACCCAAAGAGTGAGTTAATTATATTTTGATTTTATGCTTTTTATTTTTATGCCTCAAAAATCCTCAAAAACATATTAGAATATTTTCACATTATTTTCTTGTTTCAGTAAAGAGCCACCTTATTTTAAAATCATCATGCCAGTAAAGAATATTTATGATACATAATGTTTTCAACATATTTTAAAATGTTTTTGTCCCCTTCACACCATGTCTCAGTGCTCCTTTGTAGCCCCGTTCTCCTCATTCCCTGCCCCAACTCAGCTCTGCCGTAAACCATTCCTTTACTATTTTTTTACATTCCTGTTGTCTTCATTCATTGTATACAGGTGTACTTGATTTGAAATTCATTAACAGTGTTTTTTTAAGATGTTACTGCCAGAAGTAGCCGCTAGCTATTAGCTTAGAGCCACATTGGTTAGGAGATCTTACAGGAGTATAAATAGTCATAATTCATTTTGGATCTGAAAAGCCAGTTTTGATACACATGAAGGGTCCATCTTTTCAGGAAAGAGAGACCCTTTTAACTATTTTTCACTATAGAACTTTCTTTAGTACATCAAATTTGAAAATATAGAACTGCTTGGGAAAGGAAAAAAAGCAACATTTTCTTTGAAAAGTTAACAACTATTTTTATTTGTTTTTCTCATATTGTAAAAATCTCATAACTGCTTCTTTCTTTCTTTCTTAGAAAAAAGGAGGAAATGTAGAAAAATTTAAAACTAAACATATTTAGGAAAGAAAGTTGCATTTTTTCCTTGAAAATAAAAATCTGGAAAATATATGAAAACATTTTATCATGTTATTTATAGATTGCCAGTGAAAAGGAACCTATAACAAACCCAAGAAAAAAGTTTCCCTCCTCTATTTATAACTACATTTTTATATCATGATTAGCAGAAAAGGCCACCAAAGACTCATTTAGTTTAACCTATGAAGTCACAGACAGAAATTGAAATATTATATAACAAAATTGAAACCAATTAATTCTTATAATAATATCTCAGTGTTACTAAAGCACTCTGATATGAAGTCACATGATAAATGTGGATAAATGGTATATATGTAAAAGGAAGTAAAGAATAAGCCATAAAGCAAAAGATTGTTCCTGTTCACCTGCTGGAACATTTTATCGTAATTTCCTGACCACAATCGTACATTAGTTCTGATACACAATTTACTGAACAGATCTTTTTTCGGAGAAGGAACTGATTTTCATGAGTTCCTCATTAGCTGAAATCATTCTTAGAGGCAGGGCCGGTGCTACCATTTAGGTGATGTAGGCAATGGCCTAGGGTGCCACAATTTTTGGGGGGTGCTATTTTGCCCCGGGGGCTGCACGGGGCTCCAAGGGACCTACCGCAGTCATGCCTGCGGCAGGTCCACTGGAGCCTTTATACCAGCGGACCGCCCACCGGCATAAATGCGGCAGCTCCACCGGAGCCGCGGGGGGTGGCGAAATGGCCATCCGCCTAGGATGTCAGAAACCCTGGTGCCACTCCTGCTCAGAGGGATTTCAGCCAGCCATTCTCAGTGTTAAAAGCCTAAATGGTGGAAGCCAATTAGGAAGGATGCCCCCATTTCCTCCCGCTGGGAACTGACTCATTTACCGTCATGGAGCTATGTCTTATTTATACCGACAGCGTTTTTTTACTTACATGGAGGTTCTTGCCCCAGTCTATAATGTGTTTGTGAGCGCAGATTCTCTTGAGTGTGCAGTATTTGATCTCTTTTTACTCCACACACTTTTCATGTGCCACATATATCTGCTGTCTGATACAGTGCACAAATTAGATTTTGAACACAAATGTAAGATTGGAAGATAAATTATGTCTCTCTTTCCCTCCCCGAGAAGAGCATTCTCCTCATCATTCTCCTGATGGCCTTCTTCATCTCAGCGTTTCTCAACGTGTAGATCATCAAGTTCAGCATCGGGGTGATTACAGTGTAAATGACAGATATCACCTTGTCCAGCGTGAACTGCTTTAAGGGCCGAGCATAGATGAAGATGCTAGGTATGAATTGCAAACACACCACGATAATCTGGGTTCCACAGGTAGACAGAGCCTTGCGCTTCCCTTCCATGACATGTGTCCTGATCTTGACTAAGATGACAGTGTAGGAAATCAGCAGAATGATGAATACTAGTATGAGCAGCACACCAGCATTGAAGACCATCTGCCATTCAACCAAGTGAGTGTCGGTGCAGGCCAGTTTGTTGACTTGTGGAATATCACAGTAGAAATTGTCCAGGACATTTGGACCACAGAACGGCAACTGGAGGAGCAGTCCAAGCTGAACATCAGAGTGAACCAATCCACCCAGCCATGCATTTAACACTAACACCACACACACACCCTGGTTCATGATAGTCATGTATCTCAGTGGTTTGTAGATTGCCACGTACCTATCGACAGCCATCACCACAAGTAAAGAGTCCATAGCACCAGCAATGAAGTTGAAGAAGAACATCTGGAGGATGCACTCATTGAATGAGATGGTTTTACTCTGGGTGAGGAGACCAGAGATCAATTTTGGAGCATTTACTGATGATTCACTGACATCCAAGAAAGCCAAGTTGGCCAGCAGGAAGTACATGGGGGTGTGGAGCTGGTGGTCGGTGATCACAGTGGTGATGATGGTGAAGTTTCCCAGCCAAGTGTTCACATAGATGATGAAGAAAACCACAAAGAGGAATCGCTGCAGCTCAGGATTCTGAGTGAGACCCAAGAGGACAAATTCTGTTACTGGGGTGGTGAGATTCTTCTCCATTTATTAATTGCAAAATGTGCCTGCAGAAGGAACAAAGATGATAATGATTATGATATAATCCCACTGCATTACTGATATCAAATGAATATTAACTCCATCTTCACAAAAAAACACTTGCTTGGCAATTTCCTTTGTTTACTAATTTCCACTCTCCCCTCAGGCCCTTTTGTGAGTAACCCCGTTTCAGCAGAACTAGTGAGCTCCACCAGTGGTCATCTCCTGTCCTGGGGTCCTTGGGACTGAAGAGGAGCAGTCTACACATTGATACAAGCCCTTTCCTAACCACTGTCTCCATTCATCTTCCTGCAGCCCTGATGGGGCACACGTCTGATGGTCCACAGATTCCTGATCGGTCCTAGGTGTTCAGTGTAGGGAAGATTGTGGATCGCAAGGAAAGAACTTCCTCATGGGGGTCTCAGATGCTAAATGGGAGAGAGCTAGATCCTAACAAGATAGTCCCAAAAAACTACATCAGCAAAATATTTTTTTTTTTAAAATGTGGTTAAATAAGCAAAGGAATTGTATTTCCCTGAAATTGAAATCCAAGTTTTCATTTCAATTTCGAACAAATTTTTTTTTCCCAGTTCTGCATGGAATTTTCATTTTGATTCCTTTTTGGAGAGACAAACAATATTTTTTCAATTTTAATAATTTTTACTTCTTTTTAGTGTTTTTCATACATAGATCTCAAAGCACTTTACAAAGGAGGTCACTTTCATTATCCCTGGTTTAGAATTGGGAAACGTGACACAGACGGGGAAGTATCTGTTTGCTGTTCTTCTCACTCACTTATGCTCCTCCAAAAATAAAAGTCTATATTCAAAGATACACCCACCCACCTCCTCCCCCTTCAATTACAATGTGTATCACTAATAGAATGTTGCAGATTTTCTGCAAGAAGAGTCATTACCTCACACAACTGTTGTGCCTGTGATCTCGGAACTGGCTGCTACCTTATGATTGAGGATGGCCTGGAAAGTCACATCTAGATATGTTCACTGCCCTTCTGACTGGCAGGTGAAGTGGCCCTAGATCCAGAAATGACACGTTCCCAGAAATCTTTCCCATGTATAATATCTGAACAGGTGCTGAGATGAAAAACTCTCTGAAATCCCCCTGAGCTTTAATGAGTCTGATCAAGAAGTCGGTTCCCCAGAGCTTTGCGGTTCCCATCACAAGAGGAATCATTAACAAGTCCACAGCATGTTTCATTTGATTCATGTTATTTTTAGCCACCCAAACTAAACAGGCTGGGAACGTTTGCAATGTTGACTGGTGCTGACACAAGGGAGGATGTACAGGACACAGAGGATGAAATGGGCACTCGTCTGGCCTCAGAACCATTGGAAATCCCTGGACTCCTGGGTGCTCTTCCTGGCACTGAGAGATCAGTCTGATCAAGTGGTTATCGCTGGACATAGGAGTCAGGACTTGTTGGGCTTATGCAGTTGGAGGAGGGGAGTGAGGTGTAGTGGTTGGAACAAGCAGGTATGGTCGTGCCAGGTCGCTCACATTCACTTTAACATATTTGAGCCAAGAGCATTGCTGAATATTCTGATATTCTTTTGGTGAGCTCTGACTTAAAGGTCAAAGTTCAAATTTGGTCTCAGTTTACACTCCACAGCCAATGTAGAATCAGAATCCACAAATTTCTACATTCCAGCTCAACAGGAAGATGGGAACGTATGTTGTCAGTGAGGGACCTGGGATAAGCATCTCCATTAAAATGATTTTCTCCCTGATTTTGCCAGCCAGGTTATTTGCATAAAACAATTATCCGGTCCTTCATTATAACAGAGAGAGAGAAGCTGAAGACAATGCAGATAATATTAGTTTCCTGCATTATCTCACATCTTTGATCTTAAGGTTAACTGAATGCAGTTTCATACATAATGTAGGGAAATTAAGACATGAAAGGGAATTAGCATCTACAAGATAATTTGGTTACATTGTAAAACTTCTAATGGGATATAGATAAACACAGACAAATACACTTAGCATCTACCCTTGACTTCTATTACTACAAATGAATGGGTTAATGACCGCTGGTCTAGTACATCTATTTGAAATTCACGCACAAGAGAATTATCCTGATACCACTGGAATTCCTCTTGTTAAATTATTATGGGTCATACACAGATTCGCTGGTCTGCCAGTGTCACAGTGGCCTACATTCTTTGTTCTAGATGTATGCCTTTACATTTAGCCATATGAAAAGGCATATTGTTTGTTTGCACCCAACTTACCAAGTGATCCACATCGCTTTGTATGTGATCTGTCCTCTTCATTATTTACCATTCCTCCAATTTCTGTGTTATCTGCAAACTTTATCAGTGATGATTTGATGTTTTCTTCCAGGTCATTAATAAAAATGTTAAATAGCACAGAAACAAGAACCGATCCCTGCAGAATCCTACTAGAAACACACCCATTCGATGATGATTATCTTGGCTGAGAGAATGAAATTCAGGAATTGGTAAATACATGGATTTTGACATATTGTTTTCAATAAGCAGTAGATGTTCTCCCATTGAAATCAAAGGTAAACCTCACAGTGACTGTAACAGCAGCATGATTGTTCTCAATCTGATCAGAAAATTTAAACCACAGAAACATAAATAGAGCCCACTACACTAAAGGCCAGATGGTGAATGGACAGCAGGCACTTAAATGAGTAGCCTCACTGCAGCCAATAAGGTTAATCAAGGGAGAAAGGCCAAGACCTCCAAACATATTTACGTGCCTACCTCTCATTGAAATCACTGGCAGTTGGATGCCTTGGTACTTTTGAGGATCTGGGCCTTACTGCTTCTGAATATGAGTAAGAATTCCAGGCTCTAACCCTAAATCTTCACATTTTGCAAACAGAGAGACTATATGTCCCTTCATAATTAGATCTTTATTTAAATAGGTGATGCATTCAGATTTTCATTACCCAGGTTTGCAAGGGAGAGAAACTCACTAATCACTGTCCTGGGACCTCCCTGTTAAATGCTGAGAGCGCACCCAAACCTCTGAATCATTGTAACAGAGTGCTGGGTAGGAGAAACAAGCCAGGCCCTGTTCACCCTGTTCCAGATGAAGAAAGTATTAGTTGGGCTGGCTGACGGGCCACACCTAATTACCAGAGTGGATCCACCTGCAGGCCTGGGTAGCAAGCCTGCCCTATAAAGCTGGCTAAGAGACAGGAAAGAGAGGAGTGTGGGCTCTAGATCCCTGCTGGCTGGGAAGTTAGCAGTCTCCCAGAATGTTGATCTCTGTAGATATCTGTAAACAATAGGTGGTGGGAACAGACACAAACAATAAAAGGACACAGGTGCTACACTTCAGTTGGTCTCTGACTGCATTTGTGGAGGGGCTGGGAAAAGGCACCACTACAGTCATATACCACCAAAATCCCCATTGAAGGTAAGTGGATTTTTGCTTCAGTGAAATGTACAGAATGAGGCTCAAAATGCTTTCATTTCATGGCCAGATCAAAAAACACATGTGTTTTCATAAGCTCCTGTCACTAAATTCACAACCTCTTGCAAATGCAGAGAATGTGCCTTGTTCTTCTTTCACTGACACAAGCTTTACAAAAGTACAACTACCTTGACTTCAGAGGAGTTACTCTTGATTCACAGCAGAGCAGAGGGAGATATCTCCCTCTGGCCCAGCCTAAGACTAAGTTCCCTTTGTGGATCTAGCCTGCAGTGACCACAACCTGAATACAGGGGTCACATTGTTGACCATTTTCCAGCAGTTACCATGGCATCTGAGATACTGCAAAAAACAGATCCCCCTCAGCTGGTGTAAATCAATGTAGCTCCATGGAAGTCATTTGAGGCTTGACCCATGAAGGGACTAAGGCATGGCAAGAAGAATTCCCTCCCTTGTTGCTTTTAGCCCAATGGTCTGTGTGCTCACCTAGGAGACCATGGGTTCAAATCCCCCATCTGCCTGAGGGACAGAAGTGGGCTGAACAGGGCTCTGCCATGTCCCATGTAAGTCTCTAACCACTGGGCTATGGGATGTTCTCATGTGGGGCCCCCTCAATCTCTCCCATTGCTGTAGTCCCACTTTGAATAAATAATTAAAGCATCACTGGGGGGGGGCAGATCCAAGGTCTTCTATATTCAGGGTAAGGGCTCTAACCACCACGATATTATCATTCTCGTGCAGTCTCTCTCTTCCCTGCCCCTGCACGATTCTTTCTGTTCCCTCAAAGCTGTATGGCTTCAACAGGAGAGATTGAGGGAACTCCAGATCTGAATACCTCATAGCTCAGTGGTTCAATCCCTCATCTGAGAGGCAGCAGATTCCTATTCAGCTTCCTTCTCCCCATCAGGGTACATGGGGCTAGAACTAAAGGTGTCCTAAGCTCTAGGCTAAAGGTTATGAGGAAGGCCCTGCCCCTCCTCTGCTTTTAGTTATATGGATTTATGAATACATCCTACCAGATCAGGCCCTGCAAGCAAGGTAGGCAAAGGAACACCTACTTTCTCCCAGCTTGGGAATTTGCGCTCGGGCTCAAGTGGATAAGTGTCCAGATCCCCAAGTGGTGCTGCAGTGCACATGTCCAGAGGCAGAAACATAGACACCTGGGGAACATTTACACTGAGAATTTAGGTACTGAGTGAGTTTAGGGGCCTAAAGGATTCAGCCGCTGAGCAGAGGTTTCAGGACTACCAGAGGGTGGGTCTGGGAGGCCTCCCCTTCAGTCAAGTGGTTAGTGGAGCAAGCCAGGCTATGGATAAATCCAGTTCAGTTTCCCCCTTCTACCTGATAAGAGGAAGGCTTTGCCCAATAGCATCTCTCTGTTGGATGCCCAAACTGCTGCACAATAGAACCATTCTCACTCCCTTTGTTGCTCGGTGTATATTTAATTATTTCATACAAAGTGGAACAGCTTCTACAGGAGAGATTGAGAGACATTCAGCCTACAATATCCCATAGCCCAGGATTAGGGCTCTCACCTAGGAGGCTACAAATCCAAGTCCAAATACCAACCGCACATCACACAGGGAGGGGAACTGAACTCAGGTTTTCTACATCCCAAGTGAGTGCTTCAACCCAGGAGATAAAAGTTATAAGAGAGGCCTCACCTGCCCCTAACCCATCATTTTGTGTCTGTTTAGGTGTGTTCTGAGACCACCTACCAGATCAATCCCCACAGGCTAGGCAGGTGGTGCCACGCCTGCTCTGAGGACCCCATTGAGGCTGAGGGATCAGATAGACACCCAAACACTTACACCAAGGTGGCTGTGCACATGCTGACTGGCAGAAACTAAAGAGCCTTGGGGACTTGAATGTTGGAAAGTCAGGCACCTAGGGATTTTAAAGGCCTACAGGGTTAAGCGACAGGGTTTTTTTGGAGCTCAGTGGCACTGAAATATTGGATTTAGGCACCTAAAGTAGCAGTTAGATGCCTAAATCCTTTTGTAGAGCACACTAATTTCAGCTCCCCAAGGATTTGGAGATGGCTCTTACCTATTCTACAGATATAGGAATATAAAAACATACACAAAGATCTGAAGTCTATGGAAATACTTTTTTGTTTTTAACATGCTATATTGTTATGCATGGACTATGCAGCATCATCCCTTTGGTTCTTCTAGTCCAGGCACCTGTCTCCAGTGGTAGCCAGTAGCAGCTGCTTCAGAGAAAGGAAAATTATAGGCTAAACTGTGAGGAAAATTTCATCCTAGCCCACGCAGTCAGTGGTTGGCTCATGTCCTGAAGCATGAAGGTCTCTACAAATGATAAAGATATTTTAGAATTCTGTTAGTCTCCATGTCTGAATGATCTCCTGAGCCACTGACATGCCCAAGTGTGATTAGAGTGTTAACTAGAGAGAGAAGTGATAGTGACAGTCAGAGAGAAAGAGATGGACAGACAGACGAGTTGTACAAGATGTCCACCCACATCTCTCAAAAACTCATTGGTTTATAGCCGGATAAGAAATAAGAAAGAAAAACAATGAAACAGTTTGTCATAATTTTGTATTTTTTTTGTGTTGCTCCAGTTTTTTGTGCAAATTAAAAAGAATGCTGACACACAGTGTTCTGTCCCTATGTTGAAATGCAAGGTTCATTTTGTCAAGGATTTGTGGCCCACAGTCCTTTTCAAAGCTTCTTTAACTTCCTTGTTCCTAAGGCTGTAGATGAAGGGATTCAACATGGGGGTGACAAAGGTGTAAAACACAGATACTGCTTTCCTTGGGTGCAGAGAAGATAACCAAGTGGGCTGGGCGTACATGAAAGCAGTGGTCCAATAAAATAAAGTCACAACCAACATGTGGGAGGTGCAGGTGGAGAAGGCTCTGTGCCTGCCCTCAGCAGAGCGAATCCGGAGGACGGTGGAGATGATGGAGATGTAGGAGATGAGCACAATCACGGCAGTGCTCGCTATGATGAGGCCACATAAGGTAAACATCACAAGATTATTGACGTACGTGTCACTGCAGGAAAGACTGATCAAGGGAGGACCATCGCAGAAGAAATGATCGATCTCCTTACGCCCACAATAGTGCAGCGTAAAAGTGAAGGCTGTTTGCACCATGGCGTTCACACAGCCACAGATATACGACCCTGCCACCATCTGAACGCAAACCCACTTGGACATGGTGACGGGATACAGGAGTGGCTTGCAGATGGCGGTGTATCGATCAAACGCCATTGCTGCCAGGAGGAACATTTCAGTGGTGAGGAAGAGAGCGAAGAGAAAGAATTGGGTGGCACATCCGTTATAGGAAATGGCTTTGCTCCCTGATAGGAAGCTTGCCATGGCTTTGGGGGCGATGGTGGAGCTGAAGCAGAGGTCTAAGAGTGACAGGTTCATGAGGAAGAAGTACATGGGGGTGTGAAGGCGAGAATTGACTCTAATGATGAGGACCAGGATGGTGTTTCCCAGCACGGTTACTGTGTAAATCACCAGAAACAAGACAGAGGGGATCATCTGGCATCCTGGACAGTTTCCAAACCCTAGCAGGATGAATTCCATGACTGCTGTGCTGTTCCACTCTCTCACTGGCGCCATGGCTGTTCAATCCTTTGGAAAAGATGTGAGATAATTATTAAAGAAGAGGCAAATGAAGAAGATGCAATGATGGACTTCATGAAAAGAGGGAGGGTTGTCTGAGACTCAGCAGATCAATGTTCATTTTCCAGCTCTGCCACAGACTCTCTGTGAGGCCTTGGCCCAATCACTTGGTCTGGGATTTTCAAAGCAGCCAAAGGGAATTGGGCACTCAACTCCATTCAATTTCAATAGGATTTAGTCACCAAGGACCAGATTATTGAAGGTATTTCTGTGCCTAGTGGAATTTTCAAAAGGACCAAGACACCAAAATCTCATTGATTTCAATGAGTGTTAGACATCTAGATGCTTTTGAAAAATATCACTAGGCTCTTAAATTCCAAGACTAGAAGGAGCCATTCTGATCAATACCTTTAATCCTAAACGCCTAAATAGTGTAAATTGATCCTAAATATCTTTAAAAATCAGGGATCTAACCATTAAGCTCTTGTGAAAACTCTCAGCTTTGATATTTCTGCCTCTTAGTTCCCAGTAATGAAAATGAAGATAATAATATTTCCAGAACTCAGAGAGTGTTGTGATAATACAATCACTAATATTTTGGAATTGCTCAAATGCTACCATGGCAAGGGATAAAGTACCTTGTGAGTGATTTTCAGAATGAGCCACCCAAATTCCCATTGACTCTTATAATATTTGTGTCCTTATTTCACTGAAGTTCTATTGAAAATCTCATCATAGATAGGTTGAATTTGATGGCAAAGCTGCCTTTGACTTGATTGTAAGCATATAAGGCCCTCGTAATCCAAGTTAAAACAATTCCTCATAAAATTTGAGTTCTTTTGGAAGACATCTTTTCTAGACTAGCAGCCAAATTAACTCGCTATTCCTTACAGCTGTAACACAAAGCACATGTCTTTGGACAAGCTGGACAATTGCAGACTCTATCCATTCATGTGTGATCCCATTGATTTATAAAAGGGTGGGAGAATAAGACTGTGAGATTAATAATATCATACAAGAAGACTGGATGACCTTGAAAACTGGAGTAATAGAAATGGAGATGAAATTTAATAGCATAAAGTGCAAAGTCCTGCACTTAGGGACTAACAGAACTTTTGTTATAAGCTGTGGACATATCGGTTGGAAGTGACAGAGTAGGAGAAAGACCTGGGTGTACTTGTCACTCACAGGATAACTATGACCCATCAATATGATGTGGCCATGGAAAAGGTTAATGCAATCCTAGGATGCATCAGGAGAAGTATTTCCAGGAGAGACAGGGAAGTGTAATTACCATTATACAAGGCAGAGATGAGACCTCATCTGGAATACTATGTGCAATTCTGGTCACTCATGTTTAAGAAAGATGAATTCAGACTGGAATAGGTACAGAGAAGGGCTACTAGGATGATCAGAAGAATGGACACTCTTCCTTACGAGAGAAGACTTAAGAAGCTTGACTTGTTTATCCTAACCAAATGAAGGCTGAGGAGAAATATGATTGCTCTCTATAAATACATCAGGGGGATAAATATCAGGGAGGGAGAGGAGGTCTTTAAGAGCCAATATTGGCCTTAGAACAAGTGCATATAAACTGACCATCAACAAGTTCAGGCGTGAAATTAGATCAGAGGAGTGATGTTCTGGAACAGCCTTCCACGGGGAGCAGTGGGGACAAAAAACCATAACTTATGAAGGGGATTGTATGATGACACTGCCTATTATGGCACGTAGCCCATATGCAACTGCTAGTAGCAAATCTCCAATAGCCAGAGATGGGACGCTAGATGGGGAAGGCTCTGAGTTACTACGGAGAATTCTTTCCCAGGTGTCTGGCTGGTGCATTTCTCCCACTTGCTCAAGGTCTAACTGATCTGCATATTTGGCATCAGGAAGGAATTTTCCCCTGGCCAGATTGGCAGACCGTGAGGGTTTTCGCCTTCCTCTGGAGTATGAGACGTGGATTAATAGCAGGGCTGAAGTAGAGTAAATGGTGGATTCTCTATAACTTGAAGTCTTTAAATCATGATTTCAGGACTTCAGTAACTCAACTCAGGGTTACAGGTTAATGACAGGAGTGGGTAGGCAAGGTTCTGTGGACTGCGACATGCAGGAGGTCAGACTAGATGATCACAATGTTTCCTTCTGGCCTTAAGATCTGTGAGTCTGGGTCAGTCCTGGGTTCGGTACTATTCAATATTTTGATTAAAGACTTGGCTAATAGAGTGGGGAGTGTGCTTATAACATTTGTGAATTATAGAATCATAGGTTTAAAAAGGACCGCAAGGGTCATCGAGTCTAAACCCCTGCAGAGAGGCAGGATTTGTTGCTTCTAAACCATCCAAGACAGATGTCTATCCAGCTTGGATTACATCAAGCTGGATAGCCACCTATCTTGGAGTTCACAAGGAATTTGGAGGACAGGACTAGAAATCAAAAGGATCTTGACTAACTGGAGAAATGATCTGAAATGTGCAAACTGAAATTCAGTAAAGAAAACTGCAAAGTACTATACCTAGGAAGAAAAACATTTATTGTACAACTACAGAATGAGAAACAGTTGGCTAGGTGATGGTACTGATAAAAAGGATCTGGGAGTTATAGTGGATCACAAATTGAATATGAATCAACAATGTGATGCAGTTGCGAAAAGGCTATCATTCTGGAGTGCAATAACAGGAGTGTCCTATGTAAGACATGGGAGGTAATTATCCCACTCTACTTGGCACTGGTGAGGCCTCAGCTGGAGTATTGTTTCCAGTTTCCTGGGTGCCACACTCTAGGAAATTTGTGGACAAATTGAAGAGAGTCCAGATGAGAACAACAAAAATGATGAGAGATTTAGAAAAATCTGACCTACGAGGAAAGGTTAAAAAAACTAGGCACGTTTAGTCTTGAGAAAAGAAGAATGAGGGGGCACATGATGAGAGTCTTCAAACATGTTATGGACTGCTATAAAGAGAATTGTGAGTGATTGTTCTCCATGTTCACTGAAGGACAAGAAGTAAAGGGTTCATTCTGCAGCAAAAGAGATTTAGGTTTGATATTAGGAAACTTTTTCTAACTGCAAAGGTAGCTGAGCTCTGGAATAGGCTTCCAAGGGAGGCTGTGGAATCCCTGTTCTTGGAAGTTTTTTTTTTTTAACAGGTTAGTCAAAGTTGTAAGCGAATTCACAAACTCTCATCATAGATGTGATTCTCTTCTGTCAGATGAAAGACAGCTGAGATCTCACTACTGGAATCTAGGGCAACACCTGAAGATGTTCAGGGACTCCTCTGAAGATGCAGAGATGTCTGTGTTTCTCTGATTCCAGTGAAGTGTTAATTCTGCCTCATGTTACATTATTGAAGATGGGATTTTCAGTGATATGCATCTCCTATTGAACTGACTGAATTAGCAATTTTCAGACTCTTCTGAGCACTGCAGGTTAATTTTTGGAGGAAAATCTTTCAATGGTCTTCTTGAATTCTCTCATTCCTCCATTTCAGCACTATCCTAAGCACTCCCCAGCCCAACCTGCTCCTCCACTCCCAAAAGAGGTTAGTTGTATTAATGCATTCACTGTTGTGAGAGCAGTAGATAGGTCACATCAAATGGCTATCTCTGAATCAGGAGGTTAATTACCTTTGTATATGGCATGGTAGAGACGAACTGTCCACGTGTGGTGTGCACACTTCTAAAAAGACATTGAGAAAATGAGAAGGGTTCAGAGAAGAGATACAAAAATGACTCTAGGTTTTAAAATAAACTAACAAAGGAGATCAATCTATTTAAATTATTCAAGAGATGGTTTAGACATGATTTGATCATGTTCTATAAATGCCTGATGCTAGAAGGTATTAGCTTTTTTAGACACATCACCACAATTGGAGCTCATGAACATACAGTTGCCCTCAATTGGGCAAAATTGGGCAAAATTGGCCAATTGGGCAAAATTGGAGTCGGTGAAGAAAATAACCATGAAAATTATTTGAGTGGAGGAGAAAATACCTTACAGTGAGAGAATTAAAGAGCTCATTAAGATTAGCATCTCAAAACCCTGGTCAGGAGATGATCATAGAAGCATTGAAATGTAAGGCTGGAAGGGACCTCAAAAGGTCATTTAGTCCATTCACCTGCACAGAGAAAGGACCAAGAATACGTAGACCGTCCCTGAGAGGTATTTGCCTACCCTGTTCTTAAAAAAACCCTCCAATGACAAAGATTTCACAACCTCCCTTCAAAGCATGTTCCAGTGCTTAACTAGTCTTATAGTTAGAAGTTTTTCCTAATATCTAATCTAAATCTCCCTTACTGCAGATTTAGCTCATTACTTCTTTTTCTGTCATCAGTGGACGTGGAGAACAACTGATCTCTGTCTTCTTTATAATAGCCCTTAATATATTTACAGATGGTAATCAGGTCCCCCCCTACCCTGCTCCAGGCTTGTTTTCTCAAGACTGAACATGCCTGTTTTTTTTTAACCTTTCCTCATAGGTCAGGTTTTCTATACCTTTGATCAGTTTTGTGGTCTCTTCTGTACTCTCTCCAATTTGTCCATATCTTTCTTAAAATGTGGTGCCCGGAACTGACCTAGTACTCCAGCTGAGTCCTCAACAATGCCTGGTAGAGTGGGACATTTATCTTCTGTGCCTTACATACAACATTCCTGTCAATACAACCCAGAATGATATAAACCTTTTTCACAGCTGTATCTCACTGTTGGCTCATATTCAATTTGTGATCCACTATAACCCCCAGATGCTTTTCAGCAGTACTACCACCTAGCCAGTTGCTTCCCATTTTGTAATTGTGCAATTGATTTTTTTTTCCTTTGAAGTATAGTACTTTGGACTTTTCTTTACTGAATAATACCAAACCTAGGACAGACCTCTTCAGGATCCCACTAGATATGTTCCCCCATTTTGACAGCAAACCACCAATAGCTACTGTTTGAGTACAGTCTTTCAGTATTGTACCCAACTTACAGTAATTTCATCTAGACCATATTTCCCTACTTTGCTTATGACAATGGAACATTCAAGAAATATAATTTCTACAGCTTTGCCCCTATCCACTAGCTCAATGATCCTGTCAAAGGAAATTAGTATGAATTGGCATGATTTGTTTTTCACAAATCCATGTTGGCTATAATTTGTTACCCTGTTATCCTCCAGCGGCTTACACATTCATTGTTTAATAATTTGTTACAGTAGCTTTACAGGTACCAAAGTTCTGACTGATCTAAAATTCCCTGGGTCTTCTTTCGTCCTCTTTTTTTTTAAAGACAGGAACTGTATGTGTCCTTCTCCAGTTCTCTGAGACCTCACCCATCCTCCATGAGTTCTCAAAGATAATCGCTAATGGTTCTAAGATTGCTCCATTTAGTTCCTTAAGTACCCTAGGATGAATTTCATCAGGCCCTGTTGAGTTGAATACATTTAACATATCTAAACATTCTTTGACCTGTTCTTTCCTTATTTTGGCTTTTGTTCCTTCCCTCTTGTTGTTAGTATGAATTTTGTTAAACATCTGGTCACCATTAAGCTTTTTAGTGAAGACTGAAGCAAAATAGCTCTTAAATACCTCAGCCTTCTTAATATTATCAGTTATTGGGTCTCCTTTCCTATTAAGTAGAGGACCTACACTTTCCTTTGTCCTTCTCTGACTCCTAATCTGGTATTAAAGAACCTCTTCTTAGTGCCTTTTATGTCCCTTCCTAGGTGTAACTCATTTTATGTTTGACCCTTTTGGATTTTGTCCCTCACGCTTGTGCTGTCCTTTTGGACTCATCTTTAGCAATCTGTTTCCACTTTTTTATTCCTTTTTCATTCTCACAACATTAAAAAGCTCCTGATGGAGCCATATTGGCCTCTGACTATTCTTACTATCTTTCTTCCACATCGGGATAGTTTACTATAGCACCTTTAAGACTGTATCTTTGAGAAACTGCTAACTCTCAGGAACTCCTTTTTTCCTTACATTTTCTTCTCATGAGACCTTACCTACCCATTTCTTTGAGTTTTGAAATACATTGCCCTTATTCTGCTGCTCTCACTCCTTCCTTTCCTTACAATTATTAAGTTTATCATTTATCATTGAGCACTTTCACTCAAATTACCTTCACCCTTCAGATTCTCAACCAATTCCTTTTTGTTAGTCCTAATCAAGTCTGAAATGGCTTTTCCTCTTGTTACTTCCTCCACCTTTTGAAACAAAAATGGTCCCACAAACAATCCAAGAACATGTTGTCTATTTTGTCTTTTGTCATATTACTTTCCCAAAAGATGTCTTGGTAGTTAAAGTGCCCCATTATTATCAGGTCTTATGTTTTGCAGATTTTTGTTATTTGTTCTAGACAGTCCACATCCATCTCCTCTTCCTGATTTCATGATCTATAGCAGACCCCTACCATGACATCACCCCTGTATTTTCACCCTTTTATCTTCGCCCAGAGACTTTCAACTGATCTGCCTCTCACCTCCTTCTGGACCTCAGAACAAATCTATGAATCTACAAATCTGTGTGGTCTCCTTAAGGCATAAACTTATTTAATTTAGGTCTGATTTAAAAATCTGATACATTTTTTGTGTAGGAGATTCAAGCAGACACTCTGAAACACATTCACACACACACTGCCTCCGCCCAATACTTTGCTGTTACAAAATGCTTATTTGCATATTAGCATGTATCCCTGCTGGCAAAAATGGAAAACTAAAAGGATAAAGACTGCATACTTAAGAAAGTCCTTTGAACTTTGTGTCTCTTATGGCACTTCTTCAATATTATTTGCCATTGATGGTGATTGTCTCGGCTCTGCTGCCTCTTTCACTAGCTGGAGGAGAATGGTGACTCACCAGTCTATGAAAATTATTTGAAGCTGAGGATGCTGTTGGGTTCCTTCACCAGCATAGGAAATGAAGAAATGACTTTTCATCCAGTCTTGTGACTTCTGGAGATAAAGATACAATAACATAAACTGATGACCTGTCTCTGACAAGGCTTCTTAAAGTCTCATGGCTTTTTCTCTCCCTCCCATAACTCCACCCAGGGGCCCCAGGACAAATCAGAATAGAGCACTTACTCTAAAATTACTTGGCATTTCATCCAACAGAGAGAGATTCAGACATTAATCAAAATCAGGATGGTGGGGAAAGATATCTCCCTTTTGGAGAAGTCATCTGAAAACCCAGCAGTCTCAGCACTGTATAATTGAACATTGTTAAGTGTATATTTCCAAAAAAGGAGATATGTATTAGAAGTGGCTTTTATTTTCCCCCTAAGAAATCCAACAGGATTTCTTAAAGTATCTTAAAGTAAGGAGTTATATTTTAAACATATGTCTTTCTTGTATACATGTAACAGATAAGGCCTTATAACCTATGTTGGGAGTGGAAGTGAGTGGTTCTCTGATTTACATAATAGCTAGAATCAGCTCCATTGACTCCAGTGGAGTTACTCCTGATTTACATCAGAGTGAGTGAGAGGCAAATCAGACCCTCAATCTGTAGCCAGACCCTGGAAAGTTCTCTGAGTGTGTTTGAAATTAGACTGATTAGATTTGATTGGGCTAGCAGGTCAAATGGTATTTTTGTCTACTCCCTGAAATGATTAATTTAACTCTGAGAGTCAGATGTTGGGTGCGACTACCTCTATTTATCAGTTTAACATTTCCCTGAGAGGGGTGAGTGTATCCCACAATTCATTGTGAAAATGTCCCCCAAGAAGGTGGGGAAAAGGACAATGGGATTGTAGTGGGGTGGTTACCCACTCCTGCCCTTCAGGGCTTAAAGCAGCCCTGGAGAGAGCTGTAGCTCTAAAAGCTGGGCTGACTGGGGAAGCAGCTGCAGCTGGGCCATGCCCCAATCAGGCCACAGCTTGTATCTATAAGAAGCTGCGAGCCAGACGCCCAAACAGTCTCCCTCTGTCACTACAGGAAGAAGGGCCTGGCTGTAGGGAGCCAGAGACAGGGTACCTCAGTGGAGCAGGGCTGGGGAAAGGCAGAGGAGCTGGGGAGCTCCAACCTGGAAAGCCCCAGGCTGCGGCCTAGCATAAGGCCAACAGGTACTGAGGGTTGCAGAGGGCAGCCCAGGGGTAGGCAAAGGCAGCAGGTCCAAACCCAAGCTTGCTGGTGATGAGTAGCTGATACTGCAACCTGCCCCAGGGATTGGGCATAGACATTGACTAGCAGTAGCCATATACTGAGGCGAGATGGGGGTTCCCTGGGGTGGGGGAGACCCAAAGAGAAAGGGGTTACTGCTCAGGGGCAGCACCCCAGCTAATAGGACACCAGGATCCTGAGAGGAACACGGGGCCAGAGGACAGGCCGATCACCAGCCAGCAGAGGGCGCTCCAGAGCTGGCACAAGCTAATTCCTGGAACAGACCAGCAGAAGGTGCTGCAGGGGTGAGTCCTTAACCAGATGGGCACACATCTTTTGCCAATAATACCTGATGCTATGTGGACACAATGCACCAGCACAACTGGCCAAGTGTGAATGTACACTGCTGAATACATTTTCTCAGTAGTGGAACTGGTTGGAAACTCAAATTCACATTCTGTGGGAAATTCTGAAATTTCAAAAAGGGAAAAGATATGTTGAAGAAAAACACTTTAATTTCTCACAGACCAAGAATTCCCAAATTTTGTTTAGAATATTTTGTTCTGACTTTTCAAAATGTTTCCACCTCTTCACAAACTTCTCAAAGGTCCAGCAACCTGCTAGGCAGCAAAGTGGGAAGTTCTGGAGTCCTGGAAGCCCCATATCCTTGTTTTACAAGCACTTAGGTGCAGGGGCGGCTCTAGATATTTTGCCGCCCCAAGCAGAGCGGCATGCTGCGGGAAGCGCTTTGCAGGTCGCCATTCCCACGGCTCCGCTGGACCTCCCTCAGGCGTGCCTGCGGAGGGTACGCTGGTCCCGCAGATCCACTAAAGCCGCGTGAGACCAGCGAACCCTCTGCAGGCATGCCTGTGGGAGGTCCACTGGAGCTGCACGTCCAGCGGACCTGCCTGTCGCCCTCCCAGGGACCGGCAGAGCACCCGCCACGGCATGCCACCCCAAGCACTCATTTGGCATGCTGGGGTTTGGAGCCGCCCCTGCTTAGGTGTCTTATTTCCATTGAAATCAGTGGAAGTGAGGCACATTTGTAAATCCCACCTGGTCTAAAAATCTGTCCCCAAATCTATTAAGGCCTGTGAAGCACTCAGATACTGCTGTGATGAGCTAGCTAAGTACTTAGAGAGTAGAGCTGATCTAAAATTTACCTATGGAACAATTTTTTCTTCAAAGAAAATGCTGTTTTGTCGAAATTGAAACTTTCCATGGGAAAGTATCTATTTCTTCACGATTTCATTGAAAAAAAGGAAATGAATTTTTGTGACAAGATTTGCTAAGCATTTCAACAAAAGCTCCACTTCAACATTATTGGAATGTGATGTTGCAATTTTTCATTTCAAAAGAACCTTTCTGTTTCAAAATTTATTGTATTTTAGCAAATACAATATAAAATTTAAAAAATGCAGATTTTTATCCTAATGGAATATTTTTATTGACCCAAAAAGAGGTTTATATCCAAAAAATTGCTTTGTAGGAAATTTTGAGATTTTGGTTTTGTTCTAGTTTCGGTCCTGATACTAGGATGGTGTAAATTGAGAACTTCCATGGAAATCTAGGCTGCAACACCACTGGCCAACTCTATATTTCAATCTAACCCCCTTTAAACTAAGTGATAACTAAGGCCTCACATCCTCATTTGAAAAAACTGGTAAATATTTTTTCATGAAAACTCCTGAAAATGTGAAATAATGTACAAGTATCAGAAAGCAATTTTTTCCTTAATTCACCATTTTTCACAAAAAAAGTGTATTGAAATTTTTATTTTCAGTTTTTCATTTTTTGGTTTCCTCTTTTTCCTTATTTTCCCCTCTCCCCCCGCCTTTGATTCATTTTCCATTTTTGCCACTGAAAAAAAGAAAGGAAAGGAGAAAGGGGGAGGAAAAGTTAAAAAAAACAAACAAAAAACTGAAAAGCAAAATGTTACATTGTGACACAAAAAGGGATGATATATGTCACACATATCAATGAGGTCATGGTGTTCGCTCTCTGCAATGTCATCATAGCTGTCACTGTGGTGTCACCTCCTATGCCTTCATCCCCTCCACCATTCTCAAGACCTGCTCTGCAGTAGGTAGTTATAAAACCTTCTTCACCTGTGCCTTCCACATGATGGGCATGAGTCTGTTCTTTGGGACAACCTTCTTCATCTGTGCCCAGCCAGTCACTATATCCGTTCCCAACCAGAGCAAAATGATGTCCATGTTCTACACCCTGGTGATCCCCATGCTAAACCCTCTCATCTACAGCTTCAGGAACAAGGATGTGAAAGAGGCTCTCGGGAGTATGATGGGGAAGAAGAAGCTTTTTTTTTTTTTTTTTTCAATTAACTGAATAGAGTCCTGGGTCCAGTGGGCTCACAGTGGGGGTGCACACCACCCTATTCTGGAGCAAAGCAGGTCTAAGGACGGGAGTTCAGTCTAGTATACCAGCTGAAGGTGTGACCCTTAGGCTTTAAGGCATCCATTCCATCTCTGCTATATATCAGAAGGGAAAAAAATATTCCTGTCCTTCATTTGCTAATTTCCTTGTGCTCTAAAACATGTTGGTCGATAGCTCCTAAGTACACTAGTTTGGTTCAGTTCAGGTGCTATTCCCACCTCCCAACATATTTCTTACCATCTCGATAAACCATTGACCTGTATAACATCCTCAGTTAAGGATGTACTGAGATGAAGTGGATTTCACTTACTCTCCATTTAAACTTGTTTTCTGTTTTATTATTTTGGTAGTTCTTGCTCTTGGGAAAGTTGGCCAGCTCTGGATAATTCCTTATGTTATACATGTGGATGGTCAAAAATTTTCTGCTGAAACTTCTTTTGAAGAGAAAATACGATTTTTCAAGTAAATAAAAATTTTCAGTAAAGTTTCTTCTTTCTGTACAAAATTTCTCTTGAAAAAACTGACATCTGAAAACATAATTTTTTTCATTTTCTGTTGACAAGTGAAATATTGCAGCCAAAAAGTGAAATGTTTCATCCAAAAATTGAGGTCTTTTAATTTTGAAGTGCCACTGCTGTGCCTTGTGGGAGTTATAGTTCAGGTGCCTCATGTCCCAGTTATCCTTTGTGAGCAGGTCCCCAACTGGACTTCACTTTCCATGATGTATCACAGCCATGTGACTTGCATGATGTACCACCTTCACTCACCAGGACCTGACCCTGCATAGTAGTGAGGCTGGGATTCTCAAAGGAGGCAGAGGGAGTTAGGCACCTGATTCCCTTGGAAATTCAATGGGAACTGGACACCTAACTCCTATAGGAAATCTCCTTAAGTCTCAGTAACTTAAGAGTTCTCAGAGGGAGTTGGGAGCCTTTAAAGGCAAGTCCCAGCACCTTGTAGGATTAAGTCCTATACAATCATGGTGTTTTCAGTTACTCAGGCTGGCACTCTCAAAGGAACCTAAAGGAGCTGGGCACCTGAACTTCACTGAAATTCAGTAGGGCCCCAGCTCAACAAATGAAAAACCAGCTTGTTCAATCAAGTATGATTCAGGGGAAGAAGAGTTTCATTTCAAAGCAGAAGCAATGCCTCTTTCAAGAATAAGGCATCAATGCCACTATTGCTGATTTACACCAGATGGGGATCTGTCCCCACTGACTCCAGTGGGGCAATGCTGGGCATTTGATCCCATTGATTCCAACAGAGACGTGCAGAGTTACACTAGCTGGATATCTGGCCCCATTGACTCTGATAGGGCAATGGTGATTTATATCAGCTGGGGGTCTGTCCCATTGATTCCAACAGAGCTACATTGATTTATGCCAGCTGGGGATTTGACTTTAGAACTTTATACAACAACAAACTCATAAAGAAGGCCAACAGAGTGTGGTTTTGAGAATTTCTGAACGTTACCCTTAGCTCTGAGGAAATTGAACTATGAGATGAATTGTGTTTTCTACCCACCTTCCCATATTAGTAGAGGAGCATGGTGAGGATGCTTTGGAAGGGCTGGTTCAGGAACATCTAGGGACCCCTTGCAAACATGGGCGGCTCTATTTTTTTTTCTGCCCCAAGCATGGCAAAGAGGCAACTTTCTGTTGCGTGCCTGTGGGTGTTCCGCTGGTCATGTGGATTCGGCGGCATGCCTGAAGGAGGTCTGCCGGGGCTGTGCCATCAGCGTCCCCCCTGAATTTCTGCCAAAGCCGCAGGACTGGTGGACCTCTGGCAGGCATGCCACCGAAAGCAGCCTGACTGCCATCCTCTCAGCGACCGGCACACTGCCCTCCATGGCTTCCAGCCCCAGGCACATGCTTCCTGCACTGGTATGTGGAGCCACCCCTGCTTGCAAAGTTATTTTGTTTGAACACCCCCAGTCCATATTGCAAAAGAAAGTGATGTTAATCTTCCCTGCTCTGACCACAACCTAAGCTCCACCCATTCACAATTCAAACTAAAATGTCACTCATAAGAGACGTGTCCTCTTCTTGCTTGCTTGATTTGATCAGCAGGAAAATAGTTGATGTCTTTGACATTTATAGCATCACCATTAAGTTTCAGGATGAACAACTTACTGGCCAAAAACTGGGTTTGCAACCAAACAAACATTTCCCCCCCAAATCTCTTTCTACAAAAAATGTTTTATTTTCCATCTGAAAACTGGAAAACTGGAAAACTGAAAAATTTCATCCCCCTTAACTCTCCAGCCTGGGCTGTGTCTCATGATGCTTTCCTAGTGACAAGCAGCTGTTATCACTAAGGTGCTGTTATCACTCCAGCTGCTGTTATCACTCAGCCACCAACCTTCAGAGACTCACCCAAGTATGTTGCATGAATGCTCTCTAAGCCACTCATGAACTATATAGAGGAAGACACCAGCAAATACCCCAGGCTCCAGTCTTGCACCCCAGAAATGCACCATCTTACACTGCTCAAGACCTTCTCTTGAAGCTCATTAATTAGTTTGCCACTTTGTCAAAGGATAGGGGACATGCACCAGACTTTGTAATCTGAGCAATTTCCCCAAGCACTTTAGACAAACTCACTAGTAAAGATAAAACATTCAAGTAAGTTGAACTACAGAAAGACATAAGGCATAAAGGTCAGAGATAGTTACCTAAGAAAATAAAAAGTAAACACACATTCTAAATATTAAACTCTATTAGACTAAGCAAGATTTGGATTATACAGCTTCTCTCACCCCACTGGATGTCACAGGCAGGCTACAGTTCTTAATACACAGATTGAATTTCCTTCTCAGCCTGGGACCAATCTCCTCAGTTCAAAGTCTTTGTCTTCCCAGCATTCTTGCTACCTTCAGCATAGGGTCGGGAGGAGAGTGGTGGTCTCAGGATGCCACTGTCCCTTATTTTATACTCTCAGTTCATCTCATGTCCCAGAGAAGATTCTGGCCTCAGCATGTCCTGGTGTGCTTTTGCGGAACTGAGTCATAAAGTTGAACAATCCCCATTGTGTGGTGCTTGTGCAACTGTTTCTTACAGAATTGTAAACCTCTTGTTTACAATTACCCTTCTAGTCAATGGGTTGTGATGGTGGCTTAATGCCTGTTTGGATGTGGGTCACCTCCTTTGTTGCCAATGGATAGCCAGCTGTGGGCATCTCCCATACACACAACATATTTCATATCAACCATATAGCAGAATATCCTAGTTCCATATACAATGACGATACAGATATTTTGACAGAACAATGAGTTTCAACATATGACCTTTCATTGGATATCTTACATGGCATCCTTTGTACAAACTATCATAATCATACACAAATTATGAGTGTGAGGGTTACAGGGTGCTATTTTAAGGTACAGTGCATCACAAAGGCAAGCAGTGATAAAATTAAAGGAAGGGGAGTTCATAGATACATATATTCCAAGGCCAGAAGGGACCATTGTGATCATCTATTCTGATCTCTGGTATAACACAGGTCATAGAACATCCCCACAATAATCCTAGAGTAGATCTTTTAGAAAAACATCCAGTCTTGATTTAAACATTGTCAGCGATGGAAAATCCATCACCCTTGATAAATTGTTCCAATGGTTAATTACTCTCACTGTTAAAAATGTGCATCTTATTTCCAGTCTGAATTTGTCTAGCTTCAACTTCCACTCAGTGGATCACATCGTACCTTTCTCTGCGTCACACCTTAACCTTCTCTTTGTTAGACTCCAAGAGCTCAATCTATTTAGCTTATCACTATAAGGCATGTTTTCTAATCCTTTAGCCATTCTTTTGGCTCTTCTTTGAACCCTCTCCCATTTCTCACCATCCTTCTTCAATGGTGGACACCAGAACTGGTCACAGTATTCCAGCAGCAGTTGCACCACTGCCATATACAGAGGTAAAGTAACGTCTCTACTCCTACTCCCCTGCTTGTGCATCCCTGGCTCACATTAGTCCTTTTGCCTACAGCATTGCACTGGGAGCTAATGTTCAGCTAATTACTCCCCTGCCTGCCGCCCATGACCCCAAAATCTTTTTCAAAGTCAATGCTTCCCAAGACAGAGGTCCCAGCCTGTAGGCATGGCCTCCATTGTTTCTTCTGAGATGTATACATTGACATTCAGCCATACGGAAACACAAAAGTTCTTCCACATTTGTTCACCAGTTTCTTCGAAGATATTTGCATCCAATTTGTAAACAGGCTGAGAGTAATTGTCTATATCTGGGATTTTCAGTGGAGCCCACGGGAGTCGAGTGGCCAAATCCCATTGAAATTCATTTGCCTATGATCCCAATTTTTTATCTTCTCTGCGCTGTAACCCTTTGGGAGTGAGACCTGTTTGCATGAAAATGTTCCAAAGGTTTTGTTTACGTAGCGTTATAGAAATGTAGGGATGGAAGGGACCCCAAGAGGTCATTTTGTCCATGCCCCCATGCTGAGGGAAGAGTAAATATACTTAGACCATCGCTGACCATCGAACCTGCTATTTAAATCTAATTCTTGCAGGGCAGATTTATTTTCTAGGCTGGAACTGTAGGCTGGACTTTTCAAAAGCAGCAAAGGGAGTCAAGTGCCCAACTCCCATTACCACACTTTGGGAGTTCAGTGCCTAATTCCTTTAGGCTCTTTGGCTTCTGCCAGGCTCTGTTTCAGACTCAGCACTAGAGCTGGTCACTGTTTTCCATTTAACACAATTTGGACAAAAAATGACTTTTTATCAAAAACAATGTCGGGAACATTTTATTTTCTGCAAAAACTGAAAATTTGTTGGTCAAAAGCTTTTCAGGCTTTTTCTGGTAATATTCAGTGTTTGAAATATGATTTTTAAGAGAAAGCACTGAATCTCTGTTCAGAGCAGCCCTACACCACTGCTTAATGCAGGGTTTCACAATGTTTTTATCTCTGAGGCCCACCTGTGCTGCTGATGGACCCAATCACGGCATTGTCTCTGGGAGGCCTGTGGGGCTGATGATCCAGAAGGCCTGGAAGCCATGGATTGCTTGGGCGGTGACTCAAAGCAGAAATGGCTGTGAACCCTCCAGCCTCCTCCGGGTGCCCTGGGATTCGCCCTCCACCCGGCGTCATCGCTTCACCCTCACCTGCCCGCCGGGGGTGCTGAGCTCTGCTGGCTCTGGGCAGAGTCCATTGCTGGCCCCCATGCTGTTGCTGTCCGCTTCTCAATGCCCCCCCATGTCTGCGCCAGCTAACCACTCAAGACTATGGCACAGCCCATCTTTGGGCCACAGCTCACAGTTTGGGAACCCTTGGATTAATGGAATAACAACAGCTCTGCTAGCAAGGGAATCTGCACAGCTGCATGCACATCCTATAAAGCACTTTAGAAAGATGGTACAGCACCATTACCTTAATTCTTCTAAAGGGAAACTGAGGCACAGATAGGGGCTGTTACTTGTCCAAGGTCACACAGCAGGCCAATGGGAGAGCCAAGAATAGAACCCGTTTCCTGATTTCTTGCCTTCTTCAGTAACTAGGGATAAGCTTTTCAAAAGGTCTTAAGTGACTTAGGAGCAAAATCCCACTAAAAGTCAGTGGGATTTGTGCAACTGCATCACCTCAATGTGCAATATCTTCATCAGTGAATTAGATAATGGCATAAAGAGTACGCTTGTAAAATTTGAGATCTAGATGACCTCTCAAAGTCCCTTCCAGTCCTATGATTTTATGATTCTATGGTGCCTCATAATGGGATTCAAAAAAGTCAGCATGATAGCTGGTTCCTCGCCTAAGCTAGCCAATGGGAGATTCCAAGAAGAGGGCTGTGTCCTAAGCCCCACACCACTCCTAGAGATAGGCGCCTATGTTCAGGATGTGGGGAGGTGCCTCCCTCTGGCTGGGATTCTCAGCTGCAAACTCTCTGTCTTGGTGTTTGGTGACTATGGTGTTATTGCCAGAAGCCGGAGGCCGGGAGGAGAGATGAGGGAGCTCTTTTTCCCTCCAAACTTTTAGCTCAATGGTTAGGATACTCACGTGGGATGTGTGAGACCCCCATTTCAAGTTCCTTCTCTACCTGAGGGAGAGTAGGGGATTTGCTATCTCCTAGGTGAGCGCCCTAATCACTAGGCTGAAGAGTCATCCCCATGCTTGGTCTCTTTCTTTCTCTGGCCTATGGATTCTTTCATTATTTATTCACAGTGGAACACCTAATATAGGAGGGACTGAGGAAACCCAACATCACAATATACCATAACCCTTCAGAGGTGACAGATCCCTATTCAAATCCTTTCTACCCCTCAGGCAGAGAGGGGATTTCAACTGGGGGTCTCCCACATGCTAGATGAGTACGATGACAACTGGTCTAAAACTTGTCAAGGGAACTCATCCACCTTTGTGTTTCCACCCCTATTTGTTTTGTATAAACTTGCCTAAAGGAGCCTAATCTGGTAGGTGAGCTCTGAGCAGGCTTACCAGATCAGGCTCCTCAGGCTGCTTAGATGAAGGAACAACTATCTTCCCCCATTTTCTGCATCACTGTGGGGCTTAGATGTCCAGATACCTGGCATGGGGCTCCAGTGGTCATGCTCAAAGGGAGAATCATAGATGCCTAGGGAACTCTTTCCTGAAAAAATTAGGTTCCAAGAGAGATGAGGCACCCCCAGCATTTGGAGGCAGCTGATCAGGGTTTTGTGATTCCCAGTGGGGCCTGATTCTGGGATTTAGGTGCCTAACATAGCACTTAAGTTCTTCAGTGTATCTAGCCCATGGTTGCCTAAATCTCATATTTTCGTTTGAAACATTTTACTTTGGAAGATCTCTAGGGAGCAGGGACTGGCTATCACAATTTTTTTTTTTTTTTTTTTTACTTTTCCAAGTCATTGAGGTTGATGCCTAAAGTTGTTAATGTAATAATAATAAATATTAATTAATAATTAATTAATTCATCTAATGTAATAATAAATTCATATAATATAATAATAATAAATATTAATTAATAATTCATCTAATGTTGCCTCGTAATTAGTAGAGATGAGAGAGTCTTGCTATGACATTTGTCATAGCAATAATAAATCTAATAAATATATATAAAAATATAATAAATCTAAATAAATATAATGAATCTAAAAAATTCATCTAATGTAATAATAATAAATATTAATTAATAATTCATCTAATGTTGCCTCACAATTAGTAGAGATGAGAGAGTCTTGCTATGACATTTGTTCAGCTCCTTCCACACATTTTTGCCGTTGTGAGTTCTTCTGTAGAATCAATCTTTCAGTGGCTAACACAGATTGTTCTCCCACATTACATAGTTCACTGCCAACTTTTTGTTATGTTCAAGGGCCAGGATTGTCTCCTGCAACCTGTTTATCATTGTCCAATGCAGACTGGCTGCTGTAGTTACATATTCCATTACCATCTTCCCTTTGCAAGTACCACACAAAATCAGTGTTAAAACAGAGATAATGTTTTACATCAGTAAATTTGGGTAAAATGCACTGCAGGAATATTGTAATTATACAAAATTAAGTGTTAAAACCCAGGAACTTCCAAGTTAAGGTTCAACTTAAATCCAAACATATTAAGCAATGAAAATGCACAGTAAAGCCACCAAAATAACCTTAACTCTGCCCTATCATAATTTTTTCCAACTTCCCATCTAGTTAAAACAATGTAATTTTGCATATAGGAAATATAAGAATAATATTTTTTGTATGGTTCATGGCAATTTCCTCATCATTATCCTTCAAAGTTTCACTATCAGCAGTCATTAAGATGGAATCAAGGTTTAGAGAACATGTCCTTAATTTAGGGTAGAATACATTACCAAGGTGTCATTTCCCCCCAAAAGCCCACAGGAAATTCAGAATGAAAGTTAAACAATATGCATACATGTTACAGCAAGAAATGATATTATGGCACTCAAACAAACTTAGCACTGCCCTATAGTGACACCTTGAAGGGGAAAAAATGAGAGGAGGGGGAATCTAATGTGTACTTAAAAATCTTGGAGTCCAAAAAGAGTAAAAGGTTTTAATCATACCTTTAAAGGGTTTTATGTGTCTTTTTTTAATCATGTCCTTTCATGGAAGAGTTTTCTGTTCAGCAATTTCTACAGGGCAAATTTCACCTCCTCCTTCCTGAGAGATAGATCATGGGGTTCAGAATTGGGGTGACAACATTGTATATGTGGATGACTATAATATTCCTTTCAGAGGAGACCCCAGGAGAGTTGGTACATAGCATGCAGACACCATCATGGGGTGGGAGGTGCAGGTAAAGAAGATATTTGTCCTGATTTCCCATGATTGTCCGGAGGAAGGAAATTAAGTAGAGGTACAGCAGGAAGCTGGGGACAAAAGAACCCACTGTGAAGCTCCTAGTGATGATTTTGAGGAGGCTCAGGTTGAGGAGAGTGCTGCACCAGGCCAGGCTCAGCAGGGGCTTGAAGTCACAGAGGAAGCCATAGAAGCAGCCGAGGCACTAGAAACACAGTCAGGAGGTCATGACTGTTGCATCAGCATGTTCAGGGATGAAGTGGCCTCGGTGGCTGTTATCAGCCACAGGCAGGCCTGTGGGTTCCTGACCAGCGTGTAGTGCAGCAGGTTAAAGAGGGCCATGTATCAGTCACAGGCCATGACAGCCAGCAGAATGGCCTTCCTGCTGCCCAGGAAGTGGAAGAAATGGAACTGGGTGAGGCAGCTGGTAAAGGAGATGGCCTGGTGCCCTGAGAGGAAGCCGGATAGCATCTTGGGTATGGTGACTGTGGAATAGAAGATGTTTTGCCCAAGGAGAAGGACATTGGGGTGGAAAGTTGGGGCTGAGCCACTGTCAGAAATTTCACACAGATATAGACATTTCATAAGATCATCCCCAATTCTTAAGTGTATCAAGACAGATACAACAAATAAGCACACAAGTTTTATTACATGCACAGTTGGGGCATCCAAAAAATCTTAACTCTCCAGTGTTGTGACAAGAAGCAGGATGTGGGGAAAAGAAACAAATCAATGGAGCTTTAAAAATTAGGTTAATCTAAGCTGGCTGTACAGACATTAAAGTCCCTCTATCACAATTGTAGGTTTAGTTGCCAGCTGTGAATACAAGCCAGAGAAGAGATTTATAGTGAAAGAAATTTCATTTATGATGAATAAAGAGAGGAAACCAGAATTACAACTAATAATTCAATAAATATTCAAATGTGACCTATGTACCAAATTTCTAACAAATAGAGATGAAGAAATCCTGGGAGGACATTTTTCCATCTCCATCTTGGTCACTGCAAGAATATCACCTACAGTCTATTTTTCCAGCAGATATTGAAGATAGATCCCCTATATCATAATTCCCTTTGTCAATATCCCTCCTTTTCACTTCAAAACAAGAAGCAGTCATTTTATTTAGTTCCTTTCAGGGAAGAGTTTTCTAGTGATGAATTTCCTGGTGGCGTATTTCACCTCACTGTTCCTCAGGGTGTAGATGAGGGGATTCAGATCTGGGGTGATAACACTGTACACTAGGGTGATGATCATCTCTTCGGCCTTGGAATTTGCTGAAGAAGGACGCGTGTAGGCGAAGATCGCTGTCCCATAGTACAGTGCTATCACGGTGAAGTGGGAGGTGCAAGTGGAGAAGGCCTTTCTCCTGCTTTCCCATGACCGGACCTTCAGGAAGAGGAAGGAGATAATGTAGAGGTAGGAGAGGAGCGTGATGATGAATAGACTCGCACCAATCATCACAGTGACAGTGTGGAGGAGGCTGAGGTTGAGGCAGGTGCTGCTGCAGGCCAGTCTCAGCAGGGGCTTGATGTCACAGAAGAAGTGGTGGATACAGTTGGGGCCACAGAAGTGCAACCGGGAGGTCATGGCCGTGTGCATCAGGGCATGCAGGAAGCCAGTGGCCCAGGTGACTCATGCCAGCAGCAGACAGGCCTGTGGGCTCATGACCAGTGTGTAGCGCGGTGGGTTGCAGATGGCCACCTAGTGGTCGTAGGCCATGACAACCAGCAGCATGGCCTCACTACTCCCCAGGAAATGGAAGAAATGAAGCTGTGCCAGCCAGCTGGTGAAGGAGATGGTCTGGTGCCCTGAGAGGAAGCCGGCCAACATCTTGGGCACAGTGACTGTGGAGTAGAAGATGTCTAGGCTGGAGAGATTTCCCAGGAAGAAGTACATGGGGGTGTGAAGCCGGGGCTCGGCCAGTATCACAGCCACAATGACTCCATTACCCAAAAGGCTGGCCATGTAGAGAAGCAGGAAGAGGGCAAAGAAATAGCACTGCAGACTCCTCATATTAGTGAGCCCCAGGAAAATGAACTCGCTCACCTCAGTCTGGTTCTCCATCCCTGCAGGAGGAAGAGGAAAAAGCAGCAGAAAGTGAAAGCAGCTTACGGTTCCACCCCCCTCTATGTTGCAGAACCTGATCCCAATGCAATACATTGGGTTGGAGTCAGACATTTTGTGGTAGAGAGTTTTCTTTCTGCAGCCATAGGTACATTGTGTACCCAGATATAATTGTATAGTAAAAAGAGGCAAAATAATTACTGATTTTTCATTTCTTTGTGAAGCTGAGATAGACAGATAGAAAATCAAATCTATCTATCACTGCAGTTATAAGAGTAATGTATAAAAGTAGACATATCAATCATACTACTTTGCAGTTGCAAAAGCATCTTCCATCCCATGTTGAAGTGGGACTCCAAATTGCCTTACACTCGCTCATTAAACTTGACCATAGTCCTTGATGAATTTATTTTCAGCAGTTCCCAAGAGGTGAAGAACTCTTCACAGATCAACACTATGCATGCTAAAAAGACTATCAGAGGTCACCTAACTCCAGCCTCAGGCTCTGGTAAGTGTCAGTCCATCAGATCTAAAACTGGGTTTTCCCCGTGGTTACAAGTTCATAACTGATTCAGAACCAGAACAACTATGAAAAGTTCCTTCTTTCCTTTAGATATCTTGGGCCTTTGATCTTATCATCATGTAACAGGTCATCAGCAAACAATGGCCCACTGCTCAGGGTGCAGCTACAAATGTCTGGGATCTTGCATAAGCATAGGTGGGGAATTTGCATAACCAGAGGTGCGGAATTTGCATTCACCTCCCCTATCATTGTCCTCACGGATATCCCCCACTTTTGACTCAAAAATCTGTTCTTGTCTGGCACATTTTTCAGTATAGTCTGTTGAACCCCCTAAATCTCACACCTGTCACATCTCCCCCATTGAGAGGTTGCATACAATTCTGACCCACAATAATACGGAAACCATTCATTGAATACAATGGACCTCCAAAATACTTAAACTTAATCCAGTAAGGTATCCCAAGGATATTGCAGGAAATTGCCATGTCTGGCACACTCATAATGAGCTTAGACTGGAGGTTATCTGCTTAGAATCCTAGGACATTAACAGGAAGCTACATCTAGGGATCCATAAGCCTAATAACAATTCAACTGGGCATTTCCCATCATGTCCACTATGATTTGTAATACCGTAGCAATTAGAAGTGAAAACTGAGATTAGAGCCCTGTTTACACTGTACAGACACATAGTGAGAGATAGCCCTGCCCCAGTCCAGCAAGCTCACAAGCTAAATAAAGGATGTGTGGTGAAGCAATGGGAGGAAACCATCTACTCAAGTCACACAGCAGGTGAATGGCTGAGCTGGGGTAAAGTGTAGATCTCTTGAGTCTTAGTTGGTCATTCTAGCCACTAAACTAGGCTGTTTTTTTTAAAAAAAACCACTGCATTGCTATCCGCTATATCTGACATAAAAGTTATACAGGAATCATTTGGTGGGATTCTTTGGCATATGATATATATATATGTGCTTGGAAGCATTTGTTTTTTATCAGTAAATGTCAGTGAACATTCATTTCAATGTATGCACGCAAATCAATGGAAAAAAATATTGCCATTGATCATTGAAGTTTAGAAATAGGCAAAGGTAGAAAAATGCTGCTGGAGCACTTATTAGAGTCAAACCTTAATGAGTATAAAATGAGCTGTAATGAATACTGCAAAAGAGGACTCGGAGGTATCAGCTTTTTATCAGTAAATGTCAGTAAACGTCAATTTCACCATACAAACACAAAAGAAAGAAAAAATATTTCTGTTGATAATAGAAATGTATCGCTCGGCAACATAAGAAAAATGTTGCTTGAGAACTCATTCAAGTTTAATTTAAGGCTATTTAATTCGTATATTTTGATGTGTGACATTGACAATTTGTTTTGTAAGGGTTATAAAGCTTAAACTTTTTAAATCTCAATGTCCACTGTCATTACATAATTATTGTCTGACCTCCCCCCCACATAAATTTCCCACAGCTGTGAAAATTTAAATTTATAAAAATGTTTACAAATAAACATTGATATTATCCATGAAAAATATATTTTTAAAAAATTTGAATGTTTCCAAGCCTAGTTATACAGGATGTCAGACTATATCATAATAATGGTCCCTTCTGGCCTTGAAATTCATAAATCTAGGAAACCTATGCCACCTTCTAAATATGCTGTGTTTTGAAACTTCTAATCTAGAAGCCTACCTTAATTTTGGGGGTAATACACGTTTCCAAAGCATTGGCTGATAGGGCTACTTGCATTTCCAAAATCAGGAGCTTTTCAAAAGGAGTCTGAAGCCATTTGAAACTCCTACCCTTGGTGACTCTCGCATGCTGTTCCCTCAAAGCTCAGCCAGGGTCCACGCTGGTCATCCTTGTAATGGAAACAATAGCAATGACTGGTGTCAAAGGACGCTGAAGAGAAATTGCAGAAGTATCTGTCTGTTCAGAATGGAAGAGAGATGCAAGCTCCTATTGAATGAACTTCTGGATGGTGTGCTGAATCTGTGGAACAAATGAACCTTTTTATCATATTGACAGTCTGAATCACGGGGGGAACCAATTTCCATTCTCTAGATGGCTCCTCTGGGGCAGAATCTCTGAACCACATGAGGGTCACTGGTATGTGCATAACAAGCCAAGAGTTCCCTACAGAGAACAAAGTCAAGCAGGCAGGAGCTGCTTGGAAAATAAATAACTAAATAAAACAAAAAATCCTAAGGGAGTTAGACACTCAACTTCCATTCAATATATTTGAATATCCCAGCCTAAAAAAATAAAACCCTGGTTAGCAAATACTGTTTGTTTATTTATTTTTACTAAAACCACCGAACTGGTCCACCATGATTCTGAATTTGGTTCACTGTGATTAATCGTTCCACTAGACCGTGAAGGGTTAAAACAGATTTAGCAAATTAGATGCAATTTTGCAGGTAGTTTAGTATTTATGAACCGAACCAAAGCAAATCAGAGGATCAGTGTGGCAAAGAAGTGAGCAAATGTCCTCACTCTACCATGTTTTGGTAATGACTTGTGCCTGGAAGACTTCACCCTCTACAGAAATGACTGAGAGAGTGTGATGGAAATTTTTCAGATGAAAAGTAGAAAAATGGCCTTTGTTACACCCTCACTGAAGTCAACTGGGTTTTTTTTCAAGATTTTCCTATTCAACCTGTTAATCTGTCAACCTCAAACTACCAAAGCCTTGTTGGAGGAGTTGAGGAAGATTCTAACATGTATCTGACATATGATGGCATATATTACATTGGTAGATGTGCAGGCGAACGAGCCCCTGATGGTGTAGCTGATGTGGTTATGTCCTATGATGGTGTCCCTTGAATTGATATGCCGACAGAGTTGGCAATGGGGTTTGTTGCAGGGATTGGTTCCTGGGTTAGTGTTTTTGTTGTGAGGTGTGTAGTTGCTGGTGAGTATTTGCTTCAGGTTGGAGGGCTGTCTGTAAGTGAGGACTGGCCTGTCTCCCAAGGTCTGTGAGAGTGAGAAATCCTCCTTCAGGATGGTTGTAGATCCTTCATGACGTGCTGGAGAGGTTTTAGTTGGGGGCTGTAGGTGATGGTTAGTGGCGTTCGATTACTTTCTTTGTTGGACCTGTTTTGTAGTAGGTGACATCTGGGTACACTTTTGTCTTTCTCAGTCTCTTTCTTCAATACCCTAGGTGGGTATTGCTTGATCCTGTACATGTGTGTCTCTCTCTGAGGGATTGAAGCAAATGTGGTTGTATCTTAGGGCTTGGCTATAGACAATGGATCGTGTGATGTGGTCTGGATGAAAGCTGGAGGCATGTAGGTAAGTATCATGGTCAGTAGGTTTCCAGTATAGGGTGATATTTATGTGACCATCACGTATTTGCAGTGTAGTGTCCAGGAAGTGAGTCTCTTGTGTGAACTGTTCCAGGCTGAGGTTGATGGTGGGGTGGAAATGGTTGAAATCCTTGTGGAATTCCTCAAGGGCCTCCTTCTCGTAGGTCCAGATGATGAAGATGTCATCACTGTAGTGCAAGTAGAGTAGGGGCGCTAGGGGACAAGAGCCAAGGAACCGTTATTCTAAGTCATAAAAATGTCGGCAAACCGTGCGGCCATGCAGGTACCCATAGCAGTGCCACTGATTTCGAGGTTTAAATCATCCCCAAATATGAAATAGTTGTAGGTGAAGACAAAGTCACAAAGCTCAGCCACGAAGATTCAGTGACATTATCGAGGATACTGTTCCTGATGGCTTGTAGTCCACCTTTGTGTGGAATGTTGGTGTAGAGATCTTCTAAATCCATACTGGCTAGGATGGTGTTTTCAGGAAGATCAATAACGGATTGTTTCATCAGGAAGTCAGCGGTGTCTCAAAGATAGCAGGGAGTGCTGGTAATGTAGGGCCTGAGGAGACTGTCCACATAGCCAGAAAATCCTGCTGTCAGGGTGAAAATGCCTGAGATGATGGGGCATCTAGGATACCCAGGTTTCTGGATTTTGAGTGGCAGATAGAATACCCCTGGTCGGGGCTCTAGGGGTGTGTCAATGAAGAGTTGTTAGTCTACTTCTTCAGGGAGCAGATGGTGCAGTGTCTTTTAGTACCTATCAGTGACAATGTTTTGAGAGATCTTTCCTGTTAATATAGCCAAAAAGCACACTGTACTAGTTAAATGAATGAATGGAGTTCTTCTTCTTCTTACTATTCTTATGGGGTTGAAAAAAGGAGGATTGAGGGGTAGAGAAATGTGCCTTTTAAGTATGTTTGGTCAGTTTGTAAATGGAAGTATCAGTTCTTGAAAGAAAAAGAAATGGTATTTATTACCTAATACCGGATTTAAGCTTTGAGTTATCTTGAAGGGTCTAAAGCAGAGACCTGAGGATGATCCAACATGAATAATTGTGGGGTTGATCCACTCGGCCACCTTGACACTGCACAGATGATAACTTAGACATCTTAGTTTCCTGTAACTTATTATAGGCTATGCAAGCAGGCCAAATGGCACAACTCCTCCAATTCCCAGAGCCCTTCTACAGCGAAGATGATTTGTATAAACCTTCAAAGGTTTCCAGGAGCCGTGTGAGTTATATGCTGTTTTAGTCACCCTGTTTATTTAGTCTTTATAAACGAGCCCTACGTAGGCAGAGGAAGAGGTGAAAAGGGTTGCGGTGGGAGAAATGAAAGCAGAGCACAATTTCTCTTCAGATATCTTTGTCTTGCTATTCTGATTCTGATGGATGAACGTAAAACATCATTTGAGTGTGTTTCAGTGTTTTTCCTTGTGCTCAGGTTGTAATGGTGAGCAAAGGAGTTCCTTCACTCTCTCTTCTTGTACCCTCTGTAATGGGGAATGGACCAGCTTCCAAAAGAGCCTACTGGAGCTAATCGAAAACAGCAATAAACATCCAAGTTCACCCTAGTTTAATATGCTTTCCTCAATTTTCTTGGTGAAACAAAACAAAAACCTCATTTTCATAAGAACTCAACTCCCATTAAGGCTCCAAACTCTTTTGAAAGATTTCCAGAAGGATTCAACAGAGTTTAGAACACATCAGAACCCAGAGAGTTGTAGGAAACCTGAAACTTTAGATGAGGGTGATGGTGTCTAAAAACCAGAAGTGATGTAAATGTTGAAAGAGAGATGCTGTCTTGACCTAATTGAGCAACTTATACAATCTTGAACGAAATGAGGTTTGAGAGAGTTGTTTTTTGGCCTGGTGTCAGGATGGCTGAGTGGTTTGAGGCACCAGATTAAAGACTTGAGTTGACAAACTGGGGAAGCCAAAGCTAAGAGACCCCGCAGACGACGTCAGAATGCTATCCGCTCACATGGAGGGGGAGCACAAGCCCTCCCTGGGTTTCTCTGCCCAAATTCTAAGCAGCTGAGTGATTTTCCTGGACGAGCCTCTAGCTAGGCAGAAGAAGAAGTCAAGAGGGTTGCGACGGGCTAAATGAAAGCAGAGGCCTCTTCCTCTTGAGATTTCTCTGTCTTGCTCTTGTGATTCTGATGGATGAACCTAAAGGGTCATTTGAGCGTGTTTCAGTGCTTTGCCTTGGCCTCAGCTTGTGATGCTGAGCACAGGGGTTCCTTCACTCTCTCTGCTTCTACCCTCTGCAATGGGGAATGCACCAGCTTTCGAAATAGCCTGGTGGAGCTGAACGAAAACAGCAAGAAACATCCAGGTTCACCCTAGATTAATATTTCTTCCCCAATTTGCTTGGTGAAACAAAACAAAAACCTCGTTTTCATAAGAACTCAACTGCCATTCAGGCTCCAAACTCTTTTGCAAGATTTCCAGAAGGGCTCAACACCCTGAGTGCTGAGCTATTTTGGAAAAAAAAACAAACAGGGCCGGTACCGACTGGGAGTGCTGGCTGCTTGACTATGTGGCCCACCGTGCGGGAGTTTGAGGTTCTCATTAAGCTAAGCGTCTCTATCCTAGTGTCCATCTTTTATTCCCCTAATAAGTGAGGGGGGAGATTAGAACACCTGAGAACGCACAGGGTTGTAGGAAACCTGCAACTTTCGATGAGGGTGATGGTGTCTAAAAACCGGATGTGATGTAGATGTTGAAAGAGAGAAGCTGTCCTGGCCTCCTTGAGCGGCTCATACAATCTTGAAGAAAACGAGGGTTGAGAGAGCTGCTTTTGGATCTGGTGTCAGCATGGCCGAGTGGTCTAAGGTGCCAGACTCAAAGCTCTGTCTTCCTCACGAGTGGGGCTTCTGGTCTTCCCTCAGGAGACGTGGGTTCAAATCCCTCTCCTGACCTTTACCTCAAGAAGTGGCCTGCAAGAGCACTTGTTTAGGAGCTCTTGTAGAGTAGCGGCAAGAGAAGTTAGAGGGAATTTTCAATACCTTCGGAATCCATGCGTTCAAGGCACCGAGTTGGGTCAATTCCAGTTTATTCCCCACCAGAAAGTTGGCATTGCTTGATGTGGGGCAGGTATGGATGTCAAACATACTGGTGGAGAAAGAAGGGAAGAAAGTACAGGAAACGCTGATAAATGGAAGGTAAGACTCTTAGTCTCAGGGTATGGGCTTGAGCCCTAAACTGGGTGCTCTACCTGCTCTGGTTTGGCTGCTTCCTGAGGGTACAGAATGGACAACATAGGAGGCAGCTACAACCAAGAGCCCTCTTAGATTGCGTCAACATCCTATCAGGAGGTCTCAAAGCCCCTCTCTCACTTTCTATCAGCTCAAGGACCTTTTTCCATCCAAGAGCCACTAGGTAGGCAGAAGAAGAGGTGGAGAGGATTGCGATAGAGGTCAATTAAGCAGAGAAGAATTGTTCCTCTTGGGATTTTTTGGGTTTCTCTTGTGATCCTGACGGAGGAACTGGAAGCATACCTTGATTTTTTCAGGCTCCTTTCTGTCCAACAGATTAAGTTGGTCCATCGACCGTTCCCCTGAGGGGTTAAGAGCTGGAAGCCCTGTGCTCAGGGTCACAACCTTAGCCCAAGCGAAGGCACTGAACAAATTCCAATGATGCTTCAGCTTCCTCCCTCAGGATCACAAGACCAACCCAAAGAAAACTCAAGAGGAACAGGCCTCCGCTCCTTTCGCTTACCCCAACGCCACCCTCTCAGGGAAGGCCACGCAGCCGATAGGAGTCCTTGCGTAGAAACTTAGGGACGGGTGTTGCTCCCCCTCCCTGGGAGCTGATAGCATTCTGACTCCATGCAATGGGGCTCTGAGCATTGCCAGGTTGTCACTTCTGTGCTCTCAGAAAGCAGCCAAAATGCTCGAACCCCCACCCGCTTCTCTTGGACCGCTGGGAAGACGGTGTTTGCACAGGAGCTGCAAGCCCTTCTTTCCTGTCTTTCTCTACCCCGGCCCCTTCCCCCCAGATGGTTTCATCGGACGCTGGAGGGACCTAAGGACCTGCAGGTTTCCGCACCCACCTCCTAAAGCAGTTCCCTTCTCTGACAGTCCTGGAGCCGCGCATCCTCGGAGGACTTTTACCCCAGGGGGTTCTGATTCCCTGCAAAAAGATGTGTCTGGCGGCGAACTGTCTCGTCTGCCCCCTGTTTGGGCGCTGAGAAGCTTTTGCTGAGAAACAGCACCTCCTCCTGGTGGGAGAATCCTAAATTCCACCCTCCCGCACAGGTTTCTCTGAGCAGCTGCTAGATGAAGCCCACTTCTCTGGTCTAGACACCAGCATCTAACTAGCCTTGGAACGGGCCCCCTTTGCTAGCTGGAGAGCGAAGGAACCAGGAAAGAAGGCAAATGTCAGGAAAGGAATCTCAGCACGCAAAGAAACTTCCTTCGCTCTTCTTTTGCACTCTCTGAGCCTTTGCAACACCTTCAGGCCTTGCCTGACTAGCTCAGTCGGTAGAGCATGAGACTCTTAATCTCAGGGTCGTGGGTTCGAGCCCCACGTTGGGCGTTTGATCTTGCACTCCTAGACAGCACTCGTTCCCTTCTATTCTCAGGGGACAATGGAATCCACTCTTTGTCCTCTCAACCAGCTGAGGCTGCCTGGGACCTTTAGTAGATCATGAAGAGAAGACACATTGACAATTCCATGGTCCTAAGAGACTTGAGGCTCTTCTAGCCCAGGCAAGAGAGGGAAAAAGTAACCTTTCCAAAGCTGGTTGCCCGCCCTCAGGCATCTATAGCTTCTCTACTTCTTTCTATATCTTCGCCAGCGCTCGGTAGTTGAGATACCTGCTTCTTTCTCAAATCCTCCACCAGCCCTCTTCACTGGGGTGGAGATTGCTTGAGGCTGCTGATTCCGACCACATCTTATTCATCCCGCCTACAATTCTGTAAGCCCTTGGAGAGTAAAACAAGATAGCAATGAAACTGTTTTTTTTTTAAACAAACAAACAAACAAACAAAGAAACAAAGAAGAGATGGTCTCAATGTATAACAATACTGGAAATTGTTTTCATAAATTTCCTGTTTTTCTTTTATATCAGTTGACTGTGCTAAAAATAGGAAGGGAACCGTAAGGAAAGGAAGAGCTCAGAGCTTGTGTTAACCTCCTTTGAAGAAGAAGGAATGGCCTCAGCTGGACAGAAAGTAGGTCCAGAAAGTCAAGTCCAGCAGCCCAAAGGCAATCTCCCTGGTGGTCTAGTGGTTAGGATTTGGCGCTCTCACCGCCACGGCCCGGGTTCGATTCCCGGTCAGGGAATTACCCTCTTGCATAAAAGTCTACCTTGTCCTTCAACAGGAAGAATGCAACTTCCTGGCCTCCTCCAGAATGCTTGAAAACTCTTTGGAGGCCATGGGGAAAGCAAAGCTTCCTTCTACCAACTACTACAATATGGCTCTCTGCCCCTTAAAGCCCAGCCTCTGCACCCTTTTAGACAAATACACTCACTTCTGCAAACAGTGTAGGTTTTCCTTGTACCTAGCTTAACCTAAATTAGAACAACATTATTGCACTTTGACCCAAGATCTTTTTCTTTTTCTTTTCACTTTTCTTGGTGAAACCAAACCAAACCAAACCATCATTTTGGGTCCACCAAAATATTTCACTAAAGAGAATATTCATCCAAAAATCTTTCACCCAGCGCTATATACAAGTCTTTGGAAGTAACCACCCCAGAGAAAGATCATTAAGCGTTTCCATTCCTAAGATCTAGCTCCTCAAGACTTCTGAGCATGGGCTATGGGCCTTTCACCTCTAGGCCAATGGTTACCCTCTTGCTCAGGTGGCTACTGACGAAAGGCAACGTCCTTTAGTGGCAGAGCCACTTCAGACTCCCTCTTCCAATGTCTACAGGGGAGTGTTTGTTTCGCATTGCATCTAAGACTAAAATCAATTCTCTTGAAACCTCAGCCTGGAATCAAGCTGATTGTAGGTCAAGGAAGGAAGGTTTTCTTCATCCTCTTCTAGTAAATGCTCAACGTTGTCATGGTTCTTGGAGCTTCCAGACACATTGGCCAGAATTTTCAGAAGGTCTCACTCCCTCCCCTAGGGCCAGATTTTCAGAAGAACTAGGCTCCCGGTTAGGCACTTAAAATCTTTAGCCAGATTGTCAAAAAGGCTCCACCTATTTTTCCAAAACAGGAGTTACTTTGGAAAAAAGCTTGTCAAGATTGTGGCTGCTGGTTACCTGTCTAGGTGGCCCACACTGCTGGCGTTGGAGGTTCACCATTGTTTTCTCATAATGCGGTGTCCGTAGTCTGCCACAGTTCTGGTGTCCATCACTGATTCTCCTAATAAATCAGCAGGGAGACTAAAACAACATAGGACTCACAAGGCTCGCGGAAACCTGCCAGTTTGGCTCATGGTGAAGGTGTATACAAATCATCTGTGCGGTAGAAGGGCTCTGGGAGTTGAAAGAGTTGTGAATTTAACCCTCTAGGTGTCGGGCAGAATCTGAAACTGTTTCAAAACCAATTCCTTAAATAGACCATAATTTGAAGCCTCAGCAATAGGCCTCTGACTGAATATATGCGCAGCTTTCCCAGTCAGTTTTGCAGCCAAAGTAGTCATCTTCCCTCTCCCGAATAAGCGCTTTGTCTGTCCTCCAGACGACACACTTAAAAATCACTACCAGTGTCTCAAAGCAATCAGCTGGGCACTCGACCACGCCACTGCGATGGCTTCGGTCACAGAGATCCCCTTGGGACTGAAATTACTTCCGAGCCCCTTTTCCCTGCCCGCTTGGGACTCCAGAACCCTGCCTTGTTGAGCCAGACACCCTAGCCTGCTGCAACACAGACCCAGGCTCTGGGCCACACCCCCAAAGCTGCAGACTTTAACTAAAAACAGCTCAGCACCTGTCTATTTTTCCTTTTTACCTAGCCTAACCAAAATTATAACAGCATTTCAATTTGACTCAATTTTTTTTTTCCAGTTTTCACAGTTTTTTCCACAGATTGGACTGTTTCCTAGTCTGGCCCAATCCTTTCCCCAGCTACGGTCCTTCTTACTTCAAGCAGACATTTGAGGTGATAAGCAGGTGTTTTCTCATGACTGGCAGCCCCTTTGCCCTGTTTCACCCACTTTTATAGCTTTGGCATAAGGCAGGAATCTTTTGTCTCTCTGGGTCCAGAGGTGGGTGGGGCCTTGTGGGACAGTGTGGAGTAGGATCCGGTCCTATGGCAGAGCAGTAGTAAAGCACCCCCCAGGGAAATGGGAAAGTTCGCACCTGTAAACATAACTACATATTTAAGAGATATGCGTGAGACATCAGCATTGTAGGCGTGTGAGACTCTGATGGAAGTGTGCAAGCACAATCCCATTTATCCAAAATAGCCATAGACACCATACATACAGGCTAAATACCCGTTTGCATCTAGTAAGTGAACTAGATTTCCCCACCCTGTATATGGGAATTTTTCTAATTTCTGTCTTTTTCTATCACTCTGTTGGGAAGTTTCGGATATTTTTACTGTTCCAATAACTCCCACATCGCTGTGACGAGGTGGAGAACTCACACTTTCAAACCATGTGTTAGACCATTTTGCTGTCTCATCTTAGCGTGTGTTGGTAGCTCACATTCACATACTAATTTAACCTCCCACAACCTCTACGACTTCAGGAAAGTGTGCAATCCCCACACTCCTGATGGAGAATCTGAGGCATGGAGTGGGCTAATGACTCACTTCAAATTACACAGGAATCCTGAGGCAACGCCAAGAAAGGACCCTACATCTCCTGAGTCCAAAGCTAACATCTGAACTACATGGCCATTCTTCCTTCCTTTGTCACAGCTAGAATAGCAGTACATTGAAATCCAAGGGATATTTTTTCTCCCATGCCATCCATCTCCAATCTCCTGCTTCCTCATCCTGGAGGTTCTTGATTGCCCCGGGACACAAGCTTTCACTCGTTTGGGAGTCTGTGTTTTGCATCCAATGGAAAAGACTTTGGGATGGGAGCGGGACAGGTCTGGAGGTCCGCTTTAATACATCAGACACAACCAGCTCCTGTCCCCCAGTGAAGATAGTGCTGTGTTTGAGCAAGGGCCCAGTATGAGTCTCTGTTAACAAGCGTGAGCTGCGCATGGCCTTGTCTACACACAGCATTTCACAGGCACAACTAAAGGGATGTTGCTTGAAACAGATTCAGTCACACTGATGCAAGCCTCTATGTAGTTCTCAGACAGCACTTTCTAACCAAGGATCTCAGATCACTTTACAAAGGAGAAGAGTATCAGCCCCATTTCACAGATGGGGAGAGAGCGGTACAGAGCCATGCCTAAACTCTCCGATAGGCTAGTGGCTATGCTGGAAAGAGAACCCAGCTCTCCTGAATCCAGTGCTGTATCCACTTATCCTCCCTTATTGCAGTTTCACTTAATCCATTTTTTTTCCTTTTTAAATCCACCAGGAGATTAAAAAGGAGTCTTGGGGACTTTAAAATTCACTTTAATACAATTATTCCATGGATTCTAAGAATGTAGAATCCATTTGCTTTTTTAAAAAATGCACCTGTAAAATCCCATTCAAAACTGGAGATTATTAATTAGGTCCCACACTTTCAGGTCCACTTCTTCAGTATCCACCTTCTCCCCGCTCCCCCCTACCCAATTACCCTTCTCCAATGCCCCATTTCTGGTTCCGGTTGCCCCTGAAAACTGCTAGAATCCTGCAGAATCAGTGTTGGGACACACAAACAGGTCGATGCCTTTTCCCCTTTCTCTTGGGTTTGACGTGCACAAATACCTTTTGGCCTTCAGGACAAACTGGGCTGTGTGAGGCTAACCATGTGTATTTCTAAGGCTCTATATTATACTCTGTGATGCAGGGACACAGTTTGAACTGGGATGCTCTCGCCAAACACAGTAAAGGGAGGATTTTTTCTCCAGGGACAGAGGTGGGAAAGTGAATATTGGGGCCTCATTATCAGCATCAAAAAATGCCACCCGCCCCTCTTCACAGTCCAGATAAATCCCAATCGTTCTGGGCTGTTCAGTAAGAGAGAGGGGGATCTTGGGGGAGTTGAGAGCCAGGTACTGAGTCCCACCTTGACCCCCCACCCAGATGCCTTCCTCCTGGTTAACACTGACCAGTCCCATTCTCCTCACAGATTTTCTGGCCACCCCTACAGCCCAGGATCCCCCATCCTCCACCTCCACCTCCCAGTAAAGCCTCCCTGAGGAGAAGCCCTCCAGGCCCTGTATGCAGAGAGAAGAATCAAATCTCTTGGGATTGTTGGGCACGTGCTGGTGCGTGTCTTCCTATCTCATGCTTTTCACATCCTCAGACAGGACGAGGCGGGGATGAGCCATGTCTGGATCCAGAGTCACATCCGCTGGGGGAGACCAAGAGAGAATCAGAGTGTTGGGGCAGAGCTCAGCCTTGGGAGTGGCTGGGACCATTTCTCACTCTCCCCAGCAGCCCCATCCTGGCTGGGACCCTCTCTGATTTCCTGCTTCTGTGTCCCAGATTGCAGCGAGCTGCCTCTGCTGGGGCGGAGCAGCAATTTCACTGAGGATCCCACCTCCCAGACACTAGAGGTGCTGTCACAGCTACAGTTTTGGTTGCAGATTCTGCCTCTCTGCTTCTCACTCTGCTGTCCTACACCTAGCCACAGAGCTGGGGAGAGTGGAGGCAGGACCAGCCTTAGAGGTGGGTGGGCTGGGCTGCCACCCAAGGAGCGGTATTTAAGGGGACACCCAGGAACAGCGCCAGGGTTTTTGACGCCGTAGCCGGGGGTCCTTCTGTGCTCCAGGTCGTTGGTGGCAATTCTACTGTGGGGGGGATCCTTCCACGCTCCCGGTCTTTGGGGCACTTCGGCAGTGGGTCCCGGAGCAAGTGAAAGACCCGCCGTAGAATTGCCGATAACGACCCAGAGCGCGGAAGAACCCCCCGCCGCCGAATTCCCGCCCTCCCAAATCCTTGGGCCCTAGGCAACCACCTAGGTCACTTAAATAGAAGCATTGGCCCTGGGGACACCGGACTGGTACTCCTACTTCCTGTCCTGCCGACAGCCACTGCTTAATTGTGCCAGGGCTGAGCACTGGCAGCTCTTTCAATACAAATTAAGCACTGAGGAAAGGCCGTGGGGCCTGGATGGGGAGACCAGTGAGGTCGGGGTGATTGGATGGTGAGGCACCTGTGGGGGCCAGGGGCACCAAAAGACAAGTTTGCCCAAGGGCTAGGGGAGACTAAACCTCCCTAACCCAGGCTGGGGCCCCACCCATGCTCAACTCCAAGGCCCTACCAACGTTTCCTGAAGCCAGCAGAGACTTAGCTTGGACTGGAGGCCAGGGGCTGGGCTGGCTGGGGCAGCTTGAGGTGGTGGAGCTAGGGTGACCAGATGTCCCAATTTTATAGAGACAGTCCCGATTTTTGGATCTTTTTCTTATATAGGCTCCTATTACCCCCCCCCCTTCCCGATTTTTCACACTTGCTATCTGGTCACCCTAGGTGCAGCTGGGCTGCTCAGGGCTTCGTCAGCACAGGGAGGGCAGGGCCGAGGGGCTAGCCTCCCCAAAGGGGGTGTTCACCTGCCGTCCATGCACCCAGGACACCATTTTCCCTAAGGCCGGCCCTCAGAGGAGGGACACAGCATCAGCAGCCTGGGTGGGTCCCTCAGCCAAAAGGTAGAGGTAGAGAAAAGGATAGCCCAGGGGGGTGCAGGGTGAAAGGAGGGATCAGGGGTGGAAGGTGAGGGCATTGGGGAGGATACAACTCCCCTATGGGAAAAAGAAATTTTGATAATAATTATGAATTATTTGTAAAGAAACATTTTCAAAAGTATGTGTGTGTGAGCAAGAGAGAAAACACCTCTGACTTTCCAACCAGCTCTCATCCTATGTTCTAGTCCCAAGGAATCTCTTCTGATCCAGCATTTCCAAAACAGTGGGGGGCCGACCAAAAAGGAGATCACAAGACCATTGGGGGGGTGCTTGCAAGAATGGTGGGTGGGGCTCCCAGCTCTGAAGGCAGCGTTGCCGCCAGCAGCAGCACAGAAGTAAGGAAGGCACGTGGGGGGGGGGGTCATCATTTTTTGAGGGGATGATCACAGCCTGAAATATTTTCAAAGGGAGTCCTAGCCAAAAACCAGTTGAGAAGCTCTGCTCTAGCCCCTTACAGAGTTCAGTAATGACAACATCATGGTTTACTGTTATTGTCTGGACTTTACATGAACAGCTAATTGGTCTAACTCCTCCCACTGTCATATGTCAAGTTCCCTTCTTCCCAGATCCCTTCTCTGTACCTTGGAATTTCCTCAGAGTCTCCTTTTGAGCAATAGATTTATGAGAGATGCTGCTGGGGGTTTTCTCTGGCTCAGGAGAAACCTCCTCCGGTTGTGGGATGTTCCCCAGCTCACATCTGGAAAGAAAGACTCTTCTAATTCATTATTTAGTTTATGCCTTATTCTCCATTGTTTGTTTGCTTTTTGCTTTTTTTAAGATCTTTCCCCATGACTTTTATGCTATGGAACCCTGCTGTCCTGATGGGACTGGGGTGAAACCCTGATCCCAAAGCCCATAGCAAAATTTCTTATGACTTCAGCAGGGCCACGATTCTACCCCTACACTGCCTTTGTGTATCCCAGCCTCAGGGTATGTCTTCTCTAACAACATTAAAGCACTGCAGTGGCAGTGCATTAACATGGCTGTGTAGTCGCGGCTCCAGCTCCAGCTCTCTCCCAGCACTGTAAAAAACCCACCCCCATGAGGGAGTAGCTCCCAGCACTGGTGCCCTATCTACACTGCTGCTTTACAGCGCTGAAACTTGCATCACTCATTGGGGTGTGTTCAGTGATGAGCTGCCATAATCTTAACAACTGGTTCCCTTCTCACCCCACAAGGGGGTTGTGGCCCGCCCCCATCCTCTGGGACTTCTGCCCTATCCACCCCCCTTCCCTGTCCTTTGACTGACTTATCCAACCCCTCCTCATTTCTGATGGCCCCCGGGACTCCAGCCCCATCCAACCACCCCTTCTCTATGTCCCTTGACCTCCTCAGGAACCTCTGCCTCGACTGCCTCCCACAACCCCATCCAACCCCTCCTCCTTTCTGACTGCTCCCTTGGGACCTTTGCCCCCATTCAACCCCCCATTCCCTGCCCTCTGACCACCCTGACCCCTATCCACTCCCTCCACCCCAAACCACCACCCCAAACTCCCCTGCCCTATCCACACACACACACACACCACTCCCTGCCCCCTTTCCGTACTGCCTGGAAGTGGCTGGCGGCGCTACAGCTGTGCCGCTCGGCTGGAGCCGGGCCACACCACTGTTCAGTGCCTGGAGCAGTGGGTCAGGCCGACATTGCAGACCCCCCAATCCTGCAAATCAGCTGTTCATGCAGGAAGTCTGGGAGGGCTGAGAAGCAAGCGGCGGCTTTGCGCTCAGGCCCAGGGAAGCGCAGATGAGCTGGGGCGGAGAGCGGTTCCCCTGCATGTCCCCCTCCCCTGGTTACCTGCTGCGGCTGTTAAATTTAGAAGCCCCTTTAGAACTGGTTGTCCCACACAGGACAACCAGTTCTAAAAGGGCTTCTAAATTTAATAACCCGTTCCTACAAACCAGAGCGAACCGGCTCCAGCTCAAAACTGGGTATGTTTTTTCACACCCCTGACCAAGCAAGTTTCATTGTTGTAAGGTGGCCGTGTAGACAAGCCCTCAGTTGAAGCTTCCGTAACAGAGTTCTAATTCTGTGCTTTATATATGGACCAGACAAAACCTATCTGAACCCACGGCCAATTCCATCCTTGGCTTTCCTGCTGCGATTTACCAATAAGTGGGCAAAAAATATGACTTCTGTGCTGTACATCTTTGTAATGTGTCCATTTAAGTGCTTGGAAGTGGACTGAGAGAACGCCACAGCTCCAGCTTGCCTCATGCATCACCAAAAATTTATCAGGTAGCCAAGAATTTTGCTCTCAGCCAGTAGAGATATAAACATAGATAAGTGGAGATTATCAATTTTTTAAAAATGATCTTCTTGCTCTATGTTCACATAAATCTTGTTTCACTACGAGAGCCACTGTCTGTTTGGAAATTCACTCTGTCTTCGCTCTAGGAGGAGGAAAGCATCCGGGTCTCCTCATTCGGAGGGACCTGCAAGGTAAGGCTTTCTGGAGCATAGGACACCGACGCTTGTCCTAGTCAAAAGGGCAAGGAAGGAGGGATCCTTTCCCAGTGAGGTGTATGGCAGGACAGGCGCTGGCTTCCTCATTTCCCAAAAGTGCTCAACCCATGTTCTGTCCCACTCCATCCCTTCCCACAAGACCCCTCCCCGGCCCACCTCTTTCCACCCCATTCACCCCTTGAGTGCGCCCCGCCCTCTCTCTGCCCCCTCCACCCTAGTGCTTCCTGCACGTTGCCGAACAGCTGATCCGCAGTGGGCGGGAACTACTGGGAGGGAGGAGGAGGAGCTGATCAGCGGGGCCACCGGTGGGTGCTGAGCACCCTCTATTTTTCTTCCATGGGTGCTCCAGCCACAGACCACCCATGGAATCGGCGCCTATGGTATGGAGTGTCTGATATCTTTTTGTCCATTGCCTAGCATAATGGAGCCCTATTAGTCTGTGGTTTGGGGCCCCTAAATACTACCACAATACAAACCGATAATAAGAACAGAATGGAAACTTGTGAGTGGAAGTGAGAAGGAGCCACATACCTCCTCAAGGTGCTTCGGACGTCCTAGAAGGAGAAGGGAGAGAAGGAACCTTAGTGCTATCAATGAGATGCAATGCAAACCAATCACGGTAGCTGTTTAGATGACTTCAGGATATAACTTTAGGGCTATTCTTTGTACTTAACTGCTTAGTCCATTGTGCCCCTTCCTTCGAGTAGGCTAGAAGAGAAGCAAATGAAATCCACTCTTTAGGCCAGGGGTTAGGGAGTGTATCTCTAAGATGGGGACCCCCTGTCACTTCTCTTCTTCTTGTCAGACAGGGATTGAACCAGAATTTCTTACCTCCCAACCGAGTACCCTAATTACTGAGCTAAAGGTCACACGGGCAAGCCAGCTCTGCCACCAGTGTGGCTTTGTTGAGCACTAGTTACCCACCTGACTCTTTCCTACAAGAACGATTTAAGCACCAGAAGCCACCAGTCTCCAGGTAAAGGGCTCCCATTTTCCAGAGCCAGGCGCCTCCCCTGCAGTCCGGATTTGGGCACCTCTCTTTGTAAGAGTGGTGGGCATGAGACACACCCCTCTCCTCGGCATCTCCCATCAGCCAGCTTCGGCGGCCCCTTGCCTAGTATGCTGGCTTTCTTGCTCCCGTTCTTCGGTGCCCAGCTCTGCCAGTGCCTCAAGCAGGGAGCCTGGGGGCCTAACGTTGTGGATCCCACTGTTGTTACAGTGATTTTCTGAGGCCCTGAAAGTTAGGCCTTACAATGACAAGTCCCTTTGGGATCCAGGTTTCTTTGCCTCAGTCCACCCCATCTCTAAATTGCAGCTAATAATCCTTCCCTAGAAGAGGACCAATACATTTATTTTGGGGAGGCATGCAGATCCGATGGTCATGGGGGACATCTGAGTGCTTAGATAGGTTACATTTGGTTTAAAATTCCCAGGTTCTCCGAACAACGACACAAATAACAATACTAACGGATAGAAAGAGTAAAAAATTATATTTCAGCTGCATAACTTGTGAGTTCTACTCTAGTGTTTGACTCTTGGACTCCAAGGCTCTTGCATACCAAGGATCCAGTATCTCACCTGCAGGAATTCACTCTCTGGCTGCTGGCACTTCCCCTCTAGCTCGCTGATCATGTCATTTAGACAGGAAATCTCCTCCAAGAGTTTGGCAATGTTCTCATCCCTTCTCTTCTCAATCCCCTTCTCCAGCTCTTCCAATCAGGCCAGCAGGAGTCACTCTTGTTCCTCCAGGAACTGCCGCAGCTACTCAAATTCAGACAGAATCTTCAGCCTCTCTGTTTCTACCTGCTCCTGTAATGAGGAAGGGAAAGGGCAGGGTAGGCCCCACAGAGTGAGTCACCTGGGGCCAGATCTTCAGCTGGTTTAACTCTCCGAACATCAAGGCAGCTCTGCCAATTCATGGGAGCTCTAGATGAGACCCTGGGTACTCACTGGGGAGCAGGAAGGGGTATTTTATTGCAACCTTAAACAGTGCTTGAGAGAAACTTTCCCATAAAAACATAACAGCCAGACTGGGTCAGCCCAGAATTCCATCTAGCCCAGTATCTGTCTTCCGACAATGGCCAATGCCAGGTGCTTCAGAGGGAATGAACAGAACAGGTGATCATCAGGTGATCCATCCCCTGTCACTCATTCCCAGCTTCTGGCTACCAGGCTAGGGACACCATCCCTGCCCATCCTGGCTAATAGCCATTGATGGATCAATTCTCCAGGAATTTATCTAGTTCTCAGTATTGGTAGAGGGAAGATTTTCCTACAGTTCTCTGATGGCTGTAATCTGACTGGTGAGTCTATGTGCCTGACACGAGAGAGTCTGTGACCTTTCAGGTGTGTCCCTGAAGGAGAAGTTAAGACAGGACTCTGAGGGTATATCCACACAGCAAAGAAAAACCTGCAGCTGACCTGTGCCAGCTGATTTGGGCTCGCAGGGCTCGGGCTGCAGCATAGGCGACAAATCCATGGGTGCTCCAGGGCTGGAGCACTCACAGAGAAAAAAGAGAGGGTGCTCAATACCCACCAGCGGCCCCATTAATCAGCTCCTCCTCCTCACACAGCGCCTCTCACATGCCAGTGATCATCTGTTCAGTGGCATGCACGATGCGCTGGGGCGGGGACGGGGAGAAGCGGGGCAGAAAGAGATGGAACGAGGGTAGGATGCATTCGAGGGAGGGTGTGGAATGTGGCAGTGCTTTGGGGGAAGCGGGGAAGTGAGGGTGGGTGTGTGGGGCAGAGCGGTGGTCGAGCACCCCCAGGGAAAACAGAAAGTCGGTGCTTCTGGGCTGCAGGGCTGTTTCATTGCTGTGTGGACTTCAGGGTTCACTTCTCAGGGTCCTAGACCCCCACAGCCTGAGCCCGGCGAACCTGAGTCAGCTGGCACAGGCCAGCCATGGGTATCTAGTTACTGTGTAGACAGACCAGGATGACATTGAGAGTGAGAAAGGCTGGGGGAAGCAAACAAACAAAAAAGAATGAAACAAAAGAGAACTCAACAGACAGCTTAACCCTCTAATACAGGGGTAGGCAACTTATGCCATGCGTGCCGAAGGCGGTGTGCGAGCTGATTTTCAGTGGCACTCACACTGCCCGGGTCCTGGCCCCTGGTCAGGGGGGCTCGGCATTTTAATTTTATTTTAAATGAAGCTTCTTAAACATTTTTAAAACCTTACTTACTTTACCTACAACAATCGTTTAGTTGTATATTATAGGCTTATAGAAAGAGACCTTCTAAAAACGTTACAATGTATGACTGGCGCGCGAAACCTTAAATCCGAGTGAATAAATGAAGACTCGGCATTGCACTCCTGAACGGTTGCCGACCCCAGCGCTAATACATTAATTCAGGAAATCCGGATAGCTGCCCAGCTCCCAGAGATGCCCAAACACATAGACATCTAGAGGTGCAAAGAGTAACCCTCAGTAAATCCTGGCCTGTCCAAACACAGACACACAGGCCCAGACTGAGCCTGGACTCTGCAGGGATTGGGGGAGAACAGGCACTTTCTGTATCACACAAGCTGCCTGTGCCCCTGGAGCAGATGTGATGCTTCTGGGTGCTCAGGAGAGGAAAACGAGGCAGACAGGCCATGGCCTCATACCTGGTGCAAGCCAGCCCAGGATTCATAGATTCATAGAATCTAGGACTGGAAGGGACCTCGAGAGGTCATCGAGTCCAGTCCCCTGCCTTCATGGCAAGACCAAATACTGTCTAGACCATCCCTGATAGACATTTATCTAACCTACTCTTAAATATCTCCACAGATGGAGATTCCACAACCTCCGTAGGCAATTTATTCCAGTGTTTAACTACCCTGACAGTTAGGAACTTTTTCCTAATATCCAACCTAAATCTCCCTTGCTGCAGTTTAAGCCCATTGCTTCTTGTTCTATCATTAGAGGCTAAGGTGAACAAGTTTTCTCCCTCCTCCTGATGACACCCTTTTAGATACCTGAAAACTGCTATCATGTCCCCTCTCAGTCTTTTCTTTTCCAAACTAAAAAAACCCAATTCTTTCAGTCTTCCTTCATAGATCATGTTCTCAAGACCTTGAATCATTCTTGTTGCTCTTCTCTGGACCCTCTCCAATTTCTCCACATCTTTCTTGAAATGCGCTGCCCAGAACTGGACACAATACTCCAGTTGAGGCCTAACCAGCACAGAGTAGAGCGGAAGAATGACTTCTCGTGTCTTGTTTACAACACACCTGTTAATGAATCCCAGAATCACCTTTGCTTTTTTTGCAACAGTATCACACTGTTGACTCATATTTAGCTTGTGGTCCACTATGACTCCTAGCTCTCTTTCTGCCATACTCCTTCCTAGACAGTCTCTTCCCATTCTGTATGTGTGAAACTGATTGTTCCTTCCTAAGTGGAGCACTTTGCATTTGTCTTTATTGAACTTCATCCAGTTTACCTCAGACTGTTTCTCCAATTTGTCCAGATCATTTTGAATTTTGACCCTGTCCTCTAAATCACTTGCAACCCCTCCCAGTTTGGTATTGTCCACAAACTTAATAAGTGTACTTTCTATGCCAGCATCTAAGTCGTTGAAAAGAGACGGTCCCAAAACAGACCCCTGCGGAACCCCAGTTGTTATACCTTTCCAGACGGATTGGGAGCCATTAATAACTACTCTCTGAGTTCGGTTATCCAGCCAGTTAGGCACCCACCTTATAGTAGCCCCATCTAAATTGTATTTGCCTAATTTATCGATAAGGGTATCATGCAAGACCGTATCAAATGCCTTACTAAAACTAGGTATACCACATCCACCACTTCTCCCTTATCCACAAGGCTAGTTATCCTGTCAAAGAAAGCTATCAGATTGGTTTGACACGATTTGTTCTTTACAAATCCATGCTGGCTATTCCCTATCACCTTACCACCTTCCAAGTGTTGGCAGATGATTTCTTTAATTACTTGCTCCATTATCTTCCCGGGCACAGAAGTTAAACTAACTGGTCTGTAGTTTCCTGGGTTGCTTTTATTTCCCTTTTTAGAGATGGGAACTATATTGGCCATTTTCCAGTCTTCTGGAATCTCTCCCATCTCCCAAGACTTTCCAAAGATAATAGCTAGAGGCTCAGATACCTCCTCTATTAACTCCTTGAGTATTCTAGGAGGCATTTCATCAGGCCCTGGTGACTTGCAGGCATCTAACTTTTCTAAGTGATTTTTAACTTCCTCTTTTTTTATTTTATCTTCTAAACCTACCCCCTTCCCATAAGCATTCACTATATTAGACATTCTTTCAGACTTCTCAGTGAAGACCAAAACAAAGAAGTCATTAAGCATCTCTGCCATTTCCAAGTTTCATGTTACTGTTTCTCCCTCCTCACTGAGCAGTGGGGCTACCCTGTGCTTGGTCTTCCTCTTGCTTATAATGTATTGATAAAAAGTCTTCTTGTTTCCCTTTATTCCCATAGCTAGTTTGAGTTCATTTTGTGCCTTTGCCTTTCTAAGCTTGCCCCTGCAGTCCTGTGTTGTTTTCCTATATTCATCCTTTGTAATTTGACGTACTTTCCATTTTTTATATTACTCCTTTTTATTTTGTAGGTCATGCAAGATCTCGTGGTTAAGCCAAGGTGGTCTTTTGCCACATTTTCTATCTTTCCTACCCATCGGAATAGCTTTCTTTTGGGCCCTTAATAGTATACCTTTGAAAAACTGCCAACTCTCCTCAGTTGTTTTTCCTCTCAGTCTTGATTCCCATAGGACCTTACCTATCAGCTCTCTGAGCTTATCAAAATCCGACTTCCTGAAATCCATGGTCTCTATTTTGCTGTACTCCCTTCTACCCTTCCTTAGAATTGCAAACTCTATGATTTCATGATCACTTTCACCCAAGCTTCCTTCCACTTTCAAATTCTCAACGAGTTCCTCCCTATTTGTTAAAATCAAGTCTAGAACAGCTTCCCCCCAGTAGCTTTTTCAACCTTCTGAAATAAAAAGTTGTCTGCAATGCAGTCCAGGAACTTATTGGATAGTCTGTGCCCTGCGGTGTTATTTTCCCAACATATATCTGGATAGTTGAAGTTCCCCATCACCACCAAATCTTGGGCTTTGGATAATTTTGTTAATTGTTTAAAAAAAGCCTCATCCACCTCTTCCACCTGGTTAGGTGGCCTATAGTAGACTCCTAGCATGACATCACCCTTGTTTTTTACCCCTTTTATCCTAACCCAGAGACTCTCAACACTTCCGTCTCCTATGTCCATCTCCACCCCAGTCCAAGTGTGTACATTTTTAATATATAAGGCAACCCCTCCTCCCTTTTTCCTCTGTCTATCCTTCCTGAGCAAACTACTCCCATCCACACCAACATTCCAATCATATGTATTATCCCACCAAGTTTCAGTGATGCCAACAATGTCATAGTTGTATTTATTTATTAGCACTTCCAGTTCTTCCTGATTATTATCCATACTTCTCACATTTGTATATAGGCATCTAAGATACTGGTTTGATCTTGCCTCCCAGTTTTGCCCTGACCCTCCTTTCTCTCTGCCATTATAGCCTATGCTCCCTCTTGTTTCTGACCCATCTCTCAGGTCTTCCTGTTCCCCACTTACTTGTGGGCTTTGCTCACCTGTCCCCGTCGAACCTAGTTTAAAGCCCTCCTCACTAGGTTAGCCAGTCTGTGTGCAAATAGGGTCTTTCCCCTCCTCGAAAGGTGAACACCATCTCTGCCTAGCAGTCCGTCCTCGAATACCATCCCATGGTCAAGGAAGCCAAAGCTCTCCTGGCGACACCATCTTTGCAGCCAGCTATTCACCTCCATGATACAACTGTCTCTGCCCAGGCCCCTACCTTTGACAGGAAGAATCGAAGAGAATAGCACCTGCGCTCCAAACTCCTTCACCTGTACTCCCAGAGCCCTGTAGTCGCTCTTGATCCGCTCAGCGTCACATCTCGCAGTATCATTTGTGCCCACATGGATGAGTAGCATGGGGTAGTAGTCAGAAGGCCGGATAATCCTCGACAGTGCCTCTAACGTTTCGAATACGGGCCCCCGGCAGGCTCGGATCACGCACAGCATCTCTCCCCCTTCACATATCAGAGTCCAGGGGCATTTTCACCAGCCTGAGTACAAGACACAGTCTCTGCCACAATCCAGCCAGCAGAGGTGGGACATCCCCAAAGGGGAACATAGCAACACAGGATCTCTCAGTGACACGTGGTCACAGGATGAGACCCAGATTCTCCCATCCTCGGGACCCCCACACTACCAGAGTGATATCCACTCTGGGAGGGACATGCACCTACATGTCCTTGCTGGATAACAGCAGCTGCTACCTACCACATGCTCCCGGACTCTTGCTTCTTTGGTCAGTTTCAATCTCATCAGCTTCTCTCTCTCTTTCTTCAGAATCTGTAATTGGATCTGAATTTGTTCCTGAGCAAAGATATAATGTTGGGTGTTCAACTTTTATTCCCTTCTTTGGATAGCAGCGTAGGGAGAATGCAGTCCCTACAAACTACAACCCAGCTGCACGGATATGACTGCATTTGTTTAAAATCTTTGCAGCTGATTTAACACAAAAGGAGAAAATGATTCCACAGCCATGCATAGTTGGCCACCTGGTTTGCCTCCTCCAATTCACTGGACTGTTTTACTGGTTACTGATGTTACAATCTTGGGCTATATGATCTTTGGACCCCTGGCCTCTGAGACATCACATGTTTGGGAACCAAGAAGTGAGTGATATCTGTGTCAGGAATAAAATGAGTGACACAGAGAAAGGAAAAGAATGGCCATTGTTCAGCAAAACACTGAAACACATGCTTGTGTTAGATCAGTGGTCTCCAACCTTTTTAAGTACAAGATCGCTTTTTGAATTTAAGATCAACCCAGGATCTACCCACCCCTTCCCTGAGACCCCGTGCTGCTCACTCCATTCCCCCCTCCCTCCATTGCTCGCTCTCCCACACTCTCAATCACTTTCACCGGGCTGGGGCAGCAGGTTGGGGTGCAGAGGGTTCAGTCTTTGGGCTGGAGCTGAGGGATTTGGCATGTGGGAGGTGGCTTTAGGTTGAACCTGGAGCAGGGGATTGGGGTGCAGGAGGGAGGGGTGCAGGTTCTGGGAGGGAGTTTGGGTGAAGAAGGGGGCTCCAGGCTAGGGCAGGGGGTTGGGATGCAGGAAGTAGTGAGGGTGCAAGCTCTGGGAGTGAGTTTGGGTGCGGGTTCAGGGCTGGCTCAGGGGGGTGGGAGGGAGGCAGTGTGGGGTCTGGGAGGGAGATTGAGTGCAGGAGGAGGCTCTGGGTTGGGGCACGGGGTGGGGTGCAGGAAGGGGTGTGAGGTGGCTCCCAGTTGACTGTGCAGTGGGTCTAAGGGAGGATCCCTGCCTGTCCTTGTCCCATACCACTCCGGGAAGCAGCTGGCATGTCTCTGCTGCCCAGGGGGGAGAGGGCAGCAGGCAATTCCTTGCGCTGCCACTGGCCCTGCACCCCCCCAGTGCCAACTCCACAGCTCCCATTGGCCCGGCACTACGACCAATGGGAGATGCGGGGACGGTGTTTCCAGGCGCAGGCAGCTCACAGACACCCAATGCCCCCTCCCCTCAGATGCCACAGAGCCATGCATCTGGGAGTGGCGTGGGGACAGGGCAGGAAGGAAGCCTGCTTAGACCCACTGTGCTGCCAGACTTTTAACAGCCAGAGATTGCGATTGCCTGGCAGGGGCTCCAGGACTGACCAGTCTATCGCGATCTACCGGCTGGTGGCCACTGCGTTAGATTAAGGGAATAGCTCCATTGTCTTCAGTTAGACAAATTATGCTCTTAAAGTTAAGCTTGTGCCTAAGCATTTTGCTGAATTGGCCCCTGTATCAACACTGTCAGTTTTATTCAGCTCCTGAGCAATGTCATTTCGAACAGAACTATTAGGTAACAAAAATTCAGCATCAATTTGATCCAACTCCCAGACTTTATTCAGCAAGAGGTTGAGAACAGAGATCAATTAATGTAAGTGTGTCATTTCCTGTCTTCTTAGTGCTATGTGTGTGTGTGTGTGTATATACACACACAGGAAATGAGGCATTCAGATTAAACTAGCAAGAACCCTAAATATGTGCAAGTCTAAACATTCCCAGTGGAAGATCCCATTCTATGTGATGCTTTACTTATTTAAACTCCTGCCTGTTACAACAGACTGGGCTTCCCTACCTTGTACTCCTGGGCAGCCTCCTCTATGGAAACCACCGTGTGAGCTCTGTGAGCCTGGGACTCTCAGCAGATCACACAGATGGGGGCTTGATGCTCCTCACAGAATAGCTTCAGGGTCTCCTGGTGTTTCTCACACACTCGCTTGCCTCCTGAGCCTTTGGCTGCCTGTAAGCTCAGCCGCTTGGCTATTTCGATAATTTTCTCCAGCTCCCTGTTGTGTCTGAAGTTTCTCAGCTTAGCAGTTTCTCTGCTCTGGGGGCAGGAGAATTTGGTATCCGATTCCTCCCAGTAGTTGGTGATGCAGGCCCAGCAGAAGTTGTGCCCGCAGTGGATTGACACCAGGTCTTTGAAATATTCCAGACAGATGGAACAAGAAGCTTCATCCTGGGGCCTCTCTACAGGGCTGTCTGCAGCCATGGCTCCCAGCGGGAGAAAGTGACAGGTTTCATTTCACTTTCCTGCCTTTAGACTGCAGCCGCAATTGGGTGTTTGTTCACTTAGGGTCTTTCTCATTGGCTGAGCTGGAGGGGAAGCCTGTTTGATTTTCAGGCTCTGGAGACTGTGCAGAGAAATGCAATGCTCTCTGTGAAGCGACCGATATTAAATTCCCCCAGGCAAAGAGCAGTTCTGAAGTAGGGGGAAAGTGAGAAATCTTTCTGTGTTTCTTTAAGAGGAAAAAACCTAAGAGAACACTGTCGCTTTTTCAAAAATAAATATATAAAATAGCCATTTAAACCTAATGACATATGGGCCCACTGGACATTACTGTTTATTTAATATAAGAAACTGACAAACATAAATTAGGCCCTGATCCTGTTTATATACCAAGGCAAACTCCTTCCAAAACATGGCAAAATTGAAATGCACAGTTAAGGCCATGCAAATAACCTAAGTCAAGTGTTGGCAACCTACAGCCGATTTTTTAGTGCACGTGGGGCAGGCTGAGCCACTCAGTCCGCCGCTCTGGGGTTCCTGCTGTTGGCCCCTTGCTAGTCGGGGTCCCCCCCCCCGTGTCGCAGCCCCACTCAGCACTCGCTGCTGGCCTGGGAGAAGGAACTCCAGGCTGGCAGTGGGCTGAGACCCCAGCTGGCAGGAGCCAGTGGTGGAAACCCCAGAGTGATGGCAGGCTGAGCCGCTCAACCCGCTGCTGCTCTTGGGTTCTGGCTGCTGGCCCCTTGCTAGCCGAGGTCCCCTCCGCAGCCCCACTCACTGTGCTTCCAGTTGGAGTTCCAGCACAGGCGCCCTCCCAGACAGGGGCCAGGCTTCCGGCCCTGCTCAGCCCTACCAGCCACCAGCTCCACTCATGTCAGCTGCCGTTCTGGGGTTCCAACCGCTGACCTCCTGCCAGCAGGATATCAACTTATAACTCAGAAGTCTATGTGCAGCTTAAAGTATCTAAATAGGTGCCACCAGATATTGGAAAACTCAGCAAGGAAAAGTAAGGGCAAGGATCACATTAAACTAATAAAATCTGCATTTTAATTTAATTTTAAATAAAGCTTCTGAAACACTTTGAAAACCATGTTTACTTTACATATAATAGACCATAGTTTGAAGCCTCAGCAATAGGCATCTGATTGAATGTATGCACGGCTTTGCCAGTCAGTTTTGCAGCCAAAGTAGTCATCTTCCCTCTCCCGAATAAGCGCTTTGTCTGTCCTCCAGACGACACACTTAAAAATCACTACCAGTGTCTCAAAGCAATCAGCTGGGCACTCGACCACGCCACTGCGATGGCTTCGGTCACAGAGATCCCCTTGGGACTGAAATTACTTCCGAGCCCATTTTCCCTGCCTGCTTGGGATTCCAGAACCCTGCCTTGTTGAGCCAGACATCCTAGCCTGCTCTGGGCCACACCTCCAAAGCTGCAGACTTTAACTAAAAACAGCTCAGCACCTGTCTCCAGCACCCACACACCCTGCTCCCAGTGGCGTCGAAAACCCCAGATAAACCCCAGATAAATCCCTTGTGCTCTCTATGAAGCTTATACAGGCTAAATTCCTAAATTCTTCACCTTCTAGATCACCGACACGGAGATATGCACAGCTCTTTGCTCCCCCAGGGATTAATCACTTACTCTGGGTTAATTAAGAGACAAAAGTCATTTTTATTAAGTATAAAAAGTAGGAGTTAAGTGGTTTCAAGTCATAACAGAGAGAACAAAGGAAGTCACCAAGCAAAATAAAACAAAACTTAAGCCTAATACATAAAGAAACTGATTCCAGGGAATAGCTCACCCTCAGAGGTGGTTCCAATCAGCTTCTTTCACAGACTGGACTCTTTCCTAGTCTGGGCCCAATCCTTTCCCCTGCTACGGTCCTTCTTACTTCCAGCAGACATCTTAGCAGGGCTTTTCTCATGACTGGCAGCCCCTTTGTCCTGCTTCACCCCCTTTTATAGCTTTGGCATAAGGCGGGAATCTTTTGTCTCTCTGGGTCCTCACCCTTCCTTCTAAACGGAAAAATACCAGATTTAAGAGGGATTCCAGTATCGTGGTCTCTGTAAGAGCCCTAGTCTCCATTCTTCCTGGCTTGGCCCACACGTACACAGGAAGGTTTGCGGGTCAAAAAACCATTTACAACCAATTGTCTGGGTCAATGGGAGCCGTCAAGGTTTTAAACCACCATTAGTGGCCCACCCTTTGCATAATTACAATAGGACATCAGAGTTAGACTTCATGTTTCTGGCTTCAGACACAAGAATCAGCCATGCATACAAATAGGAGGCACGTCGCCAGTAGGTTAGAACCTTTGCTATGATACCTTACAAGAGACCTTTTGCATAAAGCATACGCCACTTACATCATACTCACACTTATAAGCATGTTTCCATAAAACGTATGGAGTGCAACGTCACCGGGTGCCCTCCCTAACCTGCTTTTGCTGCTTCCTGACGGCACAGAATTGACAACAAAGGAGCCAGGATAGGAGGCTTCTAAAACCAAGAGAGCTCTTCTATCGTGTCAACATCCTCTCAGGAGCTATCAAACCCCCTCTCTTGGTTTCTATCCCCCAAATCCTATCAGCTCAACGATTTTTCTCCCTGGAAGAGCCTCGAGGGAGGCAGAAGAAGCGGAGAGGATTGCGTTGGGAGTCAATAAAAGAGAGAAGAATTGTTCCTCGGGATTTTTGTCTCTTTCTCTGGTGATCCTGACGGAGGAACGGGAAGCATCATTCCATTTTTTTAAAGGCCTTGGATTGGGTTCAGTTGGTGAAAGTGAGCAGAGGGGTTCCTTCACTCTCCACCCTTGTTCTCACAGGGGAATGGAGACTGGAGCGCTTTCCCAATTTGGACAGAAAGTGGCTTGCGAAAGCCGAGGAGAGCCTGCTTCCTGCCTGCCCCGAGTTGACAAACTGGGGAAGCCAAAGCTGAGAGACCTCGCAGACAACGTCAGAAGGCTATCCGCTCACATGGAGGGGGAGCACAAGCCCTCCCTGGGTTTCTCTGCCCAAATTCTAAGCAGCTGAGTGATTTTCCTGGACGAGCCTCTAGCTAGGCAGAAGAAGAAGTCAAGAGGGTTGCGACGGGCTAAATGAAAGCAGAGGCCTCTTCCTCTTGAGATTTCTTTGTCTTGCTCTTGTGATTCTGATGGATGAACCTAAAGGGTCATTGGAGCGTGTTTCAGTGCTTTGCCTTGGCCTCAGCTTGTGATGCTGAGCACAGGGGTTCCTTCACTCTCTCTGCTTCTACCCTCTGCAATGGGGAATGGACCAGCTTTCGAAATAGCCGGGTGGAGCTGAACGAAAACAGCAAGAAACATCCAGGTTCACCCTAGATTAATATTTCTTCCCCAATTTGCTTGGTGAAACAAAACTAAAACCTCGTTTTCATACGAACTCAACTGCCATTCAGGCTCCAAACTCCTTTGCAAGATTTCCAGAAGGGCTCAACACCCTGAGTGCTGAGCTATTTTGGAAAAAAAAACAAACAAGGCCGGTACCGACTGGGAGTGCTGGCTGCTTGACTATGTGGCCCACCGTGCGGGAGGTTGAGGTTCTCATTAAGCTAAGCGTCTCTACCCTAGTGTCCATCTTTTATTCCCCTAATAAGTGAGGGGGGAGATTAGAACACCTGAGAACGCACAGGGTTGTAGGAAACCTGCAACTTTCGATGAGGGTGATGGTTTCTAAAAACCGGATGTGATGTAGATGTTGAAAGAGAGACGCTGTCTTGGCCTCCTTGAGCGGCTCACAATCTTGAAGAAAATGAGGGTTGAGAGAGCTGCTTTTGGACCTGATGTCAGGATTGCCGAGTGGTCTATAAGGTGCCAGACTCAAGGCTCTGTCTTTCCCATGAGTGGGGCTTCTGGTCTTCCCTCAGGAGATGTGGGTTCAAATCCCACTCCTGACACAACCTCCTGGTTTTTACCTCAAGAAGTGGCCTGCAAGAGCACTTGTTTAGGAGCTCTTGTACAGTAGCGGCAAGAGAAGTTAGAGGGGATTTTCAATACCTTTAGAATCCATGCGTTCAAGGCACCGAGTTGGGTCAATTCCAGTTTATTCCCCACCAGAAAGTTGGCATTGCTTGATGTGGGGCAGATATGGATGTCAAACATACAGGTGGAGAAAGAAGGGAAGAAAGTACAGGAAACGCTGATAAATAGAAAGTAAGACTCTTAGTCTCAGGGTATGGGCTTGAGCCCTAAACTGGGTGCTCTACCTGCTCTGGTTTGGCTGCTTCCTGAGGGTACAGAATTGACAACATAGGAGGCAGCTACAACCAAGAGCCCTCTTAGATTGCATCAACATCATATCAGGAGGGCTCAAAGCCCCTCTCTCAGTTTCTATCAGCTCAAGGACCTTTTTCCATCCAAGAGCCACTAGGTAGGCAGAAGAAGAGATGGAGAGGATTGCCATGGAGGTCAATAAAGCAGAGAAGAACTGTTCCTCTTGGGATTTTTTGGGTTTCTCTTGTGATCCTGACGGAGGAACCGGAAGCATACCTTGATTTTTTCAGGCTCCTTTCTGTCCAACAGATTAAGTGGGTCCACTGACCGTTCCCCTGAGGGGTTAAGAGCTGGAAGCCCTGTGCTCAGGGTCACAACCTTAGCCCAAGCGAAGGCACTGAACAAACTCCAATGATGCTTCAGTTTCCTCCCTCAGGATCACAAGACCAACCCAAAGAAAACTCAAAAGGAACAGGCCTCCGCTCCTTTCGCTTACCCCAACGCGACCCTCTCAGGGAAGGCCACGCAGCCGATAGGAGTCCTTGCGTAGAAACTTAGGGACGGGTGTTGCTCCCCCTCCCTGGGAGCTGATAGCATTCTGACTCCGTGCAATGGGGCTCTGAGCATTGCCAGGTTGTCACTTCTGTGCTCTCAGAAAGCAGCCAAAATGCTCGAACCCCCACTCGCTTTTCTTGGACCGCTGGGAAGACAATGTTTGCATAGGAGCTGCAATCCCTTCTTTCCTGTCTTTCTCTACCCCGGCCCCTTCCCCCCAGATGGTTTCATCGGACGCTGGAGGGACCTAAGGACCTGCAGGTTTCCACACCCACCTCCTAAAGCAAACAGTCGTTCCCTTCTCTGACAGTCCTGGAGCCGCGCATCCTCGGAGGACTTTTACCCCAGGGGGTTCTGATTCCCTGCAAAAAGATGTGTCTGGCGGCGAACTGTCTCGTCTGCCCCCTGTTTGGGCGTTGAGAAGCTTCTGCTGAGAAACAGCACCTCCTCCTGGTGGGAGAATCCTAAATTCCACCCTCCCGCACAGGTTTCTCTGAGCAGCTGCTAGATGAACCCCACTTCTCTGGTCTAGACACCAGCATCTAACTAGCCTTGGAACGGGCCCCCTTTGCTAGCTGGAGAGTGAAGGAACCAGGAAAGAAGGCAAATGTCAGGAAAGGAATCTCAGCACGCAAAGAAACCTCCTTCGCTCTTCTTTTGCACTTTCTGAGCCTTTGCGACACCTTCAGGCCTCGCCTGACTAGCTCAGTCGGTAGAGCATGAGACTCTTAATCTCAGGCTTCTGGGTTTGAGCCCCATGTTGGGCGTTTGATCTTGCACTCCTAGACAGCACTCTTTCCCTTCTATTCTCAGGGGACAATGGAATCCACTCTTTGTCCTCTCAACCAGCTGAGGCTGCCTGCAACCTTTAGTAGATCGTGAAGAGAAGACACATTGACAATTCCATGGTCCTAAGAGAGTTGAGGCTCTTCTAGCCCAGGCAAGAGAGGGAAAAAGTAACCTTTCCGAAGCTGGTTGCCCGCCCTCAGGCATCTATAGTTTCTCTACTTCTTTCTATATCTTCGCCAGCGCTCAGTAGTTGAGATACCTGCTTCTTTCTCAAATCCTCCACCAGCCCTCTTCACTGGGGTGGAGATTGCTTGAGGCTGATGATTCCAACCACATCTTATTCATCCCTCCTACATTTCTGTAAGCCCTTGGAGAGTAAAACAAGATAGCAATGAAACTGTTTCTTTTTTTTAAACAAACAAACAAACAAACAAACAAACAAACAAACAAACAAACAAACAAACAAACAAACAAGAGATGGTCTCAATGTATAAAAATAGTGGAAATTGTTTTCATAAATTTTCTGTTTTTCTTTTATATCAGTTGACTGTGCTAAAAATAGGAAGGGAACCGTAAGGAAAGGAAGAGCTCAGAGCTTGTGTTAACCTCCTTTGAAGAAGAAGGAATGGCCTCAGTTGGACAGAAAGTAGGTCTAGAAAGTCAAACCCAGGAACCCAAAGGCAATTTCCCTGGTGGTCTAGTGGTTAGGATTTGGCGCTCTCACCGCCACAGCCTGGGTTCAATTCCCGGTCAGGGAATTACCCTCTTGCCTAAAAGTCTACCTTGTCCTTCAACAGAAAGAATGCAACTTCCTGGCCTTCTCCAGAATGCTTGAAAACTCTTTGGAGGCCATGGGGAAAGCAAAGCTTCCTTCTACCAACTACTACAATATGGCTCTCTGCCCCTTAAAGCCCAGCCTCTGCACCCTTTTAGACAAATACACTCACTTCTGCAAACAGTTTAGGTTTTCCTTGTACCTAGCTTAACCTAAATTAGAACAACATTATTGCACGTTGACCCAAGATCTTTTTCTTTTTTTTTTCACTTTTCTGGTGAAACCAAACCAAACCAAACCAAACCATCATTTTGGGTCCACCAAAATATTTCACTAAAGAGAATATTCATCCAAAAATCTTTCACCCAGTGCTACATACAAGTCTTTGGAAGTAACCACCCCAGAGAAAGATCATTAAGCGTTTCCATTCCTAAGATCTAGCTGCTCAAGACTTCTGAGCATGGGCTATGGGCCTTTCACCTCTAGGCCAATGGTTACCCTCTTGCTCAGGTGGCTTCTGACGAAAGGCAACGTCCTTTAGTGGCAGAGCCATTTCAGACTCCCTCTTCCAATGTCTACAGGGGAGCGTTTGTTTCGCATTGCATCTAAGACTAAAATCAATTCTCTTGAAACCTCAGCCTGGAATCAAGCTGATTGTAGGTCAAGGAAGGAAGGTTTTCTTCATCCTCTTCTAGTAAATGCTCAAAGTTGTCATGGTTCTTGGAGCTTCCAGACACATTGGCCAGAATTTTCAGAAGGTCTCATTCCCACCCCTAGGGCCAGATTTTCAGAAGAACTAGGCTCCCGGTTAGGCACTTAAAATCTTTAGCCAGATTGTCAAAAAGGCTCCACCTATTTTTCCAAAACAGGAGTTATTTTGGAAAAAAGCTTGTCAAGATTGTGGCTGCTGGTTACCTGTCTAGGTGGCCCACACTGCTGGCGTTGGAGGTTCACCACTGTTTTCTCATAATGCGGTGTCCGTAGTCTGCCACAGTTCTGGTGTCCATCACTGATTCTCCTAATAAATCAGCAGGGAGGCTAAAACAACATAGGACTCACAGGGCTCGCGGAAACCTGCCAGTTTGGCTCACGGTGAAGGTGTATACAAATCATCTGTGCTGTAGAAGGGCTCTGGGAGTTGAAAGAGTTGTGAATTTAACCCTCTAGGTGTCGGGCAGAATCTGAAACTCGTTCAAAACCAATTCCTTAAATAGACCATAGTTTGAAGCCTCAGCAATAGGCATCTGACTGAATGTATGCACGGCTTTCCCAGTCAGTTTTGCAGCCAAAGTAGTCATCTTCCCTCTCCCGAATAAGCGCTTTGTCTGTCCTCCAGACGACACACTTAAAAATCACTACCAGTGTCTCGAAGCAATCAGCTGGGCACTCGACCACGCCACTGCGATGGCTTCGGTCACAGAGATCCCCTTGGGACTGAAATTACTTCCGAGCCCGTTTTCCCTGCCCGCGTGGGACTCCAGAACCCTGCCTTGTTGAGCCAGACACCCTAGCCTGCTGCAACACAGACCCAGGCTCTGGGCCACACCCCCAAAGCTGCAGACTTTAACTAAAAACAGCTCAGCACCTGTCTATTTTTCCTTTTTACCTAGCCTAACCAAAATTATAACAGCATTTCAATTTGACTTAAAAATTTTTTTTTCCAGTTTTCACAGTTTTTTCCACAGATTGGACTGCTTCCTAGTCTGGCCCAATCCTTTCCCCTGCTACGGCCCTTCTTACTTCCAGCAGACATCTGAGGTGATAAGCAGGTGTTTTCTCATGACTGGCAGTCCCTTTGCCCTGTTTCACCCACTTTTATAGCTTTGGCATAAGGCAGGAATCTTTTGTCTCTCTGGGTCCAGAGGTGGGTGGGGCCTTGTGGGACAGTGTGGAGTAGGAGCCGGTCCTATGGCAGAGCAGTAGTAAAGCACCCCCCGGGGAAATGGGAAAGTTCGCACCTGTAAACATAACTACATATTTAAGAGATATGGGTGAGACATCAGCATTGTGGGCGTGTGAGACTCTGATGGAAGTGTGCAAGCACAATCCCATTTATCCAAAATAGCCATAGACACCATACATACAGGCTAAATACCCTTATGCATCTAGTAAGTGAACTACATTTCCCCGCCCCGTATATGGGAATTTTTCTAATTTCTGTCTTTTTCTATCACTCTGTTGGGAAGTTTCGGACATTTTTCCTGTTCCAATAACCCCCACATCGTTGCGATGAGGTGGAGAACTCACACTTTCAAACCATGTGTTAGACCATTTTGCTGTCTCATCTTAGCGTGTGTTGGTAGCTCACATTCACATACTAATTTAACCTCCCACAACCTCGACGACTTCAGGAAAGTGTGCAATCCCCACACTCCTGATGGAGAATCTGAGGCATGGAGTGGGCTAATGACTCACTTCAAATTACACAGGAATCCTGAGGCAACGCCAAGAAAGGAGCCTGCATCTCCTGAGTCCAAAGCTAACATCTGAACTACATGGCCATTCTTCCTTCCTTTGTCACAGCTAGAATAGCAGTACATTGAAATCCAAGGGATATTTTTTCTCCCATGCCATCCATCTCCAATCTCCTGCTTCCTCATCCTGGAGGTTCTTGATTGCCCCGGGACACAAGCTTTCACTCGTTTGGGAGTCTGTGTTTTGCATCCAATGGAAAAGACTTTGGGATGGGAGCGGGACAGGTCTGGAGGTCCGCTTTAATACATCAGACACAACCAGCTCCTGTCCCCCAGTGAAGATAGTGCTGTGTTTGAGCAAGGGCCCAGTATGAGTCTCTGTTAACAAGCGTGAGCTGCGCATGGCCTTGTCTACACACAGCATTTCACCGGCTCAACTAAAGGGGTGTTGCTTGAAACAGATTCAGTCACACTGATGCAAGCCTCTATGTAGTTCTCAGACAGCACTTTCCAACCAAGGATCTCAGATCACTTTACAAAGGAGAAGCGTATCAGTCCCATTTCACAGATGAGGAGAGAGCGGTACAGAGCCATGCCCAAACTCTCCGATAGGCTAGTGGCTATGCTGGAAAGAGAACCCAGCTCTCCTGAATCCAGTGCTGTACCCACTTATCCTCCCTTATTGCAGTTTCACTTAATTCATTTTTTTTCCTTTTTAAATCCACCAGGAGATTAAAAAGGAGTCTTGGGGACTTTAAAATTCACTTTAATACAATTATTCCATGGATTCTAAGAATGTAGAATCCATTTGCTTTTTTAAAAAATACACCTGTAAAATCCCATTCAAAACTGGAGATTATTAATTAGGTCCCATACTTTCAGGTCCACTTCTTCAGTATCCACCTTCTCCCTGTTCCCCCCTACCCAATTACCCTTCTCCAATGCCCCATTTCTGGTTCCGGTTGCCCCTGAAAACTGCTAGAATCCTGCAGAATCAGTGTTGGGACACACAAACAGGTCGATGCCTTTTCCCCTTTCTCTTGGGTTTGACATGCACAAATACCTTTTGGCCTTCTGGACAAACTGGGCTGTGTGAGCCTAACCATGTGTATTTCTAAGGCTCTACATTATACTCTTTGAGGCAGGGACACAGTTTGAACTGGGATGCTCTCGCCAAACACAGTAAAGGGAGGATTTTTTCTCCAGGGACAGAGGTGGGAAAGTGAATATTGGGGCCTCATTATCAGCATCAAAAAATGCCACCCGCCCCTCTTCGCAGTCCAGATAAATCCCAATCGTTCTGGGCTGTTCAGTAAGAGAGAGGGGGATCTTGAGGGAGTTGAGAGCCAGGTACTGAGTCCCACCTTGACCCCCCACCCAGATGCCTTCCTCCTGGTTAACACTGACCCGTCCCATTCTCCTCACAGACTTTCTGGCCACCCCTACAGCCCAGGATCCCCCATCCTCCACCTCCACCTCCCAGTAATGCCTCCCTGAGGAGAAGCCCTCAGGCCCTGTATGCAGAGAGAAGAATCAAATCTCTTGGGATTGTTGGGCACGTGCTGGTGCGTGTCTTCCTATCTCATCCTTTTCCCATCCTCAGACAGGACGAGGCGGGGATGAGCCATGTCTGGATCCAGAGTCACATCTGCTGGGGGAGACCAAGAGAGAATCAGAGTGTTAGGGGCAGAGCTCAGCCTTGGGAGTGGCTGGGACCATTTCTCAATCTCCCCAGCAGCCCCATCCTGGCTGGGACCCTCTCTGATTTCCTGCTTCTGTGTCCCAGATTGCAGCGAGCTGCCTCTGCTGGGGCGGAGCAGCGATTTCACTGAGGATCCCACCTCCCAGTCACTAGAGGTGCTGTCCCAGCTACAGTTTTGGTTGCAGATTCTGCCTCTCTGCTTCTCACTCTGCTGTCCTACACCTAGCCACAGAACTGGGGAGAGTGGAGGCAGGACCAGCCTTAGAGGTGGGTGGGCTGGGCTGCCACCCAAGGAGCGTATTTAAGGGGACACCCAAGAACAGCGCCAGGGTTTTTGGCGCCGTAGCCGGGTGCCCCTCCGTGCTCCAGGTCGTTGGTGGCAATTCTACTGTGGGGGGGATGCTTCCACGCTCCTGGTCTTCGGGGCACTTCGGCAGTGGGTCCCGGAGCGAGTGAAAGATCCGCCGTAGAATTGCCGATAACGACCCAGAGCGCGGAAGGACCCCCCGCCGCCGAATTGCCACCCTCCCAAATCCTTGGGCTCTAGGAAACCACCTAGGTCACTTAAATAGAAGCACTGGCCCTGGGGACACCGGACTGGTACTCCTACTTCCTGTCCTGCCGATAGCCACTGTTTAATTGTGCCAGGGCTGAGCACTGGCAGCTCTTTCAATACAAATTAAGCACTGAGGAAAGGCCGTGGGGCCTGGAAGGGGGGACCAGTGGGGTCGGGGTGATTGGATGGTGAGGCACCTGTGGGGGACAGCGGCACCAAAAGACAAGTTTGCCCAAAGGCTAGGGGAGACTAAGCCTCCCTAACCCAGGCTGGGGCCCCACCCATGCTCAACTCCAAGGTCCTACCAACATTTCCCTGAAGCCAGCAGAGACTTAGCTTGGACTGGAGGCCAGGGGCTGGGCTGGCTGGGGCAGCTTGAGGCAGTGGAGCTAGGGTGACCAGAGGTCCCCATTTTATAGAGACAGTCCCGATTTTTGGATCTTTTTCTTATATAGGCTCCTATTACCCCCCACCCCCTTCCCGATTTTTCACACTTGCTATCTGGTCACCCTAGGTGCAGCTGGGCTGCTCAAGGCTTCGTCAGCACAGGGAGGGCAGGGCCGAGGGGCTAGCCTCCCCAAAGGGGGTGTTCACCTGCCGTCCATGCACCCAGGACATCATTTTCCCTAAGGCCGGCCCTCAGAGGAGGGACACAGCATCAGCAGCCTGGGTGGGTCCCTCAGCCAAAAGGTAGAGGTAGAGAAAAGGATAGCCCAGGGAGGTGCAGGGTGAAAGGAGGGATCAGGGGTGGAAGGTGAGGGCAATGGGGAGGATACAACTCCCCTATGGGAAAAAGAAATTTTGATAATACTTATGAATTATTTGTAAAGAAACATTTTCAAAAGTATGTGTGTGTGAGCAAGAGAGAAAACACCTCTCACTTTCCAACCAGCTCTCATCCTATGTTCTAGTGCCAAGGAATCTCTTCTGATCCAGCATTTCCCAAACAGTGGGGGGCCGACCAAAAAGGAGATCACAAGACCATTGGGGGGGTGCTTGCAAGAATGGTGGGTGGGGCTCCCAGCTCTGAAGGCAGTATCACCGCCAGCAGCAGCACAGAAGTAAGGAAGGCACGGTGTAGGGGGGGTCATCATTTTTTGAGGGGATCATCACAGCCTGAAATATTTTCAAAGGGAGTCCTATCCAAAAACCGGTTGAGAACCTCTGCTCTAGGGCCTTACAAAGTTCAGTAATGACAACATCATGGTTTACTGTTATTGTCTGGACTTTACATGAACAGCTGATTGGTCTAACTCCTCCCACTGTCATATGTCAAGTTCCCCTCTTCCCAGATCCCTTCTCTGTACCTTTGAATTTCCTCAGAGTCTCCTTTAGAGCAATAGATTTATGAGAGATGCTGCTGGGGGTTTTCTCTGGCTCAGGAGAAACCTCCTCCGGTTGTGGGATGTTCCCCAGCTCACATCTGGAAAGAAAGACTCTTCTAATTCATTATTTAGTTTATGCCTTATTCTCCATTGTTTGTTTGCTTTTTGCTTTTTTTTACAATCTTTCTCCATGACTTTTATGCTATGGAACCCCGCTGTCCTGATGGGACTGGGGTGAAACCCTGATCCCAAAGCCCATAGCAAAATTTCTTATGACTTCAGCAGGGCCACGATTCTACCCCTACACTGCCTTTGTGTATCCCAGCCTCAGGGTATGTCTTCTCTAACAACATTAAAGCACTGCAGTGGCAGTGCATTAACATGGCTGTGTAGTCGCGGCTCCAGCTCCAGCTCTCTCCCAGCACTGTAAAAAACCCACCCCCATGAGGGAGTAGCTCCCAGCACTGGTGCCCTATCTACACTGCTGCTTTACAGTGCTGAAACTTGCATCGCTCATTGGGGTGTGTTCAGTGATGAGCTGCCATAATCTTAACAACTGGTTCCCTTCTCACCCCACAAGGGGGTCGTGGCCCGCCCCCATCCTCTGGGACTTCTGCCCCATCCACCCCCCTTCCCTGTCCTCTGACTGCCCTATCCAACCCCTCCTCATTTCTGATGGCCCCCGGGACTCCTGCCCCATCCAACCACCCCTTCTCTATGTCCCTTGACCACCTCAGGAACCTCTGCCTCGACTGCCTCCCACAACCCCATCCAACCCCTCCTCCTTTCTGACTGCTCCCTTGGGACCTTTGCCCCCATTCAACCCCCATTCCCTGCCCCCTGACCACCCTGACCCCTATCCACTCCCTCCACCCCCAACCACCACCCCAAACTCCCCTGCCCTATCCACACACACACACCACTCCCTGCCCCCTTTTTGTATTGCCTGGAAGTGGCTGGCGGCGCTACAGCTGTGCCGCTCGGCTGGAGCCGGGCCACGCCACTGTACAGTGCCTGGAGCAGTGGGTCAGGCCGACCTTGCAGACCCTCCACTTCCCGCAAATCAGCTGTTCATGCAGGAAGTCTGGGAGGGCTGAGAAGCAAGCGGCGGCTTTGCGCTCAGGCCCAGGGAAGTGCAGATGAGCTGGGGCGGAGAGCGGTTCCCCTGCATGTCCCCCTCCCCCGGTAACCTGCTGCGGCTGTTAAATTTAGAAGCCCCTTTAGAACTGGTTGTCCCACACAGGACAACCAGTTCTAAAAGGGCTTCTAAATTTAATAACCCGTTCCCGCAAACCAGAGCGAACCGGCTCCAGCTCAAAACTGGGTATGTTTTTTCACACCCCTGACCAAGCAAGTTTCATTGTTGTAAGGTGGCCGTGTAGACAAGCCCTCAGTTGAAGCTTCCCTAACAGAGTTCTAATTCTGTGCTTTATATATGGACCAGACAAAACCCATCTGAACCCACGGCCAATTCCATCCTTGGCTTTCCTGCTGCGATTTACCAATAAGTGAGCAAAAAATATGACTTCTGTGCTGTACATCTTTGTAATGTGTCCATTTAAGTGCTTGGAAGTGGACTGAGAGAACGCCACAGCTCCAGCTTGCCTCATGCATCACCGAAAATTTATCAGGTAGCCAAGAATTTTGCTCTCAGCCAGTAGAGATATAAACATAGATAAGTGGAGATTATCAATTTTTTAAAAATGATCTTCTTGCTCTATGTTCACATAAATCTTGTTTCACTACGAGAGCCACTGTCTGTTTGGAAATTCACTCTGTCTTCGCTCTAGGAGGAGGAAAGCATCCGGGTCTCCTCATTCGGAGGGACCTGCAAGGTAAGGATTTCTGGAGCATAGGACACCGACGCTTGTCCTAGTCAAAAGGGCAAGGAAGGAGGGATCCTTTCCCAGTGAGGTGTATGGCAGGACAGGCGCTGGCTTCCTCATTTCCCAAAAGTGCTCAACCCATGTTCTGCCCCACTCCATCCCTTCCCACAAGACCCCTCCCCGGCCCACCTCTTTCCACCCCATTCACCCCTTGAGTGCGCCCCGCCCTCTCTCTGCCCTCTCCACCCTAGTGCTTCCTGCAGGTTGCCGAACAGCTGATCCGCAGTGGGCGGGAACTGCTGGGAGGGAGGAGGAGGAGCTGATCAGCGGGGCCACCGGTGGGTGCTGAGCACCCTCTATTTTTCTTCCATGGGTACTCCAGCCACAGACCACCCATGGAATCGGCGCCTATGGTATGGAGTGTCTGATATCTTTTTGTCCATTGCCTAGCATAATGGAGCCCTATTTGTCTGTGGTTTGGGGCCCCTAAATACTACCACAATACAAACCGATAATAAGAACAGAATGGAAACTTGTGAGTGGAAGTGAGAAGGAGCCACATACCTGCTCAAGGTGCTTCGGACATCCTAGAAGGAGAAGGGAGAGAAGGAACCTTAGTGATATCAATGAGATGCAATGCAAACCAATCACGGTAGCTGTTTAGATGACTTCAGGATATAACTTTAGGGCTATTCTTTGTACTTAACTGCTTAGTCCATTGTTCCCCTTCCTTCGAGTAGGCTAGAAGAGAAGCAAACTGAAATCCACTCTTTAGGCCAGGGGTTAGGGAGTGTATCTCTAAGATGGGGACCCCCTGTCACTTCTCTTCTTCTCGTCAGACAGGGATTGAACCAGAATTTCTTACCTCCCAACTGAGTACCCTAATTACTGAGCTAAAGGTCACACGGGCAAGCCAGCTCTGCCACCAGTGTGGCTTTGTTGAGCACTAGTTTCCCACCTGACTCTTTCCTACAAGAATGATTTAAGCACCAGAAGCCACCAGTCTCCAGGTAAAGGGCTCCCATTTTCAAGAGCCAGGCGCCTCCCCTGCAGTCCGGATTTGGGCACCTCTCTTTGTAAGAGTGGTGGGCATGAGACACACCCCTCTCCTCGGCATCTCCCATCAGCCAGCTTCGGCGGCCCCTTGCCTAGTATGCTGGCTTTGTTGTTCCTGTTCTTCGGTGCCTAGCTCTGCCAGTGCCTCAAGCAGGGAGCCTGGGGGCCTAACGTTGTGGATCCCACTGTTGTTACAGTGATTTTCTGAGGCCCTGAAAGTTAGGCCTTACAATGACAAGTCCCTTTGGGATCCAGGTTTCTTTGCCTCAGTCCACCCCATCTGTAAATTGCAGCTAATAATCCTTCCCTAGAAGAGGACCAATACATTTATTTTGGGGAGGCATGCAGATCCGATGGTCATGGGGGACATCTGAGTGCTTAGATAGGTTACATTTGGTTTAAAATTCCCAGGTTCTCCGAACAACGACACAAATAACAATACTAACGGATAGAAAGAGTAAAAAATTATATTTCAGCTGCATAACTTGTGAGTTCTACTCTAGTGTTTGACTCTTGGACTCCAAGGCTCTTGCATACCAAGGATCCAGTATCTCACCTGCAGGAATTCACTCCCTGGCTGCTGGCACTTCCCCTCTAGCTCGCTGATCATGTCATTTAGACAGGAAATCTCCTCCAAGAGTTTGGCAATGTTCTCATCCCTTCTCTTCTCAATCCCCTTCTCCAGCTCTTCCAATCGGGCCAGCAGGAGTAGCTCTTGTTCCTCCAGGAACTGCCGCAGCTACTCAAATTCAGACAGAATCTTCAGCCTCTCTGTTTCTACCTGCTCCTGTAATGAGGAAGGGAAAGGGCAGGGTAGGCCCCACAGAGTGAGTCACCTGGGGCCAGATCTTCAGCTGGTTTAACTCTCCGAACATCAAGGCAGCTCTGCCAATTCATGGGAGCTCTAGATGAGACCCTGGGTACTCATTGGGGAGCAGGAAGGGGTATTTTATTGCAACCTTAAATAGTGCTTGAGAGAAACTTTCTCATAAAAACATAACAGCCAGACTGGGTCAGCCCAGAATTCCATCTAGCCCAGTATCTGTCTTCCGACAATGGCCAATGCCAGGTGCTTCAGAGGGAATGAACAGAACAGGTGATCATCAGGTGATCCATCCCCTGTCACTCATTCCCAGCTTCTGGCTACCAGGCTAGGGACACCATCCCTGCCCATCCTGGCTAATAGCCATTGATGGATCAATTCTCCAGGAATTTATCTAGTTCTCAGTATTGGTAGAGGGAAGATTTTCCTACAGTTCTCTGATAGCAGTAATCTGACTGGTGAGTCTATGTGCCTGACACGAGAGAGTCTGTGACCTTTCAGGTGTGTCCCTGAAGGAGAAGTTAAGACAGGACTCTGAGGGTATATCCACACAGCAAAGAAAAACCTGCAGCTGACCTGTGCCAGCTGATTTGGGCTCGCAGGGCTCGGGCTGCAGCACAGGCGACAAATCCATGGGTGCTCCAGGGCTGGAGCACTCACAGAGAAAAAAGGGAGTGTGCTCAATACCCACCAGCGGCCCCATTGATCAGCTCCTCCTCCTCACACAGCACTTCTCACATGCCAGTGATCATCTGTTCAGTGGCATGCATGATGTGCTGGGGCGGGGATGGGGAGAAGTGGGGCAGAAAGAGATGGAACGAGGGTAGGACGCATTCGAGGGAGGGTGTGGAATGTGGCAGTGCCTTGGGGGAAGCGGGGAAGTGAGGGTGGGTGTGGGGGGCAGAGTGGTGGTCGAGCACCCCCAGGGAAAACAGAAAGTCGGTGCTTCTGGGCTGCAGGGCTGTTTCATTGCTGTGTGGACTTCAGAGTTCACTTCTCAGGGTTCTAGACCCCCACAGCCTGAGCCCGGCGAACCTGAGTCAGCTGGCACGGGCCAGCCATGGGTGTCTAGTTACTGTGTAGACAGACCAGGATGACATTGAGAGTGAGAAAGGCTGGGGGAAGCAAACAAACAAAAAAGAATGAAACAAAAGAGAACTCAACAGACAGCTTAACCCTCTAATACAGGGGTAGGCAACTTATGCCATGCGTGCCGAAGGCGGTGTGCGAGCTGATTTTCAGTGGCACTCACACTGCCCGGGTCCTGGCCCCTGGTCAGGGGGGCTCGGCATTTTAATTTTATTTTAAATGAAGCTTCTTAAACATTTTTAAAACCTTACTTACTTTACCTACAACAATCGTTTAGTTGTATATTATAGGCTTATAGAAAGAGACCTTCTAAAAACGTTACAATGTATGACTGGCACGCGAAACCTTAAATCCGAGTGAATAAATGAAGACTCGGCACCGCACTCCTGAACGGTTGCCGACCCCAGCGCTAATACATTAACTCAGGAAATCCGGATAGCTGCCCAGCTCCCAGAGATGCCCAAACACATAGACATCTAGAGGTGCAAAGAGTAACCCTCAGTAAATCCTGGCCTGTCCAAACACAGACACACAGGCCCAGACTGAGCCTGGACTCTGCAGGGATTGGGGGAGAACAGGCACTTTCTGTATCACACAAGCTTCCTGTGCCCCTGGAGCAGATGTGATGCTTCTGGCTGCTCAGGAGAGGGAAAGGAGGCAGACAGGCCATGGCCTCATACCTGGTGCAAGCCAGCCCATGATTCATAGATTCATAGACTCTAGGACTGGAAGGGACCTCGAGAGGTCATCGAGTCCAGTCCCCTGCCTTCATGACAAGACCAAATACTGTCTAGACCATCCCTGATAGACATTTATCTAACCTACTGTTAAATATCTCCACAGATGGAGATTCCACAACCTCCCTAGGCAATTTATTCCAGTGTTTAACTACCCTGACAGTTAGGAACTTTTTCCTAATGTCCAACCTAAATCTCCCTTGCTGCAGTTTAAGACCATTGCTTCTTGTTCTATCATTAGAGGCTAAGGTGAACAAGTTTTCTCCCTCCTCCTGATGACACCCTTTTAGATACCTGGAAACTGCTATCATGTCCCCTCTCAGTCTTCTCTTTTCCAAACTAAAAAAACCCAATTCTTTCAGCCTTCCTTCATAGATCATGTTCTCAAGACCTTTAATCATTCTTGTTGCTCTTCTCTGGACCCTCTCCAATTTCTCCACATCTTTCTTGAAATGAGGTGCCCAGAACTGGACACAATACTCCAGTTGAGGCCTAACCAGCACAGAGTAGAGCGGAAGAATGACTTCTCGTGTCTTGTTTACAACACACCTCTTAATGCATCCCAGAATCACCTTTGCTTTTTTGCAACAGTATCACACTGTTGACTCATATTTAGCTTGTGGTCCACTATGACTCCTAGATCTCTTTCTGCCATACTCCTTCCTAGACAGTCTCTTCCCATTCTGTATGTGTGAAACTGATTGTTCCTTCCTAAGTGGAGCACTTTGCATTTGTCTTTATTGAACTTCATCCAGTTTACCTCAGACCGTTTCTCCAATTTGTCCAGATCATTTTGAATTTTGACCCTGTCCTCTAAATCACTTGCAACCCCTCCCAGTTTGGTATTGTCCACAAACTTAATAAGTGTACTTTCTATGCCAACATCTAAGTCGTTGGAAAGAGACGGTCCCAAAACAGACCCCTGCGGAACCCCACTTGTTATACCTTTCCAGACGGATTGGGAACCATTAATAACTACTCTCTGAGTTCGGTTATCCAGCCAGTTAGGCACCCAACTTATAGTAGCCCCATCTAAATTGTATTTGCCTAATTTATCGATAAGGGTATCATGCAAGACCATATCAAATGCCTTACTAAATCTAGGTATACCACATCCACCGCTTCTTCCTTATCCACAAGGCTAGTTATCGTATCAAAGAAAGCTATCAGATTGGTTTGACACGATTTGTTCTTTACAAATCCATGCTGGCTATTCCCTATCACCTTACCGCCTTCCAAGTGTTTGCAGATGATTTCTTTAATTACTTGCTCCATTATCTTCCCGGGCACAGAAGTTAAACTAACTGGTCTGTAGTTTCCTGGGTTGCTTTTATTTCCCTTTTTAGAGATGGGAACTATATTGGCCCTTTTCCAGTCTTCTGGAATCTCTCCCATCTCCCAAGACTTTCCAAAGATAATAGCTAGAGGCTCAGATACCTCCTCTATTAACTCCTTGAGTATTCTAGGAGGCATTTCATCAGGCCCTGGTGACTTGCAGGCATCTAACTTTTCTAAGTGATTTTTAACTTCCTCTTTTTTTATTTTATCTTCTAAACCTACCCCCTTCCCATAAGCATTCACTATATTAGACATTCTTTCAGACTTCTCAGTGAAGACCAAAACAAAGAAGTCATTAAGTATCTCTGCCATTTCCAAGTTTCATGTTACTGTTTCTCCCTCCTCACTGAGCAGTGGGCCTACCCTGTCCTTGGTCTTCCTCTTGCTTATAATGTATTGATAAAAAGTCTTCTTGTTTCCCTTTATTCCCATAGCTAGTTTGAGTTCATTTTGTGCCTTTGCCTTTCTAATCTTCCCCCTGCAGTCCTGTGTTGTTTGCCTATATTCATCCTTTGTAATTTGACGTACTTTCCATTTTTTATATTACTCCTTTTTATTTTGTAGGTCATGCAAGATCTCGTGGTTAAGCCAAGGTGGTCTTTTGCCACATTTTCTATCTTTCCTACCCATCGGAATAGCTTTCTTTTGGGCCCTTAATAGTATCCCTTTGAAAAACTGCCAATTCTGCTCAGTTGTTTTTCCCCTCAGTCTTGATTCCCATAGGACCTTACCTATCAGCTCTCTGAGCTTACCAAAATCCGACTTCCTGAAATCCATGGTCTCTATATTGCTGTACTCCCTTCTACCCTTCCTTAGAATTGCAAACTCTATGATTTCATGATCACTTTCACCCAAGCTTTCTTCCACTTTCAAATTCTCAACGAGTTCCTCCCTATTTGTTAAAATCAAGTCTAGAACAGCTTCCCCCCAGTAGCTTTTTCAACCTTCTGAAATAAAAAGTTGTCTGCAATGCAGTCCAGGAACTTATTGGATAGTCTGTGCCCCGCGGTGTTATTTTCCCAACATATATCTGGATAGTTGAAGTTCCCCATCACCACCAAATCTTGGGCTTTGGATAATTTTGTTAGTTGTTTAAAAAAAGCCTCATCCACCTATTCCACCTGGTTAGGTGGCCTATAGTAGACTCCTAGCACGACATCACCCTTGTTTTTTACCCCTTTTATCCTAACCCAGAGACTCTCAAAACTTCCGTCTCCTATGTCCATCTCCACCTCAGTCCAAGTGTGTACATTTTTAATATATAAGGCAACCCCTCCTCCCTTTTTCCTCTGTCTATCCTTCCTGAGCAAACTACTCCCATCCACACCAACATTCCAATCATATGTATTATCCCACCAAGTTTCAGTGATGCCAACAATGTCATAGTTGTATTTATTTATTAGCACTTCCAGTTCTTCCTGATTATTATCCATACTTCTCACATTTGTATATAGGCATCTAAGATACTGATTTGATCTTGCCTCCCAGTTTTGCCCTGACCCTCCTTTCTCTCTGCCATTATAGCCTATGCTCCCTCTTGTTTCTGACTCATCTCTCAGGTCTTCCTGTTCCCCACTTACTTGTGGGCTTTGCTCACCTGTCCCCGTCGAACCTAGTTTAAAGCCCTCCTCACTAGGTTAGCCAGTCTGTGTGCAAATAGGGTCTTTCCCCTCCTCGAAAGGTGAACACCATCTCTGCCTAGCAGTCCTTCCTCGAATACCATCCCATGGTTGAGGAAGCGAAAGCTCTCCTGGCGACACCATCTTTGCAGCCAGGTATTCACCTCCATGTTGCATCTGTCTCTGCCTGGGCCCCTACCTTTGACAGGAAGAATCGAAGAGAATAGCACCTGTGCTCCAAACTCCTTCACCTGTACTCCCAGAGCCCTGTAGTCACTCTTGGTCTGCTCAGCGTCACATCTCGCAGTATCATTTGTGCCCACATGGATGAGTAGCATGGGGTAGTAGTCAGAAGGCCAGATAATCCTCGACAGTGCCTCTAACATTTTGGATACGGGCCCCCGGCAGGCTCGGATCACGCACAGCATCTCTCCCCCTTCACATATCAGAGTCCAGGGGCATTTTCACCAGCCTGAGTACAAGACACAATCTCTGCCACAATCCAGCCAGCAGAGGTTGGACATCCCCAAAGGGGAACATAGCAACACAGGATCTCTCAGTGACACGTGGTCACAGCATGAGACCCAGATTCTCCCATCCTCGGGACCCCCACACTACCAGAGTGATATCCACTCTGGGAGGGACATGCACCTACATGTCCTTGCTGGATAACAGCAGCTGCTACCTACCACATGCTCCCAGACTCTTGCTTCTTTGGTCAGTTTCAATCTCATCAGCTTCTCTCTCTCTTTCTTTAGAATCTGTAATTGGATCTGAATTTGTTCCTGAGCAAAGATATAATGTTGGGTGTTCAACTTTTTTTCCCTTCTTTGGATAGCAGTGTAGGGAGAATGCAGTTCCTACAAACTACAACCCAGCTGCACGGATATGACTGCATTTGTTTAAACTCTTTGCAGCTGATTTAACACAAAAGGAGAAAATGATTCCACAGCCATACATAGTTGGCCACCTGGTTTGTCTCCTCCAATTCACTGGACTGTTTTCCTGGTTACTGATGTTACAATCTTGGGCTATATGATCTTTGGACCCCTGGCCTCTGAGACATCACATGTTTGGGAACCAAGAAGTGAGTGATATCTGTGTCAAGAATAAAATGAGTGACACAGAGAAAGGAAAAGAATGGCCATTGTTCAGCAAAACACTGAAACACATGCTTGTGTTAGATCAGTGGTCTCCAACCTGTTTAAGTACAAGATCGCTTTTTGAATTTAAGATCAACCCAGGACCTACCCACCCCTTCCCTGAGACCCCGTGCTGCTCACTCCATTCCCCCTTCCCTCCATTGCTCGCTCTCCCACACTCTCACTCACTTTCACCGGGCTGGGGCAGCAGGTTGGGGTGCAGAGGGTTCAGTCTTTGGGCTGGAGCTGAGGGATTTGGCATGTGGGAGGTGGCTCTAGGTTGAACCTGGAGCAGAGGATTGGGGTGCAGGAGGGAGGGGTGCAGGTTCTGGGAGGGAGCTTGGGTGAAGAAGGGGGCTCCAGGCTAGGGCAGGGGGTTGGGATGCAGGAAGTAGTGAGGGTGCAAGCTCTGGGAGTGAGTTTGGATGCGGGTTCAGGGCTGGGGCAGGTGGGTGGGAGGGAGGCAGTGTGGGGTCTGGGAGGGAGATTGAGTGCAGGAGGAGACTCTGGGTTGGGGCACGGGGTGGGGTGCAGGAAGGGGTGTGAGGTGGCTCCCAGTTGACTGTGCAGTGAGTCTAAAGGAGGATCCCTGCCTGTCCTGGTCCCATACCCCTCCGGGAAGCAGCTGGCATGTCTCTGCGGCCCAGGGGGGAGAGGGCAGCAGGCAATTCCTTGCGCTGCCACTGGCCCTGCCCCCCCAATGCCAACTCCACAGCTCCCATTGGCCGGGCACTACGACCAATGGGAGCTGCGGGGACGGTGTTTCCAGGCGCAGGCAGCTCACAGATACCCACTGCCCCCTCCCCTCAGATGCCACAGAGCCATGCATCTGGGATTGGCGTGGGGACAGGGCAGGAAGGGAGCCTGCTTAGACCCACTGTGCTGCCAGACTTTTAACTGCCAGAGATTGCGATTGCCTGGCAGGGGCTCCAGGACTGACCAGTCTATTGCGATCTACCGGCTGGTGGCCACTGCGTTAGATTAAGGGAATAGCTCCATTGTCTTCAGTCAGACAAATTATGCTCTTAAAGTTAAGCTTGTGCCTAAGCGTTTTGCTGAATTGGCCCCTATATTAACACTGGCGGTTTTATTCAGCTCCTGAGCAATGTCATTTCGAACAGAACTATTAGGTAACAAAAGTTCAGCATCAATTTGATCCAACTCCCAGACTTTATTCAGTAAGAGGTTGAGAACAGAGATCAATTAATGTAAGTATGTCATTTCCTGTCTTCTTAGTGCTATGTGTGTGTGTGTGTATATACACACACAGGAAATGAGGCATTCAGATTAAACTAGCAAGAACCCTAAATATGTGCAAGTCTAGACATTCCCAGTGGAAGATCCCATTCTATGTGATGCTTTACTTATTTAAACTCCTGCCTGTTACAACAGACTGGGCTTCCCTACCTTGTACTCCTGGGCAGCCTCCTCTATGGAAACCACCGTGTGAGCTCTGTGAGCCTGGGACTCTCGGCAGATCACACAGATGGGGGCTTGATCCTCCTCGCAGAATAGCTTCAGGGTCTCCTGGTGTTTCTCACACATTCGCTTGCCTCCTGAGCCTTTGGCTGCCTGTAAGCTCAGCCGCTTGGCTATTTCGATAATTTTCTCCAGCTCCCTGTTGGGTCTGAAGTTTCTCTGTTTAGCAGTTTCTCTTCACTGGGGGCAGGAGAATTTGGTATCCAATTCCTCCCAATAGTTGGTGATGCAGGCCCAGCAGAAGTTGTGCCCGCAGTGGATTGACACCAGGTCTTTGAAATATTTCAGACAGATGGAACAAGAATCTTCATCCTGGAGCCTCTCTACAGGGCTGTCTGCAGCCATGGCTCCCAGCGGGGGAAAGTGACAGGTTTCATTTCACTTTCCTGCCTTTAGACTGCAGCCGCAATTGGGTGTTTGTTCACTTAGGGTCTTTCTCATTGGCTGAGCTGGAGGGGAAGTCTGTTTGATTTTCAGGGTCTGGAGACTGTGCAGAGAAATGCAAAGCTCTCTGTGAAGCGACCGATATTAAATTCCCCCAGGCAAAGAGCAGTTCTGAAGTGCGGGGAAAGTGAGAAATCTTTCTGTGTATCTTTAAGAGGAAAAAACCTAAGAGAACACTGTCGCTTTTTCAAAAATAAATATATAAAATAGCCTTTTAAACCTAATGACATATGGGCCCACTGGACATTACTGTTTCTTTAATATAAGAAACTGACAAACATAAATTAGGCCCTGATCCTGTTTATATACCAAGGCAAACTCCTTCCAAAACATGGCAAAATTGAAATGCACAGTTAAGGCCATGCAAATAACCTAAGTCAAGTGCTGGTAACCTAGAGCCGATTTTTTAGTGCATGTCGGGCGGGCTGAGCCACTCAGCCCGCCGCTCTGGGGTTCGTGGTGCTGGCCCCTTGCCAGTCGGGGTCCCCCCCACGTGTCGCAGCCCCACTCAGCACTCGCTGCTGGCCTGGGAGAAGGAACTCCAGGCTGGCAGTGGGCTGAGACCCCAGCTGGCAGGAGCCAGTGGTGGAAACCCCAGAGTGATGGCAGGCTGAGCCGCTCAACCTGCTGCTGCTCTAGGGTTCTGGCTGCTGGCCCCTTGCTAGCCGAGGTCCCCTCTGCAGCCCCACTCACTGTGCTTCCAGTTGGAGTTCCAGCACAGGCGCCCTCCCAGACAGGGTCCAGGCTTCCGGCCCTGCTCAGCCCTACCAGCCACCAGCTCCACTCACGTCAGCTGCCGTTCTGGGGTTCCAACCGCTGACCTCCTGCCAGCAGGTTATCAACTTATAACTCAGAAGCCTATGTGCAGCTTAAAGTATCTAAATATGTGCCACCAGATATTGGAAAACTCAGCAAGGAAAAGCAAGGGCAAGGAACACATTAAACTAATAAAATCTGCATTTTAATTTAGTTTTAAATAAAGCTTCTGAAACACTTTGAAAACCATGTTTACTTTACATATAACGGTAGTTTGGTTATGTATTATAGACTGACTTATAGAGACACCTTCTAAAAAATGTTCAAATGTCTTACCAGCACGCAAAGCCTTAAATTAGAGTGTATTCATGAAGAGTCTGCACACCACTGCTGAGAGGTTGCTGACCCCTGACCTAAGCTTTGCCCTTTCTACTTTATCTCCTACTCATCCTTCACCTCCTCTCCCACCGTCCTTTCTGTGTCAGGTGAGGAAGGGCCCCTAATGAAGAAAGTTTTGAGCAGGACTTCAAAGCAAAATCTTAAACTCGTTCAGTCAATTCACTGCATTTGCAAAGTTTGCCTTGGGTTTTAAGGCTCGAAGTCAGTGCAATCCGTGCCCACAGAGGCACACAAAAGTGGTAATGAAACATTCAGTGATAAATAAGGCTAAGATTTTTTAATAGAGGTCGCGGAAATGACGGAATCTGTGACTTCCAGTGACCGTCATGAATTTAGCCCTGTTGGCTGGGAGCTGTAGGGTCCCCCCACCACCTGCTGTGGCAGGAGGACTCCACAGCTGCCCGTGGCCATGGGTGCCAGGGGGCCCCCGGAGTTCCCATCCGACACAGGCAGCAGAGCCTCAGCTCCTGACCACAGCGGCAAGGGCCCCCCTGGAGCTGCAAGTTGCTGCAGGCAGCGGGACTCCCGACACACCTCCTGGCCGACACAGGTGTTGGACCCCTAGAAGCTCCCAGTCTCCGCAAGGGATCCAGGAGCTCTGAGCTGCTGATGGCACCAAGGCCCCAGGAGCTCTGAGCCGCAGCTAGTACAGGGGATCCTTCAAAACTCCCAGCGGCCACAGGTGGCAGGGGTACCTCAGAGATCCGAGTGCAGGGCCCCTGGAGCTCCAAGCCCCCACAAGTGGTGGGGGCCCCCAGAGCTTGGAGCAGCCCCTGCAGCTGCCTCACCTCTTCAGCCAGTGTGGGGACCTGCAGCTGGGCTCCCCAGTCTGTAGAGGTATTTTTAGTAAAATTCACAGACAGGTTGTCATAAACAGATGGTTAAGGGTTAATGTCTCTTTTACCTGTAAAGAGTTAAGAAGCTCAGTGAACCCGGCTGACACCTGGTCAGAGGACCAATGAGGGGACAAGATGCTTTCAAATCTTGGGGGAAGGAAGTCTTTTTTTGTGCTGTTTGTTTTTGCTCATTGTTCGCTCTTGGGGCTAAGAGGGACTAGACGTACACCCAGGTTTTCCCCAATCTTTCTGAATCAGACTCTCATGTTTCAAAATAGTAAGTAATAGTCAGGAAAGGTGGATTAGTCTTATGTTTGTTTTCTTAATTTGTAAATGTGTCTTTTGCTGGAAGGATTTTTACCTCTGTTTGCTGTAACATTAAATCTCAGACTAAGGGGGTGGGAGTCCCTCTAGGCTATATGAATCTGAATACCCTGTAAAGCATTTTACATCCTAATTTTACAGAGATAATTTTTCCTTTTTCTTTTTTTTATTAAAAACTCTCTTTTTTAAGAACCTGAGTGATTTTTTTCCCTTGTTTTAAGACCCAAGGGGATTGGGTCTGAACTCATCAGGGATTGGCCGAGGGGGGAAAGGAAGAAAATGGTTAATTCCTCTTTGTTTTAAGATCCAAGGAGTTTGGATCAGTGTAGCCTCTCAGGGTAACCCAGGGAGGGGAAAGTATGGGGGAAAAAGAGGGGGGGAAGGCTAATTTCTCCTTGTATTCAGATCCACGGGGTTTGGGTCTTGGGTTCCCCAGGGAAGGTTTTTGGGGAACAGGAAGTGTGCCAAACACTATATTTTGGCTGGTGGCAGCGTACCAAATTTAAGCTAGTAATTAAGCTTAGAAGTGATCATGCATGTCCCCAATTTTTTTTGATGCTACAGTTTAAAGTAGGGAAAAAACCTTGACATGGTGGCACAGCAGTGGGATTGGGTTTAAAAGCCAAAAGCCAATAGGATTTTTTTTTCTCTCCTTTCTGGCTGCTTGGAAAGCAGCCTGAGAGCAGAGGTGTTAAGTTTTTTTAACAAGGGTCTTTGATAAGAGGAGGCTTCAAGCTGTGAGACAGCAGACAGCCAGCAAAAGGCATTTACAAGTGAATTGTTTTCTTTGTTTCTAGCTCTCGGGTGTAGCTAGTTAGAAAATCTCTGTTAACCAACTAGCCTGAGCTGCAGAGAGTGCAGGCAACACAAAAAAGCAAAAAAATGAGTTCCAGGAAAGCAGTTAAACAGCAAATGGCTAGGCTGGAGGCAAAAAAAAAAAAAGCCAAAAAGGCTGCCCACAAAAAAGCTATACAAATAATTAAAAAACAAACAAACCTGGAAATAAAAAAAAAAGCTGAAGATGAAACAAAAAAAACTGAAGAAGCAAAGGGAGGCCCACCAGCAGACCCTGGAATTAGCATAGGCTAAACCAGATGTTCCAGCCAACCCTAACAACCCTTCTCCAGGTACTGTTTCCCATCCTAGAAAATTCCCCACCTACAAGGCAGGTGATGACACTGAGGCCTTCTTAGAAAATTTTGAAAGGGCCTGCCTTGGGTACCACATCTCTACAGACCAGTACATGATAGAGCTGAGGCCACAGCTCAGTGGACCCTTAGCTGAGGTGGCGGCTGAAATGCTTAGGGAACACATGAACGATTATAAACTTTTTCAAACCACGGCCAGAATCAGAATGAGGCTAATACCTGAGCATGCCCGAGGGCAGTTCAGAGCCCTTAAGTGAACACCAGATGTGTCATTTACCCAACACGCTTATCACATTGGGAAGAATTGAGAGGCCTGGATATCAGGAGCAAATGCTAATTCTCTGCCAGAGCTGTCCCTCCTAATACAAATGGAGAATTTCTTAGAGGTGTTCCTGAGGAAATAGAAAGGTACATCCTAGATGGGAAGCCCAAAACTGTAACCGAGGCAGGGGAGATTGGAGCCCAATGAGTGGAAGTGGCAGAAAAGAAGAAAGCTACTAGCAAGAGGAGCAAATATCACAGGAGGCAAACAGAAAATAAACGCTATCACCGAAGGCAACCCAAGACCCCACCTACAACCCAAGGAAAGCCCCAGACACCCTATTGTCCCACCTCACCAGTCTCCAGAAACCCACCACGGCCCAGTGACCAGTCAGCTGGGTGATGCTTTAAATGTAATGAACTGGGACATATAAAGGCCAACTGCCCCAAGAACCCCAACCGAGTGCAGTTCATTACACCACCATCACACCAAAGACCCCCAGGCCCAGACGCCTCTCAGGCACCCTCAGAGCGAAGGGAAACTTTGAGGGTGGGCGGAAAAAAGGTTATTGCATGGAGAGACATGGGGGCACAAGTCTCAGTTATCCACCAATCCTTAGTGGACCCCAATTCATCAACCCAGAGGCCCAAGTGACAATTTACCCATTCATGTCAAAATTTGTAAACTTGCCTACAGCTGAAATGCTTCTCCAGTACAAGGGCTGGTCAGGAATGTGGACTTTTGCAGTCTATGACAATTATCCCATCCCCATGCTATTGGGGGAAGACTTGGCCAACCATGTGAAGCGGGCCAAGAGGGTGGGAATGGTCACACGAAGCCAGGCTAAACGAGCTTCCACACCCACTCCTGTTCCTGAGCAGTCCACAAGGGCCCCGTCTGTGTTACTAGAGACCCATACAGAGGTGGTGGAACCGGATGCCCTGCCAATGACTGCAACAGCCATAGTGCATCCAGTCCCAGAACAGGAAATGGAAAAGCAACCAGCACCAGAACCGTTGGCAACACTGACTCCAGTGCTTGCAAACACATCTACAACTCCAATGCCAGAGGGCACCAGCGGGCCTGAACTGGCAGAAGCAACAGACAATCCCATCCAAGAGGCTCAGCCAGAGCCTGAAATATCGCATAGTGCACCAGTGGAAAGTGGTTCACAATTAACGAAAATGACCCCATCACCTACATCACTTCCAAAGGGATCAAGCCCAAGTCCACCATGTAAGGAGGAACTGATGTCTCCAGCCTTGAAGGAACAGTTCCAGACTGAGCAGGAAGCAGATGACAGCCTTCAGAAAGTTTGGGCGGCGCCCCAGAGCATGCCACCGCCTCTCAGCTCTTCTAACTGATCCCAGTTTGTTGTAGAATAAGGACTTTTATACAAGGAGACTCTATCTAGTGGAAAGCAGGAAGACTGATGTCCTTAAAGCAGGGCCGGCTCCAGGCCACAGTGCGCCAAGTGCGTGCTTGGGGCGGCACGTCACGGGGGGCGCTCTGCCGGTTGCCGGGAGGGTGACAGGTGGCTCCAGTGGACCTCCTGCAGGCATGCCTGCAGAGGGTATGCTGGAACCGTGGCTCCAGTGAAGCATCTGCAGCCACGCCTGTGGGAGGTCCCCCGGAGCAGCAGGACCACCGGACCCCCCGCAGGGAAGCCTGCGGGAGGTCCACCGGAGCCGCAGGACCGGCGAGCGGCAGAGCGCCCCCCATGGCATGCCGCCGTGCTTGGGGCGGCGAAATTGCTAGAGCTGGCCCTGCCTCAAAGAGAGTTGGTAGTTCCAACTAAGTACCCGCGTAAAGCTCTTGAGTTTAGCTCATGATCATCCCAGTGTCCATTCTGGGGTAAATAGAACCAAAGACCATTTGGGGAAGTCCTTCCACTGGGAGGGAATGGGCAAGGACATTGCTAATTATGTACGGTCTTGTGAGGTGTGCCAACAGGTGGGGAAGCCCCAAGACCAGGTCATAGCCCCTCTCCAGCCACTCCCCATAATTGAGGTCCCATTTCAATGAGTAGCTGTGGATATTCTGGGTCCTTTCCCAAAAAAGACCCCCAGAGGAAAGCAGTACATACTGACTTTCATGGACTTTGCTACCCGATGGCCGGAAGCAGTAGCTCTAAGCAACACCAGGGCTAAAACTGTGTGCCAGGCCTTAGCAGACATTTTTGCCAGGGAAGGTTGGCCCTCCGACATCCTTACACATTCGGGAACTAATTTCCTGGGAGGGACCATGAAAAATCTGTGGCAAGCTCATGGAGTGAGTCACTTGGTTTCCAATCCTTACCACCATCAAACCAATGGCCTGATGGAGAGGTTTAATGGAACTTTGGGGGCCATGATAAGTAAATTCGTAAATGAACACTCCAATAATTGGGACCTAGTGTTGCAGCAGTTGCTTTTTGCCTACAGGGCTATACCACATCCCAGTTTAGGGTTTTCACCATTCGAACCTGTGTATGGGCAGGAGGTTAAGGGGCCATTACAGTTGGTGAAGCAGCAATGGGAGGGGTTTATGCCTTCTCCAGGAACTAACATTCTAAGCTTTGTAAGCAACCTACAAAGCACTCTCCAACATTATTTAGCCCTTGCTAAAGAAAACCTAATGGATGCTCAAGAAGAGCAAAAGGCCTGGTATGATAAACATACCAAAGAGCGTTCCTTCAAAGTAGGAGACCAGGTTATGGTCTTGAAGGCGCAACAGGCCCATAAGATGGAAGCGTCATGGGAAGGGCCCTTCACGGTCCAAGAGCACCTGGAAGCTGTTAACTATCTCATAACATTCCTCACCTCAACCCTAAAGTCTAAAGCGTACCATGTTAATTCTCTAAAGCCCTCTTATTCCAGAGACTTAGAGGTTTGTCAGTGTACAGCCCAGGGAGGAGATGACGCTGAGTAGCCTGAAGGTGTCTACTATGAAGGAAAAAATGATGGTGGCGTGGAAGAGGTGAACCTCTCCACAACCCTGGAATGTCTGCAGCGACAGCAGATCAAGGAGCTGTGCACTAGCTTCGCCCCAATATTCTCAGCCACCTCAAGATGGACCGAAGAAGCATATCACTCCATTAACACAGGTAATGCTCACCCAATTAGAACCCCACTCTACAGGGTGTCTTCTCATGCCCAAGCTGCTATAGAACGGGAGATCCAAAGCATGTGACAGACAGGTATAATCCGCCTCTCTAACAGTGCATTGGCATCTCCAGTGGTTCTAGTTCCCAAACCAGATGGGGAAATACGCTTTTGTGTGAACTACCGTAAGCTAAATGCTGTAACTCGTCCCGACAGCTATCCAATGCCACTCACTGCTGAGCTATTGGTGAAATTGGGACATGCCCAGCTCATCTCTACGTTAGACTTAACCAAGGGGTACTGGCAAGTACCGCTAGATGAACCCACCAAAGAAAGGTCAGCCTTCATCATTCATGCAGGGGTATATAAATTTAATGTGCTTCCTTTTGGGCTGTGAAATGCACCCGCCACCTTCCAAAGTCTTGTAGATGGTCTCCTAGCAGGATTGGGAGAATCTGTAGCTGCCTACCTCGATGATGTGGTCATTTTTTCTGATTCATGGGCAGAACACCTGGAACACTTGAAAAAAGTCTTCAAGTGCATCAGGCAGGTAGGACTAACTGTTAAGGCTAAAAAGTGTCAAATAGGCCAAAATAGAGTGACTTACCTTTGACACCAGGTGGGTCAAGGAACAATAAATCCCCTACAGGCCAAGGTGGATGCTAGCCAAAAGTGGCCTGTCCCAAAGTCAAAGAAACAGGTCCAATCCTTCTTAGGGTTGGCCGGATATTACAGGCGATTTGTACCACACTACAGCCAAATCGCTGCCCCAATAACAGACCTGAGCAAGAAAACACAGCCCAATGCAGTTAAGTGAACTAATAAGTGGTAGAAGGCCTTTAACCAGCTTAAGGCAACACTCATGTCTGACCCTGTGCTAAGGGCCCCAGACTTTGACAAACCATTCCTAGTAACCACAGATGCATCTGAGCGTGATGTAGGAGCAGTTTTAATGCAGGAAGGACCGGATCAAGAATTTCATCCTGTTGTGTTTCTCAGCAAGAAACTGTCTGAGAGGGAAAGCCACTGGTTAATCAGTGAAAGAGAATGCTACAGCATTTTGTATGCCTTGGAAAAACTATGCCCATACTTTTGAGGATGGTGTTTCCAACTACAAGCCAACCATGCTGCGCTAAAGTGGCTTCATACTGCCAAGGGAAACAATGAAAAACTTCTTTGATGGACTTTAGCTCTCCATCGATTTTGAAATTCAACACATTTCAGGAGCTTCTAACAAAGTAGCTGATGCACTCTCCTGTAAAAGTTTCCCAGAACCAATTGGTTAAAAATTGTCCTTGAAATGTAGAAAATCTTGTAGTTTTACATAATTAGTAGTATATTTAAAGGTGCATGTGTTTTATTATTCTGTTTTTTCTAAAGTTCTAGGAAGAAATCACCGCCAGTGTGGTTCCACACTGTCTGAGATTTGGGGGACGTGTCATAAACAGATAGTTAAGGGTTAATGCCTCTTTTGCCTGTAAAGGGATAAGAAGCTCAGTAAACCTGGCTGACACCTGACCAGAGGACCAATAAGGGGACAAAATACTTTCAAATATTGGTGGAGGGAAGTCTTTGTTTGTGCTCTTTTTGTTTTTGGGTGTTGTTCGCTCTTGGGACTAAGAGGGACCAGATGTCAATCCAGGCTCTCCAAATCTTTCTGAGTCAGTCTTTCATGTTTTAAAATTGTAACTAACAGCTAGGCAAGGTGGATTAGTTTTATTTATGTTTTCTCAACTTGTAAATGTCTCTTTTTTTGCTGAGAGGCTTTTACCTCTGTTTGCTGTAAATTTGAACCTAAGGCTAGAGGGGGTTCCTCTGGGCTATACGAATTTGATTACCCTGTAAAGTATTTTCTATCCTGATTTTACAGAGATGATTTTTACCTTTCTTCTTTAATTAAAAGCTTTCTTTTTAAGAACCTGATTGATTTTTTCTTGTTTTAAGATCCAAGGGGACTGGAGCTGGACTCACCAGGGATTGGTGGAGAAAAAGAGGGAGGATGGTTAATTTCTCCTTGTTTTAAGATCCAAGGGGTTTGGATCTATGTTCACCAGGGAATTGTTGAAGTCCCTCAAGGCCACACAGGAAGGGGAAAGTTTTGCGGGGACAGAAAGTGCTTCAGAACTGAAATTTCTGGATGGTGGCAGAGTTACCAGATCTATGCTAGAAATTAAGCTTAGAAGTGTCCATTCAGGTCCCCACATTTTTACCCTAAAGTTCAGAGTGGGGAAGGAACCTTGACACTTGCCCAGCTCCAGCCCTCTGCAGGGCTTTTCTAACCCTTCCATTCTGGAGCGGGTGCTCACTCCATTATACAGCACACAGTTTAAAAGATTTTCTTCCTCTTAAAAAAACAAAGGAAATGAACAAACCAAAACCCTTCATTTAACGTTACTTATATTTGCTTTCATCAATCAAATCATTAGGAAATACAAAGTCAAGGTTTTTAAACAGGATGGAAAGGTTACAAAGTGAAGCATTCTCAGATTAGCAAATGTCCAAAGATGTGTTGCCCAGGCACCCTCAGTTCAGTCCTCTTGTGCATTTGCAGGAGATGCAGACTTGAATGACATGATCCCATAATATTTTTTTCCCACAGAACCCGTGCCTTATTCGGTACATAGGGTTTTCTGCTCTGAGGCTGTGTATTGTAGGAGTCTGTTGCCTGTAGGGTCCCTGCCTCATTTACTGCAGAGTTAACATTTCACAGGCAATGCTCATTCTGGTGTTTCCTAACCTGAGAGTGCTTCACTTCGCAGCCTTCTAGTCCTCTGGGCATTCCCTACTCTTTACAGCTTGCTTTACTGAGGAGAACAGTCTTTATGACTAATGACTTGGTTATTTTTTGTGTTTGTGAGATGTCTCCATTATTTACCTAGTCAGTGTCACTAGTGTGCACTTTACAAGACAGAGAAAGTAAGGACACTCCCTGTTACAAAGCCCCTATGATCTAAGGAAGACTTACACATACAAAGAAAGCAGAAGATGTAAGAACTAGGACGTTCTTTCTTTCTCTTGATGAATAGTCATTTATTTATTATGAATTATTATTATGATTAAAGAAAGGGTGGTGGATTGGGGAACTTGTGCAGTGGGGAAGTTCTATGCAGAAGTTTCCATTGTTTGGCACATGCAGCTGATCTGAAGTGCCGCACAGTGCTAAGTTTTGGGTAGCAAGCCCTCTCCCAATGGCAAAGAGCCTTTTCAGAACTCTGGTGCAATCTTCTCTTGATGCTCGTCATCTATGGTGGACTTTAACCTTAGGCTTATCTCAAGCTCTTCCCACCTATGGAATGCTCTCTGGTGATTTGCTGCCTTCTCGTGGCATGCCACATTTCTAGCCAGACTTTTCCAGTCCTTTGTTCCTGTACAACACAATGTGGCTGGAACATTAGACTGGAGGAGTTTGCAACCAAAACAGGATGCAGCATTCTGGGTTTTTGAGTACCTAAGCAATGGCCTCTCCACTTTGTCACCATTGTGGATTTCACACCAGGTATGTGTTGGATGGAAACTTCTATTTTCATTGTCTTTGGGGAACATGAAGTTTTTCACTCCCTGTGGCCCATGCAGTACAAGGAAGTCCCTCATGCTACTACTCCAGTGGGTCCACAGTCCTGGAACATCTAGATTTAAGGAACAAACTCAGCAGCAGCTGTTTCTTGCACCTCCACCACACACTTCTCTGAGCTACATTTTTCTTCAGGAATGTGCAGGGTTCCATCCATTTGAGATGGAGATATGGATGCTGCAGTAGCTTCCAGGTCACCTGCACTCTGACTAACTGCAAGATCAGGCATCTCCTCACCACTCACTTCCTCACTGGAGCCAGAAGGCTCATCGTGAACATTTGTGTCTATGTATCTCAGGAGAGCTCCTTCCTGCTTAGACTGAAAAGGTTCCTTTGCTTTCCTTCCTTTTCTAAATGCTGCCCCAAGGGGTGTTTTCTTCTTTCACTCATGGCTGCTGAGTGGCTCTCAACACTCAATTAAAGGGGACAAATAAGCAGGCTGGTAGCACGGCCTGAGTCAGGGAAGATATCAGTGTCTTAAAGCTCTAACTGGCTCCTACTACTTCAATTGACTGCCTGTTCTCCTCAAGCGGGTTTAGGGAAGCAGCAGGAAACAGGAAGCTCCCTGAGAAGCTGGTGTGAATCAGTCCAGGCTCCTGGAGGTGCTCAGGAGGTACATAAGAGGCTCCTCCTCTCTCTCTTGGACCATTGAGTAGCCTCATGAAAACATCCCAGCTGTGGAGCTAGGCACCAGCAACCGATTCCCCAAGCTAAAGTCCCCTTTGCAATCCAGGGAAACAGCCTGGGTTGTCTGGAGCACAGGGTGTGGCCCATGGTGACTGTAGACCTGCCCCTGCTACACAGCGACTCCTGGGACCCCTCTTGCCCAACAGCACTAGGTTCTCCCGCATTTTGCTGAGCGGCTGACATCTGGGGGAACAGAAACCCTTTGTTAGAGATGGAAAATCTCCTCCCAAGAACACTCTGTCAATGGCTGCCAGACGCTGTCCCTGTGAAACCCCAAATGTGCAGTCCCTCGGATTCCCACAGGGGAGAGCTCAGCTCATTCCCTTGTCACCCGTGGCCACAATCTCTGACAGGGGCAATGTAGTGGGGGGTTTTTGCCAATGGTCCCTTCTACAGCGCCCAGAATGGGAGGAGGTTTGGCCTTGTGATGTGAGGCCCAGGTCTGAGAATCAGGGCTCCTGGGTTCTGGGGCTCTGGAATTGAGTGTGGTCTAGTGGGTGGAGCTGGATTTGTTGACAGTGAGTGAGAGGGGCTTGTGCTGAAGGACCCTACGTCAATCTCCACCAATTCCTGTGATGTCTATATGTGCAAAGATTTTAAGTTACCTCTCAATCTAAGTTATTTAGTCCATTCCTGGACACATCTTTTACATCTGCTGCTGGCCATCCCTGAGATATAGGTCCTTCATCCACACAAGGACATGGCACATCAAGGTCAGTCCAGCAGCTCCCATCTGGTCTTCACCTCCGCAATGGACGGCGAGCTCTAACCTGACCAGAGAAAGGCAGGGTGGTGTTCTTCAGGGGAATCTGCTGGAGCTCTTGCATCCCCTCCTCCACCTCACACCGCAACATACTAAGGGTTTTCCAAAGATACCACTAATCTCGGATAAATAAAGCAGCTGAGATGAGGTCACTGTGGGTGGATTTACTGAGCAGACTAGTTCTAATGGAAGAACAGATTTCTCCCCTGCTCTAGGGAGATTCTCATAGGAAAAGTCTCTGATGGTGGGGGTGGGGGCAATGCAAACCCTCAGCCCCTTGAATGGCAGGAAATCAGGACTCGGGGAGTTAAGGGGTGTCTCTGTCCTGCTGGAGGGAGCAGACCTGGAGAGCAGAAAATGCACTAGTGGCATTGTAGGAAAGACAGTGACTTCTACCTGTGAAGGTGGCTGAAGCTTCTGGTAGACACTAGAGTCCCGGATCCTTACATCTCCTTTGGGGATCCTTTTCCTAGGAATAAAATAAGGACACCATAGAGAGAATGACACTTGAATCCCAGATCTGGGATCCACGGAAAAGGGATGATCTCAGCCAGGCTATGTAACAGGAACCTGATTTTGGTCCCAAGAGCCACAATTACACAGATGAGGTTTTCTTCACCATTTTCTTTCAGGTTATTTACTCACAGTATTCATTTGTTTGCTCTTCCGGGTTTTCATTCTCTTCAGCTGTTCATTGGTTTTAGTAACAGTCTTTCAGTTTTTGCTTCTATTTCCTCTTCTGACAGGGTAGCATCTGCTTAGCACTTTCAAAAAAACAAAACAATTCAAAACAAAATCCTGATCCTACATTGCAGAGGAAGGTTTCTGAGAATTTGGCTGCAGAACTTGAGTGTCTGCATATTTGAGTCCCTATTATTTATTCAGGTGCAGGTCTGATGCAATCTGCTCCCCCAATAATGCCCATATCACGCACGGGGGGCCCTTGGAATACCTGTTAAAAGAGAAGAAGACAGTAGATTAAAAGGTGGGGAAATCAACCAATGCATCAGCACTTCTCTGCATCATTGAAGCGCCAGGCATGGGAGCGAAACAAGTTACAAATCCCCATGGTTCTTTCCCACTAAACAGACATCCAAAAAGAAAAAGGCCTTCAGCCAATTATTTCCTTACACTCTGAAGGGATGAAATCCAGCCCTGTGCAACCAGCCAGGGTAAGGTCTCTGCATCACAGCGGGGTTAAGTGGCACTTCACTGCCCAGATGCTGGGAGACTTCAGTCACACAGTTTTCCTCCTGGATTGGAACAGCCGACTGGAATCCTCTGAGGTACAGAGCAGAAAGAGGTTAGGGCCGCAGCGTTCACCTCAGAGGCTGAGCTTCTGCAGACTCTTGGGATGTTCCCATCTCAGGAGGAGGATTTTGGCCAGCCCCAGGTCAGAGCTTTCAGTCACTTCAACAAGTGATTCTCTGGCACAGTTGATCTAAAGTAGCTGAACTTTTCAGGCCTTGCCCCCATCTCCGACCCCCCTCGCACCTCGCATTGCCCTCTAACAGCCCTGTCCCTTCTCTCGGTCCCTGGCAAACCCAAATACAAAGCCTAGCCCACACGCCTCCTCTCAGACCCTCTCCTCACCAGATCCTCCCATACCTTTGACAGCCTGATCCCTGCGCTCTTTACCCAGCTCCTGGAGAAATCATGGCTCCTCAGGACAACCGGGGAGTGGGTGGTTCCAACCTCTATGTGGGGTGCGTGGTTTTTCGCCTAAGAATCACTGAGAACCAGCACATCTCGATTTCACAGGATGAATGAAGTCTAGGCAGCGCTGCACATCTTGAGGACTTCCAACTTTGTCCCATTGATGTATGGCTTCCACCTTATTTGGATCAATAGTAACATCTTCTGGGGAGAGAATGTACCCCAAAAACTCTGTAGAGAGTTGGCTGGAGGTTCCGCTTTTCCAGTTCTGTGTTGAGACCATGCTGCCGAAACCTCTCCAGGTTTGGACGTGCTGTGCGTGCTGCTCTGGGTTCTCCAGAAAGAGACGTAACTCACTCAAATAGATGTCACTGTCCCCAAATACATCACTGATGAAGTGTTGCAAGGTCAGGAGACCGTTAGTTAGCTCAATTAGCATACCAGACTGTTAAAATGTCCATGGTGTGTTTTGAAATCTGTCATCCATTTGTCCCTTGCCCAAACGAGCGTGAGATTGGAAATCTTTGCAGATGAAGTCTGATGAACCCTTTGGGAAATTTCCTGTGAGCCAACAATTGTGGGATTCGCAGCAGAGGGAAATGGTTTCAAATGATCACTTTGTTCAGGAGCCGATTGTCTAAAGGGAGGCATAGCAGAGTCCCAAGTTCTTCTTCCCAAAAAGGGCCTGCTCTTAGGAACAGTTTTCATGACTGTACTCAGGGAGTTCCACTAATTCTGGTCCCAACAATGCATAAATACAGGGAAAAGCAACTTTCAATCAAGGTGGTAGGTCAATAAGGCACTCATAGTCTTGGTCCAGAGGTAACAAGTCCACATTTCTGTCTGAGGTATCCATGTAATCTTGGTGTTTATCAGGAACCCCACCATCAATCAAACCCTAATCCCTCCCCTTGACCCTCCCAAGCCCTACCCATTGACCCCTTAGTCCCTCTCACCTGTCACCAGAAGTCCCGCCCCATGGAGGGTTTTAATTCCTGGGTCAATTCGGCCACATGATTGGAAGCAAGGTGTGTCATGAGACCCCTCTAAGAACTCCTCCCACCACTCTCTCCCAATCAGGATGGGTTTCATCCCAGAAGGACCACCCTGAGAGGAGATTTGACCAATCAGGGTGATTTCTGAGGTGGGGTGACCCGTCCAGAAGTGGGTCGTGTGACCACTCTAAGAAGTCCTCCCACCACCATCTACCAACTAGGATGGATTTTGACCCGACAGGACTGCCCTAAGAGGAGATTTTGACCGATCAGGGAGAGTTCTGGGGCAGGGTGATCCGTCCAGAAGTGGGCCATCTGACCCCACTAAGAACTCCTCCCAAGGCCCTCTGCCGATCAGAGTGCAGCACCATTACCCCATAAGTCCCAGCACCGGACAGACGAGGCCATCTCTTACCAAGGACACATGTTTTAGAAATTGTGGCAAGGCTGCTGAAAGGAAACATGGAATCCTTCACAAACCCAGTGAGAACTTCAGACTTTGTTTTAGCCCCGAGGGTCTTTGACCATCTGTGGAGAAAGCGCTACATCAGTGACAGTCCTGAGGAGGAGGAGGGAGCGACCGAGGGGAGCTCTTCAGCCCAGCCATTGATGGCTACACCAGAAACCGAACCCAAAACCCAACTGCTTGTGAGACACCCCAATGAGCACGGTGGCCTCTCTTTGTCCATCTGTTTAGAGATGGAGGGCGACTGAGGCTCGGGGGGAGTCACCAGTGGACAAGGTGAAGAGAAAAGACATCACACAGGTAAATTAATGATGAAGAAGCAATTGCTTCTTAATAGGTAAGGAACCGGGGGTCGTGTTAATCTAAAAACAAGCAGTGAGTGTGCTTACACTGTTTCTATTCTGAAAATCTCTCAACAGCTCAAAGATGCCTTTCTAGATGGCCTGGAAGCCCTGGACAGCATTTCATCAAGCAGGGAAGATGAACCAGGCCCACCTTGGTTTTGCTCAACGTCGATACAAATTGTTGAAGAGAATTCTGAGGATGATGGCCATGAGGTGTTTCGGAGGAGGCTTGACATAGAACTAACTGAGCCAGTGCCTCGTTGTGAGCGTAAAAACGTCACGCAGACTATTGTACATGTTGCTGTTTATCCTTAAGCACTGCCTTAGGGAAAAGCTTTTTGAAGATTGCGAGGGCCCTGTCACAGATGCACCAGGCCAACGGCCCCATGACTGGATGACTTGGACTTCAGTGGATATAAACCACAAGCTCTGGGGCCTATGTGCTGAGCTGGGTTTGAAAAGCTGATTAAACACCGTTATTGCCAGAGGTTATGCTGTGCAATGTCTGTGCCTAAACCAAGAACATATAGCATAACAGGCGACCTTGATCAATGCCGTGCAATTCAGAGAAGCCCCTGACCTTGTGTTAAAGAAAATAACCTGCTTACAGCTGGAGTGGAAAAATTGCAGGCACATTCAGGTTCATTTTCTTTAAAACACAGTCAGGGTCTCTACTCAATTGCACAGCATTTCACCAGTTATGGCAATCATGTGAGCAAGGACGTGTGTATCACTAATTGTGGTTTTTTGCTATAAAAGCTGTTGAAAAATCTCTATTCAGGGGGATGCCAGTTTGCTGGTCCCCTCCCCCAGCATGCTCGTAATAAAGGAGCCTTGGGCGATTCTGATCCAAATACAAAACGGGGTCGTTTTTCCACGACACGGCATGATATTGGCTGTCTAGTCCGCACAAAAAGTTACAGGTCCCTGCTTAAGGAAAAGACTATTTTTAAGGAATCTAAAAGGATTCAGTTAGAGAATGGTGAGGGGACAAATACGCGATAGAAAAGTTGGTAGCTGTAAATTAAAAAAAAAAAAACCTATTGAAAAGGGCTTTGTGACTATCTGTATTTCTCTTAGAAGGCCTTCGGCCCTTAAGTGAGCTAAAAGTTTTAATGAAGCATCTTGGTTTGGTTTCAAGGAGCTGTATGTCTTTTCAATCAAAAATCAATTGTTTGTGAGAACCTAGAACTTGTGGATTTTGTTTGTATAAGTTACCCATTTACAGCAAAAAGCTGAAATGTATTTTTTGCGGGGGTGGGGGGGAATTCTAAGAAATGTGCTTACAATAAAACAAACAGGTTGTTCAGACCTGTGTTTGAGTACAATACAGTTGACTTATCCTGTTGAACTGAGTGGGTTTAACCACCCCCCACCCCCACTGAATAGCCAGGGTGACTGAGATTACTTCCCCTTGTTGCCATAAGGTTAAATTTGATGGGGGTGGATGATGAATTCTGATTAATATGAAATGAAATAAAACCTCAAGAATTCACAGATGCTATGGGCCAGTTGAAATATAACTGCTGGAGTTGGTGGAACACTATTAGGCAGATTAAATATGGCCCTGGAGTTGGTCGAATGCTATGGGTCAATCTTTCCAGAAAACACCCCCACCCCAAACTGTAAGCATGAAAGAAACGTGTTTAAAAAAAACAACTCAAGCCCCAAGACATTCACTGATATCTGCAAAGGCTCAAGCACGCATGGCCGGGGGACAGAACATTTTAAATACATGTGGGCTAGGGCGGTTATTGAAAAGTATATGGCTGCAAACTTCACTTAGTGTGTTTCTAAAGCTGCTGTTTTGTGTCTGAGAGGGGTCTGGGTAAGGCATAGGTGAAGGGTTTTAAAAGTACTTTTAAACAGGGCTTTTTTCCTGTGCAAAATGTGGTTTAAAATGGATTTGAAAAGCAGTTTGGTTTTTATTCTGCAAAATGTATTTTAAAATAAATGTTTTTGAGATTTTTGTTGTTGTTTATTGTTTTTTCTTTTGTTTTTCAAGAGGTAGATATAAACTGAAAACCTGTGTTTGTTGTGGAGCCTGAAATGGATGATTTGTTTTAAAGCTGTGACTTTTTAAACAGAAAAACACCCTAATGAATATTAAGTTTTTAAGTTTACATGATGGTTTCATGTGTTTTATAATAATGCTGTTTGCTCCACAGTATGGTGAAAACATGAGAGATCCTTAGAGCAGAGAGAAAACAAGCTCAGAAGAAAAGAGAAAGAGACAGTTGAAAGGGAAAATTCACCAGCATCAGTGACTCATGTACGGATGAAGTCCAGTAAATATATTTTGCTTATTGGTTGGGTTGTTCTATGAGGTTTTGTATTTGAAGTGAATACATAGGTGTGGGTGAGAAAGATGGTAAAGTTCAGTTTTGTAAAATGGTTTCCCCCACCTCCTTTTGGCATGGGCAACTTTTCTGACAATGCTTAGTCAGCGCTACAAGGACACCTCCTCCAGAACCACCAAAGAACCAGGAATCTGCTTTGAGACCTTTAAGAACGCAAAACAGCACAAGAGGGCAGATGAAGCATCCGGGCAGTCCAAACCTCATATCCGTCAAATCCAAGGGCAAAGCAAGAGTCTGGTAAAAAAAGAACCACACAACTACAACTCCAGTTCCTCAGCGACCACTGCCACATCAAACCCTGAGAAAATGCCCCCGTTCACAAACCCGGAGCATGTGCTCGAGGGTCTCTGAATGTGCACAGAAGCACACACATTCACAGACCCAGAGCATGCGCTCGAGGGGCTCTGAACATGTGCAGAACAACACACATTCACAAACCCGGAGCACACGCTCTAGGGGTTCTGAATAAAACATCAAGGACTGACAAACCAGTCTCCCAAAACCATAAGCTCGTCACCGCACCCCTATATTATAGTATTTGGGAAGACTCTGATGCTTCATTCAGAAAACTGATGGACGCTGTGTCCCCAGGGGGGCAGGAGGCTAAAGGATCGCCATTCTAAAGAGAGTTGGGAAAAATCTGACCCTTCGCTCAGAACACTGGTGACCTCTGTATGCTCAGGGGGCCTAACGACCGAACGCAACTCACTTACTGGATGCTGAAACGAGTCTGTTCTTCAAAGAACCGACTTAGCCAAATACTAAAAGGCTAAACCTTACAGCACCGAGCTTCAAAGGTGCCTAATTTAGGTGAAGCCGAGCAACGTGGAGAAAGTGAAAATCAGTCTATTTCTGCCAGAACAGGGACAGGATGTAAGTGAAACCCTCAGAAACACCAAAGAGCTCAGAGTCTGTTGCTCAGGAGGTGCTGGATAACAGGAAGAAGCAATCTAAGAAAAATGGATTAGTATTGCTAAAGCAGCTGGGCCAGGCTACAAATCTCTCTTCATGGCATGATAAAGGGGCTTCCTCGACGGGGATTTAAAGGGATCAGAACTCTCGCAGCTGTAGGGAGCCCAGAGCCCTTTAAATTTCCCCCCTCAGCACCAGCAGCTGGGTTGGGGACAGGATTAAAAGGGCTAAGACCTCCTGCAGCTGCAGGGAGCCCAGAGCCCTTTAAATTCCCTGCAGCTCCGGCAGCCAGGTTCGGGTGTGGACTTAAAGGGCCCAGAGATCCCACGGTTGCGGGGAGACAGAGCCGTTCAAATCCCTTCCAAGGAAGCCAGTGCAGGGCCAGGATTAAACGCGCTCACAGCAGGGGTGAAAGTAACTTCCAGGACTTACCTGTACTGCCGGAATCCTGAGGGGGCATGGCCTCAACTGGAAGAGGCGAGGCCTCTCAAGATTTAAAAGTCCAGGAGCATTGGCTGCGGCTGGGAGCCCCAGGGCCTTTAAATCAACCTTGGGGTCAGGGGCAAATTAAAGGGCCCAGGGCTCTGGCCGCTGTGGAACCCTGAGCCCCTTAAATTTCTCCCGCAGCTCTGGCAGTCGGGTTCGGATATGGATTTAAAGGACCTAGAACTCCCACGGCTGCGGGAAGCACAGAGCCCTTTAAATCTGATCCCATCCCAGCTGCCAGAGCTGCAGGGGAAAATTAAAGGGCTCTGGGCTCCCTTCAGCCGCTGGAGCTCTGAGCCGTTCAAAGCCCTGCCAAGGAAGCCAGTGCGGTCTGGTCCGCCATATTGGCTCTTCCCGGTACGCCGTACTGGAAGGTAATGGCTTATTTTCATCTCTGCTTCAAGATCCTATGACTGTGGGGAGCCCAGAGCCCATTAATTTCCCCCTGCAGCTCCAGCAGCCAGGCTGGGACCAGGATTTAAAGGGCTCGAAGATCCCTCGGCTGCGGGAAGCTCAGAGACCTTTAAATACCCTCCGCAGCTTCGGAAGCCAGGCTGGGGCTGGGAATTAAAAGGCTTAGAGCTCCTGCGACAACAGGGAAACCAGAGCCCTTTAAATTTCCTTGCAGGTCTGGCAGCTAGGTTCGGATGTGGACTTAAAGGGCCCAGAGCTCCCACGGCTGCGGGGAGCCAGAGCATTGCTAGACTGGGCCAGGGATTTGAAGGGCCCGGAGTTCCTTCCGCTGTGGGGAGCACCGAGCTTTTTAATTCCCAGCCCCAGCCCGGCTGCCGGAGCTGCGATGAGAGGGGAGGAGGGATTTAAAGAGTTCTGGGCTCCCCACAGCCGCCGGAACTCTGAGCCCTTTAAGTCCCCCCCAAGGAAGCTGGTGCGGTCCGGCACAGCGTACTGGCTCTTGCAGCTATGCTGTACGGGACCGTACCAGCTTACTTTCATCTCTGGCTCAGAGCTCCAATGGCTGCGGGGATCCCAGAGCCCTTTAAATTCTCCCCGCAGCTCCAGGAGGTGAGCTGGGGCTGGGAATTAAAGGGCTCAGAGCTCCCCGTGGCTGCGTAGATCCCAGTGCCCTTTAATTTCCCCCCGCAGATCCAGCACCCAGGCTGGGGTCGGGAATTAAAGGGCTGAGGGCTCTCCACAGTGGCAGGAGGTCTGGGCCCTTTAAATCCTGGCTCCAGCCCGGCAAGGCTTAGGATCCCCACAGCCATAGGGGCTCCGGGCACTTTAAATCCACGCCCGAACCCAGCTGTTAGAGCTGCGGGGGAAATTTAAAGGCCCTGGGGCTCCCAGCCACAGCCGAAACTCCAGGACCTTTAAATCTTCAGAAGCCCCAGCTCTTCCGGTTGAGGCCACGCACCCCCAGGACTCTGGCAGTATAAGGAAGTCCTAGAAGTTACTTTCATCTTTGACTTAATTATTTCTTTACCTGTGTTCATTTTGTCCACCGGTGACTCCCCTGAGCCGCAATCGCATTCCACCTCTAAGGGGGTGGACAAAGAGAGGCCACCATGCTCATTGGGGTGTTTCACAAGCAGTTGGGTTTTGGGGTAGGGTTCCGGTGTATCCATCAACAGCTGGGCAGAAGGGCTCCCCTCTCTCGCTCCCTCCTCCTCTTCGGAACTGTCGCTGATGAAGCGCTTTCTCCGCGGACAGTCAAAGACCCTCGGGGCAAAGACAGAGTCTGAAGTTCTCATGGGGGTGATGAAGGAGTCCAGGTTTCCTCTCAGCAGCCTTCCCACGATCTCTAAACCATGTGTCCTTGGTAAGAGAATGGCCTTGTTCATCCAGCGCTCGGACTTATGGGGTGATGGTACTGCACTCTGATTGGCAGGGGACTTGGGAGGAGTTCTTAGTGGGGTCTAATGGCCCACTCCCGGATGTGTCACCCTTCCCCAGAACTCACCCTGATTGGTCAGAATCTCCTCTTGGGGGGGTCCTGTCAGGACAAAACTGATCCTAATTGGTCGAGGGCAGTGGGAGGAGTTCTTAGAGAGATCACAAGACCCACGTCGGGACTGGTCACCCCACACCCCAAAACTCACCCTGATTGGTCAAATCTCCTCTCAGGATGGTCCTTCTGGGATGAAACCCATCCTGATTGGTAGAGAGTATTGGGAGGAGTTCTTAGAGGGGTCACATGACACACCTTGCTTCCAGTCATGTGGCCACCTTGACCCCGGAATTAAAACCCTCCATGGGGCGAGATTTCTGGTGACAGGTGAGAGGGAAGTCATGGGGCGAGGTTAGGGTTTGATTAATGGTGGAGCCTTTCTACTGCTGCTGGGTGTTGAGTATGTCCAGGCAGAACCGGAGTCAGTATCCATGTCCAGGCCAGAGGTCAAAGCCGAGTAGTCAGAAGTACGAGCCAAAGTCCATATCCATGCCAAAGGTCGAATCCGTGTTGTCGAAATCGGAGGGGTTGGGGAAGATCAAGAGGAGGAGGCGGCAGGGCTGGAGCGGGTGGGTGGAGGGCCTGGAGCGAGGCTAGAGAAAGGCAAGGAGAATACTGAGCCCGGGGTTCATAACCCAAATCTGGAGCCAAGAAGGGTCACACCAAAGTCATAGCCAGAGACTGGAGCCAAGAGTCCAGCCAAAGTCAACAGCGAGAAAACGGAGGGTAGGGCAGGGCAGGGGGTACCTGCGGACGGGAATGAGGATGATTTACAGGAGACCCCTCATCGGGGGACTCCCTTCCTAGCAATAACAGAAGGACAGCGGGATGACAAAGATGTCTCTGACCCTGGGGACCAAGCCAAGGGGAGCTCCCAACCAGGCTGTGTGCCAGGACACCGTCACCCTCCCTGTTCATTTCACACTCACAGACACCCTAGCAGGAGGGGAGAATAAAGGGCAGAAAGAGAAGGTGCCTCTGGGGGAAAGGCTCTAGGCTGGGACCCAGTCCACTTCCCAGATCTACACCCAGGATTGTTTGACCAGGCCCATAGCCCTTCCTCTGTGTCTCAGTTCCCACCTGTCACATGGGGAGGATCCTTGCCCTGCCCCAGGGTATTCGGGGGGAGTTTCATTCCTGGCTGGGAAGGGTTCACATACCAGGTGGGTGGATTGGGCTCCAGGTGGGGGATGGTCAGACATTCACTGAGACAGGGGTGACATGGGGCCATGGGAAGGTCTGAGCCATGATGATGGGGGAGGGGCTCCATGTCAGGCCACCCCTCCCACAGTGCAATGGCTACTGAGTATGACCCCTGCTTCTGCGCACGCTCTCACTTCTGGGCCAGCCCCACAGCCTGATTCTTCTGAACCAGTATCTGGCCTGGCCCCAACTCCAGGGATCGTGGTGGGGCAGGGTGTTCAGAGCGAGGTGCTCGGTCTTGGTTTCTCTCAGTGCTGCAGGCTCTGTGGCCGCTCCCCCCAACCCTTCCCCCCCAAGCACAGTGAGACAGACCAGTACCTGCGGCAGGGGTGGGAGGTGGTCATGTGAAGAGAGGGGGTCTTCAAGGCTGCCTCACGGACCAGAGCCCCTGTAGTGCATTGGGCACCTGGCCCAAGACCCTGATGTTAAATAGTTGTACGTTCATGTTGGCTGTAATGTCCTCCTGTTGCAAGGGAACAAGGATCAATCAGAGACTCCAACACCCATGAGAATTAAGGGTATTAACAGGCAGTGGGAGCCAGAAAAATTTCCTCCCAATGTCTCAGGAATGGATTCCCCCACCCAACCCCCGAGAAGAAATCTCTCTTCTCTAGTGACTTCCATCCCCTCTCCAACCATTGTGGAATGAACTCCTGCCCCGACTCCTCTCAGTCCCCCCGTGAGAAAGGTTCTACCTTCCAACCCAGCGGGAATCCAGCTCCGCACCCCAGAGTCCCCTCAGCCACCCTCACCCCCTCCAGCTGAGGGGCTGGGAGGCTTTGGGCAGTAGTGCCGGGGGGGCGAGAGGAAGTGGACACCTTTCCCCAAGGGACATCCCCGTCCTTAAAGTGACCCCATGGGCAGCGTTTCTGGTGAATGGGGCACTTAAGCAGCCTCTGCTGACTGACTCTTCCAGTTCTCCCAGAGCAGGTGGGGGCTGGGATAACATGATACCAGAGCACTAGGAATTGGCCTGTGGCCCGGAGGGGGAGAAAAAGCTCACAAAGGTGACTAAGGGAGTTGGCAGCCCCTGGCATGAGCAATGATCGTGTGTCATGTTGATGTGATGCCTGTTAGAAAATAGCCTTCCTGTGGAGTTGCATCTGCCCTGCTTTGAGCTGCTCAGGGGACAAGCTGGCACCGACCAATGGCACCTGCCTGGGGTCACCCTCTCCTTGCTCCCTGGTCAGCGTATGGGGATGGGATGGGAGTGATTTTCAATGGCCTGGAGGTGAAAGGCCCTGGGGGTCTCTCCCCAGGTGATCCCTCTTTGGTTACCTCATCCTCGAGCAGCTGGCCGGCTTCCCCCAAGATGGAATAGGTCAGCGTCAGGGCAGCCTGGCTGACACGGAGGAGCGGGTGGTGAATGGCCAGCAGCCCAGCCTGGAGGAAACTGCTCTTCTGGTCTTCAGTGAATATTTCTCTGAAGACCTAAAATCAACAGAACCAGAGCCCTTGCAATGGCCCAGAACCAGGCTTCAAATCCCTCTAGTGTCTCACAAGTTGGAGAAGAGTCCTGGGGCAGCCAACCTTTGGGGTCCCGTGGACCAGGAACCCCCTTCACTAGCAGGCTGCAGGCACTGCTGCCTCAAATAGCTCTTTCTGGAGCAGGAATCACCGCAGGTGTCAAGAGATGCTGGGAATGTGCCTGTGCGCTCTGGAACCCAGCTCACACAGACAACGCAGGACCCCTGCTGCTCCCAGCAGCGATAGCTCCTGCAGCTCACTTGCTAGAGGTTTGGGGTCTTCTACATCGGGTTCATTCCCATGCCTCACCCCACGGACATTCCCAGGAGCCTCACATACTTTGTGGAAATTAGAAGCAGACTCTTGCCCTGTGTCATTGACACACTCACTGCAGCGGGAGACAGTTCCACACCTGTGCTGCTCCAATGCACCGGCGGAGAGTCCTTACCTCTCCCACCCTGGCCAGGTTTCTATACCCCAGGCGCTCGGGGTCATGGAGCCCGTCCGAGCACCACAGCTCTGGTGCCTCTCTGGTCTTGAGCCCTGGGGGAGAAAGACACACTCATTGGAGAGGTTTGGCCTTCCGATTTCAGTGCCTTTTTCCTTCTGGGTGCACGCTGGCCAGGCTCCTCGTGGCATCCACGGCCCAATGGAATCGCAGGGTCCATGCCTGGCGGGTTAGTACCAGAAGGGGGATTTGTTTCAGCCATCACAGTAATCATGTGACCCTTATGGTCATTGTGCTTTGCGAGTGGGTTCCTGTTCATGGGGGTGTCTAATACTGAGAACCCCACACACCCACTGAAGTCAGGATCTGGCCCTGGCTACCCGACTGGTGACATCCTACAAGTTTTGTGTCCGTCCCCTGTGGTGCCTGCTCCTTCCCCTGCCCTCGTGATGGGCTCTTTCCCTCCATGTGTCTCAATAGCTCCGTTCCTGTCCCCTCAGGAGCTTGCTGCCCCATATGGGGGTGGGCTGATTTCCCTGAGCTAGGGGACAGAGCTGGGCTCTGAGATAAAGCAGCCAATTTCCCTGGCACTTTCACACTCATCTCCCTAATTCAGAGAGAGGGGGAGAGAAAGTCATCATCTAAGCTGGGGTCGGTCTCAGATGAGGGGGCTTCTTTCTGTAGGATTCCACTGCCCAGCAGAGGGAGTCTCAAAGGAGAGGCCTTTTTCTATTGGGTTTTCTCTGCCTCGCTACAGTGGGTCTAAGCAGAGAGGCCTGAGTTCTAGAGGCGTCCCAATGGCCAGCTGGAGATAGAGTCTCCCAGAGGCTCGTTTCCATGGGGTCCAGTTGCCCACTTGGGTTTCTTACCTCTCTTCTGGAGCAGGAGACAGTAAAGCCAATATATCCCATCTCTGGCATGCCGGCTGATATTACTGGCTGGGTGGGATACGTAGAGACCCAGCAACAGCACGAATTCACCTGCCTTGGAGAAGGCGGAGGAGGTCTGGTGGAAGGAGGAGGAGAGGGGAATCCATCACCATTCTCCCTTCAGCTCCCCAGCACCCCTGGAGCTGAGCTCTGCTCCTACCCCTGTGTAGGAGGCACTGTGGGAGAGGAGCGAAAGCCCTTTTCCTCCCTGTTCCCAAGGGAGCTCGGAGCAAAGAGAGGAGGGCAAGGGCCCTCTCTGAGCATTTGCTGCCTCGCTGGTCCAGAATAACAAGGGCCCTGAGGCCAGGCACGACCCTGCCAGCCAGCGGCCTATGGAACGCAGTCCCTTAGGGACCCAAGGGGGACCAGTTAGCCAGGAGATGAGGAACTTGACTCTAAAGGACGCTGGGGTGAGAGGTCACTTACATCAAATCCAGGCAGGGAGGTGGCAAACTGGAGCAGGGCCGCACTGGTCTTTACGGCCCTGGCTCTCTCCTGAGTGTTTTTCGACAGGAGAGAGAGATGGATGTGCTGCGGGAGAAGGAGGCAGAGGAGGGTCAGCGGGCAGGTGTACATGCTCTACAAACCAGTCTCTCCCCCTCCCCAAGGGGCTCAGACTTTGTGCTCAGGCTGGAATAGCCGAGCCCTGGTCGCAGAGCTTGAAAAGGGGGTTCATGACACTGCCCACATCTTGCTGGGCACAAGCTCCTTGTCTCTCCAGGCTGGGACAATGGTCAGTCTTGGCCTTGTCTATTTGCTGTGAACCCCTGATCCATGAACAGCACGTCAGGATCAAGGCACATGTCCTCGACCCCAGACCACAGCTGCAAAGGCCTTGGTAGGATGGATGGAACGGCCATGAGGACAATCCCTCCGGGAACTGCAGTGTTCCTGTGACACAAGAGTTGATTCCCTGAGGCTCCTCCTGTATCTCAGGGTCTCCCTAGAGAGGAGCCAATGACTTTTCTCAGTGGTCCCTGTCCTGCATCTCGCAGGGGTTTCAGTCTCTCAGGCCCCAGCCAGGCCTGATGCTCACTGTTAGTGCTTAATGCAACTGTCCAGAGCTCTGGCTGACAGTCCCAGCTCCTTCCCCCTGCACTGGCAGCTCTTGGAAAGTATGTCCATCTGGGTCCAAGCTGGGAGGACACAATGGAACTGTGGCTCTTCTAGTCTCTCCTTTGCTGCCCTCCCACAGGGTTCAGGGGCAATTCCACCCCAGAGCGTCCCATTTTACTCACCTCCAGGAGGTGCTGCAGCTTCTCCATAGTGGGGGTCTCTCTTAGCTGGCCCCTGAGGATGGTGTCCAGGCTCCGCGAATTGCGGTTGTGCAGAGCCTGCAAGAAGAGGGAGCACTTGTCAGTCATGGGACATGGGGCTACGCCAGTCAGAGGACAATTAGGAGGATTCTCCAGGAGCCCTGGCAAGACTCAAAAGGCACATCCTGGCCTCTCCCATTCACATCACTCCAGGGACACTTAGCAAGAGTTCATGGCTGGATGTGTGCTGTTTCATCAATCCTTGCTCTTACCAGTTCTCTGTGCAGGGCCTGGTACCCAGCACAGTATGGACCAGCCAAACTGCAATGGGTGGGAAATAGGATCCCCGAGAGAGTCCAGGCAGGAGGTCAGAGAAAGAGAAGATGAGGGAAGGCTGGGATCTGCCAAGTATTGGTAACGCAATGCCCTCTGACCCCTTGATCCATGAACAGCACATCAGGATCAAGGCACATGCCCTGGACTCCAGACCCAAACCAGCTCCAAGGCTCGGGACCTCCATGGGGTTGGTCAGGGAAAGCTGCCCCCATCCCGAAACCAGGGTCTCCCTGCACAGACAGAGGTTGTAACTTGGACAGTGTCTGTGGGGATCTTGGCCTGTGTGGGACAAATGTCCCCACTTTGGAGTGCCAGATAACAGGCGAGATGTGTCCCCATATTGGGGGTGAGGGATTATCTGGGACAAGACCCGCTGCTTGGGTGGAGATGGAACAAAGAGCTGGACAGATTTGGTGGCAGCACAGCTGGGGGATTTTTGTACCTCAGCTCTGCCCTGGAGGTGCTGATGGATCACCAGGATGATATCTTCCTCAGGGGACAAATCCTGCTCCTCCTCCTCCCCCTCCTTCTCAGCCCACACCAGCTGGGCACTGGGGGTGTCTGCACCAGAGAGGGAAGGAGAAAGTTTAATCCCTTCTGCTGCTGGGGGGATGCAGTGGACAGAGAAGGCTCCATGTTTCCCCTTTCTCTGTAAGGAGCCCCATGGCAGCGAGGGCCCCACCCTGCCCCTCCCAGAGACGCCCTCAGCCCCATCAGCCTCAGGGCCCAGTGACAGTCAGCCCCACCCAACATGATCAGGGGATACTGGAGCTCCCCGTCTCCACCCAGTATCCCCTGCCATGGGGCGTGGCTGTGCCACCCCCATGGTGTTAGTGGGGCTCACATGGGTCAGTCCCGGCGCCTTGGTGAGCCGATGGGCACAGGGTCTTAGTAGTTCCCCACCGCCCCAGTCCTCCTCCCTTTCCTCTGGGTCTCCCCTCACCTCCAAAGAGGGAGCCTTTAATCTCAAGGCTGCTTGACCCCACGGAGGAGCAGCTGGCTCCGCAGGAGTAGGCGGAGCTGCTGGTGTTTGATGCGCAGTCGCTCAACTCCTGCTCTGGGCTGGCAGGAGGCTCCTCGATGGCCAGGGTGGGGCTGGCAGGAGGTTCCTCTGGGGCCAGGGTGGGGCTGGCGGGAGGCTCCTTAGGGGCCAGGGTGGGGCTGGCGCGAGGCTCCTCGGGGGCCAGGGTTGGGCTGGTGCAGGGCTCCTCAGTTGCCATGGTGGACGATGGGTCCTGCTGGGCCCTGGGACGCAGCTCCTGGCTCCGTGGCTTCCTGCGAAGGAATCCCCAAAGCTGCATTCCCCGACTCCTGCCCTCCCCTGGTTCTCTCCTCCATAACTGAACCTGAGGCCACCTCCATTTCAGCCCAGAAGGTGCCTTAGGTTCAGCTAGGGGAGCTACTGTCTTCTTCCTCCTCCAGCATGCGACACAGCTCCTCGTTTTCACCTGCTCACAAGCTTCTTCCCCACCTGCGGGGACAGAGGGGCCTCTCTCCTCCTGGGAAGGCTGGCTGGTGTTTCCTGCTGGCTCTGGAGCCACCTGCCCTGCCTTCCTCCTGAGCATCCGCCTTATTTGCTCCATCCTGGAACTGAGTGGGGAGCAGCCATGAGTCTGGCTTCAAAGCAGCCTCTGATTAACAAGCCTGACTGCTCTCCTGCCCACCTCCCCTCTGCTGAGGCAATTTCTCCTCCCAACACATCCCGCCCCAGGGCACAGGAACCCTCAACCTGGGGAACAAACCCTGACAAGGGACGGCCTGGGAGCCCTAGTGCTGGGATATTCCCACCACTCTGGGGATGGCTCTAGGGAACTCCACTTACTTGCTCTAGATCGAAAGGAGCTGGATGGCAGATGCTCAGGGTTGTTCCTCCCTTCACCCTCCTTGATCTCCTGCACACAGGTGACCTGCAACGGGTGCCACACAGTGCCCTGCCAGCAGGGCAAGGGGTAGAAACTAGAGATCAAAACTGGCTGTGGAAACAATACAATGCCACTAGTAGAACGCTCCTGGGACACTCCATAGCTGTCCCCGGGGCCACCTCCATTTGGGACCAGAAGGTGCCTCATGCTCAGCTAGGGGACCTGGTGTCTTCCTCCTCCTCCAGAAAGCCAGAGCAGGGAAGTGCCAGCAGGACTCGATTCCCAGTCTCCCTGGCTCCGAGTGTGACCTGTTGTAGTGACTGACGGATTTGCTTCTTGTCCCCCATCCAAAGCCAATAACACATCTCTGTGTTAGCAAGCATGACTTAAACCTTCTCAGCACACCTCTGTCTCCCACAGCCCTTAGCTGTTCCTTGCATTACAGTAGCTTGGACGGTAACTGGACTGGATATTGTTCACTCACTGAGTGGTTCTAGCCAATGAGGGTCTCAGTCTAGCCTCAGAGGCCCACACCCCCAGATACTACAGGTCAGGGGGGATTGATTTCATTCCAAATGTTTTGTAGTTGTATTTTTGTGTTATTTTCCTAATGAGAGATTGATTCTCATGAAATTCTTAGTGGTGGCCGATGACAGAACACGGAACAATGGTCTCAAGTTGCACTGAGGACGGCTTAGCTTGGCTAGTAGGAAACACTAGTTCACTAGGAGGGTGGTGAAACTCTGGAATGGGTTACCTAGGGAGGTAGTGGAATCTCCATCCTTACAAGTTTTTAATGGTCAGCTTGACAAAGCCCTGGCTGGGATGATGAAGGTGAGATTGGTCCTGCCTGCACCAGGGGGTTAGACTAGACACCTCCTAAGGTCTGTTCCAGCCCTAGTCTTCTAGGACTCTAGGAATAGGGATCCATTCAAACATGTTGACTTGCTGGTTTTGCAGGATACATACAAACAAAAAGGTTGACTGAACCATTTGTTTTCATTTCAAACAAACTGAGGTAAAGAAGGATCTCTAGTTCGTGCACTGAACTGATTGTTCCTGCTCATAATGTCCTTCCAGATTTTAGAAGTAGTAGCTCACATCTCCTCCTCTCTAGATTTATTCATATATTACAAGAGGAAAAGAAGCCTTCATCCTTTTTCAGCTCCCAAGCAGCTTCTTACATTTGAATGAAGAAGCTGCATCAGCTGGAATGAAGAAAATATTCTTTCTGCACCCTCAGAAGAGGCTAGTGTTGCCAAAATCTGGCTGAGTGTTTCAATAACTTCTGTACACCCAGGTGCTTAGGCAATGACTTCCAACAGTTCAGTGCTTTGACTTCCTCTGACACTTGGCAGCAAACATGGACTTCTTCATATAGGTATTTATTTAAATTACTTTAATAGGCTGGAGCAACTAGAGGCCTTAACATCATTTGTCATCCTTTCAAATTTTATACTTGATAGGTTTTAAAAGAACATTTCTTTCAATATAAATTTAAAAAACGCAGTTTAAATTAAAAAAAAATCTCTTTGTGGGGGTTTGGGTTGTGAAAAAGCCATTGATTGCTCTTGCCCTTGATTTTAGAAGAACCACTTCATTTGAGAGAATCAGAAACTGCTTGTATTCTAGTCAAGGAGGGGAGGCAGCAAAATTCATCCTAGCAGTAATTTGTTCAGTTTTATTTGCTCAGTCTTAGACAAACAAGTGTGCAAAACTCTACCTGGTCTCTTTTATGTAGGCCCAGCTAAGAGGTGGTGGGAGGAGCAGGAATGCTGTCTGCATCCCAGATCCAGTAGCAGTTGCACAGGATATTGCCACAAAACCTACATTTTACTGCCAAACTGTCTCAGCCATTCCTCTTCTGCGCCTCCTGGTTTCTACGTTTCAAATCCACAAAACCTTCCCTTTGCCAGTCACTGCCCAGGTGGTGCAGCAGGCAGAGGAACCTGAGCGTTAACATTGTGACAACAGAGGTAACTCAGCCACCTGTCGCTCCCTGACTCCACTAACCCTGAGCATAAACCCGAAGCCTGAACCCTGCCTTGGGCATTGCTCCCACGGAAACCTGCAGGTTCATTTACTGACTTCTGCAAATCACCTGTGGAGAATTAGCACTGACTGGCTGAATTCATTCAAAACTCACAATGCCCTTTAGCTTACAACGTTAATGGATAGGGCACAGGGTGAAAATCAGGCTTTTTTGGTGGCCTGTTTTCCAAATGAGAAGAAGGGACAAGAGGAAAGGAGGAAGAGGGAAGCAAAATGGTCAAATTCCAAATGTCCCCAGCCAGTCACAGATTAATTCCAAGCCAAGAGGAAACCACTGTCATCTGACTTTCTGTTTCACTTCGGCCATAGAATGTGCCTCAAAATAATTCCCATGGGACTTAGAGCAGAGTTTTTAGTAAAACAACCAAGCTTGATTTTAAAATAGGCCAGTTGTGGAAAATCTAGCACAACCCTCAGTGAATTGCTCCAAACTCTGATGTTAAAAATGCTCCTCGCCTTATTTCGAATGCGTATTAGTCTAGCTTCAACCTCCAGCCGTTGTCTGCTCATAACCTTTATCTAGTAAAGCGAAGATGGAGGCTTGCTACAGCAAGGCTACAGAGCTCTCTGAGGTTCCCCCTGCCCCACATCCCTGTCCTGCCTGGCTGTTGTCAAGGGAGCTCTGTGAGGTCACAGACGCCTCATTCATAGAATTATAGACTATCAGGGTTGGAAGGGACCTCAGGAGGTATCTAATCCAACAACCTGCTCAAAGCAGGACCAATTCCCAACTAATTGTCTTTGCTCAATGGGCTGAGTTCCTACCAGAAGCTTTTGTGAAGTCACTGCCACACCCACCATTCTCTGGCAGGCCTGATGTCTGCCCCTGGCCAGTTCAGCTGGATGTTGAGTTGCACCCCAGATCACCCCACTTGCTTATTATTGATTCTGGGGAGCAAGCAGGCTACCCAGTAAAACAGCAGAGTCTGTTCCACACCTGACACTGAGTTTTTCAAAGAGGCATCGGTTGTGAAACAATTCAGTCTCCTAATGTGGCCTCTATTTCACAGGCTATGAAATTTCACACTCTTAGCACTCTATTAAGCCCAAATGCTTGTAATTCACTAAAAGGCACCTTCCCAACCAGTTATGATGGTAGGACACCAGGAACCAGAGACTCCACCTCTCCCTTGGGTAATTTGTTCCAGTGGCTAGTCTTCCTCACTGTCAGAATTACATTTGAAATTGACAACCTCTGAGAAGGGCCAAATTTATGACAATCTTTTAAATAATTTAAATAGAAGAGAAAAAATAACAATCTGTAGAAAATGTTGACTGCCAAGTTTTTCAGACAGTTGCACCACTGATGTGATAGCTAAGGCCCTGGAAGCAAAGTTAGCTGAAATGCTAACCCAGCTTTGGGCAGCAGTAGCTTCCTTGAAAGGTGCAGAAAATATTGTCTTCCTTTCAGTTTATTCAAATCATTCAGTTCAATCAACCAGTTTGTTGAAATTCAAGAAAGTCATTGGGAATTCGTAAAACAGGCAAACTTGTTTTCCTCCCTCAATCTATGGATAAAAACTAGGGGATAGATCTACTGGTTCATCAATCTAGAAACACGTGGAGACAAGAATGTATCATTTCACTTCACTAACCACACATCAAATTGCCTTTGTTTAAGAAATCAGTTAGGTTGAAATGCAAAACATTTTGATACAACTTCATTCTTATGCTTCTCTTTCTAGCTCTGGCATGACCTTGCTGTGTGACCAAAGAGAGGTCACTTCTTTTCTCTTTTCCTCGGTGTCACAGGGGATGGAGAAAATTCTCTCAGCCGTAGCAGGAGAGAGATTTGAGCAAGTCAGGCGTGTTAGGGCCCTCGTGCTCTAAAGGACAATGGGAGATTGTTGTTTGGGGCAAGAATCCCAACGGATTTGTTACTTGTCCCCAACCAAAGCCAATAACACATCTCTGTATTTTCAATCATGAGTTAGACCTTCTCAGCACCCCTCTGTCTCCCGCATCCCTCAGGTGTTCCTTGGATTAGGGAGGCTTGGTTGCTAAGGCAACTGAAATTATTTTACTGGTTTCCTGGGTTTTACTAGCCCATGAGGGTCTCAGTCTGACCCCCAAGGCCCACACTCCCAGACACTAAAGATCAGGATGGGTTGATTTCACTCAAAGTTTTTTGTATTTGCATTTTTGAGTTATTTTCCTAATGAAAATTGATTCTAATTAAATCTTAGAGCTGGCAGATGACAGAACAAGGAGCAATGATCTCAAGTTGCAGTGTGGAAGGCTTGGATATTAGGAAAAAAGTTTTCACTAGGAGGGTGGTGATGCCTTTGACTCTGCTAGGATAGAGTCCCCTATCTAGTATTTCTATCTAGAACCTATATTTTTTCTTACCTTCTACACAGATGACAATGTCTTTGAAAAAACTCCACACGGGAATGACAAACACACGCACTGAATCTCCTGCACACCAACGTCTCTTGGTCCTCAGCGAGAGACCATGAGATGGAGGCTTGCTGCAGCAAGGCTACAGGGCTCTCCGAGGTTCCCCCTGCCCTGCATCCCTGTCCTACCAGGCTGTTGTCAAGGGAGCTCTGTGAGGTCACAGCTGCCTCATCATCTTTGCCCAATAGGCTGAGTTCCTGCCAAAGGCCTTTGTGAAGTAACTGCCGCACTCACCTTTCCCTGGCCAGCCCGGCTGGATGTTTGAGCTGCACCCCGGATCACCCCACTTGCTCATTATTGATTCTGGGGAACAAGCAGGATACCCAGTAAAACAGCAGAGTCTGTTCCTCACCCCACACTGAGCTTTTCATACAGGTTATGAAATAAGTTGATCTCCTAATCTGGCCTCTATTTCACAGGCTATGAAATTTCTCACACTTTGCACCATATGAAGCCCAATTGCTTGTAATTCACTCAAAGGCACCTTCCAGAATGACAGGCATTTGTGACATAAACACACCAGGGAACAGAGAATCCACCTCTCCCTTGGGTAATTTGTTCCACTGGCTAGTCTGCCTCACTGTCAGAAATATGTGCCTATGTCTCATTTGAACTTCTCTGGCTTCAGCTGGCAGCTGTTGATTCCTGTTGTGCCTTTTTTGGCTAGATCGAATTAGCCCTGCCCCGTGAAATCCGATCTCCCCGTCTTGCTGGGACCCCTCAGCCAGGAGAACCCAGTAGGGGCCTTCTAGCTGTTTCTCTGCCCGGCTGGGGACAGAGAAACAGCTAGAAGGCCCCTCTCTGTGGGGATATCAGAGGCCCTGCAGAGGCAATGTAGAGGTGAGCGAGCTGCATCAGCCCGGTGTTGGGATCAGGACTTTGGTCTTGAGAGCTTCTGCTTCCATCACATATCTTGGTGCCTGGACTCAGAGGTTCTGGTCCCTCGTGAGGTCAGTCAGCGCTGGGGCACAGGGCTAGGGGCTTTCATTCCCCTCCCCACTCCTGTTGGCACTGTGTGCCTGAGCTCAGGGCTTCTGTCCAGACTCTGCCATGAGGCTTGAGGCTGCCCTTGCAGTTCCTTCTGGGGCTCAGGGGTCCATTTCTCTGGATGACCCAAAAATGGTAGGAGCCGAGGTGCTCCCAAGTAGTAGGTAGGGGCTGAGGTGCTCCCAACAGCAGGGACCCACCTGCACATCTGGGAACCTCCTCTAGCTTCAAAATGGTTGCTGGCTTCTGCCCTTGGAGCCCAGATCTGAAGGCAGCACAGAAGTGAGGGTGACAATGCTGTGACCACCCCGCAACAACCTCTGAACTCCCATTCTCCCTGTTTGGTCAGGAGCCCCATGGTTACAATACCAGGAAATGTCAGGTGGAAACATCGAAATGGTGACGTTGGTCAATTTCAAGGCCAGAGGGTTTCTAAATTAGTCCAAGTGAGCCCTGGATGTGGTAGGGACCTGGCTCTTATGGAGGTCCGAGCAGGTTTGCACTCCCTGTTCTCCTGAAAGGCCATGGAGAATTCCTGCTGCCTGAGAAATTTCCCAGAATAAGCTACCAGGACTTGGGGGAAATGAAGGGAACCAACCAAAGCCTGAGCTAGGATGGAGAGCATTGATCCAAGCCGTGTTTGAACCCCTCCACCCCCACCTGCCTGCCTGCGGTGAAACGGCCAGAGAGGCACTGATTTCTAGTTGTCAACTTGCTACAGACCGTGGGCTTCAGCACAAGCCATACAGCCCATACTCTGAACTCTTGGATAAACAGCAAAGCTGGCTTTTCTGAAACCTTTCCCCCCAGTGCTCTGCATCCACTTGGGATATTGCCGAGCAGAGGCTGATGGAGGGGAGGGGAAGGGAGAGGAGGCCATGCAAATGTTGTGGCGTCTGCACTACCCCCACAGACACACACACAGCAATGCAGGGCATAATATCCAGGACAGTAAATTATTTGGCCATAACCTACCAAATCCTCAATGTTGAAAGTCTAGTTTCTCTAGAAAACAATGGGAGTAAGGGGTTAGAGAGTTGCAGTAACCACCTGGACTTCCAGTCTCTGGCCAGCCACATCCCCCTCTCGAGAGTTTTCACTGCTATCGTCTCCAAACTGGTCCTCCTGATCTAATGTGAGGTCACATCTTGGCCTTTAGGGACATTGGCAGGATCTTCCCTCTTCCCAGCTGCAGCATCACCCTTGTTATCCTGCCTGATAAGGATCCCCCCAGGGCTCAGCTAAATGTCATGTGGCATGACAGGCTCTTTGCTGAGGGCCCTTGACAGCGCCCAATCGAGATCTGAATCGGACGGGCATGTGCAGGTGCGTTTTCTGACTTTTTACTGGACTCCTGGACTCTCTCATGCTGCTGCTGCAAATGTTCCTTCTAACTCAGCACTGAGCAGCAGAATGCTCCTTCCCTTTGGCTGTGCGACACAGACGTCTAGTCCTGCTGCTCTGAAAGAAACAGTCTTCACATCTCTAATCCTGGCAGATATTGATTAAAATCTTACCATGCTCCTCTAAGTGTATTTGTGATTGGACGTGCTTCTTGCTAGGGGGGATTTTCAGACACATTAACTGCATGAAACAGAGGGAAAGACAAAGAGAACCATTAACGTGTCTAAGAACTTGAACAATATTTGAAGACCATAGATTGGTGTCTAACTACCTCCTGCTGCTGGGAGATGCAACTGGTATTTTAACGACACACTCACACCATTTTTGCCTGACTTAGCAATCAGGAGGAATAGCTTAGTGGTTTAAGCATTAGCTTTCTTTTCCTAGTTTTGTGAGTTCAATCCTTGAGGAGGCCATTTAGGGAATGGAGTTGAAATTCTGTCTGGGGATGGGTCCTGCTTTGAGCAGGGGGTTGGCCTAGATACCTCCTGAGGTCCTTTCCAACCCTGCTATTCTATTAATTCTGTCCTCTTGTGTTGGCAGAACTAATAAACCCCACCTCCAATTACCCCTTACACAATCTATTTGAGTTCAAGAAAGAGAGATCTCTATCTTGCGACAAGTTTTAACATTACGGGACAAAGACTAAGGTGAGTGGTCTATTGTTCTTTCAGTTCTAATATCTGAGGAAAGCTCCAAAATCCATTCTGTCAACCAAGAGAAAAGATTGTTTTTCTGTTCTCAAAGTGCTGATGTTTTGATCCCAAAATGTTGTCTTCATTTTCCTCTCATAAAATAACTTGCAGTGAAATAGGATCAACTGCCTAAACTATCCTGAACGCTGCATGTCAGAGTTTGGGACTATCAGGATAGTCCATCACCTGGCATCAGTTGTCACGAATCCAGCAGCAGCAGCAGAGCTACGGTGATTGATACCAACTGAGTGTTTGGTCCATTGTGCTGTACTGAGTTAAAAGATTTCATATGCTGTGCATATGAAGAAGAAAATGTAGGGTGGAAGGGACCTCATGTAGACAAGTCAGGCTCCCCATGCTGCGGCAAGACCCCTTGGTTTCAAAGAATCTTGTTTAATGGAGGGCTTTTTCTTTCCTTTTCTTTTTCTTTTTTTTCTAAAAATGTGCTTCATTTATTTGCATATCAAACATTTTCATTTAAAATTTCCCAGAGTGCGTTTTGTGCTGGTGAAATATTCCCAGTCGACAGACCTGGAGAGAGAAGATTGTGAAATAAGACAGTACAGTATGGAATGGGCAGCACTGGCTTCCCCAGTGCACCATTCTCTGCTCCCATGGACTATTCTCTACTCCCATTCTCTGCTAGTTCTCGCTCATTAAGTCATTGTGCAGAAATTTCCATCATCATGTGACTTACAGGAGAAAACAATATGGAAATGAAACTTGAGCCCAATAATGAAGGAAGGTGCCATTTCCTTTGAAAAACAGTGTCCAGTAACTGTGTTACAGCTTCTCCTTTATGCACTGATATGTGATTTCTGCAATATAGACACCTCCCCCTGTTTGTTCCACTACCTTTTGAACAAGTTGGTTACCTTAGCAGATGATATAAAGAGGAGATGCTCAGACTGTAATTATTTCCATTTGTCATCAATATTATCTCAATTCCCACAGCCCCCTCCCCCCCAAATCACTGAACAATTAAATAAAGGGAGGGGCACATGGAAAGGTGTTTTTATAGCTAGATAGTCAGACAGCTGGTTCTGTTCGGGGACACACAGGTAGACACTAGACAGACGGATGTTTTGCTATGGGGATAGATAGATAGAGACATGGTTATGTCTCTGGGTTAGATAAACAGAAATACGTCATTAGACAGACAAAGGAGAAAGGAAGGATGGTCCAGAGGTTGTCGCACTCGCCTAAGACTTGAGGGGTCTGAGTTTAAATTCCGCCTCCACTGCAGACTTCCTTTGTGATCTTGAGCAAATCACTTAGGGCCAGATTTCTGAGAGGGATTTCAGTGCCTAGTTCCCATTGAAATCCATGAGATTTATGTAGCCTAAACACCTTTAAAAAACCTATTTTTGGTGTCCCTTTGCCTCTGTTTGTAACTTGTAATATGGAGGTAAGAGAAGGAGGGTTGTAAGCAAGACACAAGAAGAGATTCTTCTGCTCTACTCCGCACTGATTAGGCCTCAACTGGAGTCTTGTGTCAGGTTCTGGGCACCACTTTTCAGGAAAGATGTGGCCCAATTGCAGAGAGTCTAGATAAGAGCAACAAAAAAGCGAGTGCCATGTCTCCGTGTGGCTCGCAGAAGCAGCAACACATCCCCTATCTGGCCTCTATGCATAGGGAAATCCAGGAGGCTCCACACGCTGCCCATGCCCCAAGCACCGCCACTGCAACTCCCATTGGCTGGGAACCACAGCCAATGGGAGCTTCAGAGGTGGTGCCTGCAGACAGAGCGTTTTGCTCACTCCTGGTCTAAGGGCTCACAGTGTTCACAGTTACATGGCCAATGACGCTAACCACCATCATTCCTTTGTTAAATCTTCAAACAAGCCCCTTCGTGCTTCCTCCCATTCTGCCCCCCACACTCTGGAGGAGCTCCCTGTAAACATCAGCAAAACAACCTCCTCAACCCAGGGACTGTTTGACTCTTTATTCCCTGTCCAGCAGGCTTGTCATCTTCTTATGAACTTGCTGCCGCAATGTACCAGTTCTGTGGGATGCTTTGCTGGGTGCAGGTTGTGATCCCACAGTGTTCATTGTGCAAGTGAAATGAATTATATTAAAGAAAGCGAATGAATTAAAGAATGCTTTATGTGCCTTTAAGTAGAAATGAAAAGAATGCTGTGATCCAGGTGTCAGGAAACCAGACATTAAGGTAGAACAATTGCTCCACTTCAGGGATATTGATGATGTATTAGCCTTAGGCCAATAAGAGTTAGTAGGGAAGTAGGATATGCATTTGGCTCTCTTTCGCCCTTTATTTAGTTCACACCTTTTTATCTGTATAAATAAGACTGTTTGGGTCTTGTATGGGGGCTCACGTTATCTGGTGTTATTAGCAGAGATCTGTGCTATTAAAAAAGAGTGGCCTGACAAACTGTGAGTCCTGAGTCTAACTTTGACATCATCTTAGGCAACTTTTGTGAGTCAGGCCCATCCTAATTGATAATACCTGCCAGTGAAACTGCACCACAGCCGTCATAAACAGATAAGAAAAGCTAATAGCACAGAAGTACTTGATATCTCTTTGACTCTAAAGGGTTAACAAGTTCAGTAAGTCTGGCTGTCACCTGACCAGAGAACCAATCAGGAGCCAGGATACTTTCAAATCTTGAGGGAGGGAAGTTTCTGTGTGTGCTGTTAGTTTTTTGGTTGTTGTTCACTCTGGGAGCTCAGAGAGAGCAGATGAGCAACCAGGTTTCTCTCCAATCTCCCCGATACAGGTTCTTATAGATTCCAAACAGTGAGTACTAATAGATAAAGTGAGTTAGGCTTATGTTTGTTTTCTTTATCTGCAAATGTGCATTTGGCAGGAAGGAGTTTAATTCTGTATTTGGCTGGAAGGAGTTCAAATTTGTATTTTTGCTGAAATGATTTTAATTTGTACCTGAATACTTAGGCTGGGAGGGTATTCCCAGTGTCTATAGCTAAAAACCCTGTACCTATTCGATTTTAAATTTACAAAGGTAATTTTTACTATTTTTCTCTCTTCAATTAAAAGTTTCTTGTTTAAGAGCCTGATTGTTTTGTTTTTAATTTTGGTGAGACCCCAGGGGAGTGGGTCTGGATTCACCAGGGAATTGATGGGGAGAAAGGAGGGAAGGGGGAGAGAGAGAGGCTGATTTCTCTCTGTGCCAGGATTACTTTCTCTCTCAGGAAGAGTCTGGGAGGGGGAAAGAGAAGGAGGGAGAAAGGTGAATTGTCCTCTCTCTCTTTTGTGATTCAAGGAGTTTGAATCACAGTGATCTTCCAGGGTAACCCAGGGAGGGGAAGCCTGGGAGAGGCAACGGTGGGGGAAAAGGGTTTTCTTTCCTGTGTTGAGATCCAGAGGGTCTAGGTCTTGGGGTTCCCCGGGCAATGTTTTGGGGGGACCAGAGTGTACCAGGCACTGGAATTCCTGGTTGGAGGCAGCGCTACAGGTTCTAAACTGGGGATTAAGCTTAGAGGAATACATGCTGGTACCCCATGTCTTGGAGGCTAAGGTTCAGAGTGGGGATTGTACCATGGCAACAGCCATGTACCATGGCAACAGCCATGACAACAGCTTTGATGTGTGTGAAGAGGTCACTTAGGGTGACCTCTTCACACACATCAAAGCTCTCGAGTGGGATATTCCTATGGCATTCAGGCCTCAGATCAGGAACAGGGGCTATCTTACAATTCTCTGCACAGAATATCATCTTGACAATGGCTTCACTGTTGTGATGCACTTTTAACCTGTTTATATGCACAGTCCAAGGTGCATCCCTGCTGCGGGGCCTGTGTACTTTGCAGGTAACAACATGACCCCTCCCTACCATGTCAGAAGGCCCTTCCCATCAGTTTTGCAATTTCTACTTTTCCATGAGGAATAACACCAGCAGCAGATCTCCTGCATCAAACAATAGCTCACAAGGAGAGCAGAACCCCCTTTATCCCATCGAATTGGGACCAGGCCAGATTGGTTAACCAAAACATCCGATAATCGGATGAATGGGAATGTGTCAGGCTGCAGCGCCATCTAGGGACCATAGGAGAGATTGCCCACTTCTGGACCTGGGTGATCTGGTTGTTGGGTTAATACGGAGAATCGGATAATGGAGGGTCAGATAAGCAGGGTTCTACTGTATTGTGATCATCCCATTCTTTCCGAGCTGTTTGGCTTTTAGGGAGGCTTTGCGTCACTATTCCAATTATGGTTGTAGGGAAACTTAATTTAGGCTCCTCCCTGTGAAAGGGAAAGTGAAAGTGAAGTGCTTCAGTAAGATCAACCTTCCCAGAATGAACTGTTCCACTTTTGGTTTCAAATGGACATTTGGCTTCATAAGTTTATTTTATTGTAGAGGAGATTGTGCCTTTCATGGTTTGTGGCACACAAGCAGACAAGTTAGAGAATATATAAAATACTCTTGCTGGACGTTCGCAAAGTCTCGCTAATTTGTTTCTTAGGAGCCAGAACAATCATGCGTAAGAACCCAAAACTCAGAGGGAGAGAACGCAGGCTACTCCCTATAACAGAGAGGCACAACTCACTGGGGTACCTGCTGTCTGGCTGCTGCTATGCCCCGATTGTGTGCTGCCCTACCGAGCTCCCTAGTATGCAAGCACACCCAGGAACCTTGCCCAACACTTAAAGTCACAGTATTCAATTTTAACACAATCACAAATACACCAGAGTATCAACATTTTCTGTTTTACAAGCTCTCTCCTATTTTGGAACCCTTGTTTTAAACATGCCATGCGGGATTTGAATCAAATTTTAGCGACTAATTATCATGTGGGTGGAATCATCATTAGTGTGCATTCTGGGTAGTTATGTTGTTGGCTTCTGTAGGAAATTTGTGAAAACAGGAACACTGGGACAGCCTCCCCCACCCACCCACACCACACATTTGCTGCCCACTGGTGCTGCCTGAACAGTAGCCTTGTGACATCAGAGATAACCCACCACTCAGCACTCCCTCCCTCTGGTTCATTTTCATACTTGGATAGAATGACTTGCACCCTGGCTGCCATGGCGACAGCTGCCTTTGACAGCTGATTGCCCTCTTGTTACCAGAACATCATCACAGACAGGAAGTTGGTAATGAAACAGGGCCAGAGCTGGATAACCAGGACAGCTCCTGCTGTGCTCAGTGAGGTTTCTGCTGCGGTACGTTGCTGTGTTCCTTCGCAAAGGGCAGGTGTTTGCTACCGTCCTCAGTAAGGCCTAGGTGAAAACAAGATGCAAAATTCCAGCTCTTTTTCTTGGATATTGTTTCTCTGTTTTTTGCACATTCAGGGTTATAGCTGAGAACTTTCACTGATCCTGAAGTTGCATAAAATGAGATTTTTTAATGCGGTTTAATTTAATGACTTTCAATACTCTGAGCAGCACAGCACTGAGTGGTGAAACGGGGATTTTCACCAAGATAACAATGGCAATAAAATATAGACTGAACCAACACATGAGTAAGAACTTCATTATTTAAACAGCTTGTAGACGTGCGGACTCACCCCAACAGCGCCTCCTGCTCGTGACTTCTGGGAATTAGCTCATTCCAGCTCCGGAGCACCCTCTGCAAGCCAGTGATCCGCCTGTCCTCTGGCTCCAATGCCCCTCCCTGGACCCGGTGCCCCTTTATCAGGGGTGCTGCCCCGGCAGTAACCCCTCAGTCGTAGGGTAATCCCCCACCCACTGTCCCCACCTCGCCTCAGTATCAGGCTTCTGCCAGTCATCGTCTAGCCCCCACTCCCTGGGGCAGGCTGCAGTATCAGCCACTCATCACTGGCAAGGAGGGTTTGGACCTGCTGCCTTGGCCTACCCTGGGCTGCCCTCTGCAACCCCCAGGACCCTTTGGCCTTCTGCTAGGCCACAGCCTGGGACTTTCCAGGCTGGAGCTCCCAAGCTCCTCTGCCTTTCCCCAGCCCTGCTCCACTCAGGTACCCTGTCTCTAGCTCCCTGGAGCCAGGCCCTTCTCCCTCTACAGACAGAGAGAGACTGATCCTTCTGCCTTCCCTGGCCTTCTTATAGGGCCCTGTTGCTCAGTTTGGGGCGTGGCCCCAGCTGCAACCACTTCCCCCAATCAGCCAGGGTTTTACCATGCCTCACCAATCTACTAGAATACTTTGAGGGGGCCAACAAGCATATGGACAAAGGAGATCCAGTAGACATAGTGAATTTGGATTTTCAGAAAGCTTTTCACAAGGTCCCTCACCAAAAGCTCTTAATCAAAATAAGCAGTCATGGGATAAGAGGGAAAGTTTCTCATAGATTAGTAACTGGTTAAGAGACAGAAAACAAAGGGTAGGAATAAATGGTCAGTTTTCAGAATGGAGAGAGGTAAATAGTGGTGTCCCTCAGGGATCTGTACTGAGCCCAGTCCTATTTAACATATTCATAAACGATCTGGAAAAAGGGGTAAACAGTGAGGTGGCAAAATTTGCGGATGTTACAAAACTACTCAAGATAGTTACGTCCCAGGCAGACTGAGAAGAGCTACAAAAGGATCGCACAAAACTGACTGACTGGGCAACAAAATGGCAGATGAAATTTAATGTTGATAAATGCAAAGTAATGAACATTGGAAAACATAATCCTAACTATACATATACAATGATGGGGTCTAAATTAGCTGTTATTGCCCAAGAAAAAGATCTTGGAGTCATTGTGGATAGTTCTTTGAAATCATCCACTCAATGTGCAGCAGCAGTCAAAAAAGTGAACAGAATCCTGGGAATCATCAGGAAAGGGATAGATAATAAGATAGACAATATCATATTGCCTCTGTATAAATCCATGGTACGCCCACACCTTGAATACTGCTTGCAGATGTGGTTAACCCAATTCAAAAAAGATATATTGGAACTGGATAAGTTTCAGAAAAGGGCAAGAAAAATTATTAGGGGTATAGAACAGCTTCCATATGAGGAGAGATTAATAAAACTGGGACTTTTCAGCCTGGAAAGGAGGTAACTAATTGGGGATATGATAGAAGTTTAAAAATCATGAGTGGTATAAAGAAAGTAAATAAGGAAGTGTTATTTACTCCTTCTCCTAATCCATGAACTACAGGCCACCAAATGAAATTAATAGGTTACAGGTTTAAAACAAACACAAGAAAGTATTTTTTCATGCAACACACTGTCAACCTTTGGAACTTCTTGCAAGAGGGTATTATGAAGGCCTATATTATAACAGGGTTTTAAAGGGACTAGATAGATTCATGAGAGATAGGTCCATCCATGGCTATTACGCAGGAATGGTGTCCCTAGCCTCTGTTTGACAGAATCTGGGATTGGGTGACAGGGCATGGATCACTTGATGATAACCTGTCTATTTATTCCCTTTGGGGCATCAGCCATTGGCCAATGTCAGAGGACAGGATACTAGGCTTGATGGACCTTTGGTCTGACCGAGTATGGCCGTTCTTATGTTCTTAGAGCATAGAGCCCCCCGAACATTGAAAGATATAGGACATCACACCCCTCTGTTCTTCCAGTCCCCCGGTCACTCACCCTCATGTCCCCTCTTCCCAGTGTCCCACCCCTCCTCATCTCCTGACCCCCAACTCATCTCCTACCCATCCACCCTTTCCATTCCCCACCCCCTAATCATCCCTCTCCTCCCTGCAGCCAAAAGCCTTCTCCCCAAATCCCATCCCCACCCTCTTCCCCTCCCAGCAGGTAAGTGCATTTCAAAATTTGTTTCATCAGCTTCTAAATATCTGTGGTGCCTAAGTGACATTTCCCCACAATTCAAACCCCTCAGACAGAGCCAGGTCCCTCCTTATTCTTAGGTTCAGATTTTGGCTCAGGGTTCGATCTCTACTGAAAGAGCCCAGATGGCATGCGAGTTTGTCAGACTGCTGGACATTCCCCCTTCAAGGACTCACAGCCTGTGAGCCAGAGGTAGCTTTCAACCAGCTCATCCTCTGTCCATGCATGTGCTCAGCGTAATCCATTCGCTGTGACTCCAAGCCCTTCGAAGGCTGATGGGCCTAACTGAGAGCTAAATCTTTTGGCTAATAATGCTGTCACTTTATTTCCTTCAAAGAGCCGGTGAGTGGCCCTTGAGCACTGGAAACACTCCCTGCTGTGAAGATCTGAGCCCTGGTTTGATCTCTGTCTGTGCACAATAAATCAGCACCAAAATACACCAATGTTAAGAAAAGTTAGAAGTGACTCCTTCCACTCACCCCAGGGTGTTACAAAGAGTATGTCTTATCTAAGGAAAAGGAGCTTCAGGTCCTTTGACTATAGCCCCTGTTGAAGTGTGGCCTTCTGTGTGGTCCTGGGCTGTTCAACTCCAGAATCCCCTGGGGCATGGCCCTTCTCTATGAGGTGCTCTGCCCTTTAGCCCCCCACTAATCACAGCGTCTCCTACCTCATTTCACTATCCCTCTCCCAGGCCTCTGTAAAATCCCCATTTGGTTAATCTCAAGGAGCACCCACTGATATCAGAGTGCCTGCTGTACCACATCAAGGACAGCATGACCAGATACCAGGAACGGGGCATGCTGGGGTATGATGGGTGGGGGTGTCCAGTGCCCTAGGTCTGACTGGGGCCAGCACTGACCTCTGTAAAGCTGGCTGGAGACCTGCACCATGGTGGTTAAATTCATTCTCTGATCTAATATAACCATGAAGGCTCTTGTGATCCATGCCAATGTCTCACTCTGCTGGCCATTTTGTCTCAGCAATACCTTGTGGCAGTGAGTTCCCCAGGTTAGCTGTGTGCTGGTTGGCAGTGAGCAGAGGCCACCCTGGAAATACTGTTCAGAAAAGGGGCTTGGCCAGGCAGAGGAAGGAGTAGAGTGGCAAGGAAGGAAGTGGTGGCCAGGGCTTGCCAATGGGGAGGAGGAGGAGAGACTGGGCAGGTGTTTGAAGCCAGGGGTGAGTGGCTGTTCCCTGGAGCTGGGGCCATGTCCGGGAACTAGGACCGAGCAGAGGAGAGAACTGGTGGGCAGAGGGGTTAAGCAGGGATCTCTGAGAAATCTGAGTCAGGAACTCTGGATGGGGAATTGGCTCTTGGCCATGGGAGGGGGAATCTCAAAGAACAGGGTCTGACAGGGTCTGTGGGGTGGGGGTTGTGAGAAGAGTGGGAGAAGATTAAGGACTGTGGGTGTTTTCTTGGGGGTCTGGACTGGGTGAGGAAGAGGGAGGGAAACTCTCAGTGTCTAGGGTAAGATGGGTTCAGTGGGTGAATCATGGATCATCTCTAAATAAAAGTTTCTGAAGGGTGACCAGGACAACCAGAGGGACCATGTGGAGGCTCCTGCTGTGGCTCCTGCTGCCCCTGCGGTGCATGAGAAAGGACACAAGTAGTGCGCCATGTGAAAAGGAGGAGTGGGAATGTGTCACTAAGCCCCCTCCTTCGGGTTTCCTTTGCTTTAATTGCCGCACTAAGGAATCACTTAGCTTTGCAAAACATGTGCAGCGGCCAGTAAACAAATCTGGCCGGAAGTAAAGGGGTCACTGTGGTTAGGACATGAGCACACAGTGGAACACAAGAAGGTCCAAATAGAATCATACACTGATGCTCATAACAAGAGGGAGGCTAGTAACATTACAAATTTGATAACAGCTGACTCCCCTGTTATTCACTGGTGTCAGGTACCAGAGATTATGGAGTTTCATGGAGGCATTTGGAAGGAATTATGGAAGTGCATGAGCTGCCCCTTTGAGCAGGGTGATGTTGTGGCCCTCTTAGAGGGACAGTGTCTACACTTAATGCAACCAGTGTCCGAATTACCTTTAAAGGGGGACGGCTGTGTATTGCTAATGAAGGGGACTACAAAGTTTTGGGCTATCCCTCATTTGAACAAAATTACATGGCAAATTGCCATGATGGCTTGGGAGGAAACACACAGACCTCGATACTGGAATTTGTGTGGGATTTTGTAGGAAAGAAACCGAATACTCATGAAAGATTATATGCCAATTATACTGACATGGTACCAGCGGAGGCTGGGCCTACTGAATCAGGATGGGGCTTACCACTTAAAGACAGGATGGAGGTAACACCAAAGGCATGGCATATATTTGTTAAACGATGGCCCAAATTAGAATATCCATGGCTGGTAACAATTAACAGAGTTATTAGAGACAGAGTGGAACCACCTGACTGTGTGTCATGCCCTGAACAAATCCCTGTTCCAAAACCAGGATTGATAATGATAGGACCAGCACTACCGGTCCTCACCTCAGTGGCATTCCACACCCACAGGATAGAGGAAGCGAACGGACAATGTGCAAAGGTTAGGCCTCGAATGAGTAGAAACATTACTAGCCTAACAAACCAAATTGGTGAGCGCTTAACTGGACAGAAGAGGATATTACTAGATATCCTTGCAGAATGGTCTGGTGTGGGTAATTCCGTTAGCAACACCTATACCACAGCAAACTAAGCTGAGAGGAGAGACACTGGAATCAAGGCTGGCAGATGCTGTAATCTCTAAAGCCCAGGGAGGACTGGATATTACTAAAGCCAGTCAATTGATCCTAGATATCTTAAAGGATCTGTTAAACTCTGTATCCACCTCATTAAGTATAATAAAATACCTGGGTCAAGAATTCACCAGCTTGCTAATAAATGGGACTAAAACAAAGGCACTGGAGGAGAGTTGTTGTTTAGAGCAGGACAAACTTTGGCTATCACCACACAGGGAATTGTAACCAATCTCCTTAATGACCAGGTCCACCAAGCCCTTATGGAAGTGGTGGGACCCTATCTCCCTAGTATCCCTCTGTGGGCATGGGGAAGCAGAGAATCAATGAGAGTCCAAAGATCAGTTTGGATAGGTAACATCATACTCTTTAGCCTTCTGGTCCTTTAGGCATTCCTCATTTACAGCGAGCCTGGATGGTGACTTTCTTGCTAGTTTGGAGAAGAGGTCATGTTATTAAACTAGAAGGCATTCCATAAGCCAAGGTTGCTTGGAGAGCCTTGTATCCTAGTGAATCTTGCACTCAGTCTGATAAGAAAATTATGTGTACATGCCCATATAATGTTCTATCGAATCTGTCTAGGTTCAAAGTGGCCATTACTGAGAAACTGGCTCACACGGAGCTGGTCCAGATGAATGGTACCTACTGGTGTGTGACTGCCCAGAACCACTCCATTGAGCTAAATGGAAAGCCCTGCCCCTCAAGACATCCATCCGTGTGCATGATGGTCCCCTGAAGGTCAACCCTGACTGTTGATGGGACATGGCTGCACCGTACTCTGCCAATGATGGGTAACCTAACATGGGATCTGGAATGGCACTACGGCAGTAAGTATCCAGGGGAGGGTCTACAGGCCTTCAGGCAAAGATCGAGGAGTTGGTGGCCGAGGACCAGAGGCATATTGGGGAAGGCCATCTGAGGGACACTCAGATAGGGGAGACCGTGGACCAGGCTGATGTGAAGTACTCGAAGGCAAGGAACCAGGCAGTGTAGGTTAAAGAGATAATTATAGGGCAATGCCATCTCAGGTGATAAGATCCTCCACAGTAGGCTGAGTACATTAAAATTGGTATATTTGACCTGGCAGGTTAGGGAATCCTATGGTCAGAAGGGAGGATTAAAGGGTTAATATCCATGTGCATTTTATATAACAACCTTGTATATGGATTATGCGAGCTCTATTCCAGACCCAAAGTCCAGAGTTTGGTCAAGAGAGCAGAGGCCTAGCGAACTGTAATCAGCTAAGAGAGAGCTGGGGTAAACAGAAAGCCTTGCTTGCTAAGATAGGCTCGGTCCGCAAATTGCCAGGTGTTGGAACTAAGAACTAAATAACTGTGTCTTATCCAGAGTTGCAGATTGAATAAAGAATCCCTGTTCCTATTGTGTTTGTTTCTTCTGTAGGGAAACATTCTTCCCACAAATCCAACCCTGAGTTTATTGAAAGTTGGCACTTGTCAGTATAAGATATGGCATCCTTCCACCTCCCCTGCCCACGGACCAATGCCTTGCCTTAAAACATAAAGGAAACAATCTTTAGTGTCATGTACTTTCACTGTTTCTTTGCTTTAACCTCTAGGAATGTACCTGTTGGAGAATCAAAGGAGTTTCTCCATTCCTGTGGACCCCAGATCAGAATTCAACATATATATTTTATAGTAATAACATTTTATCAAAGTATTAATTAAATGTTAACTTGCTAACTTGAGACCATGGGCAGAGACATTATATAACCTGTTAACCATTGGCTAATGTGCTATCTTGTCTTGCTGCAAAAGCTATCTCGGATTGTGGAACTGCCTACCCCCTCACTTTCTCCTGCCCATGGAAAATTTATATTTTCTATTGTAATCAATTGATTGGCAGTGTCGCTGAGCCTAATAAGCAAGGTGACACTCTGCCAGCACTGTGTGTAATAAACTCCTATGCTTAACCTCTACATGGTGTGAATTTATGTCCTTCATTTCTTTATGAATTTTTCACCCAGTATCTATTATTATCCCCCCAGATTTTGGTAAAGATAGGCTCAGAGAGTTGAGGTAACACAGCTGGGCCTACATCACAGGAGTTCTTAGCATCTTGACCTCCTTTCTCTAGATGCCTGACTGTCAGAGGTGAAAGTAAGCTGATATAGTACAGTACGGTGTACTGGCAAGATCCTGTACACCATACTGGACCAGCTTTCCCAGGCCAGCTATTTAAAGGGCCTGGGGCTCCCGGCAATGGCCACATCTGGAGTATTGCATCCAGTTTTGGTCCCCCCCACGACAGAAGGGATGTGGACAAATTGGAGAGAGTTCAGCAGAGGGCAACACAAATGATTAGGGGGCTGACTTAAGAGGAAAGCCTGAGAGAACTGCGGTAATTTAGTTTGCAGAACAGAAAAGTAAGGGGAGATTTCAATTACCTGAAGTGGGGTTCCATAGAGGATGAAGCTAGGCTGTTCTCAGTGTTGGGAGATGACAGAGCAAGAAGCAATGGTCTCAAGTTGAAGTAGGGGAGGTCTAGGTTGGATATCAGGAAAAACTAGGAGGGTAGTGGAGCACTGGACTGGGTTACCTAGGGAGGTGGTGGAATCTCCTTCCTTAGAAGTTTTTAAGGCCCAGTTTGACAAATCCTTGGCTGGGATGATTTAGTTGGTTTTGGTCTTGATCTGAGCAGGGGATTGGACTAGATGACCTCCTGAGTTCTCTTCTAGCCCTAATAGTCTATGATTCTAGTGCACGCTGGGCTGTCTTTTCCACAGAAAGACTGTCCCACAGCAGGTCTAAACTGCCAACTTTCATGGGCCCACTCCTCCAGCATCCAGCTGGCCCCGTTCTCAGATCATCGTGATAGCCACTTTCAGCATTGAGAGGCCAGGGCTCTCCTATTGGCACTTTAATAACAGCTTGCTGGATGATGTGGGATTCGTGGCATCCTTCCGAGACTTCTGGGATTTTTGAAAGGCCATCTAACTCTCTTAAGCAGTTCTGATAACACCAACCCCTATCATTGTCTTATTGCAACTTAAGACATAGTTTCAGAGAGTCAGATTTCCATTGGTGGCAGCCCATTTGCTGATGGATTTCCTCCTGGCCTCATACACATCTTTGTTTCTCAGAGTATATATAAGGGGTTTAACCATTGGAATTAGACCAAGTAAAAGAGAGAAAAGAATTTGTGGACCTCTATTGAAGGGTTGTCTGATGGCACCATGTAGACAATGATTTATGCTGTGTAGAAGTGTTGGGAGCAATGGCAGTACAGGACAGATTTTTTAAAAACACCTCTAAAGGTATGTCTACACAGCTGGCTGCAGTGAGCCTCACAGCCCAGTTAGATAATTTGCCCTTCTCACAACCATTCAAAACATCTAAGAACCAAGAAACTCACATCCACTCCCCTTTTCTCACCTATGTTTGTCTTTCTTAGGCTACTTTCTGCCCAACATATGAGATTGGTCCATTGTCGATTCCCCTGAGGGGTTAAAAGCAGAGAGTTCAGGAACCCCCATGCTCAGGGTCACAAACTGAGCCCAGCCGAAGGCACTGAAGCGAACTCAAATTGTGCTTCCGCTTCCTCCCTCAGAATCACAAGAGCAACACAAAGAAAACTCAAGAGGAACAAGCCTCCACTGCTTTCATTTACCGCAGCACCATCCTTTCAGCAGTCAACCTGGACCCTCTTCCGGGAAGGTCACACAGCTAGTAGGAGCTCTGGCACAGAAACTAAGGGAGGAGGGTTGCTACCCTTTGCTGTGAGCTGATACCATTCTGTTTCCATGTAATGGGGCTCTGAGCTTTGCCATGTTCTGCGTTCTGTGCCCTCAGGAAGCAGCCAAAGTGCTGAACCCCCCTAGCCCCCTGCCACTTCTCTTGGGCCCCTGGGAACATGGTGTTTGCACAGGAGCTGCAAGCCCTTCTTTCCCGTCTTTGCCTTCCTCGGCTACCCTGGCCCCTTCCCCAAAAATGGTTTAATCAGATGCTGGAGGGGCCTAAGGACCTGCAGGTTTCCCTCACCTACTTCCTAAGGCAAACAGTCATTCCCTTCTCTGACATTCCTGGAGCCACACATCTTTGGAGGAGTTTTACCCCAGGGGGATCTGATTCCTTGTGAAAATATGTGTCTAGCAGCCTGTGGAGGATGGTCTTGTCTGCCCCGTTTGGAAACTGAGAAGTTTTTTTGGACTCCCTCTCATTGGATGAGTGCAACAGAAACTCCTCCTGGTGGGAGAATCCTAAATTCCATCCTCCCGCACAGGTTTCTGTGAGCAGCCGCTAGATGAACCCCATTTCTCTGGTCTAGACACCAGCATTGTAATAGCCTTGTAACAGGCCCTTTTTGCTAGCTGGAGAGCTAAGGAATAAGAAAAGAAGGCAAATGTCTGAAAACAAATCTCAGTGCGTAAAGAAATGTCTTTGGGGGGCCTTCTGCATCATCTGTGCCTTTGAAAAGACTTTGGGGAGAGCCCAACTAGCTCAGTTAGTAGTGCCTGAGTCTATTACTCTCAGGGTTGTAGATTCAAGCCTCATGAAAAGCATTTCATCTTGCAGCCTTCAGGTACCTCTACATTACAAAATTAGGTCAAATTAATAGAAGTACATCTTTAGAAAATGATTTTATACCGTCCGTTGTGTATGTCCCCACTAAAGGCAGTAGGCAGAGGTAAAAGTAAGCCGGTACAGTCCCGTACCTTGTACCGGCAAGAGCCAGTACATCATGCAGGACTGGACCTGCTTCTTCGGCAGTGATTTAAAGGGCTCTTTAAAGGGCTGCTGGTGCTCTGGCAGCCAGGCTTGTGTGGGGATTTAAAGGGCCCAGTGCTCTGGCCGCTGTGGGGAGCCCTGGGCCCTTTCAAGCGCTGCTGGCGCTCCGGCAGCCAGGCTCCCACAGTGATTTAAAGGGCTTGGAACTCCGCAGTGACCAGAGCCCTGGACTCTTTAATTCATCCCTGAGCCCCGAGGCTCCCAGCTGTCTCTGCAACTGGTAGCTCCAGGGTGATATAAAGGCCGTAGGACTCCCAGCCACAGCCGGAGCCCCAGGGCCTTTAAATCTTGACGGGTCCTGCCTCTTCTGGTTGAGGACACTCCTCTTCTGATTGAGGCCAAGCCCCCCTCAGGACTCTGGCATACTGGTAAGTCCTTTAAGTTACTTTCACCCCGGGCAGTAGGTCTGTGGAGTATGTCCTCAATACCGTGGCTAGCATTGACTCACGGAGTGGTGCACTGTGGGTAGCTATCCCACAGTCCCCACTGCCCATTGGAATTCTGGGTTAATCTCCTAATGCCTGATGGAGCAAAAACATTGTTGCAGGTGTTTTGGGGTACATGTCATTAGTCTCCCCTCCCTTCCTCCTTCTTTGAAAGCAATGGCAAAGAATCATTTTTTCCTGGGTTATCTGTGAAGACACCATAGCACGGCAAGCATGGAGCCCACTCAGCTGTGCACTGCTTTTGTGAGCATTTTAAACACCTCACGCATTATCTTGCAGTATGTGCAGAGAATCGCTAGGAGCTGCCAGCATGTGGACAATTGTGAGGAAGACATGGACACAGACATTTCTGAAAGCATGGGATGTGGCAATGGGGACATTATAGTGGCAGTGGGGCAGGTTGATACAGTGGAACGCCCATTCTGGACCCAGCAAACAAGCACAGACTGGTGGGACCGAATAGTGTTGCAGATATGGGATGATTCCCAGTGACTGCAAAACTTTCGCATGCGTAAGGCCGCTTTCCTGGAACTTTGTGAGTTGCTTTTCCCCACCCTGAAATGCAGGAATACCAAGATGAGACCTGCCCTGGCAGCTGAGAAGCGAGTGGCAATAGCCCTGTGGAAGCTTGCAACGCCAGACAGCTTCTGGTCAGTCGGGAATCAATTTGGAGTGGGCAAATCTACTGTGGGGGTGCTGTGATCCAAGTAGCCGTCTCTTGTGGCTTGCCGTCCCAGACACGCGCTTGGTGCGCTGGTGTCTGGAGCCACCTCTGACTCCACTCAGCTGCTGAATAACCCTGTTGGCACCTAAGTTTCTGCCTCAGGCAGGCACCCAGATGTCTAGCTCACTGCTAAGCCCCAGAGGAAACCTCAAAGCAGGTGAAGTTGAACATTTCCCCACCAAGCTCACCTGCAGGGCCCGATCTGGTAGGTGTCCTGAGAGCACACGCCACTCCACCCAGCACAGCTGGTGGGGTGGGAAGGCAAAAGTCACCTTCAAGCCATTGGTTAAGGCACTCAGCTGAGATATGAGAGTAGCCACTTCAGTCCCTCCTCCGCTTGAGGAAAAGGGCATTAACAGGGATCTGTCCCCTCTCAGGGAAGCGCCCAAAACACTGGGCTGTGGGATAGCCTGACATGAGGCTCCCTCCAGCTCTCCTGCTCCAGCTGTTTGATTCCGCATCCATAATTAAAATTGCCTTGGTCCGGAGAGAATGTGGGACCTGCTCCATAGCCTAGTGGTGGGGGCATCCTGCTGAGGGGGGGAAACCTGTTCAAAGCCTGCTACCTACCACACAGAGGGGGAGCTGAGCTGGGGTCTCCATGGGGCATCTCAAACTCCTGGTCTAGTCCTTTGTACTACTTCCAAGGGTGCAGTCCTGTCCCTCCCTCGCCCCCCCACCCTTTGGCCATCTGCTATGCGGTTAGGTATGTGCCACCACCAATCTTGGAAGAAACAATTTAGACGCCTGGCTCCGGAAAGGCTCCAGGCAGTGAATTGCTAGAAGAGCTAGGCACATCCTTTCTGCCTGGACTTAAGCGCAAAACTCTCTGCTAGAACACATCCCTCTCCTTGGCATCTGCTACTGGCTGGCTTAGGCAGTTCCCCACCTATTGTGCTGGCTTTGTGCATCCCCCCTCAGGCATCTACCTCTTCCCAGGCATTGTATGGAGATTTGGGGCACCAAACAGAGGATCTGTGGTTTCCCCTGGGTGGCAGGTCACCTAAAAGTTAGGCACTGCAATACAGGGCATTGCAATGGCTAAGTAGATCCCCACCCACTAGGCCATCCTTCCACCCCATGTGGTTATAAATCCTCTCCATTCTCATTCATCAACCTCCTATGACTACTTCTGCCCCTGATAATACAGAAGGTGCAAGCAACAGGTAAAGCTTGACACATGCTTGCCTGCTCTCTCCGTATGCTGTTGCAGGCCTGGGCAGACATATGGTTCAACAGACCTCGATAGTACTACCCAGGAAGAAAGAACATAGGCATGGTTTGGTGACAAAGGCACTCAGCCAGATTTATTGCCCTCAAGGCAGAGTTCTAGCATCCTGGTTCTCTGGCTACAGATACACTAACACACGGGTGCCCAGTGCCAAGAAGCAGCTCAGTCAGCAGCGGGAATTTCTGCTGTTCCCTGGACCACACAAAGGGTTAAATTGAGGTACCCCGACATTTATAGACTGAGACAAACAACTTACGTCCCACCTCAAGTGTTTCATGACATCTTCTTGTTACCTCCTGTGAAAGTAGAATGAATTATATTGTAAGAATAGAAAGGATTAAAGAAATGTTGTCTGTACCTTTCAGCAAAATTGTTGGAATGTTGCAATCCAGGTGTCAGGAATACAGACATTAACATAGAACAATTGCACCGTTTAAGGGCAATTGGTGAAGTATTAGCCTTAGATCAATAACAGTTAGTAAGAAAGTGGGATATGCATGCTGTGCCCCAGGTGATTTGCACTGTTTTTTGCTTTCTTTGTCCCTTTGTCTAATTCCCGCTCTTTTATCTGTATAAATAAGACTGTTTAGGCCTTGCATGGCTGCTCACATTATCTGGGTGTATTAGAAGAGCACTGTGCTAATAAAACAGAGTGGTCTGACAAACTGTGAGTCCTGAGTCTAACTTTGACACTCCCCTTGTACCTTGCTCTACGTGTCTCGGGCAAAACATCCCTATTCATCACTTCTGTCAAACCCTCTTATCTGGTGTTAGGTCAGGATGTGCCTGGGTTAATCGCCTGGAGTGTGTTCACACACATACACAATATCTGTTGCTTCTTAGGAGTGCCTGTGTGTTAGCAATGCTAGCAATATCTTTGCCTGGGTCATGTATTGGACAGAGAACTTGTAAACATCTGCTGTAATACTTGGCGTGACTTTGGTTCAGGCGTGGCTGGACATTGCTGGCTATAGTTCAGGCCTCACGTCTTACATCAGTCCCAGTGCCCTTTCGCCTATACAATCCAACCACCTCCATTGCACTCACACAGACTGGGTGCAATCCGCTAGGCACAGCAGTGAGCCCTGGACACGTCACCAGGAACAGCTTCAAAGCTCTTATCTTGGCTACAGCCGGCTGTGACTAGCTCCAGCAAAGCAATAGATGCAGGCTCACTGGGCCCTTGGAGGTGGGGAGGTTGGGCAAACAAAGAGGTAGACTCACAAGCCAGGGGTACAGGGACTGCCCAGACCCAAGGATAGGTTAATGGAGGATAGGTCCATCAATGGGTATTATCCAGGATGGGCAGGGATAATGTCCCTGGCCAATGGCACTGGCCACTGTTGGAAGACAGGATACTGGGCTAGATGGACCATTGATCTGACCCAGAACAGCTGTTCTTTTGACCCAGCTGGGGGTTTTCCCAGGGTAACAGAGGCTGTTCCTAGGGTCAGGTCTGTCAAACAGTCATCAATGGACACCAGCCAAAATGGAAGGGCAGGAAAGGAGACACTATGTTTTCACATGACCAACTGAGGAGGTGTAGGGAAGAGAGGTGAAGCTGTATAATGGTGTATAAGTGTTGAGCAGAGAACACTGAAGAGAAGAGGACCTCTGTGCTAGTAGCAGATGTAATGGAGTGAGTTATGGGCTGTTATACTAAATAATGGCTACCAGGTGACATGAGAGCCAAGCTATAGCAAGAAGAATCCATAGAGGAAAGGAGAGCAACAGGCTGTCATTCTGGGAAATCGACACTCAACAGCAGCAGAGTAGAGGAAATGAGGGGGGCAATGTCAGAAATACAGACCAGTAGGCAATACAATAATGGGAAAGTTATACTGCAAAATGACCACTAGTGGCAGCATGTTGTAAGCTTGAGATATAGGCAGCTACTCTCAAAAATGCCCATTTGATGGCAGCATCTCTTGAATTCGAATAAAGGGGCAGTGCAAATACATTATAAGTGGCCACCACCTTGGACATGCATCTCCCAAAAATGTAAGCTGGTGTTTGTGCATGTGTAGTGGGGTGACCACGGCTCCAACCTGGAAGGGGTTGGAAAAGCCCTGTAGAGGGCTGGGGCTGAGCAAGATAAAATGCTGGCTGATTGAGGGAAGTGGCTGCAGCTGGGGCCTGATACTGAGGTGAGGTGGGGATAGTGAGTTGGGGGTTACCCTGGAGAAGGACACGTGGAGGGACAAGGGGGCCAGAGGACAGGTGGATCACTGGCCTGCAGGGGGTGCTCCTGGCTGGTAAAAGAGGTAATTCCCTGACAGACCAGCAGGAGGCGCCGCAGGTGTCAATCTGCACATCTACACCATGATCTAAAATATTTTCCTCAAAGGGTCATTACACTAAAAATTATGTACAATGGGAGTTGTATAATTGCAAGTTACACTGGGTATTGTTAGCTACAAAGGTTTGGAGGCACAAAATGAACCAAGTGGGAGAAAGGTTGAAGTGGGACATGTTGAAAAAGCATAAAGAAAGAATATAAATATGAAAGAGCATTTACACTTATTAAATCAAAGGGGAACCCCATTTTCCAAAGGTAGATCACATGCACCAGCTCATCAATGTTCTAAGACAGATCGCAGCAGCTGCTCGTCCATTCACGTAAATGCAGGTGTCTTTGCTGAGCAGATCCAGTTTCTCCTGAATGATGAAATCCAAGTATGTCACTGGAAGAAATTGATTCCTGGCCACCAAACCCCTGAGAAATAAGAGGTCATCACTCAAAAATTGAGCTGTCCTTTGGTTACAGGTGAGCATCCTCTTCTTGATTGCGTTTCTAACACCACCTTCCAAACAGGGACATGAAAGTGCTTTGTGAATATTGTTAGCAGTGTTATTGTAACCGTGTTGGCCCCAGGATATGAGAGAGACAAGGTGGGCGGGGTGATATCTTTGACTGAACTAACTTTGGTTGGAGAGAGAGACAAGTTCCCACATCAGTGTCAGTCGGCGTTAATAGCACCATTTAACAATGGGGACATTGAGATATATGCTTTGTGAAAGGTCCTCAGCTAAGGATCTGGCTCAGGATAACTAGGGTGAAGCCAGGAAAAGAATAATGGAAATCAAAACTAAGTGAAGCTGATAAAAAGGAACATTAAATGGGTTGTTCAGTGGGTAAAGTGTAAGAACGAAATTAGGAGGATGAGAGGGAATTTGAAAAATATTAAGGGTTTTAGTTAAAAGTAAACAACAAACTGTTTCACTGTATCTGGGTCAGGCCGGTTGCAAGAGAATCCATAAGTCAGCTGAACCCAGGGAATAAATAATAGACATCCCTTAGGTGTTATGGTTGAGATTTTGATGCCACCTAGGAATTGAGTGACCTAATCTCCTATTAGAATTAATGTTGCGGTCTCATAGACAGTTTGACAACCTCCTCTCAAATGATTTTTGTATTGATCTTCACCAAAAAGTCTTATGAAGTAATCTGCGCCATGTCAACTTTTTTTCAGGGAACAGCCTGTCAGAGGCTGAAATATCAAAATAGCAGATTATTGAACTAACTGAAATTTGAGGTTTCTCTCTATCACTTTAGAAGAATGTAGTAATATAGGAATTGCCAGATTAGATCAGACCCAAGGGCCATCCTGGCCAGTATTGTTCTCCGAGAGCAGGCAGTACTAGATGTTTCAGAGGCAAATGTAAGAACACTGCAATAGCAGTTCTGGGATAATCTCCCCTTACATGTGTCGTGTTGGTCTATAATAGTTAGTTTTGGAATGGTTATTAAACCTCATGATTTGGGGGTTAAGCCAATCTCTATTGTTGCCATTATTATGATAACTCTGGATATTTATATGGCTATCAGAACATCCAGTCTCTTCTGGAATCTAGTTAAGTCTTTCATATCAGTGACTTCCTGTGGCAGTGAGTGTGATGCTCCCAATAGGAATGCAAGAGTGTGAGTGCCACTCAGTTTTTCCTAATGTCGAATCTAAACCGCCTTTGCTTCAATTTAAGCCCACTGCTCATTGTCCTATCCTCAGAGGTTAAGAAGAACAATTTTTCCCCTCCTTCCTGTAACAACCTTTTAAGTACTTGAAAACTGTTTTGTCCCCTCTCAGTCTTCTCTTCTCCAGACTAAACAAATCCAATTTTTTTCAATCTTCCCTCGTAGGTCATGTTTTCCAGAACTTCATCATTTTTCTTGCTCTTCTCTGGACTTTCTCCATTTTGTCCACATATTTCCTGAAAGTGGCTCACAGAATTGGACACAATGCTACAGTTGAGGCCTAATCAGCACAGAGTAGAGTGGAAGAATTACTTCTTGTGTCTTGCTTACAACATCCCAGAATAAGGTTTGCTTTTCTTGCAAGAGTGATACACCGTTGACTCATATTTAGCTTGTGATCCACTATAATCCCCAGATCCCTTTCTGCAGTACTCCTTCCTTCCGCAGTCTTTTCCCAATTTGTATGTGTGCAACTGATTGTTCCTTCCTAAGTGGAGTACTTTGCATTTGTCCTTATTGAATTTCATCCTTTTTACTTCAGACCATTTCTCCAGTTTGTTCTGATCATTTTGAATTTTAATCCAATCGTCCAAAGCACTCACAACCCCTCCTGGCTTGGTATTATCCACAGACTTTATAAGTATACTCTCTATGCCATTATCTAAATCATTGATGAAGATATTGAACAGAACCAGACCCAGAACTGATTCCTGAAGGACCCCACTCATTATGCCCTTCCAGCATGACTGTGAACCACTGATAACTACTCTTTGGAACAGTTTTCCAATCAGTTATACACCCACCTTATAGTAGCTCCATCTAGGTTGTATTTCCCGTTTGTTTCTGAGAAGGCCATGTGACACAGTATCAAAAGCCTGACTAAAGTCAAGATATACCACATCTACTGCTTCCCCGCTATCCACAAGGCTTGTTACACTGTCAAAGAAAGCTCTCAGGCAGGTTTCACATGATTTGTTCTTCACAAGTCCATGCTGACTGATACTTATCACCTCATTATCTTTAGGTGTTTGCAAATATATTGCTTAATTATTTGCTCCATTATCTTTTTCCAGATACTGAAATTAAGCTGACTGGTCTGTAATTCCCCAGGTTGTCCTTATTTCCATTTTTATAGATGGGCACTATATTTGCCCTTTTCCAGTCTTCTGGAATGTCTCCCATCTCCCATGACATTTCAATGGGGTGGTGAGTTGTGATAGAGTCTTACTAGCCTGGATCACACATGCCAGATTGTTTCTACACTCTGAGTTCAGGGACAGCATCTTCCCCCCACCCCAGTCCCTTTCTTGTTCCTGTATTATCATCTCACACTCATTGTGGAGTGGGGAGAGTCACTCCCAAGTTAGGATTGCATATCAGTCTAGTTCTGCCCCTTCCTAAGACCCACCATCCAAAGAGCTGTATTTTATTACTGCTACATAGTTAATGTCAGGAAACAGAAAAGGCATTGCCAGTCCCTCACCATGTAACCATCACAGGAACTAAGGGAGAATTTACTCCACTTCATAAATTATGATAAAGTTATCTCTTGTGAGGGGGTGAAAATTATTTCTTTTCCTACAGAGAATTGAAAGACTGGATATACCAGGATATATTGTTAGATTTATTTCCATTAATTATTACAGAAGATCGGTGCCTACGGACACTAGACCACATTGGAAATCTCAGTCCAAGATTTCAGTTGATGTATTTATTGATTTTGACTTCTAAGACATGGTATGATTCTGGCCATTGTCAAAAGTGAAATACAGCATTTAATCATCATTGTTAAGCTCTGGTATGTCATTACATGGGATATGATATGACGGATCAGATCATTTCTCTGTCTATCAGTATTAGCTACCAGAGAAACGGGTTGTTATAGTAGTCATTGGTTTCCATGTAAAACACCCTTTTCCCCATCAGAGCAATGTTCTGTCCTCAGACTGAGACTCCCAGCACTTTGCTCTGAAATCTACATTTAGAATTAAAATTTCAGCCTGTACCCAGGAGAGAGAGGGAGTTTCTGAATACTTACGGAATTAATTCATGAGATATGAATAACTTTTAACTCTGTGTCCTTCCCATTCAATCTAGGAAAAGATTTATTGTTCCTAGACTCAACCCATGGCAGACAGACACCAGGGAAACCAAACGGCCATCATAGAATTCACCAGTTCACCCCTTCAGGTAACTGCAGGTCTTTTTAATGAGAAAGTCCTGTTTCTGCAGAATGATGAAAGACAAGAACCTCAGTGGAAACGGAGTCCTGTCTCCCAAACCCCAAAAAGCTCTGTGTAGTCGAAAACTTGTCTCTCACCAATGTAGTTCGTCCAATAAAAGGTATTACCTCACCCACCTTGTCTCAAACCCTGAGAAATAAATCGAGACTTCTGGCACTTTGCTCTGATCTCTACATTTAGGTTTAAAATTGCAGCCTGTAATCAGGACAGGAAGGGGAGTTTCCAAATATTTATGGAATTAATTAACGAAACTTGACTAACTTTTAACTCTATGTTCTTCCAATACATTTGCACAGCTTGATTTCTTGTTCCTTGACTCAAACCATGGCAGACAGACACTGGGGAAACCAAACGACCATCACAGAATTCATCATTCTGGGATTTGGGGATCTCCATGACCTGCAAATTCTTCTCTTCCTGATGTTCCATGTGATCTACATGGCAACCGTGGCTGGGAACACCATCTTCATGGTGCTCATTGTGGCTGACCAGCACCTTCACACCCCCATGTACTTCTTCCTGGGCAACCTGTCCTGCCTGGAGACCTGCTACATCTCAAGCACCCTGCCCCGGATGCTGGCCAGTCTCCTGACTGGGGACAAAACCATCTCAGTCAGTGGGTGTATCACACAACTGTATTTCTGTAGTTCTCTGGCATGTACAGAATGCTATCTCCTAGCAGTGATGTCTTATGATCGGTATTTAGCGATATGTAAACCCCTGCACTTTTCAACTCTTATGAATATCAGGTTTTGCCTCCAGTTGGCTGCTGGGTCATGGTTAAATGGTTGTTTGGCTGTAATTATCTTAGTCTCATTCCTATCACAGTTATTATTCTGTGGCCCATTGACCATTTCTATTGTGATGCCATCCCACTGATGGAACTTTCCTGTAGTGACACCCACCTGGTCACATTGGTGGATTTCATAATAGCCTGTGTATTCACCCTACCTCCATTCCTACTAACCCTGACATCCTACATGTGCATCATCTCCACCATCCTGAGAATTCCTTCCACCACTGGGAGACAAAAGGCCTTTTCCACCTGCTCCTCTTACCTGATTGTGGTGACAATTTTCTATAGATCCATAATGATTGTGTATCTGCTACCAAAACATGATACACTGAAAGACTTGAACAAAGTGCTTTCTCTTTGCTATACTGTCCTGACTCCACTGGTAAACCCCCTCATCTACAGCCTGAGAAACAGAGAGGTCAAGGAAGCCTTGTGCAAAGCAGTCAGTAAATGTGGCTTTCACAACAACGTGCAGATACACCTACATAATAATGTAATTTGAGGTTTTCAAAGCTATCTGGGTGATTTCAGCAATCAGCCCCCATTAAAATTAAGTGGAAAGCTCCCTTTGAAAATCTCAGCGCTCAGTGTTGTCCATGTCAGTGGAAGGATCAGGGTGGGAGATGGCCATAACCATGTTTCCATCATGGAGTTTTTAATTGGGCAGTAGGCAGAGTGGAGACAAAATTTTAACCATAAAAAAACCATTTTTGATCTAAATAAATGTTTGGGCAATAAAAATAGCTCCTGGTGTTGCATATGTGGGGACGTAATCCTGGGAAATCTGCCACCCCTGAAATTGTGCTTATTGCCCACATAGCCCTCTGCAAACCAAACACCTTCACTGCGCTCACACAGGCCGGACACAAACAACCAGGCCCAAGCAATGACATCTGGACACTTCACTAGGCATTATAGCTCTTCACTAGGCATTATAGCTCTTATCTCTGACCAGCTCTGGCAAAGCAACTGCTTCAGGTTCACTGGGCCCTTATAGGTGGGAGGTTGGGCAACCATAGACATGTAGATGCACATGCCACGTCCCTGGGATTGTCCAGACCAAGCTAGGGGTTTTCCAGGGCACATACAGAACTGAGACCAATTCTGGAGTTGGGTCTGTCAAATGGTCACTGATTAGAGACTCTGCCTGCAGCCCTTCAGGGCACCAGCTCCTCTTCTTCCACCAGCTGCACAGAGAAGTTCAAAGGGAGGGGAACTGTTACAATGAGTATCCCCAAAATTCACTGCAACTCACTGCAACAAGCACATGCCCCGAGAGGGCTAGTTCTCAAGTGCCTTTCAAAGCTACCACTTACCAACAGGCAGAACTCCTGTGGTGCCTAACACGGCAGTGCTGGCTTAGTCACTGGGAGCACGTCAGGGCTTGGCCAGATGTAGGGGACCTGGGCAACGGTGATGACAGTAGAGTTCCAACATAATGGAAAGGATTTTCCAAGGGACCTAATGGACTTAGGCACCAAATCACTTTGAAATGGGAGATGGATTCTTAACTTCCATAAAAAGAGCAGGAGTACTTGTGGAACCTTAGGGTATGTCTACATTACGGGAGTATTCCTATTTTACAGAAACCGTTTTTTTAAAACAGATTGTATAAAGTCGAGTGCACGCAGTCACACTAAGCACATTAATACGGCGATATGTGTCCATGTACTGAAGCTAGTGTCGATTTCAGGAACATTGCACTGTGGATAGCTATCCCATAGCTATCCCATGGTTCCCGCAGTCTTCCCCGCCCATTGGAATTCTGGGTTGAGATCCCAGTGCCTGATGGGGCAAAAAACATTGTTGGAAGTGGTGGTGGGTACAGCCTCACCCCTCCCTCCGTGCAAATAGCAGACAACCGTTTTGCACCTTTTTCCCTGGGTGAACTCTGCAGATGCCAAATCATGACAAGCATGGACCCTGCTCAGCTCAAGACAGCAATCATGAACAATGTAAACATCTCGTACATTCTCGTGCAGTGCTGAACCAGGACCTGCTAAATCAGTCGAGAAGGAGGCAGCCATGGCAGCGTGACAACGAGAGTGATGAGGACATGGACACAGAATTCTCTCAAACCACGGACCCCTGCGCTTTGGAGATCATGCTGGTAATGGGGCAGATTCTAGCCACTGAACACCGATTTTGGGCGTGGGAAACAAGCACAGACTGGTGGGTCCGCATAGTGTTACAGGTGTGGGACGATTCCCAGTGGCTGCGAAACTTTCGCATGTGTAAGGGCACTTTCATGGAACTTTGGGACTTGCTTTTCTCTGCCCTGAAACGCCAGAATACCAAGATGAGAGCAGCCCCCACAGTTGAGAAGTGAGTGGCAATAGCCCTCTGGAAACTTGCAACGCCAGACAGCTAAAGGGCAGTTGGGAATCAATTTGGAGTGGACAAATCTACTGTGGGGGCCGCTGTGATGCAAGTAGCCAAAGCAATCATTAAGCTGCTGCTACGAAAGACTGTGACTCTTGGAAATGTGCAGGTCATAGTGGATGGCTTTGCAGCACTGGGATTCCCTAACCGTGGGGGGGGCCATAGATGGAACCCATATCCCTATCTTGGCACTGGAGCACCAGGGCACCCAGTACATAAACCACAAGGGGTACTTTTCAGTGGTGCTGCAAGCACTGGTGGATCACAAGGGACATTTCACCAACATCCACGTGCGATGGCCGGGAAGGGTTCATGACACTTGCGTCTTCAGGAGCACTACTCTGTTTAAATGGCTGCATCAAGGCAATTACTTCCCAGACTAGAAAATAACAGTTGGGGATGTTGAAATGCCTGTCGTTATCCTGGGTGACCCAGCCTACCCCTTGATGCCATGGCTCATGAAGCCACACACAGGCAGCCTGGACAGTGGTCAGGAGCTGTTCAACTACAGGCTGAGTAAGTGCAGAATGGTGGTAGAATGTGCATTTGGCAGTTTAAAGGTGCGCTGGCGCACGTTAGTAACTCGCTCAGACCTCAGCCAAACCAATGTCCCCATTGTTAATGCTGCTTGCTGTGTGCTCCACAATCTCTGTGAGAGTAAGGGGGAGACCTTTATGGCGGGGTGGGAGGTAGAGGCAAATCACCTGGCCGCTGATTACGCGCAGCCAGACACCACGGTGATTAGAAGAGCACACCAGGAAGCGGTGCGCATCAGAGAAGCCTTGAAAACCAGTTTCATTACGGGCCAGGGTACGGTGTGACTGCTGTGTTTGTTTCCCCTTCATGAATCCCCACCCCTTTATTGACTCCTTCCCTGTAAGCCACCCACCATCCCCCTTCGATTACCCCTTGCTTCCTAAGGAAATAAAGTCACTCGTTTAAAAATCATGTATTCTGTATTAATTAATTATAAAAAGAGGGAGAGAACTGACAAGATAGCCCAGATGCGGTTTGGGAGGAGGATAAGAGGGAAGGAAAAGGCCACCAAAAAAATTTCTAAATAATGACAGTCTTTTGGTTGGGCTGTCCACTGGGGTGGAATGGGCCAGTGCACGGAGCCTCCTCCCACACATTCTTAGTAGTCTGGTCAGTGAGGGGGCTGAGGAACATGGTGAGGAGAGAGAGTGATTATACAGTGGCTGCAGCGGCACTCTGTGATCCTGCTCCTGTTCCTGAAACTCCACCAGACGCTGGAGTATGTCCGTTTGATCAGGCAGCTGCCCAGCATTGCGTCATGCCTCCTCTGAGCTTCCTGTCGCCACCTCTCATCTCAAACATCTCTCCTCTCCTCACGTTCACTTGCATCTTTCCTGTCCTTTGATACCACGTCCTTCCACTCATTCAGATGAGCTCTTTCATTGCGGGTCACTTCCATGATTTCCGAGAACATTTCGTCTCGCGTCTTTTTTTTCCGCCACCTTATCTGAGATAGCCTTCGGGATGGAGGAGGGAGACTTTAAAAATTTGCAGCTGCAGGAGGGAGGGAAAAAATGGAGAGAAGTATTTAAAAAGATACATTTTACAGAACAATGGTTATACTCTTTCACGGTGAACAACACTATTCACCTTACATAGCACATGTGATCTCACTACAAGGGGGCATTTTGCATCTTAATATTGAGTGCCTGTGGCTTTGGTGTTAGAGATCACTGACGCAGGTCTGGGCATCAGAATTCGGCTTGCATGAGGCCATGGTAAGCCATTGTCTTTTGGCTTCTTCAGCCTTCATATATCCAGCGCCCTCCTTTCCCAAATAGCAAGCAAAGCCTGTTGAGTGCTGCTTCTTTCCTGTTAACATGCAGCACCAGGACTGCCCCCTTCCAATTCTCTGGGATAATCGCTTTACCCCTCCCCCCACCATGTGGCTGGTATCATGGAAGATTGCTGCTAGCCACCCTCCCCTGCACCATGTGGCTGGTAGCAGGGAAGATCCCAGCTAGCCAAACACAAAAAAAGGCAGCGCTAGTCACCCCCCCACTCCGCCCCCTGCTTGGCTAAATGCAGGGAAGGATTTCTTTTAAACCACAGGCAAATAGCCCAACCATCTCTGTCCCCTTAATTAAATTCCTGAATTTCACCCAGGTTACTATGAACGATATCATTCCCCTGAGGATAACACTGCGAGATAAAGAACGGATGTTGCTTGAATGCCAGCAAACACTGGGACCATACACAGCTAGGCTTTGTCATGCAATGATACCAGATTACTTGCTACATGCATGACGTGGTCAAGTGTCCTACCACGGAGGACGGAATAAAGCTGCACTGGCCAGAAACCTTCTGCAAAGGCTTTTGGAATACCTCCAGGAGAGCTTCATGGAGATGACCCTGGAGGATTTCCACTCCATCCCCAGATATGTTAACAGACTTTTCCAGTAACTGTACTGGCCGCGAATGCATCCCAAGCCCTCATGGCAAATCAATCATTAAAAAACACTGCTTTTAAACCATGTTTTATATTTACAAAGGTACACTTACCAGAGGTCCCTTCCATGGCTTCATTGTCTGGGCTAGTGGCTTGGGAGGGCTGGGAGGGTAATTCCGTCAGAGTGAGAAAAAGCTCCTGGCTGTTGGGGAGAACGGAGTGCTGTGCGTTCTCTGCAAGGTCGTCCTTCTCTTCCTCCTCTTCCTCTTCCCCGTCCGCAGAATCCTCAGGCATGACTGAGATTACCACTCCCACCTTAGAATCCACGGACAGGGGTGGGATAGTGGTGGTGGACCCCCCAAGAATTGCATGCAGCTAAGTATAGAAGCGGCATGTTTTTGGCCCTGCCCTGGACTTTCTGTTTGCTTCTTTGGTTTTCTGATAGGCTTGTCTGAGCTCCTTAACTTTCGCACAGCACTGTACTGAATCCCTGGTGTGGCCTCTCTGCATCATGGCCTTGGAAATTTTTTCAAATTTTTTTTCATTTCGTCTTTTGGAACGGAGTTCTGTTAGCACGGAATCCTCTCCCCATACAGCAATCAGATTCAGTACCTCCCGTGCAGTCCATGCTGGAGCTCTTTTTTCGATTCTCAGGAGACTGCATTGTTACCTGTGCTGATGAGCTCTCCCTGGTCACCTGTGCTGGTGAGCTCTCCACTATGGCCAAACAGGAAATGAAATTAAAAAGTTCGTGGGGCTTTTCCTGTCTACCTGGCCAGTGCATCCGAATTCAGATGCCTTTCCAGAGCAGTCACAATTGTTCACTGTGGGATACCACCTGGAGGCCAATGCCGTCGAATTGCACAGTAACCCTAATCCGACATGACAATACCAATTTCAGCGCTACTCCCCTCGTCGGGGAGGAGTACAGAAATTAGTTTTAAGAGCCCTTTATATTGATATAAAGGGCTTTGCTGTGTGGATGGATGCAGGGTTAAATCGGTTTAACGCTGCTAAATTCGGTATAAACATGAAGAGTAGACCAGGCCTTAGAGACTAACAAATTTATTTGAGCATAAGTTTTCATGGGCTAAAACCCACTTCTTAGATGCAGATACAGACTAACACAGCTGCTACTCTGAAAATTAACTTCCGTAGATGCCTTTGAGAATCTCAGCCTGGAGAGCAATGGGTTTTCAGTCATGGTAGGGTCAATCTATGCTTTTCGATTGGAAACAGATGCAGGGGATGGATGGGAAACCCCTGCTAATACTTTGAAAACTGCTGCTGTTGTACGTGCTCTCATAGCCACTAATGTTGCAATCATGATGTGTGATTTGGTTCCTAGTGGCTATAATGTGGAACAGTGCACATCCAGCAGTAGATAAGAAATGAGACAAGATGAGATTATGCTGTGTAGGGCCACTAGACGGCAGAGGAATGGGACAGGTGTAGTGGTGCTGCCCAGTGGACAGCAGCCAAAGTGGAAGGGCAAGAAAGGAAATGTTATGTTGCTAAATGACCAACCGAGGGAAGTGAAAAGGAGGTGAAGCTGTATCATGGTGTATAAGTGGTGAGTAAAGAGCACTGAAGAGAAAAGGACCTCTGTGCTATGTAATGAATGTGGATAGAAGCAGATGTTAAATAATGAGAAATGGGCTGTTCTACTAAATAATGGGCACCAGGTGAAATAAGAGGCAAGAATGGGAAAGGAAAAAGAATGCACTACAGGATAGCAGAGTAACAGGCTGTCATGCTGGGAAATGGACACTAAATGGCATCAGAGTAGAGGAAATGAGGGAGAGGGGAGGTCAGAAATACTGAGTAGTGACCAACAGATTTCAGCGACCAATACGATAATGGGAAAGTGGGTGGTAGCAAGCTGTAAGGCTGAGATATGAGCGACTATTTCCAAAAATGCCCACTAGACGGCAGCATATCTTGACTACTAATAAAGGGGCAGTGCAAGTACAAGAGAACCTCAGAGCTAGGAGCACCTTGGGAATGGAGGTTGTTCGTAGCTTTGGTATGTTTGCAACTGAACAAAATGTTATGGTGGTTCTTTCAGAAGTTTCCACCTGAACATTGTCTTAATACAGCTTTGAAACTTTACTATGCAGAAGAAAAAGGCTGCTTTTAATCTTCTTAATTTAAATGAAACAAGCACAGAAAGTTTCCTTGTCACATTTTTTTTAATAATTCCCTTTAGTTTTTTTAGTAGTTTATGTTTAACACAGTACTGTACTGTATTGGCTTTTAATTTTTTATAATAATAATAATTATTATTATTATTATTTATTATTATTATTATTATTATTAGTCTTTACTGCTGCTTGATTGTGTAGTTCTAGTTCTAAATGAGGTGTGTGGCTGACTGATCAGTTCGTCACTATGAGGTTCTACTGTACATTATAACAGCCCATCACCTTGGACAGGCATCTCCCAAGAATGGAAACTGGTGTTTGTTCATTATCTAAAATATTTTCCACAAAGGATCGTTAGAATAAAAAATGATTTACAATGGGACTTGTATAATTGCAAATCACACGGGGCATTGTTAGCGACAAAGCTTTGGAGACACAAAACGAACCAACTGGGAGAAAGGTTAGAGTGGGGCCACATTAAAAAGCATGAAGACAGAATACAAATATGAGGGAGCATTTACACTTGGTAAATCAAAGGGGAAGCCCCATTTCCAAACGAAGATCAAATGCACCAGTTCATCCCTGCAGGTCACTGCAGGTCTCTTCACTGAGAAAATCCAGTTCCTGCAGAAAGAGGAGAAACAAGAATCTCTGCTGAGGATCATGAGTCCTGGCTGCCGACCCCTGAGAAACAAGAGCTCATCAATTCAAGCTTGGGCTGTCCTATAGTTTCAGGTGAGCACCATCTTCCTGACTGTATTTCTATACCATCTTCTAAACAGGGGTATGAATGTGCTTTGTGAATATTAGAGGGATGAGGCGGGTGAGGTAATATCTTTTATTTGACCAACTCCTATTGGTGAACGAGAGAAGTTTATGAGCTATACAGAGCTCTCCTACAGGTGAATTCAAACAGTTTTAGCCTCACCTTCCCACACAGTGCCTGTCGGTGTTCATAGCACCTTTTCACAGAGTTGGAGCTTGAGATCCATGTCTTGTTACAGGTCTTCAGTTGGGGATCTGCTCCACTGATAAAAATGGAGCTACCATGATTTACACCAGCAGAAGATCTGGCTCATGTGTGCCCCAATGTGGTGGTGAGTGGTGATAGAGTCTTATTACCCCAGATCACGCATGCCAGATTGTTTCTAGACTCCGAGGTCAGGGACAGCATCTTTTCCCCCTTCCCCTTCTCTGCCCCAGCATCTTTCTTCTTCCTGTATTATCATCCCACAATCATTATGGAGTGGGGAGGGTCAGTCTCCAGTTAGGGTTGCACATCAGCCCGGTTCTGCTCCTTCCTAAGACTCACCCTCCAAAGAGCAGTATTTTATTACTGCTACATAGTCAATGTCAGGAAACAGAGAAGGCATTGCCAGTCTCTTTCCACACACCATCACTACCAGAGGAACTAAGGGAGAATTTACACCACTTCATATTTTATGGCATAAACTGATCTCTTGTAAGGGGGGCGAAAATTGTTCTTTTTCCTACAGGGCACTGAAATGCTGAATATACTAGGATATATTGTTAGAATTAATGGAAATAAATCTAACAGAAGGTCAGTGCCTAGGAACTCTACACCGCATTGAAAAATCTTAGTCCAGGATTTTAGTTGTTTGATTTTGACTCCTAACACACGGCATGATTCTGGTAATTACGAAAAATGAACAGCATTTAAGCATCATTGTTAAGCTCTATGGCGTCACTAAAGGCATATAATGGTGGATAAAGAAATAGTATGATCCGTTATATCAGTACTCGGCTACCAGAGATATGGGCTGTTACAGCAGTGATTGCGCTGAGCATGGCAGAGGCTGGTCTACTTATATACAAATGTTCTGTTCTCAGATTGAGACGTCTGGCACTTTGCTCTGAACTCTACATTTAGGTTTAAAATTGCAGCCTATAATCAGGACAGGAAGGAGAGTTTCCGAATAGTTATGGAATTAATTAATGAAACTTGATTAACTTTTAAGTCTATGTTCTTCCAATTCAATTGCACAGAGTGTGTTATTGTTCCTGGACTCAAACCATGGCAGACAGAGACTGGGGAAACCAAACGGCCATCACAGAATTCATTATTCTGGGATTTGAGGATCTTCATGACCTGCAAATTCTTCTCTTCCTGATGTTCCAAGTGATCTACATGGCAACCATGGCTGGGAACACCCTCATCGTGGTGCTCGTTGTGGCTGACCAGCACCTGCACACACCCATGTACTTCTTCCTGGGCAACTTGTCCTGCCTGGAGACCTGCTACATCTCAAGCACCCTGCCCCGGATGCTGGCCAGTCTCCTGACTGGGGACAAAACCATCTCAGTCAGTGGGTGTATCACACAACTGTATTTCTGTGGTTCTCTGGCATGTACAGAATGCTATCTCCTAGCAGCGATGTCTTATGATCGGTATTTAGCGATATGTAAACCCCTGCACTATTCAACTCGTATGAATAGCAGGTTTTGCTTCCAGCTGGCTGCTGGGTCATGGTTAAATGGCTGTTTGGTTACTGCCATCTTTATCTTATTCTTATCGCAGTTAATATTCTGTGGCTCAAATGAAATTGACCATTTCTATTGTGATGCCATCCCACTGATGGAACTCTCCTGCAGTGACACCCACCTGGTCATATTGCTGGATTTCATATTAGTCTCTGTAGTCACCCTGCCTCCATTCCTACTAACCCTGACATCCTATGTGTGCATCATTGCCACCATCCTGAGAATCCCTTCTGCTACTGGGAGGCAAAAGGGCTTTTCCACCTGCTCCTCTCACCTCATTGTGGTGACAATTTTCTATGGATCCATAACGATTGTGTACCTGCTACCAAAATGTGATACACTGAGAGACCTGAACAAAGTGCTCTCTCTTTGCTACATGGTCCTGACTCCCCTGGTAAACCCACTCATCTACAGCCTGAGAAACAGAGAGGTCAAGGAAGCCTTGTGCAAAGCAGTCAGTAAATATGTGGTTTTAACCAAAATGTGCAGAGACTCCTAGAGAATAACTTAGCCTGACGTTTTCAAACCTGCCCGGCAATCAGCCCCCATTAAAACTAAGTTGAAATTTCCCATTGAATATCTCAGCACTAATGTGAAAAAGAAAAGGAATAAGAAAGAAAAAGAAAAGGAGATGATCTGCATGGAGTTACTGAGACAGTCTTTATGGTCCCCCGCTTTGTCCATGTAACACATCTTCCAGGAAATTTAGGAGTTTACAGCTCTGTCACTCATGTTCAGCACTGATACACACACTATGAGGGTATTTTTCTCCAGGGTGTTGTCTAAGTGTTCACTCTCTGTAAGGAGTGTATAGCGTCTGAAACCACACAGAGCTGACATTGTGTAAGGCCGAAAATCCCTAACAATGAAAATAAATCCCTGGGTACATCCCTTGTTCATTGTTTCTCTATGTAAGATAATAAAGTCTTCTATTCAAATTCAGACTTTTTAAAGTTTCCACAGCAATATTTCTGAGTAAGGCTAAGGTTTCACAGAATCATAGAATCTTAGAATTAGAAGAGACAACATGAGGTCATCTAGTCCAACTCCCTGCTCAAAGCAGGACCAACACCAACTAAATCATCTCAGCCAGGGCTTTGCCAAGCTGGGCCTTAAAAACCTCCAATGGTGGAGATTCCACCACCATCCTAGGTAACCCATTCCTGTGCTTCACCACTGTCCTAGTGAAATAGTGTTTCTTAATATTCAACCACTGCTCCGTGTTCTGTCATCTCCCACCACAGAGAACAGTGAAGTTCCATTCTCTTTGGAATCCCCCTTCAGGTAGTTGAAGGCTGCTATCTAATCCCCCCTCACTCTTCTCTTCTGCAGACTAAATAAACCCACTTCTCACCGCCTGTCCTCAGAGGTCATGTGCCCCTGCACCCTGATTATTTTCATTGACCTCTGCTGAACGAACTCTCTCCTATTCGTCCACATCCTTTCTGTAGTGAGGGGCCCAAAACTGGATGTAATACTCCAGATGTGGCCTCACCAGTGTTAAATAGAGGGGAATAATCACTTTCCTCAATCTGCTGGCAATGCTCCTACTAATGCAGCCCAATATGCCATCAGTCTTCTTGGCAACAAGGGCACACTGCTGACTCATATCCAGCTTCTCGTCCACCGTAATCCGCAGGTCCTTTTCTGCAGAACTGCCACTTAGCCAGTTGGTCCCCAGCCTGTAGTGGTGCATGGGATCCTGATATCTAAGATATCTAACATCCAGTCAAAATAGTGGACATGATGGGAAATGCCCAGTTGAATTATTAGTCATATTGATCCCTAGATGTAGCTTCCTGTTAATGTCATAGGATTCTAAGCAGATAACCTCCAGTCTAAGCTCCATTATTAGTGTGCCAGACATGGCAATTTCCTGCAATATCTTTGGGATACCTTACTGGATTAAGTTTAAGTGTTTTGGAGGTCCATTGTATTCAATGAATGGTTTCTGTATTATTGTGGGTCAGAATTGTATGCAACCTCTCAATGGGGGAGATGTGACAGGTGTCAGATGTAGGGGTTCAACAAACTATATTGAAAAATGTGCCAGACAAGAAGAGATTTTTGAGACAAAAGTGGGGGATATCCGTGAGGACTATGTAGGAAGTGGTGAATGCAAATTCCTCACCAATGCTTATGCAAAATCCCAGCCATTTGTAGCTACATCCTGAGCAGAAGCTATTGTCTGCTGCTGACCTATTACATGATGATAAGATCAAAGGCCCAAGATGTCTAAGATATCTAAAGGAAAGACGGAATCTAGCTCTCTCCCATTTAGCATCTGAGACCCCCATGAAGAAGCGCTTTCCTTGTGATCCACAATCTTCCCTACACTGAACCCCTAGGACCTATCAGGAATCTGTGGACTGTCAGAGGTGTGCGCCATCAGGGCTGCAGGAAGATGAATGGAGACAGTGGTTAGCCTACAGGCTTATGCAAAATGACCAGCCAGTTGGTCCCCAGCCTGTAGCGGTGCATGGGATCCTAATGTCTAAGATATCTAAGACATCTAACATCCAGTTTTGGGCCCCTCACTACAGAAAGTATGTTGACAAATTGGAGAGAGTTAGTTCAGCAGAGAGTAATACAAATAATTAGGGTGCAGGGGCACATGACCTCTGAGAAGAGGCTGCTGGAACTGGGCTTATTTAGTCTGCAGAAGAGAAGAGAGTGTGTGTGTGTGGGTCGGGGGAGTTGATAGCAGCCTTCAACTACCAGAACGAGGGTTCCAAAGAGAATGGAGCTTCGCTGTTCTCAGTGGTGGTAGATGACAGAACACGGAGCAGTGGTTGAATATTAAGAAACACTGTTTCACTAGGATGGTGGTGAAGCACAGGAATGGGTTACATAGGGTGGTGGTGGAATCTCCACCCTTGGAGGTTTTTAAGGCCCAGCTTGACAAAGCCCTGGCTGGGATGATTTAGTTGGTGTTGGTCCTGCTTTGAGCAGGTGGTTGGACTAGATGACCTCCTGTTGTCTCTTCAAACCCTAAACTTCTATGATTCTGTGAAGTCTTAGCCTTACTCAGAAATATTGCTATGGAAACTTAAGAAAGTTGTAAGAGACAACAGTCTGAAACCCAGTAACACTGTTTTGTTTTTCTGTGACTGCAGAGATGTTAACAGGGCATTGAACATGAAATGATCTTTAACAATATGTTGGGACTACTTGCATTAAAGAAATCCATTCCACCTTGGTTTAGTAGAGAGACCTCTGATTAACCAATAAGAATCTGGTGTTGCAGGTCATAGAATCATAGAATATCAGGGTTGGAAGGGACCTCAGGAGATCATCTAGTCCAACCCTTGCTCAAAGCAGGACAAATCCCCAGAAAGTTTTTTGTTTTTTTTACCCCAGTAAAAAAAAAAACCATTTTTTTCTCCCCCAGGTCTCCATAGTGCAATCTATATTTGCTTCTCCATTGTTAGTACAGCGTTTATTTTGCTGAGTTTTGCACACAGATGCAGAAATGTGGACTTGTGCATCCAAAAGTTCTGCAGCCACTGATCATCAGTCCAGAACTTCATTGTTGCAGAAGATTTTTGCCCTTGGGAAAGATGTAAGATTACACAATATAATACACTTACTGAATATTTGTGAATCAACTTCTACACACAAGCAATGACGTGTGAACATGGGACACTAAGGGCTGGATTCACAAGCAAGATAAATGCAGCAAAAGGCAATCCTCATTGGTGGATCAAATGCAAAGGAATTCCAGAAAACAGGACAGGAAATCAGTCGTACTGGAAGTCACATGACCCAACAAAACAAACGTGTGCTATAAAAAGAAACAGAAAAAAAGGTAGAATTAAAAACTCCAAAATTACAAATCAAAGTACAAAAACCATAGCAAGTGCTATAATAGAAACACAGATAGAATTCTTAAAACTAATTACAACTACTTACTTAAAATGTTTTTGATGAGCATTAGCTATTCAAATAAAAAATAAACAGCACAATGACATGCATTGCACAATGATAATACAGATAAATGACAAAGTGTTCAGAATAATAAGCATAATATAAAAAACATTTTTAAAGGAGCAAAACTATAATTACAATGGATTACAAGGAAGAGAGCAGGTAATCACAGCAGCAGCAAAGACAAATTTGTGAACTGTTATGAGACTTCATGCAGACATATAATGATAAGACTTTTTTAAATACTCAAAAAGTGTGATGCAGAGTTTGAGGGAATGTAGGCAAAATATTTCACTGCATCAAGTCTCCTGTAGCAGTGAAGTAGCACCAGGGGCAGCAGGTTTGTATATTTTTGGTGACATCCAGAAGAGGTCCAAGGGAGTTTTGCTGTGGGAGGGGATTTGAGGTGCAGGCTCTGGGAGGAATTTGAGGGGTGCAGGCTCTGACCTGGGGCAGGGGACTGGGGTGCAGGAGGGGGTGCAGAGGTGTGGGTTCTGGGATGGAGTTTGGTGCCTCAGCACATTATATAAGAGAAAGAGCTGCAGTGACTTCATACAGATATAGAAACTGATAGAAAACTCTTTTAAATACTCAAAATGTGTGAGGCAGAGTTTGAGGGAGGGAATGTATGTACAATATTTCGCAGCATTCAGTCTCCTGCCTGTAATAGTAAAGTAGCACCTCAGCACTTATATAAGATAGAGAGAAGCTGTGGTGTCTAAGCGTTGACAGTCTAGGAATTGGGATGCCTGTGCCTTTAAGAACACAGCCCCAGGAAACTGCCCTCTTCTCCAGCCTTGGCATGCAGTGTCCTGTGAGCAGAACTAAAAAAGCCTCTGCCCTCCCCCACCTCATATTTTCAAGCACAGCAGGTGGCTCATCCCACGGGGTAACTCTTAGCCCCTCTCCCCCTCCCTGGATATGGGTTTTGTCCCTGCACAGAATCTGGCAGCATCTCCCCTCATGGACTCCCACCCCTCATCCCGATTTTTCCCCTCCAGCCCCTCTTCTGCTACTACCTACAGTAGCTTGATCCCCCCGGCCGGTAAATTTCTGCCCCCTGCTCAGACCTTGATCCCTCTCCCCAGTGTGATTTGCCCCCTTTTCCCCTTTACAATACCTCCAAAGACCAGGCAGCAACGTAAGGGCAGAGTGAGGGCAGTTGCAACAGCAGATGTTACTGCACCTGCTCAGTTCGGGTGAGCATGCTCAGTAGGGAATTCTGAGCTGGAGCTTTTTGTGTTGTCACCGGCCATGCCATGAACCAAAGTCAGGCCATGTATTACAGCAGATGCTTACAAGTTCACTGTCCGATACATGACCTAGGCAAAGGTATTACTAGCGTTGCTAACACACAGGCACTCCTAAGAAGCAACAGACACTGGCTATGTGTGTGAACACACTCCAGGAGATTAGCCCAGGCACATCCTGACCTAACACCAGATAAGAGGGTTTGACAGAAGTGATGAATAGGGATGAATAGGGATGTTTTGTCCGAGAAACCTGGAGCAAGGTACAAGGAGAGGTAACAAGCAGATGTCACGAAACACGTGAGCTGGGACATAAGTTGTTTGTCTCAGTCTATAAATGTCAGGGTACCTCAGTTTAACCTTTTGTGTAGTTCAGGAGACAGCAGAAATTCCGCAGCTGACTGAGCTGCTCCTTGGCACTGGGCACCCATGTGTTAGTGTATCTGTAACCACAGAACCAGGATGCTAGAACTCTGCTTTGAGGGCACTAAACCTGGCTGAGTGCCTTTGTCACCAAACCGTGCCTGTGGTCTTTCTTCCTGGGTAGTACTATCGAGGTCTGCTGAACCATCTGTCTGCCCAGGCCTGGGACAGCATACGGAGAGAGCAGGCAAACACATTGACTGACAACAGTTTGCAGAGGGCTATGATGGCAAGTAGCACAATTTCAGGGGTGGCAGATTTCCCAGGAAACATCCCCACCTATGCTGCCCCAGGAGTTACTATTTTTATTGTCCAAACATTTATTTTGATCAAAAACGGCTTTTTTATGGATATAAAAATTGGTTAAAAATTGTTCTCCACTCCACCTGGTGCCCAGTTAAAAATTCCATGATGTTACCACAGTTATGGCCACCTCCCTCCCTGATCCTTCCACTTAGTTGGACAACAGTGACCTAAGCTCTGGCTGGATTCCGCATTGTATCCTTAGGGGCATAAGAAACAATCTGTAGCAACAAATATGATGATGTCACCCACTGTGTTTTGTTTGTATTAGACTGTCTGAATTTGATTACAAGACTTTATTATCTTACATAGAGAAACAATGAACACGGGATATACCCAGGGATTTACTTTCATTGTTAGTGGATTTTGTGCCTTACACAATGCCAGCTCTGTGTGGTTTCAGAAGCTGTACACACTCCTCACAGAGGGCGAACATTTAGCCAACACCCTGGAGAAAAATACCATCATAGTGTGTATCAGTGCTGAACATGAGAGAGTGACAGAGCTGTCAACATCCTCATTTTCCTGGAAGATGTGTTACATGGACACAGCAGGGGACCATAAAGACTGAATCAGTAACTCCATGCAGATCATCTCCTTTTCTTTTTCCTTTTCTTTTTCACATTGGTGCTGAGATTTTCAATTGGAGATTTCTATTTAATTTTAACGGGGACTAATTGCTTAAATCATCCGGACAGCTTTGAAAACCACAGGCTAAGTTATTCTCTTGGAGTCTCTTCACATTTGGTGAAAGCCAAATATTTACTGACTGCTTTGCACAAGGCTTCCTTGACATCTCTGTTTCTCAGGCTGTAGATGAGGGGGTTTACCAGGGGAGTCAGGACCGTGTAGCAAAAAGAGAGCACTTTGTTCAGGTCTCTCAGTGTATCACATTTCAGTAGCAGATACACAGTCCTTACGGATCCATAGAAAATTGTCACCACAATGAGATGAGACGAGCAGGTGGAAAAGGCCTTTTGTTACCCGGTGGTGGAACGGATTCTCAGGATGGTGGCAATGATGCACACATAGGATGTCAGGGTTAGTAGGAATGGAGGCAGGGTGAATACAGAGACTAATATGAAAGCCAGCAAAATGACCTGGTGGGTGTCACTACAGGAGAGTTCCATCAGTGGGATGGAATCACAATAGAAATGGTCAATTTCATTTGGGTCACAGAATATTAATTGTGATAAGAATAAGACAAAGATGGCAGTAGCCAAAAAAACATTTAACCATGACCCAGCAGCCAGCTGGAAGCAAAACCTGCTATTCATACGAGTTGAATAGTGCAGGGGTTTACATATCGCTAAATACCGATCATAAGACATTGCTGCTAGGAGATAGCATTCTGTAGCTGCCAGAGAACCAAAGAAATACAGTTGTGTGATGCACCCACTGACTGAGATGGTTTTGTCCCCAGTCAGGAGACTGGCCAGCAACCTGGGCAGGATGGTTGAGGTGTAGCAGGTCTCCAGGCAGGACAGATTCCCCAGGAAGAAGTACATGGGGGTGTGAAAGTGCTGATTAGCCACAACGAGCACCATGATGAGGGTGTTCCCGGCCACAGTTGCAATGTAGATCACTAGGAACATCAGGAAGAGAAGCATTTGCAGGTCAGGGAGATCCCCGAATCCCAAAATGATGAATTCTGTGATGGCCGTTTGGTTTCCCCGTCTTTATCTGCCTTGGTTTGAGTCCAGGAACAATAAAACACTCTGCACAATTGAATTGGAAGAACATAGACTTAAAAGTTAGTCAAGTTCCATTTTAGTAAAGTTTCAATTAATTCCATAAGTATTCAGAGACTCCCCTTCCTGTCGAGATTACAGGTTGAAATTTTAAACCTAAATGTAGATTTCAGAGCAAAGTGCCAGAAGTCTCAATCTGAGAACAGAACATTTGTATCCATGTAGACCAGCCTCTGCCATGTTCAGAACAATCAGTACTGGAACAGACCATATCTCTGGTAGCCGAGTACTGATATAATGGATCAGACTATTTCTTTATCTACCATTATATCCCTTTAGTGACATCATAGAGCTTAACAATGATGCTTAAATGCTGTATTTCATTTCTGGCAACACAGAATCATGCTATGTCTTAGGAGTCAAAATCAAAAAACTAAAATCTTGGACTGTGATTTTTCAATGCGGTCTAGAGTTCTTAGGCACCGACCTTCTGTTACTTTTATTTCCATTAAATCGAACAATGTATCCTGTTATATGCAGCATTTCAGTGCCCTGTAGGAAAAAAAACAATTTTCATACCCTCAAAAGAGATCAGTATATGCCATAAATTATGACGTGGTGTAAATTCTCCTTTAGTTCCTGTGATGGTGATGTGCTGAAGAAATGACAATGCCTTTTCGTTTCCCGACATTAGCTATGTAACAGTAATAAAATACAGCTCTTTGGAGGGTGGGTCTTAGGAAGGGGTAGAACCAGGCTGATGTGCAACCCTAACTGGGGAGTGAGCCTCCTCACTCCATAATACATGTGGGATGATAATAGAGGAGCAAGAAAGGCACTGGGGTGGTGTGGGGAAAATGCTGTCCCTGAACTCGGCGTCTAAAACAATGTGACATGTGTGATTCAGGCTAGTAAGACTCTATCACCAGTCACTATCCCACTGAAAGGTCATGGCAGATGGGAGACATTCCAGAACACTGGAAAAGGGCAAATATAGTGCCCATCAATAAAAAGGGAAATAAGGACAACCTGGGGAATGACACACCAGTCAGCTTAATTTCTGTACCTGGAAATATAATGGAACAAATAATTAAGCAATACATTTACAAACACCTAGAAGATAATGAGGTGATAAGTAACAGTCAGCATGGATTTGTCAAGAACAAATTGAGTCAAACCAACCTGATAGCTTTCTTTGACAGAGTAACAAGCCTTGTTGATGGGGGGAAGTCATAGAAGTGGTATATCTTGACTTTAGTAAGGCTTTTGATAATGTCTCACATGACCTTCTCATAAACAACCTAGGGAAATACAACCTAGATGGAGCTACTGTGAGGTGGGTGCATAACTGATTTGAAAACTTTTCCCAGAGAGTAGTTATCAGTGGTTCACAGTCATGTTGGATGAGCATAATGAGTGGGCTCCTGCAGGGGTCGGTTCTGGGTCTGGTTCTGTTCAATATTTTCATCAATGATTTAGATAATGGCATAGAGAGTATGCTTATAAAGTTTATGGATGATACCAATCTGAGAGGGGTTGCGAGTGCTTTGGAGGATAGGATTAAAATTCAGAATGATCTGGACAAACTGAAGAAATGGTCTAAAGTAAATGAGATGAAATTCAGTAAGGACAAATGCAAAGTATTCCACTTAGAAAGGAACAATCGGTTGCACACATACAAAAAGGGAAATGACTGCCTAGGGAAGAGTATTTCAGAAAGGGATCTGGGGGTCATAGTGGATCACAAGCTAAATACGAGTCAGTGTAACACTATTGCAAAAAAAAGCAAACCTCATTCTGGGATGTATTAGCAAGAGTGTTGTAAGCAAGACACAAGAAGTAATTCTTCTGCTCTACTCTGCACTGATTAGGCCTCAACTGGAGTATTGTATCCAGTTCTGGGAGCCACATTTCAGGAAAGATGTGAACAAATTGGAGAAAGTTTAGAGAAGAGCAACAAAAATAATTAAAGGTCTAGAAAATATGACCTATGAAGGAAAATTGAAAAAATTGGGTTTGTTTGTTTAGTCTGGAGAAGAGAAGACTGAAAGGAGACATAACAGTTTTCAAGTATTTAAAAGGCTGCGACAAGGAGGAGGGAGAAAAATTGTTCTCCTTAACATCTGAAGATAGGACAAGAAGCAATTGTCTTAAATTTCAGCAATGACGGTTTAGGTTCAACATCAGGAAAAACTTCCTAACAGTCAGAGTGGTTAAGCAGTGGAATAAATTGCCAAGGGAGGTTGTGGAATCTCCATCGTTGGAGATTTTTAAGAGCAGATTGGACAAACACCTCTCAGGGATTGTCTGGATTAGTGGTTCTTAACCTTTACTGCAGCCTGCACCCCTTTGGTTCTCAAAATATATTCTCACACTCCTTATCATAATTGCTGAAGTAGGTCAATTCTTTAAACCTAGATGTATCATAACTATAGAATGAGAGAGAATTATATATTTATTTTAATTGTGCAGTAAAATTAAGAATACAATAAAAAATAAAAAACATCTTTTAAGTTTACAAGCTCAGTGACTCTTCTGCTCTTGCTTTTGTTCAATGATGTGTGAGAAACAAGGAACTTTTTTTGAAATAGCCACATACATCATCACTTGCATTCAGGTGCTCTCTGGCCTTTGTTTTGATGTGTAAGAGTGATGAAGGTCGCAAATGGTGAAAGGATCTCCAGCGCTGTCTTTGCCACTTGTGGAAACAGTGTTAGTTGAGCACACAAGAAATTCTCAAGCTTCATTGTCTCAATAATTTTACTACAATTACCTTAAAAACATGAAAATAAATGTTTTGTTTGTATATTACAGTAATCGTTAATAAATGTATAATGTTAATGAATACATAGGTTTGATGAAACAAAGTAGTTGTACTTACATGCCTGTGCTTAATTTGTGTTTTTGATGATTTACGTTCTACAAAAATCTGGCATCCCGAGAAAGGGCATCTCACACCCCCGGGGGTGCGTGCACCCCAGGTTAACAACCACTGGTCTAGATAATACTTAGTCCAGCCTTGAGTGCAGGGGATTGGACTAGATGACCTCTCAAGGTCCCTTCCAGTTCTCTGATTCTATGATTGGGGCTCACACTAAACATGATCGTCAGTTGGTGTAAATCAAGGTACCTTCATTTGTGTCAGTGGAGCAGATCCTCAACTGAGGACCTGTCACAAGACATGGATCTCACACTCCATCTCTCTGAAATTGTGCTATGAACCAGGGGCGGCTCTAGCCATTTCACCACCCCAAGCATGGTGGCACGCCGCAGGGGGTGCTCTGCCGGTCGCCGGTCCCGCCGCTCTGGTGGTCCTCCCGCAGGCTTGCCTGCGGATGCTCCACCGAAACCACGGGAGCAGCAGACCCTCCATAGGCATGCCTGCGGGAGGTCCACCGGAGCCGCCTGCCGCCCTCCTGGCGACCAGCAGAGTGCCCCCCGCGGCATGCCGCCCCAAGCACGTGCTTGCCATGCTGGGGCCTGGAGCCGCCCCTGCTATGAACGCTGACTGGCACTGCGGTGGGAAGGAGAGGCTAAAACTGTTAATATTTACCTGAAGAAGAGCTCTGTGTAGCTCAAAAGCATCTCTCGTTCACCACCAAAAGTTGGTTCAATAAAAGATATTACCTCACCCACCTTGTCCCTCTAATATTCACAAATCAAAGTCATGCCCTCGTTTAGAAGGTGGTATAGAAATGCAGTCAGGAAGACAGTGCTCACCTGTAACTACAAGGCAACCCAAACTTGAAGTGATGAGCTCTTGTTTCTCAGGGTTCGGCAGCTAGGACTCAGGATTCTCAGCTCAGATTCTTGATGCTCCTCCTTCTGTACAAACTGGGAGAAGGTAGAATGGGGAACTTCTGATTTCCCTGCCCTTTACTCCAAGAGCAAGGGGAACTTACAACAAAATTACAGGGTGGGTGTAGTGGGGTGGCTGCCCCATTCCTGCCCTGAAGTGGTTAAAAGCAGTTCTGCAGAGGGCTGTGCCTGGGTAAAAGGGATTAAGAACAGCTGGGGAAGCTGAGTGAGTTGCTGACCACAGCTGTGGCCAGCTCAATCAGGGCCCACCTGGCCCTTATAAGAGGGCTGTGGGCCAGAAGCAAAACTCCCACTCTCTCTAGCTTCTTGAAAGAGAAGGATCTGGCTGCCCGGGAGCTGAGAAGGGCACCTGTGGTGGAGCAGTGCTGGAGAAGGGCAGAGGGAACTGAGGAGCTCTAGCCAAGTAAAACCCAGGCTGCAGGCCTTGCTAAAAGGGCCAAATAGGTACTCAGGCTGCAGAGGGGCAGCCTAGAGATAGACAAAGGCAGCAGGTCCTAACCCCCTTGCTGATGATGAGTGGTTTACAGACTGCAGTCTGCCCCAGGGAGTAGGGGCTAGATGATAACTTGCAGTAGCCACTGAGGCAAGATGGGGATAGAGGGTGGGGGTTCCCTTGGAAGGGGAAACCCAGAGTGTGGGGGCACTTCCAGGGGGCAGCACCCCAAGATAAAGGGGCACTGGGGTCTGAGAAGGACTCGGGGAGGCTAGAGGCAGGCGAGACACCAGCCTACAGAGGGCGCTCTGGGCTGGAAGAGCTAATTGCCGAGACAACCAGCAGGAGGCGCCGTGCCAGTGGGTCATCGCCCCCCGACCCCAAGTGGGCAACTTAGAATCTATAAAGTGAAATACTTGTTCTAGCTCATGCCAAGGTCCCCCCCTGCTTCAGCAGGGCGCTAACAGATACAAAGGTGGAATCATTCTGGCTCACTTGTGGGTTAATATTAATAAAATGGTACTAGAATTATAAAAAAGGGTTTAATGTTTGGACTCTGTTGAATGCTTGTCAGTTACTGCCAGCATTAATCTCCCCTGTAATGTCTGTTCTATATTGCAATTTAATATTTGAGCAGTTGTAGTGAGCTTCTGTGAGTATGAATCACCACACGAGAGAGGCATGTTAATGAGTGAGAAGAGTTGCTCTTCCATAGACATGAAGCCTCTCCTGAAAAAGCAAACCTATCAGTACCAGATAGGGTGACCAGATAGCAAGTGTGAAAAATCAGGATAGGAGATGGGATTGCGACGGGGGAATAGACACCTGTTTAACACAAAGCTCCAAATATCGGGACTGTCTGTATAAAATCAGGACATTTGGTCACCCTAATACCAGGTGGGCAATGGCTGGATATTGCAAATGGATTGAGAAACAATCAACAAAAGGACTGGAGACTTATTGTTCTGCTCTCCTCCCTATGAAGATGAGTCATGGAAGTGGATTGAGTTTGCAGCTCAGAGCAGATGGCAAGAGGAGGATAAAAACCCCAGACGAAAGGAATTAGGGATCTCTATGCTGATTGGATGCTTGGGGCAGGGTGTTTCTAGACATTAGCAAGAGATCCCTAGCTGCTTAGCCTGGGTTAGTCCTAAAAGTCAAATACAGCTTGCTGCTGAGAGAAGCCCGATTACCTTTTGAAATCTGAGACTGTGACTCATTCCTGGGTCTGTTTGCTTGCTTTACCCTTGTAAATAACTCTCATTTCCTTTTGCTATTTAATAAATCTTCCTATACAGTAGTTCACTCTAGGATTGGTTCCAAGCATCATCTTTGGTGTGAGACCTAAAGTGCAATTGACCTGGGGGATGTCAGGAGTAACCTGAATATGGCTGTGATCCTTGGCGTAAGGGGTCGTGTAACACAGATGCGCTCACCTGGGTGGCAGGACTGAGCGGTGAAGCCAAGGAGACTTTCTTGGAGGACTCTGTCAAAGCTGTTAAAGTGCCTGAGGAGTTTGCACTCAGTGCAGTTGTTTGGTGAAATTTAAGTTTAGACCTGACGACCAATGAGGGGTTTGTGACCTGGTTTGTAACTGTCTGCTCTGAGTTTGGCACTCATACACTTGCATCCCCACTGAGAGCATCACACTCACTGCCACAAGAAGACTTAACTAGATTCCAGAAGACATTAGTTGTTCCTGAAAGCTATATAAATATCCAGAGTTATCATAATAATGGCAACAATAGAGATTGGCTTAACCCCCAAACCATGAGGTTTAATAACCATTCCAAAACTATTATAGACTAATACGATATATGTGAGGGGAGATTATCCCAGAACTGCTATTGCAGTGTTCTTACATTTGCCTCTGAAACATCTAGTACTGCCTGCTCTCAGAGAATGATACTGGCCAGGATGGCCCTTGAGTCAGATCTAATCTGGCAATTCCTATATTACTACATTCTCCTAAAGTGATACAGAGAAACCCCAAATTCCAGTTAGTTCCATAATCTGCTCTTTTGATATTTCAGCCTCTGACAGGCTGTTCCCTGAAAAACAGTTAACCTGGTGCAGATTACTTCATAACGCTTTTTAGTGAAGATGGATTTAAAGAAATCATTTGAGAGGAGGTTGTCTAATGGTCTATAGGATTGCAACATTAATTCTAACAGGATCTTAGGACATCCAATTCCTAGGTGGCTTCAAAATCTCAACCATAGCACCTAAGCGATGTCTGTATCTTGTTTATTCCCTGGGTTCAGCTGACTCATGGATTCTCTTGCAACCTGCTGGACCCAGATACAGTGAAACAGTTTGTTATTTACTTTTAACTAAAACCATTTATTTTTCAATTTCCCTCTCAGCCTCCTAATTTCGTTCTTACACTTTACCCATTTAACAATCCAATTTAATGTTCCTTTCTATCAGCTTCATTTAGTTTTGATTTCCATTATTCTATTCCAGGCTTCACCCTAGTTATCCTGTGCCAGGTCTTTAGCTGAGGACCTTTCACAAGGCATATATCTCAATTTCCCCATTGTTAAATGGTGCTATTAACACCAACTAGCACTGCTGTGCGAAGGTGAGGCTAAAACTGCCAATATTCACAGAGACAAGGTGAGTGAGCTAATATCTTTTATTGGATCAACTTCTGCTGGTGAGAGGGACAAGCTTTTCAGAGCTAGAGAACTTGTCTCTCTCTTCAACCGAAGTTGGTCCAGTAAAAGATATCACCCCACCCACCTTGTGTCTCTAATATCCTGGGATCAACATGATTACAACAACACTGCTAACAATATTCACAGAGCACATTCATGCCCCTGTTAGGAAGGTGATGTAGAAAAACAGTCAGGAAGAGGGTGCTCACCTGTAACCACTGGACAGCTCATGTTTTGAGTGATGACCTCTTATTTTTCAGGGTTTCCTGGCCAGGATTTGATTTCTTTCACTGAGGTAATTGGGTCTCATCATTCAGCAGAGACTGGACCTGCTCAGCAAATATACGTGCATTTACCTGAATGGACGAGCAGCTGCTGCGATCTGTCTTACAACATTGATGAGCTGGTGCATGTGATCTACCTTTGGAAAATGGGTCTCTCCTTCGATTTAATAAGTGTAAATGCGCTCTCACATTTGAACTCTTTCCTCAAGCTTTTCAATGTGGTCCCACTTCAACCTTTCTCGACTTGGTTCATTTTGTGCCTCCGAAGCTTTGTGGCTAACAATGCTCAATGTGACTTGCAATTATACAACTCCCATTGTCCATTATTTTTTATGTAATGATCCTTTGAGGAAAATATTTTAGATCATGGTGTAGACATGGAGACTCACCCCTGCGGCACCTCCTAATGGTCTCTCAGGGAATTAGCTCTTTTACTAGCCAGAAGCACCCTCTGCAGGCCAGTGATTCACCTGTTCTTTGGCTCCTGTGTCCCTCCCCAGATCCCGGTGCACCTTTAACTGGGGTGCTGCCCCCTGGCAGTACCCTCACAGTTCTGGGTCTCTCCCTCCTAGGGGAACCCCCAACTCACTATCTCCACCTCACCTAAGTATCAGGCTACTGCCAGTCATCGTCTAGCACCCATGCTCTGCAGCAGACTGCAGTATCACCTACTCATCACTGGCAAGGTTGGGTTTTGACCTGCTGCCTTTGCCTACCCCTGGGCTGCCCCCTGCAACACCCGGTACCTGTTGGCCTTGTTCTAGCCTGCAGCCTGGGGCTTTCCATGCTGCCACCTAGTGGCCATTTTACAGTATAACTTTCCCATTATTAAAAAGAACAGGAGTACTTGTGGCACCCTATAGACTAACAAATTATTTCAGCATGACCTTTTGTGGGCTACAACCCACTTCTTTGGATGCATAGCTACTGAAATCTTGGTCACCTGTCAGTATTTCTGACACCTCCCTCTCATTTCCTCTACTCTGCTGCCATCTAGTGTAGAGTTTGCAGAATGACAGCCTGTTGCTCTCATTTCCTCTGTGGATTCTTCTTGCTATCGCTGACTCTTACCCGTTCTTGACTCTCATGTCACCTGGTAGCCATTATTTAGTATAACTAACAGCCCATAACTCACTCCATGACATCTGCTACTAGCCACAGTTCATTATGCAGCATAGAGGTCCTGTCTCTTCGGTGCTCTCTGCTCAACACTTATACACCATTATACAGCTTCACCTCTCTTCCCTCCACCTCCTCTGTTGGTCATTTGGCAACATAATGTCTCCTTTCTTCCCCTTCCATTTTGGCTGGTGCCCATTGGGTCAGTGTTGTCTGTTTAAGTGGAAGGACCAGGGATGGAAGTGTATATAATCATGGTCACATCATGAAGTTTTTAACTGGGTATCAGGCGGAGTGGAGACAAAATTTTAACCATTTTTTTTATATTGTTAAAGATCATTAGTATGATATGAATAGCATAGGTGGTTGGAATGTAGCTTCTTAAAGGATGCAGCATTTTGTGTAATGGAGTGACATTATTCTGTGTTTGTCGAAAGGTGAGAGACCACTCAGGGGTCACAATGAAAAAGCTGACAATTTTGAGAAAAGTGTATTTCTAAATCTTATCAATGCTCCAAAAATAAGATCCTGTAATGGCAAAGCATGCGCAGCAATCTCCTCAAAACGCTACCTATCTGAGTAATCACATCCAAAATGATTTAATTGTGACATTGCACAAAGTTGTGCAACAAAACATTTTGTCTTCACAAGATGGAAAAATGGTCTCATTAATTGCCAATGATACTACTGACTGTGGACACCATGAACAGATGTCTGCTGTAAAAGGGCAAGAAAGGAGACACTATGTTGCCAAATGACCAACAGAGGAGGTGGAGGGAAGGGAGGTGAAGCTGTATAATTGTGTACAAGTGTTGAGCAGAGAGCACTGAAGAGAAGAGGACCTTTGTGCTGAGTAATGAACTGTGGCTAGTAGCAGATGCCATGGAGTGAGTTATGGGCTGTTACTTATACTAAATAATGGCTACCAGGTGACATAAGAGTCAAGAACAGGTAAGAGTCAGCGATAGCAAGAAGAATCCATAGAGGAAAGGAAAGCAACAGGCTGTCATTCTGCAAACTCTACACTAGATGGCAGCAGAGTAGAAGAAATGAATGGGGCGTGTCAGAAATACCGACCAGCGACCAATATTTCAGTAGGCAATACAATAATGGGAAAGTTATACTGCAAAATGACCACTAGGTGGCAGCATGTTGTAAGTGTGAGATATGGACAGCTAGTTTCAAAAATGCCCATTAGACGGCAGCATCTCTTGAATACTAAGGAGCAGTGCAAGTACATTATAACTGGCCATCCCCTTGGACAGGCATCTCCCAAAAATGTACGCTGGTGTTTGTCCATGATATAAAATATTTTCCTCAAAGGATCATTACACTAAAAAATTATGTATGATGGGAGTTGTATAATTGCAAGTCACACTGGGCATTGTTAGCTACAAAGCTTTGGGGACACAAAATGAACTAAGTGGGAGAAAGGTGAAGTGGGACCATATTGAAAAGCATGAAGAAAGAATACAAATATGAGAGAGCATTTACAGTTATTAAATCAAAGAGGAATCCTTTTTTCTAAAGGTAGATCACATGCACCAGCTCATCCCTTCAGGTAACTGCAGGTCTCTTTACTGAGAAAGTCTCGTTTCTGCAGAATGATGGAAGACACGTACCTCAGTGGAACTGGAATCCTGTCTACCAAACTCTGAAGAGCTCTGTGTAGTTGAAAACTTGTCTCTCACCAACAGAAATTGGTCCAATAAAAGGTATTAACCACCTACCTTGTCTCAAACCCTGCAAAATGAATTCATCAACTTAGGTATGAGCTGTCCTATAACGAGAGGTAAGCACCCAATTCCAAACTGCTGCTGCTTTGCATTTATATATCACCTTCCAAACTAGGGTATTAAAGTGCTTGAGTAATTAAGCATTATCAATATAAGATTCGCTTTCTGTGATGAATGTGGGAAGTATCTGTCTTCATTTTTATGATACATAATCTGTGTCAGGATGCTGGACAAAGGTAGGTAGGATAAATGGTAGGAGCTGGAGATTTCAAAACTGAAGCAAAGGGTCAGAGTCAGTATCAGGGTCAAGAGTCAAGCCAAGGTTCAGAGATGGGAACAGAATCAGGAATTGGGTTGAGGTATCATGGTTGATGTCATGGTTCCAAGGGTCAATCAGGAGTCAGAATCCTAGTTAGAGCCAAGGGAATTACCGGGAGTCCAGGAAGAAAACAGCAGGCGTGGCACATAGCTAGGGATCCGCGTTTTTGCCTGGACACTTCTTCAGTTTTGTGATGTAGCAGACTCACTTTCTGAGTCTAAAGCATGCCCTGTGCTTCCTATCTTGTTCATGACTTAGTCTCTTACTTTTCCCAGTATTCTTAAACAATTGCAGAAAAGATGATTCTGCTGATCCCCATTGCCCTTGTATTCTTAATATATATCAGAATGGAAATTGTTACTTTAAGGCCACTGAGTGGGTAAGAAAGTTAGTGAGCCATGCAGTGTTCTTGAGTCTGAGTGAGGGCCCGCAGGAAGTTGTTCCCACTCTGTTCTTTCCTCTTTGGAACCTTCTGTATATATTTGTCAAATGTGTCCCTAACTATAGCATATCAATATTATTGTGACATCTTGTCTATCATTTTTATTTCATTATATAATTCTGTGTCTCTCTCAATGGGGGGTGATTTTCCCATATCTGTACATTTTGGTCTCTTTCAATCCCTTCTTTTCATTAAGATCGATTATTCACTTTTTTCCCTTACTTACATGGGGAATTTTGAGTTTTTTTCCTAGCCAGTTAGCTTAGTGCTGTCTTCACTATTACCTAGTCTGGAAGCTTCGAACTAAGAGTTAGCAGCAGCTGATGGAAATGCCGATATCTATAGTACAGAGATATAGTACTGAAGTCACCACCTGATATGCAATGTGGGTGTCTGTATATAGTCTAGTCAGATTTGTATTCGTTGCTGACCAAAAGGCCTGGCATCCACACTCAGTAACTGGTCTGATGAGCGCTCTGTATAGCATTACCCCCATTTTCATATCCACTCCCCAGGATGTTCAAGAGGGATTTGACTTTTGCAATTAGTTAATATTTTCAGTATGGTCCCTCCAAGTGAGCTTGTTACCAAATGTCACACATAAGAATTTGTAATTTCAGCACATTTATCTGTTGGTCTTATAGCTATAATTTCTCATCTTTTTCGCTTTTCCTTTTTAGGAAGACCATTCCCTTAGTTTTGTCTATGAGAATTTGAAGCCTCACCTGTTTCTCCATTCTGGGCTTCTCTTCAGTGCATCATCATTCTGTTGGTGACGCTTTCAAGGTTTCTGCTTTTGATTCAAATGGCACAATCAGCAAACAACTTGATCATTATTCCTATACTCATCTCCTCAGGGCGATCCTTTATCATAATGTTAAAGAGGGTTGGTGAAACTACACTGCCCTGTGGAGTTTCACTTGCAATTGACTGTACGTTGGAAAAAACTTTCCTTAATTGGACTTGTACAGTTCTTTTGCCTAGGAAGTTCCTCATCCATCTGTACATTCTTCTTCTGTTACCCATTTAGGTCACTTTATGAAGTAGTTTCTCTCTCCATAGCACATCGTAGACTTTTTCTATTCCCCAGCAGTGTTGGTATCCTAAGAACAGCTAGGCTAGCTGTCTTTATGATTCCCTTATAAATATTACTGCAGAATTCCTCAATATCTTCACGGATACATTACTCATTCCCATATTCCTCACCTCTTTTTCCAAAGATTTTTTCATTTTGCTTTAAGATTCCAAGTGGGGATATTATCCTCATTTTCAGTATTTCCTTTTCCTTGAGATGTAATTAATGTCAGGAAGTGGACACTAGCCATTCCCTCCCCTTTGTGTATTTCACAGCTGCATTCACTCCCTATTGTCCCAGATCCAGACAGGAGAAGCTTCCATCAGCAGTATTGAATCTGGTAGGTGCTTCATCATTTATTTTCTTCAAAGATTTGTTCTAAACATTTTTTCTTACTTCCCTGCATCCTGTTGTGACTATTCAGATCACCACAGATAATGAATGGGCTTGTGACACTTGCAATTAATTCTTTCAGGTCCATAGCCTCTAGTTTTCCTTCATACGTTATAAACATTATAAAATCTTAGAGATGATATCTCAATAGTATTATACTCAATATTCAGCTTTCTAATCTCTACTTGAAGGTAGTTCAGGCTCTCCTTAGTGAAGGGGTATGAACCCCCGCCTTTTCCATTTCTCTATCATGTCTAGATAGACCATATCCTGGGATTTTATTGTCTAATGTTTCTATTAGCCAGTCTTGGATGCATATTCTATCAGGCTTTATTTTCATATCAAATATATTGATCTTTAATTAAGCTGTGGGCATTCCAGCTGAAAATAGTCACCCTTGTTTCTAACCCTCAATAGTTGTTTCAATTAGGAAAGAATGAAGTTGTTCCACTGACAGGTTGCTAGCCTGCAGCTTTAATTCAAATTTCTGGTTTTTTTTTCCTGTTTGAGAACTACAATTTATCACATCAACCTCTAATGCAATGAATCTCTTTTCACTCCAGTGTTACACATTACCTCCCATTAATTGCCATTCCCCACATCAGGTTCTCTTTCAGGTATTCCTTACAGCTTCTGCATAGGAGAGATTATTAGTAACTTGAGGTTTTTGCATTTCTCTTGCTTGCTTCCCTCCACACAGCCTGCATATTCTGAGCTGTGTTTTCCTCCACAGTTACAACATTTTTGTTCTGTCCCTTCCTTACAATCATTATACGAATGGTCACTTCCACACTTACTGCACTGTACTTTCCCATTGGAATTATTTCCTACATGACTAAATCTCTGGCAGCTGTAGAATCTCACAGAAGCAGGAATATAGGACATAGTCTAGAATATCTGATACCCTAAAGTTACTCTATCTGGTCACATCCCTCCATTAAAATGTGTCCAGCACAGCTGTCAAGCACTTGCTGTCACTTCCTCTTCTGCTAATTAGCTGTTTAGCACTTATCACCACCTATTCTTTGCTTTCTTTCCTGACATTTCCTTGGGCACCCCAAATACTACCCTTCTTGTTTTTGTGAAGAATCTGGGTAGCTGACAGCTCATTTTTATTTTACCCAGCACCTTTGTCTTAAGGAGTGTCCCTACTATGTCTTTGTTTTTACATTCCACTAACGAGTCTCCAGCATGTAGCATCTTCTCTCTTGCTAAGAGACTTGGTGGGATAACTCAGGTGACTGAAGTACTGTCATGGATGGATATAAACTATTCAGGAAGGAGAGGCAGGGAAGAAAAGGTGAGGGAGTATGTTAGAGAGCAGTATGACTGCTCAGAGCTCCAGTATGAAACTGCAGAAAAACCTGAGAATCTCTGGATTAAGTATAGAAGTGTTAACAGCCAGGGTGTTGTCATGGTGGGAGTCTGCTATAGACCACCAGACCAGAGGGATGAGGTGGACGAAGATTTTTTTTAGGCAACTAGCAGAAGTTATTAGATCACAGGCCCTAGTTCTCATGGAAGACTACAATCACCCCGATATCTGCTGGGAGAGCAATACAGGAGTACACAGACAATCCAGGATGATTTTGGAAAGTGTAGGGGGCAATTGCCTGGTGGAAGTGCTGGAGGAACTGACTAGGGGCAGAGCTCGTCTTGAACTGCTGCTCACAAACAGGGAAGAACAAGTAGGGGAAGTAAAAGTGGATGGGAACCTGGGAGGCAGTTACCATGAGATGGTCGAGTTCAGAATCTGGACACAAGGAAGAAAGGAGAGCAGCAGAATACTGACCCTGGACTTCAGAAAAGCAGACTTTGACTCCCTCAGGGAACTGATGGGCAGGATCCCCTGGGAGAATAACATGAGAGGAAAGGGGTCCAGGAGACCTGGCTGTAATTTAAATAATCCCTATTGAGGTTTCAGGAACAAGCCATCCCAATATGTAGAAAGAATAGTAAATATGGCAGGCAACCAGCTTAGCTTAACAATAAAGTCCTTGCAGATCTTAAACATACAAAAGAAGGCTAAAAGAAATAGAAGATTGGACAAATGACCAGGGAGGAGTATAGAAATATTGTTCAGGCATGCAGGAGTGAAATCAAGAGTGGAGAGAGTCATTCCCCAGTTAGTGTTGCACATCAGCCTGGTTTTACCCTATCCTAAGATCCACCCTGTATTTTATTACTGTTACATAATTAATGTCAGGAATCAGAAAAGGCATTGCCAGTCCCTCACCACATCACCATCACCACAAGAGAAACTAAGGGAGAATTACTCCCCTTCATAATTTATGGCATAATCTGATCTCTTTTGAGGGAATAAAAGTTATTCCTTCTCCTACAGGGCACTGAGATTCTGAATATAAAAGGATATATTGTTCGATTTAATGGAAATAACGCTATCAGAAGATCGGTATGTAAGGACACTAGACTGCTTTGAACATCTCAGTCCAAGATATCAGTTGATGTATTTATTGATTTTGACTCGTAACACATGGTATGATTCTGGGCATTGCCAGAAGTGAAATACAGCATTTAAGCATCATTGTTATGCTCTGGTATGTCACCAGATGGAATATGATAGACAGAGAAATGATCTGATCTGTCACATCAGTATTTGGCTACCAGAGCCACAGGCTGGTATAGTAGTGATTGGTATCCACGTAGCACACCCTCTTCCCCATCAGAGCAATGTTCTGTCCTTGGACTCAGACACTTTGCTCTGAAATCGACATTTAGTCTTACAATTTCAGCCTGTAACCAGGAGAGGGAGGGAGTTTCTGAATATTTATGGAATTCATGAGATTTGATTAAGTTTTAACGCTATGTTCTTCCAATTCAGTCGCACAGATTTATTGTTCCTAAACTCAGCCCATGGGAGACGGCAGAAACCAAACGGTCATCATGGAATTTATCCTCCTGGGATTCGGGGATCTCCCTGATCTGCAAATGCTTCTCTTCCTGATGTTCCTAGTGATCTACATTGCAACCGTGGCCGGGAACACCCTCATCGTGGTGCTCGTTGTGGCTAATCAGCACTTTCACACCCCCATGTACTTCTTCCTGGGGAATCTGTCCTGCCTGGAGACCTGCTACACCTCAACCATCCTGCCCAGGTTGTTGGCCAGTCTCCTGACTGGGGACAAAACCATCTCAGTCAGTGGGTGCATCACACAACTGTATTTCTTTGGTTCTCTGGCAGCTACAGAATGCTATCTCCTAGCAGCAATGTCTTATGATCGGTATGTAGCGATATGTAAACCCCTGCACTATTCAGCTCTTATGAATATCAGGTTTTGCCTCCAAATGGCTGCTGCATCATGGTTAAATGGTTGTTTGGCTGTAATTATATTAATCTCACTTCTATCACACTTACTATTTTGTGGCCCAAATGAAATCAACCATTTCTATTGTGATCCCATCCCACTGATGGAACTCTCCTGCACTGACAGACACCTTATTATATTGGTTGACTTCATACTAAGCTGTGTATTCACCCTGCCTCCCTTCCTACTAACCCTGACATCCTACGTGTGCATCATCACCACCATCATGAGAATCCCTTCCACCACCGGGAGAAAAAAAGCCTTTTCCACCTGCTCGTCTCACCTCATTGTGGTGACAATTTTCTATGGAACCTTAATGGTTGTCTACATCCTACCGAAACGTGAAACACTGAGAGACCTGAACAAAGTGGTCTCCATTTGCTACACGGTCCTGACTCCCCTGGTAAATCCCCTCATCTACAGCTTGAGAAACAGAGAGGTCAAGGAAGCCTTGTGCAAAGCAGTCAGTAAATGTGGCTTTCAGAAAAACATGAAAAGACTCTGAGATAATAACTTAGCCTGAGGGTTTCACAGGTGTCCAGGTGATTTAAGCCACCAGCCCCCATTAAAATTAAGGCAAAAAATCCCATTGACATCTCAGCACTCAGTCTTGTCCATCTGAGTGGAAAGACCAGGGAGGGAGGTGGCCATAACCATGATCCCATCACGCCGTTATTAACTGGGCACCAGGCAGAATGGAGACAAAATTGTAACCAATTTTAAGATCTGTAAAAAAACTGTCTTTTTTATAAAATAAATGTGTGGACAATAAAAATGGTAACTCCTTGTGCAGCATATGTGAGCATGGAAGCCTGGGAAATCTGCCACCCCTAAAATTGTGCTTATTACCATCAGCAGCGGCTCTATGTGTTTTGCTGCCAAAAGCATGGGAGTCAGGCAGCTTTTAGCGGCATGCCTGCAGGAGATCTGCTGGTCCCTTAGTTTCTGTGTACCTGCCACCGAATTGCTGCCAAAGTCGCGGGACTGGCCGACCTCCCGCAGGCAAGCCGCCAAAGGCAGCCTGACTGCAGCCCTCCTGACAACCGGCAGGCCGCCCCCCCGTGGCTTGCCCTCACACGCACGTGTTTGGTACCCTGGTGCCTGGAGCCACCCCTGATTACTGTCATAGCCCTCTGCAAACCAGTCATCTTCACTGAACTCACACAGGCCGAATGTCAATATCCAGGTCCCTGCAGGGACCTCTGGACACTTCACCAGAAACAGCTTCATAGCTCTTATCTGAGCTACTCCCAGCTGAGACCAGCTCCAGCAAAGCAACAGATCCAGCCTCACCGGCCCTTTGAGGAAGAGTTGTTGGGCAAACAAAGAGGTAGACTCACACACCAGGTCTCCTGGGATTGCCCAGCCCCAGCTGGGGTGTTGCCAGGGCACACATAGAACGGAGGCCATTTCTGCAGTGGGGTCTGTCAAACGGTCAATGACGAGTGAGTCTGCATGTATCCCTACAGGACACCAGCTGCTCTGCTTCCACCAGCTGCTCAGAGCAGTCCAAAGGGAGAGGACCTGTTACAATGAGCATCCCCAGAACTGACTGCAACAAGGGCAATGTCTGAGAGGGCTAGTTCTGAAGGCACAGTGTCTAGTCAGCCCCAGATAACACAGACTGCTCTGCTACACGCAGGGCCCTCTCCTCCATGGGTGATGCAGCCTATGGTGAGAGGCAGCAGCTACCAGCTACAAATGGGCAGAACCCCTGGGATGCCAAACATGGCAGTGCTGGCTCAGTCACTGTGAGCATGTCAGGGCTTGGAAAAAGGCAGGGGAGCTGGGCACCAGTAAGAATTGTCAGCCTCCAACTCTGCAGAAGGGTATTCCCAAGTTACCTAACCAAGTTAGTCACCCAAATCTTTGAAATAGGAGATGGACATTTATCTCCCTTAGACAGTTGTCAGAATTGAGAATTTTATCCTGAAAAGCCACTGGGATTCTGTCATGGTAGCTTCAATCTATGCATTTCCACTGGAAAGAGACCCCACACCAACAGAAAGGCACTAGATGGATGGGAAACCCCTGCTGAACCTTTGAGAGCTGATGTCATTGTATGTGCTCTTGTATCAACTAATGTTGCAGTCATTTTTTCTATGATTTTTTTCCCAGTGGCTCTAGTTTGGAACAGCGCACACCTAGCAGTAGGTAAGAAATGAGAAGAGATGTGATCATGCTGTCTAGGGCCATTAGAGGACAGAGGAATGGGACAGGTCAAGCCATGCTGCCCGATTAAAAGCAGCTAAACTAGAAGTGCAAGAAAGGAGAAGTTATGTTGCCAAAGGATCGATGGCAAGGGATGTGAAGCTGTATAATGTTGCACAAGTGTTGAGAAGAGAGCAATGAAGACAAGAAGACCTCTGTGCTATGTAATGAATTGTGAATAGTAGCAGATGTTAGAGAGTGATTTATGGGCTGTTATACTAAATAATGGCCACCAGATGACATGAGAATCAAGAACAGGAAAGAGGCAGCCATAGCAAGAAGAATCCACTAGAGGAGAGAAGAGCAACAGGCTGTCATTTTGGGAAATCAACACTAGTTGGCAACAGAGCAGTGGAAATCAGAGGGGGGCATCAGAATACTGACTAGTGACCAATAGAGTTCAGTAGCCAATGCAATAGTGGAGAAGTTATACTGTAAAATTGCCACTAGGTGGCAGCATGTTGTAAGCATGAGATATGGGCAGCTACTTTCAAAAATACCCATTCGAAAGCAGCATCTCTTGAATACTAATAAAAGGGCAGTGCAAGTACATTATTACTTTCCATCACCTTGGACAGACATCTCCCAAAAATGTAGGCTGGTGTTTGTCCATGATCTAAAATATTTTCCTCAAAGGATCATTACACTAAAAAATGATGTGTGAAGGGAGTTGTATAATTGCAAGTCACACTGGGCATTGTTAGCTACAAAGCTTTGGAGACCCAAAATGAATTAAGTGAAAGAAAGGTGAAGTGGGACTGTACTGAAAAGAATGAAGAAAGAATACAAATATGAGAGAGTATTTACACTTATTATATCGAAGGGGAAGCCCATTTTCCATCTCTCCAGGTAATTGCAGTTCTCTTTACTAAGAAAGTCCCATTTCTGCAGAATGATGGAAGACAAGAACCTCAGTGGAACCGGAGTCCTGTCTTCCAAAACCTGAAGAGCTCTGTGTAGTTGAAAACTTGTCTCTCATCAACAGAAGTTGGTCCAATAAAAGGTATTAACCACCCACCTTGTCCCAAAAGCTGCGAAATGAATTCATCAACTCAGATGTGAGCTGTCCTATGACTAGAGGTAAGCACCCACTTCCAAACTGCTGCTGCTTTGCATTTATATATCACCTTCCAAACCAGGGTATTAAAGTGCCTGAGTAATTAAGCATTAGCAATGTTAGATTCACTTTCTGTGACGAATGTCAGAAGTGTCTATATTCATTTTTATGATACATGATCTGTGTTAGGATGCTGGGCAAAGGAGGTAGGACAAATGGTAGGAGCTGGAGATCCCGGAACTGAAGCCAGGGGTCAGAGTCAGTGTCAGAGTCAAGAGACACGCCAAAGTTCAGAGATGGAGACAGAATCAGGAATTGGGCTGAGGTATCACGGTTGGTGTCATGGTTCCAAGGGTCAATCGGGAGTCAGAATCCAAGTCGGAGCCAAGGGAGGTACCAGGAGTCCAGGAAGAAATCAGCAGGGCAGGCATGACACATAGCTAGGGATCCGCGTTTTTACCAGGACACTTCTTCAGTTTTGTGATGTAGCAGACTCGCTTTCTGATTCTAAAGCATGTCCTGTGCTTCCTATCTTGTTCATGACTCAGTCTCGTACCCTTCCCAGTATTCTTAAAGAATTGCAGTAAAGCAGATTTTATTGGTCTCCACTGTCCTTGTATTCTTGATATATATTGCAAGGGAAATTGTTACTTTAATGTGACATTGTGTCTAAGAATGTTAGTTAGCCATACAGCATTCTTGAGTCCGAGTGAGGGCATGCAGGAAGTTGTTACTACTCTGTTCTTTCCTCTTTGGAATGCTCTGTATGTATTTGTCAAAAGTATCTCTAACTATAGCATATCAATATAATTGTGACATCTTGTCTATCACTCTTTATTTCATTATATAATTCTATGTCTCTCTCAAGGGGGGGTTGATTTTCTTGTGATAGAGTATTTTCCCATAGCTGTACATTTTGGTCCCTTTCAATCCCTTCTTTTCATTAAGATCCATTATTCACTTCTGTACCTTACTTACATGGGGAATTTTGAGTTTTTGTCCTAGTCGGTTAGCTGTCTTCACTATTACCTAGTCTGGGAGCTTCGAACTAAGAGTTAGCAGCAGCTGATGGAAATGCCAATATCTGTAGTAGAGAGATACAATACTGAGGGCACCACCTGAAACACATTGTGGGTGTTTGTATATAGTCCAGTCAGATTTATATTCATTGCTGACCAAAAAGCCTGGCATCCACGCTCAATAACTGGTCTAATTAGCACTCTGTATACCATTACCACCATTTTCATATCCACTTCCCGGGATGTTCCAGAGGGATTTGACTTTTGCACTTATCTAATATTTTCAGTATGATCCCTCCAGGTGAGCTTGTTACCAAATGTCACACCTAAGAATTTGTAATTTCAGTACATTTATCTGTTGGTCTTATAACTATAACTTCACATTTTTTTGGCTGTTCCTTGTTAGGAGGATCATTCCCTTAGTTTTGTCTATGAGAATTTGAAGCCCCACCTATTTCTCCATTCTGGGCTTCTCTTCAGTCCATCATCATGCTTTTGGTGGCACTTTCAAGGTTTTTGCTTTTGATTCAAATGGCACAATCAGCAAACAATGTGATCCTTATTCCTATACTCATCTCCTCAGGACGATCCTTTATCATAATGTTAACGAGGGTTGGCGTAACTACACTGCTCTGTGAGGTTTCACTTGCAATTGACTGTACATTGGAAAAAGTTTTCCCTAATTGGACTTGTACAGTTCTTTTGCCTAGGATGTTCCTCATCCATCTGTACATTCTTCCTCTATTACGCATTTAAGCCACTTTTTAAGTAGTTCCTCTCTCCGTAACACATCGTAGACTTTTTCTACGCCCAGGAAGATTAGTGTCATTAATTCTATGATTCTCATGCTTTTTGTGCTTTTTTCTCTATCCTGACAACGTTGTCAATCACACTTCTACTTTACTGAAGCCCACTTTGTGTTTTGTCTGTGAACCTACTTCTTTGTAGGTGTGCTACTGATTTCTCACTCACTATTATTTCCATTATTTTACCTAAGACACACTAAAGTTTACGTTTAAAATACCCACATCCTCCTCCCATCCCACCTCTTCATCTCATGATTAGCCTTAATGTTCTTATCTCCCCGCTGATTTGTATCCTCTGATATTCATCACTATTGACTTTTTGAAACATGGTGGACAGAATTTCTGCTTTTCTTTTGTTAGAGCTTATTACTCCATGCCCTGAAACTGGAAGGCTTGGTGTTACATGACTCTTACTCTTTATTTAATTCATTTCCCTAGTTTGTTTATATATCTTTGCTGTATTGGTATTTTTATTTACTTTCCCATGTTATGGTGTCCACCTCTCTCTTTTTGCCATTTTTATAGCCCTTTGTGAAACTACCTTACTTTTTTATATTTCCTTATGTTCGTTATGTAAGGATTTTTTTGCTCTCTTATATGCCTTATTCCTTTCCCTAATTACCATCTCATATTCCTTGTTCCATTATTGTACACGTCTCCTATCTTTAGGCAGTGTTGGTATCCTAAGAATAGCTAGACTAGCTGTCTTTATGATTCCCTTATAAATATTACTGCAGAATTCCTCAATATCTTCACGGATACATTACTCATTCACATATACCTCACCTCTCTTACCAAAGATTTTTCCATTTTTTTTTTTAAGATTCCAAGTGGGGATATTATCCTCATTTTCAATATTTCCTTTTCCTTGAGGTGTAATTAATGCCAGGAAGTGGACACTAGCCATTCCCACGCCTCTGTGTATTTCACAGCTGCATTCACTCCCTGTTGTCCCAGATAAAGAAAGGAGAAGCTTCCATCAGCAGTATTGAATCTGGTAGGTGCTTCATCTTTTATTCTCTTCAAAGATTTGCTCTAAACATTTTACTTACTTCCGTGCTATCTGTTATGACTATTCAGATCACCAACAATAATGAATGGGCATGTGACACTTGCAATTAAATCTGTCAGGTCCATAGCCTCTAGTTTTCTTTCATATGTTATAAACATTATGAAGTTTCAGAGATGGTCTCTCAATAGTATTATACTCAAAATTCAGCTTTCTAATCTCTACTTGAAGGTAGTTCAGGTTCTCCTTAGTGAAGGGGTATGAACCCCCACCTTTTCCATTTTTCTATCACGTCTATGTATGCCATGGATAGAAAGCTAGCTAGATCATCGGGATCAACGAATAGTGATAAATGGCTCCGTGTCTAGTTGGCAGCCGGTTTCAAGCAGAGTGCCCCAAGCGTTGGTCCTGGGGCTGGATTTTTTCAATATCTTCATTAATGATCTGGAGGATGGTATGGGCTGCCCTCTCAGCAAGTCTGCAGATGACAACAAACTTGGAGGAGTGGTAGATATGCTAAAGGGTAGGGATAGGATACAGAGGGACCTAGACAAATTAGAGGACTGGGCCAAAAAAAGCCTGATGAGGTTCAAGAAGTCCTGCACTTAGGACGGAAGAATCCCATTCACTTTTACAGACTAGAGACCGAATGGCTAGGCAGCAGTTCTGCAGAAAAGGACCTAGGGGTTACAGTGGACGAGAAGCTGGATATGAGTCAACAGTGTGCCTTTGTTGCCAAGATGGCTAACGGCATTTTGGGCTGTATAAGTAGGGGCATTGCCAGCAGTTCAAGGGATGTGATCATTCCCCTCTATTCGACATTGGTGAGACCTCATCTGGAGTACTGTGTCCAGTTTTGGGCCCCACACTACAGGAAAGATGTGAAAAAATTGAGAATAGTCCAGCGGAGGGAAACAAAAATGATTAGGGGGCTGGAGCACATGACTTATGAGGAGAGGCTGAGAGAACTGTGTTTATTCAGTCTGCAGAAGAGAAGAATGAGTGGGGAGGATTTGATACTTGCTTTCAACTACCTGAAAGGAGGTTCCAGAGAAGATGGATCTAGACTGTTCTCAGTGGTACCTGATGACAGAACAAGGAGTAATGGTCTCAAGTTGCAGTGCAGGAGGTTTAGTTTGGATATGAGGAATAACTTTTTCCCTCAGAGAGTGGTGAAGCACTGGAATGTGTTACCTAGGGAGGTGGTGGTATCTCCTTCCTTAGAGGTTTTTAAGGTCAGGCTTGACAAAGCCCTGGCTGGGATGATTTAGTTGGGAATTGGTCCTGCTTTGAGTAGGGGGTTGGACTAGATGACCGCCTGGGGTCCCTTCCAAACCTGATATTCTATGATTCTATGATTATATCCTAGGATTTTATACTCTCATTTTTCTATTAGCCAAGTCTTGGATGCATATTCTATCAGGCTTTGTTTTCATATCAAATATATTGGTCTTTAATCCCTGCCCATGTGCTATTAAGCTGTGGGCATTCCAGCTGAACATAGTCACCCCTGTTTCTAACCTTCAATAGTTGTTTCACTAAGGAAAGTATGAAGTTGTTCCACTGACAGGTTGCTAGCCTGCAGCTTTAATTAAAATTCTCATTTTTCTCTTTTTTTCCTGTTTGAGAACTACAATTTATTACATCAATCTTTAATGCAATGAATTTCTTTTCACCCCAGTGTTACACATCACCTCCCATTAATTGCCATTCACCACATCAAGTTCTCTTTTAGGTATGTCCTAACAGCTCCTGCATAGGAGAGATTATTAGTAACTTGAGGTTTTTGCATTTCTCTTGCTTGCTTCCCTCCAGACAGCCTGCATATTCTGAGCTGTGTTTTCCTCCACAGTTACAACATTTTTGTTCTGTCCCTTCCTCACAATCATTATAAGAATGGTCACTTCCACACTTACTGCACTGCACTTTCCCATTGGAATTATTTGCTACATGACTAAATCTCTGGCAGCTATAGAATCTCACAGAAGGAGGAATATGGGACATAGTCCAGATATCTGATACCCTAAAGTTACTCTGTCTGGTCACATCCCTCCATTAAAATGTGTCCAGCACAGCTGTCAAGCACTTGCTGTCACTTCCTCTTCTGCTAATTAGCCGCTTAGCACTTATCACCACCTATTCCCTGCTTTCTTTCCTGACATTTCATTGGGCACCCCAAATACTACCCTTCTTGTTTCTGTGAGGAATCTAGGTAGCTGACAGCTCATTTTTATTTTACCCAACACCTTTGTCTTAAGGAGTGTCCCTACTAGGTCTTTGTTTTTACATTTCAGTAATGAGTCTCCAGCACGTAGCATCTTAGCTCTTGCTAAGAGACTTGGTGGGATAACTCAGGTGACTGAAGTACTGTCATGGATGGATATAAACGGTTAAGGAAGGACAGGCAGGGCAGAAAAGGTGAGGGAGTTGTATTGTACGTAAGAGAGCAGTAAGACTGCTCAGAGCTCCGATATGAAACTGCTGAATAGCCTGAGTGTCTCTGGATTAAGTATAGAAGTGTGAACAACAAGGATGTTGTCGTGGTGGGAGTTTGCTACAGACCAGCAGACCAGAGGGATGAAGTAGGTGAAGTTTTTTTTAGGCAACTAACAGACGTTACTAGATCTCAGGCCCTGGTTCTCATGGGGGACTACAGTCACCCTGCTATCTGCTGGGAGAACAATACAGGAGTACACAGACAATCCAGGAAGTTTTTGGAAAGTGTAGGGGACAATTTCCTGGTGCAAGTGCTGGAGGAACCGACTACAGACAGAGCTCTTCTTGACTTGCTGCTCACAAACAGGGAAGAACCAGTAGGGGAAGTAAAAGTGGATGAGAACCTGGTAGGGAATGACCATGAGATGGTCGAGTTCAGAATCTGGACACAAGGAAGAAAGGAGAGCAGCAGAATACTGACCCTGGACTTCAGAAAAGCAGACTTTGACTCCCTCAGTGAACTGATGGGCAGAATCGCCTGGGAGAATAACATGAGGGGAAAGGAGTCCAGGAGAGCTTGCTGTATTTTAAATAATCCTTGTTGAGGTTTCAGGAACAAACCATCCCAATGTGTAGAAAGAATAGTAAATATGACAGGTGACCAGTTTAGCTTAACAATGAAATCCTTGCTGATCTTAAATACATAAAAGAAGCCTAAAAGAAGTGGAAGATTGGACAAATGACCAGGGAGGAGTATAGAAATATTGCTCAGGCATGCAGGAGTGAAATCAGGAGTGGGGAGGGTCATTCCCCAGTTAGTGTTGCGCATCACCCTTGTTTTACCCCTTCCTAATATTCACCCTGTATTTTATTACTGTTACATAGTTAATGTTGGGAATCAGAAAAGGCATTGCCAGTCCCTCACCGCATCACCATCACCACAAGAGGAGCTAAGGGAGAATTTACTCCCCTTCATAATTTATGGCATGATCTGATCTCTTGTGAGGGAATAAAAATTATTCCTTCTCCTACAGGGCACTGAGATGCCGAATATACCAGGATATATTGTTCGATTTAATGGAAATAAAGCTAACAGAAGATCGGTATGTAAGGACACTAGGCTGCATTGAACATCTCAGTCCAAGATATCAGTTGATGTATTTATTGATTTTGACTCATAAAACATGGCATGATTCTGGGCATTGCCAGAAGTAAAATACAGCATTTAAGCATCGTTGTTATGCTCTGGTATGTCACCAGATGGGATATAATAGAAAGAGAAATGATCTGATCTGGCATATCAGTATTTGGCTACCAGAGCCACAGGCTGGTATAGTAGTGATTGGTATCCACGTAGCACACCCTCTTCCCCATCAGAGCAATGTTCTGTCCTTGGACTCAGACACTTTGCTCTGAATCTACATTTAGTCTTAAAATTTCAGCGTTTAACCAGGAGAGGGAGGCAGTTTCTGAATATTTATGGAATTAATTCATGAGATTTGATTAAGTTTTAACTTTATATTCTTCCAGTTCAGTCACACAAATTTATTGTTCCTAAACTCAGCCCATGGGAGACGGCAGAAACCAAACGGTCATCATGGAATTCATCCTCCTGGGATTCGGGGATCTCCCTGACCTGCCAAAGCTTCTCTTCCTGATGTTCCTAGTGATCTACATGGCAACCGTGCCTGGGAACACCCTCATCGTTGTGCTCTTTGTGGCTAATCAGCACTTTCACACTCCCATGTACTTCTTCCTGGGGAATCTGTCCTGCCTGGAGACCTGCTACACCTCAACCATCCTGCCCAGGTTGCTGGCCAGTGTCCTGACTGGGGATAAAACCATCTCAGTCAGTGGCTGCATCACACAACTGTATTTCTTTGGTTCTCTGGCAGCTACAGAATGCTATCTCCTAGCAGCAATGTCTTATGATCGGTATTTAGCGATATGTAAACCCCTGCACTATTCAACTCTTATGAATATCAGGATTTGCATACAAATGGCTGCTGCATCATGGTTAAATGGTTGTTTGGCTACAATTACCTTAATCTCACTCCTATCTCACTTACTATTTTGTGGCCCAAATGAAATCAACCATTTCTATTGTGATCCCATCCCACTGATGGACCTCTCCTGTACTGACAAAGACCTTATTTTACTGGTCAACTTCATACTATGCAGTGTACTTACCCTGCCTCCCTTCCTACTAACCCTGACATCCTACGTGTGCATTATTGCCACCATCGTGAGAATTCCTTCCACCACCAGGAAAAAAAAAGCCTTTTCCACCTGCTCGTCTCACCTCATTGTGGTGACAATTTTCTATGGAACCTTAATGGTTGTCTACATACTGCCGAAACGTGATACACTGAGAGACCTGAACAAAGTGGTCTCCCTTTGCTACACAGTTCTGACTCCCCTGGTAAATCCCCTCATCTACAGCCTGAGAAACAGAGAGGTCAAGGAAGCCTTGTGCAAAGCAGTCAGTAAATGTGGCTTTCAGAAAAACATGCAAAGACTCTGAGATAATGACTTAGCCTGCGGGTTTCAATGGTATCTGAGTGATTTAAGCAATCAGCCTTCATTAAATTTAAGTTGAAAAGACCCAGTGAACATCTCAGCACTCAGTGTTGTCCATATCAATGGAAGGACTAGAGAGGAAGGTGGCCATAACCATGTTCCCATCATGCCGTTATTAACTGGGCACTAGGCAGAATGGAGACAAAATTTTAACCAATTTTTTGATCTGTAAAAAAGCCGTCTTTGATTAAAGTAAATGTGTGGACAATAAAAATGGTAACTCCTTGTGCAGCATATGTGGGCATGGAAGCCTGGGAAATCTGCCACCCCTAAAACTGTGCTTGTTACCATCAGCAGCAGCTCTATGTGTGTCATAGCTTCCTACTCAGATTTGAACCTTAGCGTTCATAAACTGAGAAGCTAGCATGAACCCTCTAAGCTTAATTACCAGCTTAAATCTGATATCGCTGCCACCAGCCAGGAATTTCCAGGGCCTGACTCCTTCTCTGGTCTCCCAAAACCTTCTCTGGGGGACCCGAAGACTCAGAGGCCCTGAGTCTCACACCAAAGGGAAAACAAGTTCTTCCCCTTGTCTCCTCTTTATCTCATCCCCAGCTCCCCCTCCCTGGGTTATCCTGGGCGATACTGTACTCAGACTCCTTGAATGCAAAACAGAGAGGGCAATTTACCTTCCCCTCTCCTTCTTCCCCTGAGGCTGCACAGATTCACCCTCCGTAAACCTAACACAAAGAGAATTTCCCTTCCCTTCGTTCCTTAGCCTACCCAGAGAAAACTCAAACAGGTTTTAAAAAGAAAGCTTTATATAAAAAGAAAGAAAAAAGACATAAATATATTCTCTGTATCAAGGTGACAATAATACAGGATCAATTGCTTAAAAGAAAAAATGAATAAACAGCCTTATTCAAAAAGAGATACAATTTAAACATTCCAGCAACTACACACATGTAAATACAACAAAAAACAATAACAGCCTATTGTTTTTCTACCTTTGTACTTACAACTTTGAAACTGAAGATTAGAAGCTTGAAGATAGAAAGACCCCTCTCATAGCTGAGAGCCAGACAAAAGACAAAGACCCAAACATTCCGTCCCTGAGCTTTCTAAAAAAATCCGGTTTCCTGATTGGTCCTCTGGTCAGGTGTTTGGTTCCCTTTGTTAACCCTTTACAGGTGAAAGAAACATTAACCCTTAGCTATCTATTTATGACAATATGTTTTGCCACCAAAAGCATGGGAGTCAGGCAGCTTTTGGCAGCATGCCTGCGAGAGGTCTGCGGGTCCCTCAGTTTCTGTGTTCCCACCACAGAATTGCTGCCGAAGCCTTGGGACCGGCGGACCTCCCGCAGGCAAGCCGCCAAAGGCAGCCTGACTGCCGCCCTCCTGTCAACCGGCAGGCCACCCCCTGTGGCTTGACCCCCCACGCACGTGGTTGGTGCCCTGGTGCCTGGAGCCACCCCGATTACTGTCATAGCCCTGTGCAAACCAGCCATCTTCACTGAACTTACACAAGCCAAATGTAAATAAACAGGTCCCTGCAGGAACCTCTGGACACTTCACCAGAAACAGCTTCATAGCTCTTGTCTGGGCTACTCGCAGCTGGGACCAGCTCCAGCAAAGCAACAAATCCAGCCTCACCAGCCCTTTGAGGAAGGGTTGTTGGGCAAACAAAAGTAGATACACACACCAGGTCCCCTGGGATTGCCCAGTCCCAGCTCGGGATTTACCAGGGCACATGTAGAACTGAGGCTATTTCTGCAGTGGGGTCTGTCAAACAGTCACTGACGAGTGACTCTGCATGTAGCCCTACAGGACACCAGCTGCTCTGCTTCCACCAGCTGCAAAAAGCAGTTCAAATGGAGAGGGCCTGTTACAATAAGCATCCCCAAAACTGACTGCAACAAGGGCAATTTCTAAGAGGGCTAGTTCTGAGGGCACAGGGTCTAGACAGCCCCAGATAACACAGACAGCTCTGCTCCATGCAGGGTCCTCTCCTCAGGTGATGCAGCCTATGGTGAGAGGCAGCAGCTACCAGCTATGAATCGGCAGAACCCCTGGGATGCCTAACACGGCAGTACTGGCTCAGTCACTGTGAGGATTTCAGAGCTTGGCCAGAGGCAGGGGAGCTGGGCACCAGTCAGAATTGTAGGGCTCCAACTCTGCAGAAGGTTTTTCCCAGGTTACCTAACCAAGTTAGTCACCCAGATCTTTGAAATGGGAGATGGACCTTTATCTCCCTTAGACACTTGAGAGAATTTCAGCCTGAAAAGCCACTGGGATTCTGTCACAGTAGCTTCAATCTAAGCATTTCTATTGGAAAGAGACCCCACATCAACAGAAAGGCACTGGATGGATGGGAAACCACTGCTAAACCTTTGAGAGCTGATGTCATTGTATGTGCTCTTGTATCAACTAATGTTGCAGTCATTTTTTCTACGATTTTGTTCCCAGCGGCTCTAGTTTGGAACAGCGCACACCTAGCAGTAGGTAAGGCCTGGTCTACACTACGCGTTTAAACCGATTTTAGCAGCATTAAACCGATTTAATGCTGTACCCATCCACACAACGAGGCCTTTTATATTGATATAAAGGGCTCTTTAAATCAGTTTCTGTACTCCTCCCCAACGAGAGGAGTAGTGCTAAATTCGGTATTATCATATCGGATTAGGGTTAGTGTGGCTGCAAATTGATGGTATTGGCCCCTGGGCGGTATCCCACAGTGCTCCACTGTGACCAATCTGGACAGCAATCTGAACTTGGATGCAGTGGCCAGGTAGACAGGAAAAGCCCCGCGAACTTTTGAATTTCATTTCCTGTTTGTCTAGCGTGGAGCTTTGACCAGCACGGGTGGTGATGCAGTCCCAAATCCAAAAAGAGCTCCAGCATGGACTGTATGGGAGATACTGGATCTAATCACTGTATGGGGAGACAAATCTGTTCTATCAGAGCTCTGTTACAGAAGACGAAATGCCAAAACATTTGAAAAAAATCTCCAGGCTATGATACAGAGTCCACAGCACAGTGCTGTGTGACATGCATAACGAAAAGCCAAAGAATCAAATGGACGCTCATGGAGAAAGGGAGGGGGTACCTAGGACTCCAGCTATCCCACAGTCCCCAGCAGTTTCTGAAAATCATTTGCATTCTTGGCTGAGCTCCCAATGCCTGCAGGATCAAACACATTGTCCGCGGTGGTTCAGGGTCTATCTCGTCAAATTTACCACTCCTTCCCCTCCATGATAGAAAAGGGAGTAAAATCGTTTCTTCACTTTTTTATATGTCATCCTATGTATACTGCATGCTGCTGGTAGACACGGTGCTGCAGCAGTACACAGTAGCATCCTTTTTTCTCCCCTCCCCGGTGGCAGATGGTACAGTGCAGTAGGACTGATAGCTATCCTGGTCATGAGCCTGAGAGTGCTCCTGGCTGGCCTGAGGTGATGCTGGCTGGGGGCACCTGGGTAAAAAAAGGTATGATTCCCAGTCATTCCTAGTAGATGGTACAGAATGGCTGATAACCGTCCTCATCATAGCAACTGGGGGCTGAGCTTCCTCAACACTCTTTCTTTCCTGTGTAAAGAAAAGATTCTGTACTGCCTGGACTATCATATCAGCGGGATGCTGGACTTCTCTCTCCCATACGTCTTAATGTCCTGCCTGGACTCTCATAGCAGCTGGAGGCTGCCTCCTCCTCATTTTATCTCAGTAACAAGTCAGTGTTTCTTAATCCTGTGTTCTTTATTACTTCATCACACAAATGGGGGGGACACTGCCACAGTAGCCCAGGAAGGTTTGGGGAGGAGGGAAGCAAGGGACGGGGTTGTTGCAGGGACACCCCCTAGAATGGCATGCAGCTCATCATTTCTGCGGGATCTGACACGCAGTAGTTGTGCTTTCTGATACACTGGCTCTCTAGTACACTTGCCCCATATTCTAAGCAGGACTGACTCTATTTTTAGATATCATAAAGGAAGGATTGACTCGGGGAGTCATTCCCATTTTTGTCTTTGTGCCCCCGGCTGACCTCAGCCAGGGACACCTATGAGAGCAGCAGACAGTACAGAACAACAGATAACCATCATCTCACTGCCAATTTACAGTGGCGTAGCAGACGATACAGAATGACTGATAACCATTTCTACTGTCATGCAAAGATAAATGAATGCTGCTGTGTAGCGCTGCAGTATCGCCTCTGTCAGTGGCACCCAGTACACATACGGTGACAGTAAAAAAAAAGCTGAACAGACTCCATGGTTGCTGTGCTATGGCATCTGTCAGGGCAATCCTGGGAAAAAGGGCATGAAATGATTGTCTGCCGTTGCTTTCCCGGAGGAAGGAATGACTGACGACATTTACCCAGAACCACCCGCGACAATGATTTTTGCCCCATCAGGCACTGGGATCTCAACCCAGAATTCCAAGGGCTGGGGAGACTGAGGGAGCTATGAGATAGCTACGGAATAGCTACCCACAGTGCAACGCTCCAGAAATTGGCGCTAGCCTCAGACCATGGACACATACCACCAAATTAATGTGTTTAGTGTGGCAGTGTGCACTAGACTTTATACAATCTCTTTTACAAAAAAGGTTTATGTAAAATCGGAATAATCCCGTAGTGTAGACATACCCTAAGAAATGAGGAGAGATGTTCTTATGCTGTCTAGGGCCACTAGAGGGCAGATGAATGGGAAAGGTCCAGCCGTGCTGCCCAATTAAAAGCGGCTAAGGTAGAAGGACAAGAAAGGAGAAGTTATGTTGACAAATGACCGATGGCAAAGGATGTGAAGCTGTATAATGGTGTGTAAGTGTTGAGTAGAGAGCAATGAAGACAAGAAGACCTCTGTGATGTGTAATGAATTGTGGATAGTAGCAGATGTTAGAGAGTGATTTATGGGCTGTTATACTAAATAACGGCCACCAGATGACATGAGAATCAAGAACAGGAAAGAGGCAGCCATAGCAAGAAGAATCCACTAGAGGAGAGAAGAGCAACAGGCTGTCATTCTGGGAAATCAACACTAGTTGGCAACAGAGCAGTGGAAATCAGAGGGGGGCATCAGAATACTGACTAGTGACCAATAGAGTTCAGTAGCCAATGCAATAGTGGAGAAGTTATACTGTAAAATTGCCACTAGGTGGCAGCATGTTGTAAGCATGAGATATGGGCAGCTACTTTCAAAAATACCCATTCGAAAGCAGCATCTCTTGAATACTAATAAAAGGGTAGTGCAAGTACATTATTACTTTCCATCACCTTGGACAGACATCTCCCAAAAATGTAGGCTGGTGTTTGTCCATGATCTAAAATATTTTCCTCAAAGGATCATTACACTAAAAAATGATGTGTGAAGGGAGTTGTATAATTGTAAGTCACACTGGGCATTGTTAGCTACAAAGCTTTGGAGACCCAAAATGAACTAAGTGGAAGAAATGTGAAGTGGGACTGTACTGAAAAGAATGAAGAAAGAATACAAATATGAGAGAGCATTTTCACTTATTATATCAAAGGGGAAGCCCATTTTCCATCTCTCCAGGTAAGTGCAGGTCTCTTTACTGAGAAAGTCCCGTTTCTGCAGAATGATGGAAGACAAGAACCTCAGTGGAACCGGAGTCCTATCTTCCAAACCCTGAAGAGCTCTGTGTAGTTGAAAACTTGTCTTTCACCAACAGAAGTTGGTCCAATAAAAGGTATTACCCCACCCACCTTGTCCCAACCCTGAGAAATGATCTCATCAACTCAAGTGTGAGCTGTCCTATGACTAGAGGTAAGCACCCAATTCCAAACTGCTGCTGCTTTGCATTTATATATCACCTTCCAAATAAGGGTATTAAAGTGCTTCAGTAACTAGGCATTAGCAACGTAAGATTCGCTTTCTGTGACAAATGTGTGAAGTGTCTGTATTCATTTTTATGATACATGATCTGTGTCAGGATGCTGGGCAAAGGTAGGTAGGACAAATGGTAGGAGCTGGAGATCCCCAAACTGAAGCCAGGGGTCAGAGTCAGTGTCAGGGTCAAGAGTCAAGCCAAAGATCAGAGATGGAGACAGAATCAGGAATTGGGCTGAAGTGTCACGGTTGGTGTCATGGTTCCAAGGGTCAATCAGGAGTCAGAATCCAAGTCTGAGCCAAGGGAAGTACCTGGAGTCCAGGAAAAAAGCTGCAGGGCAGGCGTGGCAGGTAGCTAGGGATCCATGTTTTTGTCTGGACACTTCTTCGGTTTTCTGATGTAGCAGATTCGCTTTCTGAGCCTAAACCATGCCCTGTGCTTCGTATCTTGTTCATGACTCAGTCTCGTACCCTTCCCAGTATTCTTAAAGAACTGCAGAAAAGATGATTTTATTGGTCCCCATTGTCCTTGTATTCTTGATATATATCGCAAGGGAAATTGTTACTTTAAGGCCACTGAGTGTGTAAGAAAGTTAGTGAGCCATGCAGCGTTCTTGAGTCTGAGTGGGGGCACGCGGGAAGTTGTTTCCACTTTGTTCTTTCCTCTTTGGAACGCTCTGTATGTATTTGGCAAAAGTGTCCCTAACTATAGCATATCATTATATTAGTGACATCTTATCTATCATTCTTTATGTCATTATATAATTCTATGTCTCACTCAAGAGGGGGTGATTTTCTAGGGATAGAGTATTTTCCCATAGTTGTACATTTTGGTCCCTTTCAATCCCCTCTTTTCATTAAGATCCATCATTTACTTCTGTACCCTACTTACATGGGGAATTTTGAGTTTTTGTCCTAGCCGGTTAGCTGTCTTCACTATTACCTAGTCTGGGAGCTTCGAACTAAGAGTTAGCAGCAGCTGATGGAAATGCCAATATCTGTAGTAGAGAGATACAATACTGAGGGCACCACCTGAAACACATTGTGGGTGTGTGTATATAGTCCAGTCAGATTTATATTCATTGCTGACCAAAAAGCCTGGCATCCACGCTCAATAACTGGTCTAATTAGCACTCTGTATACCATTACCACCATTTTCATATCCACTTCCCGGGATGTTCCAGAGGGATTTGACTTTTGCACTTATCTAATATTTTCAGTATGGTCCCTCCAGGTGAGCTTGTTACCAAATGTCACACCTAAGAATTTGTAATTTCAGTACATTTTTCTCTTGGTCTTATAACTATAACTTCACATGTTTTTGGCTGTTCCTTGTTAGGAGGATCATTCCCTTAGTTTTGTCTATGAGATTTTGAAGCCCCACCTGTTTCTCCATTCTGGGCTTCTCTTCAGTCCATCATCATTCTTTTGATGGCCCTTTCAGGGTTTCTGCTTTTGATCCAAATGGCACAATCAGCAACCAATGTGATCCCTATTCCTATACTCATTTCCTCAGGGCAATCCTTTATCATGATGTTAAAGAGGGTTGGTGTAACTACACTGCCCTGTGGAGTTTCACTTGCAATTGACTGTACGTTGGAAAAAGCTTTCCCTAATTGGACTTGTACAGTTCTTTTGCCTAGGAAGTTCCTCATCCATCTGTACATTCTTCCTCTATTACTCATTTAGGCTACTTTATGAAGTAGTTCCTCTCTCCATAACACATCATAGACATTTTTTCTACACCCTAGAAGATTAGTGTCATTAATTCTATGATTCTCATACTTTTTTGTGCTTTTGTCTCTATCCTGATAATGTGATCAGTCACACTCCTATTTTAGTGAAGCTCACTTTGTGTTTTATCTGTGAACCTACTTCTTTGTAGATGTGCTACTGATTTCTCACTCACTATTATTTCCATCGTTTTACCTAAGCCAAACTAAAGTTTACATTTAAAATATTCACGTGCTGCTCCCATTCCACCTCTTCATCTCATAATTAGTCTTCATGTTCTTTTCTCCTCCCTAACTTGTATCCTCTGATATTCATCACTACTGACTTTTTGAAATATGGTGGCCAGAATCTCTGCTTTTCTTTTGTTAGAGCGTATTACTCCATGCCCTGAAACTGGAGGGCTTGGTGTTACGTGACTCTTACTCTTTATTTCATTCATTTCCCTAGTTTGTTTATATATGCTTTGCTGTATTGGTATTTTTATTTACTTTCCCATGTTATGGTGTCCACCTCTCTCTTTCTGCCCTTTTTATAGCCCTTTGTGAAACTACCTTACTTTTTCATATTTCCTTATGTTCATTATATAAGGATTTTTTTGCTGTCTTTTATGCCTTATTCCTTTTCCTAATTACCATCTCATATTCCTTGTTCCATTATGGTACACGTTTCCTATCTTTAGGCAGTGTTGGTATCCTAAGAATAGCTAGGCTAGCTGTCTTTATGATTCCTTTATAAATATTACTGCAGAATTCCTCAATATCTTCACGGATACATTACTCATTCACATATTCCTCACCTCTCTTTCCAAAGATTTTTCCATTTTGCTTTAAGATTCCAAGTGGGAAAATTATCCTCATTTTCAGTATTTCCTTTTCCTTGAGATGTAATTAATGTCAGGAAGTGGACACTAGCCATTCCCTCCCCTCTGTGTATTTCACAGCTGCATTCACTCCCTATTGTCCCAGATCCAGACAGAAGAAGTTTCCATCAGTAGTATTGAATCTGGTAGGTGCTTCATCTTTTATTCTCTTCAACGATTTGCTCTAAACATTTTACTTACTTCCGTGCTATCTGTTATGACTATTCAGATCACCACAAATAATGAATGGGCATGTGACCTTTTCAATTAAATCTGTCAGGTCCTCTAGAGTCCTGCATGGGTTTTAAACATTATAAAGTCTTAGAGATGGTATCTCAGTAGTATTATACTCAACATTCAGCTTTTTAATCACTACTTCAAGGTAGTTCAGGTTTTCCTTAGTGAAGGGGTTTGAACCCCCACCTTTTCCATTTTTCTATCATGTCTATATAGACCATGGATATAAAGCTGGCTAGATCGTCGGGCTCAACGGGTAGTGATCAACGACTCCATGTCTAGTTGGCAGCTGGTTTCAAGCGGAGTGCCCCAAGGGTCAGTCCTGGGGCCAGTTTTGTTCAATATCTTCATTAATGATCTGGAGGATGACATGGACTGCACTCTTAGCAAGTCTGCAGATGACACTATACTTGGAGGAATGGTAGATACACTGGAGGTTAGGGATAGGATAAAGAGGGTCCTAGACAAATTAGAGGACTGAACTAAAAGAAACCTGATGAGGTTCAGAAGGTGCAGAGTCCTGCACTTATGATAGAAGAATCTCATTCACTGTTACAGACTAGGGACCGGATGGCTAGGAAGCTCTTCTGCAGAAAAGGACCTAGGAGTTACAGTGGATGAGAAGCTGGATATGAGTCAACAGTGTGCCTTTGTTGCCAAGATGGCTAACGGCATTTTGGGCTGTATAAGTAGGGGCATTGCCAGCAGATCAAGGGATGTGATCATTCCCCTCTGTTCGACATTGGTGAGACCTCATCTAGAGTACTGTGTCCAGTTTTGGGCCCCACACTACAAGAAGGATGTGGAAAAACTGGAAAGAATCCAGCTGAGGGCAACAAAAATATGTAGGGAGCTGGAGCACATGACTTATGAGGAGAGGCTGAGGGAACTGGCATTGTTCAGTCTGCAGAAGAGAAGAATGAGGGGTGATTTTATAGCTGTTTTCAACTACCTGAAAGGGGGTTCCAAAGAGAATGGATCTAGACTGTTCTCAGTGGTACCTGATGACAGAACAAGGAGTAATGGTCTCAAGTTGCAATGGGGGAGATTTAGGTTGGATATTAGGAAAAGCTTTTTCATTCAGAGAGTGGTGAAACACTGGAATAGGTTACCTAGGGAGGTGGTGGAATTCCCTTCATTAGAGGTTTTTAAGGTCAGGCTTGACAAAGCCCTGGCTGGGATGATTTAGCTGGGAATTGGTCCTGCTTTGAGCCAGGGGTTGGACTAGATGACCTCCTGCGGTCCCTTCCAAACCTGATATTCTATGATTCTATGATTATATCCTAGGATTTTATAGTCTCATTTTTCTATTAGCCAGTCTTGGATGCATATTCTATCAGGCTTTGTTTTCATATCAAATAAATTGGTCTTTAATTTCTGCCCATGTGCTATTAAGCTGTGGGCATTCCAGCTGAACATAGTCACCCCTGTTTCTAACCCTCAATAGTTGTTTCACTTAGGAAAGTATGAAGTTGTTCCACTGACAGGTTGCTAGCCTGCAGCTTTAATTAAAATTCTCATTTTCTGTTTTTTTCCTCTTTGGGAACTACAGTTTATCACATCAACCTTTAATGCAATGAATCTCTTTTCACTCCAGTGTTACACATTACCTCCCATTAATTGCCATTCCCCACATCAGGTTCTCTTTAAGGTATGTCCTAACAGCTTCTGCATAGGAGAGATTATTAGTAACTTGAGGTTTTTGCATTTCTCTTGCTTGCTTCCCTCCAGACAGCCTGCATATTCTGAGCGGTGTTTTCCTCCACAGTTACAACATTTTTGTTCTGTCCCTTCCTTACAATCACTATACGAATGGTCACTTCCACACTTACTGCACTGTACTTTCCCATTGGAATTATTTGCTACATGACTAAATCTCTGGCAGCTGTAGAATCTCACAGAAGGAGGAATATAGAACATAGTCTGGAATATCTGATACCCTAAAGTTACTCTATCTGGTCACATCCCTCCCTTACAATCTATCCAGCACAGCTGTCAAGCACTTGCTGTCACTTCCTCTTCTGCTAATACCCACTTAGCACTTATCACCACCTATTCTTTGCTTACTTTCCTGACATTTCAATGGGTACCCTAAATATTACCCTTCTTGGTTCTCTGAGGAATCTGGGTAGCTGACAGCTCATTTTTATTTTACCCAGCGCCTTTGTCTTAAGGAGTGTCCCTACTAGGTCTTTGTTTTTACATTCCACTAATGAGTCTCCAGAACTTAGCATCTTAGCTCTTGCTAAGAGACTTAGTGGGATAACTCATGTGACTGGAGTACTGTCATGGATGGATATAAACTGTTCAGGAAGGAAAGGCAGGGCAGAAAAGGTGGGGGAGTTGTATTGTATGTAAGCGAGCAGTATGTCTGCTCAGAGCTCCAATATGAAACTGCTGAATAGCCTGAGAGTCTCTGGATTAAGTATAGAAGTGTGAACAACAAGGGTGTTGTCATGGTGGGAGTTTGCTATAGACCACCAGACCAGAGGGATGAGGTGGATGAAGTTTTTTTTAGGAAACTAACAGAAGTTGCTAGATCTCAGGCCTTGGTTCTCATGGGGGACTACAGTCACCCTGCTATCTGCTGGGAGAACAATACAGGAGTACACAGACAATCCAGGAAGTTTTTGGAAAGTGTAGGGGACAATTTCCTGGTGCAAGTGCTGGAGGAAACAACTACAAATAGAGCTCTTCTTGACCTGCTGCTCACAAACAGGGAAGAACTCATAGAGGAAGCAAAAGTGGATGAGAACCTGGTAGGGAATGACCATGAGACGGTCAAGTGCAGAATCTGGACACAAGATAGAAAGGAGAGCAGCAGAATACTGACCCTGGACTTCAGAAAAGCAGACTTTTACTCCCTCAGGGAACTGATGGGCAGAATCACCTGAGAAAATAACATGAGGGAAAAGAAGTCCAGGAAAGGTGGCTGTATTTTAAATAATCCTTATTGAGGTTTCAGGAATAAACCATCCCAATGTGTAGAAATAATAGTAAATATGACAGGCGACCAATTTTGCTTAACAGTGAAATCCTTGCTGATCTTAAACAGAAAAAAGAAGCCTAAAAGAAGTGAAAGATTGGACAAATGATCAGGAAGGAGTATAAAAATATTGCTCAGGCATGCAGGAGTGAAATCAAGAGTGGGGAGCGTCATTCCCCAGTTAGTGTTGCACATCAGCTTGGTTTTACCCCATCCTAAGATCCACCCTGTATTTTATGACTCTTACATAGTTAATGTCAGGAATCAGAAAAGGCATTGCCAGTCCCTCACCACATCACCATCACCACTAGAGGAACTAAGGGAGAATTTACTCCCCTTCATAATTTATGACATGATCTGATCTCTTTTGAGGGTTTAAAAATTATTCCTTCTCCTACAGGGCACTGAGATGCTGAATATACCAGGATATATTGTTCGATTTAATGGAAATAAAGCTAACAGAAGATCGGTGTCTAAGGACACTAGACTTCATAGAACATCTCAGTCCAAGATTTCAGTTGCTGTATTTATTGATTTTGACTCATAAGACGTGGCATGATTCTGAGCATTGCCAGAAGTGAAATACAGCATTTAAGCATCATTGTTACGCTCTGGTATGTCACCAGATGGGATATGATAGACAGAGAAATGATCTGATCTGTCATATCAGTATTTGGCTACCAGAGACACGGGCTGGTATAGAAGTGATTGGTATCCACATAGAACACCCTCTTCCCCATCAGAGCAGTGTTCTGTCCTTGGACTCAGTTTTCTGACACTTTACTCTGAAATCTACATTTAGTCTTAAAATTTCAGCCTGTAACCAGGATAGGGAGGGAGTTTCTGAATATTTATGGAATTAATTCACAAGATTTGAGTAAGTTTTAACTGTATATTCTTCCAGTTCAGTCACACAGATTTATTGTTCCTAAACTCAGCCCATGGCAGACGGCAGAAACCAAACGGTCACCATGGAATTCATCCTCCTGGGATTCGGGGATCTCCCTGACCTTCATATGCTTCTCTTCCTGATGTTCCTAGTGATCTACATTGCAACCGTGGCCGGGAACACCCTCATCGTGGTGCTCGCTGTGGCTAATCAGCACTTTCACACCCCCATGTATTTCTTCCTGGGGAATCTGTCCTGCCTGGAGACCTGCTACACCTCAGCCATCCTGCCCAGTTTACTGACCAGTCTCCTGACTAGGGACAAAACCATTTCAGTCAGTGGCTGCATCACACAACTGTATTTCTTTGTTCTCTGGCATGTACAGAAGGCTATCTCTTAGCAGGGATGTTTTATGATCGGCATTTAGCAATATGCAAACCCCTGCACTATTCAACTCTTATGAATATCAGGATTTGCATCCAATTGGCTGCTGCATCATGGTTAAGTGGTTGTTTGGCTGTAATTATCTTAATCTCATTCCTATCACACTTACTATTCTGTGGCTCAAATGAAATCAACCATTTCTATTGTGATCCCATCCCACTGATGGAACTCTCCTGCACTGAGTCACGCCTTATTATATTGGTTGACTTCATACTAGCCTGTGTATTCATCCTGCCTCCTTCCCTACTAACCCTGACATCCTATGTGTGCATCATCACCACCATCATGAGAATTCCTTCCACCACCGGGATGAAAAAAGCCTTTTCCAGCTGCTCCTCTCACCTCATTGTGGTGACAATTTTCTATGGAACCTTAATGGTTGTCTACATCCTACCGAAACGTGAAACACAGAGAGACCTGAACAAAGTGGTCTCCATTTGCTACACAGTCCTGACTCCCCTGGTAAATCCCCTCATCTACAGCTTGAGAAACAGAGAGGCCAAGGAAGCCTTGTGCAAAGCAGTCAGTAAATGTGGCTTTCAGAAAAACGTGAAAAGACTCTGAGATAATATCTTAGCCTGAGGGTTTCACAGATGTCCAGGTGATTTAAGCAACCAGCCCCCATTAAAATTAAGATAAAAAATCCCAGTGAACATCTCAGCACTCAGTCTTGTCCATCTGAGTGGAAGGACCAGGGAGGGAGGTGGCCATAACCATGATCCCATCATGCAGGTATTAACTGGGCACTAGGCAGAATGGAGACAAAATTTGAGCTAATTTTTTAGATCTGTAAAAAAAATCTTTATTCAAAGTAAATGTTTGGACAATAAAACCAGTAACTCCTTGTGCAGCATATGTGGGGACATAAGCCTGGGAAATCTGCCACCCCTGAAACTGTGCTTATTGCCAGCATAGCCCTCTGCAAACCAGTCATCTTCACTGCACTCACACAGGCCAGATGCAAATAACCAGGTCCCTTCAGGGACCTCTGGACACTTCACCAGGAACAGCTTTATAGTTCTTATCTGGGCTACACCAGGCTGTGACCAGCTCCAGCAAAGCAAAAGCTCCAAGCTTACTTGTCTCTTGGAGGTGGGGAGGTTGGGCAAACAAAGGTAGATGCACACACCAGGTCCCCTGGGATTGCCCAGCCCCACCTGGGGGTTTGCCAGGGCACATGTAGAACTAAGGCCATTTTTGTGGTGAGGTCTGTCAAATGGTCACTGACGAGTGACTCTGCACATAGCCCTACAGGACACTAGCTGCTCTGCTTCCACCAGCTGCACAGAGCAGTTCAAAGGGAGGGGACCTGGTACAATGAGCATCCCAAAACTGATTGCAGGAAGTGCAATCTCCGAAAGGGCTAGTTCTGAAGGCACACTATCTAGTCAGCCCCAGAGAACACAGACAGCTCTGCTCCATGCAGGGCCCTCTCCTCAGGGGGGGAGGCAACCTATGGTGAGAGGAAGCAACTAACGCCTACCAAAGGGCAGAACCGCTGTGATGCTTAACACGGCAGTGCTGGCTCAGTCACTGTGAGCACGTCAGGGCTTGGACAGAGGCAGGGGAGTGGGCACCAGTGACAATTGTCAGCCTCCAACTCTGCAGAAGGGTTTTCCCAAGTTACCTAACCAAGTTAGTCACCTAAATCTTTGAAATGAGAGATGGACATTTATCTCCCTTAGACACTTGTGAGAATTTCAGCCTGAAAAGCCACTGGAATTCTGTCACGGTAGCTTCAATCTATGCATTTCCATTGGAAAGAGACCCCACACCAACAAAAAGGCACTGGATGGATGGGAAACCCCTGCTGAACCTTTGAGAGCTGCTGCTGTGGGATGTGCTCTTGTAGCCACTAATGTTGCAATTTTTATGTATTTATTTATTTATTTTTACGATTTTGTTCCCAGTGGCTCTAGTTTGGAACAGCGCGCACCTAGCAGTAGGTAAGAAATGAGGAGAGATGTGATTATGCTTCTAGGGCCACTAGAGGGCAGAAAAATGAGACAAGTACAACCGTGTTGCCCAATGGACATCAGCCAAAGTGGAAGGGAAAGAAAGGCGACATTATCTTTCCAAATGACCAACAGAGGGAAGTGGAAAGGGAGGTGAAGCTGTATAATGATGTATAAGTGTTGACTAGAGAGCACTGAAGAGAAGAGGACCTCTGTGCTGCCTAATGAAAGGTGGATAGTAGCAGATGTTATGGAGTGAGTTATGGGCTGTTATGCTAAATAACAGCTACCAGGTGACAGTGTCAAGAAAGGGAAAGAGGCAGCTATAATGAGAAGAACCCACTAAAGGAGAGAACAACAGACTGTCATGCTGGGAAATTGACACTAGATAGCAGCAAAGTAGACAAAATGAGTGGGGTGAGGGCAACAGAAATACTGACTAGTGACCAAGGCCATGTCTACACGATGAGATAAAATCGATTTTAGATACGCAATTTCAGCTACGAGAATAGCGTAGCTGAAATCAAATATCTAAAATCGATTTACTCACCCGTCTTCACCGCGCGGGATCGATCTCCGCGGCTCGCTGCGTCGAATCCGGAACTCCGGTCGTCTAGCTGGAGTTCCGGAATCGATGTAATCACGCTCTGGAATTGAACTATCGCGTCCAGACCAGACGCGATAGTTCGAACCCTGAGCAATCGATTTTAACGCGCCGGTCCCGGCTCGTCGTCTAGACGGGGTCCAAGGTAGTTCACTAGGCAACACAATAATGGGGAAGTTATACTGAAAAATGGCCACTAGGAGGCAGCATGTTGTAAGAGGGAGATAAGGGCAGCTATTTTCAAAAATGTCCATTAGAGGGCAGCATATCTTGAATACTAATTAAGGGGCAGTGCAAGTACATTATAACTGGCCATCACCTTGGACAGGCATCTCCCAAGAATGGAAGCTGGTGTTTGTCCATGATCTAAAATATTTTCCACAAAGGATCATTAGACTAAAAAATGATGTACATTTATCTTGTATAATTGCAAGTCACACTGGGCATTGTTAGCTACAAAGCTTTGGAGACCCAAAATGAACCAAGTGGGAGAAAAGTTGAAGTGGGACCGTACTGAAAAGCACGAAGAAAGAATACAAATATGAGAGAGCATTTACACTTATTAAATCGAAGTGGAATCCCATTTTCCAAAGGTAGATCACATGCACCAGCTCATCCCTTCAGGTAACTGCAGGTCTCTTTACTGAGAAAGTCCTGATATGCAGAATGATGAAAGTCAAGAACCTCAGTGGAACCAGAGTCCTGTCTGCCAAATTGTGAAGAGCTCTGTATAGTCTAAAACTTGTCTTTCACCAACAGAAGTTGGTCCAATAAAAGATATTGATTCACACCTCCCCTTGTCTTAAACCCTGAGAAATGAGCTAATCAACTCAAGTGTGAGCTGTCCAATGACTAGAGGTAAGAAGCCATTTCCAAACTGCTGCTGCTTTGCATTTATACATCACCTTCCAAATGAGGATATTAAAGTGCTTTAGTAATTAAGCATTAGCAATATAAGTTTTGCTTTCTGTGACGAATGTGGGAAGTATCTGTATTAATTTTTAAGATACATAGTCTGTGTCAGGATGCTCGGCAAAGATAGGTAGGACAAATGGTAGGAACTTGAGATCCCAGAACTGAAGCTAGGGGTCAGAGTCAGTATCAGGAATTGAGCTGAAGGTCAAAACCAGGTTTTGGCATCCAGTTGGGTTCCAGGGGTCGATCAGGAGCCAGAATCCTAGTCAGAGCCAAGGTCATACCAGGACTTCAAACACAGAGAAGCGGGGTGGTCGAGGCAGTTGGCTGGGATCTGCATTGTTGCCTGGACACTTCTTGGTGCATCCCATTGGCGAACATAGGGTCAATTAGCCAAGACAACTGTCAGTCTGATCATGCCGGGTGGAACTTGCCGTAGCATACAACCATTGTAGATTATGGGCCACAGGGAATGAGTCAGCTACAGACACTGTATGGTCAGGTGGAAGTATGGGGGTATTACTTACCTGTTAACCTTATAGGACCAGATCCAAGTCTCACTAATACTTACAGTTGCTTTGGGTTGCTGTGGTCTGGGTAGCTAAGGGTTAAATTCTGCAAAGATCCCCTCCTGGTAGCTGTAGACGTTCCTTAATGGTCTGATGCTCAAAAGGAAAAGCCCCTTGAGAGAAATGCATGAAGCAGTGTATTAGACTTACAGGGTGGGGGAGGTAATGTCTCTTATTGGGCCAACTTTTCTTGGTGAAAGAGACAAGCTTTCAGCTACTACACTGCATGAACCAGTGTAGTCAGGTTCAGGTAGGGTGATCAGATGTCCTGATTTTATAGGGACAGTCCCGATTTTGGGGTCTTTTTCTTGTATAGGCTCTTATTACCTCCCACCCCATCCCGACTTTTCATACTTGCTGTCTGGTCACCTGAGCTTCAGGTGCCCTTCTCAAACCCCCAGGCGACCTTTAGCCAGGAACCCTGAACTAAGGGACTTTGGAGTGGATAAAAAGACAGCCTGTGGCTCAAGGGGTTAATGTGATGCTTGGATATATAAACAGGGTAATTTAGAGCAGAGAGGCTACGTTACCTCTGTATTTGGCACCGGTGAGACCACTGCTGGAATCCTGCGTCCAGTAGTGGTGCCTACAATTCACAATTCATGACGGGTTCAGTGAATAGCCATGAGGACGATTAAAGGGTTGAAAAGACTCAATGAGTTCAATCAGTTCAGTTTAACAAGGAGCAGGTTAAGGGGTGAACAGATCACGGTCTGTAAGTAACCATGTGGGGAACAGAAATGTGGTAATGGTGGGCTCATCAATCTAGCAGAGAAAGGTATAACAAGGGTTAACAGCTGGATGTTGAAGCTAGACAAATTCATACTGGAAATAAGGCACAGGTTTTTTTATCAGTGAGGGTAATTAACCGTTGGAACAATTTACCAAAGAGTCATGCTGAATTTCCCATCAGTGGAAATTTTTAAATCAGGATTAGATACTTTTTTCTAAAGGATCTGCTCTAGTTCAAACAGGAATTAATTCAGACTAGATGATCCCAGGGACCTTTCTGGCCTTGGCATCTATGAATAAGTGGAGAGAGATTCTGAGTGAGGTGTCAGACTGTCCAAGAGGCCAGGGCTTCAGGGGGTAACGTGGCTCATGGTTCTTGGGGGGTACTTGGGTTAAGTGGAACCTGCTTAAACTGTCAGGGAAAGGCTGTGCATAGATAGACAACTTGTGTATAGGATTTTATTGTTTTAACCCTGTTTCCCTCTGCTAGTTATGTTTCTGTGAACCAATCGATCACACCTGTTTTTGAAGAGTCCATCCTGAGTCACTAAAGGTTCACCATGGTCACAGTGTCCCAGAGAGGATTCCATAGGAAGGGACAAAGCCAGTTGTAGTTGCTTGAGATAAATACGGCTGGTGAAACAGGGATGATGTAGCCTGCAGACACACAGCACCCATTCTACATACATGGGAGATAGAGATGGATAGACAGCTGATTACTTAAGAAGAGAGAGAGAGAGAGATCCAAAAAGAATAGACAAATCAGTGAAATAAAAGTTTTAACTTTCCTACCAATATTGGTTGGAATTTTCGAAGTGCCTTAATGGATTTAGGTGCCTGACTCATCAAGATAAGCGTGTGCCTAACTCCTTCAGAGCGCTATTGAAGTCTCAGCCTTAATGATTCAAGAATTCATGTTACAGGGAGAGAATTCTCAGCACAATTTAACAGCATTTTCAGGTTCCAGAACTTATATAATGGAAACAGTTTTCAACACTTATTAATATTTCCTAAAGGTGGTAAAACTGGCTCTACTTGTTGGGAATTTTTTATATTTTGGAACCATGTAACAGTGTGAAAGAATCACAGAGGTACATTCATAGATTTATAGATTGGAAAGCCACAAAAGACCATTAGATCCTCTAGTCTGACCTCCAACACTAGATTTATTGATTGAGTGATTGATTGATTTGGCTTATACAAAAATATGAAGACTTCCTCAGTGATGGTATCCCGCATTTGGACAAACTTTATCATGAGAAGAGATGTGAGACGATGTGAATCAAACTGTGTGTGTCTAAATGGCTGCCCATTACTGTGGGCTCTCAGACCCTTCAATATCGCAACTGAGTTCCGAGTCCGGTTTGAGAGAGGTTGATATGTTAAATCTGCTGCATAAAACTTACAATAATATATCCAAAGAGTCAACATGCCAGTCAGCTCTGTTCCTGCAACTCCATTTTTGAACCTGGGGGTTTCCTTCCCCCCAAATTCTTGGCTGAGTTAAAGCTGAAGTATGTTTTTGTCAATCATCTCCAAGAGGTATTTTTCTCTTCTTCAGTTTTTACCCTTCCTAGATACACCCCATGGCAAACACAGAAGCGGGGAATCAAACGTCCATCACAGAATTCATCCTCCTGGGATTCGGGGATCTTCCTGAACTGCTGACCCTACTCTTCCTGCTGTTTCTAGTGATCTACATCCTGACCTTGTCCGGGAATATCCTCATTGTTGCTCTAGTTGTGGCTAATCGGTACCTTCACACCCCCATGTACTTCTTCCTGGGGAACTTGTCCTTCTTGGAGACCTGCTACACTTCTACCCTCCTGCCCAGGGTTCTGCTCAGTTTCCTGACAGGGGACAAGAGCATTTCTGTTAGTGGTTGTATGACACAATTTTATTTTGTTAGTTTCTTTGCTGGTGCAGAATGCTATCTGCTAGCAGTGATGTCATATGATCGGTATTTGGCGATATGCAAACCACTGCATTATGCAGCCCTCATGAATGCCAGGTTCTGCCTGCAGTTAGCAGCTGAGTCTTGGATAAATGGATCTCTGGCCGTTATCATAGTATTATTTCTTATGTTACAATTAACTTTCTGTGGCCCCAATGAAATTGATCATTTCTACTGTGAATCCACAGAAATGTTAAATCTATACTGCAATGACACCAACCAGACAGAGCTTGTCATTACCATCCTGGCTGCTATATTCACTCTGCCTCCATTTGTATTAACCGTGATGTCTTATGTGTGTATCATCATCACCATCATGAGAATCCCTTCCACCACCGGAAGGCAAAAGGCCTTTTCCACATGCTCCTCTCACCTCATTGTGGTGACCATTTTCTATGGGACCCTGATCATTGTATATCTGCTACCAAAAAGCAACACACTACGAGACCTAAACAAAGTGTTCTCTGTCTGCCACACAATTCTGACACCTTTGGCCAATCCCTTCATATACAGCCTGAGAAACAAAGAGATGAAAGAGGCTCTGAGAAAAATTGCCAGTAAATGTGTAAATTTTACAAGATCTTAGAAATCACAAAGTTTTTGTTTCTTACTGTATTGAGGGAAAATGGTGAAATGCAGAGCTGGTTTATTGTTTTATAGAAACAGATTCTGGGTGGTCCCTAGTTCTGACTAGGTGTTTGGGAATGTGCTGCTATAATATTTGAGGATGTGCAAATATCCGATATGTGAGCTCAATCAATACCAGGATCTTTATATTCAAAATAAAATTGAACTGTATTACACTTAGGAAATTCCATACACTAAGCCCAAGTAAGAATATAGGATACAAGAACAATTTACTCTGGAATTATCAAAGGATCCTAAGGGATTTAGGGGTCCAAATTTCAATTGGGTTGTGTTACCTAACTCCCTGAGGTCCCTTGACAATCCTGGCTGAATGACATGATATTTGAAAGTATACATTGATTTTGGGTGCTTCAGCCATTGACGACCCCCACTTGAGACATCAAAATTTTTCAGAGCACATAGAATTTTCATAACCTGTTGTGTGTTCAATGGTGGGAAATGATCAGTTCACCTCGTCCTATCTGTGTATATGACATGGCTGTCACCAGCATTAACAATGGGACACCTCAAAGAAAGAAGAGCTTGTCGATATGGGCAGAAATTATATGAATTTGAAGAAATGTGGACCCTGTTTCCAGATACTTTTAGATAAAGAAGCTGAAATAATGCCTGACTTCCATTCCACTGGACTTCTCTGCTTTCTCCCTCCCGCTTCAGCCCCCGTTCCCCAATTTCCCTTTTTTGCCAATTTGTGTCTTTTTTCAGATTGCTGTTACCCCTTCCCTCACATGCAAGGTTTGTCTGATTTTGTATTGCCTAGACAAGTTGCATAATTGCCTATATTTTTTAGCTAGCCTGTAAAATGTGCAGTGTTGGGTGACATGTACAAGCTGTAACAATTTTTCTTGTTTGTTTCTTTATGAAAATTAATAAAAAATGAATCAAAAAATAAAATGGGACACCTCACAGTCAATCCCCATATTACAGAGGCACAGGGCAGATTACAGAACATGCCCAAATCCACACAGAAAGTAGGGAATTGAATGCAGACGTCCCGCATCATGCTTCAGGATCCTATCACTACACTGTGCTTCGGCACGCGAGAGGGTAATGCATCCCCATTCTTGTTAGTTAACCTCCTGTGCTTTCTACAGGCCATAAACTACTGACTCCACAAGCAGAAGCTGAGGATTGAGAAACAGGCATTTATTCACTATAAGTGCAATTGGATGACAAGCTGCTATCCTAGTAGAGCGTGTGGGATGGGAAAGGGGCAGCTATACTGTACTACGGGGCAGCAGTAATTCTCTAAAGTGCCCTCTAGAATGCAGCTTTTATGAATATTGGCAAAGTGATATTATCATTATTCCTTTGTATTATGGCCGTGCTGTAATAGGACCACTCAGAAACCTGGCCCTGGCCCCATTTTGCTGTGCAGTGTACAACCACAGAGTAAGAGAGTCTCAGGCTTTGGCTACACTGGCACTTTTGTAGGTAAAATCTGTCAGTAAGGCAGGGGTGTGAAAAAATGACAGGGAAAGTAAGAAAATGCAGTTTGAGAACCAATTAGAGTTTGATTGAGGGATATTTACTCTGTGCATTGTGTTGTGATGTTGACTTTGTGTTTTAGTGGTTACAAAGCTTTAACATTTTGAATCTCAACAGCTACTATCAGTAAATAACTGTCTGACCTCTCATAATTTCCCACAACTGTGAAAATATAAATCAATACGAATAATAAAAAATGTTTAAAAAGAAACATCAATATTATCCATTGAAATGATAAAAAAATAAAACCTGAGTTCCACCAAGCCTAGAGACAACGCACAAACAGAAGGAGAGTCAGAGCCTCGCAATGTCACAGAGGAGCCATGCCTTTCTGTTTTTATTCTGATTACTGGTTTGGAGCGGGGTTTAGCTAGGAAGGATTTGTCTAAATGAAAAGGCGTGAGGGCAGATATGCTGAGGAGAGGGGATCGGGGGGCACAGAGAAGGGAAAAAGGGAAAAAGGTGGAAGCCGTGAAGGAGGAAGATATGAAGGATGTTCCAGTAGTTAGGGCATCATTCTAGCATTTGGGATTAGAACTGGATGAAATTTTTCATTTGAACAGTTTATTTCATTGACTGAAATTATTTGACATGAATTTGCCTAATATTTTCGGCTCAAAACACTGGGGGCGAGGGGGCTGGATTCACAAAGAGACTTAGGGTTTGTTCACAAAATGGCTGAAGGAGAAGAAAGCAGTAGAGGTCTGTGATTTAGCCAAGGGTTCAACACTCACCTGCAATGTTGGAGACCCAGCTTCAAGTCCCTGTGCTGGAGCAGAAATTTAAATGTAAGCCTCCTGTCTCTGAGGGGAGTGCCGGAACCCCAGGCCATAGAGTGTTCAATGGTGGATCTCTTCCAACCTCGCTTTGAAGCTTTTCCACTTATATAAAATACCTCAGTAGTGATTGGCTCAGGGAGCAAGCATGAGAATGACTCTACAGCCTAGTGGTTGGAGCATGCAGCTGGGAAATAGAAGACCTTGACTCAAGTCTCTGCATCAATGAACGTAGTTATTGATACAAAGTGGGACAATTTCAACAGAAGAGTCTGAGAGACTCCCACCCCTCTCTGAGCAGCCTGTCGCTCCAGTCAGGGTGCTCACCAGCAGGGTTCTAGGATTGAGACTTGCATCTGGGTCTCCCACATCACAGGCTAGTACCCTAACCACTGGAGCAAAGGTCATAGAGGCAAACGGCCCCATTCTCCACTGCCCATTTTATGAATGGCAGCTAAGGATCCTTGTGAATCGACCCTTTTAAAGATTCCTGGAAGCCAAATGTTTCCAGTTGAGTAGCATGGTATTTTTGACAAAAGGTGGATTTTCTATTCCATTTTGGTTTGTTGAAAATTCCAGGTTTGGTTCAACCTGCAGCAATTGTCTTTTCTGATTTTTTGAAACTACCACCGAATCAAAAAATCAGCTGTTTGCTCAGTTCTACTTGGGATACCTGTGTTCCAGTCCCTGCTCCACCGGAGATTCCCTGTTTGACCATGGAAATGTCTGTGCCTCTGTTCCCCAGGTGTACAATAGAGAAAACAGGCACTCCAAACCTCACAGGGGTGTTGTGAGGATCAATATATTATAGCCTGTGGGTCACCCAGCTACTACAGCAAAGGAGGGCAGATAAGTACCTTTGGGAGAGACAGGGCTGTCTCATGAACGAGAGTCTGAACACACGCAGAGGAGGTGAGATTACCCACACGACACAGCTGGTGTCTGACACTGGACTCATGTAATAGGCTATTACTGAACTGACCACTCTGTGGAAGTGGAGCAGAAATAAGAGTGAGGGAATACGGCAGTGATGGAGATGGAAAGAGACACTCAAAGAGGGGCCGTCTCACAATGACTAAGGAGAGCCCGGCCCTGCCTGCTCAGGTCTCATTCAGCAGTGATGGCGGAGGTGGAGAAAGTGATCAGATTTAGCTAAGCCTGACCGAAACGCAGCCCTTTTGAGACCCAAGTTGATGCTGTTGGGCTCATCTATGTGGGGAATGTTACCAGCATACTTATACAGTGACAGTTACACCAGAGTAACCCCCCATCCAGACACTCTTACTGGGTGAAGCTGCCTTTTTCCCAGTGTTGCTGGCGTCACTTTCAAAGCAATATAAGCTGAAGCAGAAAATGGCGCTCTGAGTCCAGAATAAGTGTTTTCACATGGGGAGTTTTGCCAGTATTGCTATAGTGGTGTATTTGTACTAGAATTATTCCCTGTGTAGACAAGCCTGTAGCGTCCCCAGCTGAAGCTAGCTTATGGTGGAAGATCCGTGCTCCATGCACTTGGTCTTGTCCCAGGAAATTGCTGGTGGGGGTACCAATAACTGGACTGGATGACTGGGCTTTACTGGGCATGAATGCACTGGGAGGCCCAGGCTGCGATTACCATTTGGGCTAGAAGACTCTCCCCGAGAAGAGAGAACTTTGGGCCAAGCAGACTGATTTTCACCCCGACTTGTGTTTGTGCCATCTATGTCGCAAACCCAGCTGCAGCTCCCCAGACTCAGTGGAGGGAAATGCCCCTCAGAAGTAGCATCAGGGGAGACACAATCTTCTCCCTCAGAGGATACATATCTGAGGAGGTGAGTGCGCTCTGTCTATAGAGAGAGGAGAACATTCTCCAGGGGAGATCTCAGCACCTGCTTGTCTCTTCAGGACCACGTGGGTCTCTTTACCGAGAGAACCCAATTTCTAGAGAGAATTGAGAGAGAAGAACCTGACTCCTGGTCACCAACCCTGAGAGATCCAAGATGATCTACTGGAGGCTGAATACCCTGTGGTCTCATGTAAGCGTTATCCCTCATGCTGCTGCTGCTATGCACTGAGACCCCTCTGTCAGGGGATACCACTAAAGGATTAATAGGGATACTGACTGCCTGCTCAGCTGAGACTGATCACTAGCCTCCCAACAGCGGCAGAGATAAAAGGGCTGCAGAGCAGACAGGTATGTTAGCTGATGGTGAGACTGAAGGACTGTCAGAGGAGTCTCTTTTGCTTCAGCAAAAGACTGATAAGAAGCTACCTAGGCAATCAAGTCGTTCTCTCTCTCTCTCTCTCTCTGCTTAATGGTCACTAGACTTGATTGGAAAATGGAAAACCAGTTTCATTCGAAATGTTGACATTTGAAAGTTATTTCCATTAATCAGGAAGCAGTTTGCATTTTTTTTAAACTTTTGGTGATTTTGTTTTTAAACTGCTGTGTGCTATAAAATAAATAGTATCACTTCCCCCTGCTCTTTTCCTTCTTTTATTCCTTCTTCTTTCTGGCACTTGGAAACTTTCCAAAACTTCTTCTAACTTTGAAAAATTACCAAAAAGCTTTAATTTTGAAAAAGTTACAGAGAGATTAAAGGGAAAAATGATAGATGTTTGGTGAAGGTGGAAGAACAAGGAATTGTGAACAAACTTTAGACACGATAGTTGGCATGTTTTCTGACTCCTTTGAGCTTCTATCCATTGTAAAGGTATGACTTTGCTAGTGGAGATTTTAATGGATATTTTTATCATGCAGTTTCAGAAGCTCACTGAGCAGTTTCAGTCAACAATATGTATTTGCAGAGAAATTCAGAAGTTAATCCCCAATTATGGCAATCAGGGTCCAGACACCTCAAGGGGAGAAAAGCAAGTTTAAAATAAGCAGTTAAACCAAGCGATTGCAGATTGTGGTGTTGTATATGAAAATAGTTGAGTAAGGTTGTTGATGAAATCTTGTAATGCTCTAAACATAATCATTGAGATATGTATACAGACTGTGGTTATACGTATGGATATAGGTTATGAGCACAGGTTATTACAATTTCAGCTCCACCTTTCAGTGACCAGTCTGGTAGAGAGGGGTTCCCCTCCCCCAAATGAGACTAGCTCAAAGCACCTAGTGTTATACAACCCAGGAAAAGAGGAATGATGGACCCTTACAGTTAAGGGAAAAACACTGAGACATACTAGCAATCAAGTAAAGGGAGTTTCCCCTGCTTTGAATAACAATGAATCACCTTAGTAGGGGGGGGGGGCAGTGGCAAATTAATGATTTTGCTGCCCCTAGGCCCTGAAATAATTGCTGCCCTTGGCCCCATATGAACTTGTTTTAGTTTTTTCATAAATTCATTTCAATGAAAATGAATCTAAATATTATTCAAATAATTTAATGTTTACAAGTTTTATTATAAAAAAAATTACAAGTGCAGCGAACCCTCACTTGAAATGGCACTATACAGACGCACATTTACTTTTAGCATGGGACCGTGCATGGATCCAAAACTGAGAACCGCTTAATTTCTTCCTTCCGTTCATATTATTAACATCTAGGATTCTTGCAAGTATGTATACTAAATGGCATCGTGCCATCACTGGTGGTTTCAATACATGCTACGATTGGTAGAATTGCAGCCCCACTGATGCCACAATTACAAAAATGGTGATATTATAAATTTTATAAATTTGCCACCTCTGCAAATTTGCTGCCCTAGGCCTAGGGAAGGGGTTTCACGTGAAATCTCTCCAGGAACCGAGGGACAATCACTTGGTGAGTGCAGTCTGTGAAATGCTGAATCCCCCTACAGTTAAAGAATATGCTGGGAAAGTCTCTTATTAGAAGAGATTTTTATCTAATTTGAAAGCTTAAAGGTTGATGTTCCATCTCTGTTTTGTTTTCTGCATGGCTTGTATAGGTTTGCTTCCCGTGTGATTTCATCTATGAATCCACAATTTTTCTATTACATAAACCTCATGTTTGTTTTTTTACCGGTAGGTCTCTGTGTGAACTGAGGAAAGAGTAGATGTCAAGAAGGGGAAAAGGTGCCCCTTAATCTGTGGGTTTTGGGGGAGTCATTTGAGGGTGCTCACCTTGCAAGGAATAACTAGGCTGATAGTAGCCAGGACAAGAGTGCTATTCTTGTGGGCTGGCTACTGGGGTCAGGGCTCTGCCAGAGCTGCAAAGCATTAAAGCACCCAAGGTTGCAGGGCAGGCAGGGACAGAACCTCTGACTGGTCTGTGTGATCCCCATAGCGTCACCATGATGATCATATAACAGCATAAAAACTGATCTGCATGGTACAGCACAAATGAAATCAAATAAATGCCTGCCTGAAGACTTTGGCATTCCAGTTTTGGACTGGAAAAACCACCCTCAAGGGGTGCTGGTTTCTGCTGAGAATGAGTCCAAAATAAACCAATATTCAGCTGTTTCTCCCTTTTGGCTTGGGAGTTTGACTTCAACATGCATCCGACAAAGTGGGTATTCACCCACAAAAGCTTATGCTCCAAAACGTCTTTTAGTCTATAAGGTGCCACAAGACTCTCTGCTGCTTTTACAGATCCAGACTAACACGGCTACTCCTCTGATACTTGATTTCAACTTGGATCTCCCACGTCCTAGGGAAGCTATAGAGTCACGTTCGCATTCCAGTCCCAGCCCAATGACTATCCATTTCCATTCATAATGACAATGAATACTCGTCGGGCTAGGAAAACTGGGTGAGAATAACTACCACCCCAGCCTGGACTCTCAACCCAGCATTTGGGCTGTGACCTCAAGGAGAGGGAGCTTTTGAATATTACTGTATTTGAATCAATAGATTAAAGTTTAACAAATGTCGTTCTCATTGTATTGTAGAGTTTATCGCTTCCCCGAGATGCATCCCATGGCAGACACGGAGCAGGGAAATCAAACGTCCATCACAGAATTCATCCTCTTGGGATTTGGGAATATCCCTGAACTGCGGGTTTTTCTCTTCCTGCTGTTTCTAGCAATCTACTTTGTGACTGTAGCTGGGAACATCCTCATCATTGTGCTGGTTGTGGCTGATCAGCAACTTCACACCCCCATGTACATCTTTCTGGCGAACTTGTCTGCTTGGAGACCTGCTACATCTCCACCATCCTGCCCAGGATGCTGGCCAGTTTCCTGACTGAGGACAGAACCATTTCTGTCAATGGCTGCCTCACACAATATTATTTGTTTGGTTTCTTTGGAGTGACAGAATGTTCTCTCTTAGCTGCAATGTCTTATGATCGGTATTTAGCAATATGTAAACCACTGCATTATGCAGCCTTTATGAATGGCTGCTTATGCCTCCAGCTAGCAACTGCTTCTTAGATATGTGGATTTTTGACTATTCCCATAATAGTATTTCTTGTGTTGCAATTTACTTTCTGTGGTCCCAATGAAATTGATAACTTTTTTTGTGAATTTCTGCAAATAATAAATCTCTACTGCAATGCCACCTACCAGATGGAGCTTGTTGTTACCGTCCTGGCAGCTGTATTCACTCTGCCCCCATTTGCATTAACCCTGGCATCCTACGTTTGTATCATTTCTACCATCCTGAGAATCTCTTCCACCACTGAGATGCAAAAAGCATTTTCCACCTGCTCCTCCCACCTCATTGTGGTGACAATTTTCTATGGGACCCTAATCATTGTGTATCTGCTACCAAAACCGAACACACTAAGAGACCTAAACAAAGTGTTTTCTGTCTGCTACACAATTGTGACTCCTATAGCCAATCTCTTCATATACAGCCTGAGAAACCAAGAGGTCAAGGAAGCCCTGAGGAAAATTGTCAGTAAGTGGCTAGATTTTATGAGAATTCAGAAACCTCAGTCTCTTCAGGCAAAATGGTGTATTACTCAGATGCTGTGTGGCCCTTATTTCTTGCTCCATTGTTGGTGATATGTGCTTATAACATTTTGAGGACGTGCAAAGATTTGTAAGTGTAAGAGGAATCAATACCAGAACTGTTGGAATAATATTGAACTGTATTTTACTTACTGAATGTGGGTAGATGATATCTTGGTGAATTTCATACATTGAAATAAATTAGGGCTTGATCTACAAAGGGACTTCGGCATTGCAAAGAATAAGTTTTAGCGCCATGCCAGCTAGTGAGAACCTCAGCCCCGAGTTCGGCAGCCAGGCTATCTATACGGTGCATGGGGAGAATTAGGCGGCTAAGAAAGGGATCCCCAGAGGTCAGCAGGTGGAGCAAGGAGCTGCCTCACCTGGACAAGAGGAAAAGCCAGTTAGAAGAGTCTTGCCTAAGCCCTATCTCTCCCACAAAGTTAGTCACTATCTCTGCTTGGGATTTTCAGCTGGGAACACCAAGAGGGGGCGGAGGAACTCACCAGGCTGTTGGAGACACAGGTTCAGTCTCCCCACTGCCTAATATGGAGCAGGGCTTTGACTGTGAGTTCCTCCCGTCAGGAGAGTGTCCTAGCCACTGGACTGCAGAGTTGTCCTCTCTGGCCCAACACATGTTTAATTAGTTTTACACAGTGGGAAAATGTCCTCAGGAGACTTTGAGGGAGCCCCACACCTGATTATCCTTCATGCCAGGGCTTGGGGAACTCACCCGAGGAAAGGGAAACCCAAGTTTAAATGCCTTCTCCGCGTGGGGTGGAAGGGATGGAATTGGATCTGTCTCTCCCATGTCCTGGCTGAATGCGCTAGCCACTAGGCTCAGGGTTATAATGGAGGCCTCATACCCTTCAGCCACTCTGGTTGGGGATAGGTGTGCTGTGAGCATGCCTACCGGATTAAGGCCTGCAGGTGAGACAGGCAGGGCTGTGCCTAGCTTGAGGCTCTTGTGGGGTGAGGTGTGAGATGAATGCCTAGACTGAGGTGGCTGTGCATATGTTCACTGGGAGATACTGGCTCCTACAGTCCTTTAGTGGTAGAGATTTAGCCACCTATGACATTAGGTGTCAGTTGAGCTGGGCTTTGAGGCTCTCAGTGGTGCCTAAATGATGGTTCTACGTACCTGAGTCCCTTCATGGGACTAGCTCTGACAACTTAAATTCTGAAGTGATGGATGCTCTTAGGCCCACGGCCTCTCAATGAGATTTATGTTCCTGTGTCACTGAGTTTGCTTGAGGCCAGAAGTGTTTAAAGGTACAGAGGTGCCTGGTGGGATTTTCAAAAGCATCCAGGTGCAGAACATGCCAAAAATGGGTTTAGGCCCCAAGATGGTGCTGGAAGTCCCATTGGTGTCTAAATACATTTAAAAATCTGGCTTTTGACCATTTCTGAACATTTTACTCCTGGCCTTTAACCTCCCCTGATGAGAGCTGAGGGAGTCATTAGGTTTTCAGCTTGATGGCCCATATGAGCTGGCTAAGGGCCCAGGGCAGGCATAGTTTCACAGGGATCCCCTGGGTTGGGTATCTGCATACGAGCTCACCAGAGGCTGGCATGTGAGGTCTGTACTGAGAGCTGCTCACACACTGGTCGTCATAACTCAAGTATTATCCAGCCACACATTTCACAAGGATTATGTATCTATAATGAAAATTCCATCTTGGGGTTAAGCCTGGTCACCAGGAGGTGACATACCTCTGGAAATACTTCTTAACTGTAAGAAGAGTAAGACAATGTAACAGATGCCTAGGAAGGTTGTGGAGGCTCCTTTACTGGAGGTTTTCAAAAGAAGGCTGGATAGCCAACTGTCTTGGATAGTTTAAACAAAACAAATCCTGCATTTTGGCAGAGGGTGAGACTAGATGACCCTTGTGGTCCCTTCTAACCCTACAGTTTTATACCTCTGAGATAACAGGATGCTTTTCTCCCTGTCTAGCCATTTGTGTATTGTGGGCTTCACAATGGAGGCCTATTTACACAATGAGCCTGGTGCAAGTTAAGAGATTGCAAAATCTGAGAGAAACAAAACAGCAGGGGGTGTTGAGGGTCCTTCACCTAGGAGACAAGCTAACAGTGTGTTTGTCTTCTGAAAGCAGGGTCACTGTTAGCCTGGCTATAAAGCGCAGCAGGGATTTTGGGGAACAATACTCTACAAGACACAAGTATCTTGTTAACTTAATTTGGACTCTAGAATGGATGTTATGATTTTATTTTATTATAGGTATCCAATACTTGCTACTACTGGAATCTCTAAGCTTTGCTAAATAAACTTCTACTTGTTTTCACTATAAACATATGTAAGTGCTGTGTGTTAAGCAGAGCAGTGATCTGAGATGGAACGGGTAAGATCAGGTGTACTGGTTCTTTGGAAGCAGCAGATCTGTGAATATGGCAAGTGTCCAGTGAATCAGGGGCTGGTCACTCCAGTGCGATGCTCTGAGGCCTTGAGCTTAACACTAACTGTAAAGTAACACCGAGGCCTGCATAGGCCTAGAGAGAAGCGCTTGTGTCTCCCATGGCTGGTGGAGTTGGGGAGCTGACCCCCAGTAGGTACAAAGAAGTCTTCCTCACACTGAGGACAGGCAGTGGCAAGGTGCTTCACAGCACTGGGTATTACAGGAAGCATCACAGCAAAACTGAAATTTTTTTATTCAAGTTGATTGAAATTTTTTCAATGTGAATTTAAAACATTTCAAGCCATTGACAATTTTTTCCCCAAAACTCTTCACCAAATTCAACCTGAATTCCCAAATAGTTTCACTGCGCTGAAAAATACACTTTTTTTTTTTGGTTGGAAAATTTACCATTCACTATCCAACCCTTCTGCCCCTCTGAGTTGTCAGCAACAAGGGCCGGGTTCAGTATCCAGGGGTCCCATTTCAATAACGCAATGAAAAACCGGCTTAACCCCCACCCAATGAACTGGGACAATTATATACCACCCCCCAGGGTGCCTCTAGGAGGCAATACTTCCCCTCTCACAAGCACTGAGTGTAGCAAAATCCTTTTAATAAAGGAGGGAAACCATGTGGCATTGCGTTGGGGAAACACCACAGACAGGATTCATAACACAAACCATGAGCAAAAGACCCACCTCCAAGTAAGTTTGGCAATGTCCTCTTCCCCTCAGGGTCTTAAGTCCAAATCACCCCAAAGTCCAACAACCCAAAAGTCTCTGTCCCTGGTCAGTGCCACCCCAGAGTTCAAAAGTTCATCTGCAGAGTTTTACCCCCTCTGACTGGGTGGAATTGGGGTGGTGCATAGAGGGTGTTAAGGGGCACCTTATGTGGTCCGAGGCTGACTGCCTCGCCTCTCTGTGGAGGTCTGCTGCAGCCTTCACCACGAATGGCTCTGCTCCTCCAGCCGCTCCACTCCTCCAGCCATCCCCACAAATTGCTCCACTCTGCTGCACTTACTGTTCCGTGGGCCGCTCCAACTGTCCCACACACTGATCCGCTCCACCAGCAGTCCCATAAACCACTTCAGCTGTCCCCACAAACTGCTCAGCTCCACTCTGCTGCACTTGCTGCTCCAACCATCCTACAAACTGCTCTGCCAGCCACTTAGCAATATGTCCTCAGGCTCCCCCACTAGTTAAAACAGTACTCAGTGATCTCAGCTCAGTAATTTTAGCTCTTTCAGTGGTTTCAGCTCTTAATGATTTCAGTCTGTAGTAGAGAATCTCCAGTGCTGTGCACCATTAGCCCAAAGTGAATTCAACTCAGCAATCTCTAGCTAGACTCCTACCAGAATCAAAATTAGTTCTGCCATTTAACAGTGGAGAGGGAGAAAGAGAGAGAAGGGGGTGCAATTGGTGTACTAGGCCCTCAAAAAGGGGGCCCATGCCATCAGATACACACATCCATCCCCAATCTCTCTCAATTCACTGGGTTTTGGAACCCATGTCCTTTGTCTAACGAGTACTACTTAGTTGATGGTGAGACGCTCTGTCATAAAACAGTTTCATAGTCCCTCATTCACATAATCAGGGTAACAATACTTTATTCCTCCTGCCCCAATAACAGAGAAATTGGGGATCCCACAGCTGACAAAGTGATCATTTTAGGCTGCCGTGGGCTATGCTAGGCGGGGTGGTTGTGCCTATGCAAACAAGATCAGCCCCTGACATTCTTTTCCACACTCGCCACAATTCACCACCAGATGTCAGGGTAGAGCTCATCCTGACTCTACTTACTATTGAAAAAATGTCTCCTTGCTCTACCCTTGGGCCATGGGTGACCCTACCTGGGTAATTTTCCACCTGGACTCTGTGGGAGAAGGGATGCATAGAACATTTGCTCCTAAGTCTTGTAGATTGCATTGGATACAGGCTGAGTGTAGGGCTGTGCGGTGGGATATTTGTGGGAATTCTCGGATTGTGAACTTGTGATCCATGTGAGAGATGAAGATCCTGGGGTGGAGGAATGTTCAGAGAGGTAAGGATGTTGGGTGCTCCTTGTCTCAGGTGCTATATAGCTCAGGCCCCAGGTCTCAATGGCATGGCACAGGCTGATGGTGTTGGGAAAGAAATGAAAATGTTGATATATTGAATAATGACATCCCTTCTCTGAGTGGCTGCATTGTGTAACGGTCACCAGGTAGCAACACTGCACCTTTTATACTATTTATACTGCTATAAAGTCTAATGGACCTTAGACGGCAAAGCAGTGTAGTGAAGGAGTAGGGCATCTCTGAGTTACTGGGACAAGGTGAGAGCTGAGAATGTAAGAGAAAAGGACACCTATCGCTAGGCTTGGCAGAAATCAGTTTTTATTTGTTTTAATGGATATTATTGATTTAATCCATAAAAATAAAAAATACTTATAAATTCATTTTCAGTTTCAAAAAATTATGGGGGAGCAGACCATGGGTGGGTCAGTCAATAGTTATTTACTTACAGTAGTTGTTGAGACTCAAAAAGTTAAAGCTTTAAACTGTTAAAACAGAAATTTTTAACATCACGTGTCAAAATATACCAAGTAAATATCCTTAAATCAAACTCTAAGTTCTCAAGCAGCACTTTTCGTTCTTTGCCGATCTGTAAATTTCAATAATCATCAATGGAAATATTTTTTTCCTCAGTTTGTGTTTGGTTTAATCAACATTTACCAATAAAAATGTAATTTTTCCAAGCCAAGGTATAGTTCATCCTTTCCTCTTTTTTACCCTCTACAGAATCCTCCCCGCTCTCACTGATGGCTTCTTATGTCTCGTTCTACATCTATTTTCCACAACAGACTCCCCATATGTATCCCTTACACTGTGCTGCCATCTAGCACACAGTAAATCAGTCTCTAAGTTTCTCAACCTGTCGGTTGGCACCCAAAATTGGGTCGCCAGAGTGTTTCAAAGGGTTGTGTGGCAGCTCCTGTCCCAAAGGGCTGGCTGGGTTCACCTCCCTGCTCCAGGCACTGCAACCTTTGGAGCCTTAAGCAGGAATATTTTGGGGGGTCCTGCACATACAACATATACTAATAAATAACAGGGGGCTCCTTTGAGCTGCTCAGGGCCCTAAGCACCACTCAGGTTTGGCCCAGGCATCATGATGACAGAAGCCTGGTGTTAAGGTATTATTCCCACTTTGAACTTTAGCATCCAAAAAGTGGGGACCTGCGTGTACCCTTCTAAGCTTAATTCCTAGCTTAGATCTGATAACACTGCCACCAACCAAAAATATAGTGTTTTGGTACACTTCCTGTTCCCCCAAAATCTTCCCTGGGGGACCCAAGATCCAAACCCCTTGGGTCTTAAAACAAAGAGAAATAAACCATTTCCCCTCCTTTTCCTCCTCCCAGACTTTCCCCTCCCTGGGGTACCCTGAGAGATCACTGTGATCCAAACTCTTGAATCTTAAAATAGAGAGGAATTAACCTTTGCCCTTGCTTCTTTCCCCCCACCACTCCCTGGTGAGTTCAGACCCAATCCCCTTGGGTCTTACACAAGGAAAAAAAATAAAAGCTTTTTATTAAAGAAAGAAAAAATAAAAATTATCTCTGTAAAACCAGGATGGAAAATGTTTACAGGGTCTTTAGCTATACATAGACTAGAAGGACTCCCTCCCCCCTACCCTAAGTTACAAGTTACAGCAAACAGGGGTAAAATATCCTTCCAGCAAAATACACATTTGCAAGGTAAGAAAACAAACATAAATCTAATTCACCTTTTCTAGCCAGTACTTACTATTCTGAATATGAGAGACTGTTAGAAAGAATGGAGACAGATCTGGTTGCACATCTGGTCCCTCTTAGCTCCAAGAGCAAAAAAAGAACAAAACAAACAGCACAAAGAAAGACTTCCCTCCACTAAGATTTGAAAGTATCTTGTCCCCCGATTGGTCCTTTGGTCAGGTGTCAGCCAGGTTCACTAAGCTTGTTAACCCTTTGCAGGTAAAAGAGACATTAACCCTTAACTATCTGTTTCTGACATCAGGGTAGGCCAAATATGACTGAGTGACACCGCAACCCCATAAGCCAGGTCAAACGTCCACTCACACAAATTTGGTCCAGTCAGCGGGGTGGGGACAAACCCGAGCAGCGCTGCAACACCGGAGGTTGCAATGCCTGGAGCAGAGAGCCAAGCCCAGCAACCTCCACAGCACAGGAGCTGCAGGAGCCACCACTATGGGTCCTGCCTAGTTTTCACTACAACTCCTCTCAGGGGGGCAGGACCCAACCAAAACCACCCCAGCTCTCCCACCCCCCCGCTGCCTGTTTTCTGGGTCACAACAGGCCATAAATATTTACAAATGGGTCATGAGCCCAAAAAGGTTGAGAACCACTGACCTAGATACTTACTGACAATTTTTCTCAGGGCTTCCTTCACCTCTTTGTTTCTCGGGCTGTATATGAAGGGATTGGCCATAGGAGTCAGAATTGTGTAGCAGATAGAGAACATTTTGTTCAGGTCCCTGAGTGTCGGGGGGGTTGGTAGCAGATACACAGTGATTATGGTCTCATGATGAGGTAAGAGAAGGAGGTAGAAAATGCCTTTTGCCACCCAACGGTGGAAGGGATTCTCAGGATGGTGGAAATGATACAAATATAGGATAACAGGGTTAATGCAAATGGAGACAGAAATGAATAAAACAGCTAGGAGGGTGGTTGAAAGCTCTAAATGGTAGGTGTCACTGCAGCAGAGATTTATTATTTTTGTACATTCACAGAAGAAATGTTGATTTTATTGGGGCCACAAAAATATAATTGTGATATGAAGGACATTGGAGTGGTACTAGCCAGAAGCCCACTTGTCCAAGACTCAGCTGTTAGCAGGAGACATAAACTGCCATTCATAGGGGCTGCATAATGAAGTGGTTTGCTTATTGCTAAATACGATCGTAAGACATTGCAGTGAAGAGAACATTCTGTAAACCCACAGAAACTAACAAAATTACATTGTCATACAGTCTCTGACAGAAATGGTTCTATCCTCAGTCAGGAAACTGGCCAGCTTCCTGTGCAGGATGGTGGAGATGTAGCGGGTCTCCAAGCAGGACAAGTTCCACAGGAAGGAGTACACGGAGGTGTGTGAAGGTGCTGATCAGCCACAACTAGCGCAACGATAAAGCTGTTCCCAGACATGGTCACTAAGCAGATTGCTAGAAACAGCAGGAGGAAAAGGATCACAGAGATTTCTAAATCCCAGGAGGATGAATTCTGTGATTGATGTTGTGTGTCTGCCATGGTCTGTGTCGGGGGAGATAAAACAAACTCTACACTATAACGAGAATACAGCATTTCTTAAACTTTAATAATCCATTTAAAAGCATTTATGTTCAAATGCCCCAATCACCTTTCAACTACCAGCCCAGAAATTGGCTTGAGAACACAAACCGGGGCAGTGGTGTTCATACAGTGGAGGTTGATGCTGACCTACCAGGCTGTGGAATCCTTCTAAGGCTACGTCTACACTAGAAATGCCCCAATGTAGCTGCACTGCTGTCATGTGGACCCTTACTACAGCGACGGAAGGGGTTCTGCTGTCACTGTAATAAATCCACCTCTCCAAGAGATAATAGCCAAGTCAACTGCTGAAGCCTTCTGACCACCTAGCAGCATCCATGGTGAGGTTTAGGCTGGATTAACAACATCACACAGGGCATGAAATTTTTCACAGCCCTGAGCAATACAATTAGGTGAGTTTAACTTTGGAGTGTAGGTGAGCCTTTACTCTCCTTTTCTGGCCACATTACAATTTGCTGTCATTATGAAAGACTCTGACAATGGATGGTCATTTGGGCTGGGGACAGCCTGTGAAAGTGACTCTGTAGCCCAGTGGCTAGGGCTGTCACCTAGAGTGTGGCTGAGACAAGTACATGCCCCAATGACGACTTAATTATTGAGTGGAACAGCTCCGAGAGGAGAGATTGAGAACACCCTTTGGCTCAGTGTCTAGGGCATTTGCCTGCAACGTTAGAGATCCCTATTAAAATCTCTTCTCATGTGTCCGCAGCAGGAGTGGAAGCTGGGTCTCCACACCCCCGCTGAGTGCCTTAACCACTGGACTAAATCTTATAAGCAAGTGACTTCAGCCTTCTCCTCCAGCTGTTTTTTTTAATCTTTTGCTTTGCTCTTGTCAAAATGCCTGAAACTCAAAACAAAAAACTTTGGGACAAAATTAAGGGTTTCCTCTTGTTTCAATATCATGGAAACATTTCCAGTCAAAGTTTTCCATTTCAATAATGTCAGAACATTTTGACTTTTTTTAGCTCAATACTTTTTTCTTTGACTTTTCAATTCACTGTGTCATTTTTGGTTTGACCAGAAGCAATATTGATATATATTCTTTTTTCAAATTGCCAGTGAACCGAAAAAACCATGATTTGCCCGGCTCTATCAATGACATGGAAAGTGAGTGAGTAAAACCGACAGCAACGTGCTGCTAAGTCAGACTCCGATTTGTGTATAGATCCTGATGCATCTGATTAAAAACAGATTTAGCCTTGCTCCCGAGAATCAGCTCCAAGGAGCCATCCCTAGTGGCTTGTAATGAGTATGCCAGCTCCCCAGGAGGAGTCTGGCAAATGGAGATGTGACAACTGGATTCCCTTCAAAAGTTTCCCCTCTTCCCCAGAAGAACCCAATGCTCCATGAATGTGGCTTTGCCAGTCCAAAACCTCACCTCTGAAGCCTTTTTATGCAGATATTTGTTTGATTTCATTTGTGATGTACCATATGCATCAGTTCTTTTGTTGCTATGTGATCATCACTAACTTCTGAATTTCTCTACTAATGGATATTGATTCAATCTGCTTAGTGACATTTTGAAAATTGAACAATAAAATCTCCATTAATATCCACAGTAGTGAAGTCATTCATTTAGAAGGGGTATAAAATCATACGATTCTGAAAATGTGCCAACTATCATGTCTAAGGGTTTCATTGTTCTTTAACATTTCCTTTTTGACCTTTTTCCTTTTCCCACTTCGAACTTCTGCAACTTTGAAGAAGTTAGAGAGGGAGAAGGAAAAAAATCAAGTCTGTTACTTTGCCACTTTTGCAGTTTTTCAAAATTTGAGAAAGTTTTTAGAAAGTCACTGAGTGGCCAAATAGAAAAGGAATTTGTGTCTGTGTGTGTGTGTGCGCCTGGGGGTGAAATGACACTATTTACTTTCTTTTTAAACCACTGGGTGCAATCACCAAAAGTTTGAAAAAAGTGCAAAGTTCTTTATGATTAATGGAAACAGCATTCAAATGCCAACCTTTTTCACATATGCCATGTTTGTTGTAGCCATGTGCCTCCCAGGATATAGAAAAGCAAGGTGGGTGAGGTGATATCTTTAATTGGATAACTTCTATTGGTGAGAGAGACAAGCTTTCAAGCTTACCCAGAATTCTTCTTCCAGTCTAAGAAATGTGCTCAGAGGGTATGTCTACACTGCAGTTAAACCCCATAAGGGGACAGTCGCCTAGAGCTCAGGCTTCAACCTGAGCCCAAATGTCTACATTACAATTTTACAGGCAGAATCAGCTGACACAAGACAGCTGCAGGTGGTTTAACTGCAGTGTGACATAACCAAAGTGTCACAGCTAAATACAAAGTGGAACAGATTGTTCAGCATAAGTAGTGAACACCTTTCCAGGGATCAGGCAGGGTGAAGTGGCCCAGTAATAAAGGGGGGAGGAGAAAAGCTGAGGTTGGGGAGGGAGTTAAGTGGGTTACAGATTGTTGTAATAGACCACAAATTCAATGTCTCTGTTTAGTCCATGATTTTTAGTGTCTAGTAAAGTTATGAATTTAACCCCTCAGACTCATCTTTTGAGGTTTATGCAGGTTGCCTTTGAGGACAAGGCCTGATGGGTCAGATACAGAGTGACTGCTTTGTGAAAAGAGTTCACCCATGGGGGATATGGTGTTTGTATCACTTTTTTTTCCTGAGAGTTCATTCAAGAGTGTAGTAATTGACTGACTGTCTGGCTTCACCCGCAGAGTTATTGGGGGGGGGGGGGGGCATTTAGTGCACTGGATGAGTTACACCACATGTGACAGGCATTTGTAGGACCCATGGATCATGACAGATGTGTGGTGGCGGTGTGGTATTCTCATCACCGAAGTGGAGATATGACTACAGATGTTGCATCTGTTCTGGCAGGGTCTGGTGCTGCTTTGAGTTAGTGTGTCCTGGTCTGTGGGGAGTTTGCTTCTTATGATAAGGTTGTGGGGGGGTTGTTTGAAGACCTGAAGCAGGGATTTAGGAATGATTTCTTATAGGATGGGATACCAATTGAGTATGGGTTGTAATTGTTTAATGATACCCCTAGTTGTCACCGACCACTTCACACTGGAACACATACAGGGTATGTGGCAGGAGGGGTCCCCTCTCCCCTCCCCCATCCCGTTCCTCTCCCCCATGTTAAAGCCAGTTCTCTAAGGGTATTTGGATGGCCTGTTCCATGGTATGATCTACTTCTTTGGAGTGTCCTTGTTTGGTGAAGGCATTCTCAAGCGTGTTAAGGTGTATATCCCAAACTTTCTCTTTGGTGCATATTCTGTGGTATCTAAGTGCCTGACTGTAGATAGCAGATTTTTTGTTGTGTCTGGGATGGTTGCTGGATCTGACAGTAGGTGTGGTGATCCATTGGCTTTTTTATATGGTTATCTGTAGGGTTCCATTGTTGATGCTGATTGTGCTGTCCAGGAAGATGATGCTCATGTGGGAGTATTCTAGAGAGTTTCATGGATGGGTGGTGGTGATTGAAGTTGTCAGGAAAATCTATGTAGGATTTAGATTGGCTGGTCATAGGATGAAAGTATCAAAGTATCTCAGTTACATGCACCATGAAACCAGTGATATACATGAGATACGTAGACAATGCACAGTGGTGCACCAGGGTGATTAGTAGCTCCTGTCTAATGTTTGGAGAAGTTTGTCTCAAGGTGTGCTACCTGTGAGTGAAACTACAAGGCCTGGAGAACATAATTTCCAGCATATATACATAATTCCTCACATTTTCTGTGCATACATCTCACAATGATTCTGATGACCAGTGCGACACTTGAGACTGTGCGTGATCCTTTTTGGTGCATACCTGGGATCTGTGTCCTCTGCCAGTTGTCATCAAGATGTCCTAGGATCACACTAAACACTTCTAAAAATCTGCCCCTCAATCCACAAAGGGACTTAAACATGGCAATACCCAGCCTCTAGGCACCTTGCCACGCAGCAATCCCACAGCTCAAGTTAGGTGCTTAGACTGCATGGGGAGAACTGGGGCTCCCAACTCCCATTGATTTCAGTGGCAGGTAGGAGCAAAGTTCCTTTGAGAATCTGAACCTAAGAAAGGGATCCACAAAAGCCAACTTGCTGAGCAGGGAGCCCACAGGGAATGCTGAGGAGCACGGCATGACCTAAGCCCTGCTCCTATGAAGGAACAAGGTGCCTAAATGTCAGCCTGAGGGAGGAGAGCATCTGTGTTTGGGGTTCTCAGCTGTGACACCTCCCCCACACACACAGCAGGGGCAATCACCTTGAAAGTGGGAAAGCAGAGTTCTTTTCCCCTTATGCCTGTCATGGAGCAGGGTTTGAACAGGGGTCTGACCACTGGGCTGTAGAGTCATTCCTCCTCTCCCTTTGGCCCAATGCATGTGGAGTTATTTATACACAGTGGAATGGCTTCAACAGACAAGACTGTGAGCATCCCCTTGCTCCCCTTAGCCAAACATCTCATAGCCCAGTAGCTGGGGGAACGCACCTGCCAAGTGTGAAACCCAGGTTCTAATCCCTTCTCTGCAGAAGGAAGAGATCAACCTGCATCTCCCACACCCTGGCTGAGACCCCTAGCCATGGAGCTCAAGGCTGAAAGGGAGGCTGCCATTCCCCCCTTGCCATGTTGCACAGGGTTAGGTGTGCTCCAAGCATGTCTATTGCATCAGACCCACGGATGGAAAAGGGTGGGGATCCCCCTGAAACTTGCATATAAGAGAGGAGCCTATGCACCTAGACAGAGATGCCAGAGGACGGACGTATTAACTGTCATGGACTTAGGCAGGTAGGGAACCTTAATGGTGGAAATTCAGATGCGGAGGAGATTTCCATGCTGGACATGGAGGCTCAGTGGGAGGTTAGGTGGCAGCTGAGCAGGGCTTTGGAAGTGCTCAGTGCCATTGTAATGTCGGACTTTGGCATTTGTCACTTGAAGTGCTTAAGTCCTCTGGTGGATCTAGCCCCTAAATCTCATAGTCAAAAGGAACTGAGGCACTTAGGAATAAATCTTGTAAATCGTCAGTAAGACATAGGCTCCTATGCCACTTCAGAACAAAGGTTTTGGGCTCCATACTGTACAATGGCCACAAGGGGCAGCAGAGGGTTAGGGGCAGGGATGGGGCAGATATACTGTATAATGGGCACTAGGGGGCAGCCAAGATTTTCTGGCCAATGTTTTGTGTGTCTATTCTTATGATCTCTAGATGGCAGCTGATTCTGGGGCATGACAAATAGACAGTGCTAAATACTAAAACCATGATTTTAGTTAAACAATATTTGTAAGTGATTAAGAACTGATAAACTTGGAATTAAAACTTGAATTAAAAATGTAAGCCAAGCTTTGTGAAGCTTCAGGTCTTTCCCTATATTATATATTCTAGTCTTGTATTCAGCCAATATCCTTCAAAGAGGTAAGCAATATGATTACATCCATATCTGCTATATTTTTTTCAGATTAATTTAAAAAAAAAGAAAAAGAAAAAGAAACCTCTTATTTAAAAATGCAATTATGTGAGCCATAAATATTCAGCACTGGGAATTATGAAGAACAAAGCTTGGGGCACACAATTATTCACACTTGTGATAAATTAGACGGAGCCCTTATTAAGTGATCAGGGAGTAATTTTTGTGCTCGTCCGTAAAGGCTGCAAAAAGCATTCCCTCCAGGGCAAGAAGTGACAGTCTGTCAAACTTCATGCTGAAAAACTTTTTAGACTCCAGTTGTAGAATATATTGTAATACACAAAAATGAAATTATGGTTGCCATTGTACCCACTGAGGACCATGAATTGGCTAGTGTGAATGTATAACACGGTCCTCTACAGGATGCAGTCAGTACTGTTCTGTTGGTTATCAAACACTCCAACAGACCAATTAGAGATCTATATTTCTTGTATGAGATTATCTAATTTGTGTAATTGCTGTGGCAGTGAAGATTCATGTGACTCAAACTTTTCAGGGTTTTGGGAAAAAAAGTAGGTATCTGACCTTCATGCTTCCACGGTCTGTGCTTTTCCTAGAAGCCTAAGGAAGTTAAGTGCCAAACTCTCATAGCAATTCAGTGGCAGTTGTGTACATTTTACAACCCCTCCCTTTGAAAATCCCAAACTAAATGTGTAAAGCACCTTGTACCTGCAATTTATCTGAGCAAAAATTGGATAAAGTATTTAAAAACACTTAGACTTCTATGTCACTGCTTAAGTTTGCTTAAGTGTTGTTGACTTTCAGTGACTCTTAGGTCTGGTCTACACTGGGGGGGGATCGATCTAAGATACGCACCTTCAGCTATGAGAATAGTATAGCTGAAGTCGACATATCTAAGATCAACTTAGACTGACTTACTTCATGTCCTCGCGATGCAGGATCGACGGCGGCCGCTCCCCTGTTGACTCCACTTCTGCCTCTCACAGTGCTGAAGTTCAGGAGTCGATGGGGAGCTCATCCAGAGATTCATTTATCACGTCTAGATGAGACACGTTAAATCGATCCCCTATAGGTTGATCACAACCTGTCGATCTGGCAGGTAGTGTAGACATACCCTTAGAGTGCTAAGCCTTAGTATCTAAGACACTTTTGAAAATGGAATTTAGGCTCCTAAATCACATAGACACTTTTTTAAATGCTCCCTGAACTAATTATCTGATTTTGGATGGGGTCTGGGTACTTCTGTGTTTTGCTATTGAGGGCAACATGGGGTTTGTTTAGAGACCGTGCAAGATCAGCAAACTATACTGAGATTTTTCAAAGCTGCCTAAGGGAACTGGATGGGAACTCAGTGTCTAAATCATTTAGGTAGCTCTGAAAATCTCAGCTGTAAACCTTATTTCTAGAACTGGTGTTATTTCTTGACCACCATCATAGCATTTGCCCACTAAAGAGAGAGATTGATTTTAGGATTAGAAGTTTCTTCCCTCTCCAGGGCTTTCCCTTTGAGATTAGGAGTTTGACTCTACTGACTTTGTCTGCAAATAAACCTAATACTAACTTTCCCTCCCCTGTTACGTTCCCCACAGCAGACATGCCTCAGGAGACTGCACCTTGCCACAAAAGGATATATAATGAATCAGAAAAGATGTTCCCCATTTCGCAGAGGATATGAAGCACAGGGCACATTGCCAGATATAACAGAGCCATGGTAGCCCATCTCGGCTATGACATTCTATTTACTGAGAACATGGAAGTACATGAATGCAGTGGGGAGAGAAGATAGACTGAATAACCTGGATCACAGTGTCTGAAATCTTGAGTGAGACAGTGACAGACTCCAGCTGCTGATAGAGGTAAATCAGTCTTTTCTTCCCTGTTTCTTGAATCTCAAGGTTTTTGAAGCTATGAAAGTTTGCTAGGTAACCAATTCCATTGGAACCTAAGGGGAATTTGGCAATGATCTCTCTTAAACTCCCAACCCAACAGAATTTGGAAGAAGGAAAGACCACTCAGGTCACTGCTATTCTAGCTCCTTTTATGGCCCCCATTATCATGGTATCTGGGCACCTCACTGAACTGAACGTATCTATCCTCCACTGCTATGTGAGATGCTATTGTCCCTACTTTACAGACAGGGACCTAACACCCAGAGGGACAGATTTATAGAGGTATTTCAGCACCTAAAGACAGCAGACACCCCACTGGGATTTATAATCAATGGGTGTTAATTACTGCACCTACTCAGGCTTCAGTGTGCATTTTTAGGTATCTACCAGCCTTTAGAATTCTGGCCTGAAAGTCGCACAAGGATTTTTGTGACAAAGGAGGGAATTGAACCAACATTTCCAAAGTCTAAGGTAAGCGCATGAAACACTGGAGCATCCTTCACTCCACTCAAAGCTTCCCTCTGCTGCACCCAAGATTTTACTTTTCTTTCTGGCACAGACCTCGCTGGGGCATGGAGAGGGCTAGCAAGGTGATGTGGGTAGAGCAGAGCTGATATTTGCTGCTGAGCCCAGTGCTCCGGCTGTAGACACTGTCTATGAGTAGGCTTGGCAGAATTCAATTGTTTGCAATTTGGACTACTAATATTGATTTTTAAGTTTTTTCTTCAATTTTTAACTATTTTAATTTTTACGGCCGCAGGAAATTCAGCGAAGGGCAGGTTTGGGATCAGAGTTAGAGCAGTGCTGAGAGCAGGTGTGTGGGGATCTCCCAGCAGGAACAGTGGAGACACTGGTGGCTCCCTGCACCACCGAGGGGTCTAAGACACCAGGATGCAAGGGGCAGGGAAGGCAGCTGCTCTGTCCCAGTGGAGCAGAAGTCTGTGGCCAGGGCTGGGCGGAGGTGGAGAACCATGAGCCCTGGGAAGTGGGAGAGGCCACCTTGCTGTTGAATGGCTCCATCCACGGGCAGAAGCCATCCAGCAGCGGGGTGCTCTCCCCCACAGCCAGGGACTCATCCTTTGCCTCACAGCCCAGACTGGGGGTCTCAGCTCTGGCCCACCAGGACCGCAGCCTGCCCCGCACCGTGCTCCTTCAGGAATGGGTGTCACCATCCCCATGGTTGTGCAGGGGGCCCTGTGCAGCTCTCCTCACTCCCGTGACAGCTGGGTGCAGAGGGCTCCCTTCCTGGCTGTGGGGCCACTGACTCCCAGCCCCACAGGCTCAGGGGAAGGCTGTGCTAATGCCGACTGTGACCCATTTTTTTTCTATTGGTTTCAGTGTCTCAGCTGATAGCTATGTTTACCGACATCTAGTGACTGAAACCGAATCCTTCAGGAACAAAAAACTGAGCTAGTGATGAAGGCGAGTCACTGAGATTAAGCAGCTCTGGAGAAGTTCTACCCCCTGCGTGTACTGGTTCAGGCTGGCTTTTCCAGAGACTAGTGGCATGCCTACATTACATGCAGTGCAGAGGCACAGCTGCAGCTATGCCACAGTCATGTAGATGCTTACTACAGCAATGAAAGGGGGTTTTCCATCATAACTGTCGGCAATACCTGTTCGTAGCCCTTGGAGAGAAAGCAATGCACAGATACTGGGCATTAGGCACTGGGCTTGCTGGCGATCTCCCAATGCAAGGCAGGGAGCTGCGCAGTCTTAAAACCCCCTGACCCTGCCTGGGACAAGGGGCCCTGCCCAGAGACAGCTGATGGCTGGAGACAGGAGACCTGAATGGGACACTCAAAATGGATCATGGAGGGGAGAAACAGGTGCCGTTACCCTGAAACGCTGACAATAATTACATCAATTCTGTATGTTGTCCATTGTTTTCATAAATACTCATTTTATTTGACTATTAAGAGAAAAATTGCTAAATCTAGAAGGCAAAGGGAAAATAAACAACACAGAGGAGTGAGCAGTTGTAAAAATAAATCTTATCACACACGTTCCATTATTGTTGATAGAACTGAACAGTGGCTGAAGGGATTGCACTGATGTGATACATTTGGATGTTATGAGATATGGGATACTTCGTGTCACTAGCATCCTGTTTGAAAATATCTGATTGCCTTAGCTAGCGGCAATATCATGTGGCTTGCTAAGTGACTCAATTTCCAAAACCAAAGGGATTCTAGAATAAAGAGTGATGCCTTGAGTTGGGGGAACTGTGGTATTTGATAAAACAAATTAATCAGAGAGCGGAATCCATTCAGTTAGGGGAGCTAGCACATTGGGTTGTAGGTCCTGTGCTAGTTAATAATCCTCTGTTCACCTTCACCCAGAAAGTGAAGTTAATCACATTGGGAGACAACATTAATAGGGAGCAGAAGCAAACTCACAGCAGGGCAGAGGAATGGTTCAATAGCAGACAGAAACGAAATGAGAATCAAATTGCAAGTGTTTCTGAGGGAAAGTAAACTGAGACACCGAGGTGGTTGTGATACTGGAAAAGGAGAGTGAAGTATAAATTTAGCATAAGTTTGTGATGCAACAGCTCAGTGATGTGTGTGTCTCTGGAGAGGTCTAAGATGAATGTCAAAAAATGGAAAAAGAATAAAAACAATAGGAAAGTGCTGGACCTTGTCTCAGGGAGATTAATGTAACTTGCTTTGACACAGTGTTGATCATTATCCCCTTCTAGTGGCTGAGTCATAGGATCATAGAATATGAGTCCACCAGAGCCTGATAGCCTTTAGCTGAGTCAATAATATGTTTTCAATGAGAGAGTCACAGTCCACCCTGGTGATCTATGGTGACTATTTGTCAAAGTTACAAAAGACTAATACAAAATGGAGTTGCCAATTTTGGCATATATCTAGACACCAGTGTGATTTTTCTGCCTATATTGGCCTTTTAACTGACAGAAGGAGGAGTGATCATGGAATGTCAAAGATCTAAGCAGGAAATTTGCCTCCGGAGTCTTTGTTCTTCACTGATCCAACAGGATGAGGGACCTTATGGAATATTTATGGAACTAAATAGATACTACTATTGATTAAAATATATCATCTTCAGATTCTATTGTAAATTTTGTTTTCTTCCTCTAGTTTCACCTCATGGCAAACCCAGAGCAGGGAAATCAAACAGTTCTCACAGAATTCATCCTGCTAGGATTTGGGAATCTCCCTGAGCTACAAATTCTTCTTTTCCTCCTGTTTCTCATCATCTACATTTTGACCATGGCTGGGAACGTCCTCATCATTGTGCTAGTTGTGGTTGATCAGCAACTTCACACCCCCATGTACTTCTTCCTGGGGAACTTGTCCTGCTTGGAGACCTGCTACGCCTCCACCATCCTGCCCAGGATGCTGGCCAGTTTCCTGACTGGGGACAGAACCATTTCTGTTAGTGGCTGCCTCACACAATATTATTTCTTTGCTTTCCTGGCAGGTGCAGAGTGCTATCTCCTGGCAGTGATGTCCTATGATCGGTTTTTAGCGATATGCAAACCACTGCACTATGCTGTGCTTATGAATGGCAGGTCCTGCCTCCAGCTAGCAGTTGGCACTTGGATAAGTAGTTCTTTGGCTGCTGACATAGCAATATTTTTAATGCAACAATTGACTTTCTGCGGCCCCAATGAAATTGACCATTTCTTCTGTGACTTCATCCCAGTAATAAAACTCTCCTGCAGTGACACACGTATGATGGAGCTTGTCACTACCATGCTAGCTCCTATATGCACTCTCCTGCCATTTTTATTAACGCTGGCAACATATGTCTGTATCATCACCACCATCCTGCGAATGCCTTTGACCATCGGGTGGCAAAAGGCCTTTTCCACCTGCTCCTCTCATCTCATTGTGGTGTCAATTTTCTATGGGACCATAATGATTGTCTACATGCTACCAAAAACTGATACACTGAGAGACCTGGACAAAGTGTTCTCCGTCTTCTACACAGTCGTGACTCCGATGATCAACCCCCTCATATACAGCCTGAGGAACAGAGAGGTCAAAGAGGCCCTGGGAAATGTTGTCACTAAACTCTCTGCTGCCAAAAGATTTCAGACCGTCCTGCCATAATATGTTCAGTGCCCGTGAAATGGGAATGAGCTGGTTTGCTGTAATGTGTCTGAGTCACCTCTCTCACTGACCAGCTGGCTTTTTAGGTGAGGTCAGTAGCCGCTATAGCTTTCACTCAATATTCGGACTGATATTTCTGCTGTTTTGGCTTAGGGATGCAGGTCTTTGTGGTTTGATTAGTCTAATATTTATCACTGCTGTTGTGGGTTACTTTAAAACACCTTGTCAAGGAGTCACTAAGGTAGAGAGGTGCCATCCTGTGTGTGTCTCTATTACAACGCAGTCTGTAATTACATGAGCACACACAGTGTTTATACCAGGCCCCTTTATTGCACCACATACTTTTCATCTAGCTCCTTCAATGTGCAACAGTAATGTAAGATGTGAATCAGGTCTCTGGGCCCAATAACTCTGTAAGAATGGGAGCCCTGAGGTGGGACAGTGAAGAAGAAAGGTCAGTACTGTGACAGTGGCACAGTCACACCTGACTTCTATTCCCTGTTTTGTTACTGGTTGACTTCACCTCTCTGGACCTCAGTTTCCTCATCTGTACAATGGAGTTTCTTGAGATCCCTGTGTGAATGGCTGCTTTGATCCCTTATTGCCCGGGGTACCCTTGTTTTGCAGATTTCCAAATGCCAGCGTTCTGAAGTCTGATCTGTCAATTATAGAAAGCACATGGTGTCCACTCCTACAGGGTGCTGGGCATTTCCTGTGAAATGCTGAGCACCCAGAGCTCTTAGTGAAGCCAGTAGGAATTCTGGGCACTCAGTGTCCTGTAATGTCAAGCCTAAGGTGAGGATGATTGTGGGTGAACCCAACCTGATATGGAACAGCACCTGGCAGATATATCTTATTTCCCCAGAACTCCATCAGATTATCTATTCATTCAATTCATTGATGCCCTGTTACTGTTGTCATGACAGCAGAATATGCAGAGTGCCAGCTCTTCTATACTGAGGATTCAATTTTTATCACTAAATGTCGATTTTCCCCATACACACACTGAAGAAAAATATTTCCATCGATAATAATCGAAATGTGCAGACAGGCAAAGTAAGAAAAATACTGCTTGAAAACTTATTGGAATTAGATTACAGGATATTTACTTTGTATATTTTGACATGTGACTTGACAATTTGCGTTTTAATGGTCTATAAAACTTTAACTTTTTAAATCTCAATGTCTGTTGTCATTAAACAATTGTCTGACCTCCCATAATTTTCCATGACTGTGAAAATCAGAAAAACGTGTAGTGTAGACCAGGCCTCTGTTCAGGCCGTTATTTTTAGTGTCTAGCAAAGTTATGAATTTAAGCTCCCAGGATTGTCTTTTGAAAGTGTTGTGCAGGTTTCCTTTGAGGGTGAGGATTGATAGGTTAGACATGAAGTGATTGCTTTGCAAAAAGTGTTCACTTACAGGTGATGGAGTGGTTTGGGGTCTTCAGGGCCGGCTTTAGCCAGTGCAGGGCCTGATTCGTGGGGCATATACTCTCCCCCCTGCACTTTGGATTTCCGCTCCAGCAGTGGTACTGGTGGCCGGGGGGTTGTATGGCTTTGGCTGAAGGAAAGGGCCAGCTGCGCTTTCCACTCTCCGGCCGGGGACCAAGGCCACAGATTTGCGGGGCTCCGGCTGAAGAAGCGGGGATGCGGGGTTGCGGGGATCCCACCGGGAGAGCAGGGCTGTGAGGATGTGAAGCTCTGGCCAGGGTCGTGTGGCCATGGGGCTCCACTGGAAGAGGGGGGCTGCAGTGTTGCAACGCTCTGGCCAGGGTGGCAGGGCTGCGGGGCTTCAGCCGTGGTAGCAGGGGTGCAGGGATGCAGGGCTCTGGCTGGGGTAGCGGGGCAATGGGGATCCGGCCGGGAGAGCGGGGCTGCGGGGTTGCGGGGCTCCGGCTGCAGTAGCATGCCCATGGGACTTGCCAGGAGAGAGGGACAGCGGGATTTTGGGGCTTCAGCCAGGAGAGCGGGCTGCGGGGAAGTCCGGGGTAGTGGGGCCGCGGGACTTGCCACACTGCGGCTGGTGGAGTGGGACCGTGGGGTTGCAGGGCTCGGGCCGGCAGAGCGGAGCTGCGTGGTTGCGGGGGTCCCACCGGGGGAGCAAGGCCGCGGGACTTGCCGCTCTCCAGCCTGGGGAGTGTTACCATGGGGTTGCTGTGCTCTGGCCGTGGGAGTGGGGCCAAAAGGCAAAAGCTGACATTAACATTGGTTCAGTCTCTGTGTTACTTGACATTGTGTATTCCATGTCACCATAGAAGGGAAGGGCTCTGCATAGACGTAAATTTGCCTGGGCATCAGTAGAAAATGTTAAGTAAAATTTGCTTTAAAAATTAAAACTGGTGCTTTGTCATCTTTTGTCATCATTTTTATTTATTAGCTTTCAGCTATTTAAGTGAACTCTAAAACTTTCATAATGACTGTTTACTATGTGACATTGTATCTCTCTAATCTCCTTCATAACCATCATTGACTTTTTTTCCATTTTAATACTATCCCATAGTATCAGAGACAGTGAGAAAAATAACAAATAAGGGTACATGGCTATCTTTCTATCTCTATACAGATTGATGGATATACATGCATCTGTCTCACATAGAGAGATGTGATGTATTCCCTGCAGCCAGGGCCGGCTTTAGGAAGTGCCAGGCCCAATTCGAACAGTTTTGAGAGGCCCCCGGCAGGGATAACTAAAAAAAAAAACACACATAAAAATCATGTGGGGCTTGTACTAACAGGACAGTGCTCCGAGACTTCGGCGGCACTTCGGCAATGGGTCCTTCACTCGTTCCAGGTCCTCGGGGGCACTGAAGGACCCACCGTCGAAGACCCAGAGCAAGCAAAGGACCCGCCGTCGAAGACCCAGAGCGAGCGAAGAACCTGCCACCAAAGTGCCACCAAAGACCCAGAAAACCGCCAGGTGAATAAAAATTAAAAAGGCTCCTCTAGCCAGGGAAAGGATTCTCACTGGGCCCGGGACCCTCTTAGGCGCGGGGTCCGATTCAGGGGAATTTGTGGAATAGGCCTAAAGCCGGCCCTGGGGGTCTTTTATCATTTTTGTCTTGAGTTCATTAAATCACTAAATGCCCCATGGTGATCACTATGACCCCAAAGGAATTCTCACAGGAAAATGATAGCCGGTGAGGCTGGAGCTCAGGTATGAATTCTAGTGAGGTGAGTGGACTAAGTCTGCTGACCTGGGCTAGGAGATTCAGTCCTGCTTGCTCCAAAATGCTTTGTAGACACACCCAATGTGGCCTGTCTGGTAATGGAGCCAGAGATATCAAACTCTGTAACCTGAGCTGGGGAACAGGAAATAAAGCCTGGTCCACTCGGTGAGACAAATCAAGCCTCTCCTTGTTTTACTGAACAGAGAGATCCAGGCTGATGTCCTCAAAATGGGCCACTTGCCTTAGATTCATCCTGTTCTGGGTGTCAAAGTTGTGACACATTGAGCCTGGGTTTCCCATTGAAGTCTGTGGGAGCTGTGGGATCTTAGTGCCACTGCACATTGAGTACCAGATGTCTTATACTGGGCCTCCACAAATGGAAGCAGCACTGAAAATTTGTTGTGTCAGAGATTATATATATGTATATAAATTTCTTATATAATTCACCCAACTTAAGCAGTTAATGAACCAACCTGATAGCTCTCTTTGACAAGGTAACTAGCCTTGAGGATAGTGTGTAAGTGATAGATGTGGTATATCTTGACTTTAGTAAGGCTTTTGATATTGACTCCCATGACCTTCTCATAAACAAACTAGGGAAATACAACCTAGATGGAGCTACTATAAGGTGGGTGCATAACTAATTGGAAAACCATTCCCAGAGAGTAGTTATCAGTGGTTCACAGTCATGCTGGAGGGACATAATGAGTGGGGTCCCACAGGGATCAGTTCTGGGTCCAATTCTGTTCAATATCTTCATCAATGATTTAGATCATGGCTTAGAGAGTACATTTATCAAGTTTGCGGATGATGCCAAGCTGGGTGGGGTTTCAAGTGCTTTGGAGGATAGAATTATAATTTAAAATGATCTGGAAAAACTGGAGAAATGTTTTGAAGTAAATAAGATGAAATTCAATAAAGACAAATGCAAAGTACTCCACTTAGGAAGGAACAATCAGTTGCACACATGCAAAATGGAAAATGTCTGCCTAGGAAGGAGTACTGGAGAAAGGGATCTGGGGGTCATAGTGGGTCACAAGCTAAATACGAGTCAACAGTGTAACACTGTTGCAAAAAAAGCAAACATTATTCTGAGATGTCCTAGCAGAAGTGTTGTAAGCAATACACGAGAAGTCATTCTTCTACTCTACTCCCCACTAATTAGGCCCCAACTGGAGATTTGTGTCCAGTTCTGAGTGTCACAGTTCAGGAAAGATGGGGACAAATTGGAGAAAGTCCAGAGAAGAGCAACAAAAATGATTAAATTTCTAGAAAACAAGATCTATGAGGAAAGATTGAAAAAATTGGGTTTGTTTAGTCTGGAGAAGAGAAGATTGAGAGGGTACATGATAACAGGTTGCAAGTACATAAAAGGTTGTTACAAAGAGGAAGGAGAAAAACTGTTCTCTTTAACCTCTGAGGATAGGGCAAGACGTGATTAGCTTAAACTGCATCAAGAGTGGTTTAGGTTGGACATTAGGAAAAATTTCCTAACTGTCAGGGTAGTCAAACAATGGAATAAATTGTCTAGGGAGTTGTGGAATCTCCATCACTGGAGATTTTTAAGAGCAGGTTGGACAAACACCTTTCAGGGATGGTCTAGATAATACTTAGTCCTGCCATGAGTGCAGGGGACTGGACTAGATGACCTCTCAGGGTCCCTTCCAGTTCCATGATTCTATGATTTTATTACCTCCACAGATAGAAAACAGCTGTAGGACATGGCTAGCAGGAAGCACACAGTTGTGACACAGTTCTTCTTTGTGGTTTTCTTCAACATCCTGGAGCTCTGAATTTCACTTTTTTTTCTGGTGCTGCTGTTGTACCTCATCACCGTGGTGGGCAACATCCTCATCATCACAATCACGGTGG